>JAFJHL010000226.1:7500000-8750000 GCA_019425775.1 Rafetus swinhoei
CTGTCCCCACTGCTCCCATTGGCCAGAGTTTCAGCCAGTAGGAGCAGCGGGAATCCTTGCCTGGGACACGGTGCCTGGGAGTGGTGTGAGGTGTGGAAACAAATAAGTGCCCTCTGCCCGCTCATGCCCAGACCCCATGCCCCCACCCTGCTCCTGCATTGCCCTCCGCTGAGACCCTGCACCCCCAACCCACTCCTGAACCCTGCCCCACGGCCAGACACTCTACTCCCAGCCTGCTCCTGCACCCTACCTCCAACCCTGACCTCGCACCCCGATCCCCTCCTGTACCCCATCTTCCACCCAGATCCTGCACCCCATCCCTATCCTATTCACTGGTAGCCCTGTCCCTCACACTAAATCCCTCATTTTTGTCCCCACCTCAGAACCTAGGGGCATCCATAAAATCCACTAACCCTGGAACCCCAGAAGCATAAATCTCACCCATAGGAAGCCCTAAACCTCAGTCCTCCCTGTCACTCCCCCTCACCCCATGGGGCTGGAGGGGCAGGGAGGTGTCTCATTTGGGGGCCACATCAGTAAGGGGGGTAGAGGGTTTTTTCAGTTGGTCCCCAACTGATTTTTCTGTGGGTCAGTGGCCCCCAATCCAAAAAAGGTTCCCCACCCCTGCCATAAGTAAAGAAAACATTGAAACCTTTTGTGCGGGACATACATTAATATTTTACTTTCTTTAAAATGAAGTTTGATAAACTAATATGAGAAAGTTAAAGTGCTTAATCTGTTTAATAATTAATATTTCCTTTCTTACTGGTTAAATTAAACTGTTATCCCTAACTGCAGCACTAGCAAAATGGCTCGCGTGCAATTAAGGTCAGAAAGGACCATCATGATCATCTAGTGTGACCTCCTGCATGTTGCAGGACACAGACCCTCACCCACTCCTGACCTCTGGCTGAGCTACTGAAGTCCTCAAATCATGGCTTAATGATTTCAGGTTGCAGAGAGTTCACCATTTATACTAGTTTGAACCTGAAAGTAACCCGTGTCCTATATAATTAACAGCGAGTTTCCATTAGCAACTGGTGGTCCATGGAAAGGTTTGCATTGAGCCAGGTGGACCATGGGCCAAAAAGTTTGAGAACCACTGAGTTAGAATAATAGCGTCATGGGGATTTTTGCTCCTCGCAGTTGCCAATTGGCTACATGTAGTTGTAGGCTATCTCATCATACCATCCCCTCTACAAACTTATCAAGCTCAGTCATAAAGTCAGTTAGGTTTTTTGCCACCACTGCTCCCCTTGGAAGGCTGCTTGAGAGCGTCACTCCTTGAGTGGTTAGAAACCTTTGCCTAATTTTGAGCCTAGCTGTTACAGGCAAAAGTCACAAGTTTTTAAGTGTCGATACTGACTGTTACATTTATTGTGGGTGCGTCCTTTTGTGTTGTGTGCTTGACTTCACTGCAATAAACAGAACACCAAAATTATTGATGGTGCAAAACTTGGCAAATACAGGTTGAACCTCTCTAGTCTGGCACTCTCTGGTCTGGCAACATCCTTGGTCTGGCGTGATTTTAGTTATCTGGATGTCCACTTATGTAACCTTTCTGCCAGGTAGCAGCAGCAGCAGCCAGGGCTGGGTTTGATATCTAGGGGTTCTTTTCCATCCATCCATCACAGAACTAGTTCGAGCCCCCACCTAGTAACTGGGGAAATTCACACAACCCCTGGGTGCCGCTGAGAAGCAATGCTTCCCCACTCGCAAGCACAGAGTCTGAGTGTGGAAAAGAAACTTTTAATAAAATATGAGAGGAGTAACGTGGCATTCATTTGGGAAAACTCCACAAACAGAGTTCATGGAAAAACACCACAGAGTTCATAACCAAACCCACAACTAAACATCCCAGCTCAAGTAGGTTGGGCAATGTCCTTTTCCTTTCAAGCTCTCAAGTCCAGCAACGTAAATGTCCCCTTCATATGCCCAACCCTTGTGTGCACCCCACTCACAGTTGCTTCCCTTTGTCAAACCAGAGCTCAGAGGTGGTCTGCAAAATTCACCTCCCATCCTGAGGGAGGGGGAGGTAGGAGGCATCTTACTCACTCTGCCGGTCACTCGCCATCCACCTGCTCGCTGCTCTCTGGCGCTGCTCTGCTGGCCATTCGTCGCCCCTCACTGCTGCTGGTCTCCTCATGTCTGTGGTGGATTTGGCTCTGGGCCAAACCTAGTGATTTCAGCTCTTAGCTCAAAGCACAGTCCAGCCACAAGAGATTCCAGCACCCACTGGAGTAAATTTACATACAAAAGGGACTTCTTATGGAGCCTTTCTTTATCTCTGTCATTGAAACCATGGGGAGAAACAGATTGAAGCAGTCTTATAGCTCAGATCTGGAGGGCATGCACCCTGCTGACTCACCTCCCTCCCCAGCTTAATCTATAGGTCTCTGAAAGACCAACCTCTGTCCATCCAAGTGTATTTACACTGACAGGGTCTCTCCTTTTCACTGAGTTAAAAAACAGTCTGACTTTTCTGCATTGTGCATTCTCACAATAACTGCAAGCATTGGTTGCCATACCTTACAATTCCTGCATTTAGTGTTAACGCAGTTTTGACCCCCACAACAGCCAAATTGTTTCCAATGGGCAAAACACCTTCCAATAGTTGAGTATCAAGCAGGCCTAAGAAACTTGAGTGAAGTTCATTTAATAACCACACCCAGGATTTCTTTCCCATTATGTCATGGACTGTGTTTACATAACAACTGTTGAATACCTAGCAGGTCTAGGCAAACTGAGTGAACATAGTCACACCCACAATTCCTTTCCCATTTCATCTGGTTGTAATGGAAGCATTGATTCAGACCCTCCTTACACTTATAAGGGGTGTCACCAAGTTTCCCATAGTCCCATAAAGTTTGTTTACAGCCAGCACTCCTGGCTCTCAGCTCTAATTTACCCCAAATGTCTTTGAGAACCCAGTAAGCAGTGGAAGTGTTTGTATTGCTGCTAGACAATATTGACCTCCTGTGGTTTGGCAGTTCTCTGATTTGGCACCAATTAGGCCCCGAGGGAGCCAGAATAGAGAGGTTCAACCTGTATAAATCAACAATAGATTTAACAGCAATTTTCAACCTTTTTTCATTTGTGGACCCCTAAAGCATTTTGAAGAGATGTGTGGATCCCTTTGGAAGTCTTATACAGAGTCTGCAGACCCCCATGTTGAAAACTACTTACCATGTTGTCAGAAGGGCATATTGTATGACCTTATTGAAAGAGAGACCTTTGCCCTGAGTTTATACAAAAGAGAAAGAGACAATATAATGAACTTTCTGCCCTAAGCCTGGTTATACCTCACATAAACTCTACCCCAGTGGTTCCCAACCTTTTGGGACTGCCGGGCGCCCGAGGGCAGGGCCGCGCATGTGCCGCGTGCCCAGGGCGGGGGCCACGCATGCACCGAGCACCCGGGGCCCGGGGCGCAAGAATGGCTTGGGCCAGCCCTGGTTACAAGGCGGGCGCACATAAATGCCCCGGCGGGCGCCATGGCGCCTGCAGGCACCGCGTTGAGGACCACTGCTTTACCCATTTCAGTAAACAAGTCCCCGATAGATTGGAATTCTTTAGTTCAGAAGACAAAGAGACTCACATGCTATTTAACAAGCCTGCAATAGAAAGTTAATTAAAATGTTAGTAATGAGTTTAAGTACTGGAGAAAAGCTCAGCATAATCTTATTATTTGTATTTTACTGACTAAAAGCTCCAAATGAAATCATTGAGTGAGGCACTGTACAAACATGTAATAAGAGGCCATCCCTGCCATGAAGCACTTATAAGCTACACAAACAGGAACCACACAGGATGGGAGGGGAAACGGACACACAAGGCAACGTGATTTGCCCAACGTGACTCAACAGCTCAGTGGCAGAATAGTCAGAGACTATTTCCAGTGTCCTTGCTAAGGGACCACAGAACTTTAACATGTTTAACTGAAAATCCATCCCAAAACGGCAGAGAGTCATCACAAGAACAATTTATCACTTGAGTGGCTCCTGCAAAGTTCTCGTCACAAAGGTGAATTTCACTCACAACACCTTGCTCCACACTTTCTCTTAACCCAGATTTTTCCAAATGTAGTCGATATGTACAACAACTTTGATAGGTTTGATCTGTTTTACTATTTTATAAACTTGATTCTCATTTTAAAAATTAGCTCTCCTTTATACTTTGTGACCTCCAAAATCCCAAATGCTTGTTCAGTGCTGTGATTCGTTACCACCCATCCATCTAATTATCATTGTGCCTTGATGGATGATTAAAAAAAAAAAAACAGGACCAGCAAATTTCTGTCCTGATTCTACTAGCGTTTGTTAATGTTTTAAATTATCTTGAATCTGAAATGTGCTACTTTTAAAATTTAGAGTGATGTGATTGCCTGAAGCCTCTCCGTGTGTTAATTAAATCATCATAATTGTAGTTTCTGGAGACTGACAGGTTATAAATAGTTTCTCCTCCCCCCTCAGCAATTTGGTATGAATGACAAGTAAAACTATTATTGTTTAAACTGTACATCAGACATGAGTCCTTCTATCTGAGACTCTATTTCTTGTCTGTTATTTCAGTGTCCTGAAATAATCAACAATGGGCACTTGCTTTGTTCTCTTTGGACATTATGCAAAATGAGGCAATGTATGTTCAAGGTCAGCACTACCCATTTAAATTCAAAGGTTGCATTATCAGAAGAATTGAGGATCAAGACTTCACAGGAAGTGTCTTCTACCCAAAAAGGGACCCATTCCACCCTGTGGAAAAATGGCAGTGATGGAACCGGTATTCTACACATATTAGCAGAGCGAATGGAAACAAAGAGGACTTGCCATTATTCTCATCCTCTTTTTCAGGAGAGACAGAATGCTAGAGCTTTGTGAAACCCAGTCAACTTTGGTTTGCATGGGGTCTTTGCAATGTTTTCTCTTGGCTTCTCATCCATATTGGTTTTCACCCTATCATGCCATCTACACAATCTGAGAAAGCCCGGGGAAGTACAATGGCTTGGAACTTGAGCTTTCAGCACGTGATCTGCGCTTTCATCCACAGACACACTACAAATGCCAGTATCGCCATCTGGTTGTAATGTCTTACTGTCCCTGTATAAAACTATGGTACGCCCACATCTTGAATACTCTGTACAGATGTGGTCTCCTCACCTCAAAAATGATATTTTGGCCTTGGAAAGGGTTCAGAAAAGGGCAACTAAAATGATTAGGGGTTTGGAACAGGTCCCATATGAAGAGAGGCTAAAGCGACTGGGACTTTTCAGTTTGGAAAAAAGGAGACTGAGGGGGGATATGATAGAGGTATATAAAATCATGAGTGGTGTGGAGAGGGTGAATAAAGAAAAGTTATTTGTTAGTTCCCATAATATAAGGACTAGAGGACACCAAATGAAATTAATGGGTAGCAGGTTTAAAACTAATAAAAGAAAGTTCTTCTTCACACAGCATGTAGTGAGCATGTGGAACTCCTTGCCAGAGGAGGCTGTGAAGGCTAGAACTATAACAGAGTTTAAAGAGAAGCTAGATAAATTCATGGAGGTTAGGTCCATAAAAGGCTATTAGCCAGGGGGTAGGAATGGTGTCCCTGGCCTCTGTTTTTCAGAGGCTGGAGATGGATGGCAGGAGACAAATCGCTTGATCATTGTCTTCGGTCCACCCCCTTCAGGGCACCTGGCGCTGGCCGCTGTCGGCAGACAGGCTACTGGGCCAGATGGACCTTTGGTCTGACCCAGTACGGCCATTCTTATGTTCTTATGTTCTTATGTTATGTTCTAATGTGAAGGCTAAAGTCTTTAAGTGAGCATTATGTGGGCTGCAATGGTTTCCCACCACTGGCCTGGGAAGCCAGAGGTTTTGCAGCTTTCAAGGTGCCACCTGAATCCAGCACCCGGTGGGGTATTTTTCAAAATGTGTGAATTCTGCTTCCAACCACAGTGATAAGCCCTGTGGATTAGGTGGGTGCAGGCCTGCCAACAAGGGGGGACAAATGGGGCAGCTGCCCTGGGGCTTGGGCATTCAAAAGGGCCCAGGCCTCCCAGCCATCACCACTGCTACTGCAACAGTAGTCGGAGGCCTGGTCCAATTAAATTGCTGCTGGAGCCCTGCATGGTGCCCTCTGGGCCACACTGAAGGACTGGCAGGGGCAGGCGAGTCCCAGCCCCACCATTTTGCCTGAGACCTGCCCCTTCCAGGAATACAGAGCCCCCCTCTACACTTTGTGCACAGGCCTGGCAAATCTCTCGGCCACCCAGGCGAGGGGGGGGGGGTCGGAATTGTTGTGCTAACATGTCCAGTAGGATCTTCCTGAACAGTATGGTACAGGCACTTGTAGCCTATAGGGCAACTTGCCTTTATTATATTCAGCAGTAATGCAAGGAACCTGCAGGGCTTGTATCCTGTAAGATGTTGACTTCAGCATTTAGCATAAGGCTTGAGGCCTATGGATCTTGGCACAGAACATGACCCAATGGTAACCCCTGAGTTTTGGGGAACTAAAAGTAGAGTCTAGGGGGCAGTTTGTCCACCATGACATTGTCCAACAACAAAAACAAGAGCTAACGCCAGCTTTGGAAAGTTTTGGAAAGAACCTCCAACAGCAAGCATGCCATGGCCACAGATGGATGAGTATAACAACATCATTACTATATTAACAATAGAAGGACACCTCAGTGTTAGTAGGGTGAGGAAATACAAATAAGGAAGAGGGAAGAACCCCCTACTGAATATGCATTAGAAAGAGAGGCATCAACATAACATAAAAGTTGCATCCCAGCCTGTGGGCAGTAGGAAAGAGAAGTAACCAATGGCAAGGGATAGAATGCTGGCTGCTGGTGACAACGGGGAAGGTGATGGTGATGAAGAAGATGATGGCTAACGTTTCAGCTTGTTCTGCAAGGGTTGGTGTGAATATATGGAGGTGCAGATGGAAATTCTGTAATATCTCTGTTTGCCTGACTGAGTTGGAGTGTTTCTGACTGTGTGAAAAGTATAAATCAATTATTTTTAAATAAAGATGACTTCCTGTAATATGTGTGTGTTACAGGTGGGAACATCAGGGTTCCCAACTATATAATAATTTCTATAATACTGGGCCTGATGTTGGGATGTGAATCTATCAACCCCCCGAAGTGATAACTGAGAATTCTTAAATAATCAATACAATTAATACATAATCTATTGATCAGGCTAGTATGGGCAGACCAAATCCATGAAAAATTTTAGGCTAGATTTTACACCCTGCTATCACCCTTCTTGCCACTCTCATGGTGCATAGTAACCATAATAAAACTGGGTTAATTTGCCATTTCAGAGTTTCCACAGTCTGGAGCATGACAGGAACACCCCATCTGTCTAAAGGACCATTCAGGAACATTATCAGGCAACATAAGTTAGAATAGCCAGGAGGTTGGAGGGATGAAAATAGCACATGCATCTCCATCTGTGTAAGGGTTAAAGCCTTCCATTAAGTTAACCTGTGCATCTCTCATAATGTACAGCATATTATAATTTTCCACAGTTTTCATCCAACCCATTGCTGTGGGTGCTGCAATTACTAAGCAAGGAGAATCATAGAATACTAGGACTGGAAGGGACCTCGAGAGGTCATCGAGTCCAGTCCCCTGCCTTCATGGCAGGACCAAATACTGTCTAGACCATCCCTGATAGACATTTATCTAACCTACTCTTAAATATCTCCAGAGATGGAGATTCCACAACCTCCCTGGGCAATTTATTCCAGTGTTTGACTACCCTGACAGTTAGGAACTTTTTCCTAATGTCCAACCTAAACCTCCCTTGCTGCAGTTTAAGCCCATTGCTTTTTGTTCTATCCTCAGAGGCCAAGATGAACAAGTTTTCTCCCTCCTCCTTATGACACCCTTTTAGATACCTGAAAACTGCTATCATGTCCCCCCTCAATCTTCTCTTTTCTAAACTAAACAAACCCAATTCTTTCAGCCTTCCTTCATAGGTCATGTTCTCTAGACCTTTAATCATTCTTGTTGCTCTTCTCTGGACCCTCTCCAATTTCTCCACATCTTTCTTGAAATGCGGTGCCCAGAACTGGACACAATACTGCAACTGAGGCCTAACCAGCACAGAGTAGAGCAGAAGAATGACTTCTCGTGTCTTGCTCACAACACACCTGTTAATGCATCCCAGAATCATGTTTGCTTTTTTTGCCACAGCATCACACTGCTGACTCATATTCAGCTTGTGGTCCACTATAACCCCTAGATCCCTTTCTGCTGTACTCCTTCCTAGATAGTCGCTTCCATTCTGTATGTGTGAAACTGATTGTTCCTTCCTAAGTGGAGAAATATGATGGAAGGCACATGGAGTGAGGCATTTGGTCGGCTGACTATTGTCATATTGAAACTATTGGGAGCAGTTGCCAAAGCAAACCATAGTATAGCTACCTTCCCTTTGGTCAAGATGAAAATGAGTGCAGGTCTGCCGGAGATCCCTAATCTGTCATGTTCTGCACACACTCATGCTGACAGAGAGGCCATTTCAGATTTCTTCTGACTGAATGAGGCTTGTTTATTTTACAGCTCTGTCCAGGCCGGGATCCTTTTCCCAACCCCCTGGTCAAGTCACTTGGGGTACGTCTACACTAGCTCATTAGTGCGAGCTAGGTAGGGTAATTAGGGCAAGTGGAGTTGCAAATGAAGCCCGCCATTTTTAAATCCCCTTGGTCAAAATCCGTGCCACGGCTGCGCACGGAGTAGGTAGTTCGAATTAGAGATCCTGGTCGAACTACCTACTCCGTGCGCGTGTCCTCGAACGAGTTCAGACTAAGGGGATTTTAAAATGGCGGTGCCGAACATGCAAATGAAGCCCGGGATATTTAAATCCCGGGCTTCATTTGCAACTCCGCTGGCCCTAATTACCCTACCTAGCTCGCACTAACGAGCTAGTGTAGACGTACCCTTGAAGAACTGTCCGTAAGTTTTGCTAGGAATCATGGAACTCACTAGTACGTTATATTTTATTCTGACAAACTGGAGACCCAGCCCTGGGCTGAGCAAACCCAACCCTGATCATAGGATGAGAAAGCAGGCACAACATTGGCATTCCAGCTGTTTACACTATAGGGCTGAATCGTAGTTGGTGCAGATTGGGAGACACAGGTGGGGATAAAGGCACTCAGGGATGTGTTATCTTCTCTGGGGAAACTTCATGAGGAGCTGAAGTGGGATGGTATATATTCACCATAGCCCCACACCTGTTCCACTAACTCCCCCCTCTACAACTGCCCAGTCTCTGCTCTGTCCCTGAGAATGGATTGTAGATCCTATGGAGAGGCCTCAGTGGGGTCAAATTTTTGGGAGGAAGTGGGGCAAAAGTGATGGTGCCATTGAGGCAACACAACCTTTCTGTCCGTGTCTGAAGGGTACCCTTTGTTTGTGGATCTGGAAGGCAGTGTGGTCTAGTGACTGGAACATTGGGACCTGGGGTTTGTTCCAACTTCTGCCATTAGCCTGCAGTCTGTGTTTGGCCAACTCAGTTTAGGATAAACTTTCAGAGGCACAAACAGAAGTTAGGTGCCTAATTCCCATGGACTTTCAATGGGAGTTAGGCACCTAAAGTGCCCTTTGTGCCTTTGAAGATCTCTCTCTTACCCTTTGTGACTTTATTTCCATTTTTATGTCTTTGCTATTTAGACTGCAATTTCTTTGAGACAAAGTCTTTGTCTTCCTCTGTGTACAGACACCACCTTGCACAGTGGGGCCCTGATTTGGATGGGGGGGGGGAGCTGTCTGTAGGCTTTACTGCAATATAGTCTGAACCCTGAACACATCTAGCAAATATACTTTTTTGTTCTTGTTATCAAAGTCCACCTGAAGTGAGCTGGTTTGTCTTAATATGTTATTATGGTGACTGTTTAGCTCTTTTTAAAAAAGACTATACTATATTCAGACGTAACCGAGACTGGCTTGCAGCAGCTCGAGTGCCTTGTCCAGTGATTTTCTGCAGTGCAGTACAATTGCATGATTTTAATGATGTTCTAATCCATTCCTTTTTCCAACATTATCATTTTCTTCCCCAGAGCCTCTAAATCATACGTTAGGCTTTTGATTTTAAAAAGCCTTGTCAATGTCATTTACAACGCGAAACAGGGAAAAAATGGTAGGTCTTGAATTGCCACATTTGGAACATGAACTGTACAAATCAGGCCAGGAATCAAGTTACTAGCAATTTCACATTAGCACAAATTTGCCCCTGTAAACACAATCTACAGTGCTGGTTTTCTCCTTCATATTTTTTTTTTTTAATTTCTTCGATATACTGAGAGACCCAAAATTGAGGGGAATCCCCCCCCCCGCACACTGCCAGAGTCATCTTGTGCTGTTTATTATTGATCCCCAAGCATTTATTATATTCAGTAACGCACAAGAAGCAAGTTCACTATTTCACATTTTACTATATTAGATCAGAAACCAGATGTATCATTGTTGATCCAGGTAAGAACTTTTTTCTATAGACAATCACAACCAAGACATGTGAATAAGAGAATATCTCCCATTACCTGTTACATCTAGTAAACACCAAAAGGACATTTTATTCTGATACAGTAATAGATTCTTAGATTTTAAGGCCAAAAGGAACTATCTGGCCTTCTAATCTGATCATCTGTGTACACAGAGCCTTAGAAAAGTTTATACTGAGTTTATAAACTTAGAAAAGTTTATACCAATGGCTTATGTTTTACTAAAGTATATCTTCCCAGAAAGGCATCGAGTTTTGATTTGAAGTCACCTAGAAAAGGAAAAAATCACCACTTCAAATGATTAATCACCCTCACTGTTAAAAACATGTTCACCTGTTATAATCGTTCCTTTCGCCTCATTTACATTCCACCAATGTCAGAGGAGAAGGATAAGCTTGGGGGGGGGCACCCAGGAATGGGGAGAGGGGCAGGAGATCTGGATTCAATTTCTTCTTCTGATACAAACTTTCTGTGGTGAAAAGGTAAAACAAATCCACTGACATTTTTTTTCCTGGAGGATAATTTTTCAATTAAATAAAAATTTCGGCAGCAAACATGTCTGGTTTGGCTGAATATTTTCAGGTTTTCAGTTTTGCTACCAAACAATTCAAATAAAGAAAGGGGGAAAGGAGGTTACATCTGTTGAAACTTTGAGTGTAAGAAAAAATTCTCAAAAATCTCTATTATTACGACCTTATGAAAGCCACTTTGATACTCTTTGCCTCAGTTCCCTGTCTGTAACATGGAATGATAGCGCTTCCCTTCTTCCGTGTTTGGAAGTTCTCAAGATCTTCACAGCAGGGACTGTCACTTAGTATATGTTTGTGGAACATGTGAAACAATGGGAGCCCAATGGCAGGTGGAATCTTTGGCTAAATCCTGGTCCCACTGAAGTCAATGGCAAAGCTTCAGTGGAACTGGGATTTCACCTTCTCAGTCCATGGCTATAGACATAACCATTCTTTAAACCCTGGAACATTGGTTCAGGCCCATCAGAAAACAGCGTATCCCTGTACTTTCCCTTCTGGCTTTCCAGCATCTTGTTTTTGTTGTATTGTCTCCCATACAGCTGCTTGTGTAAGAGTCCTATCCTCCTGTTTCTATATTGGTCTGGAAAGTGCCCAGAGTGCCTCTTGTCCTATAGTAATCAATAATACCGTATCATTTTATTTTATAAAACATGGCATCCATAACCCCAATTTTCCATAAGCATTGGGAATAGAGGTGATAGTCAGATCATTTTAATGGAAGCATGAGGTATGCCTGGGTCTCTTCTGTATAAAAATGATGACAGACTGTAGTCTGTAAAGTAAATATATTAAGCATGGCCCAATAAATAAGGCGCACGTGAAGATGCTGCCTTCTAATCTAGATCCTTGAGTTGCATCCCAGCACAAAATGGCAGGCTAAAATCTAAACTGATGTGATGTCAAAATAGTATTTCAATAGTATTCAATTACCCAATAGTATACAAGAAGTGAGTCTTTAGGATACCTGTGTAGAACAGTAAAGCTTTACAATTCCATGGGCAGCAAATTTAAGAAAGTCAGAGTTTATAAAGAGGATAATCTGGAAACTGATTTAGTATGTAGTTTGCTCTCGAGGCCTGGATCTTTTTTTCCAAAATAATTGCAGATCTAATAGCCTGCATCTGTACAAGGAGCTACAAATTTATACAGTGATTTTGTTTCTTTGTTTAAAATACTTAAACATGTCAGGATCTGTGAATGCTCAAGGATTTGGGATTAAGATTATTCATAATTTATTAGCGTTTCACAAGAGCACTTAGGACCAGGGTAGGATCCACGCCCCTTAGTTGTTTGTATTGCAACCATACCTACAGACCCTAACTGAAATCAGGGCCCTATTGTGCGAGGTGTTGTGTATGCACACAAGTAAGAGACCACCCCTACTGGAAAGAGTTTACAATATAAATAACAGATAATACACGGGGTGAGAGGGCACAGAAGTGAAATAACTTGTCTAAGAAGGTGATTGGCTGAGCAAATTAGAACACAAGCTTCTTGACTCTTAAGAAAATATCTCTACCCACTGAGATGGAGTGCCCCATTGAACATCATAGTGTTCAAAGAGAAAACAGCACAAAGACCTTGTTATCTAAATGGGAAATTCATGGTTGGTGGGAGGGGAAGGAGAGATAACTCAGCCTGTTGCCAGCCTTGAGTTCTAGACTTTCCCTACTTATAGTGCAAATAACATTTATTTTTATGGACACTTCTTGATGAAGCATCCTATATCAATTAAATAGGATTTAGTGTCTTAAGATACTTCATTACTTCTGAAAATTTCCCTTAAGCTGTATAGCATTTACATGATGATAGTGCAAAACCCTTGTTACCTTTATAACTTTAGATACCAACACGTATGTACAGTTTGAGGATATATCCTGTCAGCTGTAGAGCTCCACCAATTCCTAGAGGCAATTGAAGGGGTTCAAGTCATTGGAGGATTGAGCTCTTTTCCCATTAGTGCTTTTATAAGATGTGTTTGCTCTCCAGTGTTTTTTGGTTTTGCTGGTTTTTTTTTTTTTTGGAAGATCCACAAACAGAATGCAAATGATGCATCAGACATTTGCATATACTTTGCTGGGATTATATCCAACTAAAGGTACATATTGAATTGTTTTATTTTATTTTTTAGGCTCACTATGTTTCCTACATAGTTGATCTTAATCATTGCATCACCTGCAACAAAGCAGGCTGGCATTTTTCCTTCTTTGAAAGCCTTTCCTGTGACCACTATGCCAGCAGTATCTTCTAATGGATAACACTCTAGACTTGGGACTAGCAGACTTAGATTCTATTCCAACCTATGCTAGGGTGCGTCTACCCTGCACTGTGGGTCGAAATAAGATACACAATTTGAGCTATACAGCACTTATTTCAAAATAAATCACTATTCCAAAACATCCCTTACTCCTCGTAGAATGAGGCTTACAGGGACATCAGAATAGCGAGCCCATTATATTTTGAAATAACGGGTGTGCTCAAAAGACATGGAATAGCTATTTTGGGTATATTCTCTGGTATCCCGAAATAGCGCCACAGTGTAGACATAGCCCTACTGACCAGTTGTGTGACCTTGTGCAAGTCACTTTGCATCCCTATGTCCATTTCCTCATCTGTAAAAATGGGAATAATGAGAAATGAGGCTTACTCTTGGTTTTGAAGTACTTTCAGAACTGCATGTGAATTACTATAAGTAATATATATTATGATTTTACTCTAATTATTATAAATTAAAGTTCCTTTCCCTGCAGTGCATTTCTGAGTATATATGGAGGCTGAATAGTTGGGCTTGTTAGAAAATGTTTGTTATTCCTTTAAAATTTTCAAAAAAATGAAACAAAATTGCATCTGTTTTTTTTTCTTCAAAAGCTATAGATTTTTCCCGAAAGAAAATAAAATCCCAATATAAAACATTATCTGGTCTTCAGGAACTGAAAACTGAAAACACATTTTTTTCATTTTTGTTCTCTAAACAATAACCCATCTTTGTTATAAAAAATTAACATTTTCCATTCTGAAGAAAAGTCAATCTTCCTTTAAAAATAAATATATGACAAATCCTGTCAGTGCAGTAATATTATTCGGAATTTAAGTTTTAAAAGAAAACTCCCTTTATTTATTTTTGTTAATTGTATTATGATTGTGCCTGAAAGCCCCAATTGTAGATTAAGGCCAAGTTGTGTCAGGTGCTGTACAAACAATGAACACACAAAGAGCTTTCAATCTAAGTTTTACATTTCTGCTTTTGGAAGCAGCATATTAGTTCAGAGCTACGCAGCTGTAGATAATTTATTCCCCCAAAATCAAAGGTGAAAGTAAGTAGGTGCGCCCCAGTCTGCAACTCCAGCAAGAGCTGGCTGAGCTGCAGAAAAACCGCAGCAGCTGGCAAGGACCTGGGTTGCAATAGGACAGTACCTGTAAGAAATGCAAGTTACTTTCACCCCATCTAAAATGTATGTCAAGAAGACAAATAACATATGACACAAATGACTCTCCCATCCCAAGAAGCATAATCTTTTCCTCCATCGACCACTCCCACCTGAAGACAGTTAGTTGTGATCCTTTCCAATACACAGTTAGCAGAAGCTCTGAATATTTCATCTCTACTGTTACCTTAAACAATTATTAAATATCTATACAAACTAGTAGGACAACTGAATTCTGTTCAAGGAAATAAGGAAGTCACTTTCTTTTTCTTCTTTTTTGATAATAGCAATATTTTGATTTCCAACCCAGCACGGTACTATTTCCCATCAATTTAATAGTCTCATGTTAGTCTGTAACTTTAAAAAACAACTTTTAAAAAAATAAGAAGTAGTCTTGTGGTACCTTAGGGCATGTCTACACTGCAGGGCAAAAGATATGTGACTTCAGCCATATTGATTCTCTAGCTGAAGTCAAAATAGCTAAATTTGGCTTTTGGCACTGTCTACACAGCAGGAAGTTGAAGGAAGAACATTCTTCCTTCAACTTCCCTTACTCCTTGTGAAATGAGGATTACAAGAGTTGGAATAAGATGTCCTCCAGCTCAATGTTACTTTGAAATAATGGTTTGCTGGGTATACATGTATTTTGTTATTTCAAAATAAGGTCAGTTACTCCAAAATAACAGTGCTACATAGATGCAGGGGGCGGATAGCTCAGTGGCTTGAGCATTAGCTTGCTAAACCTTGGGGCTATGAGTTCAATCCTTCATGGGGCCATTTCAGAAGTTAGAGCAAATCTGTCAGGGATGGTACTTGGTCCTGCCCTGAGGGTATTAGACTGGACTCAGCAACCTCTCAAAGTCCCTTCCAGTTCTGTGAGATAGGTGTACCTTTATATATTATATTATTACCCTTAAGAGACTAACACAAATATATGTATAGTATCATGAGCTTTCATGGGCAAAACCCACTTTTTCAGAAAGCCCATGAAAGCTCATAATACTATACATATATTTGTGTTAGTCTCTGAGGGTATGTCTACACAGCAGTGTTATTTCAGAATAATATCAGTTATTCCAAAATAAGAAAGAGCATGTCTACACTCAAGCCTTTATTTCAAAACAGTGGTGAGATGGAGGACTTCTTACTCTGACTCATGGTAACCCTCATTTTATGAGGAGTAAGGGAAATCGGAGGAAGAGTGTTCTTCCCTTGACTTCTTGCTGTGTAGACAGCACCAAAAGCCGAATTAAGCTATTTCAACTTCAGCTACACAGTTGATGTTGCTGAAGCTGCATAGCTTAATATAACTTTACCCTGCTGTGTACCCTAAGGCTAGGTCTACACTACAAGGTTTTTGCACAAAAACAGCCATTTTTGCAAAAAAACCCTGGCTGATTATCCACACCTCAAACGTGTTTTTGAGCAAGTAAATCAGCAGAACAGAGAGCTTTTGCCGGTAGAGTTATTCCTCTCTACACGAGGAATAACTCCTTTTTGCGCTACAGCTCTTGCGTAAAAAGGCAGGTGTGGACACTCTGGAGGTGGTTTTGCGTAAGAAACCCCTATCAGCAAAAGCAGAGGTGCTCTGATGGCCATTCTGTGAATGGCCATCAGAGTTTTCTTGTGCAAGAGCATCCATGCAGTGTGGACACTCTCTTGCGCAAAAACACATTGTTTTTGCGATGCACTTTGAGGTCTGGACGCGGTTTTGCAGAAGACATTTTTGCGGAAGATCTCTTCCGCAAAAGGCTTCTTGTGCAAAAACCCTGCAATGTAGACGAAGCCTAAGGTGCCACAGGACTACTGTTTGTTTTTTTTAAAGGTCCATCTATTTAATGACAGTACCTTTACTGTGAACACTAACTTAATTATTTCACGCATATTTGTTCTGGGTATTAAATTTCATTTAGGTGTGGTGTAGGATATTTCTTTTCTTTCTTTCCCATCTGCACCCGGGATCCTGTCTAAAACACAGCAGTAAAATTAAGAGCTTGCAACTGCAGCTTTCATCCCTAACCCCACGAAAGAGCTATAAGGAGGGCTTTGGGATGTATGGTCACTGGGAGGCATTTATGGACAGAGGACTGTTCTCTCGGGATGGACTTCACCTAAGTAGGGAGGGAAATAGACTTCTAGGATGGAGGCTGGCTCAACTGATTAAGAGAGATTTAAACTAGGAATTTGGGGAGACGGTTGGGAGATGTCCAGGTAATCTCTCGCCGGATTTTAACACTGAGAGGGAGGAAAACGAAGTAAGAAAGGATATAGCTGGGGTAGGAGAATGTACATGAGGAAGGGTAGGGTGGATACTAGTCTAATAGGTCATATTGGAGGTACAACGTTCATGCCAAATTGGGAAAAGAATGTGAGGCCAAACAGCAAAAATTAAGATGTTTGTACACCAATGCGAGGAGCCTAGGTAACAAAATGGAGGAACTAGAGCTATTGGTCCAGGAAGGGAAACCAGATATTATAGGAATAACAGAAACATGGTGGAATACTAGGCATAACTGGAGTACAGGTATTGAAGGGTATGTGCTGTTTAGGAAAGACAGAAATAAAGGGTAAAGGTGGTGGAGTCGCATTGTATAGATGAGGTAGATTGTAAAGAAATAAAAAGTGATGGAATGGAGAAGACAGAGTCTGTTTGGGCAAAAATCACATTGGGGAAGAAAACTATCAGATCCTCCTGGGATAGTGCTTGGGGTGTGTTATAGACCACCAGGATCCAATTTGGATATGGATAGAGACCTCTTTAATGTTTTTAATGAAGTAAATACTCATGGAAACTGCGTAATCATGGGAGATTTCAACTTTCCAGATATAGACTGGAGAACAAGTGCTAGTAATAATAATAGGGCTCAGATTTTCCTAGATGTGATAGCTGATGAATTCCTTCATCAAGTAGTTGCTGAACCAACAAGGGGATGCTATTTTAGATTTGGTTTTGGTGAGTGAGGACCTCATAGATGAAATGGTTGTAGGGGACAACCTTGGCTCGAGTGATCATGAGCTAATTCAGTTCAAATTAAATGGAAGGATAAACAAAAATAAATCTGAGACTAGGGTTTTTATTTCAAAGGGCTAACTTTAATAAATTAAGGAAATTAGTTAGGAAGTTGATTGGACTAAAGAAATTATGGATCTTGAGGTGGAGGAGGCCTGGGATTATTTTAAGTTAAAGTTGCAGAAGCTGTCAGAAGCCTGTATCCCAAGAAAAGGGAAAAATTTATAGGCAGGTGTGTTAGACCAAGCTGGATGAGCAAGCATCTCAGAGAGGTGATTAAGAAAAAGCAGAAAGCATATAAGGAGTGGAAGATGGGAGGGATCAGTAAAGAAAGCTACCTTATTGAGGTTAGAGCATGTAGGGACAAAGTGAGAGAGGCTAAAAGTCAGGTAGAGTTGGACCTTGCAAAGGGAATTAAAACCAATAGTAAAAGGTTTTATAGCCATATAAATAGGAAAAAACAAAAAAGAAGAAGTAGGACCGCTAATTACTAAGGATGGAGTGGAGGTTAAGGATAATCTAGGAATGGCCCAATATCTAAACAAATACTTTGCTTCAGTCTTTAATGAGGCTAATGAAGAGCTTAGGATAATGGTAACATAACAAATGGGACTAAGGATATGGAGGTAGATATTACCATATCTGAGGTAAAAGCCAAACTTGAACAGCTTAATGGGAGTAAATCGGGGGGCCCAGATAATCTTCATCCAAGAATATTAAAGGAACTGGCACATGAAATTGCAAGTCCATTAGCAAAATTTTTAATAAATCTCTAAACTCAGGGGTTGTACCATTTGACTGGAGAATTGCTAATATAGTTCCTATTTTTAAGAAAGGGAAAAAATCGACCCGGTAACTATAGGCCTGTTAGTTTGACATCTGTAGTATGCAAGATCTTGGAAAAAATTTTGAAGGAGAAAGTAGTTAGAGACATTGAGGCTAATGGCAATTGGGACAAATTACAACATGGTTTTACAAAAGGTAGATCGTGCCAAACCAACCTGATCTCCTTTTTGAGAAAGTAACAGATTTTTAGATAAAGGAAATGCAGTGGATCTAATCTACCTCGACTTTAGTAAGGCATTTGATACAGTACCACATGGGGAATTATTGGTTAAATTGGAAAAGATAGGGATTAATATGAAAGTTGAGAGGTGGATAAGCAACTGGTTAAAGGAGACTACAGCGGGTCATACTGAAAGGTGAACTGTCAGGTTGGAGGAAGGTTACTAGCGGAGTTCCTCAGGGATCAGTTTTGGGGCCAATTTTATTTAATCTTTTATTGCTGACCTTGGCACCAAAAGTGGAAGTGTCCTGATAAAATTTGCGGATGACACAAAGTTGGGAGGTATTGCCAATTCAGAAAAGGATCGGGATATCATACAGGAAGATCTGGATGACCTTGTAAATTGGAGTGATAGCAATAGGATGAAATTTAATAGTGAGAAGTGTAAGGTTATGCATTTAGGGATTAATAACAAGAATTTTAGTTGTAAGCTGGGGACACATCAGTTGGAAGTAACGGAGGAGGAGAAGGACCTCGAGTCCTGGTTGATTATAGGATGACTATGAGCCGCCATTGTGACATGGCCGTGAAAAGGCTAATACGGTCTTGGGATGTATTAGGCGAGGTATTTCCAGTAGGGATAAGGAGGTGTTAGTGCCATTATACAAGGCATTGGTGAGACCCCATTTGGAATACTGTGTGCAGTTCTGGTCTCCCATGTTTAAGAAGGATGAATTCAAACTGGAACAGGTACAAAGAAGGGCCACTAGGATGATCCGAGGAATGGAAAACCTGTCTTATGAAAGGAGACTCAAGGAGCTTGGCTTGTTTACCTTAACCAAAAGAAGGCTGAGGGGGACATGATTGCACTATTTTAAATATATTAGAGGGATAAATACCAGGAGGGAGAGGAATTATTTAAGCTTAATACCAATGTGGACACAAGAACAAATGGATATAAGCTGGCTAGTAGGAAGTTTAGACTTGAGATTAGACCAAGGTTTCTAACCATTAGAGGAGTGAGGTTCTGGAACAGCCTTCCAAGGGAAGTAGTGGGGGCAAAAGTTCTATCTGGCTTCAAGATTAAACTAGATGGGTTTATGAAGGGGATGGTTTGATGAGATAACATGATCTTGGTAACTAATTGACCATTCATTATCAGTGGTAAACAGGTCAATGGAGGGATGATAGGAGTTACTATAGAGAACTTTCTGGGTGTCTGGCTGGTGAGTCTTGCCCACATGCTCAGGGTTTAGCTGATCGCCATATTTGGGGTCGGGAAGGAATTTTCCTCCAGGGTAGATTGGCAGAGGCCCTGGAGGTTTTTCGCCTTCCTCTGTAGCATGGGGTACAGATCACAGCTGGAGGATTCTCTGCATCTTGGGGTCTTCAACTATTTGAAGGCTTCAATATCTGAGATATAGGTGAGAGGATTATTCTAGGAGGGGGTGGGTGAGATTCTGTGGCCTGCATTGTGCAGGGGGTCAGACTAGATGATCATAATGGTCCCTTCTGACCTTAAAGTCTATGAGTCTATGAAAGAGAGCATCTGGAGGCTTGCAGTTTTGTCTGCAGTCCACACCTTGATGTGGAAATTTTCCCTCTGCTGAACCATGGCTTCTGCAGTCACTTCACAGAATGCGGCTCTGATAGCAGCAATACATTTCCTCCAGCACTAATGCTTCAGCAGCAACTTTGACTCCAGACCAACATTTGTTTTTAAAAAAGGAAAGAGAGAAGGATGGTAAGAGCAGCCTGAGTCAAATAATGCTCCCTGCTGTGTTAAGCACCTTTCTCGAGAACAGAGGGCTCTTATGACAGCCTATTAATCAAGGAACAAATACAAGCTTCTGAATGAGCCTCTGATAAACAAATCTGAACACCATGATTAAAAGAGTGAGTCTTAAACCCTGGGAGCTATTTCACAAGGAGTATGTGTATATATGTATTTTAACAAAAATCAGCAGAAGGGAAATGGGAGGTGGTTTTGTGATTTACACCTGCCACTTATAGTCAGAAAAGTCTAATTTGAAATCAGAAATGTGTTGACTTCAGTGGAAACAAGTATTTAAGGCAAACAATGTGTCAGAGTGACACGTCTGGCATCTGGATTTAATACGTTGCGTACAAGGCATGACATTGACAAGGTGGAGGGTTTTTTAAAATGACCTTACAAACATTTGCTTTAACCCCAGAGGCAATCAGATATTATGGTGATAAAAGAAGCAACACAGATGTAGGTGCAGGGGGTGCAGCCATGCCACCTGGCTTGAAGTGGTTTCCATCATACACAGCATCCACAGTTTGGTTTAATGGCTCTCAGCTCAGCTCCCGTACTATACAAATTGTTCCAGCGCCCTTGCAGACAGGTAGGTGTATGGGTGGAGAAGTAAATTACTGGTGTAGAGTAAAACGCAATTGAGATTCAATATAATTTATAGAGGACTAATTCCACACCTATCAAAATCCAAGGAAAGAGACCCAGTGACTTCATTGGACTTTGAATTAGGGCCCAAACTACAGAGAGTAATATTTTACTCTTACACTGTTCGAAGGAACAGTAGAATGCTGGAACTAGGAATTCCCGCCGGGCATTCCTGTTGGTTCTATTGGAGGATCTATTGGTTGCTGAGAACAAGGCTCTTGCACCAAGAGTGGCAATCCACTATACATTTGAGAGAATTTGTGTGTCTACCTGTCTGTTGATCCATGTGTCTGTCTGCCTGTTTGTTCAAGAACTCCTCCTAAATGTTAAGAGTTACGACTACCAAATTCGATATACAGCTTCCTCTTATCATAACTTAAAGCAAGTTAAGGGTTTGGTTGTGTCAGGACAATGGGATGTGCCTAGAATGGGATTGTTTCTCATAAAACCATGTAGAAAAGAGACAGAATCACCAGAGGGGTGAAAAGTGTTGACTGCCTTCCCCACATCTCTGCCTGGCCTGTTCCAAACCTGAGCCTCTGATATCCCACCCTTCCCCCCCCCCGCCCAAGGAATCGTTAGGGGACATGCACCTCTCCCCGCAGCTGTGCCTGCTGGAGCTGCAGTGGCCACAGAGAGGCGCTTCACACCTGGCCCCAAGCTGCTGCAGTGAGACACGGCTGGTGTAGTGCTCTCTCTCAGGGCAGCCTGTATATTGAACCCCTCCTCGCTAGCCCTACCCCAGAGCAATGATTTCAATGAAGCCTGGGCATTTTCATTTTATTTTGCAGAAAACAAAAATTAATTGTGTTAAGGAAACTCTCTTGTCTGGCAACATCTGTGGTCTGGCATGATTTTTTAGGTCAGATGTCCATTTATCATGGGCGTGGCCAAGTTTCCTGCAGTCTCATAAAGTTTGTTTACAGCCACCAGTCCTGGCACTCAGTGGTCTGTGCTATTATTTCAGTCTACTTTCCCCCTCTGCTTCTGAGGGCCCAGCAAGCAGCCCAAGTGTTGGTAATGCTTCTGGACAATATGGACCTTCCGTGGTTTGTCAAATTCTTTGGTTCAGCCCGAAGGTGGTTTACTAAAGAGGTTCAACCTATATAAAAGGAAAGAGAGAAAGTCAGGCATGGATTTGCAGAAGAAGCAGACAAGGAGTAAAGAGGAACAATGTCCATGAGACTGGCTGGAAGACACTCATGAAAGGCTTTAAAAATGAGGGCAAGATGGATTTGGATGTAAAAATGAACTGAGAGCCAATGGAGGGCTATGAGGCTGGGGGTGCCAGGATATGGGCAAAGCTTCCAATCCAAGCTCTCAGTCTTTAACGACATAGTTGTTCAGTTAAACCCATGGTGGCCAACCAGTTCTATAGTGAACTAGGCACTCTCAACCAGCCAAATAGCCACATTGTTCAAACCAATTAGCCACCCCGGCCAAATAGCCACATGTGGCTAGTGGCTAGTGTGTTGGACACTATGGACGTTACCTCAGACAGATTTCTGAGAGTGGGGGATTTGATGTCTTTTGTTCTGCCTATAAAACCTGAAATGGCAGGGCTCTCCAGAGCCCTCGTGAATCTCGATGGTTTCTCCTTGGGGATAGCTAGAGTAGTACAAGCAGTGTTTGCACTTTAGTAGTACCATGTCATGGAAATAATTCAAGGCTTAGGTATGGTATTCATTTGCTACTTCCTGCTAAAATGATGAACATGCTACTTTTTCTACTTTGCTTCTGGATTTCTTGGTCCAAATTTTCCGTACGTGGTGGTTATCTCATAGGCAAGTCACACCTTTCGGTCTGCATATGCACAAAGCATGTCATTGCATGCAATTTGCATGTGCAGATGCCAGGCTTGCAGATGCAGCAAGTTTTGTAGGCTAGAATAGATGGCTGTTTTTCAAAATTAGTTCCATCATGTTTCCAGGCCTGTATCTGCACATCTACTTATGGAAAACTGTAATCCAGCTCAATTATCAGTGGGACTGTAAAAGACGATGTCACTGATCTAACTTGGCTCCCATCGACTTCAATAATAAAGCATCCATTGAATTCAATGGAAGTAGAGTTAAGCCAATAGTGAGCACATTTGAAATCCCACCCTGTTGATAGGTTCTCTCATTCTCTTAAAAATGTATAATACATGTGTAATGTATATGTATTCATATAATGTACTCATCTGATTAAGTGGGTTTTGCCCATGAAAGCTCATGATTCCATATATTGTTATTAGTCTCTAAGCCCTGGTCTATACTAGGGAGTTATTTTGAAATAACCCCCCTTAACAAGCCGAGCGTCCACACTACAAAGCCCGTTATTTCAAAATCAGGGGCTGTTTATTTCATAATAATAATTCCTGCTTTCCTTGGGGAAATAAGCTTATTTTGAAATGGTTATTTTGGGAGTTATTATTTCAAAATAAGTTATTTAGAAATAATTTCCTAGTGTAGACATGCCCTCAGGTGCCACAGGGCTACTCATTTTCAAAGTTACAGACTAACATGGCTCCCCTCTGAGAATGTATAATATGTTCAGATCATAAAAATAAAGTTTTCTTGAGCAGCAGATACAAGAGAAATTCACAGAATTGTACAAATTAAAATTAGTTTAGGCTTTATCGTGAACTTTTTAATTTTTGTTTTTGTAAGGTTTTTTTCTCCCCCTGAAAATGTCTTTTGGACTCAAAAAAACCGATAAAATATTTGGGATTTATTTTTTTCATGTTTTCAGCATTTCTTCCATTTCATTTTTTTTCTCAGTGGAAAAATGAAGGGAGAAAAATGAGGGAGGGGATTAAACCCTTTTTAAAAAATTGAAAACAAAAAAAATCATTTTGTTTAATTTTTTTTCACCAAAAATGATTTTGGGATGAATTTTTTTTTTTCATTTCACCCAGCCTCAGTACAATTATGAACGAACCAATTCTTAGAACTCTCCTATCATGATGATGTGCAATTTTATCCCCATTTTAAAAATGAGGAATCTGAAACAAAGAGAGGCTAATTAGACCAGGTATTCCAAAGTATGTAGCAGCCTAAGTATGTCTACACTTCATTCCTCCTTTGGGGGAGGAATGCAAATGTAGACACTCGAAATTGCAAATGAAGCGGGGATTTAAATATCCTGCACTTCATTTGCATAATCGCAGACTGGCGCTATTTCGCAAAAAAAACCTTGGTTATTTTGAGAGAAAACACTTCCCTCAAAATAACTCTTACTCCTCAAAAAATGCGGTTTAAGGGTTATTTTGAGGGAAAGGTTTTCTCTCGAAATAACCCCGAGGGGACCGAGTTTGATGTCCCGAAATAGCGCTATTGTGGAAAAGCAGCAGTCTGTGATTATGCAAATGAAGCACGGGATATTTAAATTCCTGCTTCATTTGCAATTTTGAGTGTCTACATTTGCAAGAGGAATGAAGTGTAGACATACTAACACACTAGTCAAATGAAGAACCTAAATATCTTTGTGGCTCTGGCCCTAAATGATTTGCTGAAGTCTATCAGGGAAGTATATACAGCAAACCCAGGAACAGAAAACAGCTTACAAGACTCTGTCTAGTGTTTTAATTGCTAGAATATGCGTCTTCCTTAGTATAATAGTGTTAACATTTAAGTTTTAAGTGTGCTAATTCTGAGGGAATGGAATTAGCAAATGAATAAGTTCTTTCAGTGACATCCTAAATTGCATTGCTAAATTTCTGTTCAGTTATGTCAAGGGTTCCTGGCCAACAAAGGCTCTAAACCTTACCTACCAGATGATACAGCATGAAGTGTGCATAGCTTGGTGCCAAGTATCTTCCAAGATACTTGGAAGCTCAATGGTAACAAAGGAGAATTTGATCCCGACTCCCCTGAAGTAATTAATTTAAGGTTTTTTAAATTAGAGTTTTACAGAAGCCAGGTTATTTCACTTGCATCCAATTAAATTCTCAAGCCTTTGGTTTATCCATATGCAACTGTCTGATAAGCTTTGTTCAAGACTGCAACTCTGTGGAGAGTGATCCTGGGTTTAATTCTTTTGTTTACATGTAATGTATCCCTTAGTTAAAGTCTTGTTGGCTTCCCAAAACAAAGGTCTTTCTGTCACATGAAAAGTGTTTCAGAGCAGTTGAAGGCCACAGTTAAAGATTTTATACTCTATGTTTGTGAAATTTATTATGCTTACAAAAATAAAGCATTTATGTGCCAGAAAATGAAATACACATTTGACTGAGGAAACTCCCTCATTTTTTATATTTATTATATTCCCCTTGATCTCCTTCATACGCTATTTTGCACCTTCACCACCTGCTGATAGGCACAGGCACCAGCATGTTATTAACCAAAAGAGTGCTTTCCTAGCTCCATGTAGAAATTAACTGGACCCAATATGTATTAAACATTAATACAGGATTTATAGATCTCCTAATATACATGAATAGTACAGCCTCTCTCCGACTTACGAACCGGTTACGGACCAAGCAATTGGTCGTAACTCGGTTTGTTCGTAAGTCCTACCCCATAGAGTTACACGCAATCGCGCTGTTCGTAAGCGCAGATCATGTTCGTAACTCGGGGTCCGCCATTTACAACAGCTTCGGACGTAACTGTGAACAGTTGTAAGTCGACCGTTCGCAACTAGGGGACTGGCTGTATAAAGATGGTTAAAATACATTAAAAGGTAGATGCTATATATGGATATAATCTATATAGAATTGTATTCTATCAGAATCTGTAACAACCGATTATCAATTTTTAAAAAATATCTATGTGGTATAATATACAAGACAAAAAATTGAAACTCAGGATGTAGATTTTCAAAAGAAACTTGCATATTGGACTCTTCCATTTTTGGGTTACCAACGTGTAACAACTTAAAGGGAGCCCAAATTTCAAAAATAACAATAATAATGATGATCATGTAGCGCATACCAGAAATCAACCCCATTTCAGAGGCCTCATCTTGAGTACCCCACTGATGAGAGATTAGAAGGAATCTGTGTTCCCAACCCACAGGAATTTGAGATTTTGAAATAAGTCAAAATCTCCAAAAGTCACACAAAATATTAATCTGGAATAATGTACCAATACAGTTGAAACATTTCATTTTGGTATTTTTGAAGTATTTTGTTTCAGTTTTGATCCTTTCTAATTTTGTATTACTTTTAAAATAAATTAACTTACATTTCAAAACAAAGTCCAAGACTGCCAACAGGGGGCAGCAAAGGGGGCAGCTGCCTTGCATTTGGCTATTCGAAAGGCGGGAGTTCTAGGTGCTTAAATGGTTGCCAGAGCCCTAGGTTGCCTGCTCTGGGCAGTGCTAAGGGCTGGCTGGCGCATGGTGAGGTCTGGGCGATGCTGAGGGCTGGCTGCCCTCAGCTCCCCCCATTCTGGGAGCATGGAGTCACCCCCCACCTTGCCCAGGGGCTTGGCAGTTCTGTCGGGCCCCCAACAAAATAATTTTGAACTAAACCCCAAAACTTCATTGTAAAAGGTTGTAACAGGATAGTGCCTTAACCACAAGACCATCCATTCTTCCTAGCATTAAAAAGAAGACAAAAAGAAACCTCACTTACATGGTATTTGTCCTATGACAGCAAAGATTCAAGTGCATTAGTAATAGCCACAAAAATACATTGGTCATCTCCAAACAAAGCAGCTCACCTAAGTGAAAATTACCAAATGTAGTTAGTGTGCAGGAATACAAAGCCCCAGAAACAAACATGTAACATTTGCTATTTAGATTCAAGAGAGCAGTTTGGGAAGCAGAAAGAGCCTTTTTCTGGTTTTTATTTATGTTTACTGAGTAAATATTTATACATTCTCATCTCATTGGGAGCCACTGGCTTAGAGATTTCCCTGTACATCAGGCTGTGCCTTTGTTCCAGTAAGTGGCTGTATTATTCATTTTTGTTCAGGTAAGCACTTAGATTTTTTCCCCCTTTCTCCTTGTGTTGATTGCTAATTAGGTGGATGCCAGGTCTGCTTTGTTTCCTTTTAAAAGCGTTTGCTTGGGACTATTTCATCATCATCCATGAAGCAAGCAATATCAAAGAGAGAGCTTTGTTTGCCACCTGTCTGCTTTCCAGTGAATCCCTTCAGATTTTTCATTTCCACTGCTGCATCCTTTTGATGTTTTAGCATCTGAAGCAGGCACCCCCGCCCCCTCTTTTTGGTCTCTATTGTTACTTACTTATGAGACTCAGCTGATTACTTCAGGGAAGGTCCGTGAACTTGCAAGGTTTCTTTATGGGAAGAATCCTTAGAACAGGCAGGTGCCTTGGTGCTATGTATTTTAAGGGAGCTAGATCTGATATCTCCTCCCCCCCCTCTGTTTTACACAGCTGTACACATTAATACAGCTGTGTAATGTTGCAGCAAAACATTTCCTGCAGCTTAAAAACCTTCATCATGTTTTGTATCCAGCTCTTGCTTTAGATACTGATGATTTGTATTTGCATTACCATCGTGAGGGCCCAGTTGGCACTGTGAGGCTCCATTGTAAACACAAGTAGTGAAAGACAGTCCCTGCCCAGGAAGATCTGAGACAAGACAAACAATAGGTGAAAGGAAGGAAAGGTTGTTATCCTCATTTTACAGATGGGGAACCAAAGCACAGAGAGATTCAATGACGCACCTTGGTGTTAGAGGGCCTATCTCTTCACCCTCCCACTTGCTGGGGCCTTTTCATGTGAGCAGAGAACAGCAGTACCTGATGTCTGGAGATGCAAACAATTCAATCTTTATTGGGGTTAGCCTCCAGCAAGCATGGCTCCAGTTTCCTTTCCTTTTGCTATTGGTCCCTTGTTTTTTTTCCCATTCACTTCTTGTTTGTCCCTAAAATATCTAGCAATATTTTCAGTTACACCTTAACCAGTCACTCTACTGAAATTTAACTAACCAACCCTAACATATTGTAACATGATTATATCCCACTGCCTTCATTGGCTTACACCCAGCAAAATTAATTATATAGGAGACAGAAACAATCAAAGAAAAAGTCAGAACCAGACAGATAAACAATAGAGAGAGTGTGGGCCTTTGCCAGACAGAAAGCTATCAATCTAAGGGTATGTCTAGACTACATTGTTTTTTCGAAAAAACTTCACCAGCGTCCACACTGCAATCATGTTCTTTCGAAATTAAATTGAAAGAACGCAGGTTTTTTTTGACATTGGTAAACCTCAAATTATGAGGAAGAATGCCTTTTTCGAAAGAGCTCTTTCGAAAAAAGGAGTGTGTGGACGCAGAACAGGGACATTTTTCAAAAGAAGAGGCAATAGAAAAAAGCACAGGTGCCCTGTTGGTCATTCTGTGAATAGCAATCACGGCTTTCTTTCGAGAGAGCGTCCATGTAATCTGGATGCTCTCTTTCGAAAAAGCAGATGGCTTTTTTGATCCAGTTTTGAGGTGTGGATGTTCTCTTTGGAAAGAAGCTTGCAGTCTAGATGTACTTAAAAGTTTCTAGGCTCTTCCCTTTATCAATAGGCCATAGACTAGATGGCCTTTCTAACAGCCCCAAATTGTTGGAATGTGCCTTGTTTTAATATGAATGATTTGGTCTGGTTTGTAATGTGCCAAAAACCTTAGCTTAAGAACAAGACTTCAGACAGATAGACTGGGTATTGATTTTTTGTGCGTAGATATTCTGGCTGGTCTGTAAAGGCCTATATATGTCCTAACACTTGGGTGACACGGAGTCAGGCAGCGCTGAACACTCATGTCTTGGATATCTGTGTAGGGCTCTGTTGAAGTCTAGTACTCAACCACAAGGCCATCACTCCTCAGCTGTGTTCTCCCCTGTCACATAACTATCAGAATAAAGACCTTGGTCCTGCACTCTGATCCTCACAAAGGAACTAGGACAGATGTGCACAGCCCTTCTGAAAAGGACTCTAGATGGGAGCAGGGGACAGGTCTGCCCATTTAGCTCAGATGACAGAATTGGGCCCCCAGTGCCTAGGTTTCAAGAGGCTCTTTACTTAAGCAAATTCACTAAAAAGCAGGCTCTTTACTTAAGCAAATTCACTAAAATCTCTAGATTTTCCCTATTGTCCCCTACGTCCCTATCGGTGACCTCCTCTCTTATGCAAAAATCACACAGAATGTAGTAGAAAGTAGTTTTGCTTTCGTGTGTGTGTGTGTGTGAAAATTTGGATTACTCTATTGACTATAACCTCTTCCACATGTTTAGAGGATAGGCACCCTCCTGTCTGACACATTGTGATCAAGTTGGGCTGATCCATCTACTGGAGCTGAAAAGTTTATGCTGCTAGCACTTGGGCTGAAGTTCTCTAGCTGGGGGCAGTCGCAGTTCATATCCACTGTGGCTCAGCACCGGCAGGAAAACACAGGACAGGATTCTGTCCTAGGGGCACTGGGGACTCAGTCCCACTTCAGGAAGGGCATGGGAAATTCAATCCAATTTATTAACATTCACTAAAATGTGCCATTAATGCTTATTATTTAGCTGCGCTGCGTTTCCAGCTCTGCCACAAGGGATGCGCTTAGGAGGCAGCTGAGTGAGTGACTTGGACTCTTTCCAATGCCTGTTCCAGTAGGAGTTTCTGAGGCAGCCGTGGGATTTCAGTACTGTTGTCCATTCATCTTCGAATATCCCATTAGCCCAGTATCCCAGAAATGACTTAGAGGCTCCGACCTCTTCCAGACTCCCTTTAATTAATAAGCACAAGCGTATCTTTAAGTGGAGCTCCACTGGTCACTGCCTGCCTCTGGCATAAAGTCAGGTCTCTTCAAGTGCCCCATACTGCAGGCGGTTTGGTAGAATCCTCTTTAATTAGCACACCCAGGTGGGAAACGAAACTTGCCAATTAAGAGATTTTCCTGATCCTCTGATGCTCCTAGGGATGCATTGTGCCAGAGAGAGGCTTCCTTTTTTGTGACTTGCTTAATAAAAAAAGAAAAAAGAAACAGGCAGAAGGAAAGTATTATTTTAAAACATATATCTATGGTAAGATTGACTCATTTAGCAGCTATTACAGAGCAGAAAAATAGCCTAAGGAGAACAAAGGTCCAGGCACAGTGGGAGGGTTATGTGCCCAATTCTGGAAGTTACTGACAGCTCCTGCAATGTGCTGAGTCCCCCATCAACTCCTATTAAAGTCAAGACTTGTTGGGAGACAGCAGACAGGAGGCACTCAGCACCTTCCGAAATGGGGCCAGATGTCAGCAAAACACAATTTGCACTTACAAATTGGCTTGTGGATGCAGCCAGATATTGCATGGAAGCAGAGCAAGGGAGAGGGATGGATTCTGACCTCATTTCCCAGTGTGGCTGTGGCTGTGGGACAGGAGACTTGTGAAAAGCAATCTGATCCTGGTTGCTATACATCTGGTTTGTCAGTGTGAATCCAGCCCTGGTGGCTAGTGACTGAAAGTTCCAGCCCTATGTGCTATGTGAAAGGAGTTTACTGGTCTCAGTTCATTTCTCCATGGACAATCTCTGTGTGGTTCTGTGTTTTGACAGTGCCTGGCATCTGTGGATCTTGGGCCATGCCTGGGGCTCCTAAGCACTATTCCAGAGGTGGGCAATAAGCGGCCCGTGGGCTAGATAGGGTTAGCCCCTGCTGGGTCACCAGATGCTTTATTTACCTGAGCATCCAGTGGTACGGCCACTCATCGCTCCTGTTGGTCACGCTTCACCATTGCTGGCCAATGGGAGATGAGGAAAGTAGTGGCCTGGCCTGCACCACTTCCCACAGCTCCCATTGACCAGAAACGGTAAACCTTAGCCAATGGGAACTGCACGTGGCCATACCTGTGGATGCTCAGGTAAATAAATTGTCTCTTGGCCCCCAGCGGCTAACCCTGGCAAACCATGGGTGACCTGCGACCTGCTTATCGCCCACCTCTGAACTACTCCAATATCGATAACGTCAGAAACTTTAGCAGAGACACCAGGAATTATAGACTCAAGCGTGTAGGCTCGAATGCTCTGTGGAGAGGCTGGCCCTGCTTTTGCACCCGGTTGGTGGCTGCAAAGAGAACACCAACTCACATGGCTGCCAGTCTGATAACTTTTCACTCAATTCCTCTCCCACACAAAGAAATCTTCGTAGTCCAACGTTCTATGCATCTTTGTTAGCTCTGGACTCAATAAAAGAAATAGAGCCTGTCCCTAGTTCTGCCTACTGTTGGTAATAATGTACAACGGAATTCAGAGACTCCAGCTGTTTGCTCCCAAATATCCTAACAACAAAATAGTTAAAACATGTCCCTCAAAATTCTTCTCCTCCCTGCCTAGACGTGAAGGAAAAGGATGGGCAACTCACCACATCAAGGCCATGTCTACACTACAGAGGAGATCGAAGCTGCCGCAGTCAATTTTCCGGGGTTCAAATTAACGGGTCTAGTGAAGGCACATGAATTTGAACTGAGTGGGTGTTCCCGTCAGCGCTGGTAGTCATGCTCCTATGAGAAGTCAGGGAAGTTGCAAGGAAAGTGTGCTCCCGTAGACCTCCTGCAATATGGGTGGCACCAAAATTCGATTTAAGTTACTTTGACTCCAGCTAAGCAATTAACATAGCTGAAGTTGCATATCTTAATTTGAATTTATCCCCTAGTGTAGACCTAGCCTAAGAGACTAACAAAAATAAATATATAGTATCATGAGCTTTCGTGGGCAAAACCCACTTCTTCAGATGAGTCAAAATTAAATTCTTCCCTGCTTTATTCTGGAAAAAAAACACCCCAAATCTTTCAGATGTAGACACACCCTTAGAAAATTATGTTGCCAACTCTTCAGTTTTTAAATTAGTTTTGTGATACTTGGAGTTCATTCCTGGAATCAGATGATTACTTAAGTATCTCAGATCTTTTTTAAGTGATTTTCTAGTGCTTGTGGTTGTGAAGAAATGTTGAGAAATGTGAACCCTAAAGGTTCAGAAATGAGATGGCAAAAAACCAGGACCACAAATATATATATTTTTAAAACCTATCTCATTATTTTTGAGACAATCTTATGATTCCTTGGGAATGTGACTCGTGATTTTTGAATGTTTGGGGTTGGCAGTGGGGTAAAACAAATTTTAAGGGACCGCTATTTTTCTCATTCATTGTTTTTCCTCTGATTTAATCTGTTACCTTGGACAAGTCTGTAAACTTCCCTGTGTCTTGGTTCTCCATCTGCAAAATAGGAATAATACCATTGTCCTCCTTTACAGGGATGTTGTGAGGATAAATGTCTTAATGATTGGAGACCATCAGGTATTATGGTGATGGGGACTATATAAATACCTAAGATAGACATAAGAACATAAGAACGGCCATACTGGGTCAGACCAAAGGTCCATCTAGCCCAGTATCCTGTCTGCTGACAGTGGCCTATACCAGATGCCCCAGAGGGAGGGATCACAACAGGTAATCCTCACGTGATCCCTCCCCTGTCAGCCATCTCAAGAGAAACAGCAGCTAGGGACACCATTCCTACCCATCCTGGCTAATAGCCATTGATGGACCTAACCTCCATGAATCTATCTAGCTCTTTTTTGAACCCTGTTAAAGTTCTAGCCTTCATCGCATCCTCTGGCAAGGAGTTCCACAGATTGACTGTGCGCTGAGTGAAGAAAAACTTCCAGATACTATTAACATCCAGATACTACAGTATAAACTATGCAGGTGGTTGTTGTTTTGTAACATATTTCTAATTAGGCATGTCCTGTATAGGTGGCTCTCTTGTTTTTAAACATGCAAAGGTAATCATTTGCATATAAATACAAGTGGTAGTATAGTCCCTTGATAAGGCACCAGGGTTCTTATTCCCAGGTCTGCTACTGCCTACTGTGTGACCCTAGACAAGTCACTTCCTTTCGTTGATCCTCAGTTTCCCTTCCCCCTATTTGGATTGTAAGCTTTTTTGAGCAGTGATTGTTAGTTGGAACTTGTTTGTTGTTTACAACAAGGTGCCTCAATCTCCACTGAGTCCCTTGGAGGCTGTTGAGATACAACTAATAATAAATCTGCCTCTTTCAGAGAAAACTTCTCTCTCCCCCTGCTGCTACCACCACTGAGAAGAGAAAAGAATACAAAAGCTGTGCATCCCCAATCATCCGTCGTTCCAGTGTTCTATGGGATCTGATGGGTCACTGTCCAGAAGGTTATTACTAAACAATGAGAACTATTTAGCCCTTTTATATGGTCTGATTGCCTGACTGTGCTTAGAGCTAGAGATAGGAACACAGAAGCACCGACCAAACAAACCCTACTGGACATTCTCTCAAACACAGAGGCCATCTAAGTTGTTTTAATTCAAAGGGAAAGAAAGTCCTACAGGGTGGGAAAAAGATTTATTTTTATAAACATTTTCCATATCAATATTCTCCTTTTACTCTTCCCATCTGCAGCTTTTATGGACCTGATTTGGCTGGTTTTAAACATTATGGCTGAGTCTAGACTGGCAAGTTTTTCCGCAAAAGCGGACGCTTGAATTTGCGCAAGAACACTGAGGATCTAATGTATGATCGTCAGTGTTCTTGCGCAAATACAATGACTCTCCCTCTCGGGAAAATACCCTCTTGCGCAAATGCTTTTGGCGCAAGAGGCCAGTGTAGACAACTGAGAATCGCTTATGCAAAAAGCCCCGATGGCTAAAAATGGTGGTCGGGGCTTTTTGCATTAAAATCGTTTAGATATTACGGATGCTTTTGGCGCAAAAGCACTTTTGCGCAAAAGCATCCGTGTTAATCTAGACATTTTTTCATAAATGCTTTTAACGGAAAAACTTTTCCGTTAAAAGCATTTGCGGAAAATCATGCCAGTCTAGACGCAGCCTATTAGTATTTAATTGTTATTAGGACTTTTGGCCTTTCTTGTAAGTAATTGCCAGTGTATTTTAATTGGCCAGTCCTTATTTTTCAGACTGCTTAATAAAATGCATCCAAAGTTATCTAACAAAAACCTGGGGATTATGTCAATGTTAAATAATTGATAAAAACATTCCTGAGAGTGTCTTAAAATATATAGTGCTTATACCTAGCAGGGCAACCATCTCAGGAGCTTAGTTGACTATGCTTTGAGACTAACTTGATATAATGGATTTTCCATGACATACACTGAACCCTGAGTGTTTGTAATACAGTACATTGAAATCAGGGGACCCGACAGCCATGCCGAGCTCCTGGGCAAGGTGACAAGGTGACATGCTCCTGCAAGAGGCAGGGCCTTAGGCAGAATGGGCAGGGCTGGAGGCAGCCCACCCAACCCTCAGCAGCCCCCTGAGCATGCAACCCCCCTCCTCTCCAGCCCTTAGAACTGCCCCGGAGCATGCTGCTCAGTGCTCAGGCAATGATTTAAAGAGCCCAGGGATCTGTGTTCTGCTGCCCCTTTGCCCCCCCTTCCATCAGCAGGCCTGTTTGAAATCCTTGGACCACAAGTGCTCTATAATTAAGCCCTATTTACCAAGTTATTTGGGGGAAATATTAGATAACTGGAGTTTTGGATAAACCAGATTATCATAGAATCATAGAATACTAGGACTGGAAGGGACCTCGAGAGGTCATCGAGTCCAGTCCCCTGCCCTCATGGCAGGACTTACTATGTGAACTGGGGACAGAGGTGACCTACATGGTGTTTGGAAAACATGACATTCAGACAGTTGGGATTTGGTTAATCTGAGTTTTGCCAATACTAGAACCAATTCCTGAAGACAATAGTAGGGAGTTCAGCCCTTGAGGGTGAAATTTCCCATTTTGCACAAGGCTTTGTAATGGTGTTTACTCTCACTATGCCTTTTAGCCATTAGATGCTTTGCAGATTTCTAGACAGGTTGTAACCCTTGATAAACAGCAGAGACAAAGCTGGTATTTAAGCTCTGTGGAAGACTGTCTGTAGTTGCAGTTTTCCTGATGGGCATGTTAGCTGGTATATTTATGGCTTAAGTGGCATTTAGACCTTGCATTATTCTTGGAAGTCTGGGCTGGCCCAACCATATATGCAAACTGGGTGGTTGCCTAGGGCAGCAGGATTGAAAATTAGGTGGCAGTGACTTTTTTTCTCTATTTAAAAAAATATACTAATATGTTATCTCTTATAAACAAAAGTATCAGATATTGCACTTGCAAAACAGTGCATCATCGCCTTGTCAGAAGTTGAGATATTATTCATTTCACATTGTGAGGCACGGCTGCGTATGTAAATACAGATAAAACATGTCCCAGCCTCGCTTCAAAAGACCACCCCCTGGGTTTCCTGCCTGGGGATGGGGTCTGGCACTTCATTATTTTCAGAAGCCCAGTGTTGGCCAGTCCTACAGTTAAGTCAGTGTTGCTCTGCACTTAGTGAAGGCCAGCCAGCAACCTGTACTCCTAATAACATTGTGCCCATGAAGAATTTGTATTGTGTGGTATGAGGTTTTAACAAAATTATAAAAGGAGAATGACAAGTACTTGTAAGGTTAAGATTGTGTATTTATTGTAGACTATACTGTGAAAGTAATAATAGAGCCCTGATTTTCAAACACCTGACTGCTAATGTTAACAAATACCACTTAATATGTATATTTCTTTGTATTTTAATTGAAGTAATGTTTGATAATAATTGAAATTCTGGCCTTATCTTTAATTTTTAAATAGTTTTTAAGTGAATGTAAAAAGATGAAATAAATTCCAGTTTACCAGATTTATGTTTCTATGATGTCATCACACGCACAGTAATTCACCAGGAAATGTTTCAGTAGGTAGACAGCTACATGCTCTGTTATCCCATGACATTGCAAATTCATAATTTTTCTTTTTCCATGAGTTATTTATTCCACAAGTAATTGTCCTGTCTGATCATTTTGATTAATTTATCTTTTAGTTTAATGTAAATAGTGTTCTACTTTTTGTATAATTCATTTCAATTGCCAAGCAAATACAGGTAAAATTTCATTCTAGACTTTTCATTTTTCTCTAAATTGAATGTGTGTGGTGGGGAGGGGAGCTTTCAAAATCATATTTCAACTAGGGTACCAAAACCCCTTGGGCCGGCTTTCTTGGAAGGAATGTTACCCTCTGCAAGGTTGGTGTAATTACTGTCCTATTTTGGACTGTAGGCCCGATACGACTGACAGCCAATGAAGAGTTTCCATTTGCTTAGACAGTCGGGAGGGGACTTTGCTTTTAGAATAAGCATTCCATCATCTCCTCTGTCTCTGCTTGATCACAGTGTGCAGCACAGTTGCATCTGATCTGTGCATTGTCTGCTTGGCCAGAGTTGTTCCACCATTATTAACTACGTCTTTTATTATTCTGGCATTAGGTGGCATGCGAGGGTATGATAAGTCATATTGAATGCATTCCGTTTATTCTCATTATTATTTCATAAAATGCTAAAACTCAATTACAGAGACAAGAAGCCAGCTGGCCCCTGTGACGGCTACTGTATATATACATACAGGGAGATTGCTTATTGATTTAGCCAAGTGTGAGCAAGTGTTACTAGGAAACCACAAAAGTATTCATAATGCTAGCACATACTATCAAAGATCCCATGCTGCTCTCAGTTCTCGGTGAGGAAGCATTAACTTTTATTCAAGGATCCTTTCCTTACAATTTTTTTGAGTTACTTTTCTATAGCATTACCATTATACCATTAAAGATTCTTGGAGACAGGAATATAATACATTTAAAGGCAATGTGGGGTGTTTATTTTACAAATATAACAGTATCTGGTATGCCAAATTTAGGTCCAGATTCTTGAAAAGACTTGAGGACATGCATGTGAATAATCCTATGGTAAGTAATGTGACTGCATAAAGTTTTACATAAGCCTTTGGAGGATCTGGACTTTACCTGATCAGATTTGAGCATGTGAAAATTGGGGAAAACTCTAAGCAATATACAAGTATCGAAAATGTCACATATTCCTTGAGTGATCAAAACAACCAGGCTTCTGAATATTCACCTAAGCTGTTCTCATGAAATTGACAGACCAAGAATCAGTCACAATATTAATTTGGGAAATAATTTGGAATAAGGAATAAATTACAGACAATCACCAGCTGCTCTTCAAACAATGTGCAGTCAGAAAACAAGACACAGAGCATGTCTTTGGCCCGTCCTGCAAACTCAAGATATTTAACTTCAGTCTCAAAACATTCACATGGGTGAGGTGTAGTACAAGACTTTGCACACTGCTGTTTGCACCCTCTTAATCCAAACTCTGGGGCAATGTTGACATGCCAGCTACTCTGGGTCTCATTTTAATTTAGGAGCCAGGGAACAGTGGCTCTTACTCTGGGTATAGCAAATAATGCAGATGACTCTCTTAGTAGTGACTAATGATGGTGAACATTGGGCAAAAGGCGTGGCTCTTTAAGGAGAGGTGTTTGCATGGGAGCACAGCTACAAAGAGGAAGGATGGACCAGAGATTAGGGCAGTCTTGCACAGTGTTCCCTGTAATCTGGGCACTTGTTCTGCTGCTTAGGAGAGATTCCAATGCTGCTCAGCTGATTAGCAGAGCACTCACAGCTAGGTTTGTGTTTCTTCTGGTGGTGCAAATTTGCACATGCCTTGGTGCACATAAAATTATTCTGCACATGGATGGAAAAAATCCACACATGAATGGAAAAGATTAACAAGAACATTAAGAACATAAGAACATAAGAACGGCCGTACCGGGTCAGACCAAAGGTCCATCTAGCCCAGTATCCTGTCTGCCACAGTGGCCAGCACCAGGTGCCCCAGAGGGTGGACCGAAGACAATGATCAAGCGCTTTGTCTCCTGCCATCCTCTCCAGCCTCTGTCAAACAGAGGCCAAGGACACCATTTTATCCCCTGGCTAATAGCCTTTATGGACCTAACCTCCATGAAATTATCTAGCTTCTCTTTAAACTCTGTTATATTCCTAGCATTCACAGCCTCCTCTGGCAAGGAGTTCCACATGCTGACTACATGCTGTGTGAAGAAGAACTTTCTTTATTAGTTTTAAACCTGCTACCCATTAATTTCATTTGGTGTCCTCTAGTTCTTCTATTTAGGAACTAATAAATAACTTTTCTTTATTTGCCCTCTCCACACCACTCATGATTTTATACACCTCTATCATATCCCCTCAGTCTCCTCTTTTCTAAACTGAAAAGTCCCAGTCGCTTAACCTTTCCTCATATGGGACCCATTCCAAACCCCTAATCATTTTAGTTGCCCTTTTCTGAACCCTTTCCAAGGCCAAAATATCTTTTGAGGTGAGGAGACCACATCTGTACACAGTATTCAAGATGTGGGCGTACCATAGTTTTATACAGGGGCAGTAAGATATTCTGGGTCTTATTTTCTATCCCTTTCTTAATAATACCTAGCATCCTATTTGGCTTTTTGACCGCCGCTGCACACTGTGTGGAAGTTTTCAGAGAACTGTCCACGATAGCTCCAAGATCTCTTTCCTGATTTGTCATTTGATACTTTGGGAAACCTGGATTCCAATCTCTACTCCACCATAAGCTTGAGCAAACTCCTTAACCGCTCTGGGCCTCTGGGCCTCATCCATAAAGAGAGATAATACCACTGCTTGTCAGGTGCTGAGGATAAATAAATGTAAGATTGTGAGGCACTGAGCTATCAGGTAATCAGAGCCACATAAGTACATAAGACATCCAGTTGTAGGAGCTGACCAAGACAGTAACGAATCCATGCAGGATTTGGACTGAGGAAACAGGGAGAGAAGTTAATGTGACACGTCTAAGCTCTGCCTAAAGATCATGTAATTTGTCCTGCCCACTGATCAGAAGATACTACTCACTATATATTGTGCACTTCAAATTATGATCACACACACTCCAGTTTCCATACAGTGAGCTCCTCAGCCTCCTCAGGCAAGGTTCTTTCTTGACTAGGCATGGGTGGAAGTGGTGGAACTATCCTGAATACCACCCACTCGTGGAACAAAAATCAGGCATTACTCACCGTAGAAGAGCAAATTGACCAATATTGCCAGCTTTGGCCGTCTCATGTAGTACCGGGGATGAACAGGGATGCTTCACGACTCAACCCATGTGAGAGTTGGATCTTTTCTTCTGGTTCGGAGAGGAGGAATTATTTAAATTGAAAGCAATGATAGCAATAGTTAATCCTGCCTAATAGATACCTACCTCCTCCTTTCAGAAAATACAGATCTATATAGCTGCCACCAATTCTTTTTCTCTTACTTCTTCTTACTTTGCAATGTCCACTTGTTGCATCAGACTTTCCCCCAACCTTGCCTTGAATAGCATCTGGTCTTGAGTAGCATCTGGACTGATAGCTGTGCTTCACACAACTATTGATCAGAGCTCTTGGTAAACTTACAGAGCTCGTGTGCTCGATTCATATTTTGAATGTTTTCTTCTCAATCGTAAGCGCTTGAGGTTTTTTATTTGAAGTGAAAGCTTTGATTAGGGAGCTCAAAAAGACTCCTTCCTCCTAACCTCAATTTGGTTCTTGTTTCAGAGAGTGTTCCATTGGCAGAGAGGTATTGCAGAGGAAACCTCTCAAGGAACAGCTTGGACTGGGACCAGGAGCATATACCTCTTGCTGCTATAATGGGGAGCTAATAGGCAGGTGTCATCTTACTTGCAGTGCATCATGCAGTAGAGAGGAAACAAATGTAGACAGGGAAATCATTAGGTTGCTCTGTTTCTAGCAGCCTCAGAAAAGAACTTTTGTTCACTGCAGCTGAGATTCTCCAAATCACTCCATTACTCTCCCCAGCCTTACTGGGGAAGAAGCCCATAGCTTCTGATAAATTAGAAGGAGCCATCTAAGTACAGCAGATATCACATAGGAGGGATGTGCTTCAGGGGGGTTACAAGTTATGAATCCAAGATAAATAATGGGAGCCTTTTGAGATGGAGGATGTTGCTTTCTAAGGATATCCAGGTGAGAAAGTGATCAAGCTTGAATGGGTAAAATGCTGCATTATGTTCATCAATACAGTTGATTCAAACCAAAGTTCTATGCCATTGGATTAAGTGTAGATGGGCTGTGATGCTATTAAATTCACAGAAGCTGCATCAATGGCTGTAACATGTTAATGAGAAATCGGGAGGGGAAATGAATGCATTCGCTGCAAACAAACTCAAGCACGGGTCTCTAAGTTCTTAATGCAGTCCAACCCATCTGTTTCTTCAAGCGAGATCTGCATAAACATTACTCATTGTCTGGGTAGTTTACATTCCATGCTGGCCTTATTAGTGCATCCATTAGTCACGGGATGTGGGGCCAAACTTGTGTGTGTTTGGTGGTTGGTAACTATACCTGAACGCACAGAGTGACGTGGAAATAGAATTGCTTCTACTAGTATCACTTACCTCTGGTAAGTGAATAGAGAAAGCCTATCTAACATATAATCATAGGGTTCGAAAAGACCTCAGGAGGTCATCAAGTTCAACCCCCTGCCCAAAGCGGAACCAACACCAACTAAATCATCCCAGTCAGGGCTTTGTCAAACCAGGACATAAAAACCTCTAGGGATCAAGATTCCACTTCCTCCCTAGGGAACCCATCCCACTGCTTCACCATCCTCCCAGGGAAATAGTTTGTCCTAATATCCAACCTAGACCTCCCCCTCTGCAACTTGAGACTTTTGCTCCTAGTTCTGCCATCTGCCACCACTGAGAACAGCCTCTCTCCATCCTCTTTGGAACCTTCCTTCAGGGAGTTGAAGGCTGCTCTCAAATCCCCCCTCACTCTTCTCTTCTGCAGACTAAACAAACCCAACTCCCTCAGCTTCTCCTCATAAGTCATGTGCTCCAGCCCCCTAATCATTTTTGTTGCCCTCCACTGGACTCTCCACATCCTTTCTAATGGGGGTGGGGTGCAAAATTGGATGCAATACTCCAGATGTGGCCTCACCAGTGCTGAATAATGGGGGAATAATCATTGCCCTAGATCTGCTGGCAGTGCTCCTACTAACACATCCCAATGTGTGGAGTGTATGAATCTGTAATATTTTCTAGTAAGTCACTTTTGTCTTAGACGTAGTGGGCATTTTCCTAAATAAATGCCTTTTCCTATGATAATGCTGCACTGTTTCTAATGTATTTTAGAATCCCAGAAGCAGATGTTACAGCGTTTTACGTTAAATAGTTTCTTCTTGTTTTTATTTTGTGATGGTTGAGCATGGAATTTAGCAGGGGGTAGACTGTTCCATTTTAAGGATTCTAAAAAATGAATAAAGCATGAGAGAAGGTAGAAGCAAACTAAACTTAACTATAACTGGTGTTGTGGTTGCTTCCTTTCTTAGTAGAAGTAATATGTTACCTCTCTCGGGGTATGTCTAAACTACATGGCTCCGTCGACGGAGCCATGTAGATTAGTTTACTTGAAAAAGGGAAATGAAGTGGCGATTTAAATAATCACCGCTTCATTTAAATCAAAATGGCCACCGCGCTGTGCCGATCAGCTGTTTGTCGGCACAGCGCGGCAGTCTAGACAGGGATCTGCCAACCCCAGAACCCTTCATCGGCAGACCCTGTAAGCCTCGTTTCATTATTTAAATCGCCGCTTCATTTCCCTTTGTCATCCTGCCTCATCTACGTCTCCGTCGATGGAGCCCTGTAGTCTAGACACACCCTCAGACACCTAGTGGTGTCCCCCAAGGGTCAGTCCTGGGACCAATCCTTTTCAACTTATTCATAAATGATCTGGAGAAAGGGGTAAGCAGTGAGGTGGTAAAGTTTGTGGATGATACCAAACTGTTTAGGATAGTCAAGACAGGAGCAGACTGTGAGGGACTCCAAAAAGATCTCACCAAACTGAGTGATTGGGCAACAAAATGGCAAATGAAATTTAATGTGGATAAGTGTAAAGTAATGCACATCGGGAAAAATAACCCCAACTATACGTACAGTATGATGGGGGCTAATTTGGCTATGACAAATCAGGAAAGAGATCTTGGAGTTATCGTGGACATTTCTCTGAAAACTTCCACACAGTGTGCAGCGGTGGTCAAAAAGGCAAATAGGATGCTAGGAATTACTAAGAAAGGGATAGAAAATAAGACCCAGAATATCTTACTGCCCCTGTATAAAACTATGGTACGCCCACATCTTGAATACTGTGTACAGATGTGGTCTCCTCACCTCAAAAAAGATATTTTGGCCTTAGAAAGGGTTCAGAAAAGGGCAACTAAAATGATTAGGGGTTTGGAACAGGTCCCATATGAAGAGAGGCTAAAGCGACTGGGACTTTTCAGTTTGGAAAAGAGGAGACTGAGGGGGGATATGATAGAGGTATATAAAATCATGAGTGGTGTGGAGAGGGCAAATAAAGAAAAGTTATTTATTAGTTCCCATAATAGAAGAACTAGAGGACACCAAATGAAATTAATGGGTAGCAGGTTTAAAACTAATAAAAGAAAGTTCTTCTTCACACAGCGTGTAGTCAACCTGTGGAACTCCTTGCCAGAGGAGGCTGTGAAGGCTAGGACTATAACAGAGTTTAAAGAGAAGCTAGATAATTTCATAGAGGTTAGATCCATAAAAGGCTATTAGCCAGGGGATAGAAATGGTGTCCCTGGCCTCTGTTTGTCAGAGGCTAGAGAAGGATGGCAGGAGACAAATCGCTTGATCATTGTCTTTGGTCCACCCTCTCTGGGGCACCTGGTGCTGGCCACTGTCGGCAGACAGGCTACTGGGCTAGATGGACCTTTGGTCTGACCCAGTACGGCCGTTCTTATGTTCTTATGTACTTATCTGCCCCTATGGCCATAGTATTGAACATCTAACCATTTGTAACACATTTATCTTACATTTTAACCATATGAAAGTTAATTTTAAATTTACCATTGACTTCTTGATTCGAATTTATCCTTTCTTATCTAAAAATAAGCTATGCACAATTGTAGCTATTATTTCTAATTAATTTAAAATAACCCATTTTTGAAATTAATTGAAAATTAAATTTTGGAAAAATTGAATTATTATAACGTTATTAACAGTTTATATCCTTGACATAATAGCACACCATATTTTAGTACACCCGTTATTTTGAAAGCTATCCTGTCAAGACATGGAACAGACATCCTATTTCAGGATGGAAGTATCACTGGAATAGTGCCACTGTCGAACACACACCTCAGGAGTCACGAGTTGAACCATGTGTTGGAGCAGAGTTGAACCATTTTTCAAAAATACTAGTTTAGTGTCCTAACCATTGGATTCTCTCCATTAATAAAGACTGATCTTCTTGAATAGTGTTCTGGTAATAAGTGCGTTCACTGCTTTTCTCCATCCCTTTAGTCATCAACAAAGATGTGCTTTTAACATGTTTTAATATCCTAGTATAGACAAGGCATAGTGAAGATTTATCACATAGTTGGCCAAGATAAATCCTGCCTTGCCTATTCCAAGAGTAAAATCCTATTTACTCCATTGAAGCCTATCGCAAAACTCCCATTGACTTCAGCTGATTCAATATTTCAACCTAGGATTTTAATACATTATTGAATGACACTGGAACTGAGTGGGGTCAAGTGTTTGTGTCCTGAAACAAACTCCCGGGGAGTCACTCCATTACGTTGAGCACTCATGTTAATTGTCTCAAGTTCATTGTTGAGGACCAAAAGAGACAGCAACGGTCGCAGTGTGGGAAAATGAGATCCTGAAGCAGACTGAGATGGGATGAATCAATCAGCACAATGTGGAAACTACTTTACTCTCTCATTTATACTATCAGTTGTTGCTGTGTGTATTGTGGCAGTGTCTACAGCGCTGTTGTGTTAGTTGCCACACAATGTCAGAAGAAAAAGACGATCCCCACAGAGTGTACAACCTATGTATAAAAGCTTCAGAGGGGTAGCCGAGTTAGTCTGTAACCGGAAAAACCTTGAAAAACAATGAACAGTCCTGAAACACCTTAGAGACTAACAAAACATGTAGATGGCATCATGAGCTTTCATGGGTCTGAAGAAGTGGGTTGTGCCCATGAAAGCTCATCTAAAAGTTTTGTTAGTCTCTAACCTAAGTATAAGACAAGAGACAGCAGGTTGATCCACACAAAGGGTGTGTCTAGACTACAGGGTTTTTTTGAAAAAAGTGGCCTTTTTCCAAAAAAACTTCCCCTGCATCTAGACTGCTGCCGCATTCTTTCGAAAGTAAATCGAAAGAACGCGGCAGTTTTTTCAATCACGGAAAACCTCACTTTATGAGGAATAACCCCTTTTTTCAAAAGTGCTCTTTTGAAAAAAGGCACCATGTAATGCAAACTGTGCTTTTTTGAAAGAGAGCATCCATACTGCTTGGGTGCTCTCTTTTGAAAAAGTGGCTTGCTTTTTCGAAAGTACTGGTTGTAGTCTAGATGCTCTTTTTCGAAAGAGGCTTGAAGTCTAGACGTAGCCCAAATGTAGCCAAACTTATGAGGGCGCAGAATGAGACAAAACTGGTCATCATGATAAGAAGTGGTTTGGTCCTGCCAGCTGCCTAACTATTGTTAAGTTCTGTGTAGCTCTAAAACCTTAAATACTCCCTTTTGTGCCCTGAGAGTGAGGTTTTGTGTTCTCATTGCTGTGGTCCAGTTGGCAGGTTTAATCTTCTGGAAGTAAGATCACTGCAATTATTATGTGGGAATGTTGCTCTCTTTTCAGTTGCTATTTTTCACAAACATTTTCAAAGGAAAACAGTCAGCTGAGAATAATTTTATGGTGGCCAGTGACATGTTTTTGGTAGCAGAATAATCCCTGTGTCTTGAATGGGAGTGATAAGGGATTGACCACAAGGATTCCGAGATACAGTGTTTGCAAATCCAGTCGGAAGTCAAAGGAAGCTGCTGGCAGTGCTGGTGCTGAACACTTGGTGAAATCAGTCCCCATCTGATCTCCACCTGATTAGCCTGAGCTGGTGAGATCTGGTAGGCGCCAGATAAAGGCTACAGCTTTGTATCAAAGAGGGATTTCCTTTAGAATGGCAATACATCATCTCATTCTTAATCTGCTCAAAAGCAAGGGAGCTGTTAATGCTATTTCCTAGTCCCTAATTTGTCGTGTATCATGCTTCTTAGAGAAAGTGTAGGTGATACTTCTCTGAGTTATGGTTAAAATTGTGAAATGAATGCACTCTTCAGTTAATAATAATACTTAAGCACATTATATTTTACATGCTGTACAAACATTAACTAATTAGTACCCACAATGCTCTGTTGAGGTATGTAATTATGTATTATTATTACAGCTGGTAGAATTATTCGTTGCGTGCGAATAAATTATCTGGCAAATTTAGCTCTCTCCCCCCCCCCATTGTTAATGAATTTGTTCACAAACTCATCCTGATTTCCATGGAGTTATTGATGTTTTTGCCAATAGTTAATAACAATGTTTTATATATTTTGTAAACTATTCACTTCAATATTTTGTACTTTACTGCTACTATTATTTGTACAGGTTGAACCTCTCTAGTTCAGCACCCTCGGGGACCTGACCTGGGCTGAACCAGAGAATTTGCCGAACCACAGGAGGTCAATATTATCCAGTAGCATTATCAACACTTCCACAGTTTACTAGGCTTTTAGGAGACATTTAGTGGTACATTAGTGCTAAATAACAGCATAGAACACTGAGAGCCAGGACTGGTGGTGGCTGTAAGCAAACTTTATGGGACTGTGGGAAACTTGTCCACATCCATGATAAGTGGACATCTGGCTACCTAAAACCATGCCAGACCATGGATGTTGACAAACTAGAGAGATTCAACCAGTGTTACAGAAGCCCCAAGTTGAGACCAAAACCCCGTTGTGCTGTATGCTGAATGCTTAAGCCTTATCTACACATAGGGCTTTTTTGCATAAACTATTAGATCTGCTGTTACTCTGTGCTGTTGTGGAGTAACTGTCCATGTCTATATTGCTGATGCATGTTAAGACTTGTTTAATGCACAAACTCTAATGTACAAAGACGACTAGATTCGAGCACAATAACCAACTGTTAACACACATCAGCAGGATCCACGTGGGCAGTTACTCCGTGGCAGGGTAATGCAGCGTATATTCACACCTCTGTTATCTGAATGTTTGTATAGACAAGCCCAAAGATCTTGTACTGTTAAAAGGCAATTGGGGGCCTGATTTTGTTTTCTGGTAATACCTAGGTAAAACCTCTTATACAAGGTTTTTCATCAATGGATGTCTGAGCCCTTTACAAAGGCAGCCAATATTGTTATCTCCATTTTATAGATGGGGAAACTGAGGCGCATAGCTATGATTCCTTGCTAAAAGTGACCTAAGGGGCTGTTGGCCTAACCAGTAATAGAACTCTAGTCTCTTGAATCCCAGCACATTGATCTATACGCTAGACAATGCTGCTGCCCTACTATACTGGATTTGATAATTTTACCATCACAGTTACACTGGTGTAAAGATATCTTCTCTCTTATTTCTCTTCCTGTATGGGACTAAGCTCTACTGATCAAGCCCTGGCTGGGTTGATTTAGTTAGGATTGGTCCTGCTTTGGGCAGGGGGCTGGACTCAATGACCTCCTGAGGTCTCTTCCAGCCCTATGATTCTAAGCACATTTATACCACTCTAACAGCATCCACAACAAGCCCCAGTCTGTACTAGGAGTTATTACAAAATGACTCTCTTTATTTTGAAATAACAAGCGAAGTGTCCACACTACTGAGCCTGTCATTTCGAAATAAGGGGCTAGTTATTTCAAAATAATAACTCCCGCTTTCCTTGGGGAATAAGCTTATTTCTAAACTGTTATTTTGGGAAATATTATTTTCAAATAACTTATTTTGAAATAGTTTCCTAGTATAGACATGCTCCAAGAGAATACTACTACTTTGGCTATATTGGTATAGCAATACAACTTTTGTGTGCAGAGGTCATGGTCTCTTCCTAGAGATTTCAATATAAATAGACTAGACAGGTAAATGGCGGAAGGGGAAATAGAGGCTCAGAGAGAAGAAGAAAGTGTGATAGAGCTCGGAATAGAATTTAAGTCTCTGGATTCCCAGTCCACTAGAGAATGCTTCTCCTCACAACTGTGTCATGAGTAATTTGTCACCAATGTAAGACTAGTCCCGGGAGTATGACAAAAAATTCGTGGGGTGAATATTCTTCCCATCCTGACACAGGTGTTGAAAGGCTCCAATTCATTAACATTTGCAAAGCAGTCTGGAACGCTGCGAGGGAAGGCACGCTGGTTCCCGAAGAGAGGAGCTGTGGCTGATACACCTCCAAGCCCTGCAGTCCCTGAGCCTTTATTTGGGGTTGCAACATTGAGATTGGCTGCCTCTGGCTTGACAAGCTATTTGTGGCTAGCCTATGCGGCTGTCTGAATGGGCATTCCAAAGTGGTGCGGCTCATAGACTTTTGAGGCACTTGCTGCAGAAAGCCTGACATTTAGAATTATGAGATGCTATCAGTTCCTCCTATCAGCAGTGCAAGATTAGCACAGCCTAATCTTTCAGTGCCTCAGACCCAAATGCCTATTAATTTCATATCCGCTGGCTATTTTCTGTTGCTTTACCAGCATTGAACAGCCCTGGATCCCTGCTCATTAAGGTTATGTCTGCAGTATGGGCTAAGGGCTTGAGTCCCCTGCTCATATCCACATGCTCATGCTGGCTCTCATCAAGCTAGCGTGAGCACTAATAGCAGCATAGCAGCAGTAGAATGGGTAGCGGTAGTTGAGACATAGCTGAGATGTAACAAGTGCCGACCTACCTGAAACTAGTGGGTAAAGTATTCACAGCTGTACTTCCCCCAGTGCTACTGCGTCTGCACTGCTATTTAATGAGCACTAGTGTAAGTGTGTGTACACAACCAAAAGGATCACACCCCAGCCTGGTAGTGCAGAGGGTGCAAGGGAGGCATGCACAACAAAAGCTGTGCATCATGTAGCCTACCTGTGCCAGCTTGAATCCAGCATGTATGTGCATGTGCACATGTGTGTGTGTAAGGGTGCGTCTACACAACACCCTAAACTCAAAATAAGATATGCAATTTGTGGTACGCAAATTGTGTATCTTATTTCGAATCCATGTCAAAATAGCTTATTTAGAAATTTGGCGTGTCTACACAGCACCAAATTTCAAAATAATGTGCTATTTTGAGCCATTCCTTATCCCTCATGCAACAAGGTTTACCAGGATGGCGAAATACCACACCCGTTATTTCGAAAAATATTTAAAAATAACAGGCGGCTTGCATAGACACAGAGTAGCTATTTTGGGATACCTTTGGTTGCAGTGCAGTGTAGATGTACCCAATAGGAGTGAAGACAGTGTAGTCTGGATTAGTAAATTGGGGACAGATTTAGGGTCTGTGCTGGGCTTTTACAACCCATGCTCAAGTTTGCACTAAATGGTCTTCCCTTCTGTGTTATCCATACTAGCTGAATTCAGGCCCATGGACAGCTTCTGTTGTGCAACCATACTTTCGGAGGGAGAGTGTGTAAAGACCAGGATTGTTTATTTGTAAAGAAGATTAACTACAGGCAATGTGATTAAAATATGCTAAAGAATGAATAGTCTGGAGATGGTAGGTTTGGGGTCTTCTGGTCTACCTGTGTCATAATACGTGGCTGGCAGAACATTACATGAAACTGAAAGGTGATCCAAACTGATAGAGGGAAACATTTTTTTCACATAACCCTTTATTAAACTGTGGAACTCATTGCCACAGGATCTCAACAAGGACAAAAATATAGTTATATTCAAAGAAGGTCTGGCAATTTGCATAGAGAACAAGAGATATAATAGATCAGTGAAAATTGGAAGGGACATAAATCCTCATGCTTCAAGTTAAAACCTATCTTTAGCCATAAGGGATTGGGATGAGACATTCATGGGACAGATTATTGCACATTGGCCTGATGCAGGATTTCACCTCCTTTCTCTGAACTAGTTACTGCTGGCTACTGTTGGAGACAAGATAGGGAAGCAGATGGACCATGTGTCTGATCCAGTATGGCAAGTCACATGTACCAAGCAAGTGCATCCCATTGAGCTTTATTGATCATTTCACTATCTCAGCCTTCCCTAGAACACTCATTCTCCTTCTCACCACACATTCCCTCTTTGCCCTGAACTGGATGTGTTCAAACCTGAGTGTTCGGATTGCCATCTCTCCCGGACCGGACAGCCCGGACACTGTTTACTGCAATGGCATCTTGTCCACCCAGCCTGGAACAGCTGGCAAACCTACATGTGTTAAAACCCACAATTTTTATCTATTCCATAAGGACGGAGGGGAACTTCAGTGGTGATTACTTGATTTGCAAGGAGGCAAAGCAGAAATGTGGCCCGAATGCATCATTTGTACGGCTGCAAAAGCTCCAGAGATCGTTACAGTGAGCAGAGGATCATTAAGGTAACCACAGCAACTGGGATCTTTCTTGCACATTTTATGGTGAATATTTCCAAATCTGTCATTTTCCTGTCACATACAAGGAATTGGTAAATATCCACCTTGAACTTACTTTTTCAGAATTGTTCCCAGTAGCTTGATGATGATTGATTTCAGTGGAGTTCCATTTTAAAACATATGCACACGCATGATGTCATGGAGAAAATAAAGGAAGGGGCACAGCGGATGGTGAAATACATGTACCTGCTCTGATTTTGGAATCCGTTCTCTCGCTGTGTAAACGGATTTAGCAGTCAGATTTTCAGGGAACTTTTCTTAACATTAATTAATCCTTGCAAAAGCACTGGGAAGTGTTATTGCTTGACACTAAGTTTGTTGGCCTTTGAATAGGTCCTGGGCTGGGCTCATGTAACTAGAAATCAGGCTAATTAGTAAATATTTGCAGGGTTGGCAGAGCTGTGTTGGTCTCAGCATCAGAGACAGACAAGCTGGGTGAGGTAATATCTTTGACTGGACCAACTTCTGTGTGGGAAAGAGAAGAGTTTTTGAGCCCCACAGGGGTTACTCAGAGCAGGGATGTAAGGGATGCCTGAGTTACAGAGAGATCTCCAAGGACAGGAAGCTGGTGAGGAATTAGAGCTGAGTGTCTGATGGAGGAGAAGCACCAGCTCACAAGGCTGCACAGGACTGTGAGGTTGGAAGCAGGGGTGCAATTAATGCCTTTGTCCCTTGGCCAGAGCTGAGTACTGTAATGACTCTCCTTGCTGATTTCAAAATAAGGTGTGGGTAGGGCCATTTTAAGTTATTCCTCCCCAGTGCCTCCCGGGGCTCTAAATGGAGATAGCACATCTATATTAGGGGAGCCTACCTTGGGCTGCTTTTGAGGCTTCCCTGCAGTGTAGACATTCTATTTTTAAATAAACTGTTTTGGAATAACTATTCCTGAATAGCTTATTTCAAAATAAGCCTGCAGTGCAGACGTACCAATAGAGTAACTACTGACCATGTGTGGGGCACATCCCACTCTGGCCATGTGTGGGGCACATCCTACTGAGGATCCGAGTCTGCCTGTCACCACAATGTTAGAGAACCTTGGTTTAGCAGCTCATGCTCTTAGTTCCGGAGACCTCAGGTTTAGTCCCTGTGTCAGGCAAGATGTCGGCCCGCACATTAGTTCTTAAGAGAGTGTCTTCATGTTAGCCGGTAAGAGTTGAGGCAATAGCTTATTCATGAGGGTCTTGTACTGCTTTGTATTCCCAGGCAGCAGTGAGAAGCCATAAAGCCAGCAGTGAAACAAACTAAATTAGATTTTGTCATACTTCATCCAAATAAGATAGTCTTCTTAACTGCAATATTTGCCTATTTTCTGGACCATTAAATAATATCCAGTCATATTAAAATATGAACTTAGAGGGGTCAATTGACAAGTGTTTCCTTTCCTAGTTGCAGTTTGCACCGTACAAATCCAATGGTCCAATGGATAGGGCACTGATTAGAAGAGCTGTAGTCTATTCCAGGCCTTTAAATAAACTCGCAATGACCTTGTTCAAGTCACTTAACTGAGTTATCTAAATACGGTACCTTTAATGTCCCTTATTATCAGTGAGTGCCTTTTAATGTAATAGCAAGAACCATCAACCAACACAACTCTTTCCCATTTCTACCTGCAAGAATACTTTACACAGTGGAATGTGCAGACTCTGTGAAAGGTTTATTCTGGGAAAGCTAAGTCACAGAATGTGACTAAGCACACTAAGGATGTGCCTTAGTTTCCCAAGCTGTAGGACTGGACTTAGTTGTGCATAAATGCTTTTGTATCTATGAAAGAAAAGCCTCACTATGGCTATTATTTAACATGATCAATTAATATATACTAAATAAAGCTAGTCAAAACATGTCAATTTTTTAACACTTTGGTTAAAATTATAGTTACAATTTTTGCTTTTTTTCTCCTCACTGACTACACTACTAAGGAAAACATAATGAAATCTCTAAAATAAATAGACCAAAATCCTGGATTACGGATGCTTTGGAGTTGGTTCTTCTGTATGGCAAAAATCTGTGGTACTTAATGGGAATGAAAGGTACTGACCTCATTGTCTTTATTTCTCTTTTTACTCCATGTCTGTCTTATTTATTTAAATTGCAAGTTTTCAGGAGCAGGGAATGTCTCTTATTATGTGCTAGGTGCTGTATATTCACAATGGAGCCCTGATATCAATTGGGCCTTTAGAATTGTGTCTTACATATTCATGTGGCTCCAGTACCACAATAACAGAACACCTCACAATCTGTTTTTATTTTTGCAACATATTTATTCTCACAGTAGTCATGTGAGTTAAGGCAATACATTTATCTCCGTGTTAAACATAAAGAACCATAAAAGTGAAATGGGAAAAGAATAAGGGAAAGAGAACAAAGAAGAGGAGAAAGAGATGATTGTGTAATCTTACTTTTTTTTAACAGATATACCAATTTTACTAATAAACCCTTCACTCACACATCCATCCAGGCACAAGGATTATGTCTTTCTCTAAGGGCACGTCTACACTGCAGCGTTATTTTGAAATAACTAATGTTATTTCTAAATATAGTGCATGTCTAAGCTGTTTTTTCGAAATAATTTCAAAATGGTGGACTTCTTACTCTGACTTCTGTAACTCTCATTTCACGAGGAGTAAGGGAAGTGAAAAGAAAAGTGTTATTCCTTCAACTTCCTGCTGTGTAGACTGCACCAAAAGTCGCATTAAGCTATTTCGACTTCAGCTATGCAATTGACACAGCTGAAGTTGCGTAGCTTAATTTGACTTTTGTGTAGCCGTGCCATAAAAGTACAGAATTATTTATATATTTTTTTTCATTTTGAATATTGGGTCAAACAGCTCTAGTACTCTAGCTCAAAATGCATCATAGTGGAGAGAAGACAATTATCTTGTTTTCTTGCATGAATCAACAAATAGATTTTATTAAGGGGGCTGAAGCAATTCATAATGTCATGCTCCTGCAAAACTCAAAGCATATCTACAACTTCTTCTGCCTCTGTGCTTCGAAGGGCATATTTAATAAAGTCTCCCGTTTCAGTGTTTAAATTTCCATTTGATGTTTTTTGATTTCTTTAACTATCCTAAAGACCTTCATTGATCAAAAATTCATAAAAGCGATCAGTGTTGACCAAGTGGAAATATAACTGAGCAGCGCTATTGAAAGGTCACATTAATTAAGAGAAGCAACTTAGCAAAGTTATTTTACTCCCTTTTCATGCCAATAGAGTGAGTGTCATCATAGATAAAGTCATAGGGTTGGTTTAGGACCGACAATGCCATATATGGAGGGTTCAGTGTTAGCATGGAATTATGAAAATAAGATTCCTTTTTCTGCTGTGTGGGGCTAGGGGAGTTTCTTAAGGCCAGATTTTCAAAAGATCTTAGCACATCAGGCACTGAGCATTTCACAAAAAATTGGATCCCGGCTATGAGTGCTGAGCACTTGAAAATTCAGCCCAGAGTGCGCGCAAGGTTTTATAAACCATGTGATTAGACGAAAGCTTTTACAGCCAAACCTTCCTCCCTCCCCAGCAGAAAAAGGCAGATTTGGTCACACTGAAGCATTTTATGACTGTGTATTGATTGTGCCAAGTTAGTTTGGTAAAAACAATCCCCCCCCCCAATCCATCAATTTTATTTCAACCCCAAACATTGATTTTAGCCCAAAATTACAAAACATTTAAATCTGAATGATTCTCACCCTCCCTCCCCATTATCTCAGAAAAGCCAGTGAACCAACAGAATTATTAATTTGGGATTGTTAGAATTCATTCCTCTGAAATTGAACACACTGTGTTAAAATCATAGAATCACAGGGTTGGAAGAGACCTCAGGAGGTCATTGAGTCCTACCCCCCTACCTAAAGCAGGACCAACTAAATCATCCCATCCAGGATTTTGTCAAGCCGGGACTTAAAAACCTCTAGGGATGAAGATTCCACCACCTCCCTAGGTAACTGTCAGCCGAAGGTCAGGGCAGTGCGTGGTGTGTGTGTGTTTTATACACCCAAGTCTTCAACTGCTAGGACAGGGTCCCTTCGCAGCAGGCAGCCTATTGGAGGCTGACGGGCACCCCAAGAGTCTGCAGGGAGAGCTTATTACACCCAAGACTTTAACTGCTAGGGCAGAAGCCCCTTCGCAGCGGGCAGCAGGGAAATGGCTGACGGGTGCCCCAAGGATTTGTCCCGTGGAGGCGACACGATCCAAACGCCCAGCTCTGCCTGCGTCTACCCCTTTGACCAGCTGGAGTTCTTTTAATTGTGTTTGGCTCTGTTACAGCAACAGGAGGAGTCAAGTTAAAGCTTAAATAGTTACAGATTTATTAAAGACATTTCTAAAGCATGTGGTTACAGCGGCTATTGCTTTATTTTTTAACTGCTAGCAAATACAGATTTTAAAATGGTTACAAAGGAAAAAGGAAGAAAGTAACGGTACCAAGTGACAGCTTAATCTTTAAAGAGCTCTAGTTCTATGCATGCACTAAGACAAAGGACACATACAGGTACAATTTTTACCCCCTTCTGCATCTCTCGATTCCAGCGTGTCAGGCCAGGACCGGTCACTCAATTCCCCGGGAAAGACGAATACGAGGCTGGGCGTCCCCATGTGGACCTCGGGAGGCAATCACCTAACCTGACCAGCAGGTAGATGGTAGATTGACGCTCAGAGTAAGTGTGCTGCTGGACCCATCCTTATACCCGTTGGGTCACGTATTTTCTTTCTTATCTATGGTGCCAAATTGTGCTGGTTCGTCTTTGTGACACCAGTTCTTACAAGGGAGTTGTGAACTTAATTTACACTTGTAAGGGAGATAACTAAATTGGGAGTACTGGACATTCTTTGCTCAGCGGGAGATTCCACTCCACAGGATGGCTGTGTGATCGTATCAACATAGGTGCCAGCCAAGGGCAGTTCTCGCAGCCTCTAGGTCATCTTATTGGCTTGATCACCCTCTCGTATCTGTGTTTACAGTTATCCATTCCTGTGCATCACGACCCTCCTAGGGAAATAGTTTTTCCTAATATCCAACCTAGACCTTGCCCACTGCAGCTTGAGACCATTGCTCCTCATTGTGCCATCTGTCACCACTGAGAACAGCCTCCATCCATCTTCTTTGGAACCCTCCTTCAGGTAGCTGAAGGCTGCTCTCAAATCCCCCCATCACTCTTCTCTTCTGTAGACTAAATAAGCCCAAATCCCTTAGCTTCTCCTAATAAGTCATGTGTTCTAGCCCCCTAATCATTTTTGTTGCCCCCTGCTGAACTTTTTCCAATGCGCCCACATCCTTTCTGTAATGGGGGTGGGGAGCAGAATTGGATGCAGTATTCCAGATGAGGCCTCACCAGTGCTGAATACATGGGAATAATCACTTCTCTAGATCCGCTGGCAATGCTCCTCCTAATGCACCCCAATATGCCATTAGCCTTTGGCTACAAGGGCACACTGTCGACTCAAATCCAGCTTCTCATACATCAAAGATGGTTAGAAGTTGTTGAATTAAAGAAGCCAGAGCTGTGTACTGGGGCTGAACTAGCACCCCCCCAGCTTACCCACAGATTACCCTATTCATAGTATGTATGTCAATTATGGTCTCTATTCTCCCTTGAATTGGAATTCGTTTTTACCATGCTGGTAGTGGACAAATAATAGACTCATAGAATCATAGGGCTGGAAGATACCTCAGGAGGTCATTGAGTCCAACCCCCTGCCCAAAGGAGGACCAATCCCAACTAAATCAATCCAGCTAGGGCTTTGTCAAGCCAGGACCTAAAAACCTCTTGGGATGGAGATTCCACCACCTCCCTAGATAACCCATTCCAGTGCTTCACCACCCTTCTAGGGAAATAGTTTTTCCCAATATCCAACCTAGACCTCCCCCACTATAACTTAAGACCATTGCTCCTTGTTCTGCCATCCTTCACTACTGAGAACAGCCTCTCTCCATCCCCTTTGGAACCTCCCTTTAGGAAGTTGAAAGCTGCTATCAAATCTCCCCTCACTCTTCTCTTCTGCAGACTAAATAAGCCCAAATCCCTCAGCCTCTCCTCATCGGTCATAAGTATCAGAAGGGTAGCTGTGCTAGTCTGAATCTGCATAAACAACAAGAAATCCTGTGGCACCTTATAGACTAACAGATTTACTGGAGCATAAGCTTTCATGCACAAAGATCCACTTCTTCAGATGCATGTCACTTCTCATAGGTCATGTACTCCATCCCCCTAATCATTTTGGTTGCCCTCCGCTTGTCCTTGTTGAACCTCATCAGATTTATTTTGGCCCAATCCTCTAATCCGTCTAGGTCACTCTGGATCCTATCCCTGCCCTCCAACCTATCTACCTCTCCCTCTAGGTTAGTGGGAAGCAGCCCTGAAGCTGATATAATCAGAATGAAAGGAGAAACTAATGACATAGGGAGATTCTGCTGATGCTCTACCAGCTCCTATAATCACAGAGTCATAGAATTCTAGGGTTGGAAGAGACCTCAGGAATCACCTAGTCCAAGTATTTTGAAATTACTAAATTCTGCTTAACTCCTGGATTAGCAAAATCAAGCTAGCGTGTCCACACTATGGGGAAGCCTCAAAATTAGTCCGAGGCAGGCTCTGTTAATGTGGATTTGATACCTCGCACTTAGAGCCTCAGGAAGCACTGGGGAGTAATTAGTTCTTATACTCTGGAGAGTAATTATTACTCTGGAGAGTAATTATTTCAAAACAGTGGCAATGGAGCATCCACACTACTGTTATTTCAAAATAACTATTTTGTAATTAGCGTTACTCCTGATGAAAAGCAGTACAGATTTCAAATTCTGTGGCCCATTATTTCAAAGTAACAGGGTTGGTAATATGGACACTCTGCTTATAAATTCAACCTGGGGGGCGGCATTATTTCAAAATAAAGTCCTAGTATAGACCAGGGCCTAGGGATGGAAATTCCACCGCCTCCCTAGGTAACTCCTTTCCCTTTTTGAATGGGTTGGATAATGAAATGCAAAGGCATAAACATGTACACAGTGATGAGTATGAAAGTAAACCAAGTCCAAGAGGACCTCATGAGAGAAAGTGGTCTTGGAAGAGCGTCATACACAGCAGCCCTGTGTGGGAGGGCTAATCTACGCTGCCACACAGAAATGAGAAATTTTGAGGACTATTAAACACTGAATCCTCATAGTGCATGAGCACAAAGTTATTTAGCCTGGGTCTTTGTGTAATTGGGATACATTTGGAATAAGCATAGTGATCAATGACTCTCAAACTCTGGCTTCTCTCTGTTCTGTGGTCTTTTTGTAGCACAATTAGTTATCAGTATTAAACAGACTGGCGGGAGATATGGGATGACTAAAGACTAAAGAGCAAAATCCATCTGTGCTCTTCTTTGTATTGTATTGTACTACATATAAAAATAAGAAACCATTTTTTAAAATGACACACATTTGAACTCTACTGGACCTTGATCTGAAATAGCTCAGATTTGTTGAGCATTGGAATGTGCTAAAAGGCCCTTGTATTTTGCTTTTGGATATCTGTGGACAGGATCAATGCTGGTATTCTTGGTCAGGCGGTACTGCTGGAGTCTTGATTACAGCATTGATTAATGATGGCACTTTCTGGATTGAGGATGAAAAGCAATTATTTGCCTAGTGTATTGCTGACAAAAGACACCTATAGCCTTGGATTGGCTCTGTGGGAGGGTGCAAGTGAAACATTTTCCCATGTATGTTCACAAGGATTTTCTTCCTGTATTTTCCCTTTCTGCATGCAACAGCTAAAACTAGCCAATTTCACTCAACTCACAGTATCTGTACTGTACTGTAGTAATATTAGCTTTCTTACACTAAGCATTGACCCTTAAGTGTGGGGAAAACCTACCATAAAGTAACTGTATGCTTGTGAGCATTTAGATATCTTGTCTGACCTTTTGGTTTCTTCTTTGATTCTGCCTCATTTTCTGAACCACTGGTGCTATTCCTCGATCGTCTACCTCCAGCTTGTGTTTTCCATCTGCCCTTATGCCAGAAGGCCTCACAGAATCTGCTTTCTCTTGAAGGCATTATTGTTGTCAGTCTCTACAGTATGGTGAAGTCAAGGCTAAGGGTAGAAATCCTGTTCACACAGAAGTAAACTGGAGTTTTATTCTTGATTTAATTGGGACCAGGATTTCAACCTGAGTGAGTAGATGGGCAATACTAGCCTAGAATTGAGCTTCCTGCAGAGTCTTATTGTTACAACAAATTGGAAATTACATCTAAAAGGACACAATTATCTGCCTGGATACTCTGGAGGATGCTGATGATGGCATAACTAATCAGGAGGCTGTATTATTTCATGTTCTACATGGACGATGTAAAATCAGTAGTTTACTGTGGGGAAAAAACATGAAATCTCAGTGAAAAAAACCAGCATGACATTTTGGGTTTGTGAAAGATCATGCTGCATATATGACCAAATATAAGGGCCTTGGTTCTCCTTTATATAATGGCCCCTTTCCAGTGAACATCCTGCCAGCCTTACCCTGGGTGTCAATATCATTTGCTCTTACAGTAAAGGCCCTTTGCACTGCTAGAGCAATGTAAATGTGCCTTAGTAATCAAACTTGAGGGAAAAATACCTGGGGTCAGTTTTTTTAGGGGTCATGGGTGGAGCCTAATGCTTAAAATCACCCAGCTTCCATTTAACGAGAAGTCCTGTGGCACCTTGTAGACTAACAGATGCATCTGACGAAGTGGATCTTTGTGCACGAAAGCTTATGCTCCAATAAATCTGTTAGTCTATAAGGTGCCACAGGACTTCTCGTTGTTTATGCAGATTCAGACTAATACGGCTACCCCTCTGATACCAGCTTCCATTTAAGCACCTAAAAAGAGCCAGATTTTTCAAAGTCCCCTTGTGAAATCTATGGCCAGATTTTCAGTTTTTAAACTCTGTCCCCTGCTAGTTAGTAGAGATTGTGAGTTATGCAACACGCCTGCTGAATTTGGGGCAGATTGTTGGATACTTATGGTAAAGAAAACCCCACAATCACTTGTTCTGGTTTCAAGGCCTATCCTCAGTAGCTAATGCCAGTAATCCCAAAGTACAATATTTCATTTCTTGCTGTTTTCACCCAGGCACAATAGCTAGATAACACAACGGTCAAGAGGCTTGCTTTGCGTGACAGTGTTGTTATGAAACATTAAGGAGGTAGTATAGCCTGCAATAGTATTTGTGAAAATGCTTAAAATATGAAGCAGATCAAATGAGAGTGCCCCTTATATTTGACAAAATACGGAATTTGGCTTTGAGCCACAGGAGAAGCTTCTAAGCACACAGTGACAAAAAACACCACAATAGGTTGCACCCTGGAGTTGCATGAGGCCAGCACGATCAGCCATCTACAGAGTTCTTAAAGCAGATGCTATGAATTGGCAAAGTGGTTTATGGATTCCTAAGCCAGATGGCCACATAGGAACCTTGCAAAGTTGTCATGTCCAGACCCCTGAACTTGTGGCAAGTCCAAACACCATCTGACCATCTTTGACAGATGTTTGTCTAACCTGCTTTTAAATATCTCCAGTGATGGAGATTCCACAACCTCCATAGGCAACTTATTCCACCTGACAGTTAAAAAGTTTTTCTTAATGTCCAATCTGAACCTCCCTTGCTGCATTTTAAGCCCATTGCTTCTTGTCCTATCATCAGAAGTTAGGCTGCTAAGCTCTATGATGCCTTCATTAGGGGACTGACCAGAGAGTCTTTGGATCTCCTGTTTACCAGTCATAAATTGAGGGGGTTAACAGCCTAGATATAGAATCATAGAATCATAGAACCGTAGAGCTGGAAGACACTTCAGAAGGTCATCAAATCCAGCCCCCTGCCCTAGGCAGGACCAATCCCAACTAAATCAACCCAGCCAGGGCTTTGTCAAGCTGAGACTTAAACAACAACTTCTCACTGATACAAGAACTACCACCAAAATGATTAGGGGGCTGGAGCACATGACCTATGAGGAGAGACTGAGGGATCTGGGTTTGTTTAGTCTGCAGAAGAGAAAAGTGAAGGGGAATTTGATAGCAGCCTTCAACTTCCTGAAGGGAGGTTCCAAAGAAGTTGGAGAGAGGCTGTTCTCAGTAGTGACAGATGGCAGAACAAGGAGCAATGGTCTCAAGTTACAGTGGGAGAGGTCTAGGTTGGATATTAGGAAAAACTATTTCCCTAGGAGGGTGGTGAAGCACTGGAATGGCTTACCTAGGGAGGTGGTGGAATCTTCATCCCTAGAGGTTTTTAAGTCTCGGCTTGACAAAGCTCTGGCTGGGTTGATTTCGTTGGGATTGGTCCTGCCTTGGGCAGGGGACTGGACTTGATGGCCTTCTGAGGTCTCTTCCAGCTCTATGATTCTATGATTACACTTTTTCTCCCTTTCACCCTGCTATTAAGGAATAAAATTGTGGCACATGCACCCTTTCATTCAATCAAAGCTTTTAGCACAGAAATTGCTGCCCTGTGATGCTTGCTGTTCTGTTCCCTCATGAAAAGAATACAGTTTTACTAATCATTCAGGTCAATTCAGATTAGATTGACCCAGCTACGTTTCACCGGGGTCTGAAAAATTCATACTATTGAGCTACATAGTAAATCCAGTTTTAGTGTAGACATCAGCTCCTTGCTCACATGTAATGAACAGCCTCATATGCATTGCAATCATTAGGACTGTTTCTAGAATAAGAGCCACCTTGGCAGGAGTGGGATGAAACTGGTCCCTAAATGCCAAAGAACACAGAGATGCTAGAGAAAGAGCCGTTGGTCGGTCAGTAAGTGGCAGAGTTCTCTGTCTACGTGTTTGTGCCCTCTTCCCAATCCCAGTGTGTTTCCATAGGACCTTGTGATATTGGAGAGAATTAGCTTAAAGTGAGACGTAAAATCCATGGTGCTGATAATCGGTAGTCATTAAGGCCTTGATTCAGTTTGACTTCAATGTGAGTGAAGCACATGCTCAGAGTCAGAAGTTTGAGATTTGTCATTTTAATTATGTAAGCATATAACCCTTCTAAGGTTTGTCTATGCAGGGATACTCAGAAAATTAATCTTCAAATTTAAAGTGGATTAGTCACACTGCATTAAACATCTATGTGGACACTAATTCAGAATTAAAGTGGACTTCATTTCATTTAGATTAATTTACTTTGGAAGTGGATTAAGATAAACTGAATTAAGGCCACTTCATTCTCAATAAGCGTGGTCCACACAGACATTTAATGCACTGTGACTAATCCACTTTAAAAAAAGTTCATTGGGATTAATTTTCTAGAGGGCTGGTTTACGTAGAAAATTAGATTGACCTAGTTACATCTCACAAGGGTCTGAAAAATTCATACTCCTGAGCTGTGTAGTCAATCTGACCTCAGTCCCTATTTGACAGCACTAGGTTGAAAGAAGAATTCTTGCCCTATTGGACAAAAGATGACCATTTTAACACTTCCCATTTTAGATACATTTTAGACTCGTTTTGCTGAATATAAATCATGATTTGCATGCAGTGTCCCAGGCACATGAATGTGAAAACTTATACTGTTAAATTGATAAACAAGTTACATTTTACAATCTATGAGAACTACCTAACATATCTTTCAGCTAAAAACACATTACAACATAATCTTTCATTGCTGACTGTGAATATTGGTTAGGCTATCATTCTCCACCTAAATGTATGTCTCATAGCTCATTCTCTGTTAGCTTCATTGTGCATTCTTTTTGATTTGTCATTTTCATATCCAAAAAATGCCAATAAAAAGTTGAATATTACAAAACCACAGAACAGAGCTGGATGAAATTTTCTTAGCTTTTCAGTAGAAAGATAAATATCCCAATAAGAAAAAAAAATAGATGTGTCTTTTCCAAAACCTGGATTGATTGTGGTTGATCAGTATATGAGTGTAAAGACATTTTTGTTTGATGTTAACTCTAATAGGTTCTTTCTGAAACCCAGGCAGCTCTGTGGCTGTTACCAAGGTTCTTGCCCCAAAGAACTCATGACTGAAATAGACAAGGAATGAGAAAGGGAGAGCATCATTACCTCCATTTTACAAATATGAAACTGGATCTCAGAGAGATGAAGTTTGACTTGCCTAAGTTTACACAGGAAGCCTAGGGAATGTCCAGAAACAGAACTCAGAAGTGAGTCCCAATCTAGCACTTTATCCAGGAGACCAGGGTGGCTGACAGACGTGTGTGTGTGGGGGGGGAGAGAGCCGGGGGAGGGGACGGGCTGACAGATGTGCTGGGCCCCTGTGCAAGGTGAGGGGGGGGACTGGCTTAGCACTCCCAGAACGCGGAGCCTCATATGGAAGGAGGCGGGACTGGGGGCAGCCAGGCCTCAGAATTGCCTGGAGCACACCTTACTGCAGCCCTTCCCCCCCCCCACAGCCAGCCCCGTGGTGCTCCAGCAGCAATGTAAAGGGCCTGAGGCATTTCAATCACCCGGCCCCAGGGCAAATGCCTCCTTTGCCATCCTCTGTCTGCAGGCCTGCATGGGCCCATCCTTCCTCTAAATATATTGCCAACCAAATGAAATAGAGCTAGACTCCTGTTAGCATTGCTTCTTGGGCAGTCACTTACACTAGTGTAAAATGCTACGAAATCAGAATGCGAAGGATTTACATACAACTTGCACTGACGCATAAGAGAGCATAAAGTGAAGAGCCGTGGAGAATCTGACCTTAAAAAATATGAATAAATACAAATCATCTATGGTTGTTCTGCATCACAAGGGAAAGCAGACAAAATACTTTGCATTATCATTGGGCTTGACAGAATTCAGAGGTTTTTTTAAAAAGAGCCTTGATGGATAACATGGGTCCTTATTTATAAGCTTTTGTATATTTGTATCAATTTAAATTATCACATTGGGGAGGGTCAGGCCATATTTAATGACAGTCGGCATTGAAACTGAAATAGGTAAAGCTTTACAACTCTTACAACATCAATTGTCACCATCATGTGTCAAAATATACAAAATAAATATCCTTAAATCAAACATTATGTGTTCAAGCAGCGTTTTTCCTACTTTGCCTGTCAGTAAATTTCACCACTTGGTGACAGAAGCAGTTTTTGTCTTTTTGTGTATTTATGGTGAAATCAACAATTACCAGTACTTACTGATTTGTACATCAAATCCTTCCGAACCTAATGATCTTACATTTAAATACAGAGGATGCCATCCTTGCTTCTTTCTTTCTCATCCAGAGATCAAACGGAGTCCCTGTATTTTGTTTTATGCTAAGTCTGTAATCAGGTCTGATTATTTTAACCCTGGCAGGCAGACAGCTTGGGCTTTGGGTAAGAAACAGGCTGTGCTGTGTTTTGATACAGATTCTCGGGTGCTTAAATATATTTACAGCTACAGTTGGAATAGGAAATTGTAAACATAGGACTGGTGCATCGTTACATCTTTGAAAAATAAAGATTCAATTAAATCTTGCTTTCTTTGGTTGGGTCTCATATGTTTAAAGGTTTTGGAGGTAATTTGGTTATTTTTACAGTTGTAGGGACAGATTGATTCAAAGTTAAATTTGGAAACTTAAGTCCCTTTTTTAAAGGTGTACCAGTTGGATGGCGGGAAGGGGAACACACAGATCTAGTTAGACAAAAGCATACACAGTAGTTTTTGAGGGTTTTTTTTTTTTTTTTTTTTGTTCATTCAGTCTTCACTAATTTTTCTTTAACTACAGTACAGTAATCAAAATAGAGTATTCAATTAAAAAAGAGCAGAGGCAGCTGTCAGTGAAGGAAATTTGTAAAGCACTGGTCTAGGTATGTATGATATAAAGAACAAACTCTGGAACAAAGTCTTTCTTTTGTAGACTTACGTTTTGATTCTTTTCAAAAAGTGGGCAAAGAAAATAAGGGAAGAATAATGTAATCAGTGTGACAGGCAATAATACACCCTTAACATCTATGTAGTACTTTACAGGACTCATTTCCACAGTTTTTGAGCTGAAGTGGTTATGGAGTCTGAAAGCCAAGGTTGGGGAATGGGGGTGTTGAGACGGGAGGCTGAGAGCAGTGTTCCCTGTAAGCTTGTATAACCACTCAGGAGAGATTCAAATGTTGCCCAGCTGATTAGCAGAGTACCCATAGCTAGTTTTTCTGTTTCTACTGGTGGTGCACATCCACACCCTGTTGCACATAAAATTTATTCCACACAGATAGGGAAAAATTCCACACATAGATGTAAAAGATTAGAGGGAACATTGGCTAAGAGAAAGAGAGAAAGAGCAATACTAGCACTCAATCACGCAGTCTCTGATCCTGCAAACATTTTCTCATGTGCTTCACTTTACTCACATCAGACACTTTACTCACTGTCTATGAACATAAGTATTTGAAAGATTGAGGCTCAATGCTTTGATCCAGAGCCCACTGAGTGGGTGTATTTCCACTGATTTTTGATGGGCTTTGGATCAGTCCCTTAGGCTACGTCTACACTGCGGAGCTATTTCGGGATACCGGAAGTATCCCAAAATAGCTATTCCACGTCTATTGAAGCAGTCAACCGTCGGCTTATGCCAACCTCTCGGTAACCCTCATTCCACTAGGGTTAAGGGGAGTTAGTGAGTTATTTTGAAATTTGGTGCTGTGTAGACAGTGCCAAGTTATGAAATAAGCTATTTCAAGCTACACTCGAAATAAGTTGTGCAATTACAAATAATGTAATAAACGATGGTTATAATTTACAAACTGGACTCTGTAATAAGGGCACAACTCACAGAAGACCTGGGGGTTACAGTGGATGAGAAGTTGGATATGAGTCAACAGTGTGCCCTTTTGGCCAAGAAGGCTAATAGCATATTGTGCTGCATTATGAGGAGCATTGCCAGCAGATCTGGAGAAGTCATTATTCCCCTTTATACAGCACCGGCGAGGCCACATCTGGAGTATTGCGTCCAATTCTGGGCCTGCCATTATAGAAAGGATGTGGATGCATTGGAGTTCTCAGTAGTGACAGATGGCAGAATGAGGAGTAATAGTCTCAAGCAGCGGGGGAGGTCTAGGTTGGATATTAGGAAAAACTATTTACCAGGAGGGTGGTGAAGTAGTGGGATGGGTTCCCTAAGGAGGTGGTGGAATCTCCATCCCTAGAGGGTAAACATTATGTTTAACCACTTAACCAATTCAATGAGGGTAGGCTGCCTCAGGTGCTTTGGAATGCTCTCCCCTCTCCACCCCCCTACTGTAGATGGAGTGATTCTTACCAGTTAACTGGTTAACTGGTTAGCCATTCACATCCCTAGTTTCTACTGACTCAAGTGTCTGGTGATGCCTATTCAACCTAATTATTAAATGAGTGTGCCCCAAATTACGCAGCTAGATCAGAGAAAGGAAATAGAAAAAAATGGACATGGAAAATTCCGTCTATAAATGTAGTTGTGCAAAGTCGAAGATGCTTTTGAAAATTCGAGCAAGTCAGAGAGAAAGGATGGCCCAGTGATCCTGGAACTGAGGACCTGTCTCTTCTCCCCAGGATTAGTTTTCTCTACCAACTGCCCTGTCTGTAATTTTAGGCAACTCACTTTCTCTCTCTGTACCTTGTTTCCTTCTGCAAAGGAGGAATGAAAATACTTCAGATTGAAATTGGGAAGGTGAAATAAGTAAAAGACTTTGAGGTGCTCCGATATCATGGTGATGGAGGGCTATGCACGCAACTACATCTGCGGCGAGTAGTCAGGCATGTTGGAATGAATCTGAAATAGGAAAGAAAGTTTGAAGACTTGGCTGCATGAAATCAGACCCCTCCTGGATGTAATGACTTTTCTGTGGATGGGACAATATTATTCATGGAAATGGAAATGAATTTAAAAAAAATAAAATACTGATTTTTTTTCTCGGAAAAGTGCAGAAGTTCTGTATAAATCTGGTTTCAAGATCCACTCAAGGATAAGAAGACGTAATGTCTCATGCCTCCAGATACTACTGAGATTGGTGTATACCATTGCCATGGTTTTAAATAGTTTTGCCAACTTATTCTATATAGGGGGTAAATATGACAATCCTTAGACGGATATTTTTTGTAGTAATCTACAAGTTAGCTGGGATGGGCTTTCTATATATACTGACTCAAGCTGGCTTTTGGAAATGGGAGAAGAAAGTCAGTGAGGATTTATCATAGAGATTGTGCTGCATTAAACTATGAACACCAAACAGGATTTGAATGCAGCAATGTCAAATGGCAGTTTCACTTCACAGGGGTTCCTGTAAACATTTTCTTTGGTTGTAATTTGCACGATATAAAGCAGAGTGAGTGAAAGAGACTGCCCCCTCGGACTTGATTCACAGAAGATAATACTCAAAGCCAACATTTTCATTTTAGCATGCCTAAAATTAGCCATCTAAACACATCTGATTTCTCAAAAGTGATGAGTATCTGCTACCTCCTCTAATGCTGTGGTTGTTCGGCATGCCTGAAAACCAGAGTACTTTGTTTAGGTGCTTAAATAGGGAATTGAGGCATATTTTAAAAGTATCTAGCTGCCTAAAGATGCAGATAGGAGCCTAATGGGATTTTGCCATGGGTGTAAATTGCCTAGCTAATTTTGAAAATCCCACTAGGCAGTTGTTTGCATTATTGGGCACCTAAGCCCTGGTCTACTCTAGGGAATTATTTTGAAATGACTTGCCTTATTTCAAAATAACAAGCAGAGCGTCCACATTACCAAGCCCATTATTTTGAAACTAGCCAATTAGCCCGTCATAAGGCGGGATTTTCAGGTCTTGTCTCCTGAGCTCTCTCTCTCTCTCTCTCTCTCTCTCTCTCTCTCTCTCTCTCTCTCTCTCTCTCTCCCTACTGCTTCCCCACCCCTCTCAGCTCTCCTCCGCCTCCTGCCTCTCTCTCCATCTCTTTCTTTCTCTTCTCCCCCTCCTGCCTCTCACTCTCCCTTTCTCTTCTCCTCCTCCTCCTGCCTCTCTCTCCCTCTCCCCTTCCCGCCCCTTCCCCTTCCCTCCCGCCGTGGCGCTTGGCTGAGTGCTGCCTGCTCAGCTGGGCTGCTGCGAGGGAGGGGGGCGGGGCAGTGACGTACACAGCCGGGGCCGGGGCCATGTACATCACCGCCCTCCCTTCCCCTCCCACCCCGGGGGAGCCCAAACGGCCCCTTGCGCTGCTGGCTCCCCGGTGGCCCAGCTGAGGGGTGCAGCACTCAGCCGAGTGCCACAGCGGGAGGAAGGGAGGCGTGACTGCACGGCCCCACCCCCTGGCTGTGTACGTCACCGCCCCGCCCCCTTCCCCTCCCTTCGTGGCAGCTCGGCTGAGTGTTGCGTGCTCAGCCAGGCCGCCGCGGGGGAGGAGGAGGCGGGGCAGTGATGTACACAGCCAGGGGGCGGGGCTGTCTACGTCACTGCCCCTCCCTCCCCTCTCCCGCGGTGGCCCGGCTGAGGGGCGCACCACTCAGCGCCACGGCGGGAGGAGGAAGGGGGGGCGGTGAGGTACACTGCCCCGCCCCCTGGCCGTGTACATCACCACCCCTCCCCCCTTCCTGTCCCACCGGGCCCACCTGAGTGGCACTCAGCTGGGCCCCGGAGGGGGAGCAAGTGGCGGCAAGTGGCCAGTGGCTGCATCCCTCCCCCTTGCCAGGTCTGCTTCCTGCCCCGCTCCTCCCGTCCAGCCCCACGGCCCCGATCCCCAGCTCTGCTTCCCACCCCCTCTTCCTGCCGGCCAGCCCCACGGCCCCCGGACACCCCGCCAGCGCTGCTTCCCTCCCCATCCTCCCCTCCAGCCCCCAGCCCCTCAGCTCTGCTTCCCACCCCTCTTCCAGCCAGTCCCGCCCCTCCCCGTGGCGCGCTGCGCCGCTCCCAGCTGAGCGGCGCTCCGCGGACCCGGCAGGGAGCAAGCAGCGGCAAGCGGCCCTTTGGGGTCCACGCTCCCCATGCGTGGGAGCGCGGACCAACGGCCGCTGCCGCCCCGGCCCAGCTGACCGCTGCTCCTGCCGGGCCCACCTGAGCGGCGCTTGCCCAGCGGGGCCCAGCGGGAGCGCCACTCAGCTGGGAGCAGCGCAGCGAGCCACAGCGCGCCACGCATGGAGGGGAAGGGGACGGGGCTGGCTGGAAGGGGGGTGGAAAGCAGAGCTGGGCGGGGGATCGAGGCTGTGGAGCTGGAGGAGGAGGAAGGGGGCTGAAGGAAGGGGGAGGAAGCAGCGCTGGCGGGAGGGTGTCCGGGGGCCGTGGGGCCCGAAGAGCCAGGGAGCGAGGGGAAGGGGGGTGGGGCGCTGACGTACACGGCCAGGGGGCGTGGCCATGTACGTCAGCGTTACAGACGCACAGACACTGGGCTACTATATATATGATAAGGGGCTGGCTATTTCAAAATAATATCTCCTGCTTTCCTTGGGGAATATGCTTATTTTGAAATAGTTATTTTGGGAGTTATTATATTGAAATAAGTTATTTTGAAGTAATTTCCTAGTGTATACATGCCCTAAATGTCTTTACAATTCTCATCCTAAGAGTCAAATTACATTAAAAAAAATGTTCATTGCAACTTCTGATCTTCTAACAAAGATTCTTGCCAATAACCCAGTAGGTAGGTAGATGTAATAGTGCCACTTGAACAAATAATATGCAGGTTTGCTCTGCCCCGTACTGATTGGCTGTTCACTTCAAGAACTTCCTGACTGCTGTCAGTCTTGCCTACTAGACTATAAAAAGGATGAAAGGTGCAACAGAGACACACAAGGTATGTGTACACTGTCTGCAGTTGCCAGCCTGCCAGTTGACATGACAGACTTCGGCTAATAGGCCCCGCGCTAGCACTCTGAAGAGAACACTTTGAAGTTGCAGGTCAGCCAAGAAGCCCATCCCATTCACAGGCTTCAGCACCTGAGACGAAATTCAAAGTGCTTTCTACACACCTATTTAACACAGCTAACCCAAGTCTGTCAACCTGCAATGGGAGACATGTTCATGCAAGCTGGGAGGCATAGCCAGAGAGGCTGAATCTGATGAGGTTCAACAAAGACAACTGCAGAGTCCTGCACTTGGGATGGAAGAATCCCAAGCATTGTTACAGGCTGGGGATCGAATGGCTAAGCAGCAGTTCGGCAGAAAAGGACCTGGGGATAGCAGTGGATGAGAAGCTGGATATGAGTCAACAGTGTGCCCTTGTAGCCAAGAAAGATAATGGCATATTAGGGTGCATTAGTAGGAGCATTACCAGCCGAACTAGAGAAGAGATTATTCCCATTTATTCAGCACCAGTGAGGCCACATTTGGAGTATTGCATCCAATTCTGCCCCCTTCCCCCCTCGCATTACTGAAAGGATGTGGATGCATTGGAGAAAGTCCAGCGGAGGTCAACAAAAATAATTAGGGGGCAGATGGCTTACGAGGAGAGGCTGAGGGATTTGGGCTTGTTTAGTCTGCAAAAGACAAGAGTGAGGGGGGATTTGATAGCAGCCTTCAACTACTTGAAGCGGGGTTCCAAAGAGGATGGAGAGAGGCTGTTCTCAGTGGGGACAGATGACAGAATGAGGATCAGTGGCCTCAAGTTACAGTGGGGGAGGTCTAGGTTGAATATTAGGAAAACTATTTCCCTAGGAGGGTGGTGAAGCACTGGAATGGGTTTCTTAGTAAGGTGATGGATTCTCCATCCCTAGAGGTTTTTTCATCCCGGCTTGACAAAGTCCTGGCTGGGATGATTTAGTTGGGATTGGTCCTGCTGAGGTCTCTTCCTGCACTGGGATTCTATGACTTGCTTTGGATTGAGTGGCGGTCTTAAAATTAGAACCTAGAACTCCTAATTCCCAGATATATTCTCTGAACCCCACAGCAATGCTGCTGCTATATTTAACATCCATGTGAAATCAATGTCTGCTTCTCATACTGCTATGTGTTAATTTGCTTATAACACAGAATGATTGATCAGATAACACTGTATTGCCCCATTTTGAAACATCAAAACATTGTCTGTTTCAGTCCTCAAAACACTGTGAGAATTTAGGTTATTGCTTCTATTTTCCTTTGGGTTTAATTTTTTTTAAGTCCTCTGCTTCTGTTGTGGCACAAAATGCTCTGAAGAGAGAAGGGTAATTTGTAATATGATATTTGAGTTAGGAATCTGTGAAGAATTTCTGTCTCACTAACTCCTTAGATCTTTCTGAAACATAAAGATATTTTGCTCAAACATTTTAGAAAAGTTTTGAACATATTTTCCCCTTTGCCCCCAGGAGAAATTAATTTGAATTCCAGAAGAACAAGTTTCTCCTCCTATATATATTTGTTTATATTCTGTCTCATGGGAAGAAAAAAAAATCTGATATTTCAGGCTAGCTCTTGAGAGATGTCTGCCAAGAGTTTCTTCCATAGTAATGGGCATTGAAAGAAAAATTGAGCCAGGAACATGTCGTCTAACTTAAGGAAGGCCAAAATCATGCCACAAAGATCAAGATATCAAGCACTTATAAATTCAAAGACTAGTTGGAACACAGAAGCATAGGACCTACTTAAATTGGCAACATTTATTGAAGAAAATTATCAGACTTCCACAAAGCTTGAGTCCAGGTTTGCCTCTTGTTTACCCAGAGCCATTCTTTTTCTGGAATAGCTGAAGAGTGTGAAATTTTTTTTAGGAAATTTGCAATTTCGATGTACCTTCTAATGAAAATTTTGAAATTAAAAATTTTCAACAAGCTCAGTGAGTTGTGAAAAAATAGGATATATTTTAATGAAAAGCCATTACATTAATTTGTCAAAATTCTACAAAAAGTTTGCTGAAAAATCCAATTTCAGAAAATTTCACCCAGTGATAGCGTTGAACTCTTCACAGAGTACAGAGACATCTAGTGGATGCATAATAAAATGCAAGTAAACTTACTACAGAGGGTATCTGGAACAATACCTGACTCAGATGGGTATTTGTGTTTCCCCCTTTTAATGATCTACGTTAAAATCTGACTTCAGGCAGGTATAGCAAATGATTACACTTACTGCACAACTGGAACAGAACTGCTTGGTTTTTGATGTGTTTAAAAACTTGATAGGTGTTCAGTGAAGCTTTTAATTAAGGTTTACAAACATTTTGAGCAAACTAGGACCAGACTGCCTTCGGATGTATTCGCTGGACATGCTAAACTGCCAAGAGTTATTTTTGAGAAGTAACGGGTTAAAATTTTCAAAACTGATTGGGGGAATTAACCACACAACTCCAGTGGAAAGCAAAGGCAATTGTGTGGTTAAGTCACACAACGAAAATTGCAACTACATATCAGACTACTGGATAAAATGGTACTGATCTCCAAAAGATTAACAATATGGTTATATATTTGCACTTTTGAGGTTAGTGACACTGGCCATTTGATATTGCTTCTTGCCCCATATTGTAAAGCTACATCTGCATTGCAAAGTTTTGGTGATGAAACTAATGTCTACACACAGAAGTCTCCCTCGCAAAAAAAGTTGCCAAATCAAGTTTGCACTGGCTCCCTCTGTCAACAAATTGTGTCTACATTTTTACCTCCCTCGTTGACAGAGTGAGCAATGCATTGTGGGTATGTATCTCAAAGTGCCCAGTGATACCATCTTTCACTCCGCACTGTGGAAACACAGAATGGAACTCAGAGCAACTTGGAAACATGCAAAATGGCCCATCAAGCATTGCTTTGTTTCCCAGCCCTTCAGGGGCTTCTGGCTTATCTTTGCACCACTGTCACAACTTCCCTTCTTTTCTGTGCACTCCAGCACCTGCAGTGAGCAAGCCTGGAACCCCCATGTCTCTTCTGTGTTGTGGTCAGTGTCATGAGGGCATCACCCTTTGCAGCACAGTTACTCCTGAAGTTACTGACAGAGGAAGAAGAGTCGCAGCTGGACAACACGCTGTGTGAGATGGACAGTAGCAACCTGTCATTGTCTTTGGCCCTCCCAGCAGTATAGGGTGACTAGTTTTTTTTGGAGTAAGGAAACCAGCACTGATTAGTGGGATGGCATCCTCATGCAGGTGTGGGATGAAGACCAGTGGCTACAGAACTTCAGGATGTATGAAGTGGTCTTCCTGGGGCTGCATGCTGAGCTGAGCCCTGAACAGTGCCCCAAGGAGCCCCAAATGAGCCCTGCCCTCTCTTCAGAGAAGCACGTGGCAATTTCTGTGTAGAAGCTGGTGACTCCCAATTGCTACTGGTCGGTTGCAAATCAGTTTGGAGCGGGGAAGTCTGCCGCTGGGGCGGCCCTATCGCAAGTGTTCTGGGCAATGCTTCGCTTTGTTACTGCAGAGGACCTCTGGGCAATATGCACGACATTAGCGGCTGGCTTTGCAGGAATGGGCTTCCTTAATTGGGGCGGGGGAGGGCAATGGAGGGCACACATGCTCCAATTGTAACGCCAGCCCGCCTTGCCCCAGAGTTCCTCGGGCGGAAGGGATCCGTCTCAGTCGTGCTGCAGGTGCTTGTAGGTCACCCAGGGCATTTCGCAGACATCAACGTGGGGCGTTGCTACTTCAGGAACACAGACAGCTGCAGGTGGGGACTTTCTTTCCAGACCTTGACATTACAGTGGGGGATGTGGAAATGCGCCTTGTGATTCCTGGGTAACCCCTGACAGCCCTGGCTGGTGAAACCTTTCACTGGGGCCTGGACAGCTGTAAGAAGCATTTTAAGAGCGGGGTAGTAGAATGTGCCTTTGGCAGATTGAAAGATGGAGGTGTCTCTAGGGCAGACTAGACCTGATGGGGGATCATGGCCCCCATGGTTATGCCCACTAGCTATACTTTGCATCTTATGTGTGAACATAAGGGGGAAATGTTGGCTCACTGAGCACAGCACTTGGGTTCACAATCTGAGCTGCCAGACACTAGGACTGTCAGAGGAGCCCATAGGCTTCTAATAACCTCAGGGAAGCTCCGAGGAATCACTTTGTCAAGGAGGGGTGTGGAAATCTCTCTCTTTTGGGGCTGTTTCCCTGCTGTGCCCCATTCATCACCCTGTGTAACACATTTCCGTGAAAGAGAGTGCTTGAGCAGTGTGTACTGGGGTCTGAGTGGTTGCGATGGGATGTGGAATAGGAAATAAAGTCATCGTACTGGTAAAGAACTTGGCTTTTACTGAGCAAGGCAAATCACGATGAGATAGATGTAAGGATCCATGTGTGTTGGTAAGGGAGGGCCTTGGGTTAGGGTAAAGCCCCATAGCTGTGTGTAGCTCAGCTGTCATAGCCTAAGTTGTGAGAGGGAGAGGAGTGCAGCAGAAACTGAGGATTCCCAGAGAGCGAAAAGGAATGTGTGGGCATAGAGGTGGGGGTTGGTTGGCTGGACAAAGATTTCTGGATGTGTTGCAGGTGCGGACAAGGCCAGGTCATTCTGCAGATTGATTAAACATTTGAAGCATCTCATTTTGCTCCTCCATGACCTTGACTATGCGCTCAGTGACGCCTTTCCAAGCTTGCCTTTCAATTATCCATCCTTCCTCCCTTATTTGGCCTCCATTGAGGAGTGCTGTATGACTTCCTTGACAACATCCTCCCAATTGCACTCGGGTCTTTTCCTTCTCTGACACAGTCTGTCAGTGGGAGCAGTGTCCTGGGTCCTCAAGGGCTCGTCTGTAACACAGAACGTAACAAAAGAGGGATTGTTAAATTCCAGCTCAACACTGAAGCATTTCACTTACAAGCACCTTCTTCAATCTGTGCGGCCACTTTCTTACCGACCCTTGGGAGATGCCCATGCTGCAGCAGACACTGGAAACATGGGGAGTGTGGGGAAGAGGAGGGTGGAAAGCAGTGTGTGCATTATGGCACAAAAAATACAGTCATGCCTTGGTCAGCAGTTGTTCAGGAAAATCCTTCTAGGCATGCCACACTTCTCCACAGGCGGATATCACTCTTGCTGATAGCTCAATGCTGACGGTAAGCAGGGAAGAAGGGAAGGTCAGCCTGCTTCATATGCAGCCCAATTATGTGTCACTTTGTTCCCTGCACCACTGATTGCAGAATGGTATGGGAGTGTGTCCTACCACGGGGGAGGAAACATGGCTGCACTGCCTTGGAACCTGGGAGGGAAAATCAGCAAGTACCTCAGACAAAGTTTCCAGAGCATCCCTCTGCGGGATTTCACTGAGATCTCAGTGTGCGTCACCACCCTGCTTGGACATAACCTCTAGCTATGCAGGGATATGCGGGGATATGCGTACCTCACAGAAACCCAGCCGCCCTCCCATCTTTCCAGTCCCCGCACCCTCTGCTGTACTCCCCAAGCCAGAGCCATGTGGCCTGTATCTCATTCCCTGCTTCCTGCTCCTGGCCAAGCAGCTGCTGAGAATGGCCTTTCACATCAAGATGGGAGAATAATTCCTGACAACCACACTGGGAGTCCAACATCTTCATCTAGCTCTACCTCTTCATCTATGACTTCATCCTCTGGGTTCAGTCCTCTCTGCTGACTGTGCCTTCCAAATTATCAGCTGGGCTTTTGGTGGTGGAGGTGGGCTAGCCCTGCCTCCCAGGATTTCATAAAATCATAGACTCAGAGGGTTGAAAGAGACCTCAGGAGGTCATTGAGTCCATCTGCCTGCCCAAAGCAGGTCCAGCCCCAACTAAATCATCCCAGACAGAGACTTAAAAACCTCTAGGGATGGAGATTCCACCACCTCCCTAGGGAACCCATCCCAGTGCTTCACCACCCTCTTAGGGAAATAGTTTTTCCTAATCTCCAACCTAGACCTCCCCCACTGCAACTTGAAATCATTGCTCCTCGTTCTGCCATCTGTCCCCACTGAGAACAGCCTCTCTCCATCCTCTTTGGAACCCCCCTTCAGGGAGTTGAAGGTTGCTGTCAAATCACCCCTCACTCTTCTCTTCTGAAGACTAGCCAGCCACAATTAGCTGAGAAGATGTTGTGAAAATGTTCCATGCTGAGCCAGCCCACAGGTAATGAATGGCATTTAAAGTTTCAGAGCTTGCAGTGGGGAGGGGCAGCAGAATTCAATGTGCTGGCCAGAGCAACTAACTTGGGGCATTGTGAGAAGGCAATAAAAAAAAAGCCTCTTGTTATTGACACTGCATGACTGTAAAGGGTGGGGGAAAGAAAAGTCCTTTGTGGAAATGGAAGGTTTTGTTGCCAAAACTGGGGGGCATTTTCATTACTTTTGCCTCATGGCAGGGTGAACGCTATTGCAGTTTTGTTATCAAAAGACAGTCTTTAACAACAAATCTTGGTGGTGTAGACCCTAGTAGGCCAGAGAAGGAAGTCTTAACCTCTAGGCTATATCCTTCAGCAAATAGATACAGAAAATGACAGTGTCAGAGGTTGGAAGAAAAGAAGCAGTCTTCAGATAACAGCTGGTGTCTGGAAAATCCTCTTGTTTAGGGTCTGGAGCTAGGAGCCATGTAGGGCAGAGCAGGGTTCTGCTTTCTCAGCCAATCAGGACAAGTTCCCAGACTGAGGGGAGTATATCATCTCTTTCCCCCTTTGTCATGAGCAGAGACACTAATAGGAGGAGGATACCCTGCTAATCTCTCAGGTCAGGGAGAATGAGGCCGGATTGTTTTGACTCTGCCCCCAATTGTGGAGGAACCTCTGGAACCCACACCCACCAGAGGCACGTGGGGAGAAAAAAAGGACATTTGATTGTGATGGGGCTTTTTGACCTTTGTTTTGTTTTGTTTTGGGGCTTCACAGCCAGCCAGTCAGGATGGAGCTGTGTGAATCTAATTCAAAGTCACAGACGCAGCCTGCTACAGTGGGCTCTGTAACAAACCAGTGGAGCAGCAATTGCAAATAGGCTGAGTGATACAAACAAATAAGCAATTTGAAATTCTCTTTGGACAGAATATCCTGAAGTGAAGACTCCCATTTTTTCATGAGTATAAATGCTGTGAAAGCATGAGTGTGCAAATGTAGGGGGTAAATGGTTGAGAATCGTGACTGAATCAAAATTTACTTTGAATTTCTATGAGAAAAATGGTGCCCACCCTTCATTTCTCCTTCCAACTGCTCCTTAATGGAGAGTGTTATGTAAAAGGATAGAGGATATTTATGACCTAGTTGCCTGCATTAATCAATGTTTTTTAAACATATGACACAATATATGGGTTAGCTTTACAATTATTTGAGCTTTGGGCACCTGGTGTGACAGATGTATCAACAAGTGACCACATAATGCAGCAGTTAATAAAGGTCTACATGGTTAATGACATCAGACTTGCTAATTTGGGAGTCCCTCATGGAAATGAATATTTATTAGGAGCTGGCTGTTGATCATTAATTTTGCTGACATGATTTGAAAGCCCACCAGATTTAGAGGGCAAGATGAAGGAAATATTATTCTGCACCGAATAAACAAGAGGGGAAGGAAGGCTTGGTATCGCCATGTGAGGAATGGATATAGATTTTAATGCAATAGCGTAGAAAAAGATGGATGCCTTTTTCCTGGAGACATGGAGGGGCGAGATGGGAAGTGTTACACGCTAAGAATAAAACAAAAGGAAAAACTATGTAGCACTTTAAAGACTAACAAGATGGTTTAATAGGTGATGAGCCTTCATGGGCCAGACCCACTTCCTCAGATCATATTCTGGAAGAGAATTGGCATGACCATATATATCACTTTTTTCATTGTATTCCTTTGGTATATATGGTCATGCCAATTCTCTTCCAGAATATGATCTGAGGAAGTGGGTCTGGCCCACGAACGCTCATCACCTATTAAACCATCTTGTTAGTCTTTAAAGTGCTACATAGTTTTTCCTTTTGTTTTAGCAAGATCAGACTAACACGACTACCTCTCTAGTACTATTCAACATGCTAAGAATAAAAGTATTAAATAAAGAGATGGCAAACTCAGCCAGATACTTTCAAATTGAACCATAGGGATGATCGTCAGCAGATAATTTCCTCCTGTTTGGATTGTTCTGCACCACCTACTGAATGTGGCCCTGATTATTGAGCAGGAAAGTCTGCCAATGCAGGGATAGCTCAGTGGCTTGAGCATTGGCTTGCTAAATGCAGGGTTGTGAGCTCAATCCTTGAAGGGACCATTTATGGTTCTGGGCAAATCTGTCAGGGATGGTACTTGGTCTTACCATGAGGGTAGGGGACTGGACTCAATGATCTTTCAAGGTCCCTTCTAGCTCTATGAGATAGGTATATCTCCATATAGATATAGAGCACCTACAAAACCCATTAATTTCAGTTGCCATTGTGTGGCATTGCCTCCCCTGCAAAGCAGGGATACAAAAATTAACACATGGCAAATCATCTTTTGAAAACATGAACCTCCTTTTGTGACTATTTCTATTTATTTTCCCAACCAGTCATCATGTACATCAGCTTTCTGACCCTTTCCTTTAGCTATCTCTGACAGTGTAAAAGGAAGTCAGTCCAGAGTAATATGGGTCTCCATAGAGAAACAGGGCCCTGTTTCCACGTGAAACAGTGTGCAATCACTCACCTACACTTGTGCATGTAGTTACTACAGCTGTGTATTCATTTGCATGTGCGTGTGTACAAAGGGATATGTAGATACCCAAGCTCAGGCTATGTCTACACTGGGAAGGTCTGGCGACAAAAGTGCTGTTGGCATGCAAAAGTGAAAACCAGTCAAACTGATTTTTCTGCCTCCCACTGTTGACATTTCATAGGCACATTGCTAGCTCCTCTGTTGACAGATAGAGCAAAGCATTGTGAGTAAGCATCCCACAGTGCAGTGTTGTGGGAAGGCAGAGCTGATCCCTGCACTTCTTGGGATTCTCTCCAAGTTCTCCCACAGCCTCCTCACCTGCTGGGAGCAGCATCATGAGTAGCTCTGGGAGCTCTCTGTGCTGAGGAATGTCAAAGCAGCACAGTAGTCTCTCCAGCCCTCCCCTGCAGCAGCCGTCTGCCTGCTGCTGTGTTCCTAGCAGGGCAGAACAGGAGCATTCCAATGAGTTGCTCTTTTTGTTTGTTCCCAAAATGGAGTCACTCATTCAGCTGTCAGATACTTCCCATAGCTTTGAAAGGGGGAGGGGGTACATGCCTGCAGGGCAGCAGAGATCAGAGATCACAAAACACTGAGCAGAGCCATCTGGGCAGGCGTTGTGGGAAACTGGTGGAAGCCAGTTCTCTCGACAAAACAAACAGCAGAGTCCACACTGGCTCTTTTTCAACAATAAAGGGAGGAGAAAAGACAAAAGTCTCTTGCAGGGCTGCAGGTCACACTGTAGTGTGTACACTCTCACTGTTTTGTCAACAAAAGGCAATTTTTTGGCGACAAAACGTGACAGTATAGACAAGGCCTCCGTTACTTGCTTATACAAATACAAGGTTGAGGTGTGAAATCATGGGCCCAAAATCCTGCACTTGGACCCTTATGTCTGCCATGAGCCCTGATGAAATCATCGAGGCTCTGTGTGGATGTAAATACAGATACAGTTGCAAAGTCTGGGTCTAACCGTGGGCACAAATGACATGCAGAATGGTATAACAGCCTTAGGCTTCTGGTCTCATTGAAAATCTGGCCCTTCATGTAGTATTCAGGGTCTTCAAAAAAGAAGGTTGGGACCATTTAAAAATAAAAGTAGATAGCTTGTAAGATGAATATGCCACATACTGTAGCCATGTTACTTCAATATACAGAATGCTGTATGAAAGAAAAATGATCACAAATGTTCCATTTAATTCATTCTATTTCATAACTGCTTTCCAATTCCTGATATAAAATAAAAAAAAAATTGGCTGGCTGCAATAGGGAGAGAAAGCAAAGTGGTTTAGTAAAGATAGAATTAGCATAATCAGGCAAAGCACAATAAAATGCTTTACAGTGACAGCACTTTTGCATAATGCTGTCTCACTGAGGTGTTACTTAATACTTATTACAATGTGTGTGGGAGAGGTAAGGAGGGGTCCCATTAAAATGGTGGAGTTTGTGCTATTGTGATTAAGATTCTGTTGGCATGCCATTATCGCAACTCTATTTTGGGAGTATAACATGTTGGGAAACTTGAATAGTGAGAAGAATTTTGAAGTGAAATACCTCAATATTGTAACAAAGGTTTTTTTTTTTCATAATTTGTAATCGGGATTGTGAAAATTTGTTTTTCAAGACAACAGCCTGTAAAGAAATAAATACAATTAGTTCTTTTACATACTTTATCAGTGGAAATGCATGCCATTATTCAATAATATGGACTATGCTTTCAACATTTTTAAAAATAAATGGATAGACAGCATTCAAGGCCTCAATCCAACAAGGTATTTAAACACTTCAATGGGGCTTAAAGTTAAGGACTGGTTTGAGGACCCAAGTTAGCAAAATGCATAAGCATGTGGTTATTTTAAGGCAGTCTTTCGTGATGTCAGTGGGGCTACTTATATGCTTAAAGGTAGCCATGTGTTTAAGTGCCCTATATTCCATAAAGATTCTTATACCATGCTCATCACCATAGTATCTGAGTGTCTTTCAGTCATTCTTTAAGCAATGTAATGATCTTCTATCACACATTTGTTCTCTCTTCCTCTCTCCAGGGGAGAAATATGTACAGTGGAGTGCCATTTTTTAAAATAAAATTACACACACACACACACACACACACAGAGCTATATGCTTATACTATAGAAGACAAGGTCAAAGAAATATGGCTGGCATTTGCAGCTGAAGGTCTGTGGAGGTCCTTCATTCCTGGGGGAGTTTGTTCCATGGTCTCAAGCCAGGCCCTTCCTGAATCTGGACCTAAATGTTTTGCTAGAGCAGAGCCAAAGTAACCAAGCTACTGAACTCTTTAAAGACAGGTTAGCATTCTCCCTCTGCCTGTGCCAGATGTGAACAGAGGAAAGTGATGCCATCTCTTACGCGGTTTCTTCTTGTGGAAAGAGCACCAGTGGTTCCGGACAGCATTCCTGATGCATGTCCAGCTATGCAGAGATGATTTGAGGACTGGCTGGGGAAAAAAGTGCTGCAGGGACTTGTTCCTTCCTTGAGGCCAGCGTAGCAGTCACAGAAGGCCAGACACAAAGCCCATTGATATCAGTGAAGACCACTGACACTATCGTCTTTGGACCATGTCTATAATGAGGAACTCCACCAGAGTTCCATGGTCTCTCCAGGAGTCTGTGTTTTCCTGCAGAGTTTCAGAAGAAAGGCTCAGAGCACAAAACAGCTTCTAAGACTGTGCAATTGGTGGTGGCTTTTCAGCTCCCTTAGGCAGATGCTAATATTGTGTCGTGTGGTGGGTTTGCAGTGAGGACTGTGCTCCACTAGGGACATAAGTAGAGCCAAACTCATTGTCATTTGGGACTTAAACTAGGACTTGAACCCAAGTTGTCAGAAGGGAATAGTCATTGCACTCACCAGAGTTGGGGCTTGAGGGCTTTATGTCCTTGTCATGCATATAATTTCCCCCCCTCTTCTGTTTATTTTTCTGTATGTGTGGTTTTGCATCCTTTGAGTTTACTCTTGTTTCTTGAGTTCAAAGGTAGCTGCAGTCACCATTGGCCCTAGAACCTGGCCCAGGTAACCACAGAAACATTCATTGAGTTGTGCATAGTTTCCTCCTAAATCTATTAGTCACTTGGGAATTGGACTCTGGCTTGCCAGAAACCTAGGAAGCCTTAAGAACTTCACCTAAATTTGAAGGTTTGTGTCAAATTTAAAACTAGTTGCTTGTCAATCTTCTTTTAACCGACAAATAATTTCCTTTGAAAAATATTTTTTTCAAAATACAGGTTGAAACTCTCTAGTCTGGCACTTTCTGGTCCTGCAACATCTATGGTCTGTCATGATTTTAGTTAGACGGATGTGGCATGAAGGAAACAAGTGGAACAAAAAATGGCTCCGTGTGCTGCCTTTATTCTTTCTCCAGAACGTGGGAGACAAGCGGAACCAAAAATGGCTCCATGTGTGCTGTCATTTTCTTTCCCCTGAGAAACACTTCCTGGAGGCTTCCTCTGTGAATCCTTCCTGGAGGTTTACTTCTGGCTCATGGGAGCAGCGGGAGGCTGAGTTATATGGTGCCTGTGTTATGGTTAAACAAAGCACACAATATCTTTTATAGGGAAAAAGGCAGTATACCGCATTTATTGAGAATACAACAGTAGCATATGCTTTTCAGTCACCCACACACCCACACCCACACACTCACAGTCCCGCCAGTCAATGTTATAGTTACCAGTCCAGAGTCTGAATCAATCTAGTGGCCAGCCAGATTGATCTCAGAGGGGAGCCGGGCTCTGTCAGTCATGATCCAATGCTCCTGGAGTTGGTGGCAAGACGAACCCAAAGTTCCATGGCAAGCACCCTGCTTTTATAATCCTTTTCTCTGTTGAAGTCTATGGATTTTGCTGTGTCAGTCTGTGTCCGGTGTGTTATCTTTTTGATGTTACCATTCCAAACATTTCCGAGAGAGTTATCCTGTCCTGGATTTAATCGACTGTTTTCAGGAATGCCAACCTTCACCTTTAAAGTCATCAATTTGCGCCTCCTTAATCATGGATGCTGCACGCTGATGGCTCTTTTGATGCTGGTCAGTCTGTCTTCACCTGCATTACGCCCTCCTTTCTTGGCCATCTGGCTCTAACACTGACCTTCACACCTAATCTTTATGATGATACATTCCTCATTCACGCAATCAATCTATTCACAGAGACCTTAGAAGATAAACAGCAGTGTTTTATATTAAGCAAAAGGCATTGTATATTAAATCTTATTAAATCTTGTAATCAAAACAATTCACATTGAAGGCCCGGGTCTTCAATATTTCTAATCTCATTAACATAGACGCAATACCAAAACCCTGTCTCTTTACTTACTAAATTTACTAAACTTTAAAATGAAGAAATGTAGTTAGCTAAAGGGCTTAATTGGTAAAATGTTAGATGTGTTACATTACATTTAATACGGGGGAGGATGGCCTAATGGATAAGGCAGCTGCTCCTAGAGCCTGGGATGGTGGGCTTGAATCCTGTCCTTCCCTTCCACAGATGCTGTACCATTTTGCTAAAGCCAGGGCTGTGAGCAGGGAGGGAGAGCTCAGTGGTTTGAGCATTGGCTTACTAAACCCAGCATTGTGAGTTCAGTGCTTGAGGGGGCCACTTAGGGATTGAGGGCAAATCTGTCAGGGATGGTACTTGGTCCTCCTGTGAGGGCAGGGGACTGGACTCAATGACCTCTCAAGGTCCCTTTCAGTTCTATAAGATACATATTACTACAGTATTAGAAAATATAAAATCCCACTCCCACACACTTAACCCTTCATTTTTGGCCCTACCCCAGAGCCTAGGGAGGCCCACAAAATCCACTAAAATCCACTAACCCCGGAACCCCAGAAGGAGTAAATCTGGTATGAGTCTTTGAACCTCAGTCCTCCTTGTCCCTCCCCCCACCCTGGAGTACCAGCAGAGTGAGATGTTTTAGCTGGGGGCCACATTAGTGCGGGTTGAGGTTTTTTGGTTTTTGTTGTTGCTTTTTTACTTTCTCACTTATTTATCTGTGGGTCAGTGGCCCTCGACCCAAAAAAGGTTTCCCACTCCTGCCATAAATAAAAACAATGTTGAAACCTTTTGTGTTGGACATAATATTTTACTTTATTTAAAAATGAAGTTGGGATTGGTACTGCCTTGGGCAGGGGGCTGGACTTGATGACCTCCTGAGGTCTCTTCCAGCTCTATGATTCTATGATTCCATGAAGTTTGGCCAAGAAGCCCCCAATTAGGACCCAGCCCCCATCTGGCCGTAGCATCATAACAGTCCTGCACCCTACCACATACTAACACTGAGCTTATCATACAACTGAACCCCCTGCCCTGAGACCCTCATACACCCACATACCGAAACTCATGCACCTCTACATCCTCAGACTCCTGCACCCTCACATCCCTAGTCCCCTGCTGTAACACTCCTGCACCCCCACACACTCGACCCCCTGCCCTGAGCCCCTCATACACCTCACATCCCCAGCTCTCTGCCATAAAATTGACAGAAGACAGCCTGAATGTGTACACGCGGCTGGATTTGCTGTAAATGTCAAAAAAGTGTGGGGAAAAAATGCAGCAGCACAAGTCCCATTACATGAAGTCTGTTAGTCCAATGTTTCATTTATTCTATTATTAATCATTATATCAATTATCAGTACTATTAAGTTGTATATTTTCAATCATGCAAATGGCCATTCTGATACAGCTATTTGTTGACCATTTGTTCTGAATTTTGATGTAGTTTGGCTCTTTGGTTTGAAAAGGTTGCTGACCCCTGTCCTAGAAGATGCCTATCACTCTCTTATAAATGCAATTGCCATGAACAGAAAGGCAAACGAAGGGGCTAAAGGGATTAACCACAGTTGAATTTTTACATCTTCCTTGGTGTGTTCAAATATTCTGATTAAAGATCCATGTGCCCATGATTTGTGGTTTATCTGCAGAGATGTCACTTTCCCTCAGGCACCTGGTAGACAGAACATGTTCATCTGCTTCTCCACAATACAGTATACAATTACAGGGCCTCGGTGTGAGATGCCTGAGTCAAATCTGTTCCATGCATATTACAATAATAGGCCAGACCGGATGCATGGTCAGCACCCTGATGCTTTACAGATTAATCATGGTGAGAAAGAACCTTTCATGGGGAAAAGACTGTGGGTGGTATTTTAATAGCTTTTAAAAAAAATCCTGGGATCATCTCAAATGTTTTGCAGGACACTGTCAAACGGATAAGACTTACAGCCAGCACAGCTAGCTCTCTTTGGATGGACCAAGACTGCCATTTTGACCGAGCCCAGGTCATGAAACTGGCTCAAATTCTTGGTGAATTTCTGGGAAAAGTCAGCTTCAGAGAAGATTTAGCATTGAGACAGCATAGATCAGGTTTGCTCGGAGTCTTCCAGTTGGTAATCACTAAGGCTGCGTCTAGACTGGCATGATTTTCTGCAAATGCTTTTAACGGAAAAGTTTTTCCGTTAAAAGCATTTTCGGAAAAGAGTGTCTAGATTGGCATGGATGCTTTTGCGCAACAGCACTTTTTCCGGAAAAGCATCTGTGCCAATCTAGATGCGGTTTTGCGCAAGAAAGCTCCGGTGGCCATTTTCGCCATCGGGGCTTTTTTGCGCAAAACAGTTTTTACCTGTCTACACTGGCCCTCTTGCGCAAATACATTTGCGCAGAGGCTTATCCTGAGCAGGAGCATCATAGTATTTGCAAGAACACTGACAATCTTACATTAGATCTTCAGTGTTCTTGTGCAAATTCAAGCGGCCAGTGTAGACAGCTGGCAAGTTTATACACAAAAGCATCTGCTTGTGCGCAAAAACTTGCCAGTCTAGACTCACCCTAAGGGTATGTCTACACTACAGAGTTTTGTGGGAAAAACTGCCATTTTTCTGACAAAACTTGAATTACGTCCACACTGCAATCACGTTCCTTCGAAAGTAAATCAAAAGAACAGAGGGGTTTTTCCGACAGCGGTACTCCTCTTTCTACGAGGAAGAATGCCTTTTCTGAAAGAGCTTTTTCGGGAAAAGGTGTGTGTGGTCGGGGAGGAGGGTTTTCTTTTGAAAGAAGAGGCCTCCAGGAAATAACACAGTGTCCTGGTGGACATTCCATCCAAAGTACCCTGACCGTGCTGCTCTCCCTGCCACAGGCCTTGCCACCCATGGTGGAGCCAGGTCCTCTCAGGGAGCAGCCCTAGGGGTCCCAGGACCCCCCAGGGGAACCAAGAGGTGAGCACCCTCCTGGTCTGGAGCAGTGATCCTGTCAGTCCTTGAGCTGTGGGGTGAGGAGGAGATATTTCAGGATCTCTGCTCCAAGCGCCGCAAGGCCGAGATCTTTGAGTGCATGGCCGAGTCCCTAGCGGAGAGTGGACACCCACCCCGGACCTTAGAACAGGTCTGGAGTAAGCTCAAAGAGCTCTACCAGGGATACATCAGAGCCAGAGAGTGCAGCTCGCACTCAGGGGCAGGACCCCACACCTGCCCCTATTACCAGGAGCTGCACCAGATCCTGGGAGGTGGGGATACATCTTCCCCACCCGTCCTCGTGGACTCCGGCCTCGAGACCCCCGTCATCACCCAGCCTGATGTCATGGTGGAGGAGGAGGAGGACCACGCACAGCAGGAGGAGGAGGAGGAGGACAAGACGGACACCGTCACCCTATCCCTGGAGCCGGTGCTTGTCAGCCAGGACATCTCCCAGGCCTCGTCTGATGCCAGGGAGGAATCTTCAGGTGAGTGCTCTCAGTATGTCAGACACACAGGGCAGGGGAGGCGGGTGCACAAGGGTGGGGTGTGAGCGTCACTCGGGCTGGACATCATGCTGCAGTCCGTGCACATGAAACCACGTGCAGCGATAGTGTGCACCATGCGGACTCAGCAGTCAGCCCCTGAGCATGGGTGGGATCCTGCTGCCATACTCAGGGGAGGCCATACACATCCGGCCCTGGGAGGGGCCCTCCTAGCACCTGCCACAGCTGGAAGGAGGCTAGCTGCAAAAGCACAGGCATGACCCCAGACACGCCGAGGAGTGCCACACACATCACGCAGGCATGCCTGCACATGCGAGGTGCCACCCGCTCCTGCAGACAGCACTGGTAGGTGCCAGGGTGCAAGGGTGTGTGTGGACCCCAGAGAGGGCCAGGCTGCTCCCAGCTCCTCTGCCGCCCATGGGATCCCACTGTGGCTGAACACTTCCATTGCCTGCTTGTCCGTGGGCGGGTGGGAGGGAGAGCAGGGAGGGAAGCGCAGCACGGTCCCCTGGGCACCTCAGGGTTCCTGTGAGATAGGGCCTGATGTGCAGGCCACACATAGCCATGCTCCCGGGACATCCCCCATCCTCCGGCCCGAGGACTGTTGGTCGCTGCTCACAGAGGATGGCACAGCCTCAGGGACAGTGTCTGCATGGATGACTGACTGCCTCTCCATCTTTGTGTTCTCCACAGTGGGACCAGTTGGGTCTGAGGGGCGAGACACACCACCTGAGCCAGCCGCCAGAACCCGGAACACTTGAAAGCATGCCAGGGTCCAGGAAGATCTCATGCACCAGCATGTCAGCATCCTGCGCGACATGCAGCAGACCCATGAGGACTCCGAGTGGTGGAACCACCCTTGGGACCAGCTCATGCATGAGGGAAATGATGGCACACCCGCCTGCTGTCACTGCTCATGCCTACCACCCACCTGCCCTCTCTGCTATACCCAATCCTCCTACCCTACCCCCCAGGCGATGCCTTTGCTCCTTCCCCAAGCAATGCCCATGCCCCCTTCCCTACCCCATGCCATGCCAGACCCCGCTTCAGCCCCCTCCTGCCCACCGTCCGGTGTTCCCCGGACCCATCCAGCCCCAAGTCTGACGAGGTCCCTGCTCCCAAGGTGGCACATCGAGCCATCCCACTATGCCACTCCAAGCCCCCCTACCCCTCCAGGTTATGAGCCCCCATCCCCAGCTTTTTTAAATGAAAGATCAATACACAGTTTGTTTTGTTTAAAACCAAACAGGCGTCAGGGAAGGGGCGAAGGGAGGGGTTATGGTAAGACAGGGATAGGGCAGCAAGCCAAAGGCCCCTATTGGGGAGGCCCTGGGGAGAGTTACTGAAGTCCTTGAGAGAACCTCTCCTTTGGGGTTTCCCGGATCCGTACCCTGGCCTGAAAGCCTAGCGGATGGCAACTGTCTGTAGCTGCTTGAAGGGTCGCCCCTCGCCACCAGCATCTGCCCCTCCACCCCACTGGAAGGAAGGCCTCCCCCTTCCTCTCCACAATGTTGTAGCAGACACAACATGCTGTGACCACTTTGGGGATGTTGTGCTACCCCTCATCAAGATGGGTCAGCAGGCACCTGAAATGTGCCTTGAGGCGGCTGAAGGCACACTTGACCTGCTGGGCTCCAAGTGTCCGGTATAAGACTTCATGAGCCGTGGCATGAGGGGTAGGCCACGTTGCCCATGATGCACATTGGCATTGGCATGTCCCCAACTGCAAAGTCCTGGCAGAGGAATGATGTGTCTGCCTCCAGCTTTCTGTACAGGCTGGAGTTCCAAAACATGCGGGCATCCTCTGCCCTGCCCGACCACACGATGAAAATGTCCGTGAACTGTCCATGCTGGTCAACTAGGGCCTGCAGCACCATCGAGAAGTAGCCCTTCCTATTAATATGCTGGGCCGCTTGATGCTCAGGTACACGGATTGGTATGTGGGTCCCATTTATGGCTCCAGCGCAGTTCAGGAACCCAAGGGCAGGAAATCTGGCCATGACTGGGTCCACGTCTCCCAGGCGGATGGCCCTCCACAGCCTCACAACCTGCAGAAGGAGACAAACAAACACACAAAACAGAGAATGAGAGAGGGAGTGCCTGAGCCCTTGGGAGGTGCCCGCCCTCCTCTCCTTCCCTCCCCCCCCAACATCCCACGAGCCACCCCCTGTGAGACCTCCTCCCCCAGCAGCAGGGCGGTGTGAGGGCAGGATGGCACAACCCCCCCCGGGGATGGGGCTTCCCCACCCCACTCCACCCCCACAACCTCAAACCCCTTTCCTGAGGGTCCCCCTCCTGGACTCCCCCCCATGCAGGGACTGCATCCCCAGAGTGCCTTACCTCCATGAGGAGGGCCCCGGCGATGGACTTCCTCATGCCAAACTGGTTGCCCACCGTCCGGTAACTGTCAGGGGCGGCGAGCTTCCATATAGCGATTGCGACCCGCTTCTCCAGGGGGATGGTGGGTCACAGGTGGGTGTTGTGCCTCCAGAGGGCAGGGGCAAGTCAGGCACATAGCTCCAAAAAAGGTGGCCTTCTGCATGCGGAAATTTTGGAGCCACTGTTGGTCATCCCACTGCTCCATGACCAGCCGGTCCCACCAGTCAGAACTGGTGTCCAGCCTCCAAAACCATCTTTCCACTGTGGGGTGCAGTTGCCAGAGTGTAGCTCCCACACCCAGGGAGAGGGTCCCCAGAATGAGCTCAGGGTTGAGCTTGGTCAGGACCAGGAAGACAGCTGGCAGAAATTGCCGCAGACACTGCAGGGGCAGCTCCGGCTCCATGGCACAAAGGAAAAAGCTGCAGCTTCCAAAAAAGCAGGGCAACCACAGACCACACTGCTAAAGCTTTGCTGTCCCTCAAAGAGGCAAGCAAACATGCAGCAGAAGCAGAGAAGCTGCTGTCTGGGGGTGAGGGGGGTCCCTTTAAGTACGTGTCTCTACAAGGCTCTGGTACCAGCACTCAGAAGCAGCTGGTGACCTAAAGTCCTGGCTGAAGTGGTCCCGAGTGGCCTTTTATGTGAGAGAGCGTCCAATCTGTCTGGACGCTCTCTTTCGAAAAAGCAGATCGCTTTTTTGATGAGCTTTTGCGAGTGGACACTCTCTTTCGGAAGAAGTTTTTCCGGAAGATCTCTTCTGAAAAAAACTTCTTTTGAAAGAAGCTTGCAGTCTAGACGTAGCCTATGTCAGCAGCTTATAAACCTCAGAGGTGTGGAAATGCCATGAAAGGAAAAGAATCGATGAGGGTGCTCCACAGGAGAGACAGCTAAGGGTGATAGGATGGGATTAAGCAAAAATAAATTTCACATGAATAGCCTGAAAACATTTTTCTGTGGTGAAGGGTAGAATTTTCAGAAGTGGCTAATGGCAGTAAGAGTCTGTGTCCCAGCAAAGTCAATTCTTATATCCTATTTTCAAAAGTGATATAGGCACTTTTGAAAATTTTACTTCAGCTCTATTGGACTGACTTCATTCACAAAACAAAGTGGTAGAAGCCACTCTGCTTCAATCAATTAAAACTGTGCTGGAGACTGGCTGGTTTCCATGAAGCTTATTTTCCTCTCAAAGTGTTTTATCATCTTTTTTTTTAATGTATCAAATAAAAGGACTATTAATATAGTTGAAACACTGGAGTTAATATAATTTAAACTCCAATTCATAGTTTTCAATTGTGTAGCCGATTCATATTACAATAGAAATTAGCATTGGATGGAAATTTGGTCATTTTTCCATCCCTTCCTCCTCGGCTCAGTAGAGGGTTATTCCCCACGGTATCATTCTGAAACAAACTTTTATTTTGAAACATACATACATGGGTTGTAATTCCACAGCACTTACGCGGATTGTGCACTAACTCTCTGTATACACCTAGCAGCTGTCCACTAAGGCTATGTCTACATAGCAGTGTTATTTCAGAATAACTGACATTATTGTGAAATAACATAGCCCGCCTCTACAAGCAGTTATTTCAATATAATGTCAAAATAATGTCAAACTGGAGGACTTCCTACTCCAACTCCTGTAACCGTCATTTTACGAGGAGGAAGGGAAGTCGGAGGAAGAGTGCTTTTTTCGGACTTCCTGCTGTATAGACAGCTCCAAAAGCTGAAATAAACTATTTCAACTTAAGCTACACTATTGACGTAGCTCAAGTTGCATAGCTTATTTTGGCTTTAGCCCTGCAGTGTAGGGGTACGTCTAAACTACAGGCTTTTGTCGACAGAGGCTTAGTCAACAGATACTGTCAACAAAGCTTCTGTCGACAAAGAGGGTCTAAACTACAGCCAGTTCTGTCGACAAAGAAAGCCGCTTTTTCAACAGAGAGTCTAGATGCTCTCTTTTGAAAAAGCACAGTGTGGATGCAGTAGCACCTTTTGTCGACGGAACTCTGTTGACAAAAGGCGTTATTCCTCGTAGAATGAGGTTTACCACCATCGACAAAACTGCCGCGTTCTGTCGACTTACTGTCGACAGAACTCGTCGGTAGTGTAGACGCAGGTATAGTTTTGTCCACAAAAGTCCACTTTTGTCAACAAAACCCTGTAGTCTAGACACACCCTAGATGTGCTCTAAATGCTCCCCATTGATTCCAAGGGGTGCAGAGTTAGGCCAACTCTACTCACGTTATATAGCATTTGCGGGCTAACAATATTTAGATTTTGCAAAACACTCTAAAGGAATTAGGTGCCTGGATTTCATCACCTCAGTCCCTGATGCTACCTCTAATTGCGAGCTAGGGGTGTGATTTCCCCAGTCCTTTATGCATACTCACACTAGCTCAATGATAGCTAGTGCAGCGTAAATAGCACCATAGCGCATCTCATGACTTCAGTGCACGTTTTGTGTGCAAGATTTATCCCTTTCATAGACGATGATAAATTTCCATGCTAAGATCTGTAAATCTGTATGTATTGATGCCATATAAAAGCAAATAAAACAATTTCCTTTAAGCTTATCCAAACTTTTAATTTTAAGATCAACTAAAATGTACGAACATCAAGCAATGAAACTGTGCACCAACATTGGGTGGACCAGTGTAAAATAGTGTTCTAGAAGGTGACAGCCTTAGAATGTTAACCCTAGCTCCAGTTTAAATGGTTAGTTTTCTTGCCTTTGCCCTCATGAACTGAAAAAGCACAGCATCAGAGAGATGCACAGACTGGCCAAGTGATAAAATATCAAGTCCTGTCAATCTCTTGTCAGCCATTGTTAATGGAAAATGTATTGTGGTTCTCAGCCTTTCAAGATGACTGTGTGTCCCTTTCAGGGGTGGGATTTGTCTTGCATCCCCACAAGCATCATCTCACCTAAAAATAACTACTTGCTTACAAAATCCGACATAAAAATCCAAGAGCATCACAGCATGCTGTTACTGAAAAAATTATTTCCTTTTTCATTTTGTCTGCATGAAATTTTGGTTTGTACTCACTTTGAGAAGTGCTTTATATGTAGCCTGTTGTAAAACGAAGCAAACATCTAGATGATTTGCTATAGTCCCTAGAAGACCTTTGTGTATCCCCAGGGTTACATGTAACCCTTGGTTGAGAACCACAATATTAATGAGTCTGAGCTTTGGAAATCTTTGATTATCAAACATTACCTCTTTTTCTGTGCTTAAGATGTAAAGTATTACTTTTATGGTCTTGCACTGATATGGGTGTGGTAGCTATCTCTGGCATTTCATTAAGTATGTCCTTTATTGGTTGCTTGTACTCTTTTTAAGTCTTAAAACACAAGTGCACATTCACAATTACACCATAAAACAAGGTTAACAGTATCACAGGTGGGTTGTTGCTGTCACTTCACTTCATTCTCACACCTCACTGACTCATAGTGTCCTGCCCCTTACCTACCTGGGCTGAGAGGGCATGGCTGACAACTTTCTAGTTCAAGGAAAATTTAGTTCTCAGGTTCCACAAGATTCTACAAAGGTCTAGAACATTCCAGGAGGCTCATGAAAAATCTAGCCACACACAAAGTACCTGAAATATTTCACTTCAAACATTCAGTTTTCCCTTTTGTTGCTCACAACAAAAACAGCTCCCCCAGCCCAGCACCCCCAGGAGTCTCCTGGGTTGCCTGTCTCTAAATTCTGCCCTTTCATATCCTTACAGTGCATTGCACCTGCTCTGCATTTCCAACTGAAATGGAAATAAGCTGTGCATGCCAAATTCCATGACTGTGAGCAGCTCATCAGTGTTGAAATGTCAGATGGCATATACAAATCAGCTAGGCAGGCAGGGCTAATGGAGCAGGTGACTTCAAGGTTGAAAATGAATGCCTATAACTTCTTGTCTGTCTCATTCTGTTGTTTGAAAAAAATAGTAAACGATTATATACATTCATTCATTTATTTGTTTACTCTTTATATATATGGCAGCTTGCAAACTTCTTATGAAATTAGTAAGCTTGCTTATATGTCAATCAAGTGCAATATCTGCTATTTGGCAGCTGTATAAGATCTAGGGCAATTATTGGTAATATAAAGGGATGGACAAATGCTGCTTATCCTACAGTGTTTGTATCCATTAGCCTTGCAGAATAGGGATGGAGAACCCCTAAGCTAGCAAACAACTGACTCTCCTGTGATGGCACGATGCTTTACTGAAGGTTAAATACCACTGGACCTATTTCTCATTTCCATTATGCCCTATTTATGCCACTTTGAGGGTGTGTTTACACTGCACCCTTAGCTCGAAAGAAGTGAATTGCATAGCTTATTTCGAGTTAATTTTGAAATAGAGCGCTATTCCAAAAAGACCCTTAATCCTCATGGAATGAGGTTTACAGGGACGTCAGAATAGCATGCCCATTATTTTGAAAGCTATTTTGAAATAACGGGCATGCTGTCAAGATGCAGAAAATGCTATTTCAGGATACCGGAACTATCCCAAAATAGCAGTGCTGTCTAAATGCACCCTGACAGTGTGAAAGGGCCTTAAAGTGTGTATTGTAGCACTAATGTTGAAAGGCCTGTTGATACTTTCTGAAGGTGCAAAGGTTTTTTTTCCTCACTAACAAAAAAAAGTGCTCTTTACTACATGTTTGCTAGCATATAGTAACTAAGGACAGAACCTTGGGGGAGACAAAGCTATTGTAGTTTTCACAGGTGTTAACAAGTCAAAGTAAACCCTAAGCTTCCTTCTGTTGTTTGTTTTGACCTGCTAACAAATGTTAAAACAGCAGATGCCTGGTCTTCCCCTCCTGTGACCATGTAGTTCAGTGCCGTTTCCTAATCACAGAATCACAGAACTGGAAAGAACCTTGAAAGGTCAAATCCAGGCCCTTGACTCATGGCAGGACCATCTAGACCATACCCAAGCACTGCACAAAAGCAACCTAATTAGGGACTGGATTCTGCCATTCCTAGTCAGGTTGAGCTGTGCCTCACTCCTTTAATAACCCATTGATATCAGTGAGACAAGCCCAGGAGTAAGGTACTGTTCAGCACTAAGGGTATGTCTAGACTGCATCCCTCTGTCGGCAGAGGGATGCAGATTAGGCAGGTCAATATTGCAAATGGGGCAGGGATTTAAATATCCCGTGCCTAATTTGCATAAAAATAACCACCGCATTTTGCCGACTCAGCACTTTGTCCGCAAAAAGCGGCAGTCTAGAGGGGGATCTGTTGAGAAAGAAAGCCTTTTTCGACAGATCCTTGTAAACCTTCTTGCTGGCTTTTTGCTGACAAAGTGCTGAGTTGGCAAAACGCAGTGGCCATTTTAATGCAAATTAGACGCGGGATATTTAAATCCCTGCCTCGTTTGCAATGTCGACCTGCCTAATCTGCATCCTTCTGCCTGACAGAGGGATGCAGTCTAGACATACCCTAAGAAGAGGAGGGCATACTGCAGCTCTAAGCCACAACCCACCTCTATGAGACGTGTATTGTTTAGCCTCATTTTACAGACAGGGAAACTGAGGCACAGACTGTTGCTGTGACTTGCCCTCGATTATGCAGTGAATCAATGGCAGAGTTAAGATAAGACCACGACACCAAATGCTGAATGGGTCCTGTGCACAACCACACACCCAAAATAGAGAGCATACTTGACAGGACCAGAGTTATGAGGCCAACTTCTTGACTGGTGCAAATGAGTGCAGCTCAGGAGATGTGAGTGGAATTTCAAGTGGCTATTTACTGCAGCAGAGAATTTGACCCATGAATCTCCTAGAACAGTGGTTCCCAACCTGTGGTCTGCAGACCCCTGATGATCCATGATGGTGCTGTAGGGGGTCCATTGAAAGTTTAAAATAGAAATTTAAATAAATGTACAGTGTATAAAAACACCTCCAAGTTGTTACATTTCAATGTGGACACCCTGCATTATCTCTCAGTACTACTATATTTGTTTAGATAACATGAACCATTATACATTTCAAATGATTATCACGTAATGGGATGTTTGAAAACAGCTGTATTGTTTGGAGGGATCATAACATTTTAAGAGATTGAATCACAGAATCATAGAATACTAGGACTGGAAGGCATCGAGTCCAGTCCCCTGTCCTCATGGCAGGACCCAGTACTGTCTAGACCATCCCTGATAGACATTTATCTAACCTACTCTTAAATATCTCCAGAGATGGAGATTCCACAACCTCCCCTAGGTAATTTATTCCAGTGTTTAACCACCCTGACAGTTAGGAACTTTTTCCTAATGTCCAACCTAAATCTCCCTTGCTGCAGTTTAAGCCCATTGCTTCTTGTTCTATCCTCAGAGGCCAGGAAGAACAAGTTTTCTCCCTCCTCCTTGTGACACCCTTTTAAAAGAGGTCTGTATGCTTGAAAAGGTTGGGAGCCACTGTTCCAGAGAAGCCATCTCCACTATGTTTTAGCATCATGGCTAGCGGAGCTTTTTCATTGTAGATTACAGATGATGCTTAATTACAGATGATGCTCAAGCTGTGGCTTGAGACCCATTAATTTACAAACGGGAGTATTTTGATTTGTGTTTTCTAGAAATGGTGAAATAGTCTGTTTATTTTAAGGACTGCATACTTAGCGGCATGCTGCCAGAGGTGGAGGTGAAATGCAGAAGCAGACCCAAAGAGTATATCTCCAGTTTGGGGGGGACTGTGAATGTACAACATCTGTTCTGAATCATAGCAGGGCTATGAAACAAACAGAGCACCACCACTGCAACTCTGGAAGGCCCTTCAGAGAGAAAGAAAATAAATGCAGTATTGCCAACCCAAGCATTCAAAACTGACGAGTCAGGTTCCTCAAAATCATGACATTGTCTTAACACCATGGCATTAAAAAAAAAACAACTGGGATTCTTTTTGATGTGCTTTCTGTGTTTTAAGCCTTAGTCTGCACTCAGTTAACATTTTCAGACTTTTCTCCACAGCCAGGAAAACTGGACTCCACCTACTTATAAAGTGAAACGGGAGGTTTTCATTAAATCACATGACTCTGTGAGATGGGGCTTGAAGAAAACCACACATTCATAGTAAAATCATGAAAGCTGGCAGCGCTGAATATGTACTGATGAGGATGAGCCAGATTAAATAATGAATACATCATGGGCCGGAGAGAAAAGTTGGTTTCCTTCCAAATTCCATTAACCTCCTGTATAGGCCTTTTTGTAAAAAGGCAGGGAAAATGGATTCATTGCTGTTTTGTTGACTAATTATCTTACCCCCAAACTACTCCCATGAAATCACTGAAAATAATCCATTCAGTATATGCCACAGATCATCCATTCATGAAGGGCCGTAGACTGGTTCAGGCCCTCAGCTGATGTATTGGCTTCAGTGGAACTCTGACAGTTTATACAGCTGAGGTTCTGCCCCATTGGTGCTACACCCTTTACAATCATTCATAAAACCTTATTCAGAGAAAAAGCCAGGTTGTGAATCCCTTATTCTCAATGGTGAACAATTATTCACACGAGTAGTCCTGCTGAAGTCAATGAGACTTCTCATGTGAGGAAGTGCTCCCTAAAGAGAGTAAATGATTCATAATCTAATCTACATTTAACAGGTTTTTTTTAATAGCATGAGTTTGTTGCCAAACATTTCCAACCTTTTGAATTTGCAGATTTGCAGGCTGAGCAAAAATGGCTGCAATTTTCTTTTAAGGTGATAATGTCACCACCGCTTTTGAATTAAACTGATTAAGCAAAACTGGAATAAGCCTCACTAAATAGCAGGTGTAAACTTCTATTTGAATTATTCTTGTAATGAATTTTAAAAGCTCCATTACAAACACTCTGGCTCTACAGATGGTAGCATTGAAAGAGCTTCTGCTTATCCACCATAGTTTAATTACAAGCAAATTAATACAATGTAATTTCTTAGATGCGGTGAGGGGAAAGAGGGCAGCATTAACGGCAATTACGTCCCAGGTCAGTTGGGACTGGCCAGTCCTGTAATGCTATGAATAGAAGTGTGATGGAAGCCATTTAAAAGGTCATATTTGTCAGCAGATAACACACAAGCACCACTAAGGGCCTAACCTTGCATTCATTAAAGCCAATCTATTGACTTCCATGGGAGCTTTGAGGTCTGGGAGCTGAGGTGTCTGGTGTTCCCAGTGCCTCTCAGTAAATACTGATGTAGTACAGATGACCACTCTTGTACTATTCTTGGTAATGAGACCAACAACTCAACTCTTTTAGAAGATGGTTTTTATATGCAACTAGAAGACTTACCCGGGTCTAGCCCAGGAGCGGAGGGGCCATGCAGATCTCCCACCTATATCCCCTGGACTGGGCCTGGCAGGGGGGAATGGGGAGCCATGCAAACTGGCCAGCCATGGCCGTGCTGGGAGGCCTGACAGTGTTGGGAGGGGCGGGCTGTGGCTTCTGCAGTGGGGGACCAGCATAGGGATATAGGTGAGTAGTTGACTACTTGCATTTCCCACCCCCCTTGCTATCTCAGTGTCAGAGGCAGCGGGGAAGGGGGAAGCAGGAGCTGGTGCTGGGGGGAGCTGGCTTAAAAGGACTGTTTCTGCTGTGCTGCCTGCTGCCCCCTCACTGCTACCTCAATCAGAGGAAGCAGCACGGACAGTCCACCATGGACAGGGGCTGTTCCGGCCAGGCACACAGCCCGGCTCAGTCCCAGCTCGCGTTGGGTACGGGACCTACTCCCACGGCTGCTCTGCAGTTTAAATGTACTAAGAGCCAGGCAGGCAGACAGCCTGGATCCTACTATATTTAAACTAGAGAGCCACAGCAGGGGTATCTCCTGGAACCGGCGCAAGCCAGGACTGAGCACCTTCCCCTATCGACTAATTGTGTAGTTGATAGAATTTTTATCAACTACATGATTAGCCAGTTACCTGACTCCTTAGCTTGGGGCTGCACTGCCTGGCCTCAGTGGTGCTCTCGCGGGTGTGTGTGGGGGGTGGGGGGGCTCTGGCAGTGGGGCAAACGGGGCTTCCCTCTCCACCAGTGTGGCGCTGGGGCCAGGGGCTAGGGTTTGGGGTAGAGGGGCCACTTACTTGGGACAATGGCAAGCAAGATGGCGAGCTGCCTCTCCCTTGGTAGTGTGGCTGCCCCCAGTAGTCACTCTGCACTATAGCTGTCCCCTGCATGCTCTGTCCCCGGTGGTGACTGTGAGTAAAGCCTCCCTCCACTCAGCCCTCTCCCTCTCTGTGTTATGGAAAACAATTGAATTCCAGGCACGTCCCATTTTCCTGGCACAACCAAATCCTGGCCTTGCTTTAAGTTTGGATATGAAGAAGCTGCCTACTACATTTGGTGGTCCTAGCTCACTGTTTAGAGGGAGTTCTTGAACAAATGGACTCACAGACAGACAGATGGACTTAAAGACAGATGCATAAATCTCTCTCTCTCTCTCTCTCTCTCTGTCTGTATATATAATACTTGGTGCCAACTCCCATGGAAGTCAATATCCCTTGATTCTGAGGGCAAGGAGAAATGTTCAGATGTACCTATTTGGAGACTTCTCTCTCTTTGCCTCATCTAAGGTTTTAAACAACAAAAAGTAAATTTGTGAGCCAGCAGCCCCTTCTTCTCTACATATGAAGAATGAAATCTTGCACCTGTTGAAATTCATGGGGATTTCACCATAAATTTCACTGGCGCTAGGATTTCCCCCTGTAAGTCTAGACAGAGCAGCGGGAGGCAAATATGACTGCCAGACAATTCTGGAATATGGCACACTATAAAAGGAACCTCATTTGAAACAGGCAGTTTAAAGTGCTTTTAAGACGGCTTTGCTTAATGTAGGATAATAGGACTAGTATACAAATTGGAACCCCAGTGTCCAGCTCTCATTTAATTCAATGTGATGTACAGCCTCTCTCCGACTTACAAACTGGTTACAGACCAAGAAATTGGTCGTAACTCGGTTTGTTCATAAGTCGGACCCCATAGAGGTACACGCGACCGCACTGTTCGTAAGCGCGGATCGCTTTCGTAACTCAGGGTCCGCCATTTACGACAGCTTCGGTCATAATTGCGAACGGTCATAAGTCGACCGTTTGCAACTTGGGGACCGGCTGTAAATAATTTTGTATAGAAAAGTATGGTGAAAAAGATTGTTTCCCCTCATTTGCCTGGGTTAAGATTATTTTGTGATGTCAGTTCTTGGTTTCTAAGGCCAAATCGGTTGTCATTACATAAAGAGCAAACACTAATTTAAAAAAGGGTGATCTGTTTTCACATGTTCTATGCCCCATTGTGAGAGATGGAGCCTGATATGTCCCTCAGAGAGCCTGCAACAAATCAGCATTTTGCAAGATTAATACTACAATATTGTAACTTAGGGTATGTCTGCACTGCCACCCTAGTTCGAACTAAGGTGGCTAATGTAGTCATTCGAACTTGCAAATGAAGCCCGGGATTTAAATATCCCGGGCTTTATTTGCATGTTCCCAGGCGCCGCCATTTTTAAATGCCCCGAAGTTTGAACTACCTGCCCGCGGCTACACGCGGCATGGACTAGGTAGTTTGAATTAAAGCTCCTAATTCGAACTACCGTTACTCCTCAATTAGAAGCTTTAATTCGAACTACCTAGTCCGTGCCGCGTATAGCCACGGGCAGGTAGTTCGAACTATGGGGCATTTAAAAATGGCGGCACCCGAGAACATGCAAATAAAGCCCGGTATATTTAAATCCCGGGCTTCATTTGCAAGTTCGAATGCCTACATTAGCCACCCTAGTTTAAACTAGGGTGGCAGTGTAGACATACCCTTAGAAACCCTAAAAGCACTGTATTTCTTGACAGGTGGCTTAGATCTGATTGCCAGGTTGAATATTAAACATTAAGGATGATGCTTGCTGGCCTGTGTCCATTACCTCCATGCTAACAACTTTGACAACTGAAGCTCAAAGGATTTGGAGCTTGAGGTTGGTTCCCATTCTTGTCTGAAGCCTAGTCAGACCTCCACTTGAGACCACCACGCTAGGCTGGGAAGCTCCTGAGAACGAGTTTCTTGTGGGATTTCTGCTTCCTTCTACTTCTGAACCCAAGAAGAGCCTTTCTTGTGGCTCTTTGTCTTTAGCTTCTAGTCCCAGCTGGAAGGGATCTGATTTCTGGCCTCTGAAAATCATTGTTTAGAAAACATCTTGTCTAAACCTCAGAGGGAGGCTTGGTTTCAGTTTGGACCTGAAAGTCAAAAGAGGTCCATGATATTTATTTTACTTGAATGGTTAGCTCAATCTACACAGCACCCGAAACTCGAAATAAAATATGCAATTTCCGCTACGCAAATTGTGTAGCTTATTTTGTCATTTGGCGCTGTCTATACAGTGCCAACTTTCAAAATACAGTGCTATTTTGAGCCATCCCTTTACTCTTCTTACAATGAGATTTACAGGGCTGGTGAACTAGCACGTCCGCTATATTTCAAAATAGCGGACGCGTTTAAAAGATGTGGGGTAACTATTTCAGGATAGCCATACCATATAGTGGATTCTGCAGAGCCTTTCTTAGGCAAAATACTCACTGAAGTTAATAGAAGTTGTTTATGAGGTTGTCATTGGTTGTGGTGTTCAGCATTATGGTGATGGTGAAATTCCTAGTTAGCTAGGGATTTGTTCCAATATCGTAAAGGCTGGAATCTTCAAAGGCCCCAACTCCCCTTGGAAATCAATGGGATTTGGGAACCTAGCTCTCTCAGGCTCTTTTGAACCTTCCAATCCAGTTATATCATTTTTATTATATACTATTAAGCACAACTAACAACAACCTTTTCAGGTAACACCATTCTTGGACATGTTGCCATTGAACTTCGATGAGTTTTTAAAAGGAAGACTCCACTATGTACCTAAGACTAAGTAACTTGATTGTAAAACTCCATTTTTTTCTACTCCATTGATCCAGTTTATTTTCATTTTTATCTACGCTGAATGAGCTGAATTCATTAGACATTTCAGGAAAGGATGCAGATGATCCTTTATCATATGCACAAAGCTGCTGGGATGCATATTGTTCCCATAACTCGGAAAGTGAGGAACAGGAAATATCTGTTGTTAAAATATCAACCATTTGTTTCTTAGAAAATTGAAATTACTATCTATGACTTGAGTTCAGAGGTGTACTTGAAATCACAGAATTTGAACAAATTCACTCCTAGTCATGGATAAATAAAACGTGAGGTTCTTTTATGGCTAAATCTGTCAGTTCTGCTCACTATATCGGGAAGGATTTTGTGTGACTGTCATGCATGTGATTTAGCAAGTACTGTATGTTAGTTATGTGCAGGGCTTGACAAACGGCGGCGAAACCTACTCGCCAGTCCTGCACTGTGCATGCGCAAGACCCACATTGCGCATGCACCCGCCGGTGAACGGGCGACCGGCTGAAATCTACTCACCACGGGCGAGTAGATTCAGTGATTTGTCGAGCCCTGGTTATGTGGTTTATGGAATAAAGAATGTGAAATAATGATGGACCAGTTAAGTTTTCTCATGACCTAGTTTGCCAAAAGGGCATTAACGTATTAAGCCAGATGTTCAACTTGTGAAAAATATACATCAGCTGAGGATCATTGATAATGTTTTTGATTAAGGAGACTCTGTTTGGATCAGGGGGCTAGTACAAGAATGATGCACTACTTTGGTCTCATTTAAGACCCAAGAACAAGGGGAACATGCAATGAAATAAAAAAAGCAGCACATTTAAAAAATAAGGAGCAGAAAAGGCAAGCTTTGTTTTTAATTAGCCTTCGGAACTCATTGAGACAGGAGAGCTTAGTCAGTGTAAAGAAAAAAATGACAGTGGATTTATATATGTAATGAGAACATTCAGAGTTAAAATAATAAGGATTTAACAGCATGCCAAGATTCTTGGGAGGGAAATAAATCCTCATGCTTCAGGGTGAAAGCCAATCCCTAAATAATAAAAGAGATTGGGGGTGCACACTTTCCCTGTGGATAGGTTACTCTGTAATATTCTTATGAAGATCTTCTTGCACCTTCCTTGGAAATATCTGCTACTAACCACTGTCAAAATCAAAGCTTAATGAAACTGAAAAGTGATCAGACCCCATAGGCAGTCCCTATGTTGTGTGTCCAGCTGTGTTTCATGCAGAGCTAAAAATACTGGGCTAGTTTCTGAGCTGAGGGCCCTATTGTAAATCCAAACTTCCCTTTATCATTATTACTGATTATTTTTAAAGGGGCAAGAGGACTAGAGGCTCCATTCAGGGATGAGACCACAGGACGCTGCATCAACACACACATAACTAAAAGAGGGTCCCTTCCCGAAAAGTCTTGTCATCTAAATGAACCTGTGTGGCGATCAGGCCCTCCCCCGCACCGCTCCTCTTATGCCACTTAGCAATGAATCTGCTAAATAGCCATGTGTCTAGTGCAGAGGGAACTTGATTATCTGTTCATTTTCCTCTTTTTAACATTTTTAGTCAATTACATTTTTTCTAACTTCCTGAAGGAAGTCCCTGTCCAATCATGGCTTTATTAAACCCCATGAATCCATCCTCACGGGCACAAGTAGTAATTTGCATATATCCATACTCATCTATCCATTAGGAGCCCCCAGACAGCATCTGTCTTTTCTCCAAAAATGAGACCTGTCCTGCTATTCAATGGGCCAGATTCTGATTACATTTATAAGTGGAGTAAAGAGGGTGTCCCTCCAGGTACACGCCTGGTATGTCGGAAATCAGACTCTTGACCCGGCGTGATTGACTGATACAGCAGATCACAATGCACTAAAGTAGAGAAAGCTAGCAGCATATTTTTATAGGAACTGATTATGTACCAAACCCACAACCACTTCCCTCCCCTGTCCCAAATAAAAGAGAAAGAAAAAAGGGATGGTGGGGGAACGATTCTTTGTTAGAAGTGTTCCTCTGGGAAATAGCTGTATATCATGGAATGGTGCTGACTGTAGTGCTTATACTGAGAAGGGGGATGAATTTGTGGTTAGGGAACTGAACTGGAACTGAGGTATGATCCTATTCCCTAGCTAGGCCACAGGTTTCCTGTGCCAACTTGGGTAAATCTCTTAGGATGCGTCTACAATGCACCGTTATTTCGAAATAACAATGTGAACGTCTACACAGCCATTCTGTTATCTGAAGCAATTTCAAAATAAGAGACGGCTTATTCCGAAATCTGTAAACCTCATTCTATGAGGAATAATGCCTATTCCGAAATAGCTGTTTCAAAATAAGGCCTGTGTAGATGCTCCACTGCTGCTATTTCGAAATAGCCCCTCACCAGGGCCATTCTAAATTATTCCTCCCTAGTGCCTCCTGGGGCTCTAGAGAGCGAGCATCTTCATTAGGAAAACCTGCTCCTGACTAATTTTGAGGCTTCCCTGCAGTGTAGACGTGCTATTTCGAAATAAGTTATTTCAGAATAACTATTCTGGAATAATTTATTTTGAAATTAGCATGCAGTGTAGATGTACCCCAATCTCTCTGTGCCTCAGATAATACGATTCCCTTCTCCCTTTGGCTTACTTAGAGATAGAGAAGAGAGAGATTTTGCATGTTTTCTTCAGGGCAGAGGTTAGCTTCTTGGTTAGATACAGTGCCTGGCATAGTGAGACCCTGATTTTACATTCTCCAGACACATAAAATCTAAAACAGTTTCAGGCTAACTTCCCCTGTATTCCCACTCTGGGGTCGACTCCAGGGCTTTCCAGTCACTTGGCAGGCCTCCAGCTGTCACCTATCTCCTTTGTTCCCTTTTGGCCAGTGGTTATAGGTCTGCCCAGCCCCCTGCCATGCACTATGAGAGCCTCAGTAAGCAGTCTTCCCTCAAGGCCAATGTCTGTGCATTGCTTGGTCGCCAAAAACAATAGGATATGCCAGCAATTTTAAGTTACCACACAGCTCTTCAAAAGCAAGCCTGTGTATTTTGTAGGCAGTAGCTCCCAGAGACAGCATATACAACACAAAGTGGATTTACAGCACACTGCATGTACCATCAGTTGCCTATCAGGCCTATGTGGGCATGGTGAGCCAAAGTCTTTCCAACGCTTCAGCTAGGCTTGTCATCCCCATAGGACCAGCAGTCATGTTCATTTGCTGAATCGAATGGTCATTCAAGCTCAGCTTTTTATAACAAAAGCCCTTTCTTTGTTTGGTTCAAACTGGATTTTCCAAAAACTTAATCTAGGCAACCCCAGAGCATGGTAACTCTCCGGAGCTGTCTGTAGTCTCAGAGACCCACCTTAAACACCCCCTGCTGGTTTTAATCCCTGGAGAAGCCAGGGCAATGTTCCCCCCATGGAGAAGAACAGAGTCACACACCAACAGCTCATAAATGGAATATAACTGCCCCAATGATAGTACATGGGCTGGAAATATCAGGCAGAGCTTCTGACACTGGCTGGTCCTTGTTTAGCACCTTTCACTGGGGGTTCCCACAGTCCTTAATAAATGTTTCGGGACTAGATTGTGAAGTGTGGTACAATCTACCCCACTGCCCAGTAACACTGAGCAGCTCATTTCCCTCCCATGCAGCCTGCTAGTTCCTGCCACAAAGCCATGACCTCCCACCTGCCTGCCCTTTGCATCAGGGCACCAGGAAAATACCAACCCCAGCAAAACTACATGCCCCTTGCAGGTAGTTGCCAGGGTCTTATGTGCAGAAAGGATGTGGACTCATAAGAAAAAGTTGAATGGAGGGCAACTAGAGTGATGAGGGGGCTGGAGCACATGACCTATGAGGAGAGGCTGAGGGATTTGGGTTTGTTTAGTCTGCAGAAGAGAAAATTGAGGGGGGATTTGACAGCAGCCTTCAACTTCCTGAAGTGGGATTCCAAAGAGGATGGAGACAGGCTGCTCTCAGGGGTGACAGATGACAGAGCGAGGAGCAATGATCTCAAGATGCAGTGGGGGAAAGCTAGGTTGGATATTAGGAAAAACTCTCTCACTAGGAGGGTGGTGAAGCACTAGAATGGGTCACATGGGGAGGTGGTGAAAGAATAGTAGGAGATCCTCTGCTGCACCCAGTTCTTGTTTACTGCTGAATTTAGTATTTCCCGTCTTGTAAAGATATTTTCCATTCTTTCTCCATGAACTCAGAGATGTCAGGCCCTGCAGCAGAGAGAACCTAAAATGGGGGATTTGTTTGTGAGGATAATAAGGTTATTTATTTTTCTACTTTTCAAAGTATGTCCCTGAGGCAAACTCCTAAAGCAAATAAGTACGTCACAGATCCACTGATAGGAGGAAGCTGTTTAATTTTTGCAAGTTCAGGGGAGAACTGTCAAAAACTGAGCTGGTTGATATTTGCAGAGCAAATTGCTGAAATAACTAGAGAAGCAAGAGTCAAGAATCCTGCCTGGTGGGGGCGATATGAATAATAATAATAATAATAATACAGGACTATGTAGCACTTTAAAAACTAACAAGATGGTTTATTAGATGATGAGCTTTCGTGGGCCAGACCCACTTCCTCAGATCAAATAGTGGAAGAAAATAGTCACAACCATATATACCAAAGGATACAATTAAAAAAAACAAACAAACCAAAGGATACAATTAAAAAAAACAAACCCTATATACCAAAGGATACAATTAAAAATAATAATAATAACAATAATTGTATCCTTTGGTATATGTGGTTGTGACTGTTTTCTTCCACTATTTGATCTGAGGAAGTGGGTCTGGCCCACGAAAGCTCATCATCTAATAAACCATCTTGTTAGTCTTTAAAGTGCTACATAGTCCTGTATTTTGTTTCAGCTACACCAGACTAACACGGCTACATTTCTATCACAATAATAATAATGACAGTGTTTTTCATCTGCCATCAGGGATCAAACATTATTTGATTCTGGTGCTATGCCTATGAAGTAGGTGTAATTATTCATGGTTTTATAGATTGATGAAAAGGCTGGATATGTAGCAAAGGGATTAAGTAGTTTGTCAAATAGTGAGTTCAGTAGCAGCAGTAGCATTAGAACATGCAAGAGCTGACTTCTGATCCATCCTGCTCTAATCATGACACATCCTTCCCAAAGCTCAGAACAGATCTCGAGAGGTCTGTCTTGTGGTCTGAGTACAAGACGGTGCTTTTTCTCAGACAGCTGCAACTGGACAAATGGGAGTAGAACTCAGTCCTTGTGTTCTAACCACACAGCACACTCAGGCTATGTCTACACTGGGAAGGTTTGGTGACAAAAGTGCTGTCAACATGCAAAAGTCACCAAAAGTGAAAACCGGTCAAACCAGTTTTTCTGCCTCCCATTGTCCACATTTCATGGCCGCAGAGCTATCACCCTGTCAACAGGTAGAGCAAAGCATTGTGGATAAGCATCCTGCAATGGAATGTTGTGGGAAGGCAGAGCTGATGCCTGCGGTCCTTGGGATTCCCTCATAGGTCTGTGAGCTCTCTGAGCTGAGGAATGTCAAAGCAGCACAGCAGTCTCTCCAGCCTTCCCCGCTGCAGCCGTCTGCCTGCTGCTATGTTCCAAGCATGACAGAACAGAAGCTTTCCAATGATTTCTTCTTTGTTCCCCAAATGGAGCAACCCACTCAACTGCCAGATACTTCCTAGAGTTTTGAAAGGGAAGGGGTGCATGTCTGCAGGTCAGCAGAGATCACGAAACACTGAGCACAGCCATTGGGGCAGGCATAGTGAGATACTGGCAGAAGCCAGTTCTCTAGACAAAACAAATTGCAGAGTCCACACTGGCTCTTTGTTGACAATAAAGGGAGGGGGAAAGACAAAAGTCTGTTGCAAGACTGGAAGTTTTTTGTTGCTAAAACTAGGTGTTTTTCCTGACAAAAGTTGCATTGCAGTGTAAACACTGTCACTGTTTTGTCACCAAAAGGCAAATTGGTGTCAAAACGTGCCAGTATAGACAAGGCCTTATACTGAAGCCGATAGAGCCAAGGTGTTTGTCTCTCAGTCACTCCAGCTCTAATCATTAGATCATATTCCTTTCCTGAGCACCCATAATAGCAGCCAGAATTCCTGTTTCTGAGTCACCCCTGCTCTGCTTACAAGACAATGCTCCCACTCAGAACCTAGAAATAGACCTGAGTTCTATTTCCTTGCTCTATCCACTAGTCCTTATTTTCTGTACCATGTTTGGAATCCAATGCCTCCCTACCTGATCTTTCCTGTCAGTATAGTGTTTCCCCATGTAAAAGGTTTCCCTTAAAATAATGACATACATTAAGGACAGGGAGATGTTTATTTTTGTTTTACGGGTACTGTTGAATAGGTGATTGTTGCGAGCTAACAGGCAGATCATTTGTCAAACATTTCAGCTGTCTGAGCTGCGGCTGCTCATTTCCTACCAGCATGCTGCACGTTGTGAAACCGGGCAAAAAAGCCTCCAAGGGAAGCTGATGAGTTAGGGAACTAGCACAGAGCCAGTCTCACTGTCTTCCATCCTAAGCAATGTCTGTGCCCCTTTTTCCAAAGCATCCAGTGCAGAATGCAGACAGAATACTGGAGTGGATGGGCCACAGGTCTGGTTCAGTACAGCAGTTCCGATGTTGTCACTTTTCGGCCCCAATGTAATGTGAAAGCAAGGTCCTGACAAGACAATGGCCAAGGATGGATGTTTTGATTGAGACAGGACAGCAGGCTACTCGAGAGCTATATGAAGTTCCAGGATATTAACTTGCATCTGTATTTCAGCCCATTTTTGACACGTCTTTTGTCTTGACAGGGGATGCAGAGAGCTTGGATGCAGAGAAAATTAACAGCCACAAGGAAGGGCTGAGCATTGATCTGTTTTGCGTTAGTTTAATATTCCAGCGATAATGCTGATGCTTTGCTTTCACAAGACAGGCAGGACACTGGATTTACAGCCCTGCGGATGTGCCAACTTTTGCCCTGTCCAGTTAGGTGCATCTCAAGCAGCTTCAGCAATGAACTGAGTCCCCTCCTACTCTTTCCCTTGGGCGTGCTCCTGAGCTTGCCATACAAGGCTGCCAATTAGTGCCAGCTCCGTTTTGGCTGCTTGACCCATAGGATCCAGGAAGAGCCCCTCTGATTTCACAGTAGGTTGTTTGGATGGCAGCACTTTCAGACATTATTAGACAGTATCTGTCTGGTATCAAATTCAATATGATAACTTACACCTGCATGACTTTGTATCCATTTGCTAATTCCCTGAACCAGTCAGAATCCCATTGTTTTGCCCTGGCTTTTGAAGCCGTTTCACATCTCCTGCCACATACTAACGAGCCCCTGTGCATGAACGTGGCTTCCCTGTGCGCTGTAATTCATTTTCAGTGTCGGTTTCTGATGAGTTATATAATGTCCAATTTGGAGTGGTATATGTAGCATGTTGCTACTTGCTAAGATCTTTGTATTTCTGTCATTGCAAGGCCTTGTTTAATTTCTCCAAGGTATGCAATACATTCCTAAGTGTAGTATTTTTTTTCTGTGAGCTAGTGAAAATGCAAACTTTGCAGGATTCAAGGGGTTGTGAGAACTGCCACTGCAAATATCCCATAGGGCTGGATTTTGACACTCTGTTTTAACATTCGACTTGTTGGTTTCCATTGGGACTGCCTGTGGAATAGGGGCTTGATCCTCCCTGGGGTAAGTACTCTGGTCCCGACTCTGCAAAGCTGTTGTACTATGCAGATAAGACAGCTTTCTCCTAGGCTGGTCCACAAATCTGCAACAACTCCCGCAGGAAGTAAGGACCACCAGAAACGCCCTCCCCCTGCATCTGCTGCAAGTGCCAGGTGCACTTCTTTGATTTGCCTGCTCTATCATTATTATTAGTTTGTTTATATTGTGCTAGATGCTGTACAAATTGAAGAAAAATATGTTACCTGCCCCCCCAAACTTACTAAGTCTAATACAACAGAGCAACATGTGCATTAAAAAACAAACAAACAAATTTCGAAAACAAAATACTGCTCTACCCGATTCTTCCTCTTGGGAGAGGAAGAAAGAGAAAGTACCACACATGACAGATGTTAATCACTGCTAATCCATAGGTGGTGAAGGTGGTACAAGAACATGTATGGCATAAAACAGAGGCAGTGAAGTACGCACTTCCCTGCAAGCATGACTAGCCCCACCGATTTCAGAGCATGATGATAAGTATCATTATACTGCAAAACACTGGTGTGGTGAGAGCCCCGCTTGAAATAGCCCATTAAATTGATCAGTGGGGCTGCTACTACTTATGCTGTGATAATTTCACCCCATTATATATATAGCATGTGGTCTGACTTAAATAAATCCTGTAGAAATGTAGTTGAGCACAAAAGAAGTAAGAGAAGGGGAGTAATTTACGGCTTGTATGGGATTAACGACTGTCGGCCTGATCCCAAACGTACAAAAATAAACAGGAAGAAGCCTAAGTTGACTGCGACAGGCTTTGAATCAGACCTGCCTTGGGAAATGTCGGTCAAATGGGGTTTGTTGGAAATCATATATACAAGTGTTATTAGCACACATCTCCAACCACAAAAATCAGCCTAATGCAATTCTGCCCTACTGCTGCTCTATCCCCACATCTTCTGTATTTACCACTCTTTCTTCTAGGACCCAAATTCAATGGAAAGCCTTTCATAAGAACATAAGAATGGCCATACTGGGTCAGACCACTGGTCCATCTAGGCCAGCTTCCTGTCTTCAGATAAAGGCCAGTTCCAGGTGCTTCAAAGGGAGTGAACAGAATGGGGCAATATATCAAGTAAATCTATCCTCTGTTTTCCACTCCCAGATTCTGGCAAACAGAGGCTAAGGATACCCATTACATCCCTGCCCATCTTGGCTAATAGCCATTGATGGACCTAATCCTCCATACGTTTATCTAGTTATTTTCTGAACCTTGTTATAGTTTTTGTCTTCACAACATCCCCTGGCAAGGAGTTCCACAGGTTGACTGTGCATTGTGTGAAGAGGTACTTCCCTTTTCTGTTTTAACCCTGCTGCCTATTAATTTCATTGAAGGACTTCTAGTTCTCACCTTATGTGAGGAGTAAATAACCTTTCCCTAGTCAGTTGCTCAAGACTAGTCAGATCTTATAGATCTCTTTTCCCCTTGGTCATCCAAGCTGAAAAGTCACAGTTTTTGTTTCTCTCTCCTCATATGGAAGCTATACCGCCACCCCCTTAATAATTTTTGTGGTCATTCGCTGTACTTCTTCCAATTCCAATATTTTTTTTTTGCGATGGGAGAAGCAGATCTGTATGCCATATTCATGGATTTAGATAGAGGCATTATGGAATGTGCTGTCTTGTTAGCCATCCCTTTCTTAATGATTCCTCACTTCCTGTTGGCTTTTTTAACTGCTGCTGCACATCGAGCGGATGTTTTCAGAGTACTCTCCGCAGTGGCTCCAAGGTCTCTTTCTTGAGCTTAGACCCCATCGTTTTGTATGTAGAGTTGGAAATATGTTTTCCAATGTGCATTGCTTTCATGCTTTAATTGGCTTTAGATTAGGCTCTTAGAGCAGCTCCAAACCCCACTGAAGACATCTTTACATTGAGTTCAATGGCTGGCTTTGGAGGAGGCCCCCTTTAATACGGATGTGAGAGAATAATTTGTACGGTTGATGATTCTGTTTGTCGGTGATAAAAAAAATCAGCGACGAAAAGAAATAAAGCAAAACAGACCCTTCAGAGGCGATGGATTACTGAGCATTGGCCTGTCAAATTTAAAGCAATGTTAGTTACATAAGCCCACTAGCAATTTAGCAGTCATCTAGATGAAGAAACCAGGCAATAAGCTGCTTGCTTAAATTTAGAACCGTTAGTCATCTCATCACACCTCCAACTTTTCTTTTTTGTTCTTTTAATCTCTTCTGCAAATATTTATTTTTAGAGGAACTTGCTGCACTTAAGGTTCATGCACAGCAACATGGCCTAAAATACCATCACTTAGAATTAATTCTAGGGTGTTTATTTATTTATTTATTCATTCCTTTTTTACAGCAAAACAACTAGAATTATGCAGCCTGCTGTGTTCCAAGCATTCTCTCCTCTTGTCCGCCCCCATTTATATATGAAAAATAGATGCGGTCAATGTGCAGTGGCTTGACTGGGCTGATTCTAGTTAATGGTGTTGAAAAGCACTTTGTGGCTTTCATGTACATTGCACTCGGGAGTTTTGAAATAATTCTCTAGATTAGCGATAGCAGATGGGAGGCTGATCTGAAGTGGATTCAGCTCTCCGGAAAAAAAATGGAGACTTCAGTTCTAAGACCAGCAGTGATCATTTCTAATTGCTCAACTGCCGGGCACATGGACTATTTAGAGAACTTTGTGCAGACTTTTGCACACAAACATCTCTGTAACTCAGAAACGCTAAGAGGATTCTGTGCCCGTGATCAATTTAGAAAATCTCCTTTGCTCTTTGGGGCCAGGAATGTTGAAATATTTTCTTAGATATGCTACAGTTTGTAATGAAAATTGTGGCTAACTACTACCTCATGATAGTTCAAGATTTTAAACAAGATGACAAAGTTAGCATATCATTTCTTGTACTTCATGTTATTATAATATTTGATGTTGTTAGTAACACTCATTTAGATTGTGGTAGCATCCAAAGGCTCCATCCAAGTTTAGTGCCCCTGTGTTCAAATGAGAATCTCAATTTTGAATGAAGTTTTTGGTGAAAATGCTGGCTCTGTCATTCACCTCCATACAAATTAGTATCAACAAAACAAGGTATTTATCCCAGAACACAATTAAAAAAGTATCTTTAGAAGAGAGATTATTTGTCTTTAGAAGAGACAATGTTTTTACTTTGCTATATCTTATTTTAATACAAAATACACAACCATGGAAAATAACCCCATTGTTAGATGTTATCTTTAGCAATGGCTGTAAAATAAGCATATAGTCAGATTTACCACATAGTCACACCTGGTTATTAACAGCATTCCCAGTTCTCAAAGCACATCTAAATATTGTACAGGATTAGGATCCTGGCTTTCAGTACACCTAAATGTCTCCTGATAAACTCAAAAGGAGGCTAAACTTTTGTATACGGCTCCTGGCTCACTTTTAGAAATGGTCCCAGTACACTTAGAACCTGATCTAGGGAAAAGCTGAGTGCTTCATTCAACACTTCCACACATAATGAGTATATAGCATTACTCCTCACATGACACATCATGTCACTTAGTAAATTGTTCTTATTATCTGAAGTGCAGACACCAATTTTCACCTGTAGGTTAGTTTGAAGGATACTTTGGTAATACTGTAGAGAAGTCTTCCTTTATTTAAGAGGATTTTGGACAGGCTGAAATAATGGGAAGGTACCTGCCAAAAAATAAATGCCTTTTAATTTGACAGTACAGTCTAGGAGTGAGAACAGGAATCAGGTTTCACGGTTTTGGTTTCACAGTTCTGCAAAGAGATTTGGAGGCAAGATGGATTGGTGGGATGTCTACATAGTAGACTGAATGGGGAGAGTTGTAATTATGGAGCTGTTCTATCATTCCTGGAGCAATGTCATTAATGTAGCTGACTAGCTGTGTGGCTCTGGGCAAATCATTGAATGGCTCCTGTCCTCCCAAAGCAGGTGGTGTTTACTCAGTTAATGCTTTGAAAACTAGCTTTCTTTCTTTCTTTCTTTCTTTCTTTCTTTCTTTCTTTCTTTCTTTCTTTCTTCTGATTTCCCAGAAAAAGTTCAAGGTTCTCCATAAAGGTTCCTTCTGAACAAGAAGGAAATCAACTGGCATATTTCCATACACTTCTACGGTCACTGAACTGACCCTTTAATTAGCATATCCAAATAAGCACATGCCTTGGATATAATGTAGGACTTATTTCTAGAAGAGCCAGACCCTTGTTGCATTCTGTGGGAGCCACATGTGATCAGGATCTCTGTAAATCAGGCCGGTTAGGTGAATTTCATTCACAGTTCATTTAGGCTACGTCTAGACTGCAGGCTTCTTTCAGAAGAAGCTTTTCCGGAAGAGATCTTCAGAAGAAACTTCTTCCAAAAGAGGGCATCTACACAGCAAAAGCACATCGAAAAAGCGATCTGCTTTTGCGAAAGATAGCGTCCACACTGAATGGACGCTATCTCGCATTTAAGGTGTGATTACTACGGATGGAGTGGCCACCAGGACACCTGTGCTTTTTCCTCTTTCCTCTTCTTTCAGAAGAACTCCCTCTTCCCCATCCACACAGGCCTTTTTCCAAAAGAGCTCTTTCGGAAAAAGACTTCTTCCTTGTAGAAAGAGGTTTACCAATGTTGGAAAAATCCCTCTGTTCTTTCGATTTTTTTCCGAAAGAACATGATTGCAGTGTGGACGTAAGTGAAGTTTTAAAAAAAACGGCCTTTTTTCCTGAAAAAAACCTCTGCAGTGTAGACATACCCTTAGTGAATTACCTAACCTCTACTTAGCAGAGCATGACCTTGCATTTCTCACTGATCAGCCAACAACACTCCTCCGCAGAAATCCCTGATACTAAAAATGGCTGAGACGTATCCATTAATCACGAGGCACACTAACAGCTTCTTTAGGCTCTCTGCTGAACAGTGGTAGGAGCCCTGTGTTCCACTACACGTTTTACTTGTCAACATGAAATGCAATGCAGCACATCAGAACTCGGTCTGCTGGTCTGTAGGGAGAGACAGCTTTTCGAAACCTCGTGATGTTTTTTCCTGGAGGGTTGTTTCAAGAATTTGTTTGTGGATGGACTTCTTTCTTCCATGTCTAGAACAACACTTCCTGCTGTCGCAGTTCAGGGCAACTGCAGCTCTGTTCCCCTTCTCTAACCCAACAAGGACACTTGGGCTAGAGAGGATGCTAATGAAGCGCTCATTAGTATTTGTTGTGCTGTCATTAGCATGTTCTCTTCCCGAGGCTTTTTGCGCAAGAGGTTTTTGCACAAAAACAATCAGTATAGACGGATCCATTTTGTGCAAAAACTCCCTTTTGCGCAAGATCTGTATACCTTCTTTTTTGAGGCAGGAGGCATAAGGGATCTGTCGAAAAAGGCTTTCTTTCTAGACAGATCCCCCTCTACACTTCCGCTTTTTGCCAACGAAGTGCTGAGTCGGCAAAACAGCAGCCTTTTTTTTGCAAATTAAGTGCGGGATATTTAAATCCCCACTTCATTTGCAATGTCGACCTGCCTAATCTGCATCCCTCTGCCAACAGAGGGATGCAGTCTCGACATACCCCAGGAGTCCTTGTACTGACTTCAGAAGACTTTGGTTTTGACTTTTGGAGAGTAGGTTTTGGAGAACTGTCCACTTGTGTTCTGACGATGCAGTGGATTCTGGGCCAAATTCTGCTCTCTCTCCCAGTAATGAAAACCAGAATGGACTATCACTAGCTTTAAAGAGAACTAGGGGATAGAGGTCTGGACTGGAATATAAGAGACCTAGATTCTGTTCTTGGTTCTGCCACTGATCTACTGGATGACTTTGGGTAGGTTGCTTCACTGCTCTGTGCCTCAGTTTTCCCATCTGTTACATGGGGATGATGATGCTGATCTCCGTGGAAAACTGCTTTGAGATCTGCTGATGGGGAGTGCTATATAAGCCCTAGGTATTATTTAGCTTATTATTTTGTGGAGTGAAAGACATTTATGCCCATCTAATAAAGGGCAGAGCCATGCTCACTCTGCAGCTGGTGGAGCTCAACCCTACCAGCCCCTGAACTTTGAAAGGAAAGTCATTTCATGGCCTCATCTGTGAGATGCAAGTGTTCTATTAGCAAGTGGGGATCAGGAAATCAGCCAGGCCTGGGGACATGGTAAGATATCACTGTGGTGCAAAGGGAAAAGAGTAGGCAATTAGAAGTGCAGTACTGGATTCTCAAATTAAAGCACAGCGTGTGGCATGAGCTCCTGCTTACATTCCAAAAGCATGTCACACAACAGTGGGCTACCACATGGGATTTTTCCCCCTTCCCTTAATCTTTGCTGCTTGGTAACTGCAGTATTTTGGGGACTGATTCTTCTGCTAATTGCTACCCAGAAATAGTGCCTAAGTTTGGCAGGGCTTTCAGGAGAAGAATGAAGGATTTGGGGGAAAAAAATAGATACATATAAAACTTGTATAAAAAACCCCACCCTGCTTTATTCCTCTCACTTTGAAAATTCATCATTCAGGCAGATTCAGGACAAGCTGAATTGCGACTGGGGTGGGAAAAGTGGAGTCTGAAAGAGCTCGGGCGTGCAAGGAATTAGTCCTAGCTATTGTCAGTGCAAGCCCTGAGAGCTGGAATCAGGGGAATGCCTGTCTTTCCTCCTGAGCCAGTTCAGGTAGGCCTGCACAGAGTCAGAGTATACAAATTAAATTTAAAAAATGGAGATGCCTATCTGCTAGAACTGGAAAGGACCTTGGTCATTGAGTCCAGTCCCCCACCTTCACAGCAGGACCAAGTACCATCCCTGACAGATTTTGCCCCAGATCTCTAAATGGCCTTCTCAAGGATTGAACTCATAACCCTGGATTTAGCAAGCCAATGCTCAAACCACTGAGCTAGCCCTCCCTGCCATAATGGCAAACTGGACTGCTTGCTGTGGGAAGAGTCCTTCCTTAGCACACAGTGCCACAGGGACTGATAGACTTGTCCAGCCCCTGAGCAAGATGGGGGGGGGCATGCTCCCAGAAAGGGGGGGCTTCAAGTGGAAGGGGTAAAGCTGCGGGTAGCCAGCCCTCAGCATGCCATGCCTTCCAGAGTACACTGTGCTCCAGCGGCAATTTAAAGGGCCCAGACCACTGCTGGAGAATCGCTGTGCTACAGGGCAACTGCCCTTTTTGCCCCTACAATCAGCAGGTCTGTGCAGAGCCCAGTTGTTAGGTTAATCTCCTAGGCTATGTCTACACTGGCGGAGCAGGTCTGTGCAGAGCCCAGTTGTTAGGTTAATCTCCTAGGCTATGTCTACACTGGCGGCTTCTTGCGCAAGAACACCTTGCACAAGGGTTCTTGTGCAAGAAGTCTTGTGCAAGAAAACATCCACACTGCCATGTGCGAGCTGTGCTTTTGCGCAAGAGCATCCATGGCAGTGTGGACGCTCTCTTGCGCAAGAAAGCTCTGATGGCCATTTTAGCCATAGGACTTTCTTGCGCAAGAAATCCCTGCCGAGCGTCCACACAGCCCTCTTGTGCAAGAGCTCCTGAGCAAGAGGGCTTACACCTGTTAGAAAAGAGCGTAGCTCTTGCGCAAGAAGCCCTTTCTTACCACGCCGTACTGTAAATCTTCTTGCGCAAGAGCCGGTGGGCAGTATGGACGCTCTGCAGATTCTTGCGCAAGAACGGGCATACTTGCGCAAGAAGCCGCGAGTGTAGACATAGCCCTAGAATACAGGAGAATCTGGTTTAATTACCGCCTCTGTCTGCTGAGAAAAGAGGATTTGAGCAGGGATCTGCCACCTCATGGGTGAGCAGCCTAACCAGTAGGCTGTCAAGGCACACATACACTAACTCTGGCCCAATTCATATTTAATTAAAGTGGAATCCAACAGTTGAGCTGGAGAGAGACACACAGCAGAATACTCCATAGCCCAGTAGGTAAGGGCATTCATCTGAGATGTGGTAAACATCCCCTCAAATACTGAGGAATCTGAGGTTGGATACTACTTTGAAAAGTATTGCCATTTATCTCTGGCCCTCATAGAATCATAGGGCTGGAAGATACCTCAGGAGGTCATCATGTTCATCCCCCCCATGCCCAAAGCAGGACCAATCCCAACTAAATCATCCCAGCCAGGGCTTTGTCAAGCCAAGACTTAAAAACCTCTAGGGATGGAGATTCCACCACCTCCCTAGGGAACCCATCCCAGTGCTTCACCACCCTCCTAGTGAAATAGTTTTTCCTAATACCCAACCTAGACCTCCCCCACTGTAACTTGAGACCATTGCTCCTTGTTCTGCTATCCGTCACTACTGAGAACGGCCTCTCTCCATCCTCTTTGGAACCTCCCTTCAGGAAGCTGAAGGCTGCTATCAAATCCCCCCTCACTCTTCTCTTCTGCAGATTAAATAAGCCCAAATCCCTCAGCCTCTCCTCGTAGGTCAAGTGCTCCAGCCCCCTAATCATTGTGGTTGCCCTCTGCTGGACCCTCTCCAGTGCATCCACATCCTTTCTGTATGGGGGACCCAGAATTGGATGCAATATTTCAGATGTGGCCTCACCAGAGCCAAATAAAAGGGAATAATCACTTCTCTGGATCTGCTGGCAGTGCTCCTCCTAATGCAACCTAATATGCCATTAGCTTTCTTGGCTACAAGGTCACCCTGTTGACTCATATCCAGCTTCTCATCCACTGTAATCCCCAGGTCCTTTTCTGCTGAACTGCTACCTAGCCAGACGGTCCCCAGCCTGTAACAATGCTTCGGGTTCTTCCATTCCAAGTGCAGGACTCTGCACTTGTCCTTGTTGAACCGCATTAGATTTCTTTTGGCCCAATCCTCTAATCTGTCTAGGTCACTCTGGACCCTATCCCTGCCTTCCAACATAACTACATCTCCCCAGGAATCTCAGTTTAGCCAAGGCCATTATTAGACATTTTAATGACAGTGGTGATGAACTATTGTTCCCTGTAAGATGTGTGCTTGGATGGTCACATAGGGGGATTCAGGTGCCAGCCAGCTACTTAGTCGAGTGCCCATAACTGGCAACATGTGTTTCTACTGATGGAGCACATCTGCCTAGGCCTCAGTGCACATAATAAAATTTATTCCACACATGGATGGAAAAAATTAGAAGGAACACTGTTGATGTTGATGATGAACATTTGTTCTCATATGGAGCCAAATGAGCTTCACTGGTTAGCAAAAGTTGCATAATTGAGCCTTACACTACCCTGATGGCATTTAATGCAAATTAGTAGTAACTTTCCAGAATGAGAGAGAAAATATGGTAAACTGGGTCCCCAGCCTCTGTTGCCCAAAACTATTAGAAATATGGATTTGTTATATTATACAGGGCTTGACAAGCGGTGGCGAGCCCTGCTCGCCAGCCATGCAGTTTGTCACGCCGCGCATGCGCAGACCGCGCTGCACATGCGCTGATCGCGCTGCGGCGCCATGCCAGGCTAAAATCTACTCGCCATGGGTGAGTAGATTGCCCTAATTGCCGAGCCCTGGTTATATAAATGGAAAGAATTTTATGTGTAGCTGTCAGCCAGCAGATAATGCCATAATTATTTTGCACTGAAAGATGATATGATGCCTATCCTTTTTTGTTCACTTGAGTCACATTTTTCTGATGGGATTCTGCAGATAGAAAAACCAGAGGGAGCTCAAAATGCAGGCAACTGTAAGCAACATCTGTAGATGTATATTTTTCATGGACAGCAAGGTGGGGGAGAAAAATCAATGGAGTGGTTTCTGTGTAACATTATAACAGAGGGAAAAAAATCAAAATGCTAGAGAACTTTCTGATGCAAGGGCCTCTTAATCAATGCCAGGTCAGGTGGCACCATTGATTTCTGCAGGCATTGCTCATATTGGACATTTTTTTTAGAATTTGTTGTCACTCCTGGGTGTATTGTTGTAAGAAAACTACCACTAGACTGAGAATACCTGCAAATTTTTACATACTTAGTGACAGCCATTACAATGGACTAATCCAGCTCATTGGAGTCACAGGTTCTCAGGATTGTTTTGCTGCTAAATGCTCTCTCTTGTATTTATTACGATTATTATTACTTTAGCTCTTTGTGACCCCAGCCTGGAGTGAGATCCCTTTGAGCTAGAGGCAGTAGTACATGGAATACATCCTGCCCCAAAGAGCTTGCAATTAGAGATGGCAAGGAAATGTTTTTGTTCTTCCAAATAATGCTGATGAAAACAAAGAAGTTGTAGCTGGACACCCATGGAGACATTCCAGAAAGGATCATCCCTCATAGTATAAGGACGCACAATGGCTAGAAATTTGGTAGTATAGATGCATCCTTTTGGCCTCCTATATCTTTGTTATCTTTAGCAGAGTTTGGTTAGCAGACTACTAAGGTGATAGGAGGTTTAGCAATAGATTAAACTGACCGAGATATCTCTATCTACACTGGTCAGGCAAACTATCCTGGAACCCTGCTAGCAATAACATTTCCACAGAGTTGTGGCTTGCATGGTCCTAATCCCAGTAATGTATGCCCTCTGCAATTAGAAAAGGGTGAGCTGTAATGGTGAGAGCACAGAGAGGGAGCCGGGAACTCCTGGCTTTTAATTCTGTCTGATACCTGCTCAATCGGAAATGTAATCTTTTTACCTCAGTTTACCATTCTATAAAACGTCGGCATCTTAGGCCTGGTCTACATTACATAGGAAGCTTGAAGTAAGATACACAACTCCAGCTACATAATTTATGTTGCTGGAGTCCATGTATTGTAAATCCCCATCCACACAGCGGGAAGATGATGGGAGCAAACACTCCTACCGGCTTTCCTTACCCCTCATGAGCAGCAGGAGTATTGGCTCCGATGGGGGCTCCCTTTGAGTGTCTATGGCTAGGTCTACACTATAGCTTTTTCCGATTGCTTTTTCAAAGAGGCTTTTCTGCCATTTGGTCTCATCTAGACAGGGCCAAATGGCAGAAAAGCCTCCTCTTTCGGCAGAGCCTTTATTCCTCATAGAACAAGGTATATAGGGTTCCCTGAAAGAGTGTGTTTGCGAAAAAAAATGGAAGAGCAAACATGTTCCCTGGACGCAGCAGAGTTTTTCTGGGATACCAAAGGTATCCCAGAAAAACCCTGCAGTGTAGAGGTACCCTATGGATACCCTATGGGTACTCACTAAATTAAACCCTGGAAGATTGACTGCAGAAGCATCAATATTCCATGTAGTGTGGACGTGCCCCTAATGCTTGTATATTTTATTGCTACGGGGCACTGTGACAATTATTATTTGCACTGCATGGCACCATTAGTGAACACAGAGCTGCTGTCTAGCTAAATAATAAGTCCGATGTGCTTTCATTCAAGTACTTTAAAGGGAAAAAGCATTTTCATCATTACAAAGCGAGGTAATTTAAAAATAAAAACAGCAACTACGCTAGCATCTATACTTTAAAAGGAGGCAAATTGACAATGGTCTATTGGGGAACATGAGGACATCATTAGGAAAGAGATGAACAGTGCAGGGTGTACTGAAAGAGATGAGGCTTAGGAGACTTTCTGAAAATGTTCTGTAGCTCTTTTGCTTTCTTCTTTTTAGTGGGAGCTGTTTGCTTTACAGCTTCCCAGCATTATGCAAATGGGTACAGTTTACTCCAGATCACTGAGATTTTTGCTTGTTTGTTTTCTTACTAAATTTCATGAAGAAAAGGGAAAGGCTTTGCTGGCACGAATTTCTCCTTCTCTGATATAAACTGAGAGGAATGAACATTTTGTGGAGACAGGGACCAAAGAGCCGCATGATCATTGACAGCTGATCTGTCAGCTGATCTGCATGGACTGACCTCTGCTGTGCGGCCAGAAACACCAGGCCCTTTTGAATCGCTGGGCCCCAGGGCAGTTGTCCCTTTGCTCCCACTCTTGGCAGGCCTAATAGGGACTCATATGGGGTTCTGTCCTCTGTGCACCTTGTAGGACTAGATCTTTGGCAAGTCCAGGGTTAACTATGGTGTCTTGAGCTGCCAAACAACATGCTAAGATAGGTCTACACTGGAATAAAGTACCTGCAGCTGGCCCATGACAGCCAGGCCCACCGACGAGGGAGGGAAGGAAAAGGCGGTAAGTGCCCCAGGACCCAGAGATTCAAAGGGGCCTGAAGCTCTCAGCCGTTGCTACTGTGGCAGTGGTGGCGGCCAAAGCCTGGGTCCCTTTGAATTGCCAGGAGAGTGCTACTCCACACGGCTCTAACGGTTGGGGGGTGGGCGTGATGCAGTCTGGGCAGTGACTGTTCTGAGCCCCGCCCCTTCCACCTGAGGCCCCGCCTCTCCAAGGGGCATAGAGCCAGGCCCTCTGCACACCTTGCCCCGGGCCCATAGTGGCTGTTGGCCCCGCTGATGTTAGCTGACTCATGTTTGTAGCCTTAGGGCTGAGGTGCTATAAAATTGCAGTCTCTCTAACATCTGTAAAAAGGCCTCCATTTTTATATTTTAGTGGGCCTCTTGAAATCTGCTGGGCAGATGATAATATCCCATTACTAATCTAATGGATCCACTTCAAGAATCTAGTCTCTTCTTCAGTTGGCCTTAGTTTATACTTTTTTTTTTTTACATTGTATTGTCTGGTAACTTTCTGGTTAAGGCAGCCACTTACAGCCAGTGGGAAAAGTAGCTCGAGGGAAATAGGCATTTACCTGATGACAACACGGAAAGACACAAAGTGTATCAAATGTAAGCTCCTCGGGGCAGGGGCTGTCACTTTGCTCTGTGTTTGTACTGCACATAGTATGACAGGATGCTGGTCCGTGACAGGGCTTTCTAGCTGCCACTGCAACATAAATCTATGATAGTGCATCAGCACCTCTCTAGAGACAGCATGCGGTGGATAACAAAGGCAGCAGTTTCTATACAAGAGAAGAAACATATTTTAGCCCTGACAGGCACCAGAGGAGCGAGGTATTTATCCACTCCTCATTATCACAATATCTGAGCATCTCACAACTTTTATTGTCTTTATCCCTACAACCACTCTTCAAGGTCAGATGAGCTTGTACAACCTCCATTGTACAGATGGGAAACTGAGGCACAGAGACAGGCTAAGTGACTTGTCCACGGTCACCCAGAAAGTCTCATACAGAAAGGGCTTGAACCCATTTCTTCCAGTTCCAAGGCATCGCATCCTAACCACATGACCGCTCTTCTTCAGTAATGATAGTGAAAGATAAAAGAATGTACAGTTATAGAAGGGGGTTATCAATTGCTATCACATTGCCTTGTGATAGCAGAGGACTGGACTTGATTAGGAGATCCCTTTCCATCCTACCTACCCATATGGCATTGCAGAAGTACCTAGACCTTTTATCTGTGTATTGCTAGAAACTTGCATCCAGCTTTAATGTTCTTAATTTTTTTTTGAATATTAATTGGCCTTTACTTAAACACATTCTCAGCCTTAGCTCCTTTCTAATAACATTTCTTATTTCCTTACTATAATGAATTTGACCTGGAAAAATGTGTAAATTCATGTTTAGGCAATACATGCTCACCTGGTACTGCTTTGTATTTCAGCAGTACCTAAAGGTCTCAATTGAAATCAGAGCCTCACTCTGCTAGGTACAGAGTATGCACATAGAGAGCACTGTTCCCTGTAAGCTGAGTGCATGGACAGAAGAGATTCAGGTGCCACCCAGCTGATTAGCAGAGCACCTGTAGCCACCCACAGATGGAAGCATGTGTTTCTATTGGTGGCGCACATCTGCACACACCTTGGTGCACATCTGCACACACCTTGGTGCACATAACAAAATTTATTCCTCACATGGATAGACAAAATTAGAGGGAACACTGATAGAGAAACAGGGCATGGACAGTGAACAGCTGTCATTGTGGATTCCTTTTACCTTTTGAAGCACTACTATGATTTATTTGTAGTACTGAGGTATTTTAAGGTATAAGAGCCTCATTCTGCCAAGCAAGGGATACACATAACCTGCAGTACGTCCTATTGCATCTTTGATTCGCCCAGTCTATGCACAGACCCATTATCACACCATATCCCAATGCACTCTAACTCTGAGGCATAACAAGATGAGTTAATGTCAACCCAGCAATTCTAGCTTAATTCTGAGCTGTGACAAGAATAGCAAATGACTAATGAACCTCTTCTCTGAAACACTGTCTCATTAACAACATGTTCTCATTAAAGGGGGGCAAATTTACCATGTACAGTTTCATTCCTTATGCATGTACCTCAGCAGCAACTGAGCATGGCATACAAGGTTTACCTCCTGCTATTGGCAGGATATTAGGACAGAAGGCTCTTTAATTTAAACTAAACTTACTATGAAGCCATCTGACCTCCCAAATTCAACCAAAGCCTCAAAGAAGAAATTTCAGACATCAGAGGCATAGTCTTTGTCTACATGTACTGAGAGATCAGCTCCGCAGGGATCGCTCTGCTGGGGGTCGATTTAGCGGGTCTACTAAAGACCCACTAAATCGACCATCGGAGCTAAGAAGAGTAAGAGGAGTCAATGGGAGCATTTACCCAACGGTAATTCAAACTAGGATACGTCGACTCCATCTACACTATTCACGTTGCATACCTTAGTTTGACATTGCCCCCTAGAGTAGACCTGGCCTTTAACTCTTTATCTTTCCTTCCTGTCTCCAAACACTCCCTCTTGCCTGATACAAATCCCTTCATGACCAGGCATGTGGGTGTAAAATTCAATCTAAAGTTGGAGTGTTGGAGTTTTGCATCCAGATTGGCCATTTAGGGATCAAGATTATAGTTTAGGTCCATTCCCATCTCTGTTGGAAATAGACACTATGGCTATGTCTACACTACAAGGTTTTGTGCAAGTAAAGCGTGTTTTTATGCAAGTAAATCGGCAGAAGAGAAGGCTTTTGGCGGTACTGTTATTCCTCTCCCCATGAGGAATAACTCCTTTTTGCGCAAGAGTTCTTGCACAAAAAAGGCAAGTGTGGATGCTCTACAGGAGTTTCTTGTGCAAGAAACCCCTATCCGAAAAATCACAGGTGCTCTTATGTCCATTCTGTGAATGGCCATCAGAGCTTTCTTGCGCAAGAGCATCCATGCAGTGTGGATGCTTTCTTGCGCAAGAGCACATCGCTTTTGCGATACGCTTTGAGGTCTGGACACGCTTTTGCACAAGAAGTTTTTGCAGAAGAACTCTTCCGCAAAAGGCTTCTTGTGCAAAAACTCTGCAGTATAGATGAAGCGTATGGGTACAATTCTCAAAACCATGTAAGGGCCTGATTTATAATATTACCTTGGCACCTGAAGATGACTAGTTGGCTTTTCAAAAGCATCTATGTTCCTAGCTCCCATGAAAGGTAGGTGCACAGGTGCTTTTGAAAATCCCACAAGGCACCTATGTGCATGTTTAGGTAACTAAATGCCTTTAAAAAATCTCTGTCTTAGACTCCTGGGAGCCGCCTTTTTAAAATGGAACTGCATTTACTAGACTCTATATGACAAGGTCTTGTACCTTTTGAGGATTCAGCAATTTCATGGTTAATAGAATAAGTAATTCTTTAAAATCAAATGCTTATATAAAAATAACACTATCTTGAGAATTGTTTCATGTAGGAACAATTGGATTTATTTTACAAAGATATAACTACAATATTGCAGGCTTTCAATTTTATCTAATCCTCAAAGAAAACTCTGAATCATCATCTCAGTTTAGTCATACCATTGGTTGAAAAACCAATACAAGAATATATCCTGTTCCAACTCTCAGCCCTGAGTTTCACTTGGAGTTTGTCTACATGGGGAAATTAACCAGAATAGTGTTCCTAGAAAATCTCAATGTGCAGATGTTTTTTTTTCCCCAGAATAGCTATTTTGGTTAATTTCCCTGCACAGACAATCCCTTTACACTGAGGCTACATCTAGACTACGAGCCTCTTTCAAAAGCGGCTTTTTCAAAATAATCTTTCAAAAGAGATCATCTAGACAGCAATCACTTTTTTCGAAAAAGAGCCGCTTTTTCGAAAGAGAGCACCCAGGCAGTATGGATGCTCTCTTTCGAAAAAGCACTGTTTGCGTTCAAGAATAGTGAAAGAGCACTTTTGAAAAAAGGCATTATGCCTCGTAAAATGAGGTTTACCGTGGTTGAAAAAACTGCCATGTTCTTTCGATTTAATTTCAAAAGAACGCAGCGGCAGTCTAGACGCAGGTGAAGTTTTTTCGAAAAAAGGCCACTTTTTTCAAAAAAACCCTGTAGTCTAGACACACCCTGAGATCCTGACTACTTCAAGTGTCCTTTACACTGCAAGAGTGGTGTAAACAGGCTTTGGTATAAAAAAAGAATCATGCCTAATGGAATTCTCCCAAAGAGTTGTATACATTTGCAAATAACTAATTTACTGGACAATGATGTTATAATCAGAACATTACAAACACTTGATGGAAGAAGCTTTGGCGTGCCCTAGATCTGCTGAAAAGCCAGGAAAGTCTTGATGGCTAATCTAGAGCGTAATGTTTTAAATCAAACTAATAACATCCAGCCAGCTTTGCACCGAGCTCTGCTTGCGTTTAGAAGAAAATGTTGTAATTATCATCAGTAAAGATGATGTGCTGCATTATCCCATTTAGTTATTCAACAGCCCAGTTAGTGGGTTTCTGGGGAATGATCTAGATGACCTAACACCTCTTTCCCATTTCTAACATCCCCGATTCAACAGCTTTTCAGCAAGCTGGGAAGGGCTCCTTTGCTTGAGTGTATTTCTAAAGAATCAGCAATGCGACAGTTCTGAACAAACACAGTTTTCAACTCTAGGAGCCTGATTCAAAAGCGGCTTGGGCTGCTTGATGGTTAAGGTCCTAGGTATGTAGGAAATCTGGTTTCAGTTTCTGGTTTTCCCACAGATTCCCTTTGTGACCACGAGCCTGTCATTTAGCCCCTGTCTATGCTACAGCCACGAAAATGGCACTACTGTAGCACTGGAACCGTGCTATACTACAAGAAGCCTGTAGTATAGACATAGCCTGAGTGCTTTTAACTTAACTTTTAAGTGTGAACCAGTCTTTAATTTCTATTGTGCCTCAGTTCCCCAGGGAGAATAACACTTCCTTTCACCACTGAGTATGTCTGTTTGGATTGTAAGTTCTTTGGGAAACATTCTGTCTCCCTCTATTTATGTATAAATCCTAACACAATGGGCCCCTAATTTCATCTGAAGGTGCTACTAGCATAAGAACAACAACTTTGCTCACGGAAGATAATTATTAGCACTTCATGCATGACAAAGGCACTCATGCTGTCTTATTCAGTGCACCTTGTGTCTTTCATAAAAAAGAAAATAAGCTGGATATGTAGGAAGCAAATTGCGCATTATTAAACCAAGAGATACAAGGCTTGATTTTCGAAAACAACACCTGTTCTTTCTCTCTCCTACACTCAAAAACACCTGGAGCAACTGCCCTAGAAGTCACCAGAAATATTCCAGCTTGATCTTGGCCTAAGTGAAATCATATGCAAGTTACTAATGCCAGTTTTCAAGTCCTCCATTGTAGTGTTGCCGGCTCTCAGGGTTTTATTATCCTAGCTCTGGGAGTCCTGTGATTATACATAATTTAAGTTTTCATTTAGGGAAAAAAAAAAGTTTCTAGTCCTTGTAGTTGCAGAAAAATGTTTGACATTACGAACCCTAAAGTCTCAGAAACCTGAAACAAGAAAAATTCCCAATGTTTTGTCAAAATCTCATGATGTTTAAGCCAATCTTCTGACTTTTTTTGCATCCAACATGATTTTTCTTTTGATGGTTCAGGTTGGCAATGGTGTGAATGCAGAGCTGGAGAAGGGGGCAGCTAAGGAGGCTTTAAACCACCTTTGTGCTTTCTGTATTCATTAACCTGCAATCTCAGGACAGTAAGGGTGTGTCTAAACTACACCCATCTGCTGACAGAGGGATGTAGATTAGGCACATCGTTATTGCAAATGAAGTGGGGATTTAAATATCCTGCGCTTTATTTGAATAGAAATGGCCGCCACTTTTTGCTGCCACAGCACTTTGCCGGCAAAAAGCGGCAGTCTAGACGGGGATCAGTCAACAAGGAAAGCCTTTTCCGACCGATTCTGTAAACCTCATTGCACGAGGCATAAGGGATCAGTCGGAAAAGGCTTTCCTTGTTGACCGATCCCCGTCTAGACTGCTGCTTTTTGCCGGCAAAGTGCTGCATCGGCAAAAAGCTGCGGCCATTTCTATTCAAATGAAGCGCGGGATATTTAAATCCCCGCTACATTTGCAATAGCGATGTGCCTAATCTACATCCCTCTGTTGGCAGAGGGGTGTAGTTTAGACACACCCTAAGATCTTATGGCCAGGTCTACACTACATCAGAAGGCCGACAAACAGCTGAGCCGGCACAACGCGGCAGCCATTTTTATTCTAATGAAGCGGGAGATATTTAAATCCCCGCTTCATTGACTATGTCAGTATGTCTAATTTACATGGCTCTGTCGGCAGAGGCATGTAGTCTAGACATACCCCATGGGTGCATCTACACAGCACCCTAAACTCAAAATAAGATACGCAATTTGCGCTATGCAAATTGCATATCTTATCTCGAATCTATTTCAAAATAGCTTATTTTGAAATTTGGCATGTCTACAAAGTGCCAAATTTTGAAAAAAAATTCACAATTTCAAGCCACCCCTTATCCCTCATGCAATGAGGTTTACCGGAATGGTGCACACGTTATTTTGAAAAGTATTTTGAAATGATGGTGGTTTGTGTAGACATGGGGTAGCTCCAGGATCCCAAAATAGCCATGCGGTGTAGACGTACCCTAAGACTATGTCTAGACTACAGACTTCTTGTGCAAGAAGCTTTTTGCAGAAGATATCTTTCGCAAAAACTTCTCATGCAAGAGAGCATCCACACTGCAAAAATGCATCGAAAAGGTGATGTGCTTTTGAGCAAGAGAGCGTCCAGTCTGCCTCTTGCACAAAACCCCCCTCTTCCCCATCCACACACATCCTTTTGCGAAAGAACTCTTTTGCAAAAAGAAGTTATTCCTCATAGAATGAGGAACACCTACACTGGAAAAACCCTCTGTTCTTTCATTTTACTTGCGCAAAAATGCGCTTGAGGTGTGGATCTCCATGAGCTTTTGCACAAAAATGGCCACTTTTGCACAAAAACTCTGTAGTGTAGACCTAGCCTAAGAGTGGAGCAGTGTGCAGTGACGGCACTTCCTCCCTGAACCCATCCCCACACTCCAGGACCAGGGCTAGTGCACAGCCCTTCTGCACTGTCTGAGGCAGGGTCTCTGCATGGGCATTCCCAAGAGACCACTCCTGCCCACTTGGAAGTCCTTTTACCCTGCCAGAATGGCATACGGGGGCTGTACTGTAATGGAGAATATAAAGTTTTAACTGTGCAATATGCTTCCCTTCTTAAACAGCATTGCTGGGTGCTGTTAAACAGCTGTCTCCTTCTGGCAGTCTGTCACACCCTTGGGAGGCTTTGTGAGGAAAGGTGTTGCTAATTATATACATACATAAATAATATTCACACACACTCGTCTATGCATGGGAGCCCTCAGAGTACATAGCGCTGCATATTCTCTGTCAAATAATGGATGTCATTTCATCCCCCTCTCCCACCCACCCATACACCTCCTCCTGCCCTGAGGAAATAGGTCAATTTATATACACCTTAAAAGTCTTTCATTAAAAAACATAAATCACCCAACCATTTCAGTCTCATTGGCTGACTGGGCTGCCCCCCTCTCCCTCATACAGGAGAAAATGGGAAACAATGGGGAGAAGGGCATTCAAACCTCTTCATTCATTCCATTAACCAGCCTTTTCTTCACTCTGCAGAACAGGGAAGGGGCACCTCATTGGATTCATATTGCTGCGGTCCTGGCTAGACCTCCACTTGCCCCAGCCTAAGCCAAGTGCTAAAAACATGTTACTCTAAATGAACATGTGTGCTTGGCCTTTTGGGCTTGTGATAGATGGCCTATCTCTGCCTGACTTGGTGCAAAATCGTTGCTTTGAGTGTCTCCTTCCTGACATTCTCTCTCCAGCTCTCTCTCTCTTTCTCCAGCGCCTATTCCCCTTGGCAGGTTGGGCCAGATTGTAAGGCCAGGAAGACGTGCGTGAAAAGCCTTCACCTGGCCTTTCAACACCAGCACATTCAGTTTGCAGTGCCTGCATTCCCTTGAGCTTCGCCAACTTCCTTGAGATCTCAGGGACACAACACAGGGAGAGGAGGTGAGGGCACAGAGGCAGAACAATCGACTTCCCTTGCACACCATCCAGTAGAGCTATCCGGTCACACGGAGGGAAGGAGACTGAAACCCCAAAGGGATTTTGCTCTTAGGAAGAGAAAAAGCCCTGTTAGCCTTTTGGGACATTGTACACTTGAAAATTAGTTCCCGAGGGGTATGAAAAATCCCCACCAAGTGATGTAGTTAAGTCAGCTCAACTCTCTGTGTAGACTGTGCTAGGTTGACATAAAAATTCTTCCATGAATCTAACTGCCCCCTCTTGGGGAGATGGGTTTACAACAGCAATGGAAGAGGTTCTTCTATGGCTGTAGTGAGTGTCTACATGGGAGTGCTGTGGTAGCACTGCTGTACCATTATAAGTGTAGACAGAACCTTTGTCTGTCTTGTCCAATTAGGCCCAATCCTGCTAAGAGGCAACACATGTACTTACCTATAATCACATAAGTAGACTTCAATGGGATGACCCTCATTTTTAAAGTTAAACAAGTGTGTAAGCAGAGGCAGGAACATGAGCTTGTATGGTAAATAGACCCAATTGAAACTTTTCCTTCAAAATGCTTCTGCTCGCTCCCATCAAAAAATTACTTTTCCATCAAAATGGAAAGTTCTGCAGGGAATGTCTGTTTCCAACATTTTGGGGATTTCATTGAAAATCCAGATATTTTTGGTAGACATTTTGGCTTTTGATGAAGTGAAAATTTTGGCGGAAAAACCCCAAATGTTCTGCTTTTGGACAATACTAGACATATTTTGGGGGTGAAGATACTAGTTTTTGTCTGACAAAAAATGATTTTTAGGAGTTAAGATTTTGCCAGGTTTTTTTTTTAAATAAAAAGTCAAATTTTTTCTTGGGGAGAAAAAAAAAAGCCCTGACCTTGTCTAACTCCTGGTGGAAACCATACCTTTAGGTTGACCTAGCTATGTTGCTCAGGGATGTGAAAAAACCAATTGATGCTCTGGTCTGTCAACCTAGCTGTCACCTCTCAAGGGGGTAAATTTACTAGAGTGATGGGAAAAATCCCATCCATCACTGAATCATGTATCCATACTACAATGCTGCAGTCATGTAGCTGTGCACTTGTAGCACTGTCAGTGCAAACATACACAAGGTAAACAATTATAGCTCAACCAGAGGCCTTAGTTCCTATTGGCTTCTTCTTCATTGTCCTCACACAGTTGGTAGAGTTTACCCCGGAAGAGAACAATTACGTGTAATGACAGCAGTTACTAATGGAGAATATAATTCAGCCCTCTTTATCATACTGGAAGGTCAGTAAAAAGTCAGGTTTAAAACTGCTGATGCAACAGTGTCATAATAAACTAGATGAAGTATTTATTACTCAGGAACGTGTCGTCTTAATAAATGAATGGCTTTAAAATGTTTAATTAAAAGGTCATATGTTGTTTTTATTGCTGCAGGGTGTTTTGTAGTTGTGTCAATTGAGTAATGCAGAGCACACATTATGTGGGCTGAAATTAGAGCACTGACATGCCTGATGAAAAGCAGAAGGCCATAAATAGATACACTTGTCAACTGAAAAACAAACTGTGTGTCCCATTTATTATTTGCAATACAGTAGCTTCTAGAGGGTCCTGCCAGGATCAAGGCCCATCTCACACATAATGAGAGAGATCCCCTTCCATAGGGAGCTTACCTATCTGACTAGCCAAGGAAGGTTTTAAGGAACAATGGAGAAACACAGAAGATCAGTAGTAGAGCCAGGCATAGAACCAAGGCACTCTAAGTTCCAGTTGCTTGATCTATGCACTAGGTCGCACTACCTGTGAAATACTAGGTGTTTTGCAAAACACATCAAAAACAAGATTGTTGTCACCCAAGTGTTTCCAATCTCTCAGATAAAAACAGCCCAGGAGGAAATAATTCCAGCACAAATAGGCACCTAAGGTGTCATTGTGAGTATGTTTGACTATGGCAGGGGTAGGGAACTTCAGGCCCGGGGCCCGGATTTGGCCCACAAGGCTCAGGACTCCCTCCAGCATTGGGGAGCCCAGCTGATGCTCCAACCCCTCTGGCAGTCACTGTGGAGTTGGAGCACACAAAGTCTACTAGGCTGGACCCCCCCATGCTCCGTTGTGCAAGGGGAATGTTGGGGGTGTCTCAGTTGGGGGTCATGCCAGTGAGGAGTTTTTTATTGGGTTTTTTTTTTGTACTTCTCACTTGTATGTAGCCCCTGACTGATTTTTCTGTGGGTCGGTGTCCTCCAACCCAACAAAGGTTCTCCACCCTTGTACTATGGTCATGGTGAAATAGAGAAATCTACTGGATGGATGGATGTGGCCTAGAATACACTAGATTTCCAGGGTGAAGAAATAGCCATGGTACTGGGACAAGTCAGAAGGATGAACTGAGAGGATTCAAAGGGATTATCCCTTCTTTTGAATCCATTTGGAGATATCATGCACAAAGTGGGCTGCAGCTAACCTCATCCTGAATCTGAGATGGGGCTTGCAATGGTATCCACAGAAGGTGTTGTAGTTTAGAGCAGCTATTTGTTTCCAGGCATGGGGAAAAGGATTTGCTCTTTGCCTAATTGCTTCTGGTGGACTTTTTTTGAACCCATCACCCACAGTATAAATCCCTCATAAACTTACAAATACCTGGGACTTCAGTCACCCTCAGCGTCACTGCTTTGTGCCAGATAATTTAGCAGAATAGCCCATATTCTAAGATGGATCAGGCACAAAACATAATTGCAGTGCCACTGGTTTTACAAAGTGTTGTAGGGAGCATTAGAGATCATGCAATCATTGCCAAAGTAACCTCTGTCCTCTGATACCTTAAACATTGACAGATTCATTTAGGCATAAGCTTTTGTGGACAAAGACCCACTTCACCAGATACATTCTCACAAAGTGGGTCTTTGCCCAAGAATGCTCATTTCCAAATAAATCTGTTAGGCTACGTTTACACTGCCCTCTCTTGCCCAAGAAAATATGCAAATGAGGTGAAGCGGTGAATATCCCCCGCACCTCATTTGCATGCTTAATGATATGCCATTTTTGCGCAAGGGGCTCTTGTGCAAAAAGGAGCTGTCTACACAGCTCCTTTTTGCGCAAAAAAACCCTCTTGAGCAAGAGCCGTTCTGATGCTTTTTTTCAGGAAGAACGGCTCTTGCGCGCTAGGGGTTTTTTGCGCAAAAAGGAACAGTGTAGACGGCTCCTTTTTGCGCAAAAGACCCTTGTGCAAAAATGGCAGCTCATTTACGTATGCAAATGAGGCGCGGGGATATTCACCGCTTCGCCTCATTTGCATATTTTCTTGTGCAAGAGAGGGCAGTGTAGACGTAGGCTAATTAGTCTTTAAGGTGCCTCTGGACTCCTTGTCGTTGCAGATACAGACTAACACTGCTACCGCTCTGCTACTTGTCCTCAGATAGGTCATTGAGGGAAGTCTTAAATTTACTCTCCATTGCAGTCAAACATTGGAAATTAGCAGACCTCTCAGCCATCTGGTGTGCTGTAAATCATGCCAATAACATGACTCCCCTCACAAAACTTTAATTATTATTCAAACATCCACGAGAAGAGTGAAACAAATAGCTCCACACAAGTACCTGTCCCAAAGGAAGGTCAGTTATAGTATCAAGAGGATGCCGAGAGCAATCTTCTGAAAGATAAATAGAACAAAGTTACGTTACCCTACAGTGACTTAATCTCCCCTGATTGCTGATTGACATTTGAAAGATATCAACTAAAAATATGGCATGTTCATAGCATCTCTGACCCCTCGTCATTCATTTTAAATTATGCGCTCATATATTTCAAATATGTTCTCAAGGTGACCGGAACCTGGAAAGCTGTTCAGCTTGGGAGTTGTTGTTTTTTTTAAATCACAGTAGGGAAACGTTAGTAAATGTAAAGCTGCAAATCTAAACCAACTTTTCTTCTTCTCTCATTGAGGGGAAGGGGAAAGCCTTTATGTTAGCAAAATCTTTACAATGGAGTTCTATATTGTAATCATCTTCCCTTTCAAAAAGAGAGGCCTATAGCATCTTTCCTCTTGGCAGCCCAAAGGGCTGTCCAAACATGCTAGTTTTGCAAAGAGTAATTAAATAGAGATTGAGCCTATTGAAATCTTTGCATCCATCCTTTTGTCCACAATTCACGAAGCCTCACCATTCAGGATAGCATGCTTAATTTTAGGCACATATTTAAGTCAATAGGACTTCAGCACATTTTCATTGTTAAGCATGTGTGTTTTCCTGAATTGGAGATGTAGTATAATTAGAAGTAATTTAACTATTTTATCGGTGGGCAAATGGAGGTGCAGAGAGGTTAAGGGTGGGTCTGCCCAGCAAACCTGAGGTGTGACAGCATTGTGGGTAGACATCTCCCTTTTGTGTGTTAAACATAGCAGTATAGCAAGTAATAGAGAGATAGCTGTGTTAGTCTGATCTTGGTAAAACAAAAGGAAAAAAATATTATGTAGCACTTTAAAGATTAACAAGATAGTTTATTAGGTGTATAGATATGACACCGTTTATTAGCAGTATAGATATAGTTTAGGTATAGTTTAGGTACAGTATAGGTATAGTTTATTATCAGTATAGGTATGACAGTATGACCCATGCTGTACAAAGACTCCAGAAATGCTGGGCAGGGCTGTTTATGGGGCTCTATGCAGTACTATGCAGATTTAAAGGCTATGTTACAAATCACGGTCAATAGTTCTGCAATTTCACATGTGAGTTCCTTTAGAATTCATGTGAATTCCATCTGGTCTTGGTGACTTATTACAGTTTAGTTTATCAATTTGTTCCAAAAACTCCTCTAATGACACCTCAATCTGGAGCAGTTTCTCAGATTTGTCATGTGCAAACCTGGCTTACATTTGGGAATCTCCCTCACATCCTCAGCTGTGAAGACCAATGCAAAGAATTCATTTAGTTTCTCCACAATGACTTTATCATCCTTGAGCGCTCTTTTACCATCTCGATCATCCAGTGGTCCCACTGGTTGTTTAACCAGCTTCCTGCGTCTGATGTACTTACACATTTTTTGTATTAATTTTTGAGTTTTTGCCTAGCTATCTTTTAAATTCCTTTTCGGCCTTCTTAATTATATTTTTACCCTTCATTTGATTGAGTTCATGCTCCTTTCTATTTTCCTCACTAAGATTTTTCTTCCACTTTTTAAATGATGCCTTTTTTTCTCTGATTGCATCTTTTACTTGGCTTTTAAGCCATGGTGGTGATTTTTGGTTCTCTTACTGTGTTTTTAAATTTGGGGTATACATTTAAGTTTGGCCTCTATCATGGTGTATTTGAAAAGTCTCCATGCAGCTTGCAGGGATTTCACTTTTGACATTGTTCCTTTTAATTTCTATTTAACTAACCTCCTCAGTTTTGTGTAGTTCCTCTTTCTGGGCTTGTCTAGACTACGCAGAAGATTCGAAATTCCTCGGGAATTTGCATATCTTCTTCCAAGCTCACTTTTGAAGGTGGAGCTTTCGAGAGTGAAAGTAGTCTAGATGCATTTTTTTTGGCAACCTCCCCCCCAATTTTTCAAAAAGCTGCTTTTCCTCAAAAATGAGGTCTACACGGCTTTTCGAAAAAGGGGGAGTTGACGAAAAAACTCGTCTAGACTACAAATCCTGCAGAATTTGCATATCCTCTTTCGAATCTTCCGCGTAGTCTAGACATAGCCTCTGAAATTAAATACCACAGTGTTGGCCTGCTAAGGTGTTTTTCCTGCCACAGTGAAAATTTAATTACATTTTGGTCACAATTTCCAACTGATCCAGTAACAGATGATGTGGGAAACGCTAAAGTACTCGATGCTTTCTTTGCCTCTGTCTTCACGGACAAGGTCAGCTCCCAGACAAATGCACTAGGCAACGCAGTATGGGAAGGAGGTGGACAGCCCTTGGTGGGGAAAGAACAAGTTAGGAACTATTTAGAAAAGCTAAACATACACAAATCCATGGGCCCAGATTTAATGCACCCCGAGGGTACTGAGGGAGTTGGCAAATGTCATTGCGACGCCTTCGGCCATTATCTTTGAAAACTCGTGGAGATCGGGAGAGATCCCGGATGATTGGAAAAAGGCAAATATAGTGCCAATCTTTAAAAAAAGGGAAGAAGGACAATCCAGGGAACTACAGACCAGTCAGCCTTACCTCAGTCCCCGGAAAAATCATGGAGGGGATCCTCAAGGAATCCATTTTGAAGCACTTGGAAAAGAGGAAAGTGATCAGGAATAGTCAACATGGATTCATGAAGGGCAAGTCATGCCTGACCAATCTGATTAGCTTCTATGATGAGGTAACTGGCTCTGTGGATATGGGAAAGTCGGTGGATGTGATATACCTTGACTTTAGCAAAGCTTTTGATACGATCTCCCACAATATTCTTGCCAGCAAGTTAAGGGAATATAGATTGGATAAATGGACTGTAAGATGGATAGACAGCTGGCTAGACTGTTGGGCCCAACAGGTAGTGATCAATGGCTCGATGTCAAATTGGCAGTCGATTTCTAGTGGAGTGCCCCAAGGATCTGTTCTTGGACTGGTTTTGTTCAACAACTTTATTAATAACCAGGATGAGGGGATGGATTCCACCCTCAGCAAGTCTGCAGATGACACTAAGCTAGAAGTAGAGGTAGATACGCTGGAGAGCAGGGATGGGGTCCAGAGTGACCTGGACAGATTAGAGGATTGGGCCAAAAGAAATATGATGAGGTTCAACAAGCACAACTGTACAGTCCTGCACTTGTGACAGAAGAATCCCAAGCATTGTTATAGGCTGGGGATCGAATGGCTAAGTAGCAGTTCTGCAGAAAAGGACCTGGGGATTACAGTGGATGAGAAGCTGGATATGAGTCAACAGTGTGCCCTTGTAGCCAAGAAGGCGCATATTGAGGTGCATTAGGAAGAGCATTGCCAGCAGATCCAGAGAAGCAATTATTCCCCATTATGCGGCTCTGGTGAGGCCACATCTGGAGTATTGTGTCTAGTTCTGGGCCCCCCACCATAGAAAGGATGTGGATGCATTAGAGAGGGTCCAGCGGAGGGCAACCAAAATGATTACGGGGCTGGAGTACATGACCTATGAGAAGAGGCTGAGGGAGTTGGGTCTGTTTAGTCTGCAGAAGCGAAGAGTGAGGGGGGATTTGATAGCAGCGTTCAACTTCCTGAAGGGAGGTTCCAAAGAGGATGGAGAAAGGCTGTTCTCAGTAGTGACAGATGGCAGAACAAGGAGCAATGGTCTCAAGTTACAGTGGGCAAGGTCTGGGTTGCATATTAGGAAAAACTATTTCACTAGGAAGCTCTGGAATGGGTTATCTAGGGAGGTGGTGGAATCTCCATCCCTAGAGATTTTTAAGTCTCAGCTTGACAAAGCCCTGGCTGGGTTGATTTAGTTGGGATTGGTCCTCCCTTGGCAGGGGGCTGGACTCGATGACCTCCTGAGGTCTCTTTCAGCTCTATGATTCTATAATTCTATTCTATGATTCTATATTCACCTCTTGGATCAGATCCTGTATTCCATTTAGAACTAAATCAAGAATTGCCTCTCCTCTTGCGGGTTCCAGATCCAGCTGCTTCAAGCATCAGTCACTGAAGATGTCAAGAAACTTTATCTCTGTATCCCACCCTGAGATGTGTTCTCAGTCAATATGGGCATAGTTGAATTTCCCCATTATTATTATTTTTATAACCTTTCTAAACATCCTTAGCATTTCACAGTCACTATCGCCATCCTTGTCAGTTGGTCAGCTTTATATCCTTACTGCTATTTTCATATTATTAGAGCATGGAATTATTATCCATAAAGATTCTGTGGTACAGTTTGGTTCATTTAAGATTTTTATCTTATTTGAGTCTATGCTTTTTCCCCCCCCACATAGGGTATGTCTAGACTGCATCCCTCTGTCGGCAGAGGGATGCAGATGAGGCAGGTTGACATTGCAAATGAAGCGGGGATTTAAATATCCCACACTTAATTTGCATAAAATGGCTGCAGCACTTTGTTGGCAAAAAGCAGCAGTCTAGAGGGGGATCTGTTGATAAAGAAAGCCTTTTTTGACAGATCCTGTAAACCTCCTTGCAGGAGGCATAAGGGATCTGTCGAAAAAGGCTTTCTTTCTCGACAGATCCCCCTCTAGACTGCCGCTTTTTGCTGACAAAGTGCTGAGTCGGCAAAAACGGCGGCCATTTTATGCAAATTAAGTGCAGGATATTTAAATCCCTGCTTCATTTACAACGTCGACCTGCCTAATCTGCATCCCTCTGTCAACAGAGGAATGCAGTCTAGACATAGCCATATAGTGCCACTCCCCCCCCTCCAGCATGACCTGTTCTGTCCTGATATATTTTGTACCCTGGTATTATTGTGTACCGTTGATCATTCTCCTTCCACCAAGTTTCTGTGAGGCCTATTATATCAATATCCTCAGTACACAACAATTTAACAACAGTGCACAAAAATTTAAGACAGGACATAAAAATAAAACTGCACAAGGAATGTAGATAAGAAGAATGTAACTGCATGAGGTGAAATTTGGCCATGCACTGAGGTTAACACTAGATGTGTGAGAAATATTTCTAGCCAAATGCAAAACTATTCATAACACAGCATTTTCCTCATTTTACGATTAGCTCAAGACTGGCCTGCCTTCACAAAACTGATGAGGAATGCTAAGTCTGGTAGCAAAACTGGGCCCATTTCTGAATCACAATGAGCACAATTTTCTGAGAAAAGATGCACACATTTATTTAAGTGACCATATGTCTTCTGTGCTAAAATAGGCATTTTGTCAACGTTGCATATCAAGCCATGTCAATGGATTGCTAAATGATGCAAAGCAGAAGAAATTAAGAAGTTATGGGGAATTTTGAAAAAGCCAAAGATCTGTGCTTTACCCACTCAGGAAGAAGGAACTGTTGCAAGAGTGCTCTCTTTTTGTATATTTGAAAATAATTAATAGTTAATTATTGTCAGGAGACAGTGCAGAAAATCATGTGGGTTTTGTAGAACCAATAAATCTTGCGTACTGCAAATGTCTGTTCTCTACACAAGCTCTTACCTGGAGTGTTGGTGCCTGTGGAGGGTGGACAACACAGAGATCCTGCAAGATCACTTCCATTACAACATGAATGACATCTCCATGTCAGATATCAAGATATCTTCATTGCCAGGATGACCTCCCTAGTAATAGTGATATCCAATTCAGATATTTCTATTGAACCTAGTGTCTGAGCTCCTCATGAACATTAATTTATCTTCAAAACACTCCAGCAAGGGAAAAAAAAGTTATCTCCATGTTAAAGAGAGATTAGGTAATTTGATCTCACAGGAAGTCCATGGCAGTGCCAGATATTGAACCAATTTATACTGAGTCGCATTCCAGTGCTGTGATTACAGGGCTAATGTCTTTTGCCAGGTAATTTTCCAGAGCTATCTTGAGTCCTAATGAGAGGTTGATTTATAATGTAGCTACTAAAGGGGCCTTAACTGTCCAATTTTACTACAGGGTGATCTAAAAAAATGAGATGTCGTTGTGAAGGCTTGTCACTGAATTGCCTGCTTTTCCTCACCTTCTTTGTATGTACTGAAGCCTCATTAGGCAACAAGAACATTTACTGTGCCAAGAACAAGACCACTGAAGTGTAGTGGTGTGGAGGGCAGCTCATAAAATGTCTGGCTTGCTCAGTGCTTTCAGTCTCTTCCTCAGGACCACTAAGGCCTGTTTTTTCTCTCTCAATCTTGGCTCTTTTTAAAGCTGTGAATTTCTGAAATCTGGCTGGGGAGGGATAGCTGCTCAGCGGATGTCGATTAGCAAAAGCCCTGCTGAAATCCCCACTTGTGCACAAGTTCACATCTGCAGGGAATTTGGCCCAATGTGGATTTGTGCTTGGGTAGTGCACATGTTGTTATTTGAAGAACAAACATACAGTACAGTTTATTTTCCTCTCTCTGGCCTTTCAATGACAACAAAAAATCATGCCAACGTTGTCTGGGGGTGGACATAGGAGATGCTTACACAATATGTTTGCAAGGATGGGTTTGGGATCTAGTGTTTAACTGAGATGGTCCATTGCTAACTGGGATTGCCAATTTGCCTGATCAGATAGACCAGACACTATTCGCGGCAATGGCATCCGGTCTGTCCAGTCAGGGAGGTTGGCAACTCTCCATGATCTGGTTAATTGTCCCCTTGTGCACTGCACAAGCCCTACATGGATCAGCACCATGGAAGTCTTATGTGCATAGGCGCCAGATCAGAGGGTGATTAAAGAGGAAAAAGGAACTCCAGAACCACATTCAACAGAAGCTCTGCCAGACGGTCATGCTGCAAACCTGCCCCGGCACTTCCTGAAAATCCATGTTGAGAAGTTGTGTGGATTTGAGTGGATTTCCACCCACACAAGTTAGACACACAGGTCCTGATTCTGCTGTCACTTCACGCCAATCTAACTACACAGACTTCAGTGGAATTGCTTCTCATGTAACTATGAATGTGAAGGGATGAGTCAGATCTACAATTTTTATTTAATTTGGCCCTATATGATACAAGTGCTGTTTTTCCTTAGAGAGGCCCTGGGAGCCCCTGAATAGCAAATAAGAGCATTTCCAAACTAAACAGCATCCTGCATTTGTTAATTCTTCCCACTGCATCCTATACACTCTCTCTCTCTCTCCCTTTCTCTCTCTCTCTTTCCTGGGCCCACTCAGCAATTTCTTTTCTGTTTCTACCAAAGACATAAAGTTCCAAAATACAGTAAGACTGGCTATTCCTCCTGGTATTTCAGCCAGACGCTAATCAGGAAATGTGACAAGAAAACCTCCTTGCAGGAGTTTTCTATCCTGCAGGCCAAACTGGCTGGTGCAGAAAAAGCAAAAACATCAGAACTGAAAGCACAGAAGCTCCATCTCCACGCCCCGTTTTTTCCCCAGTGCAATTTCTTCTTCTTAGGGGTGGGCCCAAGCCAGACCAGTAGATCCAAACACCTAGGCTACGTCTACACAGCAATGCTATTTCAGGATACCAGAGTATCTTATTTCAAGTTTCAGTGCAGTGTAGATGCACCCCTATAGTCTAACTTCTCAAGGTATTTCTATGCCTTCCTCACAACAGTATTTCAGAGGACTTTAATGGACTGATCTTCACAAGAACTCTGTGAAGTAGGAAAGTGCTGGTGTTATCCTTATCGTAGAGAGGTAGAACTGAGGCACAAAGAAACTAGGTGACTTTTCCAAGGTTACACAAAAAATTTGGGGCAAGAGCAGGGACTAAACCCACTTCTCTTTTGTCCTAAGATGGTGCCCAAACCACAAATTCTGGTTAACTTCATTCCAGAGCTGAACATCATTTCTCAGGCCATGTCTACACTGTCCCTGAGATCAAAGCTCGAAATCGATCTTCTGGAGTTTGATTTATCCAGTTAAGTAAGGCATTGCAAGGAATAAGGGAAGTGGAACTCCCTCAGTAGGGATGCCACAGAAATTTGATTTAAGATACGTCAACTCCAGCTATACTATTCTCATAGCTGGAGGTGCATATCTTAGGAGGTCGACTTTCTCACATAGTGAGTGATGGACTCTCTATGATGAGTGGAACTGGAATGAGAAACCAGAGCCCTGGTGAAACAGAGCTTAGTTAGGACTCTGCAACCTGGTGTGAATTTAACAGTCTTTGACCATCTCTCATTCCCATAGGGTACATCTACACAGCAGTGATATTTCAGAATAACTGACCTTATTCCAAAAATAACATAGTCCGCATCTACACTACAAGCAGTTATTGTGACATAATGTCAAAATAATGTTGAGATGGAGGACTTGTTACTCGGGCTCTTGTAACCCTCGTATGAGGAGTAAGGGGAGTCAGAGGAAGAGTGCTCTTTCTCGGACTTCCTGCAGTGTAGACAGCGTCAAAAGTCGAAATAAGCTATTTCGACTTAAGCTACGCAATTGACGTAGCTCATGTGCTTAGCTTATTTCGGCTTTAGCCCTGCTGTGTAGATGTGACCATAAAGTCCTTATACTCCTAGGCTGTGTCTATACTACATCCCTCTTTCAACAGAGGGATGTAAATTAGACACTTTGAAATTGCAAATGAAGCGGGGATTTAAATATCCCATGCTTCATTTGCATAATCGCGTAATGGCGCTCTTTCGAAAAAGCACCATTTTGAAAGTAAAACCGCAGTCTAAATGTGATTCTGTCAAAAACAGCAGGCTTTTTCGAAAGATCTCCGCTTCATTTGCAATTTCGAAGTGTATAGAATCATAGAATCATAGAACCATAGAGCTGGAAGAGACCTCAGAAGGTCATCAAGTCCAGCCCCCTGCTCTAGGCAGGACCAATCCCAACTAAATCAACCCGGCCAGGGCTTTGTCAAGCAGAGACTTAAACACCTCTAGGGATGGAGACCCCACTACTTCCCTAGGTAACCCATTCCAGTGCTTCACCACCCTCCTAGTGAAATAGTTTTTCCTAATATCCAACCTGGACCTCTCCCACCACAACTTGAGACCATTGCTCCTTGTTCTGCCATCTGCCACTACTGAGAACAGCCTCTCTCCATCCTCTTTGGAACCTCCCTTCAGGAAGTTGAAGGCTGCTATCAAATCCCCCCTCACTCTTCGCTTCTGCAGACGAGAGGGATATAGTCTAGACACAGCCTTAATGAGATAAGTGGGGTCACTTGATTATCTGCATGCTCAAGGCATGGGTGTGAAATTACAAGTGTTACCAAAAAACATCCTCACAATCTTTGGCCCCATTTCAGGAAGACGCTTGAGCATGTACTTCTCTTTAAGCACAATGGGTGTTTATTTGAATTGCAGCTGGTAAGACTAGGAATCAACTGTCATCCTAGTTCTTGTTAAAATCAGTGGGTGTCTTCAGACAAAATTTTACTCCAGGCGACAAGAAATTCCACAAGAAAACAAGTCAGATAAGGCAGCATTTAGTAATTCCATACTGAACCATTGTAAACACTCAGGTTGTATAAAACATTTATTTTGAAATGCCTACATGGCAGTGCTGTCACATTTTGATCTCAATAAAAAACTCCAGTTTTAAAACGCATGTCAATTCAATCCCAAGCAAGGGTCGGTCAGAGTTCAAGAGTGTCAGAGAGATACTTCTCCAACCCACTTCATTTCCTAGGTGGAAGAGAAAGTGGATAGTGACAATGTAAACTCTTGCCCTCTCTATCCACAGAATTGTTCCTTATCAGTGTTTCAGGCCTGTTTTTATTGCGTATAGAAAAATAATGTGATGTTAGCTAGCAGAGAAAGTGAAGAAGAGACGGTGGAAAGGGTTGGAAGGAGAAATCTGAGAGAGAATTTTAATTAAAAACCCCACAAAGTAATTGGCAGCATCAGGACTGCTATGCTGTATGCCTTGTCAGATTCTATTGCAAACCCACCCCTCTAATTGGTTTCTCCTTTCTAATTGGTAGTGACTGCTGTCAGACCAAAATTCATTCAGACATTCACATCAAAATTCTAGCTTTTTATTTATTTTTAATAGAATAGCATATCGATGACCTTTTGCTGTGTACTAAGTATTTCAGTGAAAACCAGACTCATGTAGCGCCCAATCCTGAAAATACAGATTAATTAAAAGTTAATCCTGAGTAGTCTAGCCCTCATTCAGCTAAGCATTTAGCAAAGAGTTTAACTTTAAACACAAGTGTTCCTGATGGCTTACAATCCCAATTCTGATAAATACCTAGCCGTGTGGTATGTTTATCACTTCATGAGCCCATAGGTTTCACCACTGGTTGGAATTGGAATGGAGCTTATATGCTTTCCTGAATTGGGTGAGATTTCTCCCCTAGAAATGTATGATCATAGAATCATAGAATCCTAGGGCTGGAAGAGACCTCAGGAGGTCATCAAGTCCAATCCCCTGCCCAAAGCAGGACCAACCCAAGTTGAGAGCAGTGTTCTAATTGCAGGTGAGCTGGAACATAATTCCCACAAATCCAGGCTCAGGCACTAGTCTTGCTGGCAAACCCTTGCGTATATGCAAAGCGCTGTTGAAATCACTGGGGTCCTGAAGAGGCACAGAAATTCTCCTGCATTGGTCCAGTTGCAGAATCAAGGCCTTGACATTTGGGGTGTGTCTAGACTACAGGGTTTTTTCGAAAAAAAGTGGCCTTTTTCCAAAAAAAAGTCTAGACAGCTGCCGCATTCTTTCAAAAGTAAATCGAAATAACGTGGCAGTTTTTTTGACCACAGAAAACCTCATTTTACGAGGAATAACGCATTTTCTCAAAAGTGCTCTTTCAAAAAAAGGCGCTATGTAATGCAAACTGCTTTTTCGAAAGAGAGCATCCAGACTGCCTGGGTGCTCTCTTTTGAAAAAGTGGCTTGCTTTTTCGAAAGTACTGGCTGTAGTTTAGACGCTCTCTTTCAAAAGAGGCTTTTTCAAACGTATCTTTCGAAAAAGCCTCTTTCGAAAGAGGCTTGTAGTCTAGACGTACCCTTAGAGACTGTCATCTTTAGCATAGCAAAATGCACCGATCAGGATAAGACATATAATGTTTTATAGAGTGAAAGCAATTGCTCCATCTTATGCTTTGTGAATGAGTTTCCATGAAAACAAAAAACGAAAAACCTGATACACACAAGAAAGGCAAGGGTAGGGTTAGGTCTGAGGTTGAGGTAGAGAGTTTTGTTTTGTTTTGTTTTGAATGTGAAATGCATTTGACATTTTATTGATTCCCCAGTTTTCCATTTCACTATTGTAAATGCAAAATAACTATTTAAGCTAAGAAGGTTGTGAGGGTTTAATTGAGAGCTGCATTTGGCCCATCAGTTGAGCTTTTGTGCCTTGTAAAATCTTTCCTCTTATTCTTATCTTCAGTCTTCTACATATTGTTAAATTGCAGTACAGCGAAGTTAAGTGATATTAGGAGCACGTAGCAAGTCAGTGGCAGAGTCACAAAATTAACTCAGGAGTCCTGATTGCTACTGGAATTACCTAAAATGTAATTTGTCCCTCAAAATATTTTCAACAGAAAATTGCTTTAAAAAAAAACTAACTGGAAAATGTTCACAATTGTTTTCTGGTATGGGGGGAAGAAAGAGGGTCATTAAAAAAGGGAACTCCCTCAAAATATAAGGGTACATCTACACAGCAACATTATTTTGAAATAACTTAGTCCCTGTCTACACAGCTGGCAGTTATTTCAAAATAATGTTGAAATACTGTCAAGCGGGAGGACTGCTTACTCCAATTCCTGTAACCCTCAATGTACGAGGAGTAAGGGAAATTAGAGGAAGAGTGCTCTATTTTGAAATAAGTGCTGTGTAGACTCTCCCAATTTCGAAATAAGCTATTTCGAAATAAACTGCGCAATTGACGTAGCTGAATTTGCATAGCTTATTTCAGTTAAGCCCTGCAGTGTAAAAGCATCCTACGTTTTTGGCTAGGAGACAGACATCACCCAACCAGAATGTAGTTGTTTTAACTGAAAACCTGAGCATTTTCTATTAAAAATGTAGACAAAAAATGGAACCAGTTTTGTTTTCAGTGACATTTTCTTTGTATGGGAGGGAAAGAATCATTTCCCAACCATCTCAAATAATAGTGGCATGTTCAAAGTATTAATTCACACGCCTGTCCACAAGCTCAAATGTAGCTTTTAGTTCAGAACGTAAGTGTATAGCGGCCTCCATCTTTTTGCCCCACTCTCCCCTACCCACACATCTGGAGAATTTATGGGGATACCCTGGAATCTTCATTTACTACCAGTGATCTATCTATCAGATAGGAAATGGGGGGAAAATGTATAAGAAATGGCTTTTTGCAGTAGTGCCTCTCTCTCTCTCTTACTTACTTAGCTTTACATACATATAATATGCCAATTCCTTTGCTTTAAAGAGACGCTCTACAATTGCCCCTAATGAAAACAAACCAGCTGTTCCTTTAACATTGAATTTTACTTTAAGATGTGTTAATCATAGGTTGCAGCATGAAAGCTTATGGTGTTACTTTACTGAACAGGCTTTGTCTATTAACATTTTCTTACCAGGACTAAGGAGTCAGGCAGACTTAGCACTATAGATTACAAGATGGGCAGAAATAATGGCTTTTTAAATCACTTTTTTATCCCTTATGAAGTCGGGTCTGATCCTGGTGACAAGCCTTTGAAGCCATAGTGCAGCCTTCATTTTATTATGATTTAGTGTTCTAGTAACTGTAGCATTCAAAGGTTCTAATCAGGATTGAAGCCAGGTTGTGTTATTTTCTGTATGAACAAATAGGGTGATGCACTCCCTCCGCTGAGGAATTTTGCAGTCTTAAAAACCAGGGGCCATGAGGGTTAATTGGGCACCCCAGTGAGATTCAGGAGACCTGGGTTTTAGACCCAGCTCTAATATAGACCTACTGCGTGACTTGGGGCAACTCCCTTCCCCTCTTTGTGTGTCCCTCAGATTTCCCCTCCTCCCCTTTGTCTGTTTCGATTACAGCTCCCTATGGTAGGTCTAGCGTTCCATACCATGGGTGAGGATTCATTGCCTGGGATGCAGGAGGGGAGAGTAAATAGATTAGCAAGCTGAAAACAAGGTCTGTGCTAACTAGCCTAAATAAATGGATCAGCAAGCTAAGAGACAGAAGATCTGTATTAACTAAGATAAGGGGAACACCAGGGGGACCATTTATAGAGAACAAAATAAGTCTGGCCTGTAAGATGAGGTAAAAATTCTTACCTGGAGACTATGCATGGGCAAAGCAATGCTATACAGGGATTGGTTTCTACATGCAGCCAAGCTAGTCCTCAAATGTGGGATGCAATGTGTAGTAAATGAACTCTAATGTAGAAATGTTTTAAAGGAAGACGTTTTCTGTGTAACTTTAATGGTGCATCTACACTGCAGGGTTTAACTCGAAATAAGCTGTGCAAATTGAGCAACGTCAGTTGCGTAGTTTATTTCGAAATAGCTTATTTCGAAATAGGGAGCATCTACACAGCACTTATTTCGAACTTGAGCACTCTTCCTCCGACTTCCCTGATTCCTCGTACAATGAGGGTTACAGGAATTGGAGTAAGAAGTCCTCCAGCTTGAAAGTATTTTGACACTATTTCGAAATAACTGCCAGCTGTGTAGAGGCGGACTAAGTTATTTTGGAATAGCACTAGTTATTTCAAAATAGTGTTGCAGTGTAGATGCACCTCAGCTATGTGGTGCGCCCTATACCCACCCTCTGACGCTTGAGTCTAATCAGCTCAGCATAGCTGTGTTGTATGCAAAACCTGGAGTCAAACGGCGTTCTTAGGAAGCCAAGTGGAAAGAGGCCTCATGGGGCATGTCCACACTTGGAACTAATTTTGAAATAAGTAAAATCGAAATGACTCCCAAAATAGCATGTCCCCATTATGGGGGAGCGTTGGAATTGGTCACAATAATTTTGAAATAGCGCATCTGCACTGACTGGGGCCTGCCTCGCACGTAGAGCCCTCGGAAGCACTCCAGGGAGGGCACCAGGAGGGCGGGCACTTCTTGTGGCTGCTTGGTCCGGCAAACTGTGACGCGTGCTGTCAGGGGCTCCTCTCTACCGCTGTGTCTCACACACCGCTCCTCCACTGCCTCCCTCCTACGGGACACCAAATGGATGAAGCGTGCTCTGGTTGCCCTTGTGGATGCCACAGCACTCACAACATGGAAGGGGGGCTGCTGCCAAGCAGTGCCAGGCTCACGGGCATCAGGCGCAGTTCCTCCCAGATTGCCCACGTGTTGCTCCAGCAGGACGACGACTAGCCCAGACAGGAGGCCCTCATCACCCAGCTCCTGGCACTCCTGCTGCTGCAAATGCCCTCAATCCCCTGCATACCTTGGAATGCCGCTTTTGGCGGAGGAAGACCAGTGGGACTACATCTTCCTGCAGCAATGGGTTGACCAGCAATGGTTCCAGAACTTCCATAAGCTGAAGGCCACCGTCCTGGAGCTCTGCGAGTGGCTCACCCCTGCCCTCAGGTGACAGGACACCCAAGTGAGACCCACCATCCCCATGCAGAAATGCGTCACCATCGCCCTATGGAAGCTCACCATGCCAGATAGCTACTGCTGTGTCGTTGGATGGTTGGGGAAGGAGCATGACACCCGCATCTTCTGGAACTCATGCCAGTTTAGAACATGCCCACCAGCCGCTTTTTCCCCCACTGCACCAAGTGGGGAAAGTGGACATGCTCATCTGCATCCTGAGTGGCACAGCCTACCTCTTGCTACCTCATGAAGCCCTACAGGGCCAGCCTGGACACCACCAAGGAACACTTCAATGCCAGGCTGAGCAGGTGCCACGTGGTGGTGGAGTGTGCATTCAGCCATTTAAAGGGGAGGTTCTGGAGTCTTCTCACCCTTCTGGACCTCAGCGAGCATAACATCCCCTTTGTGGTGGAGCCTGCTGTGTATTCCACAAAGAGCAAGGGGGAGACTTTCCTGCCAGGGCAGGGGCAGAGGCTGAATGGCTGGCCAGGGCATACGAGCAGCCAGACGCCAGGGCCATTCAGCAAACACATCAAGGGGCTGTGTTCCTCGGGGAGGTCTTGAGGGAGAGTTTCAGCCAAGGCCAGCTGTAAGACTCCCCCCTGTGCTTCTCTACAAGGGGCCCCTGCATTCCCCCTGTGTGCCTTTCATCCCCACTCCTCTCTTCCCCTGCCCTCCCTTCCTATCTTCCCCTGCAGAGCAAATAAAAAAGCCAATTTTGTTGAAAAAATAAGACTGTTTATTTGGGGGACATACAACAAGGGAAAAAAACCTGGAATGGGGGAAGGGAGAGGGAGGGCTCAGGGATGGGGCTGGGACTGGTGCCTGCCTCAGGTAGCTCAGGAGGCTTCAGCTGCCTGAGAGGTCCTGGCAGCCCTTGGGGAGTTAGGAGGGGAAGTTTGGGGGAGGGGGCAGAGAGGTGGCTGGTAGCCTATTCCATGCACCAAGGTGAGGGAGGAGCACATGGCCTCATGCTGGTGCACCAGCTGGTCCCAGGTGACCTTCTGCTGCTCCCGGTCAGTGGCCCACTCCCAGAGCTCCTCCTCAAGCTCCCAGACAGGGGACTGTAGGCAGGCCATCTGCTCTCTCACTAAGTCCTCCCAAGTGCACTTCCTCCTGTGGATCCTGGAGAGTTGGGAAGGTGGCATGGGAGGTGGGGGATGCTCCAGGCTCACAGCTGGCCCAGCAATCATAGAATACTAGGACTGGAAGGGACCTCGAGAGGAGGCTGACACAATGAAAAAAAGTTACAAGGGTAGTCATCCCAGGAGAGACTGTGTATGAAGCCGAGCCCTAATCTCGGAGCCAACACCAAAGGTCTCGGTTCAGATGATGGCGATGTGCTTCGAGCAAGGCCATATGTTGTCTTGAGCAAGGGCATTTCCTGCAGGGGCACGGACATCTCGAGGGAGCATCGCTACACCCACGGGCCTGGGGATAAGCAGGCATGGGAAGGTGCTAGCCAGGCCAGGAACCTGCCGGTAGGAGTGGGGGATGGAAAGGCTTGGCTTCGTTCCATGTCCTGTACACACCAGGTCTGGCACTGGCAGCATCCCACAGAGAGAGAACTTCTATCTCTGCCCACTGGAGGATGAGGAGGTCCTGGCTGGTGGGTGGGCATGGTCACCTGGTTGGCCTCCTCTTCCTCCTCCTTGTCTACAACCCCACTCTCATGGAGGCTGACACTGGGTGTGTGTTGGCCAGACTCAACAACGACAGGAGGGAGGTGACTGGCCCCCATCCCAGGATGGCATTGAGCTGTTTGTAGTAGTGGCACATGTGTTGCCACCCCAGAGCATCCGCTGTGCTCTCTGGCCCTGTCGTAGGCCTGCTGGAGCTCTTTTATCTTCATCCAGACCTGCTCGAGGGTCTGGGTGTGGCCTTTGTTGGCCAGGCTGGTGGCCATACACGTCGGCATTCCTTTTCCTGGTGCGGAGATCCTGGAGGTTGGTCTCCTCATCCCAGTCCTCAATGAGGTCCAGAATCTCTGCACTAGTCCAGGCCGGAGCTCTCCTGCGTCCCTGGCCAGTGGCAGCCAAGGGTGCTGCAGGAGTACTGGCAGCCTCAGAGGGAGTATTGGGGTCTGTCATGGTTCCGTTGGCTGATGCTATTTGGCACGGGGCTTGCCAAGCTGGCCATGTGCCACAAGCCCTTCTCCTGAAGCCTGCTGTTTTAAGCTTCGCAGGAGAAGGGGAGCAGTGGACCTGGCAGGCGTGGCCACAGCAGCCACAAGTGCAGTTATGAGAGGCCGCTGGAGGCCAGTTATTTTGAATGAGCAACACTGGAGCACCCACACTAACGCTATCTTGAAATAAGCTTTATTCCCTGAAGAAAGCAGGATACAGATTTCAAAATAACCAGCCCATTATTTTGAAATAACGGGCTTGCAAGTGTGGACGTTCCACTTGTTATTTCGAAATAAGGGGGGGTGGGTATTTTGAAATAACTCCCTACTGTAGACCAGGGCACAGGGAATCCCAACACTTAGTAGGCCACAGTAGAGGTGTCATTTCAAAGAACTGTGGAAGAATATTGTTATTTATTAATTATTTAAAATATTCATGATCCTTCAAAATGATTCAGTGACCTGCAGTGAAACCACTTTGATCTGCAAAAGCTCCTCCGAAATCACAATGTAATACTGCTCATTCCAGGCACACGTAGCATGACCAATTATGCATTGGCTGAGAGGAAATAGCAAAATGGCTACAGAGGATTGCCCTGGCTTTAAAAATCCTGTTTCCGCAAACTGTGGTGAAAACGAGGGGAGAGGAGTGTGGTTGTTGCTTTGTCCCATGATATTAGAGAGACCAGGTGAAGGAGGTAATATTGTTTACTGGGCTGACTTCTGATGCTGAGAGATACGAGCTTTCGAGCTAACAAAGCTCTCCTTCAGCTATGAAAAGTAAGGGGGTCTGAAGCTCAAAAGGCTGTCTCTCTGACCAGAAGAAGTTGGCCCAATAAAAGATATTCCCTCACCTGCCTTTCATCACCTTGTATGTCTCAGTAGTCATCTCTTTGAACTAGCCATAAAAACTCACAGAGGGACTGAGGGTGTTTAATTAATGCTTCTATAGTGTTCGGAGACCTTTTAATGCAATGTGCTGAAGAATTATAAAACGTTGCAGTGTATATCAGCCAGAGCAATTAGTGAACCTGACTGCCCTTTGAGTTAGCCTGAAAGGGGAGTAAGAGGGTAATTTGTTTAGGGTTGGGTCCCATAGCCTGACACAGTGACATTTACAATATGCCTCACAAATTTGTTCTTAATACAGTCTTGGTCCTGCTCCACTCCCCACTGAAGTAATTGACAGTCTTTGTGAGCTTTGGATCAATCCCTTTGACTGGTGCATCAGGCAACACAAGCAATTTCATGGGCCTAGGCAAAAATGTAGCACAGCATTTCCAACGCCACTGACCACGCTCTCTCAGAATCTCCACAAATGGTCACTCACAACAGCTACTCAGCTCTAACCACCATGGCCAAAGGATACAAGGTAAGTCTTTCAGCATTCCCTGAACAACATCAGGCAAGGCCTATTATAGATTGTTATGATATACAGAATCACAGCATTTCTTAAAAAGAGCATTTCCTAGAATAATATTCAGACACAAACAGGATTCTGCCCAACTTGTGTCACACCTTTGTCTCCCTTATTTACCAGGGACCATACCCTATTTTAGCCTGTATAGAGCACATAGAGATACCGGGTGGCTGAATAATATACTAAAAGTAAACTTATCATTGCATGGACCAAGGTGAGGAAATGAGTCCCCAGTGCAAAAAGAAAACAAAATCGTGAATAATGGCAGTCAATAGTGAAAATTAAAATGAGCTCCACATTAATATCCCAAAATGTTATTAGCAATACGGTAAAGACATTTTACAATGTATGATTTTTAATTGGGATGCCTCTTAACTTAATGTGTAAATATTAAAATATACTTCAGGGACAAGGAGAATATTGAAAAAGAAATAGCAGAGTGGGTTTATTTTTACTGTATTATTCTAAAAGTCAAGAACATCACAGATTTATTTCTTAAAAAGAAACAGATGATTGTCAACCTTCATTTCTTCATTAAGTATAACTAAAAGACTTACCCAGCATTGCTTGGGTCCTTAACTCAATTATTTTTTGTTAATCTTCATTTAAATCACTACTCTGGGGTGCGGTTGGGGGTGAGGGGTTCCATATACAGGCTGCCCTGGAGAGAGAGGACAAGCCCAGCCTTCTCTCATCATGGCAGGGTGAGAGTGTGTTTGTGGGGGTGCAGGAGTCAGGGCAGGGGGTTGGGAGGTGTGGGGGGGGGCTCAGGGCAGGGGGTGGGAGTTCACTGTTTCTCTCAATAAATATTTGAGTTTGGAGAGAGTGAAGATTCAGAACAATTCTTGCATTATCTATACAGTTTCGCACATAGAATCCAAGTGTGTAAAGAAAATCATGCATGCATTCATGTTGCTATGATTATTTCAGTGTCGCTAGAATTTCTTCAGATTGCCTAATAAGGCAAGGTGGAAATGTGCCTTGAATAGCCTTTTGGGGGGGATAGTTTTAAATATATAAACAGATGAGAGCCCCAGCATCTAGACAGAGCCCGAGTGAAATCAGTGGGGTTCCATGCAGATTCAGGGCAGTCCCCCCACTCCTTGTGTGATGGGGTCCAAGTGAGGACAATTCACTTTTTTTTTTAAAGAATGTATAACTTGAAATTTGGTAGAGCAATAGGTTGGAAGAAAAATCGCTCAGCCATCAAAAATCCTTCTCTTTTGATTTTGTTCTGCTTTGTCGGTCTGTAGTCAGCTGGCGGGGGAGTACATGCAATTTCAACTCAGTGAAATTTGCTCTTGACAATTTACTGATTACATACAAGACAATTTTACCTGTAAACACATCATGCAGGACACCTAGGTTCACATCAAAGGGAACACCGAAGTAATGAGACAGAAATTAAATTGTGGATGTGACATCTTTACTGAAATGTCGACAGACAATGCAGTGATTCCGATTTGAATAGTCCCCAGTAACCAGCAGATGGTGCCTTTACTAATAATGTTACTGGGGCTCCTCATTTATTAAGTCTTGTTTTCTTCAGTGATGGTTTAAACAGATAAGAAAAGCAACATTAACTGTGTGCTGCCCTAGGAAATGAAAGATTATACAGTATTATCTGTCTTGTGTACATGTTTCTGTGTGAGTGGCTATGGAGAATATCCAATTTTGGGGGCCTGAGAATAAAAAGAAGCCAGCATCTAACAGTTCCTATTTAGGCATGTGGAGGCTGGTTGTCAAAAGAGCTTAGGGCTAGCTTTTCAAGAACACAGCACCTGCAATTGGGGCCAGATTTTCAGAAGAGCTCACCCCCCATTTAAGCGCCTATACAAAGGGTAGGTTTTTAGAATTGTTCAGCAATCCCTGTTGCAATACTGATGTCCAGAGCTCAGAACCCAATGTGGACTCAGCTTCTTTGTAACATGAGCACCTAGTGTGACCCTGTGGCCATGAGACCTAGTGCAATCCTGGGATACATGAACAGAAATCTGGAGTAGGAAGAGCAAGGTTATTTTACTTCTATATTCGGTACGGGTATGATCACTACTGGAACACGCTGTCCAGTTCTGGTGCCCAAAATTGTAGAAAGATGTTGATAAATTGGAGGGAGGTCAGAGAAAAGCTGCAGAATGGCTGAAGGAACATAGCCATAGATTCAAGGAGCTCAATCTTAACAAAGAGAAGGTTAAGGGATGATTTGATGACATTCTATAAATACTTTGGGAGCAAATTCTTAACAAAGCCCTCTTCAAACTAGCAGAGAAACATATAACATGATCCAATATCAGGAAGCTGAAACTGAATGAAGACAGACTGAAAATCAGATATGAATTTTTAACAGAGAGTAATTATCTACTAGAACAATTTACCAAGGGTTGGGATGGATGGCATCAATGGCAATTTTAATATAAAGAATGGATGTTTTTATAATATTATGCGCCAGGGATTATTTGGGGGGAGTTCTGTGTCCTCGGTTATACAGCGGACTAGACTAGTTGATCACAATGGTCCCTTCTGATCTAGGATTCTATGAATCTATGAAAATCTGGGCCCTAATAAGCAATGAGACTTTCAAGTTTGCTCGGCCATTCCCATTGAGAACAAACATTTCGCTGAGATCCTCTGGCTGGCAAATTACCTCTCGAAAATGCATCTATTTCAATTGGTTGCCTAGATGAGAACGGTTCTCTTCTGAAAATCAAGCCCTAAGTTTTACATTGTTACATCTTTAATACAAAATAGACAATGACAAAACAAAAAAACAAAAAAAGGTTGCACTGATGCAAGTTTCCTGCTGGTGAATTCCATCAGAATCCATGGAGTTACATTTGGCCCCCTATATTTAAGTGAGAGAGACTATATCTTTATAAATGAAAAATATTCTTCAATGAAAGATCATAGTCATACAGAAGTTTTCTCTCCTAGGATCCTAAAAACACTTACTGATGTGAATTGACATGATCAGGCCTTTCCTGTAGATCAGTTTCCCTGCAACTTGACTTGGTATTTACTGCCATGTGAAGAAGTGACTGTAAAATGTTGCCAAATCACATGGTGGCATATATGAGAGGGGTAGCCGTGTTAGTCGGAATCTGCATAAACAACGAGAAGTCCTGTGGCACCTTATAGACTAACAGATTTATTGGAGCATAAACTTAAGTGGGCAAAGATGCACTTCGTCAGTTGCATGATGGCAAATGACGGCTCTGGTGGCATAGAACATCCACCTTGCTGACAGATAACTGATGGCTTCACGTGTCATGCAGTGGAGAGTCAGGCCCTTTGACTTTAAACATAGTGCTAGACGAGTAGCGCTACGCAGGGAAGTCAGTGTGCAATTTATTAGTTGGGGATCACTCACTTCTTATGCAAAGAGCCCTGCAAATCTGCAACTATCGGCTTTCTGTCCATGGGTATCTGCATCCGCAGATGTCTATGACTCATCTTTGCAAATGTGGATGCAGATGCAGCTAAAGATATTTGTATCTGGAACTCTGCAAATTTGCAGAGTTTCACTTTATATCCACGGGTATCCACATTCGTGGATATGGGTGCGATTATGTGTGGATCATTTTTGCACATGTAGATAATATTTGTGCAGGGCTCTAAATATGCAGTGTGTGGGAATGGATTGTTAGCCGGTTCTATCTAATGCTATTTTAGGATTTTTATGTATTGCCCATCCCTGTAGTACCGAAGGCACTGTTCTCCATCTTGACATTGTGGTATGCTCTGTATTATCCAAGGTCCCTACACATAGAGAAGGATTAAAGGGAAGGGCTGTATGTTATTATATAATTTACAGGTGCGAAGACTTTCAAAACCACTTCTGAGGCCATGGATGCTCAGTCCCTGTTAATTTCAGTTGGGATATGTTCATAAGCAGGGCTTGACAAACCGCTGTTTCTACTTGCCTATGGCGAGTAGATTTCAGCCGGTTGCTCCGTGCGCCCCATTCACCAGTGCTGCGCGCATGCGCAGTGCCAGTCTGGCGCATGCGTGGTGCAGGGCTGGCAAGTAGCGCTCGCCGCAGTTTGTCGAGCCCTGTTCATAAGAATGCAAGAATGGCCATACTGGGTCAGACCAAAGGTCCATCTAGCCCAGTATCATTTCTTCTGACAGTGGCCAATGCCAGATGCCCCAGAGGGAGGGAACAGAACAGGGAATCATCAAGTGATCCCTCCCCCATCAGCCATTTGAAAATCTCAGCATAAAATGTTCATGCATATTAAGTCTTTTCTTTAATAATGGTGGGTGTGACAGGTTCATCTACACCAAGAACCGACACAGACCCCCTGCAAGGACTCAGACGCAGCGAGCAAGCTTGAATGATCTGTTCTATTCAGAATCCTGGTCTCTAGTTCATTCCATTCATAGTATGAAGATGCTTCCCCAATGCTCAGCTCCTATAATTGCTCCAGGCCTGAGTGAACTGCAAATTCTGCTGCTTGCAATGCTTTATAGATGTGAATTATGTGACCCATTGCATCTATTTTTTATGTCATCGTATCAGTAAGACTTTATCTTCTGTGCTTTAAGGAGTGTTGCTATTATAAATAGTTAAACATTTGTAGGAAACTTCTATTCCTGGTGTAAATCTGTGAAGAAAGCTAATTTATTTTAAAGGGGGAGGGAGACGAAGGTGGAAGCTGTCAATTTTGCTTGACAACACAGACCATAAACAGTTAATCCAATATATTTGTTAGACAGGTCTGTGCCATGCTAATGTCTTCTTCATGACAAGCAACGGTTGCACAGGGGTTGCATACTGTATCTATTTTAGGCACCAGGAAAAATTCTTCCACAGCTCCAGTCACAGCACAAAAATCTCAATCATTTTAGTGGGAAAGAAAGAGATTTTTACTTCTGGATCCTGCTCCTATTAAAGTCAATGGGATTTTGTCACATTTAAATAGACCAGAATTCAGCCGTTGTGATGAGGCCCTACACTAAGGAAATCACTAGGACCAAAACTGGACCTTAGCGAAGCTGATTTTTTTCAGAAAAAGGCTGTTAGGATATTCATAAATATTGGTGTCCTTTGCTCAATCCAAGCCTGTTTTGAAGCCCACATATATCTTTGGAGTGTGATGTTGAATGCTAAGAAATGCTGTTATCCATATAAAGCAGTGAAGGCAAAAAGGAAGCTGGTAGAGAGACAGAAAGAAGAGGACAGTGGGGGTGTGTCTAGACTACAGGGTTTTGTCTACAAAAGTGGCCTTTTGTCGACACAAATTATACCTGTGTCTACACAACCGCCATGTTCTGTCGACAGTAAGTCGACAGAACGTGGCAGTTTTGTCAACGGCTGTAAACCTCCTTTTATGAGAAAGAACGCCTTTGTCGACAGAGATCTGTCGAAAAAAGGCACTATTGTATGCAAACTGTGCTTTTTCGAAAGAGAGTGTCTAGACTCTCTTTCGAAAAAGTGGCTTGCTTTGTCGACAATACTGATCGTAGTCTAGACGCTCTTTTTCGACAGAAAGCCTCTGTCGAAAAAGGCGTGCAGTCTAGATGTAGCCTGGGACTTCAAAAAGCAGGGGAGGAGGAAGAAGAGGAGGATGGCTTTTAGACACTCTAGGACAGGTCTTCTAAAGAGCCCAACTTCAAACAGAAGCCACTGACAAGCAGCGGGACTAGTGTTTCTGAATCCCATAGGTGCTTTTGATTGCAACCCCAATTATTTTAAAGGAGTTCAGCCTGCTGGAGGCTGTATTTCTCTGAATGTCCTGGAAGGGGAATCCGGGAGGCCAGAAAGGAGCAGATTGCAATAATCAAGGAGATAACCGAGAAACTGGCACGCACACAAGCTGGCAGACGGAAGAAGGGGTGGAGTTTTGAGATGCAGAGAGGCAATTATCACTTACCAAGTTCACAGCAGAATTTTTTTGTGGGAAGCCAGATGTAACATGGCATAGTTATTCAGCTGGAAAGCACCTTAGAAGCTCTCCAGCAACACGTAGTTGTGCAATTAAATTTTTAAGGTATGCATTTATCTTTTAGGAAGATACCTGCTAAATATTGAACACCTGAAATTTCCAGTGTGTAGAATGAGTGTTTTGTGTGATTGGGATTGGTTGGGATTGGTCCTGCCTTGATCAGGGGGCTGGACTTGATGACCTCCTGAGGTCTCTTCCAGCTCTATGGTTCTATGATTCTATGAGTGCTGTACATTTCCAGTATTTTTAAATGCTACCTATTTATTTAGGAATCAGTTTTAATCATCTAAAAGTTAGGCTTTGAGAGACCATTAAATTATAATCTGGGTACTGTACCACCTGGGGCAATATTGCCAGCAGCCAGCAAGGTGTGGCAGAAAATTCTGGAGTTAGTTCAGTTATCCTGAGGCTAGTTCTAATCATTCAGAGCCAAGAAGAGTTAAAGAGCTGTCAGAGACACTGAGCCCCCCAACAACGGAGAATGAAGCCTTCGCTATAGTGTTAGCTGATGCTATGTCTAGACTGCAGGCTTCTTTCGGAAGAAGCTTTTCAAGAAGAGATCTTCTGAAAAAACGTTTTTCAAAAGAGAGTGTCTACACAGCAAAAGCGCATCGAAAAAGCGATCTGCTTTTTTGAAAGATAGCATCCACACTGAATGGACACTATCTCGCATTTAAGCTGTGATTACTATGGAAGGAGTGGCCACCAGGGCACCTGTGCTTTTTTCTCTTTCCTCTTCTTTCGAAAGAACTCCCTCTTCCCCATCCACATACGCCTTTTTCTGAAAAAGCTCTTTTGGAAAAAGGCTTCTTCCTCGTAGAGATAGGTTTACCAATGTGGGAAAACCCCCCCTGTTTTTTCGATTTTTTGCCGAAAGAACGTGATTGCAGTGGGCATAAGTGAAGTTTTTCCGAAAAAACTCTGAAGTGTAGACATACCCTGAGAGGCAGTTGGCTTTTAGCTCATGCTGTAGAGGCACATGTCTGTAGCCCCTAAAATTGTAGCTTCAGTCCCAAGGCATGTCTCCCAAGGCATGTCTACACTAGGAAATTATTTCGAAATAACTATTTCAAAATAGCATGTCCACACTACTGGGAAGTCTTGAAATTAGTCAAAGGCAAGCTCCCTTAATGTGGACATGCTACCTCGAATTAGAGCCCCAGGAAGCACTGGGGAGGAATTACTTTGAATGACTCTGGGGAGTAGTTATTTTAAAATAGCAGCAGTAGAGAGTCCATACTACCTCTATTTCAAAATAACTATTTTGAAATAAGCATTATTCCTCGTGAAATAACCAGTCTGTTATTTTGAAATAATGGGCTTGGTAGTGTGGATGCTCCACTTGTTATTTTGAAAAACAGGAGCCTAGGGGCCAAAGACCAGGGTCTGTGGGCTTTGTAGACCAGTCACCACACCCAAACAGCCCTGCACCCAATCTGGGAAAGACCTTTCCTGTATTCTCTTGTCAAGACAATTCAGAAGAATTTACAAGAAGAGAAGCTAGTGGACTTTTCTTTTGTCCTTCTCTTATTTTCCTATAGAAAGAGATGGCAGAGACTTTCAAAATAGAGTGAAGAATTCTGACATATTTGGGGACACATACTAGTCAACTTTTTCCTTTCAGACAATGTTTCCCTCAAACATAGTTTTGCCTTCTAACAGCACTTCCCCCTACATGTATTTGGACATTGATCAGACATTTAAATTTCACAGAGCCAAATAGCTACAACTCTCACGTGGCCAGTGTTTGACTGTTTTACTGTATGCCACTTTTCTCTAAAAGTACGTCTACACAGCAGTGTTATTTTAGAATAACTGATGTTATTCTGAAATAACATAGTCTACATCTACACTACAAGCAGTTATTTTGACATAATGTCAAAATAGTGTCGAACTGGAGGACTTTGTACTCCAACTTCTGTAATCCTCATTTTATGAGGAATAAGGGAAGTTGGAGGAAGAGTGCTCTTTCTTAGACTTCCTGCTGTGTAGATAGCACCAAAAGCCAAAATAAACTCTTTCGACTTAAGCTATGCAATTGACGTAGCTCAAGTTGTATAGCTTATTTCAGCTTTAGCCCTGCTGTGTAGACATACCCTAACTCAGGGTGTGTCTAGACTACAGGGTTTTGTCGACAAAAGTGGACTTTTGTTGACAAAACTATACCTGCATCTACACTGCCGCTGAGTTCTGTCGACATAACGTCGACAGAACTCAGCAGTTTTGTCAACGGCTGTAAACCTCATTCTATGAGGAATAATGCCTTTTGTCGACAGAGTTCTGTTGACAGAAGGCGTTATTGCATCTACACTGTCCTTTGCGTCTACACTGTCATGTCGACAAAGCAACTTGCTTTGTCGACAGAACTGGTTGTAGTCTAGACGCTCTTTGTCGACAGAAGCTTTGTCGACAGTATCTGTCGACAAAACTTCTGTCGACAAAAGCCTGTAGTCTAGACGTAGCCCTTTTGACCCAAATCTTTTGTCCCATGTTCATTTGCCTATGCTGTGTAGTAACTTAGGTTCTCAGAACAATGACTTCACCATCATCAAATACATCAATAGGCTGTTCTCCTACCTTTCCTTTTTTTCATTTAGTATGTCTACCACTTATTTGGAAACCTGCCATTTCTTACCTCTTTGGTTTGCCTCGGATGGCTTTCCCAGAACATCTGACTTGGATTAAAGACAAATTCCAAGTGCCAGCAAAGAGAGTTCCTAGCAAGAACTTACCTGTGCAGTCAAATGAATGTATATAATTATTGCTGAAATGTGAAACAAATACATGGGCATGAAATCCAAAGCGTTAATTTCTGGATGGAATTTCCTGCTGTATATAAACTGCTGTGATGGCAGCCGAAACAATGGATGTGTGGCTTGCAGACTAGTATACCAGCTGTGTGCTTGGCAGGCAGAAAGAGCCAATTATTATCAACTTTTTTTCCCCTCACATAACATTTTCACAGAGTGTTACTTAAATGCTCCTGAGGAAGTGAAATCTCAATTAGGTACTCATTTTCACCAATAAATTGTACAAGATGCTGAAGTTCTCTGTTTAGTCACCACAGAAAAATGACCACATGGGGCAATGCAAGTACAGCAATCTTCAGTAGGCATTGATGCCACAACCTTGGACACCAATGTCCAGACATTTCACCATTAGAGCTGAAGGAGTAATTCCATTTACAGGCAGCAGTACTAGACTCTTATCCTTTATGTAAATGAATCATGAGTGGTGATATGGCATACAGTTTTAAGCATCTTAAATAAGTTATATTTATATTTGTCTATGTATTTAATTTATTTCCATGATGACCTAGAAAGACCAGCATGAGTGGGTCAGGGCTGGCCTTACCATGCGGCGAACTGAGGTGGCCGCCTCAGGTGCCAGACTGTGGGGGCGGGAGGAGGCACCACTAGGATCCTGAGTGTAGAAAATTGTGTCTGCTGCTGGTGCATATGTATTTTCTCTGCTCTAGATGCACAGAGATGGTGGAATGCTGTGCTGGAGGAAGGAGGGCACAAGAGACATAACAGTCAGGCAGGAGAAAAGGTGGTATGGGGGCGTCATTTGAGCTCCCCGCCTCAGGTACCAAAATGTTATGGGCCAGCCCCGGAGTGGGTAATTCAGTCTTTCTAGATGCTTTCCACTCTAAACCCTGGTCTACAAAAGGGAGTTATTTCGAAATAACCCCCCTTATTTTGAAATAAACTGAGTGTCCACACTACCAAGCTCATTATTTCAGAATAACAGGCTGGTTATTCTGAAATCTGTACTCCTGCTTTCCTCAGGGAATAAGCTTATTTTGAAATAGTTACTTTGGGAGTTCTTGTTTACAAATGAGTTATTTTGAAATAATTTCATAGTGTAGACATGCCCGTATAGTAATAGTGGTTTGTAGGATGGGCTTACAGGCTAGCTGGGAAGAGCACCAGGTCATTTTGTGTAAACCCCCAAATAGGTGGCAACTGCTTTTGCTCACTCCGAGTAACATTTTCAAAAGTGCCTGATTCTCATTTTCAAAATGAGGTAAGTACCAATGTGCCTCTGTCGTACTAAAAATCAGGGAAACATGAGCCCCTAAGTGAGATATAAGAGCTTCTGAAAATGTCCCCTTATGTATTTGAAAGAGTCTCTCTAGAGGTGAAATATCTCTGTAGTCCATTAAGTACTCGTCCAGCCATTCAGTCACCTTGCACAAGCCGGTATGGTCCTATGGTCATTGCTCTTGTCTTTTATGTTTTGCTATCGCCATTAGGCAAGCCAGTAGAAATAAAACTTGTCCTCTTTGCCCTCTGTTTAGCATCCTGCTTTGAGCACAAGAGTCATTGAGCTTAATATTCACCCAGTAAATACAAGTGAAAAGGATACTATTCATTTGCAGTTCTATTAGTGGAAGCTACGGTTAACAATTCAAATCTAGGAGAAAGATAATTGCTGGGGCTGATTGCCAGCCATCCTCCTACATTGACTCACAGGGCAAAAAGAGAGTGAAAGTGAGAAAGGGAGGCTAAAATTATAGCACAACTCTCCAAGGAATATTAATGTAATATTTTTACACAATTCTCACTTTTTATCAAGTAAAGTTAATAAAAAGGATGGCTCTGGTAATTTTTTGCAATATTACATTTTTTCCTTGCAATAATTGGGGCCACTCTTCACTTTGTGAACTAATGAAACTTTTACTTTCTTTTTTTAAAACTTAGGGATGCATTATCCTTTTGGACTGGGAAAGCTTATTCTGCAATTTAAATCATGTTTGCTAAAAAATGTATGTGCAATATTCTGGGGCTATCGCTACAACATTGCTCTTCTCTCAGTAGGCTGGTGTGGATGTTCTGGGAGTGCTGTTGTGAATACCATACCACATGGGGTCATTAAGTAGCTCTGTAAAGTAGGTGTGGCTGGATTAGTGATCAGTGGATTAATCGTGTACATCATTAATATTTATTTGTATTATGGTGGCCTCTAGGAATCCCAGTCATGAGTTTGGGCCCCCCTCTGCTTGGTACAGCACAGATATGTAACAAAGACAATAGTCCTTGACATATAGGGCTCATAATTTCATAGAATCATAGGATTGGAAGAGATCTCAGACGATCATCGAGTCCAACCTCCTGCCCAAAGCAAGACCAACCCCAACTAAATTGTCCCAGTCAGGGCTTTGTCAAGCCGGGACTTAAAAGCCTCTAGAGATGGAGATACCACCCCTGCCCCTAGGTAACCCATTCCAGTGCTTCACCACCCTCCTAGTGAAATAGTTTTTTCTAATATCCAGTTTCCATTTTGGAAACTGACTAGCCCGAAGTAACTGCCTGCGTCTATATGCGGCAGAGAAGCGGGATTCCGAGATAAACCCCATAGTTCAAATTAAGGGGGAGTAACACTAATCTATGAGGAGTAACAGTTAATTCGAACTAAGGGGTTTATCTCGGAATCCCGCTTCTCTGCCGCGTATAGATGCGGGCAGTTACTTCAGGCTAGTCAGTTTCCAAAATGGCGACCGGCCGGGAATATGCTAATCAAGCGCAGGATATTTAAATCCCGTGCTTCATTAGCAATTTCAGTCGCTCTCATTACCCTCCCTAGTTCGAACTAGGGGGGCTAGTGTAGACGTACCCTAGGATTGGAGATTCCAGCAACTCCTTAGGTAACACGTTCCAGTGCTTCACCACCCTCCCAGTGAAATAGTTTTTGCTAATATCCAAACTAGACCTCCCCTACTGCCACTTGAGATCATTATTCCTTGTTCTGCTATCCGTCACTACTGAGAACAGCCTCTCTCCATCCTCTGTGGAACCCCCCTTCAGGTGGTTGAAGGCTGCTATCAAATCCCCCCTCACTCTTCTCTTCTGCAGACTAAATAAGCCCAAATCCCTCAGCCTCTCCTCATAGGTCATGTGCTCCAGCCAATTGATGATTTTTGTTGCCCTCCACTGGACTTTCTCCAGTACGCCTATATCCTTTTTGTAATGGGGGCCCAGAACTGGACACACTACTCCCGATGTGGCCTCCCCAGTGCAGAATAAAGGGGAATAATTACTTCCCTAGATCTGTTGGCAATGCTTCTACTAATGCAGTATGCTGTTAGCCATCTTGGTTACAAGGGCACCGTGTAGACTCATATCCAGCTTCTCATCCACTGTAATCCCCAGTCAGGATGCAATAGGCAAATGAAACAGGCACATGGGGTTGAGTGCTTTGGGAAGATGAGGTAAGAATAAAAACAGTAAACCTAGTGAAGCTTATCTGAAAAGCAGAAGTTGCACCTTGCCGCTTAGCTAAGCAATGCCAGAGTGATTTGTAGGCATTACAATGCAGGTAGGTTTTAACCTTCTGTTAAAGGCTTTGTGCTCAAGACAGCTATCTGGAATACAAATTGTAGATGTTTTTTGTATCCAGGTGACCGTCCACTTGCTCCAAGATAGTCTGTATGCCCTGAGTAGGGTCAACATTTAACTTGTGTTGGGAGCAGAGAGAATAGACACAGAGCTATGTGTCTCAGCAAAGAAAACTCTGGGACAGCTAGGCCTGGCCTACACTAAACCAGGCAGGTCAGCTTAGGATACACAATCTTACCTTAAGCCGAGCCACTGCAGCATCTACACTGTGGGAGGCTGACGGGAGCACACACTCCTGTTGGCTTCTCTTACTCCTCGCAGAATGAGGAGTACAGGACACCAGCAGGGGCTGCCCTCAACATTGGATTGGGGGTCTACACTAGACCTGCTAATTCAAATGCTAGAAGATCGACCTCTGGAGCAGGGGTGGGGAACCTCAGGCCCGGGGGCCAGACGTGTCCCCCAGCTTGCCTGGATCTGGCCCCTGAGGCTCAGGGTCCCCCCAGTGTTGGGGAACATGCACTGGCGCTCTAGCCCTCCTTCCCCCTCCCTCCTTGACCCACTATGGGGCTGGAGTACACAAAATCTACTAAGCTGGGCCCCCTAGGCTCTGGTGTGTGAGGGGAATGTGGGAATGTCTTTCTCCTTCTCAGTTGGGGGCCACATCAGTGAGGGTTGGGAGTTTTTTGGGGGGTTTCTCATCTGTGTGCAGCCCCCGACTGATTATTTTTTCTCTTGGTCAGTGGCCCCTGACCCGAAAAGGGTTCTCCACCCCTGCTCTGGAGGGTCAATCCTCCCCGTAGTGTAGCCATTCCCTTAGACTGGCTGCATTCAGTTACCCTCAGGCTCCTTTATGCTTGTCTGATAAAGCAGCCATAGCGTTCATGGGCACCTGGCTCTCTGAGTTGAACTTAATGCCACACAACCCATTCCTGGCAAGAAAACAAGCAAAGAAGAACGAGCAGAAAAGGCCAGTTCAAGTATTCTCCCCAGACTCGATTGATCCCAGTGTGGTTCTGTTCTGCCCATGATCCAGATCGTTGCTGACTCAGTATCATTCTGTCAGGGCAGGTCATTTTCTTACCTGTTTCACTGCCTTAGCTGGGGGGCTTTTCCAATCAGACGGACCTTTATTATTTGAGTTAAAGGGGTAACTCCACACCGCTGCCAGAAGTAATAGGTTTTTATCCTCCCGTTGATTAACCACTGTACAGAATCCTTGCTTCTTGGACAGCCATTAACCCCGTCCTGCCCTGGTGCAAAATGGGATTATGTCCATACCATCACAATTATATCAACCAAAATATGTTTTCTCAATTTCCAATGTATTTTCAGGTCAGTTCAGGTCAGTATATTGCAGTAAATATTTAATTACACTGCATCACTCACCCTTTATCTTTAACCCAGCATGTTATTGGGTACCATTTCCTAGTGAGCCCTCCCCTGCAACCCCACCAAATATGAATTGATTTCAATTTGGTCTCATGTATGCTGGGTACATAAAGCGCTATGTCCCCAGAATACACAAAGCCAAACTAAAAATTCCCTGTTCAATTTACTCTTTTTCCTTCTATACCAAGCTGCTTAATGAGCCCATTCCAGGATAAAAATACCAGCACCTGCTGTATGAAGCCACACAGAGAGCTAATGCAACATATTCAGGTAGGTCTTATGTTTTCTGACAAAAGAAAGCTCCTCCTGGGTGTTCATTCCTGAAAATGAGATATAAAATAGTTTCACATTTCCCTAGGGTACCAGCACTGCTCACTCCATCAGACTGCAGTGGACTGAGATCTATTAAAAGTTTTAAAACTAATCATCCGCTTGGTTATAATGTCCTTACCCCGCTTGGGAAGGTATTGTCAGGCTTCCATCAGTCTGTCAACATTCCTGGTTGGGGATGGTTAAAAATGCTGCTATTTTTGCAGCTGTGAACAATCTAATTCCTCTAGACTTTCTGCCACTTTCTGAGTGAGTGTCATATATGGATTGTAACAGTATCTCTGTGTGTGTGGTGTGTGTGTGTGTGTGTGTGTGAGAGAGAGAGAGTGTAAAATCAATTTGTATAACTAAAACTACATCCTTCTTTACCAGGCATAGTAGAAAATGTGCTTCTTGGAAAGCTAGCATGGCAATTCCTACTCTTTTGTAATCTCCACACAGCTAATTGGATAATCCAAAGGTTATTCCAGAGATTCTGAGCTCCTTTTGCATGGCCCTGAATGCCCTCAACTCCAACTGAAGTTACTGTGCGTGGCATCTCACAGAATTATTTTATTTCTATTGAAGAAGCACAAAGGGGGTCCAGTCAGAGACCCCATAGTTCATGGGCCTGTATAGTCACAAGACAAATTGGCAACACCAGGAGTTCAGAAATAAGAATGGTTTAAAAATTCTCTATTTCAAATAGTAAATCTTAGGGTCTTTTGATTCTCCTTCTGGATTTAATCTTTAGGGTTTAGTTTTTCTCCACATCCATGAGGGCTAAAAACCTACTTTTTTTTTTTTTTTAATGAAAGCTAAGAATCTCATATGGTCACTCCAGGAGTTGGGACTTCAAGAAAAGATAGTGTGAGACTTGTGATAAAATCATGAGAGTTTGGTAGCAGCGGGATGGGGTCCATATTGGGAATGGCCATGTGGCTTGCACTTACTTGATGGACTCCTTGAAAAGCTGAAGGCTAGTTATGACGAGAGAATAGTGCTAGCCAAATGCTGCTGATTTTAATTAGACAAAATTTCCATGGAAGTCGGTCAGTGCATTTAGCCCTACCAGAGGTGTGAATGGCAATTGACATCATTTTTTGTACCTTCCTTTCATTCTGGCTATTTCTTCTTCTTCTCACGAGGAAGTGGCCTAGTTCTAAAAATCTAGGCACTTTGATCTCAGGACTGTACATAACACAGTCCCTGTCCCTAGGGTGCTCACCATACCCACTGAGCCTTATTTCTTCTCAGTTGCTTAAAATACACGGTCATTAAAGCAAACAAACTTCAGCCTGACATAAATTTTCATCCGCAATTCTCAACATTAGCAATCTTAAAAGCGAAAGATTCCACGGAGGACAGCAAAGCAGCTTTTAAAGAGGAGTGCAAACATAATGGGCCATGGCAGGGGTTCCCAAACTTTTTGACACGGGGACCAGTAAATCTATTCACGAGCTTTTGGAGGACCGGTAACATTCATTTGCATATTTGCATATTCATTAAACAAATGATGAATATTCAAATAAGTTGTTTCTGGTCCTCCCAAAGCCCCCAGTGCCAGCTTTAGCAAAGCTTTTGATACGGTCACCCACAATATTCTTGCCAGCAAGTTAAGGGAATATGGATTGGATAAATGGACTGTAAGGTGGATAGAAAGCTGGCTAGACCAGGGTTTCCCAAACTTTTTACTTTAGTTGGAACCCGTTTTTTTTCAGTACTGTTTTTTACAGCCCAAAAATATAAATGCATAGAAAAAAAGAATTAAAACTGAATAAATTTTCAGTGTTTCACCCGGCTGCATCCTCTGCCCAGCCTGGGCCATGGCTTGGGGGACCCGGCACCACATGGGCACTCCAGGAGGCGGGAGCAGGAGCAGATTGGGGGTAGGGTATCTGGCTAGGAGGGAGAGTGCAAGGAGGGGTAGGGTTGCCAGGTGTCCGGTTTTGTACCAGACAGTCCAGTATTTGAGGGTTCTGTCCGGGAAACAAATTGAGAAAATACCGGACATATAAAATGTCCAGTATTTTCTAATTAGGTAAGTTTTATTATTATTAGGTGTATCGGTCCGTAGCTGCGAACTGCCTGGCTAGTAGATATGCTCATGCTGCGTGAGTGTGTCTACCAGCCAGGCAGTTTGCAACTATTCGAGGGAGGGTATGGGGGGGGCAAAACGGAATCCCCGGGGCTGGACTCACTTGTGTGCCCGGGTCTGCATGTGCCCAGGTCAGTCCCACTTCCTGCCAGCCGATTTGCTCCCCCCTTCCCTGCTTCTCCTCCTGATCTTCCCCGTCCAGCCTTGCTGCCCCTGTCCAGCCCTGCTTCCAGCGGCCGATTTCCCCACCGATCTCCACCGGCCAGCCTCACTCCCCCGATTACCCCCGACCAGCCCCGCTCCCCGACCCCTTCCCAGCTGGCCAATTCTCCCTTCTCCTCCTGATCTCCCCATGGTCAGCCCTGCTGCCCCCATCCAGCCCTGCTTCTGGAGGCTGGTTCTCCCGTCCTCCTCCTCCCGATCTCCCCTGGCCAGCACCCCTCCCCGTCCCCACCTCCTGTCCAGCCCTGCTTCAGCCGCCTGCCCACCCATCCCCCTGATCTGCACCGGACAGCCCCGCTGCCCCCAACCCTGCTTCCCGGCGGCCGTTTCCTCCCCCCCACACACCTCCTCCCAGCCCGCCCTACCCCCCTCCCGGCAGCCATGCTGAGGCCCGGTATTTTTTTCCCGTGGCCCAGTACCGGGCCACGGCCCATACTTTGGGAAACATTGGGCTATGGTATTTGTAGCCCTTAGGAAAATGATCATGAGGTGTGTGTACCGGGGGAGAGGCGGGGCCGGGATTTATTCAGAAGAAGGAAAGTAATCTTCATTGTGGTGGGTTGCTATTATTAATCCAATTCTCAGGGGAGGCAGGGGGGACAAAGCCCATGGGTGGGTGTGTGAGAAGCAACACATGTCCTCATCCTGAATATATATATAAATATATACAAATAACGGCAGTAGGTATCTTGCAAAGGAAAGATGCTTTGAGATTTAATTATGAAAAGAGCTAAATAAGAACTAGGTAGGGGGACCCTCTCAGTGCTCCCGAAAGGGGCGGGGCCTTAAGTAGAAGGGGCGGGACCTTAGGTGGAAGCGGTGGGGCTGGCAGCAGTCAGCCCTAAGAGCCTCCTGGAGCATGCCACAAGGCACTCTGGTGGCGATTTAAAGGACCTAGGGCTCTAGCTGCTGCCATTCTTGTGCTAGCGGTGGCAGTGAACCAGGATCCCTGGCCTTTATGAATTGCCGGGCTCCAGGACAACTGCTTCCTTTGCCCTCCCCCCTCGTGGTGAGCCTGTAACTACGTATTATTAGTGGTAAATATCATCAATCAGAAATACATACTTTTTATGATCCAACTTGTAATGTCAACTAGCTTCTTTAGATCTGATGTATATTCAGGGATTTGGTGAGCTGAAATAAGTGGGAAGTTGTGATTAAAATGCACAAGGAAGGAGGAGAGGAAAAGCAGACTGAGTTCTCTTTTAACGTAATTATTTTCATGGCTTTTCTCTGCATCCTCTCTGGTTTTTCAACCAAAACTGAACGCAATATTTCACTATGGGTCTCTCCAATGCTGCATATGGAAGTAAACCCACCTTATCTTTCTTGTCATACTCACGCCCTACTCTCCTGATCAAACATCCAAGGATCCTCCCAGGACCAGCTACAGACAGCAGTTGTGTTCAAATACAAGACAGAATGATGGATGGACCACACAGGCGAGTGTGGCTGAGCCTTATTATTTCTGCCCAGAAAGGGCAGAATTTTCAAAATACCTGGGCATCCTTAACTAGGGTGAGATTTCCAAAGGATCTCAGCATTTTGGGCACTGAATTCTTTTGAAAATCCAGCTGTGTTAGACCAGGAGCTGCTGACTGAACAGTACTTTTAAAAACCTAGATTTTACTGAGGATCCCAAAAGAAGAAAAATTCCCTTTTACAATCTGTGCAAAAATTTTAGGTGCTGACTCTGCATTGGAAAATCTTGTCTCGTTTGAAAATGTGAGCTCATGTTATTCCTCCTCAGAGCAGCCATGACACCACAGAGAGGAGCCCGTAGTAAAGCAGTACATTGGAACAATGATGGTTTCACTTCAGATCAATCCATTCTCTGTTTACACACTTGCCCCTTCTTGTCCTGCTCTCCCTTCAATAAGGGGACTTCCATGAGAGCTGTTGGCTTGAAAGCTGCCCTAGCTTACTTCATTGAGCTAGCCCTACTGCCAATCTTATGTGCTTACATAGAATCCTAGGGCTGGAAGAGACTTCAGGAGGTCATCGAGTCCAGCCCCCTGCCCAAAGCAGGACCAACCTCAACTAAATCATTCCAGCCAGGGCTTTGTCAAGCCGGGACTTAAAAGCCTCTATGGATGGAGATTCCACCCCCTCCCTAGGTAACCCATTCCAGTGCTTCACCACCCTCCTAGTGAAATAGTTTTTCCTAATATCCACCCTACACCTCCCCTTACCTTATGCATAGCATCCACGGATATTTGCATGGAAGTGCTTCCTACTCTGGATCACCCCAGGGCTAAGTGATCCTTATTCCCCATGAAGTCCAGCTCCCATTGAAGTCAGAAGCAGCTTTGCCTTTGACTTCACTTGCTGCCCAATATGATTCTAAATACCTCAGACCACATTTGAAAAGGGGCTAAGTTTCCCAATATCTTCCTGACACCCAAGCATGCTCTAAAAATAAACACGAGCCAAGTCAAATCATCCGACGTGCACCAGTAACAAAAACAGCTACCACGGGTCGGACAAGTGTTTGCATCTAGCTAATTGGTTTGTTGGTTTGAGCAATAATTTTCTTCATCCAGCCATGACCCATTCGTTCTCAGCAGTGAATGGTAAAAGGGCCATTGTGAAATGAAGCTGCTGATATTGGTTCCAAAACCTAGCAGTTGTGTATCTGCATCACACAAGTCCATTTCTGGGCATCAGGCCAAGCCTTTCCCAGACAGGATTTTAGGCCTTTAAATTAGCACGAGGACTTAATGAAACCACTTAACCTTCTATTTCCCCACCTCCGCCAGCAGTGGAATTCCAGCTCCAGATGAACCCCTACACACCCAATTTGCTTAGAAATGGAGACTTGAATTATGGTTACAATGATAGTCGCTGACTGAGCAAGGTATTTAAGCCGATACTTTACGCTGAGCACATGAATAATCCCATATGCTTAAATATCTTGCTGAATCAGGAGCCAGGAGCCAGGAATTCAGTGTGATTGCAGGGAATACAACAGTGATGGGCAACCAGCGGCCAAACGGCTGCACGCAGTCCATCGGGGTTCTATATGTGGCCCACGAGACATGTTGTTTACATGCCCATGTGCAGGGTTGCCAGATTCTGCAGGTTTCCATCCACATAGTGGGGTTTTTTCCTACCAGTTTTACTAAAGGGACAGGTGTAAAGCAAGGGCACAGGAAGTGAGGTGCATGCTGATTGCACACCACACTGACTGTGCTCCCTCTGCATCCAATCAAAGCGCTGCTACGCTTCGACGGGAACGCACTGCAAATTCTAGGTACACAAGCACCGTTAGCAAAACTACTCTGCCTGGGAGACTGGCTTTGGCATGAAAATGTTGTGGTCCACTGGGCTGAAGGAGGGCCACTCATGCAGCCCACTCCCTAGCCTAGCTTGCCACCCATCACTGGAATACACCCTCCAGAATAGGACATTTCTTTGCATGATAGGTGGGTTTATTAAGGCTCTAGGATTATAATAAATATATTAGAGAATGAAGGACTCCTGTGAGACCTCACCCAAATGTCAAGGCACTTTTTTATTTTATTTTTTCACGGTTTGAAAAGTTTGGTAAACTTTTATTTTAGTTTTTCAAAGGCCCTTTCATTTCCCATTCTGTCCTTTTGTACTGCTTGTTTCTACTTGGAAAAGGAAGCAAAAGAGCAGGAAAAAAAAATCTCATGAGAGTTTTTTCTCAGACTTCCAACCTAAGCTTTTCCTACTCTGAGTGGAACTGGGGAGAAGATCGTGTTTCAGGAGGAGCATGCTTTGTTGAGAGGTGAGGGGCTGATGAATGTGATGCACTTAAAACCAGCAATGAGCAAATACTGGCTTGCAGGCCATATCTGGTTCACCAAGGTTAGCCACTGGGGGGCCATCGCCGCCGTATTTACCTGCGCCTCTGCTGGTACGGGCAATTACAGCTCCCATTGGCTGCAGATCACCGTTCCCGGCCAATGGGAGCTGTGGAAAGCTGTGTCGAACAGTGATCCACAGCCAATAGGAGCTGTGGGAAGCTGTGTCGAACAGTGATCCACGGCCAATGGGAGCTGTGGGAAGCTGTGTCGAACAGTGATCCACAGCCAATAGGAACTGTGGGAAGCTGTGTCGAACAGTGATCCACGGCCAATGGGAGCTGTGGGAAGCTGTGTCGAACAGTGATCCACGGCCAATGGGAGCTGTGGGAAGCTGTGTTGAACAGTGATCCACGGCCAATAGGAGCTGTGGGAAGCTGTGTTATAGACTTTAAGGTCAGAAGGGACCATTATGATCATCTAGTCTGACCCCCTGCACAATGCAGGCCACAGAATCTCACCCACCCCCTGCTAGAATAATCCTCTCACCTATATCTCAGATATTGAAGCCCTCAAATATTTTGAAGACCCCAAGATGCAGAGAATCCTCCAGCTGTGATCTGTACCCCATGCTACAGAGGAAGGCGAAAACAGTGATCCACGACCAATGGGAGCTGTGGGAAGCTGTGTTGAACAGTGATCCACGGCCAATAGGAGCTGCAATTGCCTGTACCTGCAGAGGTGCAGGTAAATACAGAAGCAGCTGCCTGCCAGGGGCTAACCCTGGCAAAATCCCTGCTATTTTATTGCCCACTCCTGCCCAAAACCTTGGTTGGCTGAGGTACGTCACTCAGGGATTTGAGAAGTTTGCGCTGGTGAGGGATGTTGCTATGTCACCACTGGGTTGATGGACCTGCTACCTCCTCTCAGGGAACTGGATTTACTAAAGCGACAGAAAAACCCTTCTGCCACGCCAATGTCGACACTGAAGTACTGCAGCTGTACCACAGTAGCACCTGTAGTACAAGTCTAGAAGTTGCTTCTGGGTTTGGCATAGAGACAGACAACAGATTTCTGAGCACCACAAGCTCACCACCATAATGCAAAAATAATGCACCACAAGCTCACAACCATCAAGATTTCCTTCATGTGTGAGCTCAGAGTAGGGACAACACCCTCTTTCCCCCGTGCCTCGCTCACTGGAACTAAACAAGCCAAGGTTCACGTGTAATTTTGTATCCCTGATTTCAGGTACCTTGGCACTAACTCCTGGAAGGGAGGAGCACATGTACTTCTGATTGACATCAGTTGGAATTAAAAGCTCTGCTTTTTGGAATATTATGCCCAAGGACCCTCCCTTTGGGCACCCAAAATCACTGGTGACTGGTCCGATGGCTTCAACGATTAGGAAAACTTGGCTCGAGAAGTGCAAATTCCTGCCTCAAAGTCAGAGGTGCACTTCAAACAGTAAAGCATTATCGTATGTTGATCCACTTCCAATTTTGAAGGCTGTGTAGTTACAAAAAAAACAAAAACAAAAACAAAAAAACCTCAACAAAGCATCTCTGAGAACAAAAGGAAAAAAGGGGAGGGCGGAAGATAAGCCTTCAGAAAACATTTTAGAAAAACATATTCAGCTCTAAGGAAATTATAAAAGGTGGGGGGGTCATAATAACCACCACAAGGATGAGCTATTTTCTGTATTCAAAGGAGAGAAAAACTCTTTGCTCAATAGCATGGATTAAGAAAAGCTTAATCAAAGTCAAAGGACAATTATAATGTCAGAACAAATTATGATAAAAGACTAAATCTCAGAACTGGTCCAAGAGGAGACAGAGAGACCTAATGTCTGGCTTAATTGATTTCAGGGCTTGGATGGGGAAAGCTGTGTATTGTAGAAACATCAATTGTTCTATTTCCTTAATCATTTAGTCTGGCTGTTCAGTTCGTAATGATGTTCTGGGCAGCTGTGAAAATAACATTCTGGGTAAACACAGGGAGAAGGCAAATGTAAATACTTGCGATCAGTCACAGTGACGGAAGATTGTACTTTCAGTGCCACATTGTAAGGAGTAAATAAGAGAATATGCAAGTGCTTGGAGTTTGTTGTTTGGTGACCTTTATATAACCAGTTTCTCATTTGTTATATGATCATGTGTGACTCTATTAGCTAAACTGAGGATTTCTAGTTAGACCTGTAAAGCAGCCATAGTAACGCCTAACACTTTTCTTCATAAATTTCAAGATGTTTACAAATAAGGTTGGTGTCATCATAGTCATTTTACAGCTGGGCAAATTGAGGCATAGAGAAGTGAACTGATTTGCCCAAAGATACCCCTAAGAACATATCGTAAGAACCTCCGTACTGAGTCAGACCAAAGAGCCATCTAGCCCAGTATTCTGCCTGCCGACAGTGGACAGTGCCATGGATGGATCTATCCAAGGATGGATCAATGCCATGGATGGATCTATCCTCAATGAATTTGTCTAGCTCTTTTTTTTTTTTTTTTTTTGAACCCTGCTATTATCTTGACCTTCACAACATCTTCTGTCAAGACGTTCCACAGGTTAATAGTGTTCTGTGAAAAGGAAAATTCAGTAGGTCAGAGACAGAACCCAGTTCTCCTGAGCCACAGTCCATTGCCCCATCCCCTTGGGCATATCACTTTAAAGAACTACATCAGTATCATTTTTATTAAAAAATATTTTATGCGATTGTATCTTGCTTGTAAAATGCTTTATGTACTCTCTTCCTCCTGTGGCTGATTCACAGAGCTTAGTCATCTACTGCTGTTCCCAGGTATGAGGGTTAGACACCTAAATACCTTAAAAATCTGGGTCTAACCCTCATACGTGGGAACAGTCATGTTCCTCAGCTGTGCCTTCCTAAGTCTCCAGCCTAAGCTGTGTCTCATACTGCTTTGAATCATAGAATCATAGAATCCCAGGGCTGGAAGAGACCTCCGGAAGTCATCGAGTCCAGGCCCTGCCCAAAGCAGGACCAACCCCAACTAAACATCCCAGTCAGGGCTTTGTGAAGCTGGGACTTAAATACCTCTAGGGATGGAGATTCTACCACCTCCCTAAGTAACCCATTCCAGTGCTTCATCACCCTTCCTAGGGAAATAGTTTTTCCTAATATCCAACCTAGACCTCCGCCACTGCAACTTGAGACCATTGCTCCTCATTCTGCCATCTGTCACCACTGAGAACAGCCTCTCTCCATCCTCTTTCGAGCCTCCTTTCAGGTCATTAAAGGCTGCTATCAAATCCCCCCTCACTCTTCTCTTCTGTAGACTAAATAAGCCCAAATCTCTCAGAATCTCTCCTCATGTGCTCCAGTCTCGTAATCATTTCTGTTGCCCTCTGCTGGACTTTCTCCAATGCGTCCACATCCTTTCTGTAATGGGAGGCTCAAAATTGGATGCAATACTCCAGATGTGGGCTCACCTATGCCGAATAAAGGGGAATAATCACTTCTCTAGATCTGCTAGCAATGCTTCTCCTCATGCACAATAATATACAATTAGCCTTCTTGGCTACAAGGGCACACTGTTGTCTCATACCCGGCTTCTCATCCACTGTAATCCCCAGGTCCTTTTCTACTTAGCCAGTCGGTCCCCAGCCTGTAACAATACCTGGGATTTTTACAGTCTTTTATCTGCACCTCCTCTTTGCTCTGCTGCTGACTTGTTGTGAGCCTCAACCTGTAAGTGCCCTTGTGTGGTTTGGGAAAGAAGTGAAGGAGTAGTGATGTAGAAACACCTGTCCCTCTTCACCTGGGAGATGTAAAATCATGCAGTCAGTTTCTTTTGGGGCATGATCCAAGTGTAAAGTAAGTGGCGCTGGTAGACAGTAAAGTAGTAGTGGAGAGCGAAAGAGGATCTGTAGAAGAGACAGAGACAATAAACATATGGAGAAAGAATAAATAGAGGAGTGACTGGGAAGAAAGGTGATGCACCTAAGTCTTGGTAGGTGATATTTATAGAGCACATATTACACTGTAGAAACTTCCAGGAGAAAAAGAATTTGTCCTGGGTATTGTTTCTTGAGCAGCTGATCTTCTCTATGATAGTGCCAGGGAGATCTCCATTGGCTTAAGAGGGTCTAAAATCTTTGGAAAGAACTTCCAAGTACCAGAAGCCTCTAAAGTTTGTTTGTTTTTCAGTGTGCTATGTAGGAATGTGCTTGAAGTGTTGGCTGAATCCAGAGTTGCTGAATGATTGGAGTTGTTTGGATGTGGTCTTTAGGTTTGGATCCATAAGGTTTTTAGGGGCCAGATTTTACTCATGACCATGGGAAGTGAATGGAAGTATTTGTCAAATAAGATGCTGCCCAAGAAAAGCATGGATGTTGAATTCTGGGCCTGTGTAATTTGTTGGCCATGAGTCATGGGAATGTCACACTACAAATGAATGGCTAATAAATAATGGTAATAATTCAGAGAAGTCGCTTTGTTCCCTCTCTCAAATGTTCTGGTAAGAATTTTTCTTTTCTTGTCTCCTACAAAGTGATCATTCTGAATGACAACATCCTAAACATGTGCAAGCAGATGACACCAATAGCACAATTAATTGAAACATATTGGTGCCAGAAGTTCAACATTTCAAGTATTTAGTAAAAAAACCCCAAACTAGACATATGTTGAGCTATTTTTGTTATTGACGCCATATGGCCTGAATCTTTCCCCCTCCTGTGATGGTGTAAATCAAGTTTATCTTCATCAAAGTCTTGGCATTGCACAGGGATCAACATGGCATAAGTGAAAGCAAAATGGGACCTTGTGATATCTGAAAGGAAATCAACTTTATATTGAAGTTTAACCTGCAATGTTTGAATTCAGAGTCAAATGAACTCACAGTTTAAGAGTGTTGATTATTTGATTTGACTAGTTTATATTATATGGAATTTGGGTGTGAAGTTTAAATATGACTTCTGGACCTGGAGCAGATCTGCACCAAAGTTGGGAGAGGTTTGGATTCAGGGTTTCATTTCAGGTCCTTCTCCATTATTGAGTAAAAACAAAACCACCCAGCAACAAAGTGTTAGGTACCCATTAGATAGCTTTCCAGTATGTGAAACCCATACTTTTTGAATAAACATGTAGAAAGCATCCTAATTGTCCTAGATGTTTTTCCAGTAAAGCTACTCAGAAACTAGAGAAATAAAAAACCCTTGGTATATTACACCATGCAACTCAGTTCGATATTGGGTTTCCTGTTGCCATAGCTGCAGTTAGGAAAATGCATTTTTCTCAAAGATTGATAACCACTGTTTGCAATGTTTTTAGCTCTATGTGGTGAGACATAATATCCAATACCCCTAAGTAGAATATAATTCAAACACTTGGGAATCATTGAGATCATATTTGAGCCTTGTTATGTGTAGGACAAGAATAGTATCTCACCGGTGTCCATCGATGTGTTTTATCCTGCCCACTTAGAAGATAACTTTCATGTAGCTTGGTACAAAAAACAGTTCCCTTAAGCTTCTTCTCTGATCCTCCAGACGCAAACCACTTTACTCAATGGTAGCCATGTTGATACATAGAACTGGACATCTGGTCTTTGCTGTCCTCATTATTAAGAATCTCATGTACATTAAAAATGGTCAGTACTTTATGAGTTTTGGTTCATTCGCAAGTCTAAAGTGATCTGAGATTCAGGGAGGGAAAAATGCCTGAAGATCCCGATATTATTTATTTTTTGCTTTACTGTTTTTTTTTATTTTTGCCTGCACTGCTACAATGCTTTGTGGGTTTAGTGTGTGCATGAAGGCACATTGGAACGCTGTTGATAAGTCATCTTCTAATGAACCATTCAGCATCCATGGATTGAAACTGGGACCTCCTGTTTCTACCACCTGAGTTACAGAAATAATTCCATTCATTTCTGGTTGTGGTTTCTGGGGCCAGACAGTAGAGGGAGACATGACCACATTAAACTAGCAAATTATACTATGGACCAGATCTTCAGACGTACTCAGGGACAGAGTTACAAGTGCTCCACAATCAGCAGCAACCTCTGTGACCTTTATGGCCAGATTTTCAGACGCTCGGGATGCACCCAACATAAAACAGTCTGCTGAGTTCTTTCGAAAATCCGATACTTGGGCTGGGATTTTCAGAAGTGTCCGGCTTTGCATTATCTTTGCTCCAGCAGAAACCAATAGTAAAATTTAAAAAAAAAAGTAAAAACAGATTTGCACCAGTGATGAGAACTTTTGAAAATCTGTCCCAGGCAGGGGAGTCGACAGCCTCAGTGGGTAAGCTGGGAGGGGCCCAAGCTCCATGTCCCCAGAGGGGGCAGTGCCTCAGGCAGAAGGGACGGGGCCTGGGACAGCCATCCTTCCATCCCTCCCCTCCCCAACCCACAGTGCCACCTAGAGTGCTGTGCACAATCCCCCAGCAGCGATTTAAAAGACCTGGGGTCCCAGCCACCACCTTTCAATCAAGCGCCTCTGGGCAATTGCCATCTTGACCCCCCCTCCCCGCCTCCAAGCCTCCTCATCCCCCATCAGAAGACCTGGTACCAGGTGATCTTTCTGGCACAGAACCCAGGAGAACATAGCCTGGAATTTTCAGAGAAGTCTTAAGGGAACCCATTCCCATCGAAAGACCCTGGGCATTGTGTCCTAGATTCCATTTGTGCCTTTGCAAATTTGCCTCTCTCCTCTCATAGCTGCCTTTTAAAAACCACTTTGTTCCAATGCCCTTTGCCAACACAAAGTTCATGTACATATATACAATTAGATTATTTCATTTAAAGACATAAAAAGCATCATTGTACTTATTCTCAAATCCTACCATGAAACAATGGACTTGGACAACTGGGAGGGTGGGGGGGGGGGGCAGGGAAGGTATCCCAGAGTAGAATCCGGTGTCTGCTATCAGATACCTGTTTCCCTCCCCCCTTTTAAAAAAGCGAATGAACTGAAAGGAAAGGCTGAATCATTGTGAGATGTTTATTGTCAGGACCACAAGTTAGGGGTATAGTGCACTGATAACTAGGGAGAGAGAAACATTTTTGTTCCGGAATATTGTAAAATCTTTTTTTAAACACCACATTTTTCTGTCACTGGAGATGGATTTATTAACGGGCTGTACCTTTAGAACATCTATATATCTTATTAACAATAGTTTGATTTATGTGTGAGCTGAACGAGTAAATTTTAACAATGTTACTTATTGTTTTATTTCTGGGAAACCTTAAAAATGGAATGTATTTTTTTCTAGTCTTATGAGGTTGCTTGTGTAACTCTTAACTTAGTTCGGAATAGCTTCACCTACTCAGAATTATTTAACTTTTAATAAAATCTGATAACCAAGCTAGATGATCACATTGGTCCCAAGTGGCAATAAAACCTAAATATCTAAGGGGAGAAATGTAACACCAATGTACATGTGACAAATTAAGACCTAGTGGAAGTGAATGCAACTCCATTAACTTCAATGTAGTAGTACTTGCTTGAATTCTGGTCTGAATTTCATATTGAATGTCTTCTTTTAGAGCTGATATAAAAGGTGATATGGCTAACATAACAGTAATTGTAATAGAGATGTAGCCGTGTTAATCTGATCTTGCTGAAACAAAAGAAAGGACTATGCAGCACTTTAAAGACTAAAGAGAATTTGCCAATTCTCTTCCAGAATTTGATCTGAGGAAGTGGGTCTGGCCCACGAAAGCTCATCACCTAATAAACCATCTTGTTAGTCTTTAAAGTGCTGCATAGTCCTTTCTTTTGTTTCATAACAGTAATTGGGCTTCAGTGTAAGATAGTGAAACTTACCTACCTACTAAACTCTGCTTTAATTACTCTGGTGTAAATCTGAAGAAACTGCCATCTTTTTAAAGGTTTTTAGGTGATTATCTCCCATTGATTTCAATACTAGCTAGATGCCTAAAAACCTTTTAAATATGGCCCTTGTCCCACCAAATGAAGAGAACTGATTTGAGTTGACACAGATGTAACTGAGCAAAATTATCATGGTAAGAATGGAAAAGTTAGTGTTCAGCTGGCCCAAAGCCCCAATTCCTTTAAATCACACTGACGTAGCTTCTTATTTACTCCCACTTATTTAGGCCCCTTTTTTCTCAGGTATTTATATGTCCCCATGAGCATAGAATAGTTGTTAATGTATTTATCCTGAGAACAACCCTCAGCCCCATTTTACAGACAGGTAATAGAGATTCCCTGACTAGTTTCAGGTCACATGGGAAGCCTGTGGCAGAGCATGGAATTAAACCTGGCTGTCTTGAACCCCAGCCTCAGCCTTAACCTCTGGACTATCTCCTAAGCTTTCCTTTGCCTCACTCCTATTAATAGGCCCATTATCTTCACTGAGGCGACTTGTGTCAGTACCATCCAGTGAGCCTGATTCTTCTGTATCCAGAGACACAGGAAGTAGGAGTGCAGGGGTGGGGCGGGTGCAGCACCCAACAGATTGTGTACCCTGCACTGGGGTCCCAGCCACCAGCTTGTGCACAGGGGGGGGCCCCACTGCTACCCAGAGTCCTGGCTGCTGGCACCACTGCCTCTGGAGATCCTAGCTGCTGGCCTGCAGGCTGCATTGCCAGTCGTCAACCTCCCAGTGGGGGTCCCAGCCTGGGATAGTGAGGGGTGCAGATGAGGTAAAATTGGGGGGGGGGAAGAGGTGCAGCTCAGAACCCCCCATCCTAAAAATTGTTCTAGCACCACTGTCTGTATGGTAATATCATAGAGTTGAAGGCCAGAAGACCCCAGCAGATCATGCAGCGTAACTGCTGTCTGTCACAGGCTACCAACACCACGCCACAACCTCCATGCTAGGCACCGGAATTAGACCAAAGTATCACAGCCCACAGGAGACTACCCTAGCCAGAGGATGGTAGGGATTGAGAGGCACCAAAGCCCAGGTTCCTGCAATGGCAGGGGAATGATGAAGTGAGAGATATAAGATGTCTTTGATCCAGAGCCCCTTGTAGTCTGTGGGAGTCTTTCTGCTGACTTCAGTGGCCTTTGAATGAGGCCTCAGAGCCGTCCCATCTGTAGGACAGTGCAGGGCGGCTGCCCCAGACACTGCACTTTGAGGGCCCCCACGGTGGCTACCTCCACCATCCTATGGATGGGATGGGCACAGGGCAGCAGCACGGGTAACCCTGCCCCATACTCACTCTGGTGGTGGGAGCTGGAACGGTCCAGCAGCCTGCTCTGCTCTGCTCCACCACCCCGACGTCTCCCGGTCTGCTGTGCTCAGCTCCTCCGTGGCAGCAGGAGGCACCCCCGTCACAGGGCACTTGGCTTCCTGCCACTGTGGTGAAGCGAGGCTCAGTGGGCTGGGAAGGTGACATGGCACAGCAGGGCGGAGCGGAGCAGGCTACCATGCTACATCGGCTCCAGCCAACAGGGCGTCCCCTGCTGTCGCCCCACACCCAGCTCGCATTGCATGGGGCAGGGAATAAGGGGGCAAAGCAGGGGCGGGATGGGGTGCAGTGGGGAGGAGTTTGGGGAAAGGGGTGGAATGGGGCAGAGATGGGATGAAGTGGGGCCTTGGGCCGTGTGTCCCATGCCCCCCTAAGGAGGGCTCTGTCAGGCCCTTACATAGTGTAAGTCAGGAGAAATCAAGAGCTGCAAGTAAGTGGACTGATAACTGGCACCAGTGCAAATGAAAGACATAGAGCAATAATTGTTAACTTACATTGACTCATAACTTCTTTCTAGTTATTTTCCTTGCTGCTTCTCTGCCCTCCAGCTCCTTGGTGCACGAGTTGCACACACCAATTTGTAAATTACAAGACCTCTACGTGTCACCTTTGAATGTAGGCCAAGGAGTTTAAAGGTTAAAATCCTCCTTCTGGCGCAAACATGAGAAGTTTGGGAGATTTAAATAATAGACGGTTTCAAGGCCGGGGAGGGCAGCATAACAGGCATTTGCACCAGGCTCTCAGGCAGGTATTACGTTGAGGACAAATGATAGTGTTTTCAGCCATAATTGCAGAACTTTAACCCAATTTTCCCAGAGGCCATTAGGACAACATAATAATATGCAAGCTATGATGTATATTAACATACAGCTAGTCTTTGTCATCTCCCCTCCTTTCCCTTTTGCATGAGGGCTGGCGGCTTGCATTATCTGGTGGATGCTTATAATGGTTGTAGGGATGAGGGCAGTGCATTTGCAAAGTGTGTAATATACATTTCAGTGCCTAACTACAAGGATAAAGTAGAAATTAGACACACTGCTACCATGCTTTTAAGCACAAAATATTAGTAATTTATAAGAGTGAAGTTAAATTCCACTTTTGGACCCTTCCAAGTAACTGAGAAGACAGAAAGGATCTGATTCTGAGCTAATGTAATTTAGCCCAGCTTTCAGATGGGTTCTATGCCTCCTTTAGACTTTCAAGCAATCCCGGGCAGTTGGGGGCCAGTTATAGAAGTCCTGGGGGCCCCTCTGACTTTCTAGCATCAGTCCCTGAGAGACTTCTCTAGCAGCCCAGAGCACCCAAAGCACAGCTCTATCTTGCCATTCATGCTCTCACACTCAGTATGATCATTCCATCCCCCCAGCACTATCCTTTCCCCGGTTCTTTTCTTGCTTTCCCTTTATTCCAGAGAGGAAATAGTTTGCTACTGGCTCATGCTGGTTCATACTGGAATGCCCACTCTTCTATGTCTGACTGGCTGAGAGAGCCAGGGTATGTCTACACTGCCACCCTAGTTTGAACTAGGGTGGCTAGTGTAGACATACCCCCAGTGATTCCAAATCTTCCATGTGCCTTTCTCAATGCTGCTTTTACTGTCAAGGTACAAATCAACTACAGCTTTATTTACCTTTCCTTGAGCACCGGTGACAGAGCGGAGGTGGAAGATACCGAGTGGGACAGATAATAAGAAATAATTTCATCAGGAGTTTTGCACATCATTATTATCCCCTTTCCATGAGAGCCATATCAGCACAGGAAGTACTAATGACTCATCCAAACTGTCTTGGCCACACAGCTGTAAGGAAGGTGCAGCGTTTAGTCTGTATTTCAGGAATGGAGAATAGGCCTCATTTAATCAAAGATGACAGCAGCAGGCATGTGGGTCTCTCTCTCTCTCTCTCTCTCTCTCTCACTCACACACACACACACATCACCATCCTTCTCTATCCATCCTAGAAATAGGAAGTTGCCCTTCAAATTCTGTGTGAAATGTGAACTTGACTGTTATGGGTATATGAAACTCCTAGGGTGTGTCTAGACTACATGGCTCCATTGACGGAGCCATGTAGATGAGGCAGGACAACAAAGGGAAAGGAAGCGGTGATTTAAATAATCACCGCTTCATTTAAATCAAAATGGCCGCCGCGCTGTGCCGATCAGCTGTTTGTCTGTTTCACGAGGCATAAAGGATCTGCCGACGACGAAGGGTTCTGGGGTCGGCAGATCGCCATCTAGACTGCCGTGCTGTGCCGACAAACAGCTGATTGGCACAGCGCGGCGGTCATTTTGATTTAAATGAAGTGGCAATTATTTAAATCGCTGCTTCATTTCCCTTTTTCGAGTAAACTAATCTACATGGCTCCGTCGTCTACGCAGTTTAAAGAGAAACTTTAACAGAGTTTAAAGAGAAGCTAGATAAATTCATGGAGGTTAGGTCCATAAAAGGCTATTAGCCAGGGGGTAGGAATGGTGTCCCTGGCCTCTGTTTGTCAGAGGCTGGAGATGGATGGCACGAGACAAATCGCTTGATCATTGTCTTCGGTCCACCCCCTCCGGGGCACCTGGTGCTGGCCACTGTGGGCAGACAGGCTACTGGGCTAGATGGACCTATGGTCTGACCCAGTACGGCCATTCTTATGTTCTTATGTTCTTATGTACCGCTATAGAAAGTGTATGGCTACATAATGAATTCCTTATAAACAGAACTATTATTATCTATATGGTTCACGCATAGGTACAATCATAAAATCTATGATCTGGGTACAAATAATCAAAAGTATATAACCACTCTTGTCTAATAATTGTGTGCAATAAAACTGGGAAACCATTGTATGTTGAATATTGCACCTTTGAGTTTTCTCTCCCCAGGGCTTGCTATATATCAGTGGTGTTTATGGGTTTTATTTAGTTACTTGTATTTATAGTACCTAAGAGGTGGATTAGTACAGTGAGTAGGAGATCTATTTTTAGTTCTGCCGTTAACTGCTGCATGCCTTGTAATAACTTTTTAGGTACTTGAAAGCTGTTATCATGTCCCCTCACAGTCTTTTCTTTTCCAAACCCAGTTATTTCAATCTTCCCTCATAGGTCATGTTTTCTAGCTCATTCATCTTTTTTTTCTCTTCTCCAGACTTTTTCCAATTTGCTCACATCTTTCCAGAAATGTGGTGCCCAGAACAGAACAATACTCCAGTTGAGGCCTAATGAGTCCAGAGTGGAATCATGACAAAAATATTACCTCTCCTTTATTACTTATAACATGCCTCCTAATATATCCTAGACTGATGGTTTCTCCTTTTTTTGCAACAGTGTTACACTGTTGACTCCTATTTAGCTTGTGGTCTGCTCTGATCCCCCAGCTCTCTCGCTCTCTGCAGTTCTCCTTCCTAGACAGTCACTTCCCATTCTGTATGTGTGAAACTGATTGTTCCTTATTATTGAATTAATTCTGTTTTCTTCAGACCATTTTTGCAGTGTGTCCAGATCATTTTGAATTATAATCCTAACCTCCAAAACACTTGCAACACCTCCCAGCTTGGTATCATCCACAAACTTAATAAGTTAACTGTCTATGGCATTATCTAAATCATTGATGAAATATTGAACAGAACCAGACCCAGAACAGATCCCTGCGGGATCCCACTTATTATGCCCTTCCAGCATGACTGTGAACCGTTAATAGCTACTCTCTAGAAACAGTTATCCAACTGGTTGTGTGCCCACCTTATAGTAACTCCATCTAGGTTGCATTTCTCTGGTTTATTTATAAGAAGGCCTTGTGAGACTGTATCAAAAGCCTTAATAAAGTCTAGATATACCACATCAAAGAAAGCTATCAGGTTGGTTTGACATAATTTGTTCTTGACAAATCCATGCTGTTACTTATCACCTTATTATCTTCCACATATTTTCAAACTGATTCCTTAGTTATTTGCATCATTATCTTTTCTTGTGCAGAAGTTCAGCTGGCTGGTCTGTAGCTACCTGGGTTGTCCTTTCCCTTTTTATAGACTGGCACAATAATTGCCCTTTTTCAGTCTTCTGGAATCACTCCCGTCTTCCATGACTTTTTCAAAGACAATAGCTAAAGGCTCAAATATCTCCTCACTCAGCTTCTTGAGTATTCTAGGATGCATTTCATTAGGCCCTGGTGACTGGAAGACATCTAATTTGTCCAAGTAATTTTTAACTTGTTTCACTACTCTAGCTTCTGATCCTACATCATTTTCACTAGCTTCTCTATGTCTTGTCTGCTTGAATCGTAATCTCCTCTGGTCTGGGTAGTCTCTTGATATTTGCTCACACAGTGCCTCACGCAATGTTCTGACCGCAGTTGGATGCTACCGTCATGTAAGTTATTGCCCTATGGAGCTAGACTGAAACATCCAGTAGCCTGAATTTGTTCCAGCTTTAGAATAATTGTGGTCACATTCTGTAAGAAAAATGGCAAGCTCTTTTGGGAGTGATCAGGTGTTTCCCATAAGGTATTTGCATTCAAGTGATGTACATAGAATTGCAGCAAATTGATACAGATGGGTTGCAGCGGGGAGAAGAATTATGCATCTTATTAAACATGTGCATTAGTCTGCTTGGGTTTGGGAGAAGAAGCCAAAATATTTGCTTAAGTGCCAAGTGGAGTTAAAAGAATTCAGGAAAGGAACTGGTTTGACAATAATTTTGGTTCACAGATTTTTCTTGATGTGAAGCTATTCATCATTCCAGCTATCCTAGGTTAATTAAACTGGGTGGGGGAACTGCTGAGTTTGCACTATGGGGAGTATCCAATGTCTTACAGGCTGGCGATTTACCGTACAGGAACTTATGATTAATGAAATGATATTTCTGAGGGGGTTTCTATTTTTTTATTATAGGCAGGTCTTTTCTCCTGCTTCATATAACTGGCAAGGTCTGTCAGTTAGGAATTACAAAACTGAACTGCTCGTGAAATGAAGTTCCAACTTGTGGGGCATCACTGAATTTCATATGGAACACTAAGGTAGAGAAACAAAGGCTTTCGGGAGATGAGGGCTCAGATTCTCCATCAGCACAGAAATTAACGTGTTACAAAAGGGGGTTCAGCATTCTCTGATGGCTGAACGATCTTCTGGCAGCAACATCCCCAGGGGCCATGCCTCATACTAGAATAGGTTCTGGGCCAGGGTCCTTACACCAGGAGGTGCAGTGCGGTATCCTTGTGGCAGTTGTACACACCCAGGGATACACAGTTTTGCTCACTTTATGCCTCTGGAGTAATAAGACCAAGACAGAACTGAGAGTCACCTCCCAGACACTTATGTACTTATGTATATTCTAGCAGACTTACCCAGCATTGCCTGGGTCCTTCAGGGCAGGGGGTGGCAGTGGAGGCTGCAGGAGTTAGGGCAGGGCCTTGGGAATGAGGGGTGGGGGAGTGAAGGAGGCTGGGGATGGGGTGTGAGAGTTGGGGGTGAGGAGCAGCTGAGAGCAGGGGCAGGGTCTCATCCAACATGGGCCTTTTCTCTCCCACCAGCCTCCCTCTGGCTACCAGGGGCCTTTTTTCTCTCCCTCCTCTAGCTCTGTGCCCAAAGGCGGGGTTGGGGGGTGGGACAGGGTTTAAGGAGGGGGGCACTACTTACTTGGTTGACTGGCAGGTAACATAGCAAAGTTCCAGCCCTGCTAGCTACTGTTTTGATGATACGGCTGCTCACAGTGGACCCCCTGCAGGAAGCTCTCCCCTGCAGGCTCGCTGCCCCCAGTGGCCACTCTCATATCACATCCCTCTGAACAGCAGCCCCTCCCTTTGCATGCTATGGAAAAAAAGTCCTTTTGCCAGGGCTTCTGGTTGTCCTGGTACAACCCAGCCCTGGCCTTGCTTTACGTTAGGAGAAGAGGAAGCAGTGTACCACATTTGGTGGCCCAAGCTCTTACTGGTTAGGAGGAATTCTTGAAGAAATGGGCTCTTTAAAACATATAGGCTACGTCTACGCTGCAGGCTTCTTGCGCAAGAGCGCGTCCATACCTCAAAGTGCATCAAAAAGTGATGTGCTTTTGCACAAGAGAGAATCCACACTGCATGGACACTATTGCTCAAGAAAGCTCTGATGGCCATTCACAGAATGGCCATCAGAGCACCTGTGCTTTTTCCCAGAACAGAGCGTCCACACTTGCCTTTTTGTAACATACCTCTGGAGCGTCTACACTTGCCTTTTTGTGCAATAGCTATAGCACAAAAGGGAGTTATGCCTCATAGAAGGAGGTTTACCTACACCTGCAAAATCCCTCTGCTCTGCCATTTTACTGCTGATTTACTTGCGCAAAAGCGCATTTGAGGTGTGGGCGCTCCGCAGGTTTTTGCTCAAAAACGGCCATTTTTGTGCAAAAATCTTGCAGTGTAGACATAGCCATAGAGATGACACAAGCACATTCCCAGAGAGAGAGACTGCTGTCACCTGGAGGCCTGTCACTATAATATAGACAGGCAGTGAACATTTGCTCTTCTTTTAGTTCCATTAACTGCAGCCAAATCTTTTTCTGAAATACCATTTCTTTGTTAAAAAAAGTAATGGTGTGGGGGGGGGGCGATCCACTCTCTCCTTAGAGCTTATTGTGTGGGATTTTGAAAAAGCACTCCGCAGTGGTCTAAGTCTGCTCCCCTTAGCATCCAAGCTAAAAGAGAGTTAGGTCAATTTTGAGCTCTTGTCAAAATCCCACCTATTAGTAACTAAATTTTTCCTGCTTTCTATTGAGTGGAGAGCTCCTCACCTATGATAGTTCGTGATTGGTCATGTCTAAATGAGATAGACCCAAGTCAAAACCCCAATGCTCAATGCATCTAGCTCAGATCCTTAAACCAGAAACTCAGCGTTGTGCCTATCTCCATTGCCTAAAAAGCTACAGAAAATAGCCTAGGTTGACTATTAGTGCCGACATCATGTCTTAGCTGCCAGTGTAGATAGAGACAACACCTGGTACAGACAGACTGTGAGCTACTCAGAGAAGACCCTGGGGAGCCTGGAGAGATTAGGGGGTGGCTTTTCTCTTGCTGTGATCCTGTGCATGGCACAGAGGCAGAGATGCAGGCAAAGGGAACTCAGAGCTCCCTGTGATAAACACAACGCTCTGGGTTCAACAGCTCTTTTTCCTCTCTCTGCAAGAGATGTCTAAAGCACGGTAGGGAATTTAGAGACGTGTTTCACTAATTGTGATTATTAAATCTCTGTGTCTAAGTCCCCTAAGCTGCTTTGAGAATCTCCCCTCTGTTCTTCCTACCAGATATCTCCCATGCTGCGTCTAACAGCTGTAAAACAGTTTGGCTCTATCTATACTAGCAGCAGAACCATCCTCATACCAAATTCATAGAGACTCAAGTGTGGCCTGAGGCTGATGCCTGTTGTAGAACATAGTTGGGTAAATCTCATCTCTGCAGGAGAAAGAGCTTTTTAATTGTCTGGGCCAAGGCTGTGGAACAGATTCCCACAGGAACTAAGGCCCTCCCTACCTTCCATTCTGTGTGCAAGGCAAACATCTTCAACCTGCCTTCCCTACTAGAAACCCCATGGGCACCGTGTAAGGTAGGCAAGGGAAGGCATTGCCTTCCCACAACTGCCCAGGAGGGCTGGGACTGCGACACGGCTGCCTGACTCTCCGGCTGCTGTGGAACGCTGGGGCCAGTGGTGTGGCTGCTTGTCTCTCCGGCCAGTCTGAAAGACTAGGGCCGCACTGCCTGCTGGGATAGGGAGACTAAGGGGTCTCGGGATATCCAGGTAGTTATCCAGGGTGTGGCTTAGGCTACATGGCGGGGAGGTGGCGGAAGTGGCAGGGCCTCATGAGGAAGGCGCAGAGCTGGGGTTTGCCTTCCCCAGCTGGGTATTCACCATGATAAACATGTCTGCATTTAGAAAACCAAAACAACCCCCTACTCTTCACCCCCAGTTCTCCTGCAGGGGAGAATTTGAGAGAGCATACTTTACATTAGAGGCGTTAGTCATGTCCCTTAATGTACAACTGGAATTTGCTCAGACACAGTTGTGATGAGAGAGGGATACAGACCCGAATGGCTCATTTGCCTACTGGAGATGGGACTTAAAAAGGACTAGCTTGCTGGTGAAGTTACCATAGGTAATAATGCTTTCACTTCTCAGCTCCTTGACACAGCACTATCCAGGGAAAGTATTAAGAAGTTGTTAGCAATGAAGAAAAAAGCCACATCTCCCATCCTCGGAAAGACCAGATTCCATCACTTTGTGCAGAGTTTACTCACATCAGGTTTATACCTTAAGACTCCATCGTGAGCTGGATCTTATCTGCTAATAACCCTTGAAGATCACTACTGGCTTCTCAATGGTGAAATGATTAAACTTACATGTCACCTGTCTGACTCCCATAAATTTAATGATCACAGGGAATCTCAACCTTTCCAACCTCTAGAATTTTTGCAATTTGCTGCTGAAGAAGCAGACGTCTATGAAAAAGTATTATTCACATGTGCTTGGGGTTGGGGTGTTATATGCTTCCAACAACAGTTTGTGTTTCACAGAATAGCACTGTGTCTTAAGAATTTGAAATGCTGGAGGCTACAGACAGAATTCATAGCTGGGCAAAGAAAGGGTTAAACCCCTCCTCGTGGCTAAAGGAAAAGCTTTCCCTGAATGTAGTGAAGCTGGGGATGAATCATCTGTGTAAAATTAATTCTCCCCGGCAGAAACTGGGCTGGATCCAACATCCATTCAGTGTTTCCTGAGGTCAATGGGAATATTTAAACTGGACTCTGAAAGGGGAACAAGCCCACTACAGTCAAGTCATCTATGCAGGTATTTACACAGTTTTCATCAGCATAGTTGATGAGAACTGTGTAAATAGTCCTTCTGTAAGATAGGGAAGTGGTAATATGAGGCACACGGTAGAGTAAGTGACATGCCCAAGGTGATATAGAAAGTCTGTAGCAGAGCTACATATTTAAACTAAGAATTTTAAATTCTCAGGTCTAAATCCAGCGCCCAATCCTTTAGACCAGCCTTCCTCTCTTACTATAGTGACGTCTTTTGCTCTCTTTTCTTCATATTGATGGAGTGACAATGGCAGCAATCAAAGCCCTGGGCCCTTTAAATTGCTGTACACTGGGTGGTACTGAAGGGCTGGCTGGGATAGGCTAGCCCCCAACCCCACCCCTTGAACCCAAGGCCCTGACTCTTCCAGGGGCCCAGAGTCACCCCCCTCCCCTGCCCACAGCCTGGCAATGTCTATTGGCTGTTCTGATTTTGATTTCAAATGTCCTTTTTTAATAATAGTGCCACAGGCTATGTCTACACTGCACATTTATTTTGGAATAAGCTGTTCCAGAATAGTTATTCTGAAATAGCTTCTTTCAAAATAGCACGTCTACACTGCAGGGAAACCTCAAAATTAATCCGAGACAGGCTTCCCTAATGTAGACGTGCTATCTCGATTTAGAGCCCCAGGAGGCACTGGGGAGGAATACATTAGAATGGCCCTGGTGAGGGGCTATTTTGAAATAGCAGCAGTGGAGCATCTACACAGCCCCTATTTTGAAATAACTATTTCAGAATAGGCATTATTCCTGCTAGAATGAGGTTTACAGAAGTTGGAATAAGCCTCCCGTTATTTCAAATTATTTTGAAATTATTTTGAAATAATGCAATTGCTGTGTAGACGCTCACATTGTTATTTCAGAATAATGGCCATTATTCCAAAATAATTTTGCTGTGTAGACACACCCACAGATGTTTAAAAAAGAATTAGCAAATATCTTAATATTAGCAGGATAGACAAACTGAGTGAAAATTGGACATGTATTATTTAAACTACTATTTGCTGACTGGTTAATAATGATCAGCACTTTAGTGATGATTTCAAAGCACTTTAGATATGTTAATAGTTAATTATATTTAAGGAGCACTCAAATTTCTTCTGAGGCTTTCATATTATCATACTTACCATGTCAGTTCTTTGGAGTCAGGGACCATCTTTTTGTTTGGTGTTGGTACAGTCCCCTGGTCCCTGACTGGGACTCCTACGTGCTATGCTGATACAAATAAATAAAGAATAATCTGCATGAGGCAATGGGACGTTAAGAACCTTCCACTACATCACACAACAATGAGTCTTTGGCAGAAAAGGGAAGGGAACCCAGAAGTTCTGTCGACCAAGTGTTCTCTCTCCACTAGATCACACTCTCCTACACAATCTCAGAGTAATAAGTATGCATGGGGAAGCATCAGCATAAAACGTCTATAACCCCTTTCATTCCTGCCTAGAAATCTTTATTTGACTTGACAATAGCTGAGGCAGTATAATATATTTAATAACATTCCTCAATATTGTTTAATCTGGTCCTCTTGCTATCATTTCTAATATCTTTTAAAGTGCTATTTTCATACTGTTATTGTAACAAAGACAAATCCTATGACACAAGTAAACACCTGAGCCCATATGTCATAGTAATCTCCTTGGGGGTGGGGTGGGGGTCAGCATTTATTCATTCTCTTTAGCCGCCTGTTCCCTCAGGTATGTAGGGCATCTGCCAGTTTTCACCCTTTATTTCAATCTTGTGCAGCTCTGCTTAAGCTTCTGAGTGTCATGCGGATGGACAAGTGTCAGAGGGGTAGCCATGTTAATCTGTATAGCCACAGGACTCCTTGTTGTTTTTGTGAACAGATGTATTTGGGCATAAGATTTCCTGGGCCGGAGCCCACTTGATCATGTGCATTTGAAGAAGTGAGTTTTTGCCCATGAAAGCTTATGCCCAAATAAATCTGTTTAGCCTGTAAGGTGCCACAAGACTCCTCATTGTTTTGATGTTGATGGATGCAGCTCCTCTGTGTTCTACTAAGATTTCTCTACATGCTTCCTCTTTCCAGGTGTAGCTGCATCAACACAATCCCCTGCTGGAGAGGCGATGTGTATGATCATTTGCTGTGATATTATCACTTTTATTGGTGGCAGCCTTAAAACGTATCCTAATTATGTCCCTCCTTGTCATCTTGTATTTGATGTTTAGATCAGTTTGCTCTGCTTAGACTCTCAATATCATCTGCAGGACTTTACTTTAACATGAGTTGATCTTCTCAATTTCTGTTGTAGATTTCCATGCTGTTTCCTAAAGGAAGACAGATATGATGATGGAGTTAAAAAATCATATTTTTGTGTCAGTGTCAATCATGCTACATTTCCAAATTTTTTTCAACATTCATTAGGGGACAGTAAAGCAAAGCTATTTGTGCAGACGCTATAGAACAAGAGTAACTTGTTTTTTCACCTATATTCATGGTATTTTTTGAACAGCCATGCTCCTCTGATAAACTCAACAGGGATGAAACCACTAGGCATCTATATAAATGACCCTCGAATGTTCAGATTTTAATAAAGAGACAAGGTGGGTAAGGTAATATCTTTTATCTTCTCTGGGTGAGAGAGACAAGCTTACACAGAGTTCTTTTTCAGATATCGGTGGTGAATGATCTCATTTCTATAGATTTATTGAATCATGCTGTAGAATTCTGTAGCAGGAATACAATTCTCTATTAAATTATATAGCACAGAGTGGTTTGAACAACCTACAGAAAAGGTTATCACCTGCTATTAAATCTTGCAGGACTTTTGAGGAGAGATTAGTACAATTGGGATTTTTCAACTTGGAAAAGAGATAGCTAAGGGGAGATATGATGGCTCTCAAAATCATGACTGGTGTGGAGAAAGTAAATAAGGAAGTGTTATTTACTTCTCAGGGTGAAACAACTGGGGGTTACCAAATGTAATTAATATGCAGCAGGTTTAAAACAAACAAAAGGAAGTAATTATCTACAAAACACACAGCCAACTTGTGGAACTCCCTGCCAGAGGATGTTGTGAAGGCCAAGACTATACCAGGGTTCAAGAAAAAACTAGATAAATTCATGGTGGATAGGTCCATCAATGACTATTAGCCAAGATGGACAGGGATGGTGTCCACTGTCTCTGTTTGTTGGAAGTTGGGTATTGGCAACTGATAATAGATCACCTGATCATTCTCTGTTCTATTCATTCCCTCTTGGGCACCTTTCATTGGCCACTGCTGAAAGACAATGTACTAGACTAGACTGACCTTTGGTCAGACCCAGTAGGACCATTGTTATGTTCTTATGTTCCTATGCATTTCCCAGTATTAACTTGCCTCAAGTCTGATAATATTTCAGGTGAATTTTCAACCAAACTGTTTCACACGCAAGTAAAGCAATCTACATCAATGACTGTACATTAAACTTGTTGATATGGTATCTTAGTAGACACACTGATGGGCCTTTAAAACTTGCCAGTTTTCTTAGATATCAAATAATATTTTATTTGGTAGATTGGAAAATTGCAAATAGAGGTAGCTTTATCTATCTGTCTTAAGTAAAACTAAAGTGGCCTAACATAAAAGCCAATGCTGCAGTAGTTCTCAAATCTTGCTTTGTGCCAATGGATGGGAGAAACCCAGTATGGAAAAGCCCTGTAGAATTAAATGGGATTTTGTAAACGTGTATTAGCATCCAATATAAGTCACTTTCAAAATCTATTCAGAACAAGATCTTTTCCACAGGTTTCTTGAACCTTTCTATCGAATTGCATAGCAAGGATGTAACAGTTTATTACATGAGATTGTTCCCCACATTTATGACTGGGCTTTTCAAAGGCGTTTGAGAGAGGGACACAATCTCCCACAGACTGTGGAATTTGGGCACCCAACTCCATTAAGATCCTCTGGAAATCCCAGTCTATAGAGAGATGATGAACTCACTACATATAATAGGACTTTTCCATAAGGGTATCAACAGTAAAGGGATTCCTTTAAGATGCCCGTGATGGATTTGCCACTCTCATCTCTCTGAACATGCATGCACACCTTCTCTTTTGCAAATGTAAGTCCTTGATTTTCACTGCTTGCTTGTTTGTTAATGCAGCTATCAAGCAAACACTATGAAGAATGCATAATGGTTATATCATGGATATGGACTTAATCCCAGATACAGAAAAGATCTGACACATAATCTATACATTTATTAATTATTCTCTTACATGTGAGATGAAGTTGATCTCTGCTGTCTCCCAGGAGGGCCCTTTTCTATTCTTTATCCTTAGCTGCTTAGATTTACAGGGACATCTGTGACATTCTTTTCCCCTTCTTGCATTAAATTACTAAAAGGTTTCATTTTAGCCAGTCTGAAATTAATGTCCCATTGAAAGGAAATTGTCGTCCTCTCTAACTGATTAAGGTGACAGCTCTCATTGTGTAATTGCTACTGCTATTCAGCTGTTTAAAGCAGGAATAATGACCACTGACCAGTCATAGAGGTGAGGATCATATTTGTTAGATGAAGCTTGCCATAGAATCATAGATTCCTAGTATACTAGAACTCAAGAGGTCATTGAGTCCAGTCCCCTGCATGCATGGCAGAATCAAGCACCATCTAGACCATCTCTATCAGGTGTTTGCCCTACCTGCTCTTAAAAATCTCTAATGATGGAGATTCCACAACATCTCTAGGCAATTTATTTCAGTGCTTAACCCCCCGACGGGAAGTTCTTCCTAATGTCCAACCTAAACCTCCCTTGCTGCAATTTAAGCCCTTTGCTTCTTGTCCTATCATCAGACGTTAAGGCAAATAATTTAGCTCCCTCCTCCTTGTAACAACCTTTTAGATACTTGAAAACTATTATTGTGTCCCCTCTGTCTTCTCTCTGCTAGACTAAACAAACCCGGTTCTTTCAATCTTCCATCATAGGTCATGTTTTCTAGATTTTTAATCCAGTTTGTTGCTGTTTTCTGGACCTTTTCCAATTTGTATTTATTTTTCCTGAAATATGGCGCCCAGCACTGTACACAGTATGCCAGTTGAGGCCTACTCAATACAGAGTAGAGCAGAAGAATGACTTCTCCTGTCTTTCTTACAACACTCCCATTAATACATCCCAGAATTTTTTTTTTTAAACAATGTCACACTGTTAACTCATATTTATCTTGTGGTCCACTATGATCCCTTTCTGCAGTATTTCTTCCTAGACAGTCATTTCCCATTTTCTATGTGTGACACTGTTCCTTCCTAAGTGGAGCACTTTGCATATGTCCCTATTGAATTTCCTGTTAGTTACCTCAGACCATTTCTCCATTTTGAATCCTACCCTCTGTAGAACTTGCAATGCCTCCCAGCTTGGCACCATCTGTATACTTTACAAGTGCACTTTCTATGCCATTATCAGGCCATAACAGTGTCACATGGATTTTGACAGCTGTTGCAGATGGGGACAGGAGTCATAAACAAGGAAGAGAGGTCATGTTTGGGGCAGTATTTCCTGTGGGCTGGGAGTTGCCAGAGAATTTGACATATCAGGTGGACTCATCACTGAGGTATCCATGAGCTGGCCTACTAAGGAGTGTCGGCAGGTTTTTCCAACCCAAAGATAAGTTAAGATGAGGGCATTCCACTGGGCATACTTTGGGTCTTGTCTAGACTAGGGGAAATTACCACTCATGTCATTACAGTGATGTGGTTATGCCAGTGCAAAGCTCTACTGTAGTTGCATTGCAGCACCAGTGCAAAGTGGGCCTTGCACTGATCCAGGATAGTGCCCCTTACTTACAGCAGCACATCACCTCTCCAACAGGGCATTGCACTGATGCAGCTACAGCAGTGTGGGAGACCCCCAAGGCAGCAGACGGGTCCATAATGTTTTGGGAGTTTGGAGTCATTGTCACTGATTTGGAGGAAGAGCTGGCTCCTTTGCTAGAGTGGCTCTTTTCTCTCAGTCAGCAGCCTGCTGAAGCAGTACCCCAGCTAGCTTTCAAGGGGTACAGATAGGAAATGAATGTTCCTGACCACTTGTCCTTGTTATGATCTATGGCAGTTTTCACCATAATAAGGTACGAAATGCAAAATCACAGTCAGATTCCAACATGAGCAATTTACCTTCTTCCTCTCTGATGTATTGTATGTACTTTTGGATGCAGGGCTTTTCACTTCCTGTCTTAAACCATTGGACCGTGTGGCCGTGCTCTGTTGCACTATTGCTACCTTCCACCCCAGAAGTAACGTTCACTGAAGCACATTCTACATCGGCTTTGCTGATGCTCTGTGATCTTCGGATGAGAGGTTCTCTGCATGTCAATCACCGCTGCTAAGAGTGCCATGCACTCATTTTTAAGTCAACTAGCAGTTTAAGGAATGTTCACAGCAATATCCAAGGTGATTTGAATCCTAATGTTGTATCGTAATGGTATACCAAAGAATAGTCTTATAAAATCAGGTATTTTATATAATGGAGATAATAGTTTCCTGTCAAAACCCATTGACACATGCTAATTTTGACTTGTTAGAGTCACTCCTGATTGACTATTTTATTCCAAGTCATTGAACCTCCTGGAAAAAAAAGCCACAAGTGAGAACAGATCATCTAACACCTAACGAGAAACCTTTTCCTCCTGGGCAAATCCTTCCATGTAATTATTGATATTATATGGATGCCCAGAAGACAAGAGTGGTTATGATTCCCTACCTCTATTTTAGTTAGGCTGTCATTACTAGAATTTAGAGGAAAAAATCATAACCACTTATATATTTAGCTTAATTTTTTTTTCTATTTGCATATTGTCTGTGACTTACTCAAATGCACACAATCCTCCATTCGCTCCGGTCTGTACTGTGTTCACAAGCCGTTCCTTATGTGCCTCCAAAATGGCCATGAATGTCATTTAATATTGATTCTGTTCACTGTTTGGACAAAAGTGTCTCTGTGGGAACATCTAACACTGCAGTGGTGGGGTGTGACTGGAGCTCACGTAGGCGTAACCAATTTGTTATGATCTAGCTGGCTTGGGTACAGGTGTCAGGAAAGTCCCAATAGCAGAGGCTGCGCCGAATCTTGGGTAAGGACTCAGGTGGCTAGCCTGCACTGTGGCTGTGTCTAAACTACATCGCTTTTCTCAAAAAAGGGATGTAAATTAGACACTTTGAAATTGCAAATGAAGCCAGGATTAAAATTTCCTGCTTTTATTTGCATAATGGCGGCTGCGGTTTTTTTCGAAAAAGGGCTTTTTGAAAGAAAACACACTATTTAGACGGGGATCCATCGAAAATAAAACCCTTTTTCGAAAGATCCTGTACTCCTAATTTTTTGAGTAAAGGGATGTAGTTTAGATACAGCCTGAGGTATATGGTGTTGTGGTACCTGAGCTAGAAATACTAAAGCTCACTCGGACATGTCTATAGTAGCTGTAGTCATACCCTTTGCCTACATCTATACTACCAGGTTTTTGTGCAAAAACCCGCTGAGCGTCCACACCTCAAGCGCATTTTTGTACAAGTAAATCGGCAGAATGGAGGGCTTTTTCCGGTAGAGTTATTTCTCTCCTTATGAGAAATAACTCCTTTTTGCACTGCAGCTCTTGTGCAAAAAGACAGGTGTGGATGATCCGGAGGGGTTTTTGCACAAGAAATCCCTATTGGCAAAAGCACAGGTGCTCTGATGGCCATTCTGTGAATGGCCATCAGAGCTTTCTTACGCAAGAGTGCCCATGCAGTGTGGATGCTCTTTCGCACAAAAGCACGTCACTTTTGCGATGCACTTTCAGGTCTGGACGCGCTTTTGCACAAGAAGTTTTTGCGGAAGAACTCTTCTGCAAAAGGCTTCTTGCACAAAAACCCTGCAGTGTAGACTAAGCCTTTGATTGCAGTGTAGACAAATTCTTGAGCAACATCTACTCCGAGAGGCCGGGGTGTGATTGTTTCCCTGCTTGCATGCACCTATTTGAACTAGATGTCATGGAGCTAAGGCAAGAATAAATTAGCAGCGTAGCTGTGGTAGCGTGGGCAACAGCACCATGGTCAAGCAGGCGTCCACAGGATTCAAGTAGGTTTGTACTTGGCATGGCTAAGCTGTGCCATAACTTGCCTACAACTATGTTCTCACCGTTGTGCTGCCATTTATACTCATGTTACGTTTCATCAAATTAGCATGAGTATGTGTACACTCTAGGAATTAACCCCTCACACTTCATATAGAGGTAACCCACACACTTACTGGGTGTGGTTCATTGTCCCGTGTGGACCACTTGGACCACTTACAGAGCGGAAGAATGAGTTTGCTCTATGGCCTTAGGTGAGAGCCAGCCAGCTGGCTTTAAGCTCAAGTGGTAGGGGCCCATGCTCTAAGCTCCAGAGGTCCCAAGTTCACTTCAGCCTGTTTGCATTACATAGTTGTACTCTTAGAATCAGGCTTCCACCACTAACACTTGTGTTTGTCAGTTCAGCATTTTTCTTTCTGTTCTCTTTAAAATGTGTTGATTCCGTGAAAATTCCAGCTGGTGAAGTTTGTTGCTATGATTTTTGCAGGTGATGAAACAAAAAGATCATGTTCACACACAGAAAACAAATGTTTTTCTATTACACCAGCACTCAGTGGGCTCAGCTGAGATGGGCCCCGTTGTGCAAGGAGTCGTATAAAGGTACAGGCCTGTCCTAAAGAGCTTGCAATCAAAGTCTTTGTCCAGGCCAGGTTAAAAAGGTTCACCGTCTAAATGTTCACCCTAATACAAAGAGGGCTTAGGGGTGATTTTCAAAGGCATCAGTGGCATTTCTGTGTCCAATACCCAGCACAACACAAGATTTAGCTTAAGAATTTGGTATTGCTTAAGAATTGACTTTGGAGCAGAAAACAGAAAAGAGTGTAAAGAAAGCTCACAGTGCTATCTGGAAAAATCCAGTCATCAACAACCACTTGCAGGAAAGATACCCCTCATATATGTACACAATTGCTGAGGATTAGGTGTATTGGTATTGTAGAATAACTTTCCCTTTCACCTTTTCCGTGTGAGTGAAACTAACTGATTTGTGACATTGATTGATCTGTATCTGTCCAAAACCAAAATACCTATGTTCTGTAATGCAAATGCACACACGTCCGGAAATTAACTTCCATGTAGCCAGCATTTTAGCTCAAAGATAAAGAAACAGCACTTCCCCATGGTGCAGGTACTCTCGGCATCAGTCATTATAGATCACTAGCGTCTTTCTTGGAGGATGGAGGAAAATGTGGGCCAGATTGTGTTTTACCAAGTCAAGGAGCTCCTGGAACAGCACAATGACACACTGCCCCTTGCTCAGGTGTTATAGCAAAACTATAAATTAGCCCTTGAACAGTCATGATAATAGTCTGAGTTGTGTCAGTCTAAAATCAGAATCAGGACCATTGTTTTTTAATGGCAACTTTTATGGCCCTGATTCAGGAAAACATGTTAACACATACATACCCAGGACAGTACTTCATTAAGTATATCACTTCCAGGCAACTTAAAAGTTTTGCTTAAAGGTAAGCATATGCTTAAATGATTTCCTGCCTATGGGTACTTTCCTGAATCAGAGTCTAGATTTTTAACGGAGAGTATAGGTGGAAGGACATAGAAATGCTCAAGTGATTAGTAATAATTATCTAAGCCTTCTAACTTTATGTTGCCAGTTGAAACTGTCCAGAAGTTGTAACTGTTTCTCGAGTCTCAGATTAGATTCTCCTGATTGTGAAATTTGCACCGTAGAAATTCCCTACTTTTGTGGCACAGGAGCTGTATAGACTGAATGCGGAACTGTAATAAATTAAGCCTTTAGTTCTGCATGCTGCCACATAAAACGTAAGAGATATGTTTCCTTATATGTTCCTTCATTAATGGGAATATCTATTTAGGACATGCTTTAAAATCAGCATCCTCAATTTAATGGAATAGTTCCTGCCCATGTTCTGAAAGTTTTTCCCTCTATTCATATAAGTTAACACTGTGCACACATAATGGATATATTGTGCAGTTTTAATGAGAAAACTACACACCTTAAACTCAAGATTCCTAAGAATCTTGTTTATTTCTCTTGATTTGTTTCTCTAGAGGCTACATCTACACTGACGCTTTTTGCTACCTTTTTCCAATAGTTTTGACAAAGCCCTGGCTGGGTTGATTTAGTTGGGATTGGTCCTGCCTAGGGCAGAGGGCTGGACTTGATGACCTTCTGCGGTCTCTTCCAGCTCTATGGTTCTATGATTCTAAGAGGCTTTTCTGAAATTTGGCCCGTCTACACTCCGCCAAATTTTGGAAAAACCTTCTCTTTCGGAAGAGCCCATCTTCCTTGTGGCACAAGGAAGACAGGGCTTCCAAAAGTGCGCATCTGCTCTTCCACAAAAAATGTTGGAAGAGCAGATGTGTTCCTTGAAGGTATCCCAGAAAAACCCCAGGGTCTAAACATAGCCTCAGAGAAAATTTAACAAGCGTTAAATTTCTACAGTGTGTTGCCTTTCTTACAGCTCTCCCCTGTTAACCTCCATCAATTTGTGATGTGCTATAAGGATTGAAAAGCTCTGAAGAGTGATAATGGATTATACATATTTTTGTCGGTAGACTACCCATTTGCATCTAGGGGCTCAGTTGCAAATACTTACCATTGGATGTAAGTTCTGCCAACTTGAGCTATTCCCTGAGTGCCATTCAGTAGTGTTTACAAGAATGGATTTTATTGGTAGTTCCTAAAATTGATGAGGTAATCTCTGTCCATATTCATTCAGTTCCACACTGAAACTAAGCCATGTTTCCTGAATGGCAAATGACTGAGGGTATCTGAAGAATGACCTCACAGTCAGTCAAGCAAATCTGGGATTTTCTGCAAAATTAGACTAACAATCCCTCTCTATATTGTAACAAATCTCTGGCCACCAAAACGTCCATAACTGTCACCACATGGCATGCTATTTCATTGTGACTACAGAGATGGACCCCAAAGCCTACAGCTCCAACAATATAAAATCCTATAATTTAAGTAAAGGCAAATCATTTATACTACAGGCCACCAAGACCAAAGGAATTTTTGATACTAATTGCATAAAATATTTCATACCAATACGGTGCAAGACTATGTCACTCTATGACAGTGAGACAAACTTAGCGTACAGGAGATCTGGCTGAAAATGAATTTCTACAAGAAATCAGACAAATCTAGACTTAATCCAACCCAACAACGAGAAAAAGCTGAGAGACCTTACTATTGCCAATCTATTTTATAGGGAAGGTGTTCTGATACTAATTAATTAATATATGGAGATATACCTATCTCACAGAGGTGGAAGGGACCTTGAGTCTAGTCCCCTGCCCTCACAGCAGGACCAAATACCATCCCTAAATGGCCTCTTCAAGGATTGAACTCATGACCCTGGGTTTAGTACACCAATGCACAAACCACTGAACATAAGAACGGCCATACCGGGTCAGACCAAAGGTCCATCTAGCCCAGTATCCTGTCTGCCAGCGGCCAGCACCAGGTGCCCCAGAGGGGGTGGACCGAAGACAATGATCAAGCGATTTGTCTCCTGCCATCCTCTCCAGCCTCTGACAAACAGAGGCCAAGGACACCATTTTATCCCTGGCTAATAGCCTTTATGGACCTAACCTCCATGAAATTATCTAGCTTCTCTTTAAACTCTGTTATAGTCCCAGCCTTCACAGCCTCCTCTGGCAAGCAGTTCCACAGGCTGACTACGCGCTGTGTTAAGAAGAACTTTCTTTTATTAGTTTTAAACCTGCTACCCATTAATTTCATTTGGTGTCCTCTAGTTCTTCTATTTAGGAACTAATAAATAACTTTTCTTTATCCCCCTCTCCACACCACTCATGATTTTATACACCTCTATCATATCCCCTCAGTCTCCTCTTTTCTAAACTGAAAAGTCCCAGTCGCTTAACCTCTCCTCATATGGGACCCATTCCAAACCCCTAATCATTTTAGTTGCCCTTTTCTGAACCCTTTCCAAGGCCAAAATATCTTTTTGAGGTGAGGAGACCACATCTGTACACAGTATTCAAGATGTGGGCGTACCATAGTTTTATACAGGGGCAGTAAGATATTCTGGGTCTTATTTTCTATCCCTTTCTTAATAATTCCTAGCATCCTATTTGCCTTTTTGACCGCGCTGCACGCTGTGTGGAAGTTTTCAGAGAACTGTCCATGATAACTCCAAGATCTCTTTCCTGATTTGTCATAGCTAAATTAGCCCCATCATACTGTACGTATAGTTGGGGTTATTTTTCCCGATGTGCATTACTTTACACTTATCCACATTAAATTTCATTTGCCATTTTGTTGCCCAATCACTCAGTTTGGTGAGATCTTCTTGGAGTCCCTTACAGTCTGCTTCTGTCTTGACTATCCTAAACAGTTTGGTATCATCTGCAAACTTTACCACCTCACTGCTTACCCCTTTCTCCAGATCATTTATGAATAAGTTGAACAGGATTGGTCCTAGGACTGACCCTTGGGGGACACCACTAGTTACCCCTCTCCATTCTGAAAATTTACCATTTATTCCTACCCTTTGTTTCCTGTCTTTTAACCAGTTCTCAATCCAAGAAAGGACCTTCCTCTTATCCCATGGCCATGTAATTTACACAAGAGCCTTTGGTGAGGGACCTTGTCAAAGGCTTTCTGGAAATCTAAGTATACTATATCTACTGGATCCCCTTGTCCTCATGTTTGTTAACCCTTCAAAGAACTCTAATAGATTAGTAAGACAGGATTTCCTTTACAGAAACCATGTTGACTTTTGTCCAACAAATTATGTTCTTCTACATGCTTCACAATTTTATTCTTTACTATTGTTTGACTAATTTGCCAGGTACTGAAGTTAGACTTACCGGTCTGTAATTGCCCGGATCGCCTCTAGAGCCCTTTTCAAATATTGGTGTCACGTTGGCTACCTTCCAGTCATTAGGTACGGAAGCCGATTTAAGGGATAGGTTACAAACCACAGATAATAGTTCAGCAATTTCCCATTTGAGTTCTTTTAGAACCCTTGGATGAATGCCATCCGGTCCCGGAGATTTCTGGAACCTGTGCTATCCCTCCTCCTGGAACCTGTGGCAAGAGGGGTCAGTACAAAACCTAATTTAGTTAGATTAGACAAAGCACTTAGGGCTAGGTCTACACTACACTAGGCAGGTCAGCTTAAGGTACGCAAAATGCTGGATTCTGTTTACCTTGAACCGAGCCACTGCAGTGTCCACCCTGCATTAGGCTGATGGGAGCACATGCTCATGCACGTGCTCCCGTCAGTTTCCCTTTCTCCTCACAGAATGAGGAGTACAGGATGCCGGCAGGAGCTGCCCTCAGCATTCAATTTGCGGGTCTACACTACCCACTAAATCACCATTTCTTAAAGTGTGGAGGTGTGCTGTGGAGAGAACAGAATTGAAAATGGCCACCCTTAAAGGGACAAGCCTCCTTTTTTTTTCTTTTGCTCTTTTCCCTGGGTTTTTTTTTTCTCTACAAAAAAATCCTCGGTGTTCCCCATAAAAAAAAATTATTGTTTGGTGTTCCTTGGTCTTAAAAAGTTTAAGAGACACTGCACTAAATCGAATGCTAGAATATCGATCTCCAGAGGGTCAATCTTTTTTGTAGCGTAGACATGCCCTTAGGAACATATAGTGTGGGGCAAACTTGCATTAACTGGAAAATAGACAAGATGACCTATTAGGTCTTTTACAGCCCTGATTTCCCAGAGTCTGTGAAAGCTAATAATGCTGCAAGAAGGGCTAGGACACTAAAAGTACCAAAGGCATGTGATTCTTTCTGGCCTGTTCTTGATGTCTTGCATGCATGACTAGAAGCATAATGGAATGATGCATACCTTGCAATAAAAGTGGTGTATGTAATGCTTATTCTGAGCCAGATTCCTCCTGTATGGTGCATAGTCTTGTTAATTTCACTGAGATTGCATGCACCATAAGCCTGAGCAGCACTTGATCCATTGTCTCCAATGCACTAAATGTTAAATATAGCCAGGATCTGGAATGCAAGTCGTTGGCATTACATGCCTTAGTTAGCCGAAAATGTGCTGGCGAAAGGCCAGCTCTGTGAGCAGTGTACAAGATTTGTTTTAAATTCTGAGCCTTAAAATTAACAATCACAGAAGTAAGTCAAACGGTTTGATGTCTAACTCCAAGTTTTATATTTGAAATGTGGATTTAACCCTGGAGTTTAGTGCACCTGGAATTTAGTGTACCTGGCAATTTTTCTTTTGTATTACTATAGCACCTTGAGAGATTGTGTGTTTGGAACAATGGACCTCCCATAGTAAGAGACAGTGTTGGAGCCCAAAGAGTTTACAATCTAGCTAGAAAAGAGAGATGAATGATGGGAGGAAGGGGAAGTGGTGTTATCCTAAATTATGAATGCAGGACTGGGATAGAGAGTGGTGATTTGCCCAACATCACATGGGAAGTCTCTCGCAGACTTTCAAAGTGAGTGCGATTCTCCTGAGTCCCAGTCACCTCGTGAATGAGCTCCCAGTCATCATCCTTCTCCTTTGTTGTAGATGCTGAGTGCCCATAGTTCACATAGACTTCACTTTGAGTTGTGGGTGCTCAGGCCTTTTGTAAATCAAGTCACTAACTTGTGTCAGTAAATAACAATTGAATATTACGAAGTGCATTGGGGTCGGGGGGTGGAGGAACAGTCTTATATGGGAACAGAGGCAGGACCTGAATGATAAACCTCCTGGTTAATGGTATGTTTACCAATCAACCATTTATCTTCCCTAATCTGAGGGCACATCTTCACTCACTGCGCCAGAGACTAACGTTCTGGCCTTCGATTTAGCGCGTCTAGTATAGACCTGTAAATCAAATGCTGAGGGCAGCCCTGGCTGGCTCCTGTACTCCTCACAGTTGCAAGGAGTAAGGGAAGCTGATGGGAGTGCGTGCTCCAATCGTCCTCACACAGTGGAGACAGTGCCAAGATTGGCTTAAGATAAGTCGACTCAAGCTACGTATTCTACGTAGCTGGCATCGGTTTACCTTAACCTGATGTTTCAGGTCTAGTGTAGACCTGGCCAAAGTGCCTAACAATCTGAATGACTTTTCTCTCACAAAACTGCTGTGTGATATGTGCTGTAATTTCTAGTATTAAGTGAAATTAATGTACTTGATGAAATCTACACATTTGTAGCTGCACGGTAAAACCAGCACGTGTATGTTGCATACTTACATGCTTGTTGTTTCCCCCCCCCCCCAACACTGCATGGTGTGTTCAACAAAACCTCCCTTTGGTCTCTTCTAGCATCTTTTCCCATTTTACCAAAGAGAGAAACCTGACCTTCCTCAGAATCGATTGTGTAGACCCAACTCTGTATCTTTACAAAGTACAAGTGGTGTTTCCTTTCCCTCTATGCATACAGCCTTATCAAGGTAGTATCTAAGGGTGTGAATAAAGCATCCCACTGAGGGTATGTCTAGACTACATGGCTTTGTCGACGGAGCCATGTAGATGAGTTTACTAGACATAGGGAAATGAAGTGGCGATTTAAATAATCGCCGCTTCATTTACATCAAAATGGCCGCCACGCTGTGCCGATCAGGGAAGCCCTTGTCGACCGCCCCGGTATGCCGCGTGGAATGAGGTTTACCGGGGCGGTTGACAAGGGCTTCCGTTGTCGACGGCGGCGTGTCCAGACTACCGCGCTGTGCCACCAAACAGCTGATCGGCACAGCGCAGCGGCCATTTTGATATAAATGAAGTGGCGATTATTTAAATCATCGCTTCATTTCCCTATGTCTATTAAACTCATCTACATGGCTCTGTCGACAGAGCCATGTAGTCTAGACATACCCTACGGCTTCTCTTCACTGAACCCCAAAAATTATTATTGCTGTATTTTAAGATAGGATATCTAATGCATGCTCACTGTCCTGCTGTAAAATCCTAATGAAGATACGGTTCTGTAGGTTTTTACCATGAGGTCACTAGAAAAGGTCAACATTTTACCCCTGCCCTTGTTTATCTGGCCTATTTTCCTCATGCTACAAACTACTATCTAGTCTCCCCCTAGGATATTACAGCGGAATGCCTAAGGTATGTTACTTATCCCACAGTAACACACTCCCTGTGTGAAAGTACTCATGCCTTTTTTTTTTAAGTGAAGACAACCTAAGCATTGACATGTCTTTAAAATATCTTTCTCTTCCTCCTTTCTCACTTGTGTTTTGCTCATTTCACAAGTTCTTTGTGTTCATGTGGGAATGACTGGGTGTGGTATCTGTTGTGGTCTCCCTGAAGAAAAACTGAATATTTTAAAAAACAATCCCTTTTGCTTCAAATTTTATCAGCCATCTGTCATAGAGGAAAAGAAAACCCTCTCAGGGAGTAAATGATTATATTTCCCCAAAACCTGGCAGTTTAGGACTTGTTTGTATAAATAAAAATGACATCCCACTAAAACAAATTAGATTTATTCAGAAGCACTCAATGAGCATCATTTTGAATGGATCTATAATGGGTTTTTTTAATTAAATGAATATAGTCATTTCATAGAGACAGATCTCATTAGTATGGCAATACTGAGGTGACCATTTCCCTCTAATTGCATTGCATATGTACGGAGGGGCTCTGTATTAGGGTTGGTTTGAACGCATTTATGTGTGGTTGTGTCTTGACATCTTCTGTGCATTGAAAAGGTAAAATATCCCTGCTTTTCAAGGGAAGACGTTAAATATTCAGCAATATAAATGACTGTTTACCATTGCTTGCCAAGAGTGGTATATGTTCACACTGCAATATAAATAACCGTGGCCCTTTAAAGGGATTATTTTTGTCCAACAGAATAAATTCTATTGAATTACATTGAATTCCTGTCTTTTAGGAGACAAGATGCTTCTGTTATCTGTTGACATGGCAAAGGGACAGGAATATACATTTCCAGTAAGACTGAGAAAACACCACCTTTGTATCTCTCCACTTCTTTTCCTCTGTCTTTGATGCACAACACAAAACAGCCCTGATATGATTGTACTGACATTTTAACAGCAGCATAGGCCTATCTATTGCTTAGTGAAAGGTCCCGTGTCTTACTCTCCATCACTTCCAGTGGTGTTTATTTATACAAATGCTTAGGGGGAACCATATGAACCCAAGTTATCTGTGGCTCTGTAAAGACCCCAGTGTAAGTGGCTTCATCCACTACAGGCTGAACCTCTCTAGTCCAGAACGTTCTGGTCCAGCAACATCCATAGTCTGACATGATTTTAGTTAACTGGATGTCCCCTTATCATGGGTGTGGCCAAGTTTCCCTCGATCCCACAAAGTTTATTTACAGCCACCCGTCCTGGCTCTGAGTGTTCTGTGTTGTTATTTGGCTCTAATTTACCCCTAAATGTCTCCTAACAGCCCAGAAAACAGTGGAAGTGTTGGTAAAGCTGCTAGGTAATAGTGACCGCCTGTGGTCTAGAAAATTCTCTGGTTCAGAATTGGTCAGGTCCCGAGGGTCCTGGACTAGAGAGGTTCAACCTGTGCTCACTCCTCTAGAGCTGACTGGGAGTGTCCTGCAGGAAAAGTTAAAGTAGTGGGTTCTGAGGGTCCGCAAGAAACTCCAACTGCTATCCCACAAATCCTCAGGTAATTGCAATGTTGGCTGTGTCTCAGAGCAGCAAACTAGCTGGCCCAGATGCCGCTGGAATCAATGGCAACTCTGAATACCTCTTTGAAATCCAGGACACTTCGGTGCTTGACTATGAATAACTGCGGGCCATGGACATTTGCTGGCATAAATTGACATTGACTTCAACCGAGTGGCTTTGGTTTACTCCCCTGGAGGGTATGGCCAAGTAAGAGAGTGCTAGGAGCCTAGACCTGACCCAGCACGCTGGTCACTAATGGATTAACTATACCCTGTAGAATGGATTTAGACTGCTCAATGGCTAATTAAGCAGGGGGCTGATGAGATAATGAGCTCAATTAACCCATCAGCAGGGAAAAGTTAAAAGGCAAGAGGGATACACAAGGGGGAGATTAGCAAGGGCCAGGAATACAGTCTCTGAATGAGGAGATCTTTCCTTCCCTGGAAAGTGGGCGAACAGAGAGATATATGTCCATATGCGGCACAAAGCAGCACTGAGGAACTGATGGAGGGGATTTAATAAAGAACCCACTGGCGCTTCTAAAAGCATCCGGCTAGTTTGTAGTGGTCCAAAGGGTGAAGAAGAGAGCCCTCTCACAGGCCATTGTATGGAGATTTGAAATTGCAGGATGGGATTGTGAAAAGCATTTACTGTTGACATAACACTGCTCTCGGGGAAGTCAGGACGTGTTTCACCACTGACCTGAGTGAGAACAGAGCGAAGCCTGTGCTGAGCACTTCTGCAAATCCCAGCTCTGACGTGTAACGATGGAATTGTTAATTGCAATATGTACACATGCTAGTAAACTGATTTCTCAGCATAATTTGTGCATCATTTGCATGTGACTAGCAGGAAGCAACTGAGCTTATAATATTTCAATATTAAAAATGAGTTGCTCTTAGATTATTTTCCATGTCATTAAACTCTGTCATAGTGATTGCACTTTAAAAGTTCATTCCAGTCCTGTTCACTTACTAGTTCTAGCGATGTTTCCCATTTTACATCTCAGAACTATCAATGGGACCTAAAATATCTCTAAAACTAGACTGAAATTTTCAAACGCACCCACTGTATCTTTGCAACAACTTCCTGGGTACAGAATTATGGACATTAAAGGCTGCAATTAAATGCAATCTTTTGCAAACACACACTTTCTGTAATCATTACCATCTTTTCAAATATCATGATATCTTGTTTAACCCTCTGCTCCCCCAGCTGCAGAAGTCATTCTTTGGATTACAGCAAATACTTGGACTCAGGATTCTTTATTTCTATAATGAGATGAGCTGGCTGAAAAATTGATTTTTGTGTCCCTGGGAAATTTTGACAAAACAGACACTTTTTTCCATTATCATTTTCTGCAGAAAATGCTGACTTGTAATTGAAATTTTGAAAACTGAAATATTTTGGCCAGACCCTCTAGAATACTAATTTTCTAGGGGTATGTCTACACTAGCCCCCTAGCTCGAACTAGGGAGGCTAATGAGGGCAACCAAAATTGCAAATGAAGCGCGGGATTTAAAACCTCCATGAGGTTTAACTGTTAATTCGAAGCAAGGGGTTTATTTCGGAATCGCCCTTCTTTGCCATGTGTAGACGCGTGCAGTTCTTCCGGGCTAGTCAATTTCCAAAATGGCAACCACCCGGGAACATGCTAATGAAGCGCGGGATATTTAAATCCCGCACTTCATTTGCAATTTCGGTCGCCCTCATTAGCCTCCCTAGTACAAACTAGGGGGCTAGTGTAGACATACCCTAGGTGTTGTAAGAAATTGAAATTTTCCATAGACATTTTTCACACAAAGAACAAAACAAAAAAAATCCATCAAGTAACCGGTCAAGAACAACTTTTGACCAGTCCAAATATGAGGGCTAGATGTTAAAATTGTGGGGTGCCACAAATCTCTGGGAAGGTGCACCATTTCCAAATGCATATTTCTTGCCATCCATTAGATTCAGATTGCTACCTCTAATTCATGGCCTCATTGCCCCCATATTGTACAGTATATTCAATACAGTATGGGGGACCTAATGACTGCTGATCACAGGCACTACTCTTAGAATCATAGAATCACAGAACACTAGAAATGGAAGGGACCTCGAGAGGTCATCGAGTCCAGCCCCCTGCCCTCACAGCAGGACCAAGGACTGTCTAAATCATGCCTGACGGGTGTCTGTCTAACCTGTTCTTAAATATCTTCAGTGATGGAGATTCCCCCCCTTCTTCTCATGCCCATGCACATTTTGAAGGCTGATTAGCACCTGACCAGCTAATATTTATAAATTACTGTAGGATCCTCTGATGAACAGATGCTGTAGAACCATGACATTTCCCCCCAGCCAATGAAGAAATATATATTATTGATTTCCTACAGTAAGGATTTTTGGAGCTATGGAAGTTGAGCAATATTATCAGAGAAACTGATTTTGCCAGTGTCAGTATCATTTTCTGTATATGATCTAAATTGTGTTGAATTAGGAGAAATCCAAAGCCATTCATGGAGCTATGTTGCAATGTTTGGTTTGGTTTTGTTTTAATCTGATGCACATTTTCGTCTTTAGAAAGCTGTTTCAGGATTTTAAGTTCTCTTTTCTTGTTGGAAGTCTAAAAACCATAAGCCTCTAGTGGATGAATAGTTCAAATAGTTGAAACTGTGAAGCTTGTCTGTTTCTAATGGACAGCTTTACAGGAAGAGCTAAAAATGTCAAAGCATCATTTAAAATGTTAATTAAGTTTCAGTCTTTGCGGACAACACTCTTAATCACGGTAACAGAGTAAAACAGCAACCCTCAGAGTTCTCCGTGTCACATTTTATTTGGAGATCAATTTGTTCCCTCTCCTGTGTATCACTTCAGCTCATTCCATTCAACCTTTTACTGAAAATAAATAAATAAATCACTTTACATTGGTCTGGTCCTTGGAAAATTTTGAGCGAAGAAACATCCATGTTTCAGATTCTGAAATGTTGGAGCACTAATGTGGGTATGCTCCTTGTAATTTTCAATTAGTTTTGGGCACAACAGTGAATCTAGAAATCTGTACCTGATAAGGGAGAAGTCTTTAACCATTTAAGAGAAAACAGGTGCCGCAGAGTGATTTGGCTCAGTATGTAATATAGTTTTATATGTCAAACTTTAACTTGTGCAGCATCTTCCTCAAAGCCTTTTGCTAACAGTAGTCAGTTAAATGGGCTTCCCATGTGAACCCAGGATGTTCTTTAGGTATTAGTATATGAATTTTAGAAAGGGAAACAGAGGCGCAGAGGTGCTAGAACATGAAAGCATCCATGGTCAAGGATAACACCTAAGCTTAAAGTTAAGAGAGTGCTTTTCTGAATCAGGAGCAGAGCAGTGAAGTGACTTGTCAAAAGTTACATCAATTGTAATTTTCATAGTCACTGGGCACCTTTAGCTCCCTTGAACATAAATTTTGCAGCTCTGATCTAATAGATGTGAAGTGTACAGACTTCCAATTACCTGCAAGGAGAAACTCTAAATTATTTTTATAACTTCTTCATCGTACCAATGGCATTGCAGACTATTGAATCTTCAACTCATAATGTCATCTGAAACCTTTGCTGTGTGTATATATATGTAACCTTTATAACTTTCAGCCTCTAAATCATAAATGTGAACAAGAGTGAGTATATGCATGCATCTGCATGCACACACCCACCCACACCCACACATACACACACCCCATCCCTGGATCCAGACATTAGCAAGTTGAGAACATTCAGTTCTAGGTGAAAATTCTAAGGCTTGGACCCTTCTCTAATAAATATTAGAGTGAGAGATAGCTGAAGTGGTATTCGATTTTCAGTAGACATGGAGAATACCTGAGCTCTAATAATAAAAAGACATTGTTTCTCATTTGTTGTTTAAGATAATGATTCATTAGTGTATTTACACAATATTCATAGTTATTTAATAGTTTAATCAGGGAAATACACCTCTGTGAATGGGAATCATTAGTGTTATCATTGCACAAATAATTTTAATGCCACTTACTGCCTTTGTTAAGAACTGTGAAAGTCAGAAACATGTTTTGTTTCTCTGTTTCTACATTCCAAGAGCAATACCCAAGGAAACAAAGTGTCTGTCTTGTTAGCTGGAGCTAGCTTAGAACATGTGATTGGGCCATGTTTGCTTGTATTAGATCCTCTGATGCCATCTGGAAAGCATTTGAGGGAAACAATCTAATTAGAAACAATTGTGCTCTTTTATGGTGGTTTCTGTATCACTCTCATCTTTCTCTTTTTAAATGTGTTGGTATTACTGAGACAAGATGTGTTAATGAAGATGATAATCATGATTATTTACATCACTTTTTCCATCCATAGATCTCAAAGCATTTTACAAAGAAAAGTCAATATTGTTATCCCCACTTTACAGAGAGGGAAACTGAGGCATGCAGCCAGGGCATGATTTTACCCAAGATTAGCAGAGCCAGAATTAGACCTCATATCTTCTGATATCCTTTTCCTTGATAACACTGCCTCTCTGACATATTGGTTTTTAAATTAATCTGCTTCCTATTTCAGTATATTCTCCCCTGAAGTAATAATCATTGGCGACATTGCAATACTCCCCAATTTTTCCAAGTTCCAAATACTCTGTTGGATTTTAATCCCAAAAGGTGACATGTACACCTTAATAATATCTTGGACAGGAAATTAGAGTTAGTGAGTGAGTTAGTTTTCATGCTTTTCCCCAGAATTCTGAACTTTTGTGATCCACAATTTTTTTCCATGTTAGATCTAGGATGGATTTCAAATTTGAGTTCCAATTCAGGAGTCTACAAGTTTAGAGGTTTTGTTTTGGACACATCTTTCACTTTGATGCCATTCCCAAATAGACCATTGTGTGAATTCAAGTGGTGAATAAGAACCTGGAGGAGTTATATAACTTGTAACCTAAACGATAATTGGAGCACTTCAGACTCATCTGAAATTAAAGTTTGTCATTTGGAGACCAAAAAAATCATTCCAGCCCCCACCAAAAATAAGAAAAAAAATGCCATTTTGTTCAGATTGTTTTTATGTATGTCCTTTTAAAATTCTAATATTTAGAATAATACAGATTAGAGTTGGCAGTTCATTTGGATCATCTAATACATTCCCAAAGGGATAAAGCAATATTCCTAAAAAGTATATCTTCCAGTGTCTTATTCCAGACTGTCTCCAGAGTCAAAATATTCATGGGGATATGGCATGAGAAAGTCGTATGACTGGGAGGAGACAAATAAGAACATTTTTAAAAGAGTTTATGTTCTCCAATCCCCATCACTTATTGCCCTTCCCTGGCACCATCTGATTTGCCTGTGATTCTCCTCGCACTGAGAATGCAGCATCAAACGGTATGTCTACACAGTACTCCGGGGTATCATTCATCTCATGTAGACATACCCAAACTAGTTCTAATCTAGCTAGCTCGGGTACCAGTAGCAATATAGGCATGGCAGTATAGCCTATCCAGTCCTGCCCAGAACCCTGGGGGATAACTTGGGTAATTAAAGATGGTTAAGACAGACTATGCTCTAAAAGAGGGAATTTAACTTCCATGGTTGGAGGAAATCAGGTGCAAGAAACCACATATCTAAGCTGCAGAATTGCTGAAGCAATCATTGCAATGTATTTGTACCCACAAATAGTCAGATCACTGTTCTACAACCTCATGGACCGACTTGTCCAGTGTGCAAATCACTTGAATCCCAGATCAAATCGGGTGTGTGGGTACATGTGTTTTAGGCCACTAGCCTTGATAACAAGGCTTAATGCAGTGCAGAGCATTACAATGTGTTGAGAATTCTTTAGCAATTTTGAATATATTTCACTTAAGCCATTATAATCACTTCAGTGTGCTTGGAGCTGGGACTGAATGAGCTTATTGACATATACAGCAGCTTACTCCTACATCCGCGTCGTTTTCTTCACAGCAATAGTACCTTCTAATGTGTCCCCCCTTTAATTATTTCCATGACTTTGAGCTATTGAACATTATTTCTCTCAGCTGTCAAGCCCTTGCAAAGGGTTTCATCCCACTGAGTGTAATAACATTGCTTTAAAAAAACCCCCAAAACCTAAGTTACAGCTTGATATTGGGCTTGCTTTGTTCTCGCCAAAGGAAGGGAAAGTACTAACTAGACGTGCAGGCTGCGCGTTGTGTCTCAGCTGCACTTTGTAGGCTTGCTTTCAAGCTGTCAAAAGGATCATCAGAAGCAATCTTGGGGAACGCTGTAGTGTGTAAAAAATGCATGGTTTCGAGCAAGCTGTGTGCCTTGTTTAATTGTCTATTCATAAATGTTCTTTGTAAATGGAGCCAAAGAAAGAGAATTGGGCTTTTTATACCATTGTTTCGATCATTTTAATAACAATCTTGACTGTTTTGATATGACTTGGGCCATTTTTTTAAATACACATCAGCCCACCGTTCATTTATATTTTTGTTAAATGTCTGCAGCGTGGCATTTAGCTATTAATTTCAAGAACTTTACTTCAGTGCTTGGTGGGGTAATTACCTTTATTCTTTATGCTCTAGCAGTCCTGCCTTCTGTGTAAAAGTGTCTCCTTCTCCAAAGGGTTATACCCTTCACTCTAAAAATAAATGTGTGTGGGAGGGCGAACAGGGGAGGAAATCAGATGAGAATTGTGGTGTACAGAGATATCCTGTGGTCTCAGTAGAGCACCTAGAGCCACCAGTCCAGAAACGCATGAGGGACCTTCAGCCACATTGAGGGGCAAGAGGAGTGGATAGTAGGCAGCGTGTGTGCATGTGTGTGTGAGTGTGTGTGTAACAGACACACACATGCATATTCATGGTCATTCTGATGAAATCTTTGTGATCCTAATATGCAGCATAGGCCTCACCCTTTCTGTAACCTCAACAGCTGTTCCACAGTCCACCTACCTGTCCTTGCTTTTTTTCTGCATTCACCCATCACTGAATTTACTAAGATGTTCAAATACCACAGTGTGGGGGCCAAATGTTTTGGGAGACAGGCTCAAGGCCTGCAGGCCCTGAGCCTGTGCAAAGGTTGGCTCTCACGAGCAAACTTGCATGCACACTGAAGCATTTTGCAGGATTGGGCTAGAGATAACATCAGCTGCAGGTTTTCATTGCTGATGGATGAGCTGACACGGTTTCTGTCCCTCTCTCGAGTGAGATACTCAGAGGAATTTTCTGCAGATTAAAATCTTCTGGGGGCAAATCCTTCTCTCTCCAGAGCCTGCAAGAAGAAGTGATTCCACACACACACAAAAAAGATTTTAAAACTTTTTCCTGTCGGGAAACAGGATAAACAGTCACTTGCTGTGGGAGATTTTTGGTTTCATATAACTTTTTAATCGCTTACGTCACAATGTGCCTTGTAGCATTTAGTTCTATTTACGTATGACAGCACAACTAGCCCAGTTTCATACCATAATGAATTGAAATGACTGGCAATCAAAAGGTTCTTTGAATGGGGAAGGATTGAAAATCACCACATACGTAGTTGCCTTTTGATTCAATTAACTAGATTTTCCCCTCTATAATTAGTGGTTTCTAGTGGTTGGGACTCAGGACATCTGGGTTCTACCCTTGATTTTGCAATCAGCCATTGTCTTACTTTGTAACCTTGCACCCACATTTTATAATGTGACCACTACAGTGGAAGGCTGCAGTCCTTGGGAGGTTCTGCAGCTTGGCAGCCAAAAACAGAACCACCCAAAATCTCTGGATACCTTAGAACACTTTCTTACAACCTCTGCATGACTCAGTTTACCCAACTGATATGGAAGTATAACACCGCCTGTATCACAAGAGACAATGTGAATGACAAATAGTGGGTTCAATTCTGTGGCTATGCTGCATGTTTCACATTCAGAGATGCTGCAGGATCAGATCCCAGGTGGATACACTCAGGGTACGTTTACACTGTACACGCTTATTTCGAAATAAACTATTTTGGAATAGTTATTCTGAAATAGCTTATTTTGAAATAGCAGATCTACACTGCAGGGAAGCCTCAAAATTAGTCCGAGGCAGGCTCCCCTAATGTAGACGTGCTATCTCCCCAGGAGACACTGGGGAGGAATAACTTAGAATGGCCCTGGTGAGGGGCTATTTTGAAATAGCAGCAGTGGAGCATCTACACAGGCCTTATTTCGCAATAGCTATTTTGGAAGCTTATTCCTCATAGAATGAGATTTACAGATATCGGAATAAGCCGTCCATTATTTTGAAATTATTTTGAAATAACAGAAAGGCTGTGTAGACGCTAACATTGTTATTTCGAACATAAGAACGGCCATACGGGGTCAGACCAAAGGTCCATCTAGCCCAGTATCCTGTCTGCCGACAGTGGCCAATACCAGATGCCCCAGAGGGAGGGATCACAACAGGTAATCCCCGTGTAATCCTCCCCTGTCACCAACCTCCAGAGAAACACAGGCTAGGGACACAATTCCTACCCATCCTGGCTAATAACTATTGATGGACCTAACCTCCATGAATCTATCTAGCTCTTTTTTGATCCTGTTAAAGTTCTAGCCTTCACAGCATCCTCTGGCAAGGAGTTCCACAGATTGTGCTCTGAGTGAAGAAAAACTTCCTTTTGTTTGTTTTAAATCTGCTGCCTATTAATTTCATTTGGTGACTCCTAGTTCTTATATAGTGGGAATAAGTAAATAACTTTTCCTTATTCGCTTTTTCCATACCAGTCATGATTTTACAGACCTCTATCATATCCCCTCTTAGTCTCCTCTTTTCTAAGATGAAAAGTCCAAGTCTTTTTAATCTCTCTTCATATGGGACCTGTTCCAAACCCCTAATCATTTTTGTTGCCCTTTTCTGAATCTTTTCCAATGCCAATATATCTTTTTTGAGATGAGGTGACCACATCTGTACGCAGTATTCAAGATATGGATGTACCATGGTTTTATATATTTATTTATTATTTATTTTATTTTAAATATTTTTACCCCGCCTCTCTATTTAAAATATTCAAGGCGGCTTACAAAAATTTTAAATACAATACAAATATATATGAAAATTTAAAATACAAGACCCCAGAGGGACATAAAACCTGCTAAAACATATTGAGAAGAGGAACATACACATACAGACTCAAACACCAATAAAAGCATGAGTAAAAAGGGTGGTTTTAGCCTGATGCTGAAACAATGCTAGCGTTGGCGCCATGCGAATATCCCAAGGAAGAGAATTCCACAGCCTGCGAGCAAAAGCTGAGAAGGCCCTGCTCCATGTAGATGTTAACCTTATCTCCACAAGCGGGGGAACACGAAGCAGAGCCTCTCCAGCTGACCTCAATCCCCGGGCAGGTTCATATGGGAGAAGATGGTCCTTTAGATACCCCAGACCCAATCCATTTAGGGCTTTATAGGTCATAACTAAAACTTTAAATTGTGCCCAGAAACATACATGGCAGCCAGTGCAGCTGCCAAAGCACTGGCATAATGTGCTCCGTATAACTAGTGTTAATTAAGACAAGAGCAGCTGCATTCTGGTCCAGTTGAAGTTTCCGAAGGCTCTTTAGAGGCAGCCCCACATAAAGCGTATTACAGTAATCCAGTCGGGATGTAACAAGAGCATGGATCACTGTGGACAAATCATGACCCCGGAAGGGTTGCAGCTGGCGGATCAGACGAAGCTGCTCAAAAGCACTCCTGGCCACCGAAGAAATCTGGTTTTCAAATATTAAAAAAGGGTCCAGGAGGATTCCCAAGCTGCGTACCTGTTCTTTCAGGGGGAGAGTAACCCCATCTAGAACAGGTGCCATGCCTTATAGAGGCAATAAGATATTTTCTGTCTTATTCTCTATCCCTTTTTTAATGACTCCTAACATTCTATTTGCTTTTTTGACTGCCACTGCACACTGAGTGAATGTTTTCAGAGACCTAGCCACAATGACTCCGAGGATCTCTCTCTTGAGTAGTTGTAGCCAAATTAGTCCCCATCATATTGTAGATATAGTTGGGATTATGTTTTCCAATGTGCATTGCTTTACATTTATTAACATTAAATTTCATTTGCCATTTCATTGCCCAATCTCTTAGTTTACGAAATAACGCTGTGTAGACTCGCCCTCAGAGAGTCCCAGAGAAAAGGCTCCATGTACGTGGAAACATCCTATTATGCATGACATTGCGGAGCATGCACATGAATGAAATTACCTCCCAAAGTCTTTCTTTCCAACATCCCCTTAGAAGTCCTGGCCTTGTTTCTTCACTCCTTTGCACTTCATGTAGTCACGCCAGTACAGAATGGCGACAACTTGTCTTCACTTTACATGTCAGACAAGGTACAAGGCAGTGGGGAATCAGACCCTGGCTTTGGAGTGATATACAGGTGTCAGTAGCTATCCTCTCAGGAGTTTCCCAACCACATATCTCTGTCAGCATCCTCCACATACCTCCTTTACACCCTTTTCATAGTACTTGCCACAGGAGATTAGCATAATGCTGTCCATGTAACAGAAACCACATCCAGTTTGGTGTCCTAGGTCTTTCAAAATTATCCGGCATTCCCTGCCTTTCTGAGCTGAGGGGAAGGATATATTCTTTGTTCTAGAAAGTTAATCTCTCTCACCCCGGCTAAGTCCTAGTGGGATCCTGGCTGCTTATTTCCTTGTATCAGCTACACCTACTACAGAAAATGGTGGGTGAGGAAAAGGCAGGAGGAGGTGCTATTAATAACTGGTGTCTGTTACTGCTCCAGCAATATAATAATCTTTCTTACAGCACAATGCAACTCACTTGACTCATGTCATAAAACTCAGGTCATATCTGCCTGCCATTAAAAAGATTTCTCCTGCAAAGGAACTAGCAACCTTCCCAGTCAGGTTGAAAACTGTTAACCTCCTGGTCATGTTTATTCACTTTGGTTAACCGTGTCACCCACTTCTTCCTTTCCTCAGGTAAGTCCTCTGGGACTGCTGAGAAAACATCGGAGGGTATGCTCAACTGCCATGCAGGAAGGGAAAACTGCTACAACTCTTGTTCACAGAAATGGCACATCCCCACACTTGACAGGCTTTGACTGTGAAATCTTCTGGGCAGGAGCATTGTTTGGTTGTGAGAGTCTATAATAGTGCATTAAAATGCTACGGTCACATGCATCTTGTGACAGGCCTGGCATAGTGGGGCCTCAAGCACTCTTGGGGGAACTGTAGCAGTACAAAGTTTACAATGAACACAAGAATGAATGTGATGGAGAGAAGTGGGGAGAGGGAAGTGGCCTGAGCATCGGGGGATAAGCCAGCCTGGATACCAGGATGAGCCCCACCTGTGAGTAATCAGATGATTCTAGCACACATGGAACAGGAAATTGCAAGCAGAGGGGGAAGCCCAGGCAACTGCAGCTGTGTTTATAGAGACTACAAGAAGCAAGGGGTTATCATAGAATCCTAGGGCTGGAAGAGACATTTGCCAACTCCTTCAGTGCCCTCAGATGCATTAAATCCGCCTGCATGGATCTGTGTATGTCTAGCTTTTCTAAATAGTTCTTAACCTGTTCTTTCTCCGCTGAGGGCTGCCCACCTCCTTCCCATACTGCGTTGCCTAGTACAGTAGTCTGGGACCTGACCTTGTCTGTGAAGACAGAGGCAAAAAAACCGTTGATACTTCAGCTTTTCTCACATCATCTGTCACTGGGTTACTTCCCTCATCCAGTAAGGGTCACACCCTCCTTGATCATCCTCAGGTGAAAAGTTCAAGAAGCAGGAGAGGGGGAGGAAAGCTCTTCAGGCAGGGAAGCCTGGGAGACTGCAAAGAACCATCTGGGTGGTCTGGTGGAATGAGACAACCTGTAGGCAGGAGGTGGTGGGAAGCAGCCAGACAGTCACCAGGAAGGTGGGGCTTGGCCCCTCAGAAGCTGGGATGCAGACTGTTTTTGAGTTTGTGGTCTCTTTCTGAAAGACTTTCTGGACTTTTGTGAAAGACCCTGAACTAGGGTTTGGGGCGGGGAGGGCTAGTATGCACCTGAGGACTGAATAAGTGGAACCTTTTGTGGGAAATGTTGGAATCCCCTTTGAACTCTGAGTTCTCCAAGGACCATGAGGAGGGATGGGAAGATGCTTAGGAGGCAGTTTCCTGTGTAACAAAGAGTTTGTGGGTAAAGCATAGGGCTGTTGTTCTATAATGAGTCTTCCCTATAGACGTTTGTCAATTTTCTGGGCTGAAATTCACTTTTGTATAGAAAACCAGCACACAGTCACCATGCATTACTTAAGATCTATTTTGAGGGCTTAAATAGGCCTTAAATTGTACATGGACCTCATGCTGATCCTACCCTAAAGGACTAATTCAAACAGCATACTGTTCTATAAGGTGTTAAAAATTGCTCAGTGATCTAAATGTTACATTCCTTGCTCAAAACTGACACAAAAACACTGGCCAACAGGAAAAGCAACAATTCATTATTCACCTTGAAGCAGAATCTAGACATCAATATGTTGGGTGCTACACAAACATAGCAAAAAAGAAAGCCCCTGCACCAAAGATATGCTTTGCCCTTCTCAAGGACCTTCCATAACAACTATGAACATCCCTTTCGGATAGGCAAGTGATACCAATATGTGCTACCTACTAGAAGAATAATATTCCCTGAAGTAGTTTTAAATCTTCTAGTAGCTCTCGTGTTTTATGTTGTGAAATCCTCCAGAAACAAATCAGAATAGCCGTATGTATGTAGAGCGAACTGGCATGCTTATGTGTATGTAGTAAAAGGTATTATCCAATTGGGCCCATGTGGTTGTGTGATTTCTCTAATTCTGTTTCATAGATGAGAAAACTGAGGCAAATCAAGAGTTGTGCCACCATCCTAAGGGTTCCTCCCTCTGTATTACTCCACTCACACACTGAATCTTCCCCAGACAATCATCCCTACCTCCTTTATATCCAACACTGTTAACAAGCCACCTGCCAATGACTCACAAAAACAACATAGCCCTTTTTTAGGAGGCTCAACATTTGCTAAGAAGGATGGGGGCCATGTGCAAACTCTGCCAGCCTGTTGCAAGTAACCAAACCTTTCTGCCATAGTTGAAAAATGGAAAACACACATATTTTATTTCAAAGGAATGGGGAGAGAAGAAAAAATGACCTATGCACTTATGTATCAAATCAAGTCTCTAATGATCTGAAAGCAGTTCCCACCAAATTTGCCACTTGCCCATTCTTAATCATAGCAGAAATATTTCTGCATGCAAATGTTGACCTTAGAATTTTGTATTTTTCATACTGCACTTTTTCTTTTAACTTCTATTGGATCTTTATCTTCCCTTTTCATTCTACTTATGGCGAACATATAATATGTCTAGGTACTTTAAAAGTCATATATATAACGCAGAGATACATACATTCAGTCACCCCACTGGTGAGTGCTGCAGAGAGACGGTGTTTTAAAAGCATTGTGTAATTATGGTGTAATTTTGTACTTTCTCCCATATCTTTATCATCCTTGGAAACCTTGCCATATGTACTTTTGAGCTACAGTAAAAAGGTGTTCCCACTCACCACACTCAACATCCATAATCCATAACCATTCCAACATTAGCTAGGCGCCTAGGGGATCGAGGTAAAAATCAAAGCTAACAAGAAGATTTCAACACAGAAGCAAAATTTGGAAATATTCACACAAGAGAACTGTTTAAAAAATTGCCAGAAGTCCAGTCATTGAAAGTGAAGCCTGACGGCAGGATTATCTCAACGGCTGCACATACTTTGCAGTCAGGAATTGCTTTAATAGTACTCTCTTGCAAGCTCTGGTCTCTCCAAGGGAACAGTTTGCTAAACTGAAGCTGCCATGTTCCAAAGATTGAAAACCTCTCAAACATGTTTCCATGAAAAGCTTGGCTTCTGACTGTAGAATTTTTTCGGTAATATTTTCCTAATGCTACATGTACCAGAGGAAAACCCCAAATTGCTCTCAGTGGATCTGGAGCTTGTTTTCTTTCTTCACCACTGGGTTCCACAGAAGGTCATCTGCAGTAATAGAGGAAGGAATGTGTGTGTTCAGCAATTAGAGAAGAGCCAGCATGTCTTGTGACTTAGGCCTTGTCTTTACTACGCAGAAGATCGACGCTGCTGCAGTCGATTTTCCGGAGTTCGATTTAGAGGGTCTAGGAAAGACCCGCTAAATCAAACTCAGAGGTCGCCCCTGTCGATGCCAGTACTCCTGTTCCTCCTGAGGAGTACGGGAAGTTGATAGGAGTATTTGCTCCTCTCCACCTCTCACTGTGGAGACTGTGCAGAAACTTGAATTAAGGTACATTGGCTCCAGCTACAACATTAACGTAGCTGGAGTTGCATATCTTAATTCGACTTTCTCCTGTAGTGCAGACTAGGCCTTACTTATCTTGGAACTTTGGGAAGTCACTCACAGTGAGATTTTCAAAATCATTCAGATCTGGAGTGTACCTACACTCGCTGAAGCCAATGGCAATTTTTATCATTGATGTCTATCAGAATAGAAATAGGCCAATGCTGAGTGATTATGAAAATACCATAGCAAATATGTTTATGGTCCTGCTTTTCTACATTTTGTGCGGAGAGGCTTAATTGCTCCAAGTTGTGAAAGGAATTAGACAGAGTCAAAGTTTTATTAACTAAGTCCTCTCAGATCCAGAATTTATTTTCTGCTCCCCTCCTTCATCTGCCATCCCCACACACTTGTTCACCTTCACAGCATGTTACAAACCTTTTCTGTTTACTGAGAGGCAGTGTTCAAGAGGGCGGATGGATGGAGTAATTGTTTTAGTTGTTAACACAGGAGTAGCAGCTGCTTGGGGCTGACAAATGTATTGTTTATTTTAAGTACTTAGATTCACAGGCATGTTCATATCAACGTGAAAAAGTGGAAAATGTAGAGATCCTATGTCAATTTTTTCTGATTTCAGAATTTTTCCTATTTTGATCAACCCTAAATGTAAGCACACAATCAAAAGTTTGTCACTTTTCACTTCTTTATATAATCTTGTAGAGGCATTTGCACCATTAAGGTAACCTTTCTAATAGAACTAGTTGAAAATTTCTAAATTTCAATTTGAGTCAAAATGTCTAATATTAAAAATAAAATTTGGAGGTAACTTTTTGTATTTTTCTTAATTGACAGAGGCATTTTTGAGCTGGTCAAGATATTTCAGTTTTAGAAATACTTTAGTACAATGTAGACAAGTCAGGATGTACAAAAACATTGTAAAAAAATTCTCGCCTTTACTATTTTTAAGTGTCTCGACTTCCAAATGCTAGTGAATTAAATGCTTAGTGAATTACATTCTGCCCTTTGCCATTTTTAAGTGGTTCAACTTCACAAATGCTAGTGAATTAAACCTCAGTGTCCCTTTTGAGGTAGGTATCCTCTTCCTGATTTGACAGATGGGAAAACTGAAGTGCAAGAAAGATGAAGTAATTTGCCCAAGGTCACACATTTATTTCAACCAGGTCTCTATTCTTATACAGCACAATTTTCTGTCTCCATTTAGCAGTAACCTTCCATGGGCATGTGCACACAAACAGCCAAAAAAAAAAAAAAAACCTGGCAAGAAAAATGGAATTTGTAGGCTGAAGCATTGGGGTCAGTGCTATTCCTTGACTCTAATCCAGATCCAATATTTGTCCAGAGCCACGGGAGAAAAGAAGCTGGAACAAGACTAGTGCTTGTTGGCTGGATGCAAATGCCTCCCTTTTATAAAAAAGCAAGCAAACAAACAAACACAAAAAAATCTGCAAAAGGTTGAAATCTGTTTACTCATATTTCCATTAAATTCAAAGATTCCAGAAACCCTTCTATGCCATTCACTTTGGTGTAAGTTACAAGGTCTACCTAACTGGCTCACTACATTATACTTGTAAACTTTCAAAGTACTTTCATTAGTGCTAAGTTTATTTTGCCCTGAGCAACCCAGTGGCAATCGTTTTTGAAGGACATAGAGTAGCTCTTCGAGTATTAGCTTTAGCAATTCTGCAGCTTATACAAGTAGCTTCTTACACCTGACTTCCTCCAACGATGGAAGCTATATTCCTCCTTCTAGAGCATAGCCTATCTTAAGCATTTTTAGATCCAAACACATAAGAGTTAAAATGTGAGTTGTGGGAAGGAGAGTGAGGTGAGTCCATCACAGATCAGGCAATCAGATGCCAGGCAGTCAAAATGGATTGGAAGGACCACTTCTTCCATGCCCACTACAATGCTATGCCCAACCAAGTGAGCTGCTTATTTAAACTTTCCTATGTCCTGCGGATTCTAAGCATGGGGCCGTGCAGTAAAAATTAGCTAAGAGAAAAAGCTGCACTGTATGTGGTGGTTACAGCTCCTGAGATGTGAAAGGCTCCCACTGACTTAAATGCACTTTGGATCAGACCCATAGCTGATGTGAGCTTTTAACAGCTGGACTCTTGAAACTCACTGCTCACCAGAGAGCAGATCCTCTGCTGGTGTAAATGGATCAGCTGAAGCTAATGAAGCTATGAAAATTGGCATCTGCCTCCAGATATCTCGGCAGGTGTGGGATTGCTTCTGTCCACGGTGCTGATTGCTGACAGGAGGGATATTCTGAAACTTACCATCTCACATAAAAGGTGTGAGTGAATGGAGATATGTGGAATTAGAAATAGGATGTCAGAAAGCGCAAAGCAATTTCAGAGTCTCAGTTTATATATTTATATCCTAGCTTCAAAATTTGTGTGCCTGCATGTCTATATGTCTATATTTTGGAAAAGTGCACCTGTCTATGAGTCTGCCCATCCCTCTGTGAGTCCATTTGTTCAAGAGCTCTTCCTAAATGGTAAAAGCTAGGACCACCACATTTGTGTTGATGCTTCCTCTTCTCATAACTTAAAGCAAAGTCAGGGTCTGGTTGTGCCAGGACAATGCAATGTGCCTGGAATGTGATTGTTTCATAGAAAACAGAAAGGGAAGGGTGTGATGGCAGGGAAAGTTATTCATGAATGACCACAGAGGGCAGCAAGCACTCCAGCAAGCAGCCATTGGCCAGCAGCATGGTCAGTCCTGGGCTGGCCCCAGGGAGAAGCTAGTGGGCAGCCTGTGCACTTCCCCCCCCCCGGGCTGGTCCCAGGTGAGCGCTGGTGGATGCCCTGTGTGCCCTCAGGCCAGAGTGGGGGGGGGGAAGATGGTGGTTGGGCCATGTGGTACCCCTGCCCTGGCCCCAGGGAGAAGCTGGCAGCCACCCCCATCACCTGCCTTCAGCTTCCCTTGCTCTCCTCTGAGCTCCCCTCCTCCCAGTCCCTGCCCTGCACTCCCATACCCTGCCCTGAGCCCCTCCTCAACCTCTGCTCTGACTCCTGCACCCTCCACTGCCTGCCCTAAGCCCCTCCACACCCTCAAACATCCCCAGCCCCCTTCCCTGAGGCCTCCACATCCCCAAGCCTCTGCCCTGACTTGTGCACCCCCACACCACCAGCCCCCTGTCATGAAGGGGCCGAGCAACAATGGGGAATGAGTTTGTGTGTGTGTGTGTGTGTGTGTGTGTGTGTGTGTGTGTGTGTGTGTGTTATAATTGTATTCATTCAGGCTATGTCTGGAGTGCAGGCTTCTTTCGGAAGAAGTTTTTCTGGAAGAGATCTTCTGGGAAAACTTCTTTCGAAAGAGCGTCCACACAGCAAAAGTGCATCGAAAAAGCCATCTGCTTTTTTGAAAGATAGCGTCCACATTGATTGGACACTATCTCACATTTCAGTTGTGATTACTATGGATGGAGTGGCCACCAGGGCACCTGTGCTTTTTCCCGGAGCCCTCTTCTTCCCCGTCCACACACACCATTTTCCAAAAGAGCTCTTTTGGAAAAAAGGCTTCTTCCTCATAGAAAGAGGTTTACAGCTATTGGAAAAACCCCTCTGTTCTTTCAACTTTCTATCGAAAGAACGCAATTGCAGTGTGGAGGTAAGTGAAGTTTTTTTTCCAGAAAAACAGACATTTTTCTGGAAAAAACTCTGCAGTTTTCTCCTATAGGTGATCCTATAGGTGAACCAACACGCAATCTTGGTTGTTTGATGCCACTGATTCCCATCATAGAAGGACTGCATGGCAAAAATTTTGCAGGGCATCCAAAGATGACTGAAAGTTTCCAGACGCCCTCATGGAGCAAAAGCTTTATCTAAGTGGACTAATGCCATATAAATACCACTGTTGGCTATTGGTACTGTGACTATAATAATGTCTATAGTGCTCTATCCAGACTAGAATACACAGTGAGTTTCAGAGGGTGCTTTTGATAAAAGAGGAGTTACGTCTAGTTAGTAAGGTCCAGGCAAAAACTTTCCTGGCAACCGAGAGTAGGGAAATGCCACAGGGAGTGTCAGAGCCTGTCCTACCACCTTCCTGTTTTATAGATGTGCACAGTGTTGCAATCCTGTGGCACTGACTTTGCTCCCGGATGTTGCAGAAGAGCTGTGTGAAGTGCCTTGTCGTGTGGCGGCCCCTCTGCTTATAGATCTCTGCTGGAATGCCAGCCACTTGAGGAATTTATGTTTGTGACAGCTGCTCATTTCTTTATAGATACTGCTTTAAGTCTTCAGAACACTCTCAGGCATTAAGGACATGATTCACCTATCACTTTGATTATAGTTCAATGTAATTTAATAGGCATCCGTGAAATTACTCCTAACTGATACCCATCAGGAAAGAAAGGAAAATCCTAATTCTGGCAATGCTGGCAGAAGGTGGATAAGTATTATCCCTTCTTCCTTGACTTGACTAATTCCTGTTTTGTTAAGTTTCCAGAGACACTACAAATCTGACCGGTTTTTCTGGACATTTGGGAAAGGTAATAGTGGACAGGCGGAGTACCAAGTATGGGTTCTGAGATGGTGTTGCTGGGTGATTTCATTGTTGAAAAAGTTTGATAAGCATTCAATGTAAAATGTTAAGTGCTGAAACTTCTCTGGTGTCATAAACTTTGTCTGAGAAACTGGGACAAATCCTGTGTCTACACGGCAACTGAAGGAGTAATTGCATGTTAGCTAGACCTACCTGTGCCATCTTTAATTGAGCTAGCATGCTCAAATAGAAGAAGCAGTGGTTTAGGAGCCGGCGTGAATTATTATAAGCATGCCAAGAACCTGGGAGTGTATTCACACTGCTATTCTGCACTGAACCCTGGGTTACATATTTTTTACTGTTCTTTCTAGCCTGTGAGCTAAATGAAAGTTATGGCAGGCATGCCTATCTGAGCTGCACATCACACCTGTGATTGTAGTGTAGAAACACCCAAAGAGTCTAAAAAGGTTTGCTGGAGTCCACCCACATAACTAGTGTCATAGACAAAATTAAAATGCAGGTGTTCCTGGCTTCCAGTCCTAGGGTCAGATCAGTGGACTCTAGAACAGACTTTCAGAGATTGTAAGTGTCTATACTTTGATGGCACAGCTGAGAATCAGGCCTCAAAGCTATCTCTAGAAACACATGGAGATACTCACTGCACAGAAACATAAGCACAGGGTCATAGAAAGGTGGGGATGGAAGGAAATGCAAAGTCATCAAATCCATTCCCCAGCACTATGGAAATACCAAGTAAACCTCCACCATCTTGGACAAGTATTTGCCCAACTGTTCTTAAAAACCTGCAGTGATGGTTTACAAAACATCCACAGAAGCCTATTCCACAACTTAACTACTCTTAGGCTACCGCTACACAGCAGTGTTATTTCAGAATAAATGAAGTTACTTCAAAATAACAAAATGCACATCTACACAGCAAGCCATGATTTTGAAATAATGTCAAGATGGAGGAATTCTTACTCCGACTCCTGTAACCCTCATTTCATGAGGAGTAAGGGAAGTTGGAGGAAGAGTGTTCTTCCATCGACTTCCTGCTGTATAAACAGTGCCAAAAGCTGAAATGAGCTATTTAGACTTCAGCTACACAATTGACATAGCTGAAGTTGCATAGCTTAATTCAAATTTTGCCCTTCTGTGTAGACGTGCCCTTAGAGTTAGAGCATTCTTCCTAGTATCTAACCTAAATCTCCCTTGCTGATGATTTAAGTTCTTTACTTTTTATTCTACCTTCAACAGACATGGAGAAAAATTGGTCACCATCTTCTTTATAACAGCTGTGAACATATTTGCAGACTGTTATCGGATCTTCTCTTAGTTTTTTTTCTTCAAAGCTAAACATGATCACTTTTCAACCTTTGTACATATGACAGGTTTTCTAAGCCTTTCATCATATTTGTTGCTCTCCTCTGTACTCTCTCCAATTTGTTCTAAAGTGCAGTGCCCAGAATTGGACACAGTACTCTGGCTGAGACATCACCAATAATGATGGTGGGACCCTTTTAATACATGCCAGAATATTAGCCATTTTCACAACTGGATATCCTTGTTTATTCATGTAGCCCCAGATCTTTTTCAGCAGTATTATCAACAATTTTACAGTTGTGTATTTACTTTTTTTGTCTTTTATAAGTGCAAAATACTTCACTCATTCATCTTGTTGAATTTCAACTTGAACCAGCTCTTTAATTTATCAAGGTTTTTTTGAATTCCCAACCTGTCCTCCAAAGTTCTAACAACCCTTCCCAAATTGGTGTCATCTGCAGATTTTATAAAGCCTACTTTATACTACATTACTGAAGTCATGAATGAAAATATTGAACAGTACCACACCCAGGACTGAACCTTGTTGGATCTCACTAGATTTGCCTTCCCCACTTGACAGTAAGCTATTGGTAACTATTCTTTGAGACAGTTGTGTATCCACCTTTTATAATAATTTTTTACCTACATCACATTTCCCTTGTCGCTTGTGAAAATGTCATGAGGGACTATGTCAAAAACCTTATTAAAATCAAGATATATCACCTCTACTGCTTCCCCTATCCACTAGGATAGTAAACCTTTCAAGAAAAAAATTAGGCTGGTTTGGCATGATTCGATCTTAATAAATCCATGCTGGTTATTCTTTTATACTCCTATTATTATTCAGGTATTTACAAATTGTTCTGTTGTTTGTTCTGTTATCTTACCTGCAATCCAAGTTTGGCTGACAGGTTGATTTTTTCCTGGATTTTCTTTGTTTACTTTTTAAAAGATATGTTTGCCCTTCTTCAGTCCTCTGGGACCTCTCCCATCCTCCAGGAGTTCTCAAAGATAATTGCTAATAGTTCTGAGATTGCTCCAGTTTGTTCCTTAAGTACCCTAGAATGAATTTAATCTGGCCCTGCTGACTTGAATATGTCTAAATAGTCTATATAATGAGACCGAGGGCTTACATACACACACATGCAATCACATTTAGATGGAGTTATTTGCTATGAAATGTTGAAGTTATGATGGGTGAAATGCTAAATGTTTTGTCACGGTGCTTAAGAGCAATAAAAGAAACCAAACCAAAATAAAATTGAGAAGCTAAAGCATCAGATATGTGCTAGAGGAGAAAATGTATTCCAGCGCTGTTCACAGGGCGATTGCATAAGGCCACATTTGGAATGCTTTGAGAAGGCCAGGCTACCTCATTATGGAGAGGATATTACAGAAGTAGAAATGGCAGTGCAGACAGAGGGCAATCCAAATGATAAAGGGAGCTTGCTTATCTGATTTAGTCAAAGATGATTAGCCCAGCCAGCTCTCTATTTGGGGATGATGAAAAGAGGCTCTAATTGAGGTATACGCCGTTCTGTGTAGAATAGAGAGGCGAAATGCTTTCAGCTGAAGCTAGTGTCAAATACTGGGGACATTATACCAGAAGCAAGTGCTGTGTGCTGCCTGTTCCTTCTCCATTTGGCAAGGTCCAAGGTTCTTTTGCGCCATTGAATTCCTGCAGTAGCCCAGCATGGGGTTGTTAGTGGAGTTGCCTGGGAGCAGACTCTGTGCTCCATGGTGATGTGTTTACATTGGCTCTGAATATAGTGGCCTGTAGTCAAGTATTGGAAAGAGAAGCAAGGAAAAAGGCAAGCAGCCTCTTGAAGTCAGCTGCATAATCCATGATGCCTCTTGTGATTACAAAACCAACAACCATGGGTCATGGACGGAGCTCGCACACTTAACAGCTCTTGCCCAAGAGAGGATCTCAGTGTTGTTCTCTAAGATCAGGAAGTCTTGTACCAATGTATTTTGTTTTCTTGTCTGAGGTGGCTTGTTGAAATTGCAGAGTTTTCCTCCCCCGGATTCTGTCTGTTCTTAGCAACAGAACTGCTCTCAAATACTTCACTGGCAAGTTGGCTTTATTGCCCTGATCTCATGATCGTGGCTTTATTTAGAACACGTTGTCAGTGGTAATGTTAGCGTTCTCCAACTTCATCTGCAATTTAAAAGGATTTGCTGGTGTTACAGCACATGCAGTCCCAAAGTACTAATAGTTATTATAGAAGAAATGTTGCGCCATTCTCCTCTAACACAGAACTTTCTAAATTGTGGCTTTGGATCATTGGTGGTCTATAAAAAGCTGGTTGTTCATTTCATACCAACCCCTCTTCCTTACGTTCAGCCACTAAGCTGCGTAACAAGGGAGCTACCATATTTTAGGCACTTTCATTATGTCACTCTTCCCCATCAGCCTTTACGTTAGTTACCCTGGGGATATTGCTTGATCCCCGCGGCTATGTCTAGACTGCAGAGTTATATTGGAAAAAGATATCAAATTGAGAACGGCAATTTGCGTATCTTTTTCCACTTTTTTTTTCGAAAGAGGCTTTTCCAAAATTTGGCCTGTCTACACAGGGCCAAATTTCAGAAAAACCTCCTCTTTCGGAACATCCCTTATTCCTCATACAATGAGGAATACAGGGATGCCGAAAGAATGTGTCCGCTTTTTCAGAAATTGTTCTGAAAAAGTGGATATGTTCTTTGGATGTGGCAGAGCTTTTACAGGATACCTCTGGTACATAGCCCATGAGAGCAAGGTGAAAGATTGTGATGGGGTGAGGACCAAGCAAAGGGTGAGGAATGACATCACAAAGGTAACCCGGAGCTGAAGCTCTCGCCCATGGGTTTCATGCTATTGAAAGGACCAAAAACCCGTGCTCGGATATATGTAAAGGCAAAGCACTTAAGCTGCTGTAAAATTAGAATGCGCCCACCAGCCACGTACAAATGAGAATTCACTTAAGAGAATTTAAATTGAATTAAGATTTAAATTGAGTTATTCAGCACTTCCCTACCCCCATGCACACACATAGCCCCCAATTTTCCTTTCCCCCACTTTCATAGCCCTTCTCTGGACCTAGCAGCGAAAGCAGTTTGGCAAGTATTTGCTTTGGCTTGGACCCGAGGCTAAGCAGTTAAAGATTCCTGTGGACATCTTTTTCTTGCAAGATTTCTATCCCCATTTTGGAGCCTGAAAGCAACTGCTGTTGTCAGTCTCTGCTGTCACCTTTCCCAGCTCCATGTGGGGAAAGAGAAGAAAATATTTCCTACCGGGATTAGATTTTTTTGAACAATCCACTCTTTGGAGGCTGAGCAGAGCATTGATGTGCTGTTATTTTTATTGGTCTGTTCACTTGTAATACTATGTCATGACACCATTCCAGCCAGCAATGGGACCCTATTGTGCACAGCACTGTACAAACATAGTCATTAGTTAACATGTGTATTGTGGTAGCATTTAGAGGCCAATAGATTGGGGCCCTATAGTGCTAGAAAACAATAGTCCTGTTTTATAATCTAAATCAAGTAGTCCTGGTGCAGATGGATTAGACAGGTAGTCGGTACAGTGCAGGTAAGAATACAAGGCAATTTTACCCATGGCTCTGAAGTCTGTCTCTTTGGATTCATAAATAAAATGAGAGGTTTCATAAATAGTATTTGTCCATGTGTATGGCATATTTGTTTGATGACAAAAGTAGGAAACATCTGAAATTGGAGAATTTATTTGTTATATTTAAGATAGGAAGGATTAGATTTTTATTTCCCTGTACACACATACACAAACCTACAAAATATATTTCCACTGATCAGGATTTATAGACAAAGGAAATGCTGATTGATAATGTATTAGCCTTTGATTTAAGGGTGAGTTCATTGTACATTTTCCCATTTAATGTGACAATTTGGAGTGCTAACAGTGATGAGCTTTAACTTTTTGAATCTTGACATCTACTGTCATGGAAGGGTTAACCGTCCCCCCATTTTCCGACCCGTCATAATTTCCCACAACAGTGAAACTTTAAATCACTTAAAATGGGGGGAGGAGTAATGCTTAAATCAAAATCAATATTGTGTCTAAATTATGGGTAGAAAATAATTCTGCCAAGCCTGGTTATATCTGTGATGATGAGTAGCAGCCCTGCACCATGCTCTGAGAAGCCGGTATGTGCCAAGAGTGAGACATGCAGTAAGGCACGGAGAAGGCCAGGGATAGGAATTGTAAGTACAGTTCCAGGCTCTATTTCCCAGACCAGTGCCCTGTGTGAGGAGTGTGCGTAGGAGTGTCAGTTAGATAAAGATGGCACTTCACCAAAAAATGAGAGGAGGCATAATTGACTCAGCTATAAATGATGCCTTTGCTGAACCAGTTTCGCCATTTTATTTATAAGCAGCCGGGCTTAAAAGAGAATCCAGGCACCTTGTAAAATCTCAATAGCACCCAGCATCATCCATGATTGTGCAGCTATTTAAAGTTAATAGCACAATTAGGCAGCAAGAGGGATTGATTTCAGAGTTGGGCATTAAGAGGAAGCAAATGGCGGAGCGCTGTTGAGCTTAAGGCAGTGCTGGGCAATACTTTATGGGCAAGCTGATAATCAGCGTAAATGATGGCCCTGCTCAGCACTAGCTACAGGGAGAAAGGGAACTAAAAATCCGAGCATGTTCTAGAAGTTTCTCCTCATGAGTTTAGCATCATTTCTGGAAGATTTATGAGATTCTTAGACTCCGAAGCAGAATGTACTGCAGACGTCTTAAGGGGATGGCTAACAGCTTGTAACAAATCTCCCTGCAGAGTGCGTGCAGGTTTGACCCAGGCACTAGAGAATGGCTATGAACACATTTAGAATGTTCATTAAACTGCCATAGACTCAGAGATGTGTTTCCAATGCAGTAGAAGCCACATAGTCCTTGGGGCCATCTAGCCACAAACTCAGGCATTTTTACTCCCTCCCCATCCCATTAAGGCATGGAAGCATAAAAAAAGATTCTTAACCTGCTATCCCTTGCCATCACAAAAGCCTACAAATGCCAGCCCTACCCCAGCAACTCCTGAGCTACCTTATCCTTATTAACCTCACATACTGTCCATGCCATTCGAACAGTAGAGGGCAACAGGCGGCCCATCAGGACTGTATGTGTGTCCTGTGAGACATTTTGTTTACAGTTGTCCACATGCAGGGTTGCCAGATTCTGCTGGTTTCTGTCCGCATTGTCTTTTCCTACTAGTTTTGACAAGCACTTAAAGTAAGGACATGTGAAGTGAGGTGCGTGCTGATTGTGTAACCGCCCCCTGGCAGATTTCAACCTGGGACCTCTGAAGCTTAGTATAGGAGCCTCTACAACTTGCACAGGTTCATATCTGCTGGATGGTGGTTAGAATTGCACTCAACATTGGCAGTGAGAGCTGTGCCCTCCCTCTGCACCCAATCAAAGTGCTGCTGTGGATCAGTGGGCACACCCCACAAATACTAGCTGTGCAGCAAACTAACCTATTCTAGAAGAACGTCCTGTTGCAACAATTTTGCAGCCCATTGAGATGAAGGAGGACCACTCATGCTGCCCACTCACTAGACTAGGTTGTCGGTTTCTGCATTGGAAGATGAGTGTATCCTGGGTTTTCTAGTGGATGTAGTGTATTAAACTTGCAGACTTATAAAGGCTGAAATACTTCCACATAGATAGAATGACTCTGAATTGTGATGGCATAGTTTGATAGCGGTGCATGGAATCTATATTTTAAAGAGCTTGTCAGTTTGTTTGATCAAGAACTCCTCCTAAATAGGAAGAGCTAGATCCACCCAACTCAGTATACAGTTTCCTCTTATCATAACTGATAAGAAATTTGGGTTTGGTTGTGCCAGGAAAATGGGATGTGCCTGGAATGGGACTGAATCTCATAAAACCAAACAGAAAAGAGACAGAATCACCAAATCAGGTATGGTCTTCACAACTGACATACTGAGATAATGTTGAAGGAGACTGAACCAAAATGAGCCAGAAAAGTAGGATGGACCTGGATGTTTTCTTCTCATAAATCTAACAGAAAAGAGATAAAACTGAGAAATTTGAAGTAGTGCCCTGTTTTGGCACAGCTAAATCAATGCTAAAGGTTTGAAAACTAGAAGAAAATGTTACTGGAAACCAAATTGACTAGAGCCCTTTTTTTTGTCAAAACATAGCAAATGATAAGAATTTATAGGGATGAAGAAGAAATACTCTTAATGGAATTCCCATTTTAAAAAATTGCTAAAAAAAGATACGGAAAAATTTTAACAATCCCTATTTAAAGAAATCCAAAATAAAAATTAACTTGATAAAAATAACACTATTTTAAAAAAAATACAATCATTTAAATAAAGCATGTCCTTTCCCCCTTTATTTAAAAAAGAATCCCTTAATTAAATTAAGGACCCAAGCAACACTGGGGTAAACCTGTGATTTAGAACACAAGGAAAAAGAGATGTTATTAACTCGAATGTAATTCCTGCCAGCAAAATTTGACTTTTTACTTTAGTGAGTAAGATTATGATGACCATTACTCAGGGCAATTTATATCTTTTCAGTTACTTCTGTGTCTGTGATACCTACTGTAAAATTTAGTCACAACCATCATTTTTAGAGGAGAATACCTGATGATGAATGCTTTGAGCATTCATCCTATCTGATTTTTTTCTCTACTTCCAACTATTGTGATGTGGTTTTTTGGGAGGTAGATTTGCTTTTGTAATGACAATGCAGTTGGTAACAATAGACTTATTGGCTTAATTGTGGGTTTGTTGAATTAATTAGAATATTTTTGTTTTGTGTTTTTTTGTTCTTGGTATTTTGTAATTGCAAGTAATCCATTGCAAAATGCCTCTGTGCACACAGTTATCAACAAAACCACTTTAATTTAAACAGCTTTAGTAATGCAAGTGTCTTAATGAGATGTCCAGTTTGATATTTAGGCGTATGCATTTGGCATTTGCAAGTTCAGTGCAAATCCTTCCAAACTTGGGCTGGAAAAGGTTTGCTGTTTTCATTTAGTTTTTCATCAGAATGGCAATTGGCAGCAAAATGTAGTGCTGGAATTGGAGCATCTCAAAGTTCAGGCTGTTCTGACTCACTGGTTCAGTTTGGCAAGTTGCAGAGAAGGGAGACGTCAGTAAAATTCAGCTGGGGATCCAGCTTTGAATTCCAAACTGCCCTGGAGTTCAGGCGAGCTGGGATCCAGCCCATACTCCAGCCAACACCATTTATTGGTAGTCTGTGGACCTTGACTGTAACGTCCCTTGTGGTAGAGAACAGACCGTGCCTGATGTAATGAGTTTACAGAAGATTGTTTAATGAGGCTTCTGGATACAGACTGCTTCTATGGAGCTTGTTTTGACTCTCTCTAGCTCCCATGACTAAACATGAACTCTGCTGCCTTCGGTCATCGTCACGTTGCACCTCCCAATGCCTTAGCAGCTATATTGCTGACTACATTCTACTGAAGGGCAGTTTTGACTGGAACCCAGTTTTTTGCAAGGTGGAATCTCATTATGAAGCAGCAAATCTGGTGTGTTCATGTTTGCATAGGGGAGTGGAAGCCAGAAGCAGCCTAGTGGCACATTGGGGAAATATACTGTATCTTGAGCCTTTTATAGGTCACAGTCAACATACTCTGGCAAGGTACAGCCTTCCAATGTTTGCATAGCTCCAGGTGGAACAAGGAGAACCGCTGCAGATTGATCCATCTTAGAAAGAAATTCATAAGACACTCACTCTCTTGCATGTGTATATATTTTACACCCACTTTGTGCTCACTTGATACAGGTAAAATGCTACCAGATGAGAGTATTAGGAATTTGTGCCTGTGTAAATGACTATACAAATAGCAGGGCAAGGCAGAAGAAGGTCCTAGAGCAACCAGGGCTTTTGCATTCTTTCGTTTTAATAATAATAATGTAGCATGTAGCTCTTACAGCGACACTTCTAATGACAGATCTCAAAGCACTTTGCAAAGGTGGATAAAGTATTGTTACCCCTGCCAGATAACTGGGGCATAGACATTTAGCTGACTCACTCAATGTTACACATGACTCTGAGGTGCACTAGACAGTAGGAGCTAGGAGCCAGATTAAGAAAGGTATATAGATGCCTAGAGATGCAGATAAGTATCTACTAGAGTTTGCAAAAGTACATGAATAGCGTAAGCTCCTAACTCCCCTATGAAGTTAATGGGAGTTAAGCACTAATATATTTGCATACAAGCTCCCAGTGTCATGCTGTGGACAAAAGGGCTGATATTAAACTTCGATGCATAAACAGGAGAATATTAAGTAGAAATACAGAGCTTATATTGCTTTTACATTCGGCACTGTTGTGGCTACTGCTGGAATAATATATGCGATTCTGGTGTCCACAAGTCAGGAGAAACTTAAAAAACAATGAATAGTCCTGCAGTACCTTAGAGACTAACAAGATATGTAAATGGTATCATGAGCTTCTGTGGGCACAACCCACTTCAGGAAGGGCACTGGGAAATATTGGAGCTAAAAAAAAAATAAAAAGAATGAGGGGTTTTCCCAACATTAGTAATCCTCTTTCTACGAGGAAGAATCCTTTTTCCGAAAGAGCTCTTTCGGAAAAAGGTGTCTCTGGACGGGGAAGAGGGAGTTCTTTTGAAAGAGGAGGAAAGAGGAAAAAGCACAGGTGCCCTGGTGGCCACTCCATCCATAATAATCACAGCTTAAATGCGAGAGAGCATTCATTCAGTGACACACTATATTTTGAAAAAGCAGATGGCTTTTCTGTTGCACTTTTGCTGTGTAGACGCTCTCTTTCAGAAGAAGTTTTTCTGGAAGATCTCTTCCGGAAAAGTGTCTTCAGAAAGAAGCCTGCAGTCTAGACATAGCCTTAAAATCCTCTCAGGCTATGTCTATACTACGAGTTTTCATGGCAAAAAATATGCTAATGAGGGACTCATTTGCATGAGTCAAGATCTCATTTGCATATTTTCCTGCCAATCCGTTTTTGTGCAAAAACAAGCAGTGTGGACATTTTCTTTTTTTGCGCAAAACCCCCTTTTTCCGCAAGAGCTGTATTCCTACTTTTTTGGGGATAAGGATCTTGCAGAAAAAGGGTTTTTTGCGCAAAAAGAAAACGTCCACACTGCTTGTTTTTGCGCAAAAACCCCAGCGCAAAAATGGATCAGCAGAAAATATGCAAATGAGATCACGACTCATGCAAATGAGTCCCGAAAAAACTCGTAGCGTAGACATAGCCTCAGGGTGCTCTATAGCCCTTTTTGGTCTTACTTGTAAAAAAAACATAGAACAGGATCACGGTTCAGCAGCCCATCCTATCTGCATGCAGCCTATGTGCTGCTTCTAGCATAGTCCCTGCTGAGACCCTGCTGGGGGCAGAGGGTACATCCTGGCAGGAACCAGGAAGTTCTCCCAACATGCTGCAGTTTGTAGTCCACAACTTGTAGTTCCCAGGGCTGCTTTTGAAGCACACTGGATCTTGGGCTACACTGACATTAAGATTGGACTTATTTTCCCTAAAGGGTACAATCTAGGAAGTTCTTTGGGAAAGTCCTTCGGCATGTGTTATCCAGGAGTGGCTCTGTCCGTGAAACTTGGTAAATCTGGCCATACGTCTCTTGTCTAGAATCATCCCTTCTATTGTTAGTCTGATTAAATTCTGCAATACTCTTGCCATATAAATATAAGATAATTACCCAGGTTGTTGGAGTGTAACTGAGAAAATTCATTCAAGTGGGTTTTCACAACGAGGCTTAGCAAAGTCACTACATCTTCTTTCCACAGTACCTGGAACCATTTTTTCCCCTCCTTTCTCTTGCTAAGGCCTTTTTTACAGTTACTGTCAACATTCCCAGCTGAACTGAATAATTTACCCTTTTAAACTGACAGCAGCTGTCATTATAAAAATTGCAGGGCCAAGTTTGACAGTATTCACACAATAGGGGGAACTTAAACTTTTAACAGGCTTTGAGAAAGCCCAGACTTTTCAGCACATCTTGTCAGTCTCTACATGAGCTCATTTCTGCCTTGTGAAAACTTGGCAGATTAGAAGATTATATCTGACAGATCTGAAACAGCATTGATGACATGCTCCAACAATCATATCTCTGTGAAAGGATGGGGCGGGGAGATGTAATGAAAAATCATCTTTGGAAATGTGGTAAGCACTTTACAAATTGAAGGATGCTTAGTGGTTACGGCTAACTATTTATAATTCATTCTGCTCAGGCAGGGTGTGAATCCGAGATCATTAATTGGCAGAGACTTACTTTCTCACTTAGGGGAAAAAAAGCATTTCTTAGGTTTTAAGGCTTCCTGCATATCAGAAACCTGTGTGGCCTTTATCCTCATTAGTGGCTGGGATTTGAAAGTAAGGATAAGCAGTGGCACATGTCTGAGGCCAGTGTAATATGGTACTAAGCTACACCTGGCAGTCTGAGCCATGTGACAGAGTAAACAATCATACAGAAACTGAAGTCATTACTCTCTGGCACTCTGTGTGTGATTCCCATGCCTAGCCATCAGTGTGGATTTGCTTTTACTTTTGTCAAGGTTAGTGCCACAACTGGTGTCTGCTATGCTGGGTTGATTTGTTTTACACACATTATGGAGCTGTCTGTCTGTCTGTCTGAGCCAGCTGAATAACGACAATAGCAAATATATTCTCAGATAAACAGCTCAAATGTTGATTCACTGTTGTCCTGGGGGCTGTTGATATGTGGATCTCAAAGTGAGTTTACACATGAATGTAAAGTCAGGCGGGTTAGTGGAATAATGCAAAAGGCAGCAGTTGGCCTAGTGAAATCAATGTGTGCATTACTGGAGATGGGGGTGGGGAATCTCAGTATTTTCAAAATGTATTCCTTTATTTCATTTTCATTTTGTTTTCAAAAATTGAAACATTTTGTCTGGATGGTCAAGAACAACATACCTGTAGTGTGGTCAACATGACCAGCTGATGCATTGGAATGTACTCAAGATCAGTTGGAGATCATCCAGTCCAAAAGTGATGCTTAATAAACCCAGTGGGCTTTATTGTTTCCCGGCGCACATCCCTGATAAAGGCATCAGCTGAACCTCCCCAAGGGCAAGCGCTCCAATGGCATTACAACTCAGATTACATCTGTATTGCAACTGCAGGTAGAACGGCATGTATCCTAGCTTTAACCTAACTAGCATGGCTAAAAATAGCAACAAAGGTGCAACAGCATGGATCCTGGTGCAGGCTAGCAAGCAACTAGTATCCATGGTCCTGGGCTGACTTGCACAGCCTGTGCTGCTGAGGTTTCTCTGCTATTTTTGGCGGTGCTGGCTGGATTAAAGTTTGCCTGGGAATGCTTTTCGAAGCTGCAGGCACACCTCTGCTTGCAAACAAGATGGCTTCCATGCCATTTAACTGAAGTAGCCTGCAAGTGTCCGGTTGGAGATAATGCTTTGCCCAATTCCTGCCCTGTTCTCCAAGGGGGAAATAAATAGGCAATTAGCCCTTCTTAATCTTGGTTGTGTAACCCACCAGTGAGTATGTTGCAGATCTTCCTCTGTTCTTCCCACACCAGGAATTGAAAGGGAACCTTTCAAAACTAAAAGCATGTGTTGCTATAGCTTGAAAAGTCCCTCCTTAGGGCTTTACAGACTCCAATCCTCTGCAGATTATTCACAGGGAATGACCTGTAACACATACTCAGTGAAATTGGTCAGAAAACAGAATTTGGTTCCACAGGAATGCTAAAATTGTATGGGGAAGTCCAAATCAGAACCAGAAATCCAAACTTTGCACTCTACTATGTAGTGAAAATACTTTGAATCATTGAACCATTGAATCATTTTGTTTATAATTGTGTGTCGCATTAAGTACTATCAACATTGCATATGCATAATAAAATGTTACTTTTAATATTAATATAATATGGAAGCCTAATTGAATTGAAACAACAATTTTCTTATCACAGTGACAATTCTCGGCATTACTTATGAGATAGTTGAAATGTTCCATTTCAACCTTTTCCTGTGCAAAATGTTCCTCAAGGTACACATTCTTATGTTTTGTTTTGGTTTTTTTGCTTTATTTTTGTTGTCTAAACAATGCGTTCCAATAGAAAAAATGCTCCATCTAAAGTTCTTCCAATTGCCTCTACTTACCAGTGGATGACACGTGCCCTGGTCCAAAGATAGAGGTATAAGAAAGGAGGAAATGTTACACTTTCCATCATCTGAAGAAGTGGATTGTGCCCACAAAAGCTCATGATACTGCCTAAATATTTATTAGTCTCTAAGGTGCAGCAGGACCATTCGTTGTTTTTAAAGTTTTTACACCTCGCTTGCTTGTTATGTGGGCTTATAATACAATGCTATCCCATTGAGAATAGAAGTCCTCAGCTCTTCCTAAGTATTAAAAGGACATTCCCTTCCATATACAGCAAAGGGGTTTTGTGTGTGTGTGTGTGTAAGTGCCCATGATCCCCTGAATAGTATGCCTTGTAATAGACACTAATTAGGCTAGTTATCGCTGAGGATTCTCGCTATTTCCAATGTATCTCTCTTTTTTTCTGTGCTGCATATCAAAGCTTCCCCCAAAACCAGACCAACCTTCATCCAATTAGGTTGATGAATGCCAGCAAATGGGAATGCATTTCCCAAATGTTGTTCATGCATAAGGTGTTTGTTTTGTTTTTAAAGATCCAGTATTCGATGCAAAATGATTTATTTGAAGTGCAAAACCCATCAATTATTCAGTCTGTGATGCTGGCTGATGGATCTGTCTACCGAAATTATAAAATCAGATACATTATTTAGTTCTCCTTTCAACTTCTCCTGAAGCAAACAGAAGTATGAAGGGCACAACAAGCAGCCTGGGATTTAAATTGACTGGCTTTGCCTACAGATGCTAAAATGGAACAACTCATTCATTATAGCTCAAAATGGAAGAGAACTGAAAGCAAAGAAAGTTGGAGGTGCTCATCACCTCTTAAGTCCACAGTCTAGAGTATTGGATAGGGTTTTATTATCAGTTCAACTGTAAGTTCCTTTGAGCAACTTATGACTTAGGAGTCAACAGTATGCTCTTGTAGCCAAGAAGGCCAATGGCATATTAGGATGCATTTGGAGAAGCATTGCCAGCAGATCTAGGGAAGTGATTATTCCCCTTTAATTGGCACTGATGAGGCCACATCTGGAGTACTGTGTCCAATTCTGGGGACCCCATTTCAGAAAGGGTGTAGATGAATTGGAGACAGTCCAGCGGAGGGCAACAAAAATGATTACGAGACTGGAGCACATGGCTTACCAAGAAAGGCTGAAGGATTTGGTCTTATTTAATCTGCAGAACAGTGAGGGGGGATTTGATAGCAGCCTTCAGTTTCCTGAAGGGAGGTTCCAAAGAGGATGGAAAGAGGCTGTTCTCAGTTGTCTCAGATAACAGAACGAGGAGCAGTGGTCTCAAGTTGCAGTGGGGAAAGTCTTGGTGGGATATTAGGAAAAATTATTTCATTAGGAGGGTGGTGAAGTACTGGAATGGGTTATCTAGGGAGGTGGTAGAATCTCCATCCCTAGAGGTTTTTAAGTCCTTGCTAGGAATGAGTTAGCAGGGGGTTGGACTCAATGAGGGTATGTCTACACTAGCCCCCTAGTTCGAACTAGGGAGGCTAATGAAGGCATTCGAAGTTGCAAATGATTTAAATATCCCGGGCTTTATTTGCATCTTCCCATCCGGGTGCCATTTTTAAATCCCCTTAGTCCGAACTAACTGCCCACGGCTACACACGGCAGTCAAATATTAATTCGAACTAAGTCCTTAGTTCGAATTAATCAAACGTTAATTCAAACTAAGTCCTTAGTTCAAATTAACTGTTACACCTCATGGACTTAGTTCGAATTAATGTTTAACTGCCGCGTGTAGCTGCGGGCAGTTAGTTCGGACTAAGGGGATTTAAAAATGGCACCCGGATGGGAAGATGCAAATAAAGCCCAGGATATTTAAATCCCGGGCTTCATTTGCAACTTCGAATGCCTTCATTAGCCTCCCTAGTTCGAACTAGGGGGCTAGTGTAGACATACCCTGACCTCCTGAGGTCTCTTCCAAGCCTACTATTCTATGATTCTACGAACTGTGACAGGGTGGACTGGGCCCTGGAGCCCCCTACTGAAGGCCTTGTGGTCTTGCCATACGGGGCCCCAGAGAAAAGGCAGTAAACAGGTCCCCCAAGCGGGCAAGCATGGTGGCAGAGGAAGCAGCCAAACAGGCGCCAGGAAGGCCACATAAAAGGAGCTGCAGAACAGATCAGGCAGCTCAGTGTGGAGCGCTCAAGGTGAACAAAACAGGGGCCTGAGGTAAGGGCAAAGACGGCACAGGGCCATGGGGAAGTGGGCCAAGGGAATTAGAGCAGCTGTGGAATGGACATAGCAGATATCTGGTACCTACCAGGTCCCTGGGCTAGGGCCTGGTGTAGATGGTGGGACAGCTTCCCCCAACCCCTATTAGCATCAGAGAGAGGTGGCCTGGATACAGAAGGGGTAAATCGACTATAGTGACTCATCCAAAGGGCTGCAACTAGAAGGGTCCTGAGAGAGTGAAGAAGTTGCCTCCAGGAAGGAAACCATGGGGGGCACTGCTCTATTCCAAAGTGGGAGCAGACCAGAGACATTACAGAGGGCACTGAGAAAGGCCCTGTTAGACTTGTACCCCAGATGGGGTTTGTTTTATTTCCCACACAGACTGTGTGTGACCGGGCAGGGGGCTGAATCACTGGAAAGCCTCCATAAAGAGAGAGAGAAAGTGCAGGCACACGCACTTGGCCAAGGGGTGCTTGTGAGAGGTGAGTCTGACCCTGTTACAGCATCTCATTTAATCTAACCTATGCCATAAGTGTCATGCATAAAACACCCTTCTGGGGATAATATCCACTGATGATGAGTGTGATCTGGGTCTCTAGTTAGGTAGGGACACCAAACTCCTCTCACTCATATCCATTGTATGCTTGTGTAGCTCTGCCCTAGATCCTCAACCCCTGTGATTGGGTGTCTACACAGCACGCATCCAAGCAAGAAGCAAGGGTTTCAAGCAGAGACTAGGAAGCCAAAATGTTATAACTGAAACAGGTTGGCGCTCTTACACCAGTAGGTTGGGGGACCAGTGTTCTCTGGGAGATCCAAGAGGAAGTCTTTCTAAGAAGGACAGCCAGCTGGGGTAGTACATCTGCTTGGGAATCTTTTCTCTCACCTACGGAAGAGGCGTTCAGGTCAGCACAGGATCAGACAGGCCTGGAGAATGATGGGGCCTTTCAGTTGAATAGGAAGAAGCCTTTTTGTTACACATTTTCGTGGCTTGGCCAGAAGCAAAAGCAGCTAATTCTTAAAGGGGTAAGAAGCCGGCTTGTTGTCATCTGGAGATACAGTTCCCACTGACTTCCCGAGGAGCTGAGGGCCCTCAGCATGTTGCAATAGGTGTGCACATTCTATAGAATCAGACCCCAAGTAAAGTATCACATGACCCAGCCTGTGCACTCGAGACGTGTAGCAAGTGACCTGCAAATACCCCTCTCCAGTCATCTGAAAACTCCGGTCATCTGAAGAAGTGGGCTGTGCCCACAAAGCTCATGATACCCTCTACAGGTTTTGTTAGTCTATAAAGTGCTGCCAGACCACTGGTTGTTTTTTAAGTTTATCCTATACAGACTAATTCGGCCACCCCCTGAAGCTTCCCTCTCTAGTGGTTAGGGCTGGAGAGACTCCCAATAACACCCCCTAATAAGCTTCATTACTTAAAGGGAAGAGAAATCACTCTGCCTACCAGCTCTTCTTAGGTCCCAGCCTGAAATCCATGTGCCTGGAGTTAAAGAGTTAAACCTGAGTCCTGAACTAGAGTCTTGAATCAGACGAGCTTGACCCCAGTAAAGCATCTCACTGTATTTGGACTGTCAGTCTTTTCATAGTGGACCTGTCACTTTTGTTTTCCTGGTGTAGAAAAAGAAACTGTCAACAGCTCTAGTTGGACCAATGCAGTAGATCACAGTAACTCTTTTCTCCATAGTCTGAAGCACATTGGCAGTGCTAAACCAATAATATGCCAATAGATACCCCAGCTTTCTCTTTTATTTCTTTTGTTTCTCCCTTCTCTCCCAAAGTAGGGTGCAGGAAACTCAATCAAACCCGCGAACTTATTCTCTAAACTAAGGGAGTTTGATTATTTTTCTTGCGGTCTAAACTGTTGCCTGCAGTTGTGAGCATCTGCAAAATCTGTGTGATTCAGTCTCAGCTGAGGCTCTCCTTTCTGCAGGCCTGAGACCCTCGGCTTGGTATAAGCAGGACAGGTTAAATTGTTACAGGTAACACTATTGTTTAGGTCTCTTTAGGTAAGGACAAATCCAAATTTTATTCTGACTTGAAGCAAACGAACTCGTCTCCTAGTGTTCAGATCTTAATGGGAAGGATTGTCTAAATCACTTAGTGTTGACCAAACTCTGCTCCCAGCCAATGAGCTTCCGTTTATTTCTCCTGATTCACCCCCAGGTGGCAGAACACCGAGACACTTAGGCTGTGTCTACATTGGCACCCTTTTCCGGAAAAGGGATGCTAATGAGACAAGTCGGAATTGCAAATGCAGCGGGGATTTAAATTTTCCCCGCGGCATTTGCATGAACATGGCTGCCGCTTTTTTCCGGCTCGGGCTTTGTGGAAAAAAGCACCAGTCTAGACGCGGCTCTTGCGGAAAATAAAGCCTTTTCTGGAAGATCCTTATTCCTGATTTTAAGAGGAATAAGGGATCTTCCGAAAAGGCTTTATTTTCCGCAAGAGCCGCGTTTGACTGGCGCTTTTTCCACAAAGCCCCAAACTGGAAAAAAGCGGCAGTTATAATTATGCAAATGCCGCGGGAAAATTTAAATCCCCGCTGCATTTGCAATTCCGACTTGTCTCATTAGCATCCCTTTTCCGGAAAAGGGTGCCAATGTAGACACAGCCTTACTGACTGAATGAAGCTTCCATCTCTTCACTAGCCCATGATCTGAGCACTAGTGGGTCTGTCTGTTTCTTATGGACCACACCAGCAATATCTCTGCAGTTCACATTAGCTGAACTAAGATCATTTGTTACTAAGGTACTGACTTTCCTATGCATTTCTACTAGGCTGGATTGGTACCACTTATTGGGACTGGAAAGGCTGGTGTCCCCTGAATATCTCCTGAGCTATCAAGCGCTGTTGGTTTTCCCAAAAAATCTTTTTTTTAATCATTCCACATCTTTGTTTTTAAATAGGTCAGTGGTTCTTCAACAACATTTCATCTTATTGCTACCGTAATGTACCCATCATGGACAATAAATGGTGGCACTGAAAACTGAACATAGGTATAGCAGCGGGTGTGCTCCGGAATTGCAAAAACAGGGTAAAGGTTGTGATTAGGCATCCACAGCCTGACCCACACAAAGTCTGCACTGGCATAACCATGTTAGGCATAGTTCAAGTGGTAGTTGTACTAGTATAACTGATTCCTGTTTGAGAGCAACTCTAGCAGTGACATCCCTTTATAATGGTACTGTGTCCGTATAGGGAAGTAGTACCACTATACCTATTGCATTATTGAAGTACAACTTTAGTGTGTAAATGAGGCTTTATCCATGCATTCCCTCTTATAGTTAAAGCAGGACAGTTAAAACTCTGATACCAGTATAGTTAAATCAGTGCAGCTCTACTGTACAGACAAGGCTGAACTCACTCATGCTAATGATGAACAGTAGAAATGTTAAGTCCCAAATCTCATTCACAAGACAAAACAAAAAACAAAACAAAATAAAAACTTTCAGACGTTTGACTCCTCCAGAGCTTCTGGTTAAAAGTATCTTGGGTAGGGATGGTGTCCCTACCCCCTGTTGTCAGAGGCTGTAGATGGGTGACAGGGGAGGGATCACTTGATGATTTCCTGTTCTGTTCACTTCCTCTGGGGCAGCTGGCATTGGCTCCTATCAGATACTAGGCTAGATAGACCTTTGGTCTGACCCAGTATGGCCGTTCTTATGTTCTTATCTTCAAAATAAAGGGGGAAAATCTGGACTACTTTAATAAATCTCCTAAAATCTTTTCCAGAAAGAGTGGCTATTACATGTAAGCCAGGATGGAAAGAAGACATGTAAGCGCTCTTTATTTATGTAATGATATTTTTGGACTGTCGAAGGGCTTATGCATTCAGTAATGATTAATGCTACCAGGGGAAAGGAGGAATTTTGTAACACATAGGAAGGGAATGAATCAGTAAAACAACAGCCTTAGTTCAATGTGATGGTGCTTAAAAGCAATTTGCCACTTAAAATGTGGGTCCTGATCCAGCAAAGCACTTTGGCATGTGCTCCAAATTAAGCACACATTGCTCCATTGAAGGGAACGTAACTGCATCTGTGCTTCACATGTTGAAGTGCTTTGCTGGATCCGGGCCTTGAAGCCTTCATCTTACTTTTCCTTGTCTTGCAATAATACAACACCTTGATAACCTTTCCTAATGTCCTTGGCAACTCATTAACAGCCTTGGACATTTATTGTTTGGCAATACAACAGGAATTTTTTCCTCCACTGCTTAAAACATGTTACTCTCATTCCTGGAGTGCAGTTCTCCTTAATGCTGTTTTTAAGTGAAACTTGCCCCTCTCCAGAGAGCTAGCATGAAGCCTCTGAACAACCCAAGCCCTCTTTCTGCCTGTCCAATATAGTAGTCTTCTTCATTCCTTATGGAAAAGTCCTATCAAATTGGAGAGAAAATCTATTGGGTTTTTGGAACCATCCAGTAGAATTTAATAGAGAATTGTGTCCTTCTGATATAGGATGCTCTACTATGGAGCCATAGTTTAATTTGTGTTGATAGATATGTACGTATGGATGTGTGTGTGTGTGTGTGTGTGTGTGTGTGTGTGTGTGTGTATAGGCTCTGTCTCCCCTTTGTCCTCCACTTCAAAGACATGTTACTTGTCTTTGTTTGGAAGGTCCTTTGTGTGCTATCCCCACCCAACTCATCTCTTGTGTGCTGTTGAGATGTTTGCCCCTCACTCTATACTGATGGTATCCACTTTCACCCCCACACACACTTGTTAAATTTTTAAACAAGCCCCTTTGTGCCTTCTCCAGTGCTGGGCCTCCTGCTTTACAGCAGATTCCCACAGACCTCTGCAAAGTCAGCTCATTGTCCCCCTTGAAATCCCTCCCATACTCTTCTCTGCCTTGAAGCCTACAGAGGAGATGGAAGCCAGAAAGCTGAGCCCATGGCTTTTCTGTGCTGACCAATATTGCCTCCTTGTTTCTGGTGCTTCCACCATCCCATTGTTGTCACTATTGTATCCCGCCTTATAATGAGATTGTTCCCACCCACAGAAGTCTTAGTTATTTTGTGTTTGTACATGATGTATTCCAATAGGGCCTGGGGAGGATCTGGAGAAACAGACATGAAAAGGTCTTTCTCTATTGAATTCTGGTCACAAAATTCACAAACCACATATTAACTCTACCCAGGGTACCCCACTCCCTTGTGCATCTTGAGTCCAAAAGGCAAATGTTCTCTGCAGAATGCTATTGGAGTGTCCACATGTCAAATCCGTCCTTTTGGCCTGCTAAGGATACATCTGTGAGCATCCGATCCGAGATTTACAGACTTGTACTTGTACTACTGCATTAAATGTTGTGGGTTGGGCTGGGGCTTGAGCACTAAAGCTCATCCCAGTCCGAAAGCCACTGATCTGTAGCCCAAGCCATAATGCTTATACAGCTCTTTTTAACCTAAATCTGCATCTGTTGATCCAGGGTGGGAGACTTGCTGCCGTTCGTGGTGTGGATGGACCCTAACTGGCTAGAGTTGTTTCTTAGCTTGTATTGGTTTAATTTCAGAGGACACGCATGATTGATTATATTTTGTGCAAAATCCCTCCTGCAAGCAGGGTTTCTCTGAATTTCATCTGCAGCAAGATGGCAATTGCCTTCCTTCAGTTTGTTTATTAATTGTAGAATTGTCTGGACAGAGGGTGTGTGTGTGTGTGTGTGTGTGTGTGTGTGTGTGTGTGTGTGTGTGTAACAATCATCTGAGTGTGTTAGTGTACTGATGGTGTGGTTGTGTGTTTGCAAAAGAGGATAGGGCCACAGTTACCCCAGCACTTACAATTTTTGTGCAAAAAGAGGTGAGCAGCCAGCTTTCAAACATCTTGAGCTCATTGAAAAGCTGTCCCTGCATCTGGATCTCTTAAAATGAACTCCAGTTTTGGGTGCGGAGTAGAGCTGGCTGAGAATCCTGAAATGACTTTTTTTTTTTAATTAAAAACCCTTTTTTTGTGAATCCCCAAACGTTTAGTGAAACAGGGTTGGTTTTGGCAAATCTCCCAACTGTATTTTTTGGGGCAAGGGATTACTTTTGAGATAAAAATGTCCCATTGTAATACTTTTGAAATTTAATGATTTTAGGAAGGAGTCAAAATTTCAGTAAATGTGGACTAACATATAGGGGGAAGGTGTCAAGATTAAAATAAAACATTTTGAAGTTATTGAAATATAAGTTTCAGCTGACCCTGACCGAAACCCAATTTTTTGATCATTTAAATTCGTGAGATTTCCACTTTTTGCCCAAATTTGACTTGAGGAAAAATTCTCTCAGGATGGGAAATCCAATTCCTGCCCAGACATAAATGTGCCCCTTAGTATTGTTCCGAAGGCCTTTTAGTGTATTAAGTTTTGGGTGTATCATCCTATTCACAGGTAACATTTTTATGACCGTGCCCTCCCCCAAGCGCCGGAACATGCTATTTAATGACTCTATTTGAGGGGAAGGGAATGCCAGTCATTTGCCCCATATTTGCACAGACCCTTGGATCTTTCATAGAATCATAGAGCTGGAAGAGACCTTAGAAGACCATCAAGTCCAGCCCCCTGCCCAAGGCAGGACCAATCCCAATTAAATCAACCCAGCCCAGGCTTTGTCAAGCCGGGACTTAAAAACCTCTAGGGTTGGAGACTCCACTACTTCCCTAGCTAACCCATTCCAGTGCTTCACCACCCTCCTAGTGAAATAGTTTTTCCTAATATCCAACCTGGACCTCTCCCACCACAACTTGAGACCATTGTTCCTTGTTCTGCCATCCGTCACTACTGAGAACAGCCTTTCTCCAGCCTCTTTGGAACCTCCCTTCAGGAAGTTGAAGGCTGCTATCAAATCCCCCCTCACTCTTCAATTCTTCAGACTAAATAGACCCAACTCCCTCAGCCTCTCCTCATAGGTCATATGCTCCAGCCCCCTAATCATTTTGGTTGCCCTCTGCTGGACCCTCTCCAATGTATCCACATCCTTCCTGTAATTGGGGACCCAGAACTAGACACAAGACTCCAGATGTGGCCTCACGAGAGCCGAGTAAAGAGGAATAATCACATCTCTGGATCGACTGGCAATGCTCCTCTTAATGCAACCTAGTATGCCATTAGCCTTCTTGGCTATAAGGGCCCACTGTTGACTCATGTCCAGCTTCTCATCCACTGTAACCGCCAGGTCCTTTTCTACAGAACTGCTACTTAGCCAGTTGGTCCTCAGCCTGTAACAATGCTTGGGATTCTTCCATCCCAAGTGCAGGACTCTGCACTTGTCCTTGTTGAACCTCATCATATTTCTTGTGGCCCAATCCTCCAATTTGTCTAAGTCACTCTGGATTCTATCCCTTTCCTCCAGCGTATCTACCTCTCCCCCTAGCTTAGTGTCATCCCTTTGTGGGAGGACTATTTTTTCTTTATTTGTGATTACCAAGGGAGCAGCCAGGCAGAGCTAACACTCTCAGCTCTCAAACAGTTGTCAAAGAGAGGCAGGAGTAGTTTGAGAAACCCTCATGCTTCTGGACATCATGGCCACATTATCCCATCATTGCCTATTTCAGGGTTTCCTGAGCCCTCCTGTGAAGTAGCTGATACTGGCCCCTCTCTGAGACACAACAGAGGTTAGGATGAAAAAGTGCTCAGACATGATATGGCAATACTGTGTTTCTGAAGCCCTACTTATCATTATTTCAATGCAATCAGTTCTTCCTTCCTCTGACCTTCTGGGTTAGGCCAAGAAGAAGCAGTTTCCCTGTCTAAGGCCAATGTACTGACAAGAAATCCATCTTGTGTAGGTAATAGAATTAGCGTGATCTTATGCTCATTGTTTTGCACAACCTAAGCCCATATCATCTGTATATGGTGCTAGTTTTATGGCCTAATTTTTAATAGAGTGTAAACCTGCGTAAATCACAGGGGGAGGAATCGAACATAAAACCCCTAAGACTGAAATGACTTGCTCAAGATCTAACCACCTGGGTATTGTGAAATGCTGATGAATGACAAGTAATTACTTATTAGATGTAATACTTGTCAGTCAGCTCAAAGAACAATTACAAAACCTCACCTTGCATTATTCAGCAGAGGAGCCACAAAGGGAGAACAAAGTTAAATACCTGAAAGTCTGTTGGCTCAATTCACCAGTAAGTACATTTGTTCTGCTATATTCATTGACTTTCCTTGGGCATGTTGCCAAATTATATCTCCTAGAAGAATATGAGGGAAGAAAATTATTTTTTAACAAAATACTCTTCTCTGGCCTATTATAATGAAGCGGTTGCTGCACCAATGTCACTTTAGTCTCATCAGAGGTCTGATGTGCTGAGCGGGTGGTACCATTGGAAGTCACCATGGGGGAGAGGGATGTGGTGGGGTGCTGGAACACTCCCTGGCTTGAAGCGGTTTCCATCATATACAGGGTTTCATAGAACACTAGAACTGGAAGAGACCTTGAGAGATCATCCAGTCCACTCCCCTGCCTTCACAGCAGGACCAAGTACCAGCTAGAACACCCCTAACAGGTGTTTGTCTAAGCTGCTCTGAAATATCTCCAGTGATGGAGTTTCCACAACGCCCATAGGCAATTTATTCCAGTGCTTAACTACCCTGACAGGAAGTTTTTCCTAATGTCCAACCTAAACCTCCCTTGCTGCAATATAAGGCCTTTGCTTCTTGTCCTAAGCCCATTGCATCATGCCCTATAGCTTGCTTCATCGGCTCTCAGTGTCCCCACTATAAACATTGTTTTAGCACCCCTGGAATTCAGATGTACACAGATGAGGACTGAGTGAGGGACAACAGTTAAGGTGTTAGTCTAGGACTTCAGAGACATGGATTCAGATCTCTCCTCTGCCACAGACTTCCTGCGTGACGTTGAATAGGTCATTTAGGCCTGGTCTACATTAGACCAGGAAGGTCAGCTTAAGGTATACAACTCCAATTGCACAAAGTGCATAGCTGGAGTTGGCTTGCCTTAAGCTGAGACTTGACGGTGTCCACCCTGCAGGAGGCTGATGGAAGCAAACGCTCCGCCGGCTTCCCTTACTCCTCGCTGAAGGAGGAGTACCAGACACTGGTGGAACATTCGATTTAGGGGTCTATACTAGACCTGCTAAACCAAATGCTTGAAGATTGACCTCTGGGGCATCGATTTTCTGGTAAGTATAGATGTGCCCTTAGTTCTCATTCTGTAAAACACAGGCAATACCATTTCTTACCCCATGGATAGACAGATAGATGGATAGATGGATAGCTGGATGAATAAAAAAGATTGCGAGGTGCTTAAATACTACAGTAATAAGTGCCATGTAAGTCTCTGGGAAAGATGTACAACTTAAAGAGTATTCCGTAAGAGAGGAAGAAAATGGAAACTGAGCTATTGCATGACTTATTGCTCAGTATCTTGTATTAAAGAGCTCCATCAGTATCCATTGAGGATCTTGGGGCCTTTTTAAAAGTGCTCAGCAAACCAGAATTAGACTTAAAAAAGAAGAAGACAAGCATGCCAGTAAGCGGACAGCTTTTCTAAAGTATCCCCATAGGGCGAGGCTCTCACAGAGGTCAATGGGAGCAGAGTTAGGCCAAGGCAGAGCATTTTTAAACCCCACGCATGAGTGCTGAGGGGAAACTGAGAATAAGGGCAGCTGTTGAATTCAGAACCCTTTTAAAAATGTTGCTTCTTTATGTGCAAGAAAGCCAAAACCAAAAGTTTCCTTGATTTCAGAGGGACCAGAGTCAAAGTCCTGAATATTCAGTCTGAGGGCAGCATTGCTGGATGAGATGTAATGGGAATAAATATATATTCCCCTGACATGATCACAGAGGGACAAAAACAATTAGTTAATGGGCCAATCCTGCTCCCATTGACAGCCTTGGCAATGCTCCCTTGATGCAGCTGGGAGTATTGGCTGGGTCCAATGTTCATACTAATGTGATTTATTGGCTAAGGCAGACAACATGAAATCCCAGCTCTGCCACTGACTCATTTTGGGTATGTCTACACAGCAAGTGCACACAACTGGTGTTATTCCGAAATAACATAGTCCGCGTCTACACTACAAGCAGTTATTTTGACACGATATCAAAATAATGTTGAGCTGGAGGACTTCTTACTCCAACTTGCATAAGCCTCATTGTACGAGGAGTAAGGGCAGTAGGAGAAAGAGTGCTCTCACTTGGATTTCCTGGCACCAAAAGCCAAAATAAGCTATATCGACGTAAGTTACGCAATTAACGTAGCTGAAGTTGCATAGCTTATTTCGGCTTGAGCCCTGCTATGTGTATGTGCCCCTTGTGTCACAAGCAAGTCAGTTCACTCATATAAAATGAGGATAATGATTCTGACCTACCTCTAAAAGAGTATCATGAAGTTTGATTGAAGCGCTCTCAGATCCTTTGGTGTATAATTGCAAAGAAAGGGAAGGAGAAAAGGTAGTCCCCCTTTCTGTTCTTTTCTGACTGCCACTGTGCATTGTGGGATTTTAGAGCATGAAATAATGTTCTGTAGGGGTTTTCTTGTGTGTCTTCTCCTCCTATCACTCTCCCAACATGCATGCATTTATTTTCTTTACACATCCTTCCTCCTTCCAGCACACATAGCCTCAAGCCTTTCCTTTCTGTCTCTGCTCTGGAAAAAAAAGATGTGCTCCAACCTTGATTACAGACCCATTGATCTCATTGCAAAAACCACATTTAATTCCAGGAGCCTTTCTCGGTCTCATGCTTGCAGGTTTCTCCATTTTCACCTATTCACAGTCTCATGTTAGACCATATTACTTCTCGGGCTCCTTTTTCATGGTGAACTTAATGGACGCAAACGAATAGCCTGAAACAAAGGGAGCCTTGACTTGCTTCTTTTTCAGAGTTCACCAGTGGGACAAAGAGTCCATTTCTGAGTCAGAGGAAGTGTACACACAGGCACACGTCATTTGGGTGATGGAATTTTCCATTTAATTGTTACAAAAGCTAAATACAGAACAAGGAGACAGGGATACAACCTGGGTACCTATACAATTTTAAAGTCCATTGTGAAGACTCTACATGAGGGCTACTCAAGATGCGGCCTGTGGGCTGCATGCGGCCCGCAGCTTGTTTGTTTGCAGCTCGCAGGTGGGAGCCAAAACAAAAAAGTAGTCAATATAATGGTCTTCTGTTGATATGTGTTTTAGTAGGTAAATTCCTAACACAAATTCCTGGACTGTCATTGCTCATTAAAAGTGCTGTCATATGGGTGGAAATCAGGTAAATATTGCATTTTATTAATATCTGCAGAACTGACTTAAATGGGGCCTGTGTGTTGTGTAATCTTGCCTTAATCTTTGCATTCAGACCAGTCAGTGTGAAACAAGCTATTTGCATATATTTGCATATATATTTGCATGTATATGCAACCACACTTAAGTTGTGGCCCTCAGCATGTGCTGAGAGTATCACTGTGGCCTCCCAAGCTTCCAAAGTTGTGTAGCTTTGCTCTACGTTATAACCTACCCTTTGTTATGAACTGAACTAGATGTCAGGTGTCTACCACTGTAGGTTTTAATAGTTAAATGCTGCTGTAGTCACTGGGGACAAAAATGCACTGTTTAAATCAAGTGGGTAATTAATTTTCCTGACAAGCTTTCAAAATGCTTGATTGAGATTTTAGGCCTTATGTGTATGGTTTTGACAGTTCTGTGTTTGCCTCCCCCTCTTGTGGATGAGAACTGAAAGCCTTGCTAAGTCTCATCCCTAATGTGTACAGGTTCCTCCCAAACTCCAAGAAATGGGCTTATTGCTTAAAAACCCAAGTATCTACTTTGGCATCTGCTCCTCAAAGTGTGTTTTTCATCCCTTTGCAAATGCCCTTTCCGTATTTGTTGCTTTCGTTCTTTAAAACCCGCTGGCCTTTTGTTGAAAAAGAGCTGCTAGGAAAGCCTGAAGCAGAGGAAAGCACATGGCGTGCTGATGGGAGAAAGGATATGACAGAGCCAATCAGCACAGGATTCTTGGTTAAGGATGCCTGGGTCATACTCCCAGCCCCTGACTGCCCTAGAATGAAAGGGACTGCGCTTAGCTCAAGCGCCTGGGTTTAGAACTCAAGCCAACTGTGGCTGAATTGCTTTGGGGCAAGTTTAATGCTGGTGTAAAGTGGAACTGCCTCAGTGGAGCCACACTGACTTACCTGAGCTGAAAAGGAAGCCCTGGATCCCTTTTCATGAATTTTGTTTTTTAAACAGTAGGTCAGATTGCCTTGATTTCACAGGTGATACCAGACATGAACTTGGACCAGTTATTTGAGAAAAGTGAAGGACTCCTGAGCTCTCTTCCTGTTTCCACCATTGAAGTTACAGTGTTAACCATGGGAAAGTCCCTCCCTTTGCAAAGGACCAATAAAGGGCACAGGGCTCAGTTTACCCATTCAAGTATCTACAGATTTGGGTTTTTTCGCTTTGTGTTCTTAGATTCAGCATTGCCAGTTAAATATCAGCCATCAGTTCCCATCCCAGCTAATTATAGAACTTCCCTTAGCATCCTGAAGTTTTTAAGGTGATGTAATGTGCAGTGGATGCCATAAAGATGGTACTGTTTTTATAACTGAATTCAGTATCATTGAGAGCATATTGTAAAATGTCTTAATAAAAAAGTGACTTATTTTAATGCGGGTAGAGAGTAGTTAGACTGCATAATACTTAGGACAATAAAGAAAAATTGTGCCTTCTGCAAAGTAACAACTTTTTGAATAAAAAAAAATGTGTTTCTTATTTAAAAAATTGGTTCTTATGGGAATCTGACTCCAGCTAAACCCATCCGTTGCCATATATTCAACTACCCTTTAAGAAGGAAGCATATTTTAGTTTTGAATACAAGTGGGTGAGGGTTTTCAATTAGAGATGCAGCATGTGGATATCAGCTGTAGAGAGCATGTACCGTTTGCTGACACATAATACATTGTTCCAGCTGCTTCAGCAAGAGAGGCTTACAAAACAGACATAGTGGGAAAGGGAGATTGGGTGAGTGAAAGAGGAACAAAGAAACACATTGCAGGAGTGGTTGTTACATGCCAGGGTCAAATCCAGCTATTTAGGCTCCTCATTTCCATTGAAATCAATATGTGTTTGCCTAAATGCCTTCGAGGATTTGGACTTAGATAACTATGGGGACATGGCATACTGTATTATACTGGGGATCTCAGAATGATATGCCTTTGATTTTTGTTTTATACTAGAGAAATGATCAAGTGATTGATATCTGATAAATACCTTAGGCAGATGCTGTAGCTTTTGCTCATAAATCTCTTTTAGAGGTATTTGTTCTCAGATAGAACCCTTGTTATATATAGAGTCATGAGAGTTACTATCTTATGGCATGACAAAACTAAATGGGAATAAGGAGACATTCTTATTCCCAGAATAAGAGTGTCCACACATGAAGTTAATCAGGAATAGCTATTCTGGAAGAATTCTCTATGTAAACAAGCCATTGAGGCCAGAGCTACACTAAAGGGGAAAGTCAACTTAAGATACACAACTCCAGCTTCGTTAATTACTTAGCTGGAGTCAATGTATCTTAAATCACGTTTTTGCACCATCCACGCTGTGGGAGGTCGACAGGAGCACACGCTCCCATTGGTTTTCCCCTACTCCTTGTGAGGAGCAAGACTACCAGAGTTGATAGGCGTGCCCTCTCAGTTCGAATTAGTGGGTCTTCACTACACTTCACTACACTACACTACACTTCACTGCTAATTTGAACCCTGGAAGATTGACTGCAACAGTGTCAATCTTCTCCGTAGTGTAGAGAAGCCCTAAATGACAAGGTTTTTCAAAAGAGCCTGGTAGAAGCTTTATTTGCTACAGCTAGTCTTTTGTCAATTAATCAATAGGGCTGTGAATTAGCTTCTTCTTCTTGGATCACTTGTAGCAAAGGTATATCTGTTTTTAACCCACAGGTTTTGAAAGTGCAAATAGCAAAATTATGGCAAAACAACATCTGGAGACAGTACACTATCTTCATAACCATTGAAAGAAGTTCCCTTTTGGGAAAGAATTCACATGAATTTGCTTGCGACTACTGAGATAAGAATTAATTATAGCCAGGCATTTATTATTATTATTATTAGTAGTAGTAGTAGTAGTAGTATTATTATACCAGTGTGCTTGCCACTGAAGGGCAGCCAAGGATCATGCTTGGACTGACCTGCCATAATTTATCTAGAGGGTTTCAATAACCTTTTTATAATAATAATAATAATTAATAATAATAAAATTATATAATTTGTAATAATTAATTATAATATATTATACAATTATAAATAAAATTATCATTTTATCATTATTATTATAACCTTTTTATTGTGTATAAAGATAGATCAAAACTATGATTATTTTAAAATATGGAAGGGAAATCTACAGCTTTTCCCATTCAGTTCCACTAGCTACCAAAGAGCTAGTACCTTTATTGTCAATTTTCAGAACCATTTTCATGTGTTTGTTCCAGAGACTGAGAAGAAATAATGTAATAATCATACGTGAACGATTCAGAATGATCCCATAAGAATATTGTTTGTTAACTGCAAGGAACCTTCTCCATGTGTAAATTATATCCCTGATCTGATTCGCTATTCCTTGACCCTGCATATAGACCCTTCTTGATGCGGCAGAATGAAAATGCCTGTGTTCAGTGGTGCAATTTGTTAGCCATGAAATACATTCCCGAGTGAAATGGAAGAGGAAGCAATGGGTCTGGTAGCTAGAACACTGTTTGGGAATCTAGGTATCTGGGTCCTTTTCTTGTCTAATCCTCTTACTTGATTGGTTACCCCAGTCAAGTCACTTTCCTTCTGTGTGCTTATATTTCTTTTCCCACCCTTTGTCTGCCTTGTCCATTAGACTGTAAGCTCTTTAGAGAATGGGACTGTGTCTTATTCTGTACTATGCCTACTATCAAGGGGGTGTAGTCTTGGATCTATTGTAGGAGTAATAATAACAAAAGGAATGTATTAATAAAAAGAAGGAAAGTCAATAAACACAACTGAAACAGGAGCATTTCAGGCACTTCAGTGGCACTTGTTTAGTAGAAGTCATATTTCATTGCCTTACCCTGAAGAGTGTGCCAAATTTAGGCAGCCCAAGGTTGAATTATGTCTCTGGTTATATGTGTTGCAGCTCCCACTGTCAAGTTGATTGGGATTGTGTGGATTTAATCAACAAAAATTTGGACCTATTTGATTCTCTATGTGTGATGCACTGGAAGATGTGCTAGGGTGAGAACTGAATTTTAATCAGCCATGCAATCTGGACCCTTGCTTGACTGTAGAGAACTATAAGAGCAGCATGTTTTTTTCTTAGGATGTATTTATGCAGCCTACAAATGGATGTGGCTGAGTCACTTGCATTTCAGTGCTACAATATTTTTGTATGATGGGTTAACATCAAGGCTTCATATGCATCAACACTAAAATGTAGTTCATTTTTTATTTAATATGAAAGAGTCTTAGCACACAAATATATCTCAGATGTACTATTGACCCAAACTCCAGGACATATTATTTGCAAAGAGATTAAAATACATATCGGGCAAAGATACAATTTTACTCCTTGGTACGTATGCTGTAACTAATAGGTAGGGGTCGACCTGGATGCCTACAGATGCTTATGAGATACCCAACCATATGCCATAGGAACCTTTGACATAACTTAAAATATATAATCAATTACAGTCTAAGCGCTGCAGTACAATTCAGTGTAATCCACCACCAATAAGCCTGGTATCTAAAAACTCAACTATCCCCTCTGGCCTCCAGAAATTCCCCACCCTATCCTCCACACTTATTTTTCATGTGCCTGGATATAATTGCCTGAGTGGCGTCAACTCGGGATTGTTTCTGACCAGGGTGGTAGAGTGAATTCCAAACTTAGTTGTCTCTCCACAGAAGGCATGATCATTGAAATCAATCCACGTCTTTCCATGGCCTTCAATGAAGTTCAGATCAAGCCAACAGTGTGCCCAGCTAGCCGCCCTGGTCTTCGGTTAGTCACTTAGGCCAGGTCTACACTAAAGAGGAAAGTTAACTTAAGAAACACAACTCCAGCTGTGTTAATTATGTAGCTGGAGTTCTTAAATTGTGTTTTTGCGCCGTCCACACTGCGGGAGATCGACAGGAGCAAACACTCCCATCAGTTTCCCTTACTCCTCACGAGGAGCAGGACAACCAGCACCAGTGGGAGTGCCTTCTTAGTTTGAATTACGGGTCTTCAAAAGACCCACTAATTCAAACCCCAGAAGATCGACTGTGGCAGCATCGATTTTCTGCGTAATGTAGACACGGCCTTATTTTCTTACCTAATGTGGACTGGTGTGTCTATCTTTTGTCACCTGACTTAGAAAACCATTTGGTGTGTGCTAGTAATACTTTTTCTTAAAATATTGTCATTGTTTTTAACAAATATGACAAGCAAAGCTATTTTTAATTCTCCTGCAACAAATATCCGTGTTTCAGATGATCATACATTTTTCCAATTTCACCTTTGTGATCTTGTTGACATTCACTACCTGCCATCTTCAAGGTTGGCCTCAGATCTCTAAACCCCTTCTTTGAGACTCAATAAAATATAGCTGATAATTTTGGCTTTTTTTGTGTGCTTCCATATGCTCCAGGTCGATGGCCCAGTTTTTATATCTTCCTACTAGTTGTGTGTCCATTCCCTTTTCCTCTATGCTTACTACAAAGGGTACTTTACAGTGTAATCATCAGATGGGCGATTAAATTAGACTTCTTCTCCCCTATGTCAGTCCATGAGCCTGCAAACAGATGACCCCAAAGAGACTTTACCTTGCTAACTTTAATAAAAAGGAATAGAGGGATATCATTTATTATGTGTGAAATGTTTTATCATCAACTTACAAAATACCACTGATGCCTCTTTTTCTTTCCATCTAGGCACTAGCATTATAAGGCTTTTTTATGGCATGAGAAGTTCTGCATTTGAAACTCTACAGACACATTGTATTTTTTCTTATGTCATTAATCAGTTGTTGGGTGCTCAAAGTGATTTGACACAAGAAGGCAGATGACACTTAAATAAATCCTCTCTAGGCATTTCTGGTTTCACTCATAGAAACTTTTGGCCACACGTCACAGTAAGTGTACATTTCTAAAAGGGTAGCAAATGGTTGATGTTGGGCTCATATTTAATATGAATTGACCAGTAGGTGACACTTTTACAATGTTACGTCCCCGTCTGGACCCAATCTACACAGACATTACAGCTGTCAGCTCAAGCTTAGCTGAAGTTCTAGGCAGCCTTGCTTTTAGCAATGGCAGTCTCTGGTGTAAGCCGCAGTGTGTCAGCTGAAATGGTAGCCATCATATCAGTAAAAAGTTTTATCAATAGCTGTAAAAGACTGTTGACCTCTGTAACCAAGGACTCATTTAATAACCTTGTGTAAACAATGTTGAAGTGCACCTGTAATATAAAGTGTGAGCAATTTAACTAGAAATATGCAAAAACCCTCGTTCCTGAGCTAGGACGTACTCAACTTTCAACCAGTAAATACAAAGCACTAAACAAAGAGGGTAAGCAGCATTATTCCTGTTTTACAGATGGGGAAAATAAGACCAAGAAGTCAAATGAGTTTTAGATGCTTCTGTGCTGAGTTAGGGCAATCGCTGGGATGAGGACTCAGGTCATGTGACTCCTATTCCTGCAGACCCACTTCTGTGCAACAGCATGGCCCCTTGTGGTCAGGCACACTCCTGGGGTCTTTCTGAAGGTCCTGGCTGTGGTTATAGATCAGACTTTGTGCATCCAAGACAGTTGTGGAGCAAGCAGAATGTCAAACTGGACTAGCTAGTCACTAGATAACCATTACGCCGATGTACGTAAACCACTTTATTTCTAAATATACGAAGCTGTCTGTAATTATTTTCAGACAGTGCTGATGTATCCGGTGTGATAGGAAGCTGAAGTGGCAGGGAATTTTTTTGGTGCCAGCAGCTGTTTTATCATCTGTCTGAGTTTGGCAATTGTTTTTCTGTGCCTGTAAAAGTTAGTGGCTGAGTCCAAACTCAGGACTGGCAGCTGCTGGACGATCTTTTCTACACACCTCTCCTGAGGCAATATAATCTCTTTGGGCATGTCTGCACTGGGGAGTTCTTTTGAAATAACTCCCCTTATTTCAAAATAACAAGGTGAGCATCCACACTACCATGCTTGTTATTTCGAAATAATGGGCTTGTTAAATAATAGAGGGCTTGTGAAGAGGAATAAGCTTATTTCGAAATAGTTATTTCGGGAGTTATTATTTTGAAATAACTTCTTTTGAAATAACCTGGTGCTGTAGACATAGCTTACTTGACCTCCAGAACTCCAAAGCCTGAGCCAAGACTGTCCAGTCATGTAAAACTTAAAAAAAAATTGTGGTTCTTCTCAGAAATGGATGATATCCCAAAATGTTGTCTGGGGCCAATCCAGTATGTTTCACAGATCTGCCTGTGCTGATTCGTATCCCACAATCATCACCATGCTGTCTAGGCAACTTTTAATATAGCACCCTGCACAGTCTGTATTCAAGTGAATAGTCCCACTGGATACAATGAAACTATATCCACTGTGAAAGGTCAGCATATAGACTCATCAAATCCCTTATTTCTATGCACAGAGAAGTTTATATTCCTGCATCAGTATCTTCTGGAACTGGCCCTACATGCTGGTGTCTTCCAATTCCCATGCCAGTGTTCATGCAGCTGAAGTTCTGCAAAAATACTATGGCATCAATTCTTTGTTCAGACATAGCAGAGAATGGCGTGTTCAGGGAGCCGATTGAAGCTGCTGGAGCATTGGCTCTTCAGCACTGGCAAAGGTTAGAACAGCTGTAGACCTGCTCTTATCGTTTCAGTTTGGCACAAAGTCCTTGAGAATCTGGTGTAGCAAGAGTTCTGCTTCACCACACCCCTCTCCCCGTACTGCCAGAATGAGAGATGATGGAACCTCCTCTGCCAATTTTCCTTCAGCAGTTCACCTACCCAAGGAGAACACACAAATTATCTCTAGTTGTTTTGGGGTGGGATACGGCATTGTCATATATGGAATTGTGCTTCATTTTCTATAGGAAGTATTTATTAAGGAAAACAGAAATCTTTAGACTGAAATCATCAGGCTTCCACATAGCTTGAGTTCCAACTTTGTTTCCCTTGTTTATCAGGGACCACACCATGTCTGAAATACGAATACAGCAGATCATCATCTTGTAGTGGAAGGACATCATAACTGCACATATAGAGAGCAGCAATGACAAGCAGATTTTTTCCCCATTCCATTTCCCTGGAGATTAATCTGCTTGGTTTTCATCTCAGCCTGCAGAAGTAGGGAGTATACTTGGATCCTGATTCGCAAATCTCCCTCTGGGGTCAAGTAGCTCCATGGTTAATCGGCACATGGCATTGCCCCAACAGTTCTCACCCCTTTGATTCCCCCACCATTTTTTATGTTTCTCCACCCACAACTCTGTATCATTCTCTCCTCTCATGTCTCCATTTCTTCTCATTAAATATCCCCAAAATATTAAATCTTCATCTGATGGTTATTCCCGAATGGGAAACTCCTTGTGTTCAACTTTTAGTAGGCACTTAATATTGGACTTTTTGTCATTTTTTGTCATTTCTCCAGCAGAATAATAGAACAATGCTTTTTTGGCAAGGGGGGAGGAGAGGTAAAGGACAGTTACATTTAGCCTGCATTCAAAGAAGTGAACACTTGTTTCTTTTCAGTGAGATGCTCATAATTTTGTCAACATTTGTTAGTTTGTCATATAAAAACCAGGTGGTTAATAAAAAGTTTATTTTTTCCATCCATTTAAAGTCCACATTTTCTCATTGAACAAATTTGAATTTGAAGTGTAGTTACAGCCCAAAGTCTTTTAAAAAAGACATTGCAAAGTTCCTTAATTTCTTCCCCCTCTAACTTCTAAAATAAATATATTCATTTTAGCCTCAGTAAATATGTTCATTTTAGCTTCAAATGATTCAGCTAAATTTCTCCCTTCCTATTAGTCCAGTATTCCAAATTTAGCCTGAGCTCTGAAAAGCAAACTCTGCTTATTCTTTATTAATGTGCCATAGAGAGTCTCATTTAGAACATAACTGGCAATTTTGTTCATTGTGTTCTGTTTGTGTTCTCCCATTACTGTGATACGTGAATACCTATTGCATGCTCCAGAATAGAATCGGTCTCTCCCATTGGTGTAGTAGATCTGCAGGGCTGTGTTAGTGAAGTGGACATCTGTGAGTCAGACATATACATAAGGGCTGTGTCTACACTGGGCCACTTATTCCGGAAAAGCAGCCGCTTTTCCGGAATAAGCTGTGAGCTGTCTACACTGGCCCCTTGAATTTCCGGAAAAGCACTGACGATCTACTGTAAGAAATCAGCTGCTTTTCCGAAAAACTATGCTGCTCCGCTGGCAAAAAGTCCTTTTCTGGAAAACTGTTCCAGAAAAGGGCCAGTGTAGACAGCCCAGCAGTCTTTTCAAAAAAGCCCGATCGCGAAAATGACGATCGGGCTTTTTTCCGAAAGCGCCTACATTGGTTAGCCACGGACGCTTTTCCGGAAAAAGGGCTTTTCCGGAAAAGCATCCTGCCAATGTAGACGCTCTTTTTCCGGAAATACTTATAACGGAAAACTGTTCCATTTTAAGCATTTCCGGAAAATCATGCCAGTGTAGACACAGCCAAGGTGTTCTGAGTAATAAGGGGTTAATTGTGAACAGATTCCCTCCTCAAACTCTGCTCTCTGTGCTGCCATTTACTTCAGTGCAATGTTCATATAAACCACTATTATTATGATTTGGAAAAGTTTCACACACGCCTTTGTGCTAAAGCAGATGACAACACCAGGTACAAGATTATGGTATATCTGGCCCTTAACACCCAGAACACCCAATAGCTGGTTCTGCTGCGAACTCACACCTCCTAGTGTTTACATCTTTAATAGTCTCACCACCTTCTGGCTACTTCTTTGTGTTCTTCCCACTTGGGGAAACACTCATGTGTTTATGGTAATATGGTCCTTCCTCTCCTTTCTTCCAGGCTGGGGTAAGCAATGAAGCATTCTATGTACCGATGTTGGTAATTATCACAACTGGTATTTGAGTTAGCACCCATTGACATGAAAGAGCCATTTCAGACTGCACAGCTATTGTCTTTCCCTCTCTTCCAGCCAAGGCAGGTACTATATTCGGGACCTGCTCCTTGAACCTCCCATCTGTTTGGAGTTTTGTGCTTAGTGGTGCACTGGTGCATAGGGTGGCTGATACAGCTCTCAAGGGTATGAAATGCCCTTTTTTTCCCGAAATTTGGCTCATTTTATCTCTCCCACTACATTTAAGCTTTTTTTTCCTCCGCTGCTTTTAACTTACTGTCGCTGTTGTGATCATTTTGTACTTGTTATTTTCTTGGCTATAATTTTGTTGCTAATTAAATGTTCTTTTCATAATGGCGGAGAAATTAATTTTAGGATTGTTGTTCAGTGTCCTGAGTGGTTTTTAACAGGGTGATGCTTGAGAAAATCATTATTTAATAATTATCTGCATTGGTTGCACAATCTCATTTTGAAGGTTTTCCCTGTAAACATAACAACAAAAGCCTCTCTTTCTCTCTGACTGAAAGCTGTGACTCAGGAGAAGAATTGAGAGGTCTCTCCACACCCACTGCATGTTACATGCTCCGCAAACCGCTGGGATTAATATATCAATTCCTGGAGTAAAATGCATCTCTGGCACTGTAACCAATTACTGATGTGCTGATTTTTACAATGGAAAACACACTTAGAGAAAATGGGTTAACAGTTGGAAATCCTAAGTAGTGAGGATGTTGCATTCATTGGAAAGTTTCTATAACGAAACAGCAACAACAGAAGCTGCTTATACTGAATTGAGATGGAGAAAAATTAGTTAACGAAATGACAATTTTTGCATTCCTTTGTACTTAATATGTATCAATTCTCCACTTTGCTGGGTTTTTAAAAATATGACTGGGCCCCCTTCAATGTAGGGTCTGAGCCCCTCACAATCTTTAACACATTTACCCTCAAAACGTCTTGTGTGACGAAGGGAAACCCTGAGTGACATGGCCAAAGGAACACAGGCATTCCACAGAGGAGCAGGGGTTTGAACTGACATGTCTCAAATTGCTGCTATGATCATTGGATCACCCTTTCTGTCAAATAAGGGGCTTTCTGCTGAGCCACCCCTTTGACAGATGCATCAAAAACGAGATGAGCTGACAATGGCCCAGCAAGTTCTTGTCATAGCTTCTGCTGATGGTGTCAATTGTGTCCTCTTTAAAATAAAAAAAAACACAGATCCTTTCTGTTTCACATATATTCTGTGCTCTTATGAGTGCATTGAACTGGACAATGTTATGCTACTAATCTCTCTGGGAAGCCCTGTAACTATTAAACAAGTTAATACCTAAACTTGTTTTAATATTTACAGGGCTTTCCAGTGACATTAGTAGCATATCATCCATGTTATCTGTAGACTAATCATCAGGCTAGATATGTAGATTGCTTAAAAACTGACACCAGCCCTCCATCAGAATTATCCCTATATTGGCTGACAGCGGATTATGGACCTTCATGAAAGCAATATTGCTGCTTGCTCTTTGCATTAGTAAACCGTGGTGATGATGCAGGAGGATACGAGTGGTGATAACATTTGTGTCCGTCAAAAACAGAATATAGGAAAGAGTTGGTTTTGATGGATTTCCCATGGCTGTTGGGGAAGTTTGGTTGTCTGAAAAATTTTGATATTTTCCTTTTTCATGTTGCAGTGTATGCTAATTTACATTTTACAGGTCAGAATCAAAATGTTTTAATTGACCCAATCTTATTTTTTTTCAGACTTCTAGACTTTTTTCCAAACTTTCTCAAAGTCTGAAAAAAAAAATCAAGATTTGATCTATCCTGATCTGGGATGCAGAAACATATTTGAAATCTCAAAGTCTCACAGGATGGGAAAACCTTTCCTCCCAGCACTAATTCTGTGAGCTTCTGAAAATCCTGCTATAAACATCTGCAGAACTGGAGGGAGAGGAAGGGAGCTGACACTAACTGAGTCAATGTCATAGAATCATAGAGCTGGAAAAGACCTCAGGAGTCATCAAGTCCAGCCCCCTGCCCAAAGTAGGACCAACCCCAACTAAATCATCCCAGCCAGGGCTTTGTCAAGCCGGGACTTAAACCTCTAGGGATGGAGATTCCACCACCTCCCTAGGAAACCCATTCCAGTGCTTCACCACCCTCCTAGTGAAATAATTTTTCCTAATGCTACAGTTACAGTGGAAGAGGTCTAGGTTGGATATTAGGAAAAACTATTTCACTAGGAGGGTGGTGAAGTACTGGAATGGGTTACCCAGGGAGGTGATGGAATCTCCATCCCTAGAGGTTTTTATGTCTCGGCTTGACAAAGCCCTGGCTGGGATGATTTAGTTGGGATTGGTCCTGCCTTGGGCAGGGGGCTGGACCTGATGACCTCCTGAGGTCTCTTCCAGCTCTATGATTCTAATATCCAACCTAGCCCTTCCCCACTGCAACTTGAGACCATTGCCCATCGGTTACTACTGAGAACAGCCTCTATTTATCCACTTTGGAACTCTCCTTCAGGTAGCTGAAGGCTGCTATCAAATCCCTCCTCACTCTTCTTTAGACTAAACAAGCTCAAATCCCTCAGCCGCTCCTCGTATCTTTTTTTATTGTCCTCCACTGGACTCTCCAATGTGTCCATATCCTTTCTGTAATGGGGGGGGGGGCAAAATTGGATGAAATACTCCAGACATGGCCTCACCAGTGCTGAATAAATTGGAATAATCACTTATCTAGATCTGCTGGCAATGCTTCTCTTAATGCAACCTAATATGCCATTAGCCTTCTTGGCTACAAGGGCACACTGTTGACTCATATCCAGCTTCTCATCCACTGTAATCCCCAGGTCCTATTCTGCTGAACTGCTGCTTAATCAGTTGGTCCCCAGACTGTAGCAGTGCTTGGGATTCTTCCATCCCAAATGCAGGACTCTGCACTTGTCCTTGTTGAACCTCATCAGATTTCTTTTGTCCCAATCCTCCAATTTATCTCAGTCACTCTAGACTCTATCCCTGCCCTCCAGCGTATCTACCTCTCCCCCTAGCTTAGTGTTATCTGCAAACTTGCTGAGGGTGCAATCCGTCCCCTCATCTAGGTCATTAATAAAGATGTTGAACAAAACCAGCCCCAGAACCAATCTTTGGTGCACTCTGCTTGATACCAGCCGCCAACCAGACATTGAGCTGTTGATCACTACCCGTTGGGCCCAATAATCTAGCCAGTTTTCTATCCACCTTACAGTCCATTTATCCAATCCATACTTCCTTAACTTGCTGGCACTTTCCAGGTACTTCTGCTTTGCTTCCTCCTACTGGGAGGCTGGGAGGTTGGGCATCTATCTTCTTGCATCTTGATTTGAAGAAAGGGTTCGGGGAGGGGCTAGCATATGGAAGGTAGTGCTGCTGCTGTTACTCCACTATAAATGGTCACTAAAATTTGTCCCCAACCTCCTGAAGAAGCCAATGAGCTGCAGTTATGCTGCTGACAACTACATCAGTTAGACTCACCTGTGGAATAACATCATTCACACTGGTGGTGACCTTAATATCGATGAATCGGGTCTTTATAGTGCATGAAAAATAAGTGACCTTCTCTTGCTGTTCTTTTTCCTCCCCCGTCCCCTAGCTCTTGAACCTGTTCACCTCTCATTCCTCTCCAGCGCCTCCAGGTTTGCGTTGTGCCACAAACTCAGCTGAGTCAGATTGTCACATGTTGGCGTCAATTAGCTTGCTTAGGCAAGGCCTGCTTATACCTCTTCCAAGCACGTTCCATAAAGGAAAGATCCCTCTATAAATCTCAGATAAGTCAAGTTGTTCTTGAGCATGGCTCTTAAAAGTGAAATAGACTGTGTTCTGCCAACTGCTGCATATTCATTATTCACTCCACCATATAAACAGGTGAGCACCTTGGCTCTTAACATTGGCTTTACAGTTATGATATGTTTGATTTGAATTGCAAGTACTTTCATGTTTCTCTGTCTATCAGATTGACTTGTTTGATTTAGATGAAAATATTCAGGATTTTGTCAAAAAACTGAAAGTTGATTTTTATTTTTATTCTTTTCATTTGCTGAAAGTGGAAAATGAAAAATAAATAATCCCAACTATATATATATAATGATGGGGGACTAATTTAGCTACAACTACTCAAGAGAGAGATCTTGGAGTCATTCTGGACAGGTCTCTGAAAAAAAATCGAATAGAATGTTAGGAGTCATTAAAAACGTATAGAGAATAAGACAGAAAATATCTTATTGCTTCTATATAAACCATGATACACCCACATCTTGAATACTGCATGCAGATGTGATGACCTCATCTCATGATACACCCACATCTTGAATACTGCATGCAGATGTAATGACCTCATCTCATGATACACCCACATCTTGAATACTGCATGCAGATGTGATGACCTCATCTCAAAAAAGATATATTGGCATTGGAAAAGGTTCAGAAAAGGGCAACAAAAATGATTATGGGTTTGGAACAGGTACCCTATAAAAAGAGATTAAAAAGACTTGGACTTTTCAGCTTAGAAAAGAGGAGTCTAAGGGGGGATATGATAGAGGTCTATAAAATCATGACTGGTATGAAAAAAGTGAATTAGGAAAACTTTTTTACTTATTCCCACATTATAAGAACTAGGGGTCACCAAATGAAATTAATAGGCAGCATGTTTAAAACAAACTAAATGAAGTTTTTCTTCACTCAGCACACAGTCAACCTGTGGAAATCCTTGCCAGAGGATGTGGTGAAGGCTAAGACTTTAACAGGATTCAAAAAAGAGGTAGATAGATTCAAGGAGGTTAGGTCCATCAATGGCTATTAGCTAGGATGGGTAGGAATGGTGTCCCTAGCGTCTGTTTCTCTGGGGGGTAGTGATGGGAGGGATCACGTGAAGATTGCCTGTTGTGTTCCCTCCCTCTGGGGCATCTGGTATTGGCCACTGTTGACAGACAAGACACTGGGCTGGATGGACCATTGGTCTGACCCAGTATGGCCTTTCTTATGTTCTTTTCCATTAAAGCTGAAGGCTATATCTAAACTACATCCCTCTTTCGAAAGAGGGATGTAAATTAGGCAGATCGAAAGTGCAAATGAAGCGGGGATTTAAATAGCAGTTCTTTTTTTAAAAAACCCTTTTTCGAAAGATCCTGTACTGAGGACAGGATCTTTCCAAAAAGGGGTTTGGTTTTTTTAAAGAACTGCGTCTAGACAGCGATTTCACTTTCGAAAAACCCTTTTTCGAAAGAACGCTGTGACACGATTATGCAATGAAGCACAGAATATTTAAATCCCCGTTTCATTTGCACTTTTGATTTGCGTAATTTACATCCCTCTTTTGAAAGAGGGATGTAGTTTAGACATGCTCAAAGTGTTTTAGTGGCTGAAAACTGAAATTTGTTGTTTTCTGGGATTTCAATGAAAATGTGACTTCCCTTTCTCCAACAGGAAGAAATGATGTCCCATCTGGCTTTAGTGCACACACATTGCAAATGGTAAAATGATAAAAATGGGCCCAACGGTTGAGTGAGCAACCCTTGCCCACAGCTGCTAACTTCCAGGCTCAAATATTAGGCAGCAATATGCAATGGCATCAGCTGGTGTAACCCACACACCTTGCGGGTGTGGGTCACTGTCCCTTGTAGTAGCACTTAGATCACATACAGCAAAGAGCTAGCAGTAAGTGAGCTCTACAGCCTAAGGTGAGAGTCAGATGGCTTTATAGTTCAAGCTATAGAGCCTTTTACACTTAGGTCCCAGGTTCAAATCTGCCTGTTGGCAGTTACCCTAGGACAGGCTGTTTAAGAAATCTCAGTGAAGGGTGCCTTTTTTGTTATTGGAGTGGTAGACACCTGATCTGCGTAGCTTGGATCCAGATTTAGAGTTTCCAAAAATTTAGGGTGGTGTGGATATCTGATTTTGGTTTGGCTCATTATAAAGAGAAGATAGCTAATTTTTGCAAAGTCAAGATCTGAACTTCCCTAAAATCTGGATGCATTTGGATCTATGGATTTGTTTGGGGCCATCTCTAATCATGGCAACAGACAGTACTATGTCATCTTAACAGAAGTGAGTTAGGACCTCTGGTGCACATAGGGTCTTTATTTTTGTTTTTCTCTGGCTGAGATAAAATGAGACACTTAGGGCATGTCTACACAACGAGGAAGATCGACCCTCCGGTGATGGATCTTCTAGTGTTCGATTTAGCAGGTCTAGTGTAGACCTCCAAATTGAACGCTGAGGACAGCCCCCACCGGTGTCCTGTACTTCTCATTCTGTGAGGAGTAAGGGAAGCCAATGGGAGCATGTGCTATGCATTTTGCGTTGCTGGATGGTGTACCTTAAGCTGACCTGCCTGGTCTAGGGTAGACGTAGGCTGTGTAAGTAATTGTTGTTGACTAAAGCTAGCAAAACCAGTCTCTCTTATGGAAGAAAGACCAAAATATAACAATAATAAAGGTGAATTAATAACATTGCAGGTCAGTGTTCTAACAAATGGTTAATTTGGGATGCCGCAACTCTTGGATTCTTGAATTTGAAATATCTGAGGGGGGACTGATCAACAGAAATGGGCTTTCACCCTCTGAAATGTAGGCCCCATTTGGACCCAAAATCTCAAGTCACTTGCGAAAATTAAGGCCATTACATAACAATCATCATCTTGGCTGTGGATAAGACTTGAAGCCAGGACACCCCGTGTCTCTTGCACATGGGGATGGCGTAGGGTAACAACTAAATCACACGAAAGCCCTGAGCTCCTGTGCAGGGTGGCACATCCTGATGTAAGAGTGACAAAAGAGAAGTGCCCACATGTTTTTGTGATTATGAAACATGGGTCCAGCCCTGCAGCCTTTAGCCAGGAGAATAATCTCCTTGTAACCACTGAAGCTACTCACCCAAGTAAGGGTTGAGGATCTTTTTTTTTTTTTCAGAGAGAGAGAGTAGCATTGCCCAGAAGAAACTTGTTCAAAAGCCAGCATGGGACAGTTGTTTAGTGAAAAGAGCAGGTGAGTTCAGCCTGGTAGACACACATCCATCCCACCACTGTCAGAACTGGCATTCTCGTTGCATGGGTGTAAATAAGCGAACAGACAAGACCATTCTCTTGTCCATGGAGTTGAAGGCTCCTCCGAGACAGATTTAAAGCACATTGCCAGGGCAGGCCAGTAATGCTTATGCTTCATCGGATTTAATTGCTCGCTTCTGCCTTTAGAATAGATGATTCATTTTGAAATGTGCTAGCAGTAGCACAAACAAGAATCTGTCCCTGCTGGTTCTGCATTCTCCTAATCAGCTTCGTAGGGACAGTAATATTCACAATAGCAGGAAATCTTTCAGTGATTTAGGAACTCAGCACGTACTGAAACTAGTTCCATCATGTATATTCCACATTAGCTAATCAGTTTGCTATGGAGAAGTAATATTTTAACTAGCAGAAAATCATTAGATAACTTACAAAATGCTGAAAAGACACAATGAGAATAGGAGGCTTCTTTGGAAGCCGAAAATGATTTAATTATTTTCTGCTGTTCAAAACATTTGTCTTGGTAAAAATTAAAGAGATCTGTGTCAAGAAGAAAATTGCATTCTACATTCATATTTGCTGAAAATGAACACATGGCCAAATGACAATTGACTGCTTTTCTGAAATAAAAAGGAGACAAAGTAGTCTTTTTAATACAGTTTTTCAGTGCTAATAAGGGAACTATATAAATCGCATGCTTTATAGTTTAAGGAAGTTTACATAGCTGTCTAGTGGGATTAGCCTCAGACAAACAAACCTCCAGAAATGTACAAGATGACTCTTTTCTGTCAATGCTGAGATGGTCTGATACCTAGGAACATTCCCAAGGATTTAGAATATATAGCACCATTGTGCAATAGTTGTTGCTAGATAGTTCATCGGTTTTCTGTAGGAGCTCTCTAGTTGCTGCTTTTAGACATTGTCTCTCCTTGCACCATGTGTGGCCATTTACCTTAACAATACAACTGTGTAAGTGCAATTGTTTTTTGATCAATAGCATGTGGCACCCACTTTGCACCGTCATAAATGACCACACAAAGCAAAGGAGAATTGGGATAAGTAATGGCTGTGTTGACAAGAACTCAATGATATTCCATGGAATTTACTGTGCAGGGCAGACATGACTACAAACCTCCAGGACCATGGTTTATACATAGGGCCCTACCAAATTCATGGCCTTGAAAAACATGTCACAGATCATCAGTCTCCCTCCATGAAATCTGGTCCTTTGCATGCTTTTACCTTACACTATACAGATTTCATGGGGGAAGACCAGCATTTATCAAATGTGGGGTCCAGATTCAAAAAGAAGTTGCAAGGGGATCACCTGCTTATTTTAGGGGGATTATGGTATTGCAAACCTTACTTCTGTGCTGCCTTCGGAGCTGGGTGGCCAGAGAGTGACAGCTAATTGAGGGTGCCACAGGCTATTCCAGAATAATGGCTGTTATTCCTGAAAAACAATACTAGTGTCCACACAGCAACTGCGTTATTTTGAAAGAAAATCCAAATAACGGAGGGCTTTTTCTGATGATGGCAAACCTCATTCTATGAGGAATAACACCTCTTCCAAATTAGCTATTTCGGAAGAGGGTGCGTGTGGACACTTCACTGCTGCTAGGTAGAAATAGCTCTGAACCAGGGCCATTCTAAAGTTATTCCTCCCCAGTGCCTCCTGAGGCTCTTAAATCGAGATAGCATGTCCACATTAAGGGAGCCTGCCTCGGACTAATTTTGAGGCTTCCCCGTTGTGTGGACACTCTATTTTGAAAATAAGAGATCTTCCGGAATAGCTTTTTCCAAAATAAAAAGTGTAGACGTACCCTGAGGGTCGAGCTCTGCAGATAGCCACGCAGAAGGGTGGCAATACCCTACCAGACCAGCCTTACTTCTGTGCTGCTGCTGGCATGGACTCTGTCCTCAGAACTGGGCTCCGGCCAGCAGCCGCAGCTCTTCAGCTGCCTAACTCTGAAGGCAGCACCACCCCCCGCAGCAGTGCAGAAGTAAGGATCACATTGCCACAATCCTCCGCCCAATCATTTTGTGATCTTCTTTTTGGGGCAGGACCCCTACAATTATAATACCGTGAGTACCGCGACATTTCAGTTTTAACTAGCTGAAATCATGAAATTGATCATTTTTCAAATCCTGTGACCATGAAATTCACCATCCATGTTGGTAAATTTGCTAGGGCTCCATTTATACATAGCACACCAATGACACATTATTGACATGCACTGGGCTCTGTTCTGCTCCCAGATAAATGGGCATAACGCCCAAGTTCGCGCATCTAAGACCACATTTTGCCTTGCTATGGTAAAAATTGTATTAGTTACTCCAGATCTTTATTTTTAAGTTGCCTTGTGAAATTTTCTTTGCCTGGGCATTTTACATGCAGGGTGTGGGGCCAGATAGTCTCCTTCTTGATTATAAAGCTAGAAGGGACCATTAGATGATCTAGTCTGACTTCCGAGATAATATGGGCCATGGAATTTCACCTGATACCCCTGTATTGAGCCCAGTAACTTGTGATAAGTTAATGCTGATTTACACCAGCTGAGGATCTGTCCCATAATCACCTCCTGTCTGAGAATTATATAAAGCAGAAAATTATGACCCCTCCCCCATACCTCTTCCCGCCACCCACACATTGCTTACTTCCGGGTGCAATTTTTGAACTGTTTGAAATGTCAGTAATGCTGTAATCTTCATCCTACAGGGAATAATCCATGAGGATGTTAAGTGAACTAAGGCAGTAGTGGTTGCATTCTGTTTGTTCATTGACCTAAGGTCACAGTCATTTTATAACAGGACGTCTTCTCTCGCTGTTCTGGGGAGTGGGGGGGTGCGTGCAATCACAGAGGAGGAGGGGCACGAGGAAGCCCTACAAGGCAACCTGGATTAGTGTTTCTGCTGCCCCACATGGCCTTCAAACCTCTGCTCAGATCTCCTTAAGGTGATCAGACCCTAGGCTGACATAAAAGGGATGAAGATTTAAGTGATTTCTCGTGGGCTTGACCTTGTTCCTTAAAACAGTAATCCGTTAAACCCTGGCTTCCAGGATGATAAAGACCTTTCCTGAGGGACTGAGAGAAACTTTAACCCCTTCAGTGCTGTAAGGGAAAGACATCTGTGTCTCATGCTGCTGAGCTCTCAGTGAGCATGGATATAGCTACCTCATTGTCCTCCTTCAAAACCCTCCTTAAAACTCTGCTATGCTGGGGCACCTACAAAAAAAACCCAAACCTGACAGTGGTTAGGCAGAGGGTGCCCTGGAAGTGCTGCCTATAATCCTGACCAATATCGTCTCATTCTTCCTTTGCACTCCCCCACCAGTCTGTCTCAGTCCATTCGTACAGCGTGGCTGAGTTCCCCGCTCCCGCCTGGGCCTTGGGTACATACTTGCTTCTGCAATCCATGCTGAAGTTTGCGCTGACATATCCTCACTGTTTCAGCAAGCTATCTAGAGCAGGTATATCCACTTGAGCGACAAATAACACAGCCGCCTGCAATAGAGAGAGACCCATATGTTGCAAGTATCAGAGGGGTAGCCATGTTAGTCTGAATCTGCAAGAACAATGAGAAGTCACCTTAGGGTATGTCTAGACTGCACCCCGGATGCAGATTAGGCTGGGCGAAATTGCTAATGAAGCGGGGATTTAAATATCCCGCACTTCATTAGTATAAAAATGGCTGCCGCTTTTTTCTGGCATGGAGCTTTGTCGGAGAAAAGCGGCAGTCTAGGTGCTGATCTATCGCTAAAGAAAGCCTTTTCTGATAGATCCCTTATGCTATAATCAGCAGAAAAAGCTTTTTCTTATTTTATGCTAGCAGAAAGGCAAGCCGCCCATTTTGAAGTCTGAAGTGCGGGATATTAAATCCCGCTTCGCCACAGCTCATCCCTCCGGCAGAGAGGGAGTGAGTCTAGACATACCTTATAGACTTGCAGGAGGCATAAGGGATCTGTTGAAAAAGGCTTTCTCTCGACAGATCCCCCTCTAGACTGCCGCTTTTTGCCGATAAAGTGCTGAGTCGGCAAAACGCGGCGGCCATTTTTATGCAAATTAGGCATGGGATATTTAAATCCCTGCCTCATTTGCAATGTCGACTTCCCTAATCTGCATCCCTCTGCCGACAGAGGGATGCAGTCTAGACATACCCTAACAGATTTATTGGATCATAAGCTTTCATGGGCAAAGACCCACTTCGTCAGATGCATGTAGTGGAAATTCCAGAGGCAGGTATAAATATACATGCATAAGAAAAGAGTTCCAATCAAGAGTAAGGCTAGAGATAACGAGGTCAATTCAGTCAGGGAGGATGAGGCCCATCTCTAGCAGCTGATGTGAAGGTGTGAACACTAAGAGAGGAGAAACTGCTTTTGTGGTTGGCTAGCCATTCACAGTCTTTGTTTAATCCTAAAATGATAGTATCAAATTTGCAGATGAATTGTAGCTCTGCAGTTTCTCTTTGAAGTCTGGTCTTGAAGTTTTTTTGTTGCAGGATGGCTACTTTTAAATCTGCTACTGTGTGTCTAGGGAGATTGAAGTGTTCTCCTACAGGTTTTTGTGTATTGCCATTCCTGATATCTGATTTGTGTCCATTTATTCTTTTATGTAGGGACTGTCCAGTTTGGCCGATGTATATGACAGAGGGGCATTGCTGGCACATGACTGCATATATTACTTTGGTAGATGTGCAGGTGAATGATCCCGTAATGGTGTGGCTGATGTGGTTAGGTCCTGTGATGGTGTCGTTGGCATAGATATGTGGGCAGAGTTGGCACCAAGGTTTATTGCAGGGATTGGTTCCAGAGTGGCAGTTACTGCGGTGTGTGTGTATAGTTGCTGGTGAGAATTTGCTTCAGGTTGGTGGGTTGTCTGTGGGTGAGAACTGGCTTACCTCCCAAGGTAGGCTCTTTGGGGTCAGAGTCTAGATCTTTGTACATTTGTACATTTGTACAGCACCTAGCACCTTTGTCCATGACTGGAGCTCCTAATCACTACAGTAATAGAAATAATAAACAGAAATAGCTTATGGCTTCTCCCTCTAATCCAAGGGTGGGCAATAATTTTTGAAGAGGGGGCCACTTCAAAAATTTTCTAAGTGGTTGCAGGCTTCTGGAGGCGGGGACAGCGGCTTTTAAATAGTAGGAGTTGAAAGGACTCATGCCTCCCCTGAGGCTCCCAGGGGAGGCAGGAGCTGCACATCCTGTCCACTCCTGCTGATTAAAGGGCTTGCACCTTAGCAGCTGCCTGGAAGGCATGAGCCCTTTAAATAGAAGCAGTTGAAAGGGCTCACGCCTCCCCAGCTTCTAGGCAACGTGTTAGGGGGCAGGGCCGGGAGCTGCCACAGGCCAGATGAAAAAACTTGGTGGATCCTGCTGACAGGCCTTTGCCCAGCCCTGCTGTAATCTAACCACTGCATACCTTGTGCCTGTATATGGAGCCCACCCATGCAGATTGCAGAGAAAGAGCTATCGAATGCATTTCTAACCTATCAAATGGGGAATAATTAACTCACACCTCGAACTCCCATTCTCTCCTCACCACTGGGTTTACTTATGATCTGTGCCAGGGGTAGCATGTATGTTCGTAAAAAGATTGCCTGCCGTTCGAGTGGAGCATTCTATATTTCACTAAGACGCCAGCACGACAACTTTCAACGCGGGTTGTGTGTCTGTTTCATCAAAACAAAATTACACTTTAGAGACAACTTTTAAGAGATTTCAGCACTGCTTGGTACAGAGTTCATGGTCGATCATATTGAACTGTTTTCTTTATTTTAAGCATCATGCAACTTTTTGCTGAAAATAATAATAAAAAAGCTTAGTGGGGAGTCCCTGCTGAAATGATCAACTACCCGCAGAATGTTAAAGCGAAATGGTAATGACACAGATTTTAATTTCAGGCACATGGCAGCACCTCTCAGAAAGTCAGCACATGGGGGGATGGATATTTCAGAGAGATGCCACTGTAAGTGCCACACAACTGAGATAACAATCAAATGTTTAAAAAGAGAAACGGAAGAGAATCTGCATTAAATCCTAATTCTGTGGGGTCATGGATCTCTTCTTCCAGCAAGTATTTAAATGTTTGCTTTTTGGCTGTCAATTTCAGCATGAAGTGCAAAGAATATAATGAAAGGAAAATTGTATACATATGTATGTATGTGGGCCTGATTCTCCTGTCACTCACACTGGTAAACCTACTGGAATTCTATAAGCATAACAGAGCCCTACCAATTCCATTTTGGTCAATTTCACAAATAACAAGGTTTTAAGAATTGTAAATTTCAGTATTTTGGCTAGTTAAAACTGACATGTCACAGTATGGTAATTATGGGGCTCCTCGCCAGTGTTCCCTCTAAGATTTTCCATCCATGAGCAGTGAATTTTGTCTTGTGCACCAACAATGAGGCCACTTGCACTTGTTCGTACATGTGTGCAACCCCACTGCAATTCCCTCTTGGGTCAGGCCCCCCAATTTGGGAAACTCTGGTCTAGGCTGTGAAATCTGTACAGTGGAGGGTAAAAGCACACAAAAGACCAGTTTTCACCGGGGAGACCATATTTCACATCCGTGATGCGTTTTTTGTGGCTATGAATTTGGTAGGGCTAGGGTCCTAATCATCAAGCTGTTATTAAATGAGAGGAATCAGGCCTAGTTTGCCTGCATTTTAACCTAGTCATGCAAACCCTTTGTCTGCAAGATCCTGACCCAAATCCGTTGATATCAGTAGATCTGGGATCAGCGCCATGGACATATGTAAATATCCCGTTAAAGTCAACAGGACTAATCAGGAAAGTACGATTTTGCAGGGTTGGGCATTCTGAAACAGCATGAGGAAGGATGGGCATTGCCATCTGTCCCTGAATCAACAGGCATGGTGGACTCTCTGTGTCCTTTAATGAGAGTGGATGTGTGTGAGAGAGCCCTGAAGAATAAGAGGATTAGGCCCATGGATGTATTTTATATATACGCACTAAAAAACTTACCCAGCATCGTCCAGAGCTGGGGCTGGCCTAGGGCAGTAGGGGGTGGAGGCTGCACAGGCCACCTACTATTTTCTCTCCAAAGCACCCCCTGGGATGGGGGGCAGGTGGCACAGTGGGTGGCTGCTCCTGGCTACTCCCTTAGGCTGGTTCAGAAAGGCAGGGTTGTATGGCACAGTGGGCAGCTACTCCCCAGAGGGAAGCCCAGGGCAACAGAATCCATGCTGCTGGATAGTGACTGCTTCTCAGGGCTGGGGTGGTTGGTGCCTCCCTGTGGTCATTCATAAGTATAACTGTTTCTGCTATCACACCCATCCCTTTCCATTTGATGCAAAACAATCCCATTCCAGGCACATCCCATTGTCCTGGCACAACCAAACCCTGACTTTGCTGTAAGCTATGGGAATCATAGAATCATAGAATACTAGGACTGGAAGGGACCTTGAGAGGTCATCGAGTCCAGTCCCCTGCCCTCCTGGCAGGACCAAATACTGTCTAGACCATCCCTGATAGACATTTATCTAACCTATTCTTAAATATCTCCAGAGATGGAGATTCCACAACCTCCCTGGGCAATTTATTCCAGTGTTTGACTACCCTGACAGTTAGGAACTTTTTCCTAATGTCCAACCTAAACCTCCCTTGCTGCAGTTTAAGCCCATTGGTTCTCGTTCTATCCTCAGAGGCCAAAATGAACAAGTTTTCTCCCTCCTCATGACACCCTTTTAGATACCTGAAAACTGCTATCATGTCCCCCCTCAATCTTCTCTTTTCTAAACTAAACAAACCCAATTCTTTCAGCCTTCCTTCATAGGTCATGTTCTCTAGACCTTTAATCGTTCTTGTTGCTCTTCTCTGGACCCTCTCCAATTTCTCCACATCCTTCTTGAAATGTGGTGCCCAGAAATGGACACAATACTCCAACTGAGGCCTAGCTAGCACAGAGTAGAGCGGAAGAATGACTTCTCGTGTCTTGCTCACAACACACCTGTTAATACATCCCAGAATCATGCATTATGCATCCCAGAATCATGCAGAAGCGGATGCTGAGTGCCTACCAAATGTGGTGGTCCTAGCTCTTACTGTTTAGGAGGAGTTGTTGAACAAACTGCCTCACAGACATACAGACAGACACAATGACAGACATACGTACAAACTCTTTAAAATATATAGTTGATGATAATACGGGTGCCTACACAGGTAGCCCTATGTATAGGCAGATACACATTGTAATTAATTGTTTTTTGGATAAGCAGCAAGATGCTTAATTATATCATAGTCAAGCTTCATAACCCACCGAGACTATCACTATTTTCAAGCATTAAGCCTGTAGCCTGTACTCAGCAACAGAAACAGATACTTGATGATAGTGTAATCTGAATCCATTACTGTTAAACAGAGACAATATCCCCCGGCAGATTTTTAAACTGATAATACATTAAGAGCTTTTATATAATGAGAGAGTTTATCACAAAGCTTTTATATACATATATATTCTCTACAAAGTGTTTTACTTGTCATATAAGTTCTATAAACGGTTCTGTATTTGCACTGGATGATCCCAGTTTTACCAAAGTCTCTTCTGATAAGTAGCGCCATAAAACTAAAGCTATTGTTCTCCTGTGAATCATGGCAGCTCATCTGTATAAAAGACTTTTGAGTTGCTAAATGAATAAAATATTGATTTTATAATATATGGAAGATACGTGTCTCATATAGGCAAAAGTCGTTCACTCTCCCCACCTTTTTATCGGTAGTTCCGTTAAGTTCAGAACCATGGGAATGTACATGTATTTCCCACTCAGCTCTCAGCTCTGGGCAGTGGAAGAGAAACTGATGCAGGAATGTAAATGAACTATTCTGATTCTGTTACACCAATCCCAGCTGGATAAATTTGCAGCAGATAGAGATGTAAGAAGATGAAATTACTGGAGTGGATTCTTACCTCCAGGGGGAAAAAATCCAAATCTTACATGTCTTTACCTATGAAGATAAAATGGGCCCACTTCAGTGACAATATTCTGTATTGGCATAACTCTTTTTATGGAGTGCAACAAAGGCTTGAAGGCAAAATTTCATCAGATCAAGATTCCATGCCTTTCTGGCAGAGATGTTTCAGCCAAGTAAATGTTAATGGGTTGGTATGGGGGTAACAAGGTGAAATGTAATGGACTATGTTTGACAGGTCATACTAAATCTAATGGTCCCCTCTTCCCTGAACATTTATCAGCCTATGAAATCTGACTTGTCCGTGACCTACAAATAGAATTGTGCAAATAATTCATTTTGTTCAGTTTGGCTGCCAAATCAAAAATTCATTCAACTGTCCTGGGTTGTCCCAAAGTGATTTTAAAAATGTTTTTTTTGACAGACAAAAAACTTTTAGGATTGAATGAAAGCTTTCATTTTTGAGGATTTGTTTTACCGCTTTAAAAAAAATAGAAGCAAAAAGTTAGTTGGAATTGAAAAATGAAAATTTGTTCCATTTACAAAATGTCAAAATAAAACACGTCTCCCTTTGGAAGTTTTTTTTTCATTTATTTCAGCCAAAAGAACTGTGCTCTATCTAGTTATTTTAATAGACACCAGAAAATGCTAGCAAAACTGAGACCTTGAGTTGACGTCTTCCGTTTCAGGACCCAGTAAATAAATAAATAAATAAATAATATATTTAGGAATTTGTGCATCTATCTGGCTGTGTGTCCATCTGTCTGTCCATCTCTGAGTCCATTTGTTCAAGAACTCCTTCTAAACGGTAATAGCTAGGATCACCAAATGTGCTATGCAGCTTCCTCTTATCCTAACTTAAAGCAAGATCAGGGTTTGGTTGTGCCAGAACTACAGGATGTACCTGGAATTTGACTGCTTCTCATAACATGGAAAGGAAAGGGTCTGATAGGAGAGGCTGTTTTATTGTAGAATAATGACAGGGGGCAGCAAGGGGCCAGAGATAGGCACCTGGACAGTTATAACTCCATTGGACCAGCAGGGGGCAGGGATGGAGAAAGGGACAACTATCTACTATATATTTCAGGAAGTTTGTCTGTGTGTCTGTCTGTCCCCCAGCTGGGGGACATTCATCCCTCCCTTAGCTGTGCCCGCTGCAGTGGCCATGAACAGGTGCTTCTCACCTGGCCTCAAACTGCTGCAGTGAGAGAGAACTGGGGTTGTCCTCTGTCCTCTGTCCCCGGGGCAGCTTGCATCCTGAACTTCCTCCCCAGCCTGAGCCCAGCACAATGAAGAAGAACAAAACCTATTTCGGCCCCAAGCAATGCAGGGTAAATCTTTAGATAGATAGACAGATAGATAGATAGATAGATTCTATGGGGATGGACAGTGTCGAGGCTGATTCCCCACTCTGGCACAATGAATGTAGAAGTGGGGGCCCACAAAAGTACCCCAAAACCTGATCTCTACAGGCTTTGGTATTAAACTTCCCCCCAAAATCTTAAAAACCTAGATTTTGGGGATAAAATCCACTGCCACCATCAAGTGATTTTGAACCCACAAACAGGGGTGGACACTTGAATCCAATCCGAGGACACCCCAGGCTCTTCTCCCCCAAGCGCTTGAAAAAGAAAAGAGAAAATACAAACTGAAGTCTGTGGCTGCTCTCCCCTAGTCAGAGGCAGGCAGATCCCACAGACAGATTTTCCAGGACACAGAACTGATCCAATACCAGGTTAATAAAAAAGAAAGAACTTTTATTATCAAAACAATACTCCTGTTGCAAGCATAATGGTTAGATGGAAAAAGTCACCAATTAATATACTCATGGGGACTCCCATGGGCCAAATCTTAGTTACAAAAAGAGAGGAAAACCCATTTCTAACAGCACAGACATCAGATTCACATTCCCAAACCATAAAACAATAAAATGGATTTATCTAAACTTTACCCTACTTACAGATGGTGAAGAGTCTTTTCATGGAGAGAGACATGTTATCTGTCCCCCTCAGTATCTGGAGAGCAAACTGGCTCAGAGACAAAAGAGGGAAAATCCCAAAAAATTCTCTTGTCTCAGTTTGAAATCTCTATCTGCATTTTTATTGGCTGACTGCTACCTGGCTAGATACAGTTAACCACTTAGTCCCCAGGCTGCTGGCCATCCCTCATGACATAGATAGATAGATAGATAGAAGTCTTGTCTTATGAATTTTTTTACTAATAGCTAGAAGCTTCTACCAGGATGGAGGCCCCCTGAGTGCTAGGTACTGTACAAATGTAGAGTGACAGTCCCTACCCTAAAGGTCATACAACCTGAACAGACAAAGAGTGGGAGACAGAGAGATGGGAAAGGTTCTCCACTAGGACTGTAATGGGATCAGGTTAGGACCCAGATTTCCTGAAACTGTCCTGTGCCTACCCACTGGGTTATACAGCCTCTTGTGAATATTGTAAGCTTTTTGGGTAGGGACTCTTTCCTACTATGTGTCTGTGGATCTCTAGCACAATGGAACCCATGTCTCTGTGAGTACACTCTGAGGTAAAACAATACAATTCTTTCCATTTTAAGAATTAGAAAAACATCTATTTCTTTTTCTAGGTGGTGAAAAAAATTATCTTTTCCAGAGATAATGGGACTGAGGTATTTGCTTTTGAAGTCAAATATGAACATGGCTGAGTTGGGGCTTGAATAACATAATATATCTAGGCATTTATATTGATCACCATGGTATCAGAGCAGAACTTTAAAGATTCATCTATCACCAATTTGTCACCAAACACTTATATTGAAACATGAGAGAGTTTTCAGTCACTTGAATAACAATGTCCCAATTAAAATGAAAAAAAATTCCTTCCAGGTTTCTGCCATAACTATGGTAACCTACATACTGTATTTGTTTTCCAAGATGTATGCCAAAACACTCATTTACTAGACAGGAGCCAGTAATTTACAAATATGCAAAGCTGTATAATTAGTAAATATCACTGTTTCTTTACAATACGGTTAACAAAGTCATTAATTTTCCATCCAGGTTTTGTTTATGGGTGTCTGGAAATTGTTCTTAGGGTTCGGATTTTTAATTATGATAACTTCAGAGGATGAGTAGATTTATTTCCTTCTCTGCATAGATCATTAAGGCATTTCCTTTTGTTATCTGTCCTTACATCTCTTTAACTCCTGGAGTAAGGTATCTGATCAGACCTACAAAGTTTGGATCTGGATGGATGCTGTTCAGGACAATATCCACTGTATTTGGTCCCTTTTTTTTTTTTTTTTTTTGTAAATTGACCATTTTAAACCCAAAACAACAGGGTTTGTAATAGAGGAGCTACGCAAGAGTTAACTACAGCAGCACACCCTGGTCTCATGAACTTAGAATGTGTAGGATGCTGCTATGTGATTTAAAGCTAATTTGACAAATCAAGTACAGAGAATCTTCTCTATAAGTCGTTTTAAAAAGGAAACATTCATTTTGTTGCTGTAAGTCTGGTCTGTGCATATTGTGTTTTAAAGGGAGGGTTAATAAGTGAAGGTATGTCTACACTGCATGGCTATTTTAGGATAACAAAATAGCTACCCTGTGTCTACATAAGCCACCCATTATTTTGAAATATTTTTTGAAATAACGGGCACGCTATTTCGCCATCCTGGTAAACCTCATTGCATGAGGGTTAAGGGATAGCTCAAAATAGAGCATTATTTTGAAATTTGGCGCTGTGTAGAAGTGCCAAATCTCAAAATAAGCTATTTCAAAATAGATTCGAGATAAGAGACGCAATTTGCATAGCGCAAATCTTCTTTCGAGTTTCGGGTGCTGTGTAGATGTACCCTGAGAGAATACCGATAGTGAATTTAGGGGTGGGGATCTCTGGCTTTTGCAGTGTCATGTTTACATCTGGGTATCCACTGTGTGGTTGCGGGGGGGGGGTTGTTTTTTACATTCTGATCAATTCAGCATTTGAACTGTCTCATTTGCAGGTTCATTCTACCACTGAACCCTTTCAAGTGGAATCTTAGGTCTGTACAGAACCCCGTCAAAGTCAAGCTGGCGAGGCTCTCTGGTTACATTACAGGAGAGAATGAGTTAGCAAAGTCCTGGCCTTTGCATTTGCAATGGCTTCTGTGCACAACTCTGGTTTCTGTTTGTTTCTGTTTTCCAATAACAATAATTCCCCATTTCCTGGACTGGGGTGTGGAATTGCTCAGCAATCTCATGCCCAGGCAGATGTGAAAGCCTGTGGAGACTTACATTATCGTGATGAGCTGGTTTGAAAAGAGATAATAGAAGTCTACGGAGAGCTTGCTGTGTTGTCAAAACAAGTCTCAGCGCTGGCAGGCTCGCTCGCCGCTGGGGGAAGGAAGCAAACTAAACATGCACAATAATTCATGGACTGGAGATGGTGTCAGCTGGACACTTCAGCTCAGAGAGTCACTCTGAAACGTGCTTCCTCTTTGGGTTGAGCAACGCCCCCAGGTATTGACATTCACCTGTTCGCCCAGGTTCTAAGCAGTGGCCATGATGAACTCATTGAGGGAAGAACTAAAGCAGGGGTGGGCACCTTTTTTCCTTCCGGGCCACTGACCCACAGAGAAAAATCACAGGCCACACGCAGGGATGCAGGGAGATGCTGAAGCTTTGGTGGGTCCAGAAATGAGGGGTTCAGGATGTGAGAGGGGGTTCTGGGCTGGGGCAGCAGTCTGGGGTGTGAGAGGGGATGAGAGTTCCAGCTGGTGGTGTGGATTCTGGGTTGGGGTCAAGGATGAGGGATTTGGGGTGGAGGAGGGAGCTCCAAGCTGGGGCCAAGGGGTGTGAGTGTGGGATTGCGCTCAGGGCTGGGGCAAAGGATTGGGGTGCATGTACAGGTGGGGTCTGTGAGAGAGTAAGGTGCAGGAGTGGTCCCGACTTGAAACAGGGGGGTGAGAGTGCAGGCTTTGGCTGGGTGGCACTTCTAGGGGAACTTACCTCAGGCTCCCTGCCTGCTGTGGTTCCGTGCTGCACGTGGAATCTGCCGTCATGCCTGGCCCCTAGGCAGAGATGCAGCTCTGCATGGTGCATGCCACTCTTGTCCTCAGGCACTACCCCCACCATTCCCATTGGCTGCAATTCTCAGCCAATGGGAGCTGCGGAGCTGGTGCTGAGAATGAGGGTAGCATGCAGAGTTTCCCTGATTGTCCTTGCATCTAGGGACATGCTGGCCACTTCTGGGAGCTGCATATAATGTGGCCAGACTTTTCAGCTCACTTCCCCCAGCAGCAGGGTGAGCCATCACCCACAGCTAGCTCCAGCCCCGGTGGGTAAGGCAAGGCACCAAGGCTAGGGGGTTGTGGCCTGCAGTGCCATGGGCCAGAGGAAATGAAACTGCAGGCTGGATCTGGTCCACAGGTGATAGGGTTCACACCCCTTGGCTAAAGGGAGGTGTAGCCTACACATCGCTCCTGTCCAATGAAGAGTCTGGAGAGGAATTGTGCCTCTTTCTGCAGTGCTCCCTGCTTAGGGTACTAACTAAATGCCACAATCTAGCTCTATGTATTGCCTGTCTAATCTGCCTATATAATCTCATCTATTTTTATAATCCCAGGCAAAAAGTATAATTAGATGGGGTAGAGAGTATGTCCCAGGACTTTAGGATAAAGAGACATTACAGGAATGCATCCCAAACCCAAGCATTATAAACATCGGAGTTAAGGTTAAGTGTAAAAGAAATCTGAACACAGTAAGGTATGGAAAAAGGCACCTTTTAGGGGACATTTTCTTCCCTCATTGCCTATTGAGTCTCTTATGCTGTGAGCCAAGGCAGCAATACCATGCACAGTCTGTCATGCCATGGGACCTTTAAAAAGCAGTTGCAGTTGGACCAAATAAACTACTAATGAGAATGCTTTGTGCATTCCCTGTCTTCCTCCTTTCACAGTGTGATTACAACCCCTAGTAATGTTGCATGCCAAGTAGTTGTATACGAAAGCTAGTGGTGGTTTGTCACCGCTAATGTTGCAAAGCCATTTAAGAGATACCTAAGCTGTTGATCTGAACCTCTCTATAGACTATACAATCAAAAGAAGGAGAGACACAAATCATTAATAATGAAGCTTAATTCAGTCTAAATTTCTTCAAAGATTGCCTGTGCAAAAGATGGCAATTGTTCTTAACTATATGGAAAGTGTGCAGAGCTTTCAGGATGAAGACAAGGTTGTCAGAATGCTACATTTCTTGAATGCTCCAATTTATAGTTACGTCGGACACAAACTCATAAACAGATTTATTTGTAAATTTTCAGGAAATTCATTCGATACTGGGTAAGTTCTGCTTGCGGGGGATAAAAACCGTTTTTCCTTCAGAGCAGAGACGTTGAATTCTTGTTGTTAGAGCAAAGCAGAGCTCAACCTTAACAGAGGATTCGTGACTGATCCTTCCGCAACAGCCCTATCTGAAATACACATCTCCTGATCCAAAGCCAGCTCAAGCCTGTGGAAGACTCCGGGACATGTCTAAACTAGCAAGAAGATCCACCCTCCAGAGTCACTCTTCTAGCGTTCAATTTAGTGGGTCTAACGTAGACCTGTAAATCCAATGATTCCCTGCATTCGATTGTGTTCCTGTTACCCCCCACTGTGTGGATGTTGTCATGGCTTGACTCCAGCTATGCATTTTTTTTTTAATGGAGATATACCTATCTCATAGAACTGGAAGGGACCTTGAAAGGTCATCCAGTCCAGTCCCCTGCCCTCACTGCAGGACCAAGTACCATCCCTGACTCATTTGCCCTAGATCCCTGAATGGCCCCCTCAAGGATTAACTCACAACCCTGGGTTTAGCAGGCCAATGCTCAAACCACTGAGCTATCCCTCCCCATGATTTTACAGAGCTGGAGTTGCATGCTTTAAACTGAGCTGACTAGTTTACTATAGACCAGGCCCCAGAGACTTTGATATGCTTTGGATCAAGTTTGCAACCCTGGAATGTAAAGAAACAAGAATAACACTGCTATTCCCACTATAGGGCCTAATTCCAAAAAACACTGAAGTCAATAGGATTTTTTCCATTGTCTCCAATGGGCTTTAGATCCTGGTGTCTATTTACTAATGTAGAACATGACCAGGAAATTCCCTTTTTAAATAACTCATTAGCTACTTATTTTATCTGATAGCTATTGCTTCTCTTTTACGCTTTTGCCAGTGACCCTGCTTTCTCATTCATTCTAATTTGTATGTCTACATTAAGCTGTCAATACAAACAATTGAGATCTCTCAATGGGTTTTGTTATTATTATTATTATTTATTATTTCAGGGGGAAACTGTGTACTCAATCTATATCTACTCTGGGTGTATCTATGCTAGAGAAGAAAAACAATCTGTGTAGAGAAAAACTCCCCGTGAAACATAATTATACTATGTTTTGACATCTGCTTTTATTGTGTTGTGACCAGCAAAGAAAAATGGTGTAAAAAATGGATCTTTCTGTCAAGAGGCAAATGCTCTGTTTTCCCTGTCATCCTTTCCAGGCTGTGCAGAGCAATAGAGCTCAATCAATAACTTAAACAACTTTGGTGCAGAATATGTACAGTTCTGGGTGGAAATGTCACAGCGGCAGGATGATGAATGGTCCTCGGGGAGTGGTGATGTCTAGTTATTAGAGCAGGGGATAGGAGTTGGGAGACTCAGATTTGGATCCAGATTACTGCTCATTTCTTGTGTGACCTTGGGCAAATCCGTGTGCAAAATGATAGTAATACTCCTTTTTGAGAGTCTTTGATTAAAGGTGCTGTTGAAGTGACCTCCCCCCCCCAATGAATAAGTGGTCAGCAGGACCTTCAGCACAGACTATAGGTTCTGGCGATGGAGTAACTCCATAGCTGGTAACATTAGTAGGCTGTTACCCTCTGGTGGAGGATAGTGGAATGTAATCTCTTTTTCCAGTGTGTACATGCAAAAATGTATTAATTCAACTATTAATTAATAGTTATGTTAAGGAACTGATTTGAAAACCCACTTGCAGTTTGTGTTAAACTCCAAATATTTAGGTGTAGCTAAGATAACCCTCTGAAGTTTTGGATGCTTATCCAAAACCTGTCTCCACTTTATGAACCCCCTGAGTCTCCAGAAGGGCTACAAATGGGGTCTCATGTGAAGTGTCTGGCATATCCATTTCAGTTTCCAGCTATCGAAATATCCCTGATCACACTCTTTCCATAACATTTATGTTCTTCAGCCTCTCCTTCTTGCTGGACATGGGGACTAGAAAGGAGGCTGTCTCTTGATATTTCAGAACCATAAGCAAGGTGTCTGGCTCAAGGGAAGTTTTATGTCCAAACCAGTTTGCCCATCTGATGTTAGCCCATATATTCAGAATTTCAACTGGAAGAATTCTCATATTACTCAACTATGTCCTGGCTACCGAGAATATTTACACATTTACTGACTAATCATCGAAATGAGCACAGCCACCCTGGTCAAAATATTAGGGATTTAGAATCCTAACCTAAATGTGAATGTTATTGAATAATCTGAGATGAATTCCTGTTTCCCAAGTACCCAGGAGCTTTGGAAAGTTGAAAATCCAGAACTGGGTCCGAACTTGGTGGCTTGAGCCCATCTCTTGTTCATGGTAGTATTGGTTCATGTTACAGGAGATAGCTGGGTTTCCAAAACTGCATGTGTTGCTGATTTGATCCCATTACTCACTCGTTATGGTATGAGCATTAGCTGTGAGTGGTGGCTGTTAAATCTGTATGTACTGAACACGTAGATGTCCTTTTCAAAGTCGCTGGATTTTTGTTTTTCCCCCTTGTCAGAATGATCACGGATAGTGTATCCATTTTAGTTACAACAGTGAGGGTCAGAACTGGTAACAGAATTTTAAGGTTCTCTAGCCAATACCTTGTGCAGTGGGAAGTTTTTGGATGAAAGGCATCAACAGAGGGGTTTGGAACGGCAATCTGACTTACTAAATAATATTGCCAGCACAAGATGGCAAATAAAATCCATTGCAAAAAGGTATTCAAGTGTTGCTTAGCATGGATTTTGAGCATGTCTAACCAATGATCTCCGACTAAACATAGTATCTCTTTTTGTTTGTGTAGTGAAATAGAGAGTCTTTGCAAACACAATTGTCATTGATTTATTTAATCATAGATTCCAAAGCAGGAAAGAATCACTGTGATCATCTATCCCTTCATTTAAAGAGGCCCAGTGCTACGGCTCTGACTCAGTTAGTCTCGTTGGTTTCAAAGGGGGACTCTGAGTAGACGAGTATCAGAGGGGTAGCCATGTTAGTCTGGATCTGCAAAAGCGACAAGGAGTCCTGTGGCACCTTATAGACTAACAGATGTATTGGAGCATAAGCTTTTGTGGGCAAAGACCCATGCATCTGACAAAGTGGGACTTTGCCCACGAAAGCTTATGCTCCAATAAATCTGTTAGGGTATGTCTACACTAGCCCCCTAGTTCGAACTAGGGAGGCTAATGTAGGCATTCGAAGTTGCAAATGAAGCCCGGGATTTAAATATCCTCGTGGAACAAGGTGTACCGGTAGTTCGAATTAGAGATCCTAATTCGAACTACCTACTCCGTGCCGCATGTAGCCGCGGGCACGGAGTTCGGACTAAGGGGGATTTAAAAATGGCGGCGCCCAGGAAGATGCAAATGAAGCCCGGGATATTTAAATCCCGGGCTTCATTTGCAACTTCGAATGCCTACATTAGCCTCCCTAGTTCGAACTAGGGGGCTAGTGTAGACATACCCTTAGTCTATAAGGTGCCACAGGACTCCTTGTCGCTTCTGAGTAGATGCAGACTGTAAAACCAGATATGTCTATTTATTTATCCTGCTCGGGCCAGCAGAGCTAATGGAGCACTAATCCGCTCCAGGCATGGGCCAATGGATATTCATTGGGGCAGTATTTTCTTTTGGGAGAACAATGCTGATTTCAATGCTGTAGCATTTGGCAAACATGTCATTTGTTTGGCCCATTCCTAGTCATGAGCCAAAGTGCTGTTCAGAAGACTCCATGACCTAGCTTATATTTTCAAGCCTTCAGGTGTTGAAAATCAATCCAACACAAGTCGCCTATCAGAGTGGGTGGAGCAGAGATGACCTTTTGTCACCTGATAGGCTCCCACCCCAAAGAGGGGATGTTCTGGGTGCCAACTCAGCAGCTTGACACCAGCTGCAGGGCTGCTGTAATGCATGCTGGCAGAGAGCTAGCTCCCAAGGAGCTGGGGGGCCCCCACCCAAGAATGCCAGTGCCCATCATGCTTCAGCTCCCTCCAAGCCCAGCTTTGCTCAGCACATCCGCTGGGTTTGTCAGGGTGAGATGGGTGTTGCCAGGCTGTCGAGTGCTGGATTTAGATCTGTGCTTCGGAACCCAGATCCTGCTGTTGTGATTATTACACGAGACTCTAAGAGTTAATTTTACAGAAAAAATAAGTTTTCAGCCCCCGTGGTTGTGGAGAAAAGACTGAAAATGAGCCCTGAGCGTAACTGAATGGGACGTTTTCTCAAGTCTGCAGCCTGAAGTTATGGCTCTAAGAGGCACAGACCTGTCCAAGCGTCTGGTGGTTATTGGCCACTAGCTATCACACCTGTCCTTGCATCGGGTGGCTATCAGCCACTAGCTATCACACCTGTCCCTGCATCAGGTGGCTATCGGCCACTAGCTATCGTACCTGTCCCTGCATAGGGTGGCTATCGGCCACCAGAAGAACCGGCCTATGGCAGAAGAGTGCATCAGCCCTGGGCCAGCCTCTTAACCCAAGCAAATACTGGGTGCATGCTCTTGTGGGGAGGTCCTGCTTTCACCCCTGCCTCTCCCAGAATAGATGACACCCCTAGGACTGAAGGGAGGGCCAGAAGGCAGTACTTTACCATTACCACGGGGAAGGGGGAGGATGGCTCCTGTCCCCCCCTCCAGGGATAGGTGAGAGTTTGGCCTAGGGGTGGAGCCAAAAGGGGCCTGTGTTGTTTTGTGCTTAGGGCCCCAGATTGCCTCTTCTGTGGCCCTGGGCGAGGAGAGGGGAATCCTCAGCTACTGCTTCAGGCATTTGAACCCCTCCCTTGTCCAGCTGGAGGAGTGCAGGAGGGGCTTAAGCTAATGCTGGTATAGTATACGAGCTGGGGATGGTAGTAGCCATGGTAATCCAGGGGCTCCTACCGGGCATACTCACCCTATTATGCTGCTGAAGTTGGCATAGGAAATCATTAGCACCTTTGAAAGGGGGAGAGTGGTTTGTGCATCAGAGCTGCAGGCCTGTCCGCCAGGAGATATTTCACTTGCTGTATTTTTAACTGTAACAACAGGATGTCGGGAATGTTTGTCATAAATTCTTTGAGGGAGCGAAGGAAGAGAGATTAATTACAGTACAATTGGCATAGCATTACCTGCCGCATGCCGAGGTTACAGTGAGGGTGGGGGCAGAGGCAGATTGGTTGAAATGCAAAGGTGGAGGCCAATGCTCCATCTTAGCCATTGCTCATTCTTATTGTAGCACTTACAGAAGAGAGACAAGGTAATTCACTGATCTGAAGCTTTCTGAGATGTTTAAGACTGGTGGGGTGAATTAAAGATGGACCAGCTGCCTTTTGCTTTGGATTTTCTTGCTTGCAGAGGGTTGTGCGGCTCCTTTCTTCAGCAAGATGCCTTGGAATCTATTTTTGAATGCCAGTATTCGTACAGCCTCTTGCACAATAAGGTTCTGGTCCATGTCTGGGGCTCCTCGGTGCTGCTACAGTACAAATAATCAATAGTCAGAGATCAATTTTTAAAGCTAATTTCTGCTTAATGCAAAATTATATCAAACCAATCCTGGAGTTTTGCAAAGAAAAGAAGAAAGCAGAGATGCCAAGGTGAGGGAGCTTAATGGGTTACTTGGCAGCTGTAACAAGGAGGCTTGCCTTCTTACGGGCTGGCGTACCCTGGGGCAGCCAACGCTGATTGCTAAAGTGGCACCCCTGGGCTGGATCTCTAGCTGCAGTGAAGGGGTAAGCTCAGAAAATTGCAGAAAATAAGAGGCCCCTAGAAGGAAGACCCTAATATGGAGGGGACCAAAAGCAGAGCCAGAACCTTGAGATTTCAGACAGGTAGGATCTGGGGTCTGTCCTGTCTTTTGCAAGCCACTCCAAGGAAGAAAGGGCTGGAAGAAGGGTAAATTGAAGACTTCTGGGAAGACATCCCAGCCTTGAGAAGAAAAACCTGGGATGTGGAGATTTGCTGCTGAAACTGAGGCTTTGTCTACACTGCCAGTTGAATGACAAAACTTTTACCACTCACGGGTGCTTAAAGACCTGCCTCTCCAGCCCCCCACCCCAAAAGACAAAGTGTCCACATGGCCATGTGGCTAAAGTAGACAAAACCTGGGTGTGCCCTTGCAAGAGGGTAAACCCCAATTGGCTTTGAGGACTTACCGTTTCCTTTTGGAGCATTTGTTTATGCAAATACATTCAGACAAGCCTACCAGCAGGGGGCCACAGGGGGCAATTACACTGGAGCCCGATAATTCAAAGGGGCTACTACTGCAGCGGTGGCGGTGGGGACTCGAACTCTGGGTGATTTAAATCCCTGCTATCGCCCTCTGTGGTTCACTGCAGAGCCCCGAGTGTTGCGTTCAGGCTGGCACGGAGGGGGGAGCGGTCCTGATGAGACAGGCTCCGCCCCTTCTGCCCAAGGCTCCGCCTCTTCTGGGAGCACAGTGCCAACCCCCTCCCACACACACGCCTTGCCCAGGGATCCTGGTGAGTTTGTCAGCTCTCCTGCTCTCCAGTTCCCAGCAAGGGGTGATGAATGGCAAAGGCCTATGAGGAGTTTAAGAAGCCGTTTGAGGGAGAAATTGTTAGCAGGGACCTGCAGAGGCACCTCTGACCTTGAGGGGAGGCAGCTGACCCCACTGCAGCAACTTAATAGTCTGGTGACTCATTATGTGTTATTACTATATAAAGGATGTATATTTGGGACTGTTTTTAGGCCCTTTCAGAAAAAAAATATCAAAGTGGCAATTTTTAATCCCCCATCTGTGGGGAATGGAGACATTTAAGCAATTTGCAAAAGGCATAATCCTAATGAATGAAATTCACCTCTGTGTGCAAGACCAGTGTGATGCCCAAGCCCCACTTTAACCATGAAAACTTTGCCCCTGAGGGAAAAGGGGAAGAATTTCTAGGCTCAGAGTGGACTTTCCATTGTCTGGTTTTAGGTGGCAGCAGCTGGTGCTGTTTTGATTTATTTTCTACTAATGGATTTACCCGGCGTTGCTCAGATCCTTAACACAATTAAGGGTTGTTTGTTTTTTTAAATGAAAGGAAAATGTACATGCTTTATTAAAATTATTGTATTATTAAAAAATACAGTGTTTTTATGAAGTTAATTTTTTATTTCAGATTTCTTTTAAAAAGGGATTGTTACAATCTTGTTTAATTTTTTTAGTATTTTTTTTAAATAGGAATTCCAACAAGTGTATTTTTTTCTTCATCCTATAAACTCTTATCATTCACTGTTTTAACCAAAAAGGGCTACAAACAATGTGGTTTCCAATAACATTGTCTTCTAGTTTTCAAACCTTAAGCATTGATGTAGCAGGGTCAAAACAGAACACTACTCCACATTTCTCTGTTTTATCTCTTTCCTTTAAGGTTTATTGAGAAGCAATCCTACTCTAGCTTTATCCTATCTTTCTCGCTCATCTTGGTTCAGTCTCTTCCAACATTCTTTCAGGCTGCATCTAGACAGTGGCGCTATTTCGGGATACTTCCAATATCCCAAAATAGCGTTGTCTGTGTCTTGACAGCACACCCATTATTCAAAATAGCTTTCAAAATAATGGTCCTGCTATTACAACGTCCCTGTAAACCTCATTCCACGAGGATTAAGGGATGTTTTGGAATAGCGCTCTATTTCAAAATTAACTCGAAATAAGCTTCACAATTCGTGTAGCTCAAATGGTGTAGCTTATTTCGAGATAAGGGTGCAGTGTAGACACACCCTCAGTTATGTTAATTTTAATGACTGTACTTTATTTGGTGATTCTGTCTCTTTTCTGATTGGTTTTATGAGAAGCAACCCCATTCCAGGCACATCCCATTTTCCTGGCACAACCAAACTCTTACATTGCTTTAAGACTAAGTAATGATAAGAGGAGGCTATACACTGAATTTGGTGGTCCCAGCTCTTACCATTTATGAGGAGTTATTGATCAAACTCTCAAAAATTCATATAAGTTGAACCTCTCTATTCCGGCACTCTCTGGTCCAGCAACATCCATGGTCTGGCATGATTTTAGTTAGCTGGATGTCCACTTATTATGTGTTTGGCCAAGTTTCCTGTGGTTCCATAAAGTTTGTTTACAGCCACCAGTCCTCACTCTCAATGTTCTGTGCTGTTATTTAGCTCTAATTTACCCCTAAATGTCTCCTAAAAGCCCAGTAAGCAGTGAAAGTGTTGGTCATGCTGCTACACAATATTGACCACCGTGGGTTGGCAAATTCTCTGGTTCGGTACCAGTCAGGTCCCAAGGGTGCTGGACTAGAAAGGTTCAACCTGTAGTAAATTTGGTCACTGAAAATTGCCCACGGTGATTTACAGAACCCAGTGGGCATGCTAGGTAAAATTTTCAAAGATAAATATCTTTGACAAATCTGGCACAAACTCAGGTGTCTAAAACTGCAGTTGCCTTTTTAAACTGACTAGATTTCACATTCACTGTGAGACAGATTTTTCAAGAGAGCTCAAGGCCAGATTCTGCTAAGTACTCAGCTAACAGCCACCCCAGTTGTGACGATAACGGCTGCATTCTCTGTAGAACTCAGTTTCAAAAGTGCTAAGCACTCTTGAAAATGCCCCGTCTCTCTAGTGTGCTAACTAAAGATGCTATGTTACAGATTCAAGTGTGAGCAAATGCTGTAAAAGCCTGAAATGTGTTGCTTCTCTCAGATGATCTTATATCTTTGATATTCACATTAACATAGCTGGAACATTGCTAAGTATTTAAATTCCTTTCTCTTACGGATAGACATTTACATAATCTTATGAAACCTCTTTATTTTGTATGCATGAGTAAATGACTGTGGTTAGCAACAATCATCACAGAAAGCATAGCTTAAAATAAATCATGGGGAGAAAAGGATGAGAAATAGAATATCTTGAAGAGTTTGTATATACAGTATTTCCTTGCACTTTCAGCTATATTTTCAACAATGGGCTCTCCTTTTTGGTGGTCCAACTAAGACAAAGATGGTACTGGGTCCTGCCGTGAGGGCAGGGGACTGGATTCGATGACCTCTCGAGGTCCCTTCCAGTTCTAGTGTTCTATGATTCTATTATTTTTTTCAGAGGCACACAGGATAAGAAGCTCTCCTTGGTTTCAGATATAGAACAGGGTGCTCCTAGTCTCTAAAAATCTGGCTCTGTTTCTTCAATGAAACAGAATTATATTGTGAGTTGGGGTGAAACCCTCATACAAATGGGAGTAAGGGGCACAGCTGATTGGCTATCCAAACTGTCAATTACCCAGAAAGACACAGGAGGACTTTCCTTTCCTTGCAACGGGTTTTGAGTATGGAAACTCTCTCTAAAATTGTCAGCTCCCTCCCTACAGCTTGGACACTGTAGCTGAATTGGTGAGGAAGGGTCACCCAGAGCTTAGTCTGTTAGCTGTTAACTTTGGATGGGTCAATAGACTGATGCCATGTTATAGAAAAATATCCCTCGGTGGTGGTTGTTGGTTTGTGTTTGTTTTTGTTTTGTTTGGATAATCCTTCTGTCGCATTCCACCACATGTGGACACCGAGGCTATCCAGTGTTACATTAAAACAGATTGATGGGAAAAGACAGGATGAGCTATAAACCTCCATCATATAGTCCAGCCTCCTGAATTAGAGAAACAAATGAGTGCGGGGTAAGGTAAAGAACCCAGTACCCAGGGAGGTAGAGCCTACTGCTCTTCAGGGCTTGGATCCTGCTTCAGTTGTTCAGCTGCATTAGGAAAAGGTGCTATTTGGTGTTGGTGTTAGGAAGGAACTGAGAAGACGGGGCCGAAACAGGCTAGACTTGAGGGCTTCTCAGACCTTCCTTGGTAGCAGCTGAGAGAGGCCTTTGTCACACACCATATATGGAACTAGGTGACCCTCTGTGCTGATGAAGTAATGCATTTCCTATGTTCCAACCTCAGAATCCCTCTGGATGCTGATGGCCTTGGCCTGTCTTTCAGTTCCCATTGAATCTAAGGCAGTCAGGCCACGGGTTCTGTAGTGAAGATAGAACCATCCAGAATGCTACTTCTCCTCAGAAATAAGTAGGTCAAAATACGAACATAACATTTTTTCTTCCTAATTTTGAAACACTTAGGCTGTGTCTACAGTGGCGCGATCTTGCGCAAAAGTGGCTGCTCTTGCGCAAAAACGTGCTGCCTGTCTACATTGGCCGTGTGTTCTTGCGCAAGTAAACTGACGTTCTAATGTATGAAATCAGGGCTTCTTGCGCAAGATCTCTGACGCTCCCGCTCAGGAATAAGCCCTTTTGCACAACTGTTCTTGCGCAAGAGGCCAGTGTAGACAGGCAACATGAATTTCTTGCACAAGAGAGCGTCTACACGGGCATGGATGCTCTTGCGCAAAAGCACATCTCTTGCGCAAAAGCACATGCCAGTGTAGACGCTCTCTTCTGGAAGAGTTTTTGCAGAAGAACTCTTCCGCAAAAGAGTTTTTGCGTGAGAATGCGCCAGTGTAGACGAAGCCTTAATGAGAAGAATGAATGGAATCCATAAATAAGCGGACAGTGTATCCATAGCAAATGGTCGGGTTTATCTTGGCAGCCCGTTAAAGGAATCTGGCATATTCTGAATCAGTCCAGGGTAGTGTTGGTGCCAAATTGGTTGGCTTCAACAGAGCCTTGTGAATTAGAGGAACAGATGAGCACGGGGTAAGGCAAAGAACCCAGCAGCCTGGGACGCAGAGCCCACTGCTCATCGGGAGCTTGCATCCTGCTTCAGGGTTTCAGCAGTTTTAGGAAAAGGTGAACGTTCAGTCTTGCAAGGTGCTGAGCCCTTTCTGATACTAATTTTTTGCAACTTTAAGCCTGTGAGTATTTATTTTTCAATTGGAGGCCACTGGAGGGCCCACCCCACCACGACCAATTGGAGGCTCCTCAGTTAAGCGTGCACTTCAGTGCTTTGCAGTATCAGTGTTCAGAGCATCTTGCAGGATCCATCCCTGACAGAGAATGAGTCTGTGGCACTATAACTAATTCCACTCTCCTGCAAGGGCCTTTAATGCTATTTAAATTAGCCCAGCTCTCCTTGTTACACTTGTTGTAACTGGGAGCAGCACTGGGAATTATTTTGGCTCTCTGATGGAGAGCAGCCAAATTTCTAGTTGCAGAACACTGAAAAACCTTGCACCACCCCCTGCCACACTCCTTCGCAGAGGCCCCAACCCCGCACATTTTCCCTCATCCTCGCTCACTTGCTCATTTTCACCAGGCAGGCAGTTGGGGTGCAAGAGGCAATGAGGGCTCTGACTGGGGGTGCAGGAGGGGCAGAGGGTACACGGAATGGACTCTGGCTGGGGCTTACCTCAGTCAATTCCTGGGAACCAGATGGCATTTCCCTCTGACTCCTAGGCCGAGGTATGACCATGTGGCTTTGCACACTGCCCACACCTGCAGGCATAGCTCTCTAAGCTCCCATTGGCTGCAGTTCCAGGCCAATAGGAGCTGCTGAGCTGGTACGGGGAGTAGGAGTAGGAGCAGTGCATAAAGCACCTGTGGCCACCTGTCCACCAAAAAGCCATAGGGAGATGCCAGCAGCTTCCCAGGAGCCACAGAGAGCCAGGTAGAGAGCCTGCCTGTGCCACCAACTGGATTTGTAATGGCTTGGTCAGCGCTGTTGGTTGGAGCCTCCAGGTTCCCTTTTCAACCAGGTGTTCCCAGTCGAAAACTGGACACCTGTCAACCATTATGTATCTACCCTCTAAGTTAGCGTATAATGTTCACTAACTTGTCAGTCACTGGCCTCAGTGTCAGGATTCTATTGTCAGTATTCTATTGTCAGGAATAAAAGCCTACTTGAGGTTCTCAATGGGGGTGGAATCTCATGCTCTTGAAACTGAAGGTCATGGAGATTTCCCATAATGCTGCTTGAGTGTGATTCAGCAAGTGATGACTCAGTCTTCTGTGTGGCAGATTTTTATTACAGCAGGCCTGACGTAATGAACCTTGGAGTAATGGAGGAAGGTGCTTTTGACACAACAGGGTTTTGTACTCCTGAAAGAAGTATTTGTTGTAAAGTGAAAAGACCTCATTCTTTTTGCTAGCAGTTTTATACTGTGAATGCCAGCCTACCTGTTCCAATGAATTAAATTAATGTGCACACGCCACTCAAATACTTTACAGTAAAGTAATTTTCATTGCCAACACAATGCTGTTTTTCAGTTATGCAGGCGCAGTCCTACAAATCATTCAAGATTGATATACTGCATTAGATAGACTGCCCTCAAATTAACTTGGGGTAATATTTTTGTTATTATAAAACAGCCAGTCTGTGGATGCTGTAAACAAATGTGTCTTGCCAGTTTTCTTTCTGTTTAAAAGAATTGCAAGATCTGAGCTCAGATCTGAGGGAAAACAAACACCTGCCATTAAATTATTAAGATTTACCCAGAACATACCAACTAGCGTGAAGAAATTAACTAAAGGAAATAGGAAAAGACAGTGGATTTTTCCATGCTCCTTATGGATATGCATTGAATGAGCTGCAGGAAAATATTAATTAGCTTAGGCCTGATCATTGGGTCTCTTGCAATGGTTTGCATATCATATTGTAGTATATGCCTGGTTTTCTCATCAGCTTCAATCCATCATTTACACAGGTTCAGGAGAGCTTACTAAAATCAATAGTGATTTATTGTAAGCCATGCCCTGTTTCATTATATTCTATTCATTTCCTCATGTCTGTGTATTTGTTGTTTTACTATCATAAATATGCAAACAGAGGTTCTGGCACTGGGGTCAAAACACATGTATCAGGCCCTTGAATAAGCAATGCCACTTGGGTTTATTATTAATCAGAATAACTGGCAGGGGTAGCTGCGATAATCTGTATCTGCAAAAACAACGGGGAGTCCCAGGGCACCTTAGGCCTGGTCTACGCTGGAGTAGAAGGTCAACCTAAGATACTCAACTTCAGCAATGTTAATTGCGTAGCTGGAGTCAACATATCTTAAATCACTGTCCACAGAGTGTGGTCTATGGGAGGAAATGCTCCCATCGGCTTCCCTTACTCCTCGTAAGGAGCAGGAGTACCAACACCGACGGGGGCGCCCTTTGAGTTAGATTTAGCGGGTCTTTACTTTACAAATCGAATGCCAGAAGGTCGACCGTGGCAGCATCAATCTTCCCCGTAGTGTAGATGTGCCCTTAAAGATTAACAGATGTATTTGGGCATTAGCTTTCATGGGAAAAAAGCACTTCCCATGAAACCACTTTGTCCGATGCATCTGATGAAGTGGGGGGGTTTCCCATAAAAGCTTATGCCCCAATAAATCTGTTAGGTTTTAAGGTGCCATCGGACTCCTGGTTGTAGTTTCAGCAAAGTTAAGTTTGGGGTGTTTTTTTGCATTTCTTCATCAAGTGCAACCATCGGGGACAGAATCAGGGCCATTACCATTTCAGACACAGCCTCCCCTTTTACTTTTTCCTCTAAAGAGAGGCTCATGCCAGCCTGCATGCTTACAACAGCCCAACCATTCCCAATTATCTTTATTGGACATAAATAATGCAGAGATCCATTTACAATGAGGCACTTTTTCCTGTAAGGAAGATTGGCTGCAAGCGCTAAAGATTGGAGTGCAGTCCAAAAGAGTGAGATGGTTTACAAGCCTCACATGGCCCTCTTTCATTAACCACACTCATTTACAGTCAGGCATTTTATGTGTTTCTTCTCAGTGATAATACTGGAAATGATGGAGTAAAATAGAGTCCTGTGTTTAATCAAGAGAGCAGCTCGTTCCAACTCTCATGAAAAGATTTAATGCGAAGAAAGATGGCTGGGGAAAGATTTAGCTTTCTCCCCATAAAAACCAATGAGAACTGCAGGTTGTGAATACTGAACAGGTGCATCCATGATGGGTCAGAACAGTGTGCACTAATCAGGGTTGTGCTGATGGGGAGTGCTCTGTAGGAGTGGGAGGGGATGCCAAGTGTGATGTCCGTCCATTACGCAAGCATTAACTTGATTTTATGTGTAGCATCTTCTAACTGGGTCCCTTCCTTTCCCGTGCTCTGTCACTGAACTGGGCACGCTTGTGTTGGCGGTTGTTGCTGACTGCACTGGAGGAACACCCGAGCTGATTGTCCTCTGCGCTCAAGTCTTCTATTTTCCCACATTTTATAGTGTCAAGTTCTGGTCCTAGGATCTGTCCTTGGTGCCCTGCTCTAGGTGCAAAAGGACAACATAAAGTTTTCCTAATTGGACACTGTCATGCTGTCCCCTTGCACACACAGCAGGCAGTACTGGCTCCTCCTCTTACCCAGTTCTGCCCTCCTTTGGGCATCAGGCCATGCTCCTGAACAGCTGTGCTCCGGCAACTCCTAATCAGTGCAATAATAACTCCATGGCAATCATCCTGCCAGGCAGAAGGTATGTACTTTACACATGTGAAAATGTCTGCTCAGGGTCTGCACAGAATTAGGCTTCCCCTAACGTATTCCTCCTCTCTTCAGAGATAGGAATGGGGTGGCTAGCTCCATGTTCCAGATAGGGAGATGAAAGCAGAGGAATTAAGTGACTTGTCCGGGGCCACCTATTGGAATTCATTAGTAGAGCCCGGATTAGAACTCTGGAGTTCTTAGCTCCCAGTCCTCTGTTCAGACCACACCACCCTCAAATCCTGAATTGAAAAAAAATCCTTCAATGGGATCAAGTCCCAACATCAGCCGTGACACTTTCCTACCTTTCTGCATAATAACGAATATTGTTGGTCATAGGGACCAGCTTCCTCTTCCGCTACTCAAGCCCCAACCTGCTGCATCCCCATTGCACCCCTTCCACCAACCCCAGCCCCTCCTCTTCCCTGCCGCCTCCCCCAAGCATGCCCCATCTCTGTTCTTGCCCCTCCCTCCTGGAGATTCCTGAACGTGGTGAATCAGCTATTCTCGGTGTTTTAGAAGTACTGGGAAGTAGGGGAGAAGTTGATCAGTGGGACCACTAGTGGGTGAGGTGCTGGGAGGTACAGGAGGGAGAACATGACTGCTGTTCAGTGCTGAACATCCATTAATTTTTCCCTGTGGGTGCTCCAGTCCCAAAGCACCGATGGAGTCGACACCGAGGCTGCTGGTCAGAAAACTCTCCAGCTCTCTAAAGAGCTAGTTATGGCATTGGAGCTCCTAATTCCGTAGGCTCATGATACTTTGTGTTGAAGACAGATTTGCTTGTGGGTTTGGGTTTTTTTCTGAATTCCATAGGCAATTAACAACAGTGCTCCAAGAGCAGGGAAGACCATGGTTAAAGCTAGTCAGGTTTGATTATTTGTTACATTTTTATCTTATGGCTGCAAGACGCCTCAAGGTGGTGTTTATTTTGTCTTGTGTTTTCATATAATGCAGCACCCTTCTAGTACTGTTTGTGTTAGTGACAGTCATGCCTTTCTGAATATTAGGCAACCCTTCTCGAATGCACATTGCAGCTATTAATAGAACCAGTTACCCACAAGCAATTGCTGTCTAAAGAGAGGGCAAATTCAGACTTGGGATTAGCAGATGCAACTCCCATTGACCTGAGTGGAGTAGCCACTGCTCTATACCAGGGTTGAATCTGGTCTAGTGGATGGACCCAGGAGAGTCGGTTGCAGAACTCTCCTGGGTCCCATTGCTAGCTCCACTAACTGACAAGGAATTTCAAGCTCACACTAACAACAGTTTATCCTTCAGTAAAATACAGACCTGCCTCCTAGAGGACCCATTGTAGGCTTGATTTGGTCATGTGTTTAAGCGTGTTCCTAATTCAAGAAGGTGACTAGTCCCATAATTACAAAGGAGTTACTCATATGCTGAAGTATCTTGTGAACTAACTTCAATAGGACATCTCATGTGCTTAAATTAGGTATGTGCAGAAGTTCCCTGTTGAGTCGGTGCCTAGAGTACCTTTATTTTCTGAGGTGTCACACCGGGCCCTTAGAGCACTATTTGCACAACCTGTTTAGTGCAAAACAATTAGGGTGTGTCTAGACTACAGGGTTTTTTCGAAAAAACTTCCCCTGCATCTAGGCTGCTGCCGCATTCTGTCGACAGTAAATCAAAAGAACGCAGCAGTTTTTTTGACCGTGGAAAACCTCATTTTATGAGGAAGAACGCCTTTTTTCAAAAGTCCTCTTTCGAAAAGAGGCGCTATGTAATGCAAACTGTGCTTTTTTGAAAGAGAGCATCCAAACTGCCTGGGTGCTCTTTTTCGAAAAAGCGGCTTGCTTTTTCGAAAGTACTGGTTGCAGTCTAGACGTTCTTTTTCAAAAGAGGCTTTTTCAAAAATATCTTTTGAAAAAGCCTCTTTCGAAAGAGGCTTGCAGTCTAGACGTAGCCTTAGGATGTGATCTAAATCCCATTTGACTCAAATGGGAGTCTTTGCATCAACTTCAGAGGGCATTGGGCCATGCTCTTGTTTTGTAAGGGTCTGTTGCAGCACCAGTGAAGTTTTCAATGGGTGCAGGTTCAGGCTCTTATGATAGGTCCAATACATCTCCAGTGAGGCTGGAGATGGAAAAGGTGACAACACTTCTGGTTGGTTCCATTGGAGTCAATGGGAGTTTTGACATAGGATCAAAGATTAGGCCCTCAGGATGGGATTCTAAAGTGAGGTATAGAACAGAAGGCTAAAATACTCAGACTTCACATATTTCTTTCTCTACATGCAATGTCCATGGGGAAAAAAGATATAATTCTGGATAGAAGCTGCATATAGTTCTTTAGATTAACTTAATTAAATGGTAGCCCTCTTATTCATGATCTTCATTCATTGACAATGGGTAAGATACTCAACAATAGGATGTACAAGAGAAAATAGAATTGTTACATTAACGAGCAGAAATCCTGTGTAAGCTCTTGGAGCAGGAACCGACTTTCATCGTGCCTAGTGTGATGGAGCTTTAACTTTGGGCCTTTTGGGGGTTAATTTTTTTTCAAACCAATCACTGACTCCCACTGATTTCCACAGGAATTCAGGTGCTGATGGCTTGAAAGATGAGACTCTTAGTGTCTTCTTGATTTAGCTGCAGAAAATTTTAGCTCTGCTAAATTTGCTTGAGTATTGCTATTTTTGAAAAGAGTAAACAATCTCGGTGCTTGCTTGTGCCTTATGGTGCCTACGAATATGTGCCAACTTGCACAATGTGGGAACGTACATGGCATCATTTCCAGAATGGAAGAATTATATATAAATGGACAGGTTTTGTGCCATTTTGAGTTGGCTGCCGTGCACTTCCAGCTTCTTCGTGTCATGGCAAAGATGGTGATGTTTCCTGACGGATAGAACACAACATTCTTTCTCTATGTGTTGCTCATCTCGGGTACATAAGTGAGAAAATGTGTCTGACATAGAGCAAGAATATGGCCCTCAGCACTAAAGCATTTCCAGGTAAATGAATGTTGGTTAACTCATTCATATCTGGAGCTATTTCATTTTTTTCATTGCACTCCGATTTCTTAGAAAGTTGCTCTTCATTTGGATCTTTGGCGGGCGTTACATATGACGTTGGGAGGTGGGAGCAGTATAAAGAAAGTAAGATCTAATTTTCAGAGATACTGATGCCCTCTTCACACTTGAACCTCTTTAATTTGACAGCCCTGGGAAACAGGATATGCCAGATTAAATATTTTGCCAGGCCAGGGTGGGCCCCATGAGGTGGTGGAGGCGGTGGGGCACTTACCTGCTGTCCTGCTGCCGGAGAGTCGGAGAGAAGCCTGAGCAGAAGCAGTTCTGCACATGGCCATTCCCCTAGCTAGAGGCGGAGGGGGAGGGCCAGAGCATAGAATCATGTCCTCCTCCGTACCATGGGTGCGCCCAGATTAGAGACACCCAGAGCACAGAGATTTCAGTGTAACTAGATGGTATACAGCACTTTTCACCCACAGATATCCAAGCACATCCCAAATAAGGTATCCTTGTCCCCATTTCGCATATGAGGCACAGAGCAGGGAAGTGACTGTCCCATGGGGACCCAGTACATCAGTAGCAGAACTAGGAATGGAATCCGTGTCTATTCCATACCAGACCAGTGTCTTCTGCACTAGGGCATACTGCCTCTTCACTGCAGGTGGCAGTGCCCCGCACCTCTGAAAATCAGACCCTTCATTTTTAGATAGGGGTGAAATACTTTCTTGTTCAGCTTCTTATACCCTGCCCATCACTGGTGGCATTTTACCATGGATGGTCCCCAAATAGCCCAAATGAATGTTTACATGTTTTTGGGATGAGAATGGCACTGGTAACTAGAATGGATCAAAACGCCCGCCTCTCCTAAGCCCAGAAGGATTGTTGTAGCATTTTAATTCAAAACAGCGGTATGATAGTTGGGATGTCTGATGTCCAGTCCACTGCAGAAAAATATTTGATTTGTAGTAATAAATACCTTGAAAGATCAGTTTGCACTCTTATGTGAATGAGTCTTATATCCCCAGATGACACAGTTGTGCTTTGTAATATTTCTTTTGGTTTGTTTGTTGCCCCTAGCTAGCTTACATTCAGTGTGGTCAAGCAGTGAAATGTCATCATTAAAAATACTGTTTGGAAAGAAATGAGTATTACTGTATAACACAATAAGAGAGCCTACAGATTGATTACATTGAATTATTATTAGAGCATTCTAGCCACTGTCATACCTCTGGGGTGTGGCACTTTCAGATGCTTTAGAAGAAGGTAGCTGGATTTGGGCAATTATGGCATAATCTGTCTGTAAAGGACACTTCTTCATCACCCTCATCCGTCAGTTGTTGACCTGCATCTGGAAATATGAGTTTAATGTTTGGAGTACGCATACTTGGTAGCCAAAAGGCGTCTGAGCCATAGCCTAATTTTGCTAAGAGCTCCGCTTCCATGTTGGCACTTAAAATGAGATCATTACCGAGCAAGATGAACAAAGAACTGACTCAACTGTGAAAGGCTGATGCGGACATCTCAGAGTGCCTGGGCATCCACCACAATCCCTAGGATTGTGCATCTCACTCGCAAAACTTGGCAAATCTCCTCTCAAAAGAGGGCAGCTGTGAGCTTGCTCATATCCTCCGCATGGCCTTCTGACATTCAACTCACCTGGACTGAGCTCCTGACAGCTTGCCCTCAGGCAGGTACCCGTCTTAGCTAGACATCAAGAGACAGGAGACCACTGCGGAAAAGTGACCAGGCTTGAACATCTTCAACATCTTGCAGGCCCCTGTGCGTGATTCCCCTGCTGGCTGCACGCTGACCAGGACAGAACAGATGGTACGCAGCCCATGAGCGAGTGAGTCCCTCTTCCCCTCCACTTCCTATCTGCAGAGGTTGCAGTCTCACCTATATAGGCTTCACTGTTAATTCTGGATCTCCTTGGTGGACCAGCTAAGGCCAACAGGTCTGGTTCTATCCCATGCCTTGCTGGTCGCATTCAGGCAGAGGTGAGAGTGAACCGAACCGGCAAGAAAGTGGCGGCAAAGTCTAACCAACTACTTAGAACCACTATGGCGCATCAGAAAGACACCCCGCTCCCAACCTCTCCCTGGAGCTGCCTTTCCTCTGGCTTTGTCTGTACAGCAGCAGCCCTGCAGGGCTGGGAACGGTCCAGCAGCTGGAGGAGCTGCTGGCATTCTGCTCCTTTCTCTGCTACCCCTTCCAGTGGAGAAGGGAGCAGAATTCCCAGCCCTGCTCCCACCCTAGGCCTGTTCTCCGGTAGAGACGGTGTTGTACAGAGCCAGAGGAGAGGCAGCTATGTGGAGGGACTGTGGGGGCAGAGTGGGGAAAAGCAGCAGAACTGGGGGCAGCTGATGTACTGCCTCCAGCTACCCTTCCCTCCAGTTAACATGGGATCAGGAGGTCAGGGGAAGAGCTTCCGGGACCATGCTGGTACCCAGTCCCCATCCCTGGGGAAAAAACAATTTTACTTTCATTCCTGCATACAATGTGAGTTAAGGCAACTCCCTTCCTTGAGGGAAAATGTATACTTATCCACCTTTTGTAAAATGCTGAAATACTTCAGCCATAGTAGAACTGAAGTATTTTTACTTTCTCTCCCTTTGCTCCTCTTCGACACCTTTGTGAAGATTGATTTTAATAGTTACAGTGCAAACTGTGAATTTGATATCAAGTAAAAGGGTGTCACAAGGAGGAGGGAGAAAACTTGTTCTTCCTGGCCTCTGAGGATAGAACAAGAAGCAATGGGCTTAAACTGCAGCAAGGGAGGTTTAGGTTGGACATTAGGAAAAAGTTCCTAACTGTCAGGGTGGTTAAACACTGGAATAAATTGCCCAGGGAGGTTGTGGAATCTCCATCTCTGGAGATATTTAAGAGTAGCTTAGATAGACATCTATCAGGGATGGTCCAGACAGTGCTGGGTCCTGCCATGAGGGCAGGGGACTGGACTTGATGTCCTCTCGAGGTCCCTTCCAGTCCTAGTATTCTATAATTCTATGAAAAGGCTTCATTTATTGCAGTTCACACACATCTCACTCCCCCAAATCCCGTTTTTCCCCTAGAACTTTCTGTTGAAATGCAAATATGCTGTAAATTGGTTTAAAGCTTTCAGTGTTGCATGATTTCAAGTCAGGAGAATCATTAAATTACAGCCTTTCATTCCTGCTCTATTGAGAAAAAGCCACCATGCATTCTATGACTTGGACCATGGGCAAAGGGAAGTCTTGGAGTCACAAGTAGTTAAAGATCAGTGTTAATAATGCTGATGATTGAAATCACTAGCACAATATTACTTAAATCATAAGCTCTGAGCTATAAACAAAATTAACATGAGACTTTTGGGTTGCTTCTTTACAAAGAAAGGGAAGCCAGAGAAGAGAATATTATCACTACTGAGAATTATACTTCAATTAGCACTACATTGTGGACTCATTACTCCATTTGATTTATTGGTTGGGGTTAGGGAAGAGAAGTTTTCTAGCAAAAAACTTTGACAGAAATAACAAAGAAAAATTATTTTTAACTGAGAAAAAGCTTTTTTATTTCTGGTTAAAATTTTGAAATCTCAAATATTTTGACTGGAAACCAGCTCCAACAATGCACCCGCATGTCCCCTCCTGGAGTGGGAGGGTGATAGAACATGGCAATCCCCTGGCTGCAATGCAGCGCGGAACATCAAACCTGACTGGCATGGGAGTGTGAGTCACTGTGGTAGCATTTCAGAGTAGAGTAGGTGGATAGAAATCTGAACATCCCTTGCATGTAGAGAAAGTTCAGAACCTGAATGCTGACCAAGATAAACATGTTGTATAGTAGCACAATTCTGCAATGTTCATGTTGTGTATCTGATTTGGAAATAATTGTTTGCTGCATGACACTAGAACTCAGCTCTATTACTGGCTCTGCCACTGATCTTCAGGATGACTTTAGGCAAGTGCCTTCACCTCCCTGTACCTCAGTTTCCCCATCTGTACAATGGGAATAATAATACTGCCCTCCTCTGCAAAGAACTGTGACATCTACTGAGGAGAAGAGGATACCATGATTAGCGCTAATCACGCAGAGTGAAGAGATAACACAAATGCTGTATGGCTTGTGGTGGATGGGGAGAGAGTGAAACTACAGAATACTCTTAAAATATTAAAGGACTTTAGACTGTGCTTCAAGTTAAGAGGCTACAAGGAAATTGCAAGGAATCATCCTACTTATGCCCGCAGAATAGAATATCAGTGGGACTTCAATGATTCATAGCCCTTCCGTATAGGAACGAATGTTACCATTTGTCAATATTTCCTAGTGTATGACACAGGTATAAAGTTTATCTGCATCAATGTATCATGAAGCTAATTTATGCTTGATGTTCTAACCCTAGATCGAGCCCTGTTTTGACTACTATGTGACCTTCGTGTGAAAGTTGCCTTATCGTCAGTGCTGTATTAGCTATTAGGTATTCACAGTACACACTAGGGGATGCCGAACAAGTACGTAAGAGTCTGGACTGGTGATTTGAGCTGTAGATACACTTGAGCTCATTTTGATTTGGGGGCTGGACTCGTTGACGGCTGAGGTCTCGTCCAACCCTAGGATTCTATGGTCTACACAACAGTGAGGCACAGGCTAGTCAGGTCTACCTGGGTCAAAGGTACATGCACGAATCACCGTCACTCATGGTGCCATGTCTTCACTGCTGTTGTTATTCAAACAAGTGTTCTGATTGCAGTGTGGACCTACCCAGTGAAGCAGGAAATAAAGACAGTCCAGGATTTCTCCCGACCAGGGAGCCCTAGGAGTCTGCAATCTTTAAGTTCAGTATTAACCACCATGTACAATTGATTGTTTTTCAGTATTTGCTTTGTGGTTTGGAAATAAACAGACTGACTTTGAGATACCAGAACCTTTTATCATGCTGTTCAGGGTGATGCCAACAAGTCTGAAATTTTAGCAATGAGATCACAGTTCATTATTGTGGCACCTACAGAAACGGATCTCAAAGGCGGTGTACAGACATTTAACTAAAGATAGTGCCTGCCTCCCAAGAGTTTACAGCTTTAGTCCTATCACTGACTTTCAGTTACTTCTTCAGCTCCGGGTTTACGCTTAGAATGGTGATGATAAGTTCATGGCAGCTTTGGGTGGAATGGGCAGGCAGGCGGTTAGATTGTGAATTACTCTTTTGTAAAGTTCGGAAGCAAACTTTTAAAGAGGAAGAGAGAAACTAGAATTAGAATTTCCCTCCATGATTTTCCATCTGTCTAAGAAAAGATTGAAAGTAGTCCCAAGGCATGACACTGCATCTATTAATTCTGGGAGCAACACTCCACACATGGCTAATGATCCACTCTATGGATTCATTTCTTTTGGTTTCAATAGCTTAGTTTGGGGCATTCGGATGATGGATTTTTCTGGATCCTGAAGGGCTCCATTTGAAAGTCAAATCTCTTGCCCCTGTGTGGAATAATGTTTAACCCTTTCAGCACCCTTGACGAGCTTACTGTTCCTCAGAAGGGGAATTGAAGATGAATTTCTTTCAGTTCCTCAATCCTACTTCTCCCCAGCCTCTTTCCATAGCGCTATGCAAGTAAACGAAGTATGGGTTGGAAAAGTGGATTGTAAGGTGGATAGAAAGCTGGATAGATTGTCAAGCTCAATGAGCAGTGATCAATAGCTGGATGTCTGGTGGGCAGTCAGTATAGAGTGGAGTGCCCCGAAGGTCAGTTCTGGGGTCAGTTTTCTTTAACTTCTTTATTAATGACCTGGATGAGGGGATGGATTACATCAGGGGTGGGCAATAATTTTAGATGGGGGGGACACTTCAAAAATTTTTAAAGTGACCCCAGGCCTGGAAGGGGTGGGGCTTCGGGTGGAAGGGGCGGGGCCACACTTCTGTGCTTCCCTGCCCACAGACCTTAACTGGCCAGAGGTGGGGGGAGCATGTGAAGTCTTTGCCCCTGCCCCCAAGAGAGAACCTTCAGCTATTCTGAACAGCTGGCCGTTCCCTCTAGGCTCCTGCACCCCTGGCAGTGGGAGAAGACTTGGTGCACTTCCCCTGCCCCAGATCAATCAGCGCCTGGGGTTGGGGGGAGCACAGGAAGTCTCTCACTCCCTGCCCCCGCCCTTCAAGGGGGTGCCACACTTAGAGTCAACTGCCAGCAGAGCAGCAGCTGGTGGTTGATTCTAAGCACCATGTGCCCCTTGCAGGGTGGGAGGAGACTTCACATGCTCCCGCTGCCTCCAGGCCCTGTTTGGCCTGGGGCGGGGAAAGCACGCAAAGTCTCTCACTCTCTGCCCTCACTCTGCAAGGGGCGCAAGGCGCTTAGTAAACCCTGGCGGTTGACTCTTAGCACCATGCACCCCTGGTGGAGGAGGAGACTTTGAGCACTCCCCAGTCTCTGATTGGCCTGGGGGTGGGGGAGTCGCAGGGCATCTGTGGGATGGATCAACCCACTTGACAGGCCACATCTGGCCTGTGGAGGCCCATTTGCCCACCCCTGGATTACACCCTCAGCAAGTTTGCGGATGACACTAAGCTAGGGGAAGAGGTGGATATATTGGAGGGTAGGGAAAGGTCCAGAGTGACCTAGACAAATAGAGGTTTGGGCCAAAAGAAATCTGATGTGATTCAAAAAGGACAAGTGCAGAGTCCTGCACCTGGGACAGAAGAATCCTAAGCCCTGCTATAGGCAGGGGACCGACGAGCTAAACAGCAGTTCTGCAGAAAGGGACCCGGGGATCACAGTGGATGAGAAGCTGGATATGAGTCAACAGGGTGCCCTTGTAGTCGAGAAGGCTAATGGGATATTGGGATGCATTAGTAGGAGCATTGCCAGCAGATCTAGAGAAGTGATTATTTCCCTTTATTTGGCTCTGGGGAAGCCACATCTGGAGTATTGCGTCCAATTCTGGGGCCCTCATTACAGAAAGGATGTGGGTGCATTGGAGATAGTCCAGCGGAGGGTAACCAAAATGATTAGGGGGCTGGAGCACATGACTTATGAGGAGAAGCTGAGGGATTTGGGTTTATTTAGTCTACAGAAGAGAAGAGTGAAGGGGGATTCGTAGCAGTCTTTATCTATCTGAAGGGTGTTCCAAAGAGGATGGAGGGAGGCTGTTCTCAGTGGTGACAGATGGCAGAACAAGGAGCAATGGTCTCAAGATGCAGTGGACGAGGTCTTGGCTGGATATTAGGAAAAGCTATTTCCCTAGGAGGACACTGGAATGGGTTGCCTAGGGAGGTGGTGGAATCTCCATCCCTAGAAGTTTTTAAGTTCCGGCTTGACAATGTCCTGGCTGGAATGATTTAATTAGGATTGATCCTGCTTTCGGCAGGGGGTTGGGCTCGATGACTCCTAAGGTCTCTTCCAACCCTGTGAGTCTATGATTCCACAATCTCCCCTCTCCCTTCCCCTAATTCTATCTGGCCATTTCCCTCAACTTTGATTCTTCTCAAAGCAAACCTATTGAGGGTCTGTTCCTTTGCTGCCTCACCTGTGCTCTTTGCTGTCCCATCAACATACTTATCTCTATCCCCTATCTATCCAAATGTGCCTTCACTGCTAGTCCCACTCTTTGGTGGTTCCTAGGTTGACAGTCAGTTGTAAAAAGGCAAGTCCCACTGGCAGAACTGGGCAGAGGGTGCAGGCCTCATACTAGGCCAAAGTCCTCTTTTTAACCCTTTTCCACATTAATATACCACCCCAATGCAAACTACAAGATCTGAGAAATCAGTCGCTTCCTGAAATGGGAGGTTATCCACCTGAGAACTAGATAAGAAATAGGAATGATGAAGAGGTGAAGGTGCTAACCTGAGACTGTGGAGATCAGGTCTTAATTCAAAGCAGGATATATTTACACTGCAGTTACATACCTGCCGATGGCCCATGCCAGAGGTCTCAGACTCACAAGGCTTGGGTTAATGGGGCTGCTGAACTGCAGGGTAGACATTTGGGTTTGGGCTGCCAGCTCGCAAAATCCTAGACCTTGAATTTGAATTGTAAACTGGTTAACCGGTAGGTTAGAGCAGCCTCCTGCCCAAAGTGGGCAGGGGCTGCTCCATCCCAGTGAGCTGTGCCGCGGGATGGGGGGAAGGCGCTCTAGACTAGCCGGAGTGGTCTCTGTCCACAGTGAGCCCAGTCTGGATGGAGCAGCATACCATGGACAGGGATGGTCCAGCCCGGCACTCATGGCGGCGGGGCTGCTTCAGCCTGGCCATGGCAGGCAAGGGGGGAATGCCCTGTTTAAGTGGTTAACCAGTTCAACATAATGTTTAACCATTTAACTGATTAAATGGGATTTTACATCCCTGCTCGAATGTCTACACCACAGTTAAACAGCCTCTTAGCCTGGGTCACTTGGCATGGGCTAGACACAGGTTTTTAATTGTAGACTTTCCTGCATTTCTGTGGGCATGTCACATTTTTTCATCTGTTTCCCCATAAGTAAACTAAGGTATTTTGAATGCTCTACCTCACATAGATATTGGGGAGGATGCCTTAAGGTTTGTGAGGTACTCAGATACTGATTCAAAGAAGACTAAACGGGTCCCTAAGAATACCTAAGCAAAGGGAATAAAAACATAAACTGATTAAAGTCCCAGACAGTCGAGTGGGACAGAAAATTGATTGGGAGAGGCAAATTTCATGGAATTTTGTTCATTTTCCACCTATTAATCCTTCCTGGCAGTAAAAAAATGGAACCTAAGCCAACAGAAAAGTAATAAAGTAACATACATAACATTATATTCTTCACTACAGAATATCTTTGTTCAAGGCCAAATATGATAGCAGTGCAAGTTTTTAAGGATTGCACTCAACCAATGCTATCTGAGTTTAAATTGTTTAGAGTACATATATTTACTAGTTTGGGGTTTTTTTGCCTTCCACTTAGTCTTTTTCAATGACGCACATACACTGAGATGACACTTGTATTGGTTAAATATGAAGTAGCTACTATACTTTCTACCAACAAATTATGGGATGCCTGAGAACTCTGAACCAGTTTATAGATTTAAGATGATTGTTCTCATTACATATTCTTCCAAAGGGAAAGCACTTGTAATGATTTACCTGCCCAAAGAAAACCTCAGACAGCTTAATAGGAGAAACTGAGCTCTTCCTTGGAAATATTTCATGGGAAGGGTGGCAGGGCCTGAGATTTGAGAGGGAAAACTCCCGGATTCTACTCTAGACTCTTCCGTGAACTTTTCTGAGTGACCTTGGGCAGATTGGCTTGTGGTTAGTATAACTATCAATGAGGGGTGAGGGCACTGGTCGTGGCATCATAGCCAAAGCCACAGCCTGCACTGGCCCCAGAGCGTCAGCCGGTGGCATAGCAACAGCCAACCCCAGAGTGCTGGAGAAGAGAGCCCCAGCCATGAAGACCACCAGCCTCAGTGCTGTGTGGCCAAAGTGGTCCCAACGCCAGGAGGACAGGCAGCCCAGTACAGCAGGTCCCCCAGCCTTTGGTCCTGGAACAGCAGACTGGGGGCATGTCTAGACCAGTGTTTCTCAATTTTTGTTTATAAAGTACCCCTTTTAAAAAAAAATTGTAAGTCCCCCCTTTTCAAAAAAATAAAATTAGAAGTACCCCCAGTACTTACAGTTTTCAGACACACCATTTTTTTCTACCATTGCAACACATTTGTTGAAACAATTTAATCATAGCCAGGCAGGCGATGAAGTTTTGGGGTATAAAAAGTACAAAAATAATAAAGCGCTGTAAAACTTACAACAAAAATTCAGTTTTCTCCAAATTTCAGTTGTGTTGACGTACCCCCTAGACTTCTCTTGAGTACCCCTAAGGACACTTGTACCACTGGTTGAGAAACACTGGTCTAGACTACCCTCTGCTTCTGAAAGATGATATGCAAATTAGGTGTGAATTTGCATATCTTCTGATCCCTTTTTCGGAAGAGTTTTTGTTGAAAAAAAAAGCAGTCTAAATGGGTTTTTTCACACAAAAAAACCCTTTTTTGAAAGAACCCTTATTCCTCAAAAATGAGGCTTACAGGGTTCTTTCGAAAAAGGGTTTTTTTGTGCAAAACCCCCTGTCTAAACTGCTTTAAAAAAAAAAAAAAAAAAACCTCTTCTGAAAAAGGGATCGGAAGAAAATATGCAAATTTGTGCCTTATTTGCATATCTTCTTTCGGAAGCTGAGGGTAGTCTAGACGTGCCCTGGGAGAGGTGGCCTGGGATATTCCAGTGGAGCATGGGTGGGGCCAGGTGAGGCAGTTTGATAAGGCAACATCTTTCCCAGCCTCTCATACCCACTGCCCATTGGTGAGGATTTTTTTTAACCAAAGTTACACATGTTCAGAACTGGGGGAAAACTTTTGGGAAAGGGGGAGGCTATAAAGGAAGGACCAACCAAAATGGAACCAGACTGCTGGCACTTACAATTAAAAAGGTTGTAGAGCAGTTTTTAAACTGAGAGCTGGGGGAAAGTCAACAGGAGCACATGAACTGGATATAGTCATCCTTTAGGGGGAAGGACTATTAATAGAGATTCTCTATGTCCTAGTGAAGAGGAGAGAATGAGATCTTGGATAAGATCTAATGAGAAGCAGTCAAATGAAAGAGTCCCATTCAATCAAACTAAGTAAAGGCAGACAGCTAAATTGTGAAAAGTTTTTAAAGTGCTTATACGCAAACGCTAGAAGTCTAAATAGTAAGATGGATGAACGAGAGTGCTTTGCATTGAATGAAGATATTGATATAATCGGCATTTGGTGGAATGAGAATAATCAGAAATTTGGTGGAATGAAAATAATCAATGGGACACAGGGTACAAAACATATCCGAAGGACAGAACAGGTCGTGCTGGTGGGGGAGTGGTGCTATATGTGAAAGAAAATGTAGAATCAGATGAAGTAAAAATCATAAATGAACCAAACTGTTCCATAGACTCTTTGTGGATTGTAATTCCATGCTGTGATAGTATGAATATAGCAGTAGGAATATTTTACTGACCACTTGGTCAGGATGGTGATAGTGATTGTGAAATGCTCAGGGAGATTAGAGAGTATATACAAATAAAAAGCTCAATAATAATGGGGGATTTCAACTATCCCCATATTGACTGGATACATGTCACCTCAGGATGGGCTACAGAAATAAAATTTATCGACACCTTAAATGACTGCTTCTTAGAGCAGCTAGTTCTGGAACCCACAAGAGAAGAGGCAATTCCTGATTTAGTCCTAAAGGGAGTGCAGGATCTGGTCCAGGAGGTGACTATAGCTGGACTGCTTGGAAATAGTGACCATACTATAATTAAATGTAACACTATGGAGTTTAATTTCAGAATGGGGAACTACACAAAAATTAGGAGGTTAGTTTAACAGAAATGAAAAGGTACAGTGCCAAAAGTACACTTGGAAACTTTTCAAAGACACCACAATAAAGGCTCAAATTAAATGTTTACTCCCCCCCACCCACCCCCCAAAACACAGTAAGAGAACTAAAAAAGTGCCACCGTGGCTTAACAACCAAGTAAAAGAAGCAGTGAGAGATAAAAAGGCATAATTTAAAAAGTGGAAGTGAAATCCTAGTGAGGAAAATAGAAAGGAGCATAAAGTCTGTAAAATGAAGTGTAAAAATATAATTAGGAAGGCCAAAAAGAAATTTGAAGAAGAGCTAGCAAAAAAAATTCTAAAAGTAATGGCAAAATGTTTTTAAGTACATCAGAAGCAGGAAGCCTGCTAAACAGCCAGTGGGGTCCCTTGGATGATCAAGATGCTATAGGAGCATTCAAGAGCGATAAGTTCATTGCAGAGAATTTAAATGAATTCTTTGCTTCGGTCTTAATGACTAAGGGAGATTTCCCTAACCTGAGCCATTCTTTTTAGGTGACGAATCTGAGGAATTGTCCCAGATTGAGGTCTTATTAAAGGAGGTTTGGGAGCAAATTGATAAACTGAACAGTAATATGTCACCAGGACCAGATGGCATTTCAGTTGTGAAAGAACTCAGATGTGAAATTGTGGAACTACTCACTGTGGTTTGTAACCTATCCTTTAAATCAGCTTCTCTACCTAATGACAGGATGATAGCTAATGTGACACCAATTTTTTAAAAGGGCTCTAGGGGTGATCCTGGCATTTACAGGTTGGTAAGTCTAACTTCAGTACTGGGCAAATTGAAAATTCTGTTCTTTACTATGTTTCAATCAGACACTTAGATGAACATAATTTATTGAGAAAAGTCAACATGGTTTCTGTAAAGAGATACCATACCTCACTAATCTACTAGAATTCTTTGAAGGTGTCAGCCAGCATGGGGACAAGGGGGATCCAGTGGATATAGTGTACTTAGGTTTCCAGAAAGCCTTTCATAGAATCATAGGGTTGGAAGATACCTCAGGAGGTCATTGAGTCCAACCCCCGGGCCAAAGCAGGACCAACCCCCGCTAAATCATCTCAGTCCTTCACAAAAGGCTTCTTAAGCAAAGTAAGCTGTCATGGGATAAGAGGGAAGGTCCTGTCATGGACTGATAACTGGTTAAAAGACAGGAAACAAAGGGCTTGAATAAATGGTCAGTTTTCAGAATGGAGACCGTTAACTAGTGGTGTCCCCTAGGGGTCCATACTGGGACCAGTCGTATATCAACATACTCATAAATGATCATGAGATAGGGATAAATTGTGAGGTGGTAAAATTTGCAGATGATATTAAACTGCTCAAGGTAGTGAAGTCCAAAGCAGACTGTGAAGAGCTACCGAAGGAGCTCACAAAACTAGGTGACTGGGTAACAAAGTAGAAGATAAATTTTAATGCTGGTAAATGCAAAATAATGCACATTGGAAAACATAATTCCAACCATATGTAAAAAATAATGGGAACTAAAATAGCTGTTACCACTCTCATGTGATGATTCTTTCAGTATATTTTTAGATTCAGGGATGCAGGACAAACCAGTGAGAGAGAAATTTAAACTTAACCACTTTCTATTTTATTGAAAGCTCAAGCAATTACAATAACCAAATAACTTTGCAAGTAAAAGGGTCAATACAATTCCCATAAGCAATGCAAGACAGATAAACACAGCACAAATCACAACACAAGCTTCAGCCGTAATTCATTATAGGCTAACTTATTACTATGCAATATAAATTGTATGTGCTATAAATTTTAAAGAAGGTTAGCTTAATATACAAATAATGCAAAGCAGTTAATGCAAAACTAGCTATACTACAATATCTAAGCCTAATGCACTTACAGTTCACCCTTGATCCCCAACAATCCCCGGACAAGAGATGGTGGTCTTGTTCCTTCCCGCTCACTGGGATGTCCTAGACTGCCTGATGTGGATGAACAGGCCCCAAACTTCTAATTACGTGAACAGAGTTTGCAGGTCCACTCTGTTCCTCCCTCCCAAAGCACATGCTTGCAGAAGCTTCCTTTATACAAGGCGGGACTCAGTTGCTCCACATCTTGTTGCCAAGTGGTGTTCCAGTCATACACACTTCTTTATTCCAACGCCCTTAGGCTATGCCTACACTACAGAGTTTTTCTGGGGTACCTCTGGTCCAGGGAAAGCGTCTGCTCTTCCGAAATTTTGTTTTGGAAGAGCAGACGCACTTTTTCAGCATCCCGGTAAACCTCGTTTTATGAGAAAGAAGAAATGTTCTGAAAGCAATTTTTTCCCGACATTTGGCCCAGCGTAGATGGGCCAAATGTCAAAAAAGCCTCTTCCAAAAAAAGAAGTGGAAAAAGCTATGCAATTTTGCGGTTTGCAATTTGTGTAGCTTTTTCTGGAAGAACAGCTTTGATACGCTACTCACTTTACTTAACATTATTTGTATGATCTTTAATTTACACCATTATCCAAAGTTGTTTACTCCTTTTGTGGTTAGCACTTTCGTAAAATACAGGGTGTGCCCGTTGTGTCACCTCCTATTTCTATAAGCCGTGTCATAATAATTCTAGAAATTTTAATGGCATACACTTTAATGATTTCAGCAGTTTAAGCAACTTATTAATAGGCCTGGCCCAATGACTGAGGGCATGATCTTAGCAGTTTCAGCATTTGGTTAGTAATTTACAGTTAGGCCTTTACCCCATGACGGAGTAAGACGAGACTAAGGGGAATATGATAGATGTCTGTAAAATCATGACTATTATAGAGAAAGTAAATAAGGAAAACTTATTTACTTGTTCCCATAACACAAGAACATGGGGGTCACCAAATGAAATTTATAGGTAGCAGGCTTAAAACAAACAAAAGGAAGTATTTCTTCGCACGATACACAGACCACCTATGGAAGTCCTTGCCAGAGGATGTGGTGAAGACCAGGACTTTAACAGGGCTCAAAAAAAACTAGATACATTTATTGAGGATAGGTCTGTCAAAGGCTATTAGCCATGTTAGGCAGGGACGGTGTCTCTAGCCTCTGTTTGTCAGAAACTGGGAATGGGCAACAGGGGATGAATCACTTGATGATTACCTGTTTTGTTCTTTTCCTTTGGGACACCTGGCATTGGCCACCTTTGGAAGACTGTGCTCAATGCATCTACACTGTAACTGTACTCGAAATAAACTACATAATTTGAGCTACGCAAATTGTGTACCTTATTTCGAGTCAATTTCAAAATAGCTTATTTCAAAAATTGGCACTGTCTACACAGCACTTATTTCAAGATAAATTACTATTCCAAAACATCCGTTACTCATCATGGAATGAGGTTTATGGGGATGTCGGAATAGCGAGCCAGTTATATTTTGAAATAACGGGCACGTTCAAAAGACGTGGAATAGCTATTTCGGGATACCTCCAGTATCTAAAAATAGTGCTGCAGTATAGACATACACTTGGCCTAACCCAGTATGATGGTTCTTATGTTCTTACTGGTAAAATCCATAATGTGGACACAATTATACTGATGTCCCAAGTAACAAGGTTTTAGAAGTTTTTTATAAGGGCCAGATTCTTATCTGGTATAATTCCAGCACAACAGCTTTGATTTCGGTTGAGCTAAACATGAGCTGAAGATCTGACTCTGCATTAGAAACCAGTTTTGCAATCATTGTCCATGTAACTACGTCTAATGTAGCATACTAAGTTTGAGTAAGAAAATTATAATTGAATGGGCCTGGGAGCCAAGACTCCCTTTATTGACTACTTTTGTGAGCTTGGCCAAGTTACAACTTGTCTGTGATTCATTTATCCATCTGTAATATGAGGATGATAATATATATCTCCAAAACGAAGCTGCAAGGTTTAATACAAATGTTTGTAAACGGTTTGGAAACCTTCAAGTGCTAGGGTGAGAAATTAGCCCATTAAAGTCAATGGGCCAGATCCCTATCTGATGAAAGTTGGTATAGCTATGTAGACTTATATGGAGCTTTGCTGGCCTGCAGCAGCTGAGAATCTTGCTATTTAGAACTAGTTATGTGTGCAAAGTGAAGAATGCACATAAGTGTTTGAAGGATTGAAGCCACTCAGGCCATGTCTACACTAGAAATTATTTCGAAATAATATCTCCTGAAATAACTATTTTGAAATACTACTACAGGGAAGCCTTGAAATTAGTCCAAGGCAGGCTCCCTTAATGTGGACACACTACCTAGACTTAGAGCCCCAGGAAGCACTGGGGAGGAATTACTTTGAATGACTCTGGGAAGGAGTTATTTTGAAATGGCAGCAGTGGCGCATCCACACTACCACTAGTTTGAAATAACTATTTTGAAATAAGTGTTATTCCTTGTGGAAAGTGGGAGTTATTCTTTCAAAATAACCAGCCCCTTATTTCGAAATAACGGGCTTGGTAGTGTGGACGCTCCACTTGCTATTTTGAAATAAGGGTGGTTATTTCTAAATAACTCCGCAGTGTAGACCAGGGCTCAGGGAACTCAGCTGTGTAAAGACTGACTTTTTATCAGAGTAGGGTGGCCATCTCTTCTGCACTGGACACCATTACTGCAAATGGCATCCAGTCTATCCAGTTGGGAGAGTTGGCAACCCTCTTATCAGAGCGATCTTCCTCTAGCATCTCCTAGGAATGGCCTAGAGCTGTGCTTAGATGTTACAACATAATGATCCCGCCATGGTGGACAGTGCCACACCCACTGTGTCTAGAGCATTGTTTCTGGAAGTGTTCTGTGGAATCACTCTCAGAAACACATTAACTGGCCGCCCTGCTTTGTTTATTTACCAGCGCTGCGGCCATGGAGCCTTGCGGCTGCCATTGGCTCCGTTTCGTCCTTTGCAGTCAAGGGGAGCCACGGAAGCGGTGGCCTGACCCATGCCACTTCCCACGTCTCCCCTTCGCTGCAAAGGATGAAATGTAGCCAATGGGACCATGAGGCTCTGTGGCTGTGGCGCTGGTAAATAAACAAACCAGGGTGACCAGTTAATGTGTTTCTGACAGTGATTCCGTGGAACACTTTCAGGAACACTGCTCTAGAGGACACTGTGCGTACGTTTATTATTGTTCTGCAGAGTGAGCATAGCAGCTGCCATCACACTGGGAAGAAAATTGGTAACCCCGTACTCTCATTAGCAAGGTGCCTGCATCAGTCTCATTGATTTTCTTCCCTCATAAGCAGTGGCTGCTCTATTCTCTCTGCAGAATGCCTTCTTTTATGGGCTTGGTTATCATGGCAGCCAGGCGGCAGACCCTTCCAGTAGAACAGAAGGATTATGAGGGCGAAGGTTGCTTGGTGGAGCCACTTGGTTCACAAGGCCTGAAGCCCACCTCTGCTTTTCCATGAAATGATTGCACTTGCCTGCTACTGGAAGGAGTTTCACTGAAGTGAAGGTTTCCCTGTTTTCAAAATGGGGATCAAACACAGCTCTGGTTTGGGCAGTGATTGGGAGTGGGAGAACAGGACAGTCCTTCCTGGCTGCTTGTCATAAGATCTGGAAACTTGCCATGGTTCTGACTGTAAGAACCGAGCCATAGAACTTGGTCTCAGGAAGGTGGGGCTAGAGATGGGTTTTAAAACAACTGTTTTTCCTTGCAAATTAGGGAGCAGATCTTGAGATGCTGAAATCCTTACTGGAGGAAATCCAATTCCAGGCATTCAAAAATCATATTGGCACTCAGCAAAGTGCAAGCTGAGATTCTCATCTAATTACAGGCTTCCCGAGACCGGAGCTTTAAGAAAAAAAAATTCTTAAATATTGTGAGACTTGAGAGAAAGCCACAAGAACTGGCAACTCTGTCGGATCGAAGGCCAAAGCTGTTCTGTGGCCACTGGCCTGGCCAATACTTGTGCATAAAATTTCTTACGTGCCTGTGAGTAGTCTCATTGAGATCTGGGATTCAGGACCCTTGTGTTCTCATTATTTGTGTGATATTGGGCAGGTTGCTTCTCCACACTGCTGCTCCCTGTACCCATCTTTACAACTATATCTACTTTATTAGGAAACTATTTTGTTTTTCAGTGTGATTATTCCTTTTCCTAAAGTTATTCACGTGCCTACCAACTGGGGGGCAAGAGGATATTACACAGTGCATCTTGGAACAATTAGGGTTCTTGCTTCATTCCACTGCAAAAAATTGTCTCCTGTTAAAACAGCAGAAATAATCAGAAGAAAGAAATCTTTCTAGGAGAAATGAGAGCAGAAGCTGTTTTTTCTTACACATGGTTCATCCCTAGAGCCATTGCACCACTTAAGCCTTCAAAACATGGCATAAGTAGTGAATTAGACTATCTTTTGGCACTATGCAGAAAGGCACAATTTGTCCCTTAGCGGCACAAAGTTTACCACAGATGATACGCTTCATCTGAACACAGCAGAAATGTGTTCAATATCTGCCGTCACAAAAGCGCAATAGCTCATTCTGTAGGAATGAGACTCATCTTCCCCATTATTCTAACTTGCTGTAAGAGGGACTGTAACTTTCTACTGAAGTTCCTGTTTATTCTATTAAAGCAGTACAGGAAACCCCCGAGTTGTGACCCCCGCACTTACAACTCTTTTTTAAAGTGCGGAAGGGGCCAAAAACCCCCAACTTACATCCTCGGCCTGCATTTACGATGGCGCACGGTGCCTATCATCAATGAGGGTTCAAGTTACGATGCCCCTGACTTGCTACGCTTCCCCAGGAACCAATCATGTTGCAAGTCAGGGGTCGCCTGTGATAACACTTTCTGCATCAGCTGTGCCTTTTCCTCAGAGGATCTTAACGTGCTTTGCAGACTTTGCATTTTCCAACAAGGTCCACACTAAGGATGTTAAATTGCAATCAGTCGATAAAGACAGCTCTGCAGAGCCACAGCAGGGGTCGCTCCAGGAGCCTACTTGAACCGGGATTGAGCCGTCCCAGCTCGCGCTGGCTCCAGGAGCCACCCGTGTTTCAGCTCTGCATTTGAAATGTAGTAAGAGTCACCAGGTCTGCTCCGTCCTGGCTCATGCTGAGTCCAGCAGCCCCTGTTCATGGTGGCCAGGGCTGACTGCAGGCAGGGGCTGCTGCAGGAGCAGCCTCCTCTATCTGCTGCCCCCCCCGCCCCACCGCTGCCTCTGATAGAGGCAAGGGGGGTGGGGAAGTGCGTCGTCAACTACCCGATAAGCTTATGTTTATTGGGTAGTTGAATAGTCAACTGCTCTCTAACATCCCTAGTCCACACAGGCCTCTCTCTCTCTCTCTCTCTCTCTCTCTGTGTGTGCGTGTGTGTGTGAGAGAGAGAGAGAGTGAGATGTGTGTGTGTGTGTGTGTGTGTGAGAGAGAGAGAGAGTGAGAGAGATTTGCATAGCTCAACCCCATCACCTGCAGACACAATTGACACATGTCCAGCTTTACAAAGCATGGTGAGAGGGCCGGTAACCCCACTTCCAGGCAAGGAAGGGTTAAAGAACTCCTGTGGTCGCACTCTGCCCCAGCCTGCCATACCTGTGTGGCTAGTCAGGTGCGGGCAAGGAGGGGGGGCTGTAGAAATGGCATGATGCTCAGAGACAAGCTGAGCTATAGCTCTTACACCACGGCACTGGGTTAACTGCTGAAGAGCAAACTGTCTGCCTGAGCCCTGGGAGAGAAGGAGTCTGCCTGTCTTGTTTCCTTGTTTGAAATTGCCAGGATTAATTCTTGGCCTTTTGCCACACAGGAGACAGGAAGCTGAGACTTCCCGTGGAGCCGGAAAGACTTTTCCCCTTTTTTGTTTGGATTGTGTTACCTTATTCTCTAGACTGCCCAGGGACTGAGGTGTGAGGTACGCGAGGTTTTCACCTTCACCTGAGGAACCTTGACACACAATCTTTAACAGGCATTTACAAATGCAAGGAGGTGCCTTTTAAATGTAGTGTTTAAAAATTTGCCTAAGTGAGTTCAATGCCTAGCTTCCATTGCCTGTCATTGGGATGTAGGTGCTTAACCTTTCATAAATCCCACTGTGTGAGTATCTGCATCTATAAGGAGCTAAGTACTTTTGTAAACGTGACCCACTGCTGCTCCCAAACTGTGTGTCTACACAGCAAAGTTATTTCGGAATAATGGTGATTATTCTAAAATAACTAAGCGCACTTCTACACAGCCATTCCGTTATTTTGAAATTATTTTGAAATAACAAGTGGCTTATTCCGAAATCTGTAAACCTCATTCTATGAAGAATAATGCCTATTCTGAATTAACTCTTTCGGAAGAAGGAGTGTGTAGATGCTCCACTGCTGCTATTTCAAAATAACCCCTCACCAGGGACATTCTAATTTATTCCTCCCCAGTGCTCCCCAGTATAAATAGATATAGCACATCTACATTAGGGGAGCCTGCCTTGGACTCATTTTGAGGCTTCCCTGTAGTGTAGATGTGCTATTTCAAAATAAGCTATTTTGGAATAACTATTCCAGAATAGCTTATTTTGAAATTGATGTGCAGTGTAGACGTAGCCAAAGGATGCCTGTATAAGATGATGGCTAAGGATCACTATACCTCAAATGGATGGCTCACATAAAGGCTATTTCTACTATTTCTTCCAATTTATGTAGTTACTCTCATGAGCTTAAGTCATCCAAGTGCCTGCTCCAGTGCTGACAATCCTAGGTTTATTCGCTCTTCCTACTAGAGCTGGTCAAAATTTGGAATTCCTTTTCCCCAGGAAACTGTAAAAACTTGTCATTTGGTTTCATCCTGAAAAGCTGAATCTTTGAATGTTTCGCAAAATGAAATACTCTAAATGTGTCCTGTTTTGACTGTATCGAAATATTTTGTTTTTGACCTGTGAACAGCTTGATTCAATCACTGTCTTCCTGTAGAATGTTTCAGTGTTATTGGATCCGCATTTTCCCATGGCCCACTGTTTTGCTAGACCATTTTCTTCTGACTCCTCAGCTTACCTGATGCTTGGTTGGGATTGTTAGATGGACAAATGTTTGTACAAGGCTCTCTCTCTCTCAAGGCATCACTGAAGAGCAGATAAAATATTAATTGTGTCCCTTTAAAAAATGCATGGGGAGAGAAAAAATGAAAGGCGCTGGACTTTTCAAGTTTCACCTAAGGACTTTTGTTTCACGGGCAAGTTTTTTATTTAAGGCACAAAGGGGAATTGGACCTTCCACTTGCCAAAATGTTAGCAGGAATTAGGTGCCTAACACCAATTTATGCCTTTGAAAATCTCTCTCTTGCTTATATTCTTAAGAAATTAATTGTCTGAACCAGAAGGAATCACTAAGTGCATTATATTATTGAAAATGTCAACATTAATTAAAAAACAGTATTTGCCTAGAAATTGTAATTCCAGTTGAAAGTTGTTGGATGGATTTTTTAAAAAACTCTCTGTGGATCAGTTATATTAAAAATGATCCAAAATAACATTTTTAGTGATTAGCAACTGAGAATGTGGCGGTGGAGTTTTTAATTTTTTATGTTTTATGTTCCTTGAAAATACGAAAGACATGGCTGCTAGTCTAGACACCTTCATTTTTTATTCTGTACCAAACTTGTCTTCATACAGTTCCTAGATTCCACTTTAAAGTGGAAGAAATGCCATGAAATGATATAAAAAAGGAATGGAAACATATCTGTAAAAACTTCCTCACAGGAGAATGTGCTTAGAATATCAAATACAGCTGTGAAGGTTTTTTTAAAAAAAAAATTAGTATAGCATTGTATATATATTTATGATAAAAAAGCTACAATGTGCCTAACATTGGGGTCATTATGAGCACTGTAAAGCAAATAGGCTATATACCAGGCAAAGAATCCTTAGATTCCTAAGTAATTACTTAAAGCCGATCTTAGAGATTCTCTCTGTTCTTAAATGGTAACCTCATTGCTATAACATTAATAGATTTTATCTTCACAACATTCTGTAAGGTAGGTGTAGCTAAAGCTAACTGTAATCTTTTCTCCACGGAAATGTAGATTTGGGGTCAACTGAAGCATTTTGTGAATTTGTGTTAAATTCATGGAACTATTCTGGTGGAAACCAACACCCCCCTCCCCAATAATTCAAAAGAATTGAAAAATGTTTTTTGAATTCTTTTTTTAAAAGACTTCATTTTGTTATTTGAAATCACTTTGTTTACAGACTTATTTAAAGTTAATTGAAGAAAACATTAAAATTGGAAAGCAAAACCTTGTTTTCAGTCATTTCACTTCATCCTACTTTATTTTCAATTTTTTTACAATTATTTGTACAGCTCTAGTGCCTAACATTACCCCCATTTTTCAGATGGGAAACTGAGGGACGAGTCGGGGGAAATAAATGGCCTGTGATCGCATAGCAAGTTTGTAGCCGATCCAGGATTTTATCCTATGTTTCCAAAGTTACAGGCCAGTGCTCCAACCACTGGACAAGTTTCCTAAACCATTTTAACAGCAATTTGCAAAATAGTAGTGGCCTTCTTCAGCACTTCAGGAAGATACAACAGATTTTGCAGGTGCTCCCCCTACTCAGAGGAAAAAAAAAGGTCACTCTCTAAAAATATTTTTTTTAAGAAATCCACAATATAAACCAACTCAAGAGCTGATCAGAATTTAACTGCCTCTTTAAGCAAATAAATAAGTAGACCCCAGTTTCAGGTAGATTTAACATACATAGTCACTAGTGCATTTTAATAGCTAATCTAAGCCTGAGAGCATATGGGAAATACTGTAATCTATTAGGCAAGCTTCCAGTGTTGAATTGTTAATACACTTTTAAAGAGTAAAGAAGTAATTTTCCTCCACTGCCCAAAAGGGATCACGGAGGCTGTAAAGAACAGCGTAAAGTCCATAACAACAATGAAGAATTAATAATTGTGATTGACCACATGTCTTTATACTTTGAAGGTCTGTGTAGATTTATACGGGAATATTGTGTAGCACAGGAAGGTCATTTCAAGAAAGATGAGTCCACAATTCAAAGGGAGAATAGTAAGATTTACGGGCTAAAGGCCGGGCCATCAATTGGTGTAAATCAGCATAATTCTCTTTATTCAGCAGAGGATTTGGCTCTAAAAGGTAACTGAGGCTCAGGCATGTCACTGGTCGTGTAGAATGATATCCTGTTCCCCCTGACAACAAAGAGAGTACTACTGGGGTGCGTCTACACAGCAACGTTATTTCGGAATAACGTCCGTTATTCCAAAAAACATTGTGAGTGTCTACACAGCAATTCCATTATTTCAAAATAATTTTGAAATAACAGGCGGCTTAATTCGGCTTATTTTGGCATTTGTAAATCTCATTCCACGAGGAATAACACCTCTTCCGATGGTGGATCCTTGCCTGGGCATTGCATTGTGTAGTTCCACAGCCTGGAAAGGAAAGGATTTTTCCCGTTGGCACCTCTCCATGGCTGTTCTGGGCTGGGCAATGCATTTGCCCATTATGTATTAATTTTCTTACTCCAACAGGAATATAAAGTGGTATTCTGTGTGCACGAAACCTTGATAAGATACTTGCCTATGTTATTTAGCTTCATGGCAAATAAATACTAGAACAGTCCATACAATATTAATCTATTAAGAGTAAGAATCTAATTACACCTTTATTGCTTACATAATTTTGAACTAATTACCCTGCAAGGAGCTCAGTCTCTGACATAGCTCTTAAATCTCCTACAAATATGGGTGGGTTTTTTTCTATTTTTTAATCTACATTTGGCATTTAATGCACAATAAGTGCCTTTAATGCTATAAATCTAAATTAAATGTTTATTGGAGGTAGCTCATTTAAAATGTTAAATTACATATAATCATGTTTAATAAAAGGGGACTGTGCAGATGTTTTTCTGGCAGCATTTTAAAACAAATGTGATGTAAAGGACTCCTGATACCACAGTGCAGCATTAAATGCCTAGATAGATTAGATAAGATTACCATGCGAACTCATTCCCTGCAGTGGCAAGTCTTCAGTGTTTGGCTACAGGACTTCCAGGGTATAGTGAACTATATCAGAAAGAGTAAATATTTAAAAAACATGCTTGGTTAATGACCAAGAGAAATCAACTCCTCATGAAACCCTGGGCCTTGTTTCAGGAAAGCCAATGGGAGTGTAAGCATATGCTCAAGCCAATGGTTCTCAAAGTGTGCTCTGTGATCACCTTGCTGGTGGGCCATGGGCTCAGCCCTCCCCACCAACACACACACACCCTCCTGCAGCAGGGCGTCTGCTCTGGAACACCAGTGCCAGCTTCCCACTGCGGGGGTGAGGAGCGGTGAGCCTCACAGGCCGGATCTGGCTTGTGGGGGAAGGAAGTGGCACCATACACTGCCACTCCCCCTCACCCCAACTGGGGAAACAGCAGTGCAGGAAACGGCTCACTTAGAGGCTTTCTCTGCTGCTCCCATTGGCCAGAATCATAGCCAATGGGAGCAGCAGGGGCGTGTCTGGGAGTGGCAGGGTACACAGAGCCAGATAAGCCCCTCATCCCCTTTATGCCCAGACCCTGCACCTCCACCTTCCTGCACCCTCCCTCCTGCCAATAGCCCCTTCCTGCACTCTCACTCCCAGACCCCCTAACCTCAGTTCATTCCTGCACCCTATCTCCTGGCCAGATCCCACATCCTCCTGCACCCATTTTGTCATCATGGATGGTTGGCTGGTGGTCTGCAGTGGACCGTGGGCCAAAAAGTTTGAGACACACTGGCTTAAGGCCCAGAGGCTTACTGATTTGGGGACCCTGGACTCCTAAATTCCCTGGGACCCTGCGATTGCATTTCCTTTCTGGTATGTTTGCGGACTCTTATGCTTGTAGGATACTGTGGTCTTAAAGGCTTAGCCAAACAGCCAAATGGCTAAGCAACAATCTCTCACCTCAACCCAACTCTGACTGAAGCTATTCCAAATCCCCCCCTCCTTCCTGGGTGATGCAATGTCACTTTCTTAAATGACCCTATTAACATTTCCAGGATGGCTTTCAATAGTCATCAGGAGATTGATGCAGATTCCAGGAGACTCCAGGCCAATCCTGGAGGGTTGGCACCTTAGAAGTCCATTTGCTGGCATTGTGGAGTTGTGCTTTTTTATAGGCTATCTAGACGACTTGGGGTGGAAGCACAGTCTTGTAGATACAGCCCAGAAGTGGCAGGAAGATGATCTCTGTTCTCCCGGTTCAGTCACTGGGTTGCTGTGTGAGGCTGTGTAATAAATCTGTCAGTCTGTTGGCTCCGGTCAGAATGTAAAGTGGGGTGGAAATTCACCCTCTCGGGCTGTGGGGAGGGCTAGCGTCTCACTGTGCCTAAAGCTTGTGGTGACTCCCAGATTATTGGGATGGTGGAATCTCCATCCCTAGAGGTTTTTAAGTCTCGGCTTGACACAGCCCTGGCTGGGATGATTCAGTTGGAATTGGTCCTGCTTTGGGCAGGGGGCTGGACTTGATGACTCCTGAGGTCTCTTCCAGCCCTAGGATGCTATGATTCTATGATTCTACTGCGAATATTATTATATCCCTCAGGATTTTTTGAGCTACTATATATTGTCCAAAGGATCCAGATGGTTTCCAGATGCACAATGTGCAGTTGCCTGTACAAAAATGGCAGCTGTACATGTCATTGCATGTACAGTATGGGCCTGATCCACTGTTTCCACTGAAATCAAAGAGTTCTTTGGGGAGCTTTGCAGTGGGCCCAGCTGAGCGTGCTCCCTACCTGTTCTCTGTGTCTGGACTTTGGAGTTGGATAGAGATCTACTGGGTGTCGAGCCACTGGGTTTGATGCTTTACTATTTGGGCCTGTGTGAAGGCAGCTACACTTCTCTATTTGGTCCTGGGATAAAATGAATCGTACCATAGAAAAAAATGCTTGAGCCACTCGGGGACTGCTTGGAGGCACAAGCCACCGAATTAACCAATCTATCACAGCCATCCACTGACATTTAAGGACAGGATTTTTCAAAAGTACCTCAGTGATTTGGGAGCATGGATCTGAGTTAATGACACTGAGGTTCCTAAATCACAGAGACATATTTGACTAGGGGATTGATACCCAAGACAATCTCCGTAATCCATCGTGCACACTGTGCCAATCAGCAGTTAAAACTGCCAGCCTGGGCACAAAATCTGCCCTTGTGTCTTTAGGACAAAGAGGGTGATAATGGACAAACTTCAAAACAGATTTTATCTGCCCATCAACACGTACAGGTTGGACCTCCCTGGTCTGCCACCCTCAGGACCTGCCTGGTCCTGGACAAGGGAGTTTGCTGGACCAGGAGAGGTTTGGGGGGGGCGCCAACCAGCTCCTCTCCCCAGCCACCCGGCACTGCTGCCCCCAGCCTCCTGGCTATGGCAGCCCTACAGGCTCTGTGGCTGCATGGGCTCTCATGGCCCCTCCAGCCTTGCCAGCCCCACCAGCTCCAGTAGCCCTAATACATTTACACGCAAGGGGCTCGACTTCACTACCACCCTACATCGGTGCTGCTGCAATCAACCAACAGTGCCAAGTTAGCGCGTCTGGTGAAGACACGCTAGGTCAAAGGGAGCGTGTATAAGTAATTGCTCCACCTCAAGAAAAGGGAGAAGTGACGTTGTTAGAGTGTCTCCTGCCAGCACAGCGTTGTGTAGACACAGCGTTAAGTCAATGTAAATTATGTCACTCCGGGTGGGAGTGGGGGTTCTCTTTCACACCCTTGAACGACGTAACTTCCATTGGCGTAAGTGGTAATATGGACAAGGCCTGGATTCTGAGCCATCCAATAGCTATTTATTTCTAAATAGAGGATGGGGTTCTGAGGCACAAATTAGCACTCAACTCCCATTGCCTTTTTTATGGGACCTTGGCAAATTATTGCCATCTCTGCAGTTGTGTCTCCCTCTTTATTAATGGAGATATAATGTTTCTTGCCTTTCAATGCAGTCTTAAGAAACTATTTTCATCATTGGCAGTGGCTAGGAAAGGGAAATGGATGGTGACAAGCTAGATATGGGCAGCTTAACCAGGTTTTCTGATAGCTGTAGTCCTTTGGACCACTTCAAAGCCATTCATAAGAGAAGGGGGGTTCAGAAGGGGGCAGGGCTGTCTGATTTCAGACAGCCTAAATATCCCCCACCTCGTTCAACCCCAGTGGAGATGGAATTGAAGGTTTTGGCCAGTGTCTCTTTGTGCATAATGATGCAGGTGTTTCAATTGTCTACAGGTTTATCTTTCAAGTGGCTTTTCATGTGGAAATGGCTATGTACATGGGCGACAGAAGATAGGTCTCTTGCTGTGAGTGATTGTTGCTTGTCTGATTTCACACACACAAGAAATTTTGCTCCTCGGTGGGATCATTTGTGCAGTTCAGTGCACTTCAGAAAAGCATGCTCCTTACTGGCTGACTGGATTGCCATGGAATACTGCTAGTTCCCCCAGCGTAATTACAGTATTAAAATAAATTACTCTCTGGGGAGGGCAGAGGAGGAAGCCAGAACTGAACAAAGTGAGAGAGAGCTCAGAGGGCCAGATCTCACAATGTGAGAGGTGTCTATTAGTCTAAGAAGGTTGCATTTGTGGTTCAGGCACTGGGCGAGAACTCTGCAGATATATGATCTGTTCTAGGCTCTGCTGAAGATATTTGTTAATGTAAATCCATTGCTGTTCACCAAAGCCCATGTTTAAGTCTCACATCGGTGGGACATGAGTGTTGTGTTGGACAGCAATGGGCCTGGAACTCTCTTGGCTTCAAGTTCCTATTTACAAAATGGACCTAATGTCCCGCTTCTCACCATAAGAGAGTCTTATGTATTGACACGGTAAATTCTTCACTGCCGACATTTTATTCCCTATTTTCCTTTCCTACCACAGCCAGCCCCCCCAGCCAAATCTGCTCTGCCTTTGTACAGCATTTCACATAGTGGGGTCTTGGACAATCCCACAATACAAATACTAAAGACTAAGCTGTTAGAAGCTACTGTAATAAATGAGTTACAGGATCAGCTCCCAAAATGTCTTCCACATACACAGTGATTTCTCTGAAGCCTGACAGAGTCTCTGCAGGTTTCTATGAGTAATTATATTATTCTGAATCCTTCCTGCTTGGATGCTGTTTAGGGCATGGATATGGCTCTGCTGTCCCTGTCTGCATGGCAGAATGGCTCCCTTATTGTGTTTCTACATCGTAACTTGTTTGCCGAGATACTTTGTGGGCCTTCCGCCTAACCCTCAACCTGGAGGACCGGTGATCTGCTGTTTGTCTCGGAGCTACCCTTTGATCAGACAAGCTTAGGTGGTACTACCAAGAGCTCAGACCCCTGCTAGAGTAGCTCTCATGGTCTTTGTAGAGCACCTGGTTTCTCACTGCACCAAGGGGCAGTCTCCAGAGAAGTAACTGTATTATTTGTATTCGAATAGTGCCTCTATGACCCAACCTGTTGTGCTCTATAAGAGATAATCTCTGGCTTGAAAAGCTTACTGGTGAATTACACATGACAAAGGGTGGTAGGAAAAATGCAGGTTCAGAGAGAGGCAGGTGATTTGCCCTAAGGTCCCGCAGGAGATCAGTAGAAAAAACTGGGAATAAAACCCAGCTGCCCAGTGGCTAATCCTGTGCCCTCATCAGGTGACCCAAACTGCTTCCATTGAATCTAACAGCTGCAGACTCATTTCCTGTTTTTCGCCCCCCCACCCCCGAACAGCTTATTGCAAAAGAATTAGCAATTCTTCTGCACAGACTGGTGTAAATAGGTTTCTGAATTGACAGGATAGCAATTAATGTGTCAGGTGCCAGTGCCTTACGGCCCTGATTATATTAATATCAACAGCCTACCATGTTTCACAGGTGGGGAGAGATGAAGTCAGTTCTCATAATTTCTCACTTGCTAGAGGAGCCTGCTGGGAGACTGATTGTATTCAAAAGAGTCAGAGCTCCTATTCCAAGCAGGCCAAAATAATGATGTGCAAATTGGAGGGGAAGGGAAGAAGAAATGACTCAATATTGTCGAGAACAACAATGTTGAGTCAAAGCAATAGTTCAACAAGTGGTTATAGAGCCAATTAAAATATACTCCTACTCTCATAGGCTTTAAGACCTGAAAGGGCTGTTATGATCATCTAGACTGACCTCCTTCATGCCGCAAGCCCGCCTACTCCTGTGATAGGCCCATACTCTCTGTCTGAGCCGCTGAAGTCCTTATATCTTCAGGTCTTTAAATCAAGTTAAACAAAATCTTCCATTTATCTCATTCAAACCAGTAAGTGACCTGTGCCCCCTGCAGCAGAGGAAGACGAAAAGCCCCTGAATCACCTACATTCAGACACTGGGCAAGACCCCAACCAGACCCTTGCAAAGGGATTTTCTTGTGCGACCTTCAACGTGTGCTTGTAAATCAGGGATTAGTAATAAGTCCTGAGCATCCATGGGCATGGCCAGTTGTAGCTCCCATTGGCCACAGTTTGCTGTTGCTGGCCAATGGGAGTTGTGGAAAGCAGTGGCCAGGTCTGCACCACTTTCCACAGCTCCCATTGGCTGGGAATGGTGAGCCATGATGAGCAACCATCCCTGTGGGCACTCAGGTAAATAAAGTGTCTGGGGGGCCCGCTGGCGGCTAACCCTGGTGAATTGTGGCCGGCCCGCAGGCTACTCATGGCTCACTCATGCTGTAAATCTAGAATGGGCCTGATCCTGCAAGGTGCTAAGCACTTCGGTGCCAATAATTTGCTCAAGTCCTAAGCTGGCATGGACTGGTGTTGCTTGACTGAAATGAGCCCTGCTATGCTGGTACATGCCAGCTGTTGGATGTGGCCTGATGTGCATTGACTGTAATGATTTTTGGTAGCAAATAATTATCTTCAGTGGAATTTCTTGTAACTCTTCCCGTCTCTCCAATATGTGAGGTACTTAGTGAGTGTGATGTGGTTCCTCAGAAAACCTGGGCCAGCTTCACTGAAGATTTTGGAGGTGGGATCTAGACTTGGGATTCTTCCTTCCTTGAAACATCAGCTCAGTTCTACAGCTGGTATAAATTGCTATAGCTGCGTTAAAACCAGCAAAACTATGTCAGCTTACATGCGATTCCAAAGCTTGTCTATCTCACCAACCGGTCCAATAAAAAAAATTACTTCACTCACCTTGCTCCTCTACTAGCCTGACAACAACACAGCTACAACTACACTGCACACAACTTACACCATCTACAGGTCTTTATTATTTTTTTCACTCAAACTTGGAGTAAAGGCTTAATACTAGCTTCCTTGTACTGGTGAAAATCCTAGAGCAGATAAGCCGGATCATCAGCCTGGAGTAAGCTGACAGACCTCTATTGATTTACACCAGCTGACCATGTGGCTGGATATATTAACATGTGATGCAGACTACTCAAAATATGTTAGGTTGGGTGGAATTCTGTACTGGCTGGGGAAGTTACTGAGCATTCAGAGCTAGGTAACCAGCAGAGCTGACATCCTCCATGGGCCCTTGGGCAATGTATGTGTTGGCACAGAGAGTGACTCTGTTCTCCTGGAAAGGGTGGAGCCAACAGAAGAAGGGGCGGGGCCAAGGGCAACCAGCACTCAGCACTGCCCAGGGTGTGCGTGCCCCTTCACCCCAGGCCCTTACCACTGCTTGGAGCATGCGGACTGGCACTGCGGCGGTGATTTAAAGGGGCCTGGGGCTCCAGTGGCTGCCATTGCTACTTTCCCACTTGCAGCGGAGGGAGCCCAGGCCCCTTTGAATTGTGAGGCCCCAAGGCAATTGCCCCTTTGCCTTTCCACCCTCCCCTCATCCTCTCCTCCCCCCATCTGCAGGCCTGTAGATAACACATGGGAAAGTGGAGGAATATTTCCTTCTCATGAGTTATTGTGCATTGCTCATCACAAAGGTAACCTTAAATTCCTGACCCTGTGAGCTGAGTCCAGGCTCGGTTAGGTGAAGAGCTTTAGGCAACCTTACAGGACTGGGCCTATTTAAATGTGTCACTTCTCTCCTGCCCTGAAAGTAAACTTGGCTCTGGCCTGCATTGAGTAAAGACCCAATTAGCATACTCAAAAGGCCAGGAAGTGGTGCGACTCCTACTTACCTGCAGCCTCAGAGGCTTCCATTGCCTGTTAGTGTCTTAAAATTAATGGATGCAAAGCAAGAGCCCTGAAGTCACAACATTTCGCCAGCTTCCCTCCACATTGCAGCCAAGCTCCAGCATGCTATTAATTATATCCACACTAGAGCCTCTTCCAGTGTCAGCAGAAGCTGCAAATTGAACAACTGCTTTATAGTCAAACAGGTAGAGTGACTCAGTCCGTATGGAGGGGACTCGTTGTGAGAGCCACAGATAGGGGGAGACTGAGGTGTTCGGACGTGCACCTGGGTTCTGAGGAGAACGAGATTAACTCTGTTGAGATCATGCTAGTCAGGCGTGGAAACTTCACCAGACCCAGACCTAACACATGCTTTACCCCTTGTTGAGTTCTCTTGCCTCGCTTCTCCCATAGACACACAAACACATCTGGAAACATCTGTTTCTCCTGGGTGCAGCTTTGGCCCTCATCACCATGGTATCTAATCATCTCACCATTTTTAATGTGTGCGGTTCAGAAGAGCTATTATCTCTGCTTTTACAGATGGGAAACTGAGGCCCATAGAGCCTAATGGGCCAAGATTTTCAAAGGCACCTAAATATATAGGTGCTTAGTGGGATTTTGCAAAGAACCAAACTTCAGGCATCATGTAACCTGGTCAGGCTTTTTATTTTTTTAACTTTACTGGGTGCCCACATTCATATTTAGTTGCCTACATGACTTTGAAACATTGGCCCTTAGCAACTTGTGCAAGATCCCAAGGGAAGTCTATGGCAGTGCAGGGGCTGGTACCCAGGTCTCCAAGTCTCAGGTTAGTGTCTGAGTGGCTGGACTAACCTTCCATGTTTCACCTTGGAACCAATAAACTAGGCTACTTTTATTGATGGGAGGTAATCCCACACGCTGTTTGGAGAAGAGAGCACATTTTTAATATACTTTAATATTTGATACCTATTAGAGATGGGCTTCAATAAAACCACCAGATCAGAGTCTGAGCTAAAGTGTCCAACGCTCTTGAATTGAAAAATTAAAACTTATTGCAAAAAAAAATCAAAGTTGGTTTCATTTGGTAGGTCCATTTTTCATTCCATCCCTATCTTCTTAAACAATCCCTACTGTTTATTTTGCTATTTTAGTTAAAAAGTCAGAAAAAAATACTCCCCCTCTGCCAAAAAATCAGTGTCCTAAATTTAAAAATATTATAAGGTCAAAAACTTATGCTTAATTTTGTTTAGCTAGCTGTGAGAACTTGGGGGGATTGTCTGGAATATGGACAAATTTACATATTTAGAAATCATGAGTCAGGAGCCTCAAAAATCATAAAATGCCTAAAATCAAGAGATTTTAAAATCTAAAATATTTTGAAAGCTTTTAGTATTTTCCTTCTAATGTTTAAACCTCTAAACAAAAGTGTAATGGGGCCATACTTTAAGCTTTTCTCTGAAACCACAAGGGGCAAAAATGTACCTTGATAACAATAGCTGAGATTCTCTGGCATTCGTGTTACTGCAAGAGCTGGGAGTTTAAGGCAAGATAACACGTATTGGAAGACTCAAAATAAAATTGCTAGAGTTGGCAACGATGTGTCTCTGCCCCTTTGTATTGCATCCTGCTTTATTAAAATAAAAAGGGACTATGGGCTCTGTGCAGAGATGCAGTAATTACTTGCATGATGCAAAATGTGACCCCGGCCCCCTATGGTGTGTACAGTGCATCAGAGGAAACACTCCAGGGTTTATTGTTAACATTTAGATTGGTACCTCCTTGTGCCAAGGATCATGCTATGTTGGCATTTCTAGGAAACAAAGCTGCCTCCAGCAAGAGTGTCTATTTACAGAACTGGGAAGTGAGCACAAGAGAAGGCAGGCAGCCCAGATGACACAGTCATGAATGGAAAACAGAAAGACGTGTTCATGTCCCATCCTGACACTCAGAAACTGGGGTCATGGTGAGAACTTGTTCCAAGCTGAAATTTGAGGGAGCCACGTGATTTTGCATTCCTGGGTCCTCCTAAAGGTACTGACTGGAATGGATTGTGCTTATAAGAATACACCAGGAAGTGATGCATACTGGGTTGCAGGCAAAGTGATTCTGAGGGATTGTCATAAAGGTCTGCATCTCGGTGCAAATTGCCTCTGTGGCTGATACCAAATTAAGGACCATCACATTGAGCCTGCTATGAGGGTCATGTGGGTGCAGGAATATGCTCTAAATTACAGACTAGAGGTTCACATGAATAGGAGATTTGGGTTGCTTGCGTACTACAAATTGCAGCTCAATACACAACTATTTGCGGTATGCGTTGTCCAGTGCAGTTGTCCATCGCTGCAATATTGCCATCTCTTGGTCTCTAGCAACTCAAACATGGGCAGATTTTTAGCTGGCTGTTTGGAAAATTAGGAGAAAAAGCATGGGAGAAGATCGTGAACACAACAATCCTGCTTGCCTGTATTTTCTTCTCTCTTGCTGTGACTGTTCGTGTGTGTTTTTTATATATAAAGTGTATCTTCTACTAGAGCAGAATCAGAGCCTATGCTAAGACTGGAGAGAGTCTGAAGCTGATTTTGTCATTCTGCAAGATGGCTTCCTAGTGGCACAACTCTTCACAAAAATTACAACATTTTCCAAAAAACACTCTGCACCTGAGTGATTCAGGAGATTTAAGAAAAATTGGCTCTGAAAATGGTTTGGAAAATACTTTTTAAAATTATACTGTTCTGAAATCTCAGATTTTATTTTTAATTTTACCATCTGCCTTAAAAGTGTAGCGGCTTCATTTTCTTGGAGTTTTTATAAAGTCCTATGTTTTGGATGAAAGGCAGAAAAATCATCATCCATTTTAATCCCATAATTTTTCTCCCCCATGCCCACTCAATCCTGTCCTTTTCTAGCAATACTGCTAGGTGTCTCTTGGTTTCATTTATGCCATCTGCTTTTTTAATAACCTTTGCTGCTATCCCATATGTTTACTACACTTTGCATCATATGGCTGCTTCTGTTGTGGAAAAGCAAGTGGATGCACTGAAATCAGTTGTCTTTGCCATAAATAATCTATTTGTTCCTAGAAGTAGCTGGGTTAGTGAATCAAGAAGCTACTTCAGCATTCTGAAAAGTAAAAAAAAAAAAAAGAAAGAAAAAGAAAAAAGCCAGGCTCAAGTGTTTGAAAGTTCTGAGTCAAACCTCAAATCATGAGATTTTTTAAAAAAATTCTATATTTATTTGCCTTCTGGTTTTTTGAACCTTCAAAGTGCATTTGGCTTGTGTTTTCAAGCTTTTCCCTACATCCCGTGAGGCCTAGAAACTTTATTGTTGATGTTTGTTTTCAGTGAAAGTTGAGATTCCCCTCCATGTGCCTCCAGAAGCTGGAGCTTTCAGAAAGGCACCAAATTTCGTTAAGTGTTGCAGTAAGATTCCTGAGCAGACAGAACATGGAGCCAAGAGCTCTGTCCATGTTTGTAAATTCCTGGAGTGTTTAATAAACTATCTTTCCTGAAATAAGGGGGCATCTTTTCACTTTTATTGTTATTGTTATTTTATTTATTACTAGAAGATTTATCCGGCATTGCTCGGGTCCTTGACTAAATAGATTTTTGGGATTTGGAATACAAAATGAAAATGTACATGAGTAATTTAAATCATTGCTCTGGGGTGGGGCTCGGGAGGAGGGGTTCAGGATTCAGGCTGCCCTGAGGACAGAGGATAACCCCAGCCCCCTCTCACCTCAGCATCTTGGGGCCAGCTGAGAAGCGCCTCTCCATGGCTGCTGCAGCTCCACTAGGCACAGCCAGGGGAGGGGTGCATGTCCCCTAGCAGGGGCAGGTCCAAGTGCTCCTCAGCCAGAGTGGGGAATGCAGCAAACTGTGCACTTTCCCCTCGCTCCCTGACGAAGGGGAACAGCCAGTGAAGTCATTGTTCAAATCAGTATGGGGGGTGGGAACTTCAGCCCACTCTGCCCTCCCTCAAGAGTGCTTTGGGGTGGGAGGCTCGGAACTGGAGCAGTTCCGAATGTGCGGAGGGGAACCACCCTCAGCCAGCCCCATTCACCTTTTCTGTCTTTTTCTGTACGGTTTTATGAGAAGCAATCCCATTCCAGGCACATCTGTTTTCCTGGCATAACCAAACTCTTATCAGCTTTAAGTTATGGTAAGAGGAAGTTGTATATTGATTTTGGTGGGCCTAGCTCTTACCGTTTTGGAGTTCTTGAGCAAACACATGGACAGACAAACAGACTCTCACAAAGTCTCTCAAATATACAGTAGATTGTTAAATATATTTTGACGGGAACTTTGTTTTACTCAATGGGAAGCAAATGCAGCCAGTGGAATTTTCGGACTTTGGGCATGTACAGGTTGAACCTCTTTAGTCCAGCACCCTTGGGACCTGACCGGTTCTGAACCAGAGAATTTTCTAAACCACCAAAGGTCAATGATATCTAGCAGCATTATCAACACTTTCACTACTGACTGGGTTGTTAAAGGACATTTAGGGGTAAATTAGAGCTAAATAACAGCACAGAACACTGAGAGCCAGGCCTTGTGGCTGTAAATAAAATTTATGGGACTGCAGGAAACTTGGCCGAAAAAAATTTCGGAAAAGCAGACATGTTTTTTCGGCATCCTTGCAAACCTCATTCTACAAGGAAGAAGGAATGTTCAAAAGAGGGGTGTGGTTTTTTTAAAATGTTTGGCCCTGTGTAGATGGGCCAAATGTCAGAAAAACCTTTTTCAGAAGAAAAGTGGAAAAAGATATGCAAATTGCTAAGTCTTTTTCTGTATAGTGTAGACATAGCCTGAGAAATACTGTACTAGACCATGTGTAATCACCAACAGGTGGATTTGAACCTGGGACCTCTGAAGCAGAGTAGAGGCACCTCTACCCTTTGAGCTAGGAGCCAGCTCCTAGACCATGCTGTAGAGGTCTCTGGGTCTTATCTGTTGCTGTGGTCTAGGTACCACTTGCATTGTTCAATAACCACACTAGGTGCATGGGTTACACATGCACATCTTTCTGTCTGTCCCCCTCCTTTCTCATCCCATGCCCATCGCCTTGATATCTGAGCAGGGGTTTGGTCTACCAACCCTGTTCTGTGTATGCTGAAAAGTTGTATTTTTCTAATGGGTTCTAGTTAATCAATATCATGCTGCTGATTGCACACATCCTGTTGCAAAGATGATCCATAGCAAACATGATGACAGTTACTGGCATTCTAGATGGTGCTTGGTCCTGCTGTGAGGGCTTGATGACCTCCCAAGGTCCCTTCCAGTTCTAGTATGCTATGATTTATGTTTAAAAAGCCCAGAGAGCTAATTGTATTGCTGAACAAAATTAAACATGAATTCTATAGTTATTTTTTTAATTCTGTTTCCAAAGGCTTCAGTCAAGGAACACTGTCTGCATCCTGAAATAATTTTTTCGATTTCATGGCTGATCACCCAAGGGTCCAAATAAGCAGCAGTCAGAGCAAGGCACTTTTTGTCTGTAAATAGCCCTTTTAAAATGGGAAGAATAGCATGAAAGGTTATCTTTAGTTAGCTTAATATAATCGGTGAGATCAAAGAATTATAAAAATGCTTTATGCGTCTACAGCAATAAGAGGCTTTCACATTTGGTATTGACATATCTAGCATCAACGATCTCATAAGACTGTTAAGTTGTTCACAATGTATACAGACACCCTCTTGTTTTTCAAAGGCATTACATTTCCACAGGAATCCATTGTATGGAGCCCTTTTCATTTTCCATGCTCACCACTATATTAACTTGTTTATGCTGCTTTAGGACTTGACATTTTTGTGGCATTTTACCCATGGCGTCATTAGGATTTAGCAGGATTAGAGCGCTTGCTTCTCTACACTCAACAACGTTTTTACACTGAAATGGTGGGGGATACGTAAAAAAAGAACATGATGCAGCTCCTCAGTTGGAGTAAATGGACATAACTCCATTGGATTTAACAGAGCTACACTGGTTTATACCAGCTGAGTGATCGTTTTGTATTTTCTTAATCAATCTCATAAGGAAGTCTCATAAGTGGAGGCAAATTGAAGTGTCAAATCTTTTTAAGTATACCTATGCGTGAATTACTAATGCCAAAGCATTGCAGGTGGATTCGTTGTAGAAAATGTACTAAGCCAAGTGATCTGTTAGTGTAACTAACTAGGTGTGAGAATGTAAAGGGCTGTGTAGCTCATAAGAGGTCTCCCTTTAGTGTATGGCCCTGGAGGGTATATACTCTAAGACCTGGTCTGCATTTAAAATGTCTTGGCAGTTAGCAGAGAAATTTGAAACAAAACTGATAGGGCCATATGGGTACAAGACCCAGCACACATAGAATCGTAATAAAGAACCTCAAAAGCTCATCAAGTCCAATCTCCGGCACTCATGGCAGAACCAAACACCATCTAGACCATCCCTGTCATAGTTACAACACAAGAAGCATTTTATACCCACATAGCAGTGTACACACTAGAGGGTTTTGCCAGAGCAGGTATATTGGAAAGGAGCCATTCCTTGGCTCAAGTTGTAGTAGAAGCCTGTGCTCTCAAACATGGAATCTTGCAAGAAGCTATTTTTTTCTGTCGCTGTTGCATTTGTTTTTGATATTCGCCGCCATTCCCCTTTACCCCCACAGCAATAAACGCCCACTTACCATCACAAGCATCTCGAGGAGCGGCACCCCCTTTTGTAGATGTCTCAGGTCAGTCTGTTACTGGTTTTAGGGAGACTTTGGCTCAACTGAGGTAACAGGCAAAGCTGCCCCCTCCTCAGGATGATTCAGGGTGGCCACTCCAGGCCCCACACTTTGGAAGGCCCCACAGCAACCACCTCAACTGGCCTATGGACAGGATGGTCTCCCATACTGCTCTGAGTCCCCAGGGCCCAGGCAGCCTGGGAGATTACCTGGGAGTCCTGGAGCCGGAAGCAAGGGTCAGCCTTCCTCCCCTCCTCCCCCCGCCCCGGTACTCACCACAGCGGTGAGAATCACACGAAGTGGTGTGACGGAGCAACCTGTTCTGCTCCGCCACCATCTCCTGGCCAGGTCGCTCTGCTTCACTACGGCAGTGGAAAGTGGAGTGACCTAACCCACTCCGCCCTGTTACCCCAAGCTGCATTGGGAGGGGGCTTCGAGGAAGGGGTGCAATAGGGGTGAGAGAGGGTGAGAGAATGCAGAGCTTGGGGGAAGGGAAGTGGGGGTAGAATTGTTGAAAGAGAGGAAGTGGAGAGCTGCGTTGTTTGCGGGAAAGAATATAGTTTGTACGTGAAGTGCGAGATAACCTGCTCACCTTCCCCCGCCGAGTTGTAATCCACGTGTCTGACCATATGGAAGCTGGAATTCACACAGAGTGAATGTAAATAAAGCTTTTTAAATGGCTTCGATAGCAAAGCAATTTAGACTTCTCTCTCAGCAAGTGTTTCCATTCCTTCTCAGACACAGTTAGCATAAATGAGCATTCTACTGTTTAGATTGCCTTTGGACTGGAGGAGGTGGGAGTTTAAAACCCCAAATCCTGATTACTTTTTAATTGTTTTTATTTCAGAAGAATAACCTACATTTGTATGCTATTCTTCATTTCTTTTTGTATGTGGGGAACATTTTCCAGAAGAACAAAGAGAAAGGATTTAGATACAGAATCCCATTGACTATCTATGGGTAATTCCAATAGGAATTAGGGCCAAAATTAGAAAGGCCAAGGCAGGTGATAAGTAATAGTCAGCATGGATTTGTCAAGCCAACCTGATAGCTGTCTTTTCCAGGGTAACAAATCTTGTAAATAGGGGGAAGGTGGGATATCTTGGAGGACAGAGTTTCTCAACCAGTGGTATGAGTCGGGAACTCAAGCGAAGTCTGGGGAGGTACGTCAACACACCTGAAATTTGGAGAAAACTGAATTTTTGTTTTAAGTTTTACAGCATTTTATTATTTTTGTACTTTTTACACCCAAAAATGTCATTGCCTGTCCTGCTATGATTAAATTGTTTAACAAATGTGTTGCAATGGTAGAAAACAATTTTGTGTGTCTGAAAACTGTAGGAACTGGGGGTATTTATAACTTTTTTTTTAAAAAAGGGGCACTTTGTAAAAAAAAAGGTTAAGAAACACTGTTGTAGGACATGTGAGCTATCTTGACGGTAGTAAAGCTTTAAATACTAGCTTGCATAACCAGCTTATCAACAAATTAGGGAAATGGAACCTAGATGGAGCTACTACAAGGTGGGTGCAAAACGATTTGGAAAACTGCTCCTGGAGTTATCTATGGTTCACAGTAATTCTGGAAGAGCATAATGACAGGGATCCTGCAGGGATTAGTTCTAGGGCCAGTTCTGTTCAATAGCATATAAAGTATGTTTATTAAAGATTGCGGATGACACCACGCTGGGAAGGGCTGCAAGTGCTTCAAAGTGTGGGAGCAAAATTCAGAATGATCTGGACAAACTGGAGAAATTCTCTGAAATAAACAGAATGAAATTGAATAAGGACAAAACAAAGTACTCCACGTAGGAAGGAACAATCAGTTTCACACAAAGAAAACGCGAAATGACTGCTTAGGAAGGAGTACTGCAAAAAGATCATAGTGGACCACAAACGAAATATGAGTCAACGGTGTAACACTGTTGAAAAAAAAAACACGGTAAACTGGGATGTATTAGCAGGAGTCTTGTAAGTAAAAAGCAAGAAGTAATTCTTCTGCTGTACTCTGCACTGATTAGCTGGAGTACTGCATCCAGTTCTGTGCCCCAAATTTCAAGGAGGATGTGAACAAATTGGAAAAAGTCCAGAGAAGAGCAATACAAAATATTAAAGTTCTAGAAAACATGACCTATGAGGAAAGATTAAACAAACCCAATTCTTTTCAGCCTGGAAAAGAGAATACTGAAAAGGGACATGATAACCATTCTCAAGAACATAAAAGGTTGTTGCAAGGAGGAGTGAGAAAAATTGTTCTTAGCCTCTGAGGAGAGGACAAAAATCAATGGGCTTAAATTGCAGCAAGGGAGGTTTAGGTTGAACATTAGGAAAAACTTCCTAACTGTCAGGGTGGTTAAGCTCTGGAATAAGTTGCAGTCGAGGAGGTCTAGGCTGGATAGTAGGAAAAACTATTTACCTAGGAGGGTGGTGAAGCACTGGAATGGGTTCCCTAGAGAGTTGGTGGAATCTCCATCCCTAGAGGTTTTTAAGTTCTAGCTTGACAAAGCCCTGGCTGGGATGGTTTAGTTGGGGTTGGTCCTGCTTTCGGCAGGAGGTTGGACTCAATGACCTCCCGAGGTCTCTTCCAAACCTAAGAGTCTATGAGTCTATGATTCTAAGTTGCCTAGGGAGGTTGCAGAATCTCCATCATTGGAGATTTTTAAGAGCAAGTTAAACACTTGCGAGGAATGGTCTAGATCATATTTAGTCCTGCCATGAGTGTAGAGGATTGGACTAGATGACTTCTCGAGGTCCTTTCCAGTCCTATGATTAGAGTCTTGTAAAATCTAAATGCAAAAACCTGAGCCGATTGACGTCAGAGTGTTTAGTGGGTTGGGCCCTTGGCTATGAATTGGCAGACTTGTGTTCTAGTCCCAGCTCTTCTGCTGACCTTCTGTGTGACCTTCAGTAAGTTTTCAGTGAAGGTTTGATTACAGATGTTGGCAGCGGATAGATGAGATGCACACATAGGGAGCTGCATCTCTGCACTCCTCACACAATGTAGTTCCAATCATAGTTGGCTCCTTTAGGCCTCTGTAATATAAATCATCATAATGATCCCCTATCCAGCTTGGAGCGGGAGCTCTGGGTGCTACTCTAATCTAAATATTTAATAATAGTTAATTGTGGGATGCAAATATCCTCTTGGATCAGTTGGAGGTTTCCTCTGAAATATATTAAAAATAAACTGGCTAAAAATGAGAAGAAACACCCTGTGCCGCTGAATTAACCCTAAGATGTCACTCAGAAAGTATGGATTTTCAACTAGAATCAGTGTTCAGAATCAGAGGGTCAGAAAACCACATAGGGTCTTAGATAGGGGCCCATCTTCACTTCTGCTGTAACTCCATGGCAGAGTTCCATGCATTTAACAACTGGGATGAATTTTGCCTCTGTGTATCTAAACTATTTACATATGCTGATGCAGTAACTTAGGCCTTGTCTTTGCTTACCTGGAAGATTGAATTAAGATATGCAACTCCAGCTACATTATTACGTAGCTAGAGTTGACGTACCTTAATTTGACCTTTAGTGCCTTCTCCACAGTGGGAGGACGATGGTAGCAAATGCTCCCATCAACTTCCCTTACTCCACGCAAATCGAGTATTTCAGCATTTGATTTAGTGGGTCTTTATTAGACCTGTTAAATCGAACTCTGGAAGATTGACCATGGCAGTGTCAATTTTCCCACTAGTGAAGACATGGCCTTATTGTTTATATTATTACAGTGCTTTGATATCCTAACCAAGCTCACTACCATATGGTGCTAAGTCCTGTGTAGACACTTAATGAGAAGTTAGTCCCTGCCTTGAAGAATTTATCATTTATATAGACGAGACCAGGCCCACCAAGGGGACAGCGGGGGGTAAATCAAAGGGGCTAACTGCCCTGGGATCTGGCAGTTTTAAAGAGCCTTTAAATCGCCGCCAAAGCATTAAGGGCTGGGGGGAGGGGGCTATTGTGGCACATGCCAGCTGATACTCAGGGCTGACTTCCCACAGCCACACCACTTCCGCACAAGGCCCCAGCCTTTCGAGAGCACGGAGCTGCCCCCCGTCCAATGTTGCCCAGGAGCTTGTCATGGCTCTCGGCTCCCTGGATGAGTCAGCCAAAAAAAAAAAAAAACGACCAGACAACTCTGCCTTCCAAATCTGTGTCACGTCATAGGCGACTATACCTGTAATCCCCCTCTAGGGTCCAGAAAGAGCACCAACTCAAGGCTCTGAGCTTCTTGGTCAAAGACCTGTGTCTCTCTCTCTCCTGACTGGGGTATTTCCAGACTGCCCAGATCCCTGCCTGCACAGTGAATTCCCTGCCACAAGTTGGCTTGCTTTACTTTTCTCTTCAGAGACAGTCAACCGAGTCATTTCCGCAGTTAAGTTACCATGCAGCTCCCTTTAAGCAAACACATTTATTCTTAAGGTAAAAGCATTACAGAGAAAACATGTTCAAAATAATACAGAGAATCTTGGTGCATGCTAGTGAGCTTACCAAAGCAACTTGCTGACACTACCAAGGGCTTTGCCTGGTGAACTGTCCTTCAGACTCCACCTAAGGCTTTTCCTGTGGCTAACAGGGCTTCCCTCCTTTTGCTCAGAACAAGCACCCAGCCCTATGGTGTCTCACAATGCCAGTTCTTCCAACCTTTCCCTAAGGACTGGGGGAGGAACTCGCATCCCTGACCCATAGTGATCCATATACTTTAATCCAAAAGAGTTTGTCCAGAACTGGGGTGGGAAATAAGTGGACCGTGGGACACCGGCACTTTATTTACCTGCATGTCCTCGGGGACAGCTGCTGACAGCTCCTGTTGGCCACAGATCACTGCTCCTGGCCAATGGGAGCTGCTGGAAGCAGTGCAGACCAGGACACCATTTTGTGCAGCTTCTATTGGCCAGGTAAATAAAGTGCTGGTGGCCCATCAGGGGCTAACCCTGACAAACCACGTCTGACACATAGACCACCTACTGCCCACACCTAGTCCATAATATTGCAGGAAATTGCCATCTGTTTCCAGACTTGTCCTTAAGAAGGCCTGGGCCAACCTCCCCCTACCAAAGGCCTGGCCCGCTGCCCCACCTCTTCTGACCCTGCTCCCATTCTGCCTCTTCCCCAAGATCCATGCCTGCTCTGCCCCACCCTGACTCTTCACTGCTGCGCCCCCTTCTGCCCCATTGCTTCCTTCCCTGAAGTCCTCTCCCCTCAGAGACAGGACCTGGTGGATTACCAGGGGTGTCTAGCGTGGGGCAGCAGCAGAGGTCACCCCCACACACGCTCACCAGCACTCGGCAAGCTGGGGCCTAGGCTGGGTTGCTCCACTTCCTGCTGCCTCGGTGAAGCGGAGCTACCCAGCTGGGAGGAGGTGGCGGAGCAGAGCTGGCTGCTGTGTCGCTCTGCTTCCCACAGTTCCTGCCTCCATGGTGAGTGTGAGACAGGAGGGAACGGCCCCTGCTGCTGCCCCGTGCCAGGCTCCCCAGTAATCCTTGTGCCCCGCAGCTATCATCCATACGGGGACCATCCCATCTGTAGGACAATTGAGGCAGACACCTCAGGGCCCTCTAAAGCGCAGGGCCCAGGGAGGTCACCCTGACCCATCTCTGGCTGTGTCACACTAACTACCTCTGTGTGTATGCGTGTGCTACACTTTGCTGCTCTCCACTCATCCTCCTGCCGCCTATGCTTGCTGCTCCATATTCTGATAAGCCAAGCCCCACCTGCTTTTGCTTGAAATCTTTCCTTATGGCTGAGCCCAAACTGAGTCCAGCCTGTGACCATGCCGGTGTGGTGGTGCTTCATGCTGACTTTGCACATGCAAACACCAAGGAAGAGCTCAGCCCAATGACTGCAGTCACCCCCCCACAAAAAGTGCCTGGCCAATTTTTCCCCAAACATCGCGCCGCCGCGCCTTCACAAAGAGAACTCCTTCAGGCACCTGTACAAAGTAGCCAGATGTTCAAACATGCTCAGCAATCAGCAGGTTTAAACTCTTCCCGGGGGGAAGTGTGGGTTTTGGAGCCCTTCTGAAAACCTGGCTTCTGCTGTCAACGACTAATATCCGGCTTGCAACGAGTGTGTCACTTATGAGGCTGCTTCATTTCTATTAATCAGAAAAGTAGATGTTCCTATTGATGGTCCCTAGTAGCAGCGGGTCTTGCTATTTTTTCTAGTGCTCTCTACAGCGGGAGGTAACAGTAGAGCAAAGCAGGGAAGGAACCTCTATGAGCGCTAAGTACTATTGGCAAAAATAAAAATCTAATGAAACAGTAGAAAGGACCTGTAATTGGGTTTTGCTTGAGACTAGGCATAGGAAGAACGCTGCACAAATTGTACAGAAACAGCCCACATGAGCTATGCACATTCTTCTGTATTAGAAGTTGAGAGGAAAGGAATAAAACCGAGCCATGGTTATCATGGGAAATGGAATTTTAGCAACAATGGGCCTCATTCTGTTGCCAAGGGCAGGGAGACGAATGACGTTTCCTAATAAAAAATCTTTGGAGCAAATCAATTATCCCAGATTGCATGTATGTGTTCTTAAATGGGCACCGTGATCATTGTTTTTGATTAAGATAAGGATACGTGAAGGTTTACTGAAGAGGAACTGCTGACTTCCTGCAATGTTAATTTAACCCTTCTTTTAAGAGGGCGTTTCATAGGGCATTGCTTTGATTTCCCCCTCCCCCCATGGGAGATGGCACCTAACTCACTTCTTTTTGTGTCTTTTTAAACCTCCCCCCATAATATACTATTAGAGCTGTATGGATAACAGATTTAGTGGCTTGGCAGCAACTGTGAAAAATCGGCCGGGGGGGAGGAATCATACAAAAATGCCATGTTGAGACGTTTTGGAGGAGTCACCAAGTGTTGTGTGAGCATTTCAAGCTGAACTAAACGTGTGTTAGATTTTTGGCCGTAAACATTTTTAAACTTTTAAAAATAAAATTCAAATCAAAACATTTCCTTTCAAACATGTCCAGAGGGAACTGATGCAAACAGAAACATTTCAAGGTTGCCAGATCTGCTTTTCAGCAAAATATTTCAGCTGAAAGCCTCTGTCCAGTTGTGTATATACAACACGGTAATTTTAGAGCATCCACTAACCCGCACTGCATATGCTTTGAAGGGAGAACACAGCAGGCAAACGTCCAGTCTAGCTGGCCTTAAGACCCTGGATCATTGGCCATCACAAGAGACATGACAGAATTGCAAAACTCTTGAACTTTGGGCCCATCTATAATCTTTTCTCTAGGGCCCAGTGAAATTTAGCTTGTACCTCTTCAAACTACTTAGACAGTGAATTCTTTGAAGGTCGTAAGAAATAAATCAGTCAAAGAATCTGATTAATCATGGCTCAAGGTCATGCCGACAAATGTCAACCTGCGTATGATAATTTTTCAAGATTAAGTATTGCTACTTTAACAGCATTGCCTCAACATGCTGCGACACACTCGCTTCTTAAGCAGACTCCTTGGAGTCATTTCTGTCTGCTACTTAAATAGCGTATCATGATAGGGACACAGGAATGGCGAATTCATAAGACGAGTTTGTGATTATGTTTGGGAGGATTTTCTTTAAGCTCCAGTAGTGGAAATCTTTCCTAATGTAACTCAGAGGAAGCTAATTCACCCCTCTTTTATGCTGAAATTAACATGATTGTGCTCGATTAATCTCTCGTGCTAGTGTAAATCAAGAGACCGCCAGCTTCTTGCCATGTAAGAGAATGAAGAATCAGGACCAAAGGAATGAAACCAGTATAAGGGCATGTCTACACTAGAAAAATATTTTGAAATAACTACATTCAAAATAATAACTGCCAAAATAACAAAATCGAAAATGGGGGAGCCTCGAAATTAGTCCAAGGCAGGCTCTGTCATTGTGGACACGCTATCTCAACTTAGAGGCCCAGAAAGCACTGGGGAGTAATTATGTCGAATGACTCTGGAGAGTCGTTATTTCGAAATAGCAGCAGCAGAGCATTCACACTACCGCGATTTCGAAAGAACTATTTTGAAATAAGTGTTATGCCCGAAGGAAAGCAGGAGGACAGATTTTGAAATAACCAGCCCATTATTCCGAAACAACAGGCTTGGTAGTGTGGATGCTCTGCTTGTTATTTTGAAATAAGGGGGGTTATTGTGAAATAACTCCCTAGTGTAGACCAGGGCTAAGAATGCCTAGATACCTGTGTGGATCTAGGCCTTACCAATCAAAATGAGATGTTGCTTCCTTTACAGTATCCATCCCAATGGAATTCAACTGGTGTGTCATTGGCATGACAGCAAGGTCAGGCATGTTGACTTTGATAGTCACACAAGGGGTGAATTTGGCTCCCTGCCTTTATTTTTATGCAGTCACAATCCAAACTTTGAAAGGATAAAAATAGATCTCGAGCTGCCTTTTTAAAATAAAACAGCCTCAGTAAAGGCAAAATAATAAATGTAAGTGAGGGCTTTTCAGGCAACTGAAGCCAGTGCACTGCCTCAAGGCATCTTATTCAGCAATGTTCTGTGCTATGGACATCATGTAGAGATACCTGTGCCAAGGGGAGATAAGTAAGGGAGATGGGGAAGAGGTAGCACTAGTGCCATTCAGCTGTTTCTGTAACATTACAGGAGGCTGCAGCGAAATCCTTCCAGTCCACTCAGTGTCATACAGAATTCAGTTAACTTCCAAAAGGCAAAGTGTGTGGCTAACTCTGCTGCAATGTGACCTTGAGTGTAGGGAGGTCACTTACATGTTGCATCTTTGGCATACAGAAGAAGAGAAATGAAAAATTCATGGAATCCTTTCCTGGTCATATTTGACTTCAGAATATTCCTTCTCCCCCAACCAGACCCTTCATCCAATTTTCTCTTTCATTTGCTTTAAATTGAAGCAGGATTTCTCTGAAAGTGATGGATATTGTCTGACTCTCAATACTTAATGAGATGCCCTGTAGCACAATAGCATCAGTGACTGTGGTTATTTGTCTTAACACTTAATCATTTTTTCAGAAGCTAAATCTTGAAAGAGACATATCCTTATTTATAACTTTTTAGGTGGAAAATATTAATAGGATTGTTTTGTGGTTCTAATTCAGGGATTGTAAACTACTGTATATTTTAGACAGTTTGTCTGTTTGATCAAAAACTCCTCCTAAACGGTAAGAGCTAGAATCACCAAATTTGGTATAGAGCTTCTTCTGATCCTAACAATGCAACATAAGGGTTTGCTTGTGCCAGGAAAATGGAATATGCCAGGAATTAGGTTGCTTCTCATAAAACCAAACACAAAAGAGAATAACCAAATAGAGTAGTCTTCAAAATTGACAGAGTGAATGTTGAAAGAGACGGGACCAAGATGAGCCAGAAACACAGGATGAACCTGGAATAGGCTTGCTTCTCAATAAACTTTACAGAAGAGATAAAACAGAGAAATTTGAAGTAGTGCTTTGTTTTGGCACAGCTAAATCAATGCTTAAGGTTTGAAAAATAGAAGAAAATGTCATTGCAACTCCTTTTTTTGTTAAAACATAGTGAATGATAAGAGTTAGTAGGGATCAAGAAAAAATATATTTGATAGGAAAAAATTACAATGACTTTTTCTATGAAATCTGAAATAAAAATTAACTTCCTAAAAATTAACACTGTAGTTTTTAAAAAATGTGAGCATTTAAACAAAGTATGTACATTTTCCATGTATTCATTTATTTTCCAACCCTCCCCCCTTAATTGATTTAGAGATCTGAACAATTCTGGGTATATCTTCTAGTAAAATGTAATGTTCAGAAGTGTTGAAGGAGTAAAGATTTGATTCTGTGACTTGCTTCCAATTGGATATATTCTGATTCAATAATTACTCTTAAGTATTCTCTATTAAGCTGGGAGGGCTTAGTCCAACTTTAAAAGATCCCAGGTAGATAATAATGTTAGCAATTCAAGAATTATAAAGTAGTGCTGATAAAATCATTGTTGTTTGAGATAAGCATAGCAGAATTTGTTTTAATATAGGGCCTGCTTCCATTGAAATCAGTAGAAGCTTTGGCATTATTTTGAATACTTCACTGGACACAAGAGGCCAAAATTCTGGCCCCATTGGCCAGATTATAGAATCCTAGGATTGGAAGAGACCTCAGTAGGTCATTGATTCCAATCCCCTACCCAAAACAGGACCAATCCCAACTAAATCATCCCATCCAGGGCATTGTCAAGCCAGTACTTATGAACCTCTAGAAATGGAGACTCCCCCACCTCCCTAGGTGACTCATTCCAGTGCTTTACCACCCTGAAATCATTGCTCCTTGTTCTGTCATCTGCCACCACTGAGAACAGCCTCTCTCCATCATCTTTGGAACCCTCTACAGGTAGTTAAAGGCTGCTATCAAATCCTCCCTCACTTTTCTCTTCTGTAGACTAAAAAGCAGTTGATTTAGCAGGTCCTTACTAGACCCTCTAAATTGAACCCTGGGAGATTGATCTCCGGAGTGTTGATCTTGGGGTAAGTGAAGTCAAGCCCTGAGTTCAGTTGGGCTTGGATTTTACCCTAAGTATTATCTGAGGCACTATCTATATTGCCCCACAGTTTGGACTATGGGGTGTGTGTGCAAATAGCTGCCTGCACTTACAATGTAATTCCTTTATGATCATGCTGTAGGTCAGAGCTAAGAAGTTCCTAGTTTGCACTAACATAATCGCCTGGCAACATCAATGCAAAATAGGGACTTTTTAGTTCACACTCAGAGTGTCCACACAGAGTAGTGACATTGAAGCCCTTTGGTGTACATTGCTATTTACACCCCAATAGTCCAACCTGTAGCACAGCACAGACAGATGACAAATCTCCTTTGTTTTTCAAATCATTAACTAAACTTCATAATTGCTTTGTCAGTTGAGTATTATAACTACTTTATACATCACACAAAGAAGCAGCATGGGATAAACTCTAGTGTATGTGAGGATTAGTTAGACCTTGAAATATTAGAAGTACTTTACCCCTGTTCTGAAGCAACTAATGCCAGTCACTCTTGGAACAGGCTACCAGCCTAGCTGTATTATTGTTCTGATCTAATATGGCTCTCACTTGGTACACAGCTTTTCTGTCAGGGTTAAATATACTGTTTCAAGTTACCACCCTTCCAATTTATCATATTGATACCCTTTGTGACATATTGCACGCTGCTTTGGAGCATTGACCACAGTTTAGATAATGCATTTGCCTACTTCAATCCCTCCCCTGTACTTTCAGTTGGAGGTAGTACTCTACACTTTTTCTCCTGTCAGCTTGCATCCCAGAGGCACCAGGCTGCCTCTCTCTGTGATGTTAGACACTGATCTCTGCATATTTGTCCCAGATTTTCTCTAGGTACAATTACAGGTAAATTCCTTGTCACTGCTGTGGCTGTTACTCCTCCTGCCTGGATGCACATTACATTTACATGCATATACTCGTGTGCTTTTCTCTCACTAGAATTTGGCCCCAAAGTATTGTCATATGCTTTTATATTCTGTTTGCTTTCAAGGGTAGGATGTTCATGATTAGGTAAAATATTAGGCACACAAAGCTTTTTATTTATGGTAGGCATATTCACCTGCTGTGCTGGGGATTTCCAATTACATTAACCAAAGATTTATTTCTAGCTGGTGCCTTGAAAACTTGAATAATTGTGAATGGCAATAAATTGTGTGATACACTAAGGGCCAAAAAAAAATCCACAATTGTGCCTCTTCACCTGCATGCATAAATAAGAGAGAAGGCAATTGATGGGATAAGTTACCAGTGTTTGAAGGTCTCTTCTTAGGACCTATATTCTAGTGAAGGTCAGAAGAATCTTTGGCTGCCTGTCTGTTATTTATAGTGAGTAAAATTCAAGTCTTGTATGAACATCACCATAATTTCTGATGAGATGTGTAAATCACAGAGCTGTGCAGAGACTTCTTGTGGCACAGTGTGTAGGTCCCTATTTCTGTCTCTGCCGCTGGCCTCCAGTGTGACTTCGGGCATGTCATGTCATGGATTTGTGCCTCAGTTTCCCAATATGTAAAATGGAAGATCATTTTGCCTAGCTCCTTTTGCAATGTTATTTGAAATCTATGGATTAAAAAGTCCTGGTTAAGAGCTAAGCAATATTCCTGATACTGCTTACTTATGCAGTTCACCCATCTTTCCTATTACCTTGTCTGCTATCTCACCCTATTGGTAGTTCATTCATCCACCACTTGATTATGTCATAATCCTCGTCTGTAAGTTCTGCCTTTAGTCTACCTCTTTGCATTGCATCTGATGTGATAGAGCTTTGATCTCGGAGTGGGGTTTCTAGGCCTACCATGATAAAAGGTAATATTATGCTTGTCTATAATAAGCATGTCTACACTGCAGGGAAGCCTCAAAATTAGTCTGAGACAGGCTTCCCTAGTGTAGACGTGCTATCTCGATTTGGAGCCCCAGCAGGCACTGGGGAGGAATAACATAGAATGTCCCTGGTGAGGGGTTATTTCGAAATACAGCAGTGGAGCGTCTACACGGGCCTTATTTCAAAATAGATATTTCGGAATAGGAGTTATTCCTCATAGAATGAGGTTTACAGATTTCGGAAAAAAAGTCCGTTATTTCTAAATTATTTCAAAATAACGGAACGGCTGTGTAGTCGCTTGCATTGTTATTTCGAAATAACGGTGCAGTGTAGACGGTCCCTAATTGTAGCCTATAGAGCGATATTTTCTTACAGAGTTCTTATTTCCTCATGGTTTCAATATGTTTATTATAATTGGGTACAATAGGTTTATATTAAAGTTGTTTGGCTGTAACACAAGGGACTTACAGGACACATTTGGTCTGTTGCGCTAAGGCAAAGTTTGCAGACATATGTCTGGGAACTTTCACCCAGAGAGCAAAGTTCACATATGTTCTGGACCATTCACCTAGATAGATGTTGATGGGCTAAAGCATAAGGTCCACATGTGGCATTTGAAAATAAGGTAGCATACAGACTTTCCTAAGCTCATACACTTTTAAACTTTACAGGTGCACCACAGCTTGGAAAAACCCCAAATAACTAGTTAAGATCAGACTGAAATAGCTGATAAGGACAGAAATAACAAATGTGATACCTAACCACAAAAGGCCAATGGTCACGAATTATGTATATGAGACTAAGCTGAGATCAATGATATACTGACGTATAGGAAAAAGACATGCTGATATTAGGAAGGTGACGAAAAAGGGAAACATTTCCTACTGAATATAAAATCACTATAAAAAGTAACCACATCAGCATAACATGTTATGAAAGTGGCATCCCCACCTAGGGCAGTAGGACAAGGAGATGGAGTCTTTGGCAGGTTCTAGAACAATGACCACTGGTGACAATAGGAAAGACGATGGTAATGAGGAAGATGATGGGTAACACTTTGGGTTGTTCTACAAAAGATGGTGAGAGGACATGGAAGTGAAGCTGTATTTTGTTTGTTGGCCGTGTTTGTCCAGGATCAGGCCCAGTATAGATGTGCACTATATTTGTAAATATACTCATGCTTCTACACAGTGTGAGTGTTGCAACTGCACCTCTGTGCTGGGCCTGATCCTGTACAAAGACCTGTCAACCCTCAAAATGATAACTGGGCATTCATAAGTAATGTATATAATTAATACACAATCTAAAGATCAGGTAACATAACTAGCACCATAAGCATCTGACGAAGTGGGTCTTTGCCCACGAAAGCTTATGCTCCAATACATCTGTTAGTCTATAAGGTGCTACTGGACTCCTTGTTGCTTTTGCAGATCCAGACTAACATGGCTACCCCTCTGATACATAACTAGCACCAACTCTTTCTCTTTCTCTTTCTCTTTCTCTTTCTCTTTCTCTTTCTCTTTCTCTCTTACTTTCACAGATACATTTCCATTGAAGTTCATACAGATCTCCTATTGAGTTCAATCCAAACTCTCACAGCATTAACTGCATCTGAACAAAATGGGAAGAAGGGTAATTATTGCTCTCAGCGGAGCTGTAGCAATGTTGCTCCCACAATATTAGGGAGATGAGGCGGGTGAGGTAATATCTTTTATTGGACCAACTTCTTTTTTGAGCTAACTCAGAGGACTTCTCCAGGTCTGGGAAAGGCACTCAAGGCGTGGCAGAGGGAACAGAGAAGGAGTTAGCATGTCAGTCCAGCGGTCAGCGCGGATTAGTAGGCCAAGTAGAGTGGTCCAGGAAAGGTGAATTCCCCGTTCATTCTGGAGGCAAGCCCCAGCTGGCTCCTGTAGGCTTTGAGCTGACCAGGAAAACAAAGTGACAGTCTAGAAGTTCCATGGAAGCCTCTGGGGACTACACTGGTTTGGGTGAGTTTATGTGGAAGGCACTCAGAGTCTATGCTTTTGGGCAGAGGTATAAAAATTCAAGAGACAGTGATCCTGCTCCTGTTGAAGTCAATGGTAAAAGTCCCAATGACTGCAGTGCACAGAATCAGGCATATGGAGAAAGGAAAAAAAATCATGCCACAGTGGTTCTAAATAGAGGCGTGTAGTCTCCACAGCTCATAGCCCTGCAGCTTTCAACAGTATTTAAGACTGGAATTTTCAAAGGGAGGCATGTTAGGTTATTATAATATCTGAGAGGCCAATAAGTGTGATGTTACTGTCTCCATTTTACTGAGAGGGAACCAGTACATGGGATGACTTTCCTGAAATTAAAAAAAAAAGTATTTTGAGTATAGTGACCTGATCCCAGGTTTCCATAGTCATAGTCTGGTGCACTAACCACTGGACTATTGTTCTTATCAAAGTGCTATCTTAATTGGGTATCTAACTCTGGGCATCTGGCATTGGCCACTGTTGGAAGACAGGATACTGGACTAGATTGACTTTGGTCTGACCCAGTCTGGCCATTCTGTTGTTCTTATTCCTTGGGCAACACCAGACTATATTGATTTAAAACCCTGAAGAAATAGGGGAGGGTGCACAAGTTCATAGGGTGTGTAGGTGTGGAGAGAAATGGATTAACATTTGAAACAGGTAAGTTATTAGTAACATTAGTCAGAGCTTTTCTCCACTTAAAATGCTTCTGTGAAGACACTGTCTCGAAGGAGGGGGCTTACGTCAGCATAACGGCATTCAAGGGTGTCGATTTTGACACCTCTGAGCCACATAGTTATATTGACCTAATTTGGCAGTGTAGAGCAGGCTTCAGTAATGCCAAACACAGCGACAAGTACCATCTGAATTCAAGGAAGGGCTTTTGAATAGAACAAGTGGGTATGGAAAATAAATCCAAGATTTCCATAGAGACAATGTTCAGATTTGCCTTAATCTTTCAAAAGGGGAAGGAAAAAAAATAAAAGAATTCCTTCTGTATCCTAAAATAAATGTCTCCAAGGGAGCATGTTACACTCAACTGTTCCCTACAGCATGAATGCATAACTCTGCTATCTCTGATAATGGATTGGTGCTGCAAAGTTAAAATCCCTCCTGGAGTAAGAGACTGAAATATTGTTGCAAAGAAATGTGCACTCTGAGAATGGCTGATTTGTATGTGCTTCAGCGTGCTGTTGCATAGGTTCTTCTGAGGGTTCACAGGATAACGAGCACTTTTATTTTTAAATACTTCTGTGCAACAGAGCTCTTCCAAATTGCATGCATATTGATTAATGAGGTTGCATAATTTATGCTTCCACTTATTTCATCACTCTGGAGTTTCAGTTTTTCCTGGCAGTTGCTAGATTGCTTTTTAAATTTAGTCTGAGCTGAGAGAAATTTATTTTTGTGTATTCCTCCTTCATAATTATTTTTCTTAAATATTGTTTTGTAAATTATTGTGTTATCAATTCATCTGCATACCAAGCCTTCCTGCTTAGTTCCCATGCTGTATTTCTTTAAATCCTGTATGACATCCTTATTATGTCTTATGTCAGGCAACCCTTCCTGATGATCCATTTACTTTCTTTGTAGTCTTCGCTTTTAAATCAAATGAACAGATGCGAACTTGAAGGCAGTTTAATAGAATAGACTAGGAGGTGCCTCTTTGCTTACAGATGCATAGACGTTTGAGATGTAGACGACCAATGTTACATCACCCCATGGCCGATTTCCCCTCTCAATCATAGATCCTGGTTCAGTGAAGACGATCCCACATTTCACAGCTGTCGTCTTTTTTAGAGAAAAGAACGTCCAGTGCTCAGGAACTGCCATGAGAATTAAGAAACCGGGGTTCAAATGCATGCTATGCCACGGATTTGATATGTGACCATGAGCAAGTCATTTAGGCTCTCTCCATGTTTATGAGGGGGTGTCGAGTACAGAGGCTGCATGACCCCTTAGCCATGGGTGCAAGTAGTCGTGTAAATGCTGTGGCACTGCTCCTGTGAGCAAAGCCAGAGGAGTGGTGTGCAACCTCATGCAGCCCCGCAGAACTGTTGCCCACACATAGGGTTGCCAGATGCCACTGGTTTCTGTCCATGTAGGGTTTTTTCCCCCTACCAGTATTATTAAAGTGGCATGTGCATAAAGCAAAGGCAGGCCAAGTGAGGTGCATGCTGATTTCCCACAACACTGAAGGGGAGAGCTGTGCGCTCCTTTGCATCCCATCAAAGTGCTGCTACAGTTCAATCAAACTCCCCTATCCCGGGAGACCATCTTGGTTACGACAATCTTGCAGCCCACTGAGATGAAGGAGGGCCACTCACTAGCCTAGGTTGCCCATCGCTGCACCAGGCCTTTCCGATATCTACCCTACCCCGCTCTCTACACATCCTTGCAGCGTCTTCCATGCCAACACTGCTATCTCTATCAGTGGTGTGTCCTCTGCCAGCCACTTTCGCCACCACAGAGAAAGACTTTGTCAGCAGACTCTCCTGACTGGGGCAGGAAGCGGGGAAAGAGTCCGGCAGACCCCTCCTCACCGCCCTCCCCCCACCAGAGCCTTTCTCCGTGGAAGCAGCTTGCTTTTCAGCCTTCACTTTAGCTCTGCAGCTACAAAATGGGGATAGCACTTTCCTACCTCACAAGGGGTTATTTAGTCTGCAGAAGAGAAGAGCGAGGGGGGATTTGATAGCAGCCTTCAATGACCTGAAAGGGAGTTCCAGAGAGGATGGGGAGAGGCTGTTCTCAGTAGTGATGGATGGCAGAACGAGGGGCAATGGTCTCAAGTTGCAGTGGGGGAGGTGTAGGTGGGATATTAGGAAAAACTATTTCCCTAAGAGGGTGGTGAAGCACTGGAATGGGTTACCGGCAGGGGGGTAGAATCTCCATCCCTAGAGGTTTTCAAGTCCCTGGCTGATCTTTAGTTGGGGTTGATCTTGCTTTGGGCAGGGGGGAGGACTCGATGACTCCTGAGGTCTCTTCCAACCCTCTGATTCTATGAACCTGGAGCCACAGATAAAACCCAGTTGTACCCCCTAGTCTCTGAAAGCTGCAGCTCTCTGCACCCATGAGCTACACCTCATGCTGTACAGTTTGAAAATTCCTATGGACACTCTGATGGTATTTCTTTAAAAATCTATACTATGTACCTTTTAAATACAAAATAGTAAATTTAGTAAAAAAAACCAGTAGGAACAGAATTGAAAAAGAAAGGATTTGACATGTATGAGGAAGACAAGAATTAAGGATGTTAAATTTAGTTTAATCAATGAATCGACTCATTGATGGACTAGTCAATTAGTCGATAAACGGGGAGCTGCAGTGGGGTTAGCTCCCAGCCCAGGAGTTAACCCCGCTGTGGCTCTGCCTTTTTAATGGATTAAGAGCCTGTCTATATGGATTAAGAGCCTGATTTCCGGCTCACGCCTCCCCTACCCCTTCCGTCTCCACTGCCCCCATGGAGATAGTGCTGGGGGAACCGGCTTTTAAGCTGGCTCCTGCTCCCCCACCAACTAGTCGAGGGACTAGTCAAGCAACTAGTCGAGGGACTAGGCGACTATCCAATAAGCTTTTGCTTATCGGATAGTCGACTAGTCGCTTACATACCTAACAATAATATCCCTAGTTGTTAGAGAACTTATTAACAACCTCCCCCCCCCCAAAAAAAGCAGCGTGAGAAGAGATTATTGGTCGAGGGTATGATCCAAATTCGAATTGCTAGGAGTTAGGAAGTAACTTCCCTGGAGGTAAGTTGATCCATCTGAGGGATTTTTGTCTTTTACTCTTGGCTGTGACTGGCCGGTGTTCAAGATGAGCCACTGAGCTGCATAGGCCTCTAGTCCGGCAATCCCTGTGTTCGTGAAAACCTATTTGATTTCTTTAATATCTTCTCCTTTCTGAGGCTGCTGCCTGTCATGCTGTCCAGCATTGTCTGACTGTTCCTTTGTGCTCCCCCATCTGTATCCACTTTTTTCTTGTCTTCATTTGTCAGTGGTTTGAAACAGTTGCTGTGTCTTTGCTGCATGATTGTATGTTGCCTTGCACAGTGGAGTCCTGGTCCTGACTGGGGTTCTTAAAGGTTACTGCAATCACATAATCATAGAATCATAGAACCATAGAGCTGGAAGAGACCTCAGAAGGTCATCAAGACCAGCCCCCTGCTCTAGGCAGGACCAATCCCAACTAAATCAACCAAGCCAGGGCTTTGTCAAGCCGAAACTTAAACACCTCCAGGAATGGAGATTCCACTACTTCCCTAGGTAACCCATTCCAGTGCTTCACTACCCTCCTAGTGAAATAGTTTTTCCTAATATCCAACCTGGACCTCTCCCCGCCACAACTTGAGACCATTGCTCCTTGTTCTGCCATCTGTCACTACTGAGAACAGCCTCTCTCCATCCTCTTTGGAACCTCCCTTCAGGAAGTTGAAGGCTGCTATCAAATCCCCCCTCACTCTTCGCTTCTGCAGACTAAACAGACCCAACTCCCTCAGCCTCTCCTCATAAGTCATATGCTCCAACCCCCTAATCATTTTGGTTGCCCTCCGCTGGACCCTCTCCAATGCGTCCACATCCTTTTTGTAGTGGGGAGCCCAGAACTGGACACAATACTCCAGATGTGGCCTCACCAGAGCCGAATAAAGGGGAATAATGACATCTCTGGATCTGCTGGCAATGCTCCTCTTAATGCAGCCTAATATGCCATTAGCCTTCTTGGCTACAAGGGCACACTGTTGACTCATATCCAGCTTCTCATCCACTATAACCCCCAGGTCCTTTTCTGCAGAACTACTACTTAACTGGTTGGTCCCCAGCTTGTAACTATGCTTGGGATTCTTCCATCCCAAGTGCAGGACTCTGCACTTGTCCTTGTTGAACTTCATCAGATTTCTTGTGGCCCAATCCTCCAATTTGTCTAAGTCACTCTGGACCCTATCTCTGCCCGCAAGCATATCTACCTCTCCCCCCTAACTTAGTGTCATCTGCAAACTTGCTGAGGGTGCAATCCATCCCCTCATCCAGGTCATTAATAAAGATATTGAAGAAAACCGGTCCTAGAACCGAACCTTAGGGCACTCCGCTAGAAACCGACCGCCAACCTGAAATCGAGCCGTTGATCACTACCCGCTGGGCCCGGCCTTCTAGCCATTTTTCTATCCATCTTACTGTCCATTTATCCAATCCGCATTCCCTTAACTTGCTGGCAAGAATATTGTGGGGAGACCGTATCAAAAGCCTTGCTAAAGTCAAGGTATATCACATCCACTGACTTTCCCACGTACAGAGCCAGTTACCTCATCATAGAAGCTGATCAGATTGATCAGGCACGACTTGCCCTTTGTGAATCCATGCTGACTATTCCGAATCACTTTCCTCTCTTCCAAGTGCCTCAAAATGGATTCCTTAAGGATCCCTTCCATGATTTTTCCAGGAACCGAGGTAAGACTGACCGGGCTATAGTTCCCTGGATCGCCCTTCTTCCCTTTTTGAAGATGGGCACTACATTTGCCTTTTTCCAATCATCCGGGATTTCTCCCCATCTCCACGACTTTTCAAAGATAATGGCCAAAGGCTCCTCAATGACATTTGCCAACTCCTCAGTACCCTCGGATGCATTAAGTCCGGACCCATGGATTTGTGTACGCTTTAGCTTTTCTAAATAGTTCCTAACCTGTTCTTTACCCACCACGGGCTGTCCATCTTCATCCCATCTTGAGTCACTTAGCGCAGAAGTCCAGGAGCCGACCTTGTCCGTGAATACAGAGGCAAAGAAACCATTGAGTACTTCAGCTTTCCCACATCATCTGTCACTAGGTTACCTCCTTCATCCAGTAGGGGCCGCACCCTCTCTGATCACCTTCTTCTTGTTAACATGCCTGTAGAAACCTTTCTTGTTATCCTTCACATCCTTAGCCAGTCGCAATTCATTTGCGCTTTCGCCTTCCTGATAACCCCCCGGCATTCTCGAGCTATACATTTAAACCCCTCCCTGATCATTTGTCCAAGTTTCCACTTTTTGTAAGCTTCCTTTTGTGCTTAAGTTCACCAAGGATTTCCCCGTAAGCCAATCCGGTCTCCTACCATGTTTGCCTCTCTTGCTACGCATCGGGATGGTTTCTTTCTGTGCCTTCAATAAGGCTTCTTTAAAATACTGCCAGCTGTCCTGGACTCCCCTTCATGTTAGCATCCCAGGGATTCTGCCCATCAGATCTCTGAGGAGTCAAAATCTGCTTTTTGAAGTCCAAGGTGTGTATTTTACTACTCTCTTTCTTCCTTTGGTCAGGATCCAGAAATCTACCATCTCATGATCACTGCTTCCCAGGTTGTCACCCACCTCTACTTCCCCTATTAGTTACTCCCTGTTTGTAAGCAGAAGGTCAAGCTGCGCACGGCCCCTGGTCGGATCCTTCAGCACTTGCGTCAAGAAGTTATCCCCAACATTCTCCAAAAACTTCCTGGATTGCCTGTGTACTGTCGTATTGGTTTCCCAACAGATGTCAGGGTGATTAAAGTCCCCCAGGAGAACCAGGGCCTGCGATCCGGAAGCTTCTCTCAGTTGTCCGAAGAAAGCCTCATCTACCTCATCCACCTGATTCGGTGGCCTGTAGCAGACACCAACCACAACATCACTGCTGTTGTTTGCTCCTTTAAACTTAACCCATAGACTCTCAACAGGTTTTTCTCCCTCTTTATACTGGAGTTCAGAGCAATCATAGTGCTTTCTTACATATAGTGCAACTCCTCCTCCTTTTCTCCCCTGCCTGTTCTTCCTGAACAGTCTATACCCTTCCATGACAGCGCTCCAGTCATGCGAGTCATCCCACCAAGTCTCTGTTATCCCAATTAAATCATATTTCTCGGACTGGGCCAGGGCCTCCAGTTCTTCCTGTTTGTTGCCCAGGCTTCTCGCATTAGTGTACAAACACCTCAGGTAACCAGTTGATCGCCCTATCTTCTCCATTCGAAACAGGGGTCCACCTTTCTTGCTCGTTCCTCTCTGCATTTCTTCCCGGTATCCAACTTTCCCACTCCCCCCTCAGGGTTTTGGTCACCGTCCCCCAACGAACCTAGTTTAAAGCCCTCCTCACTAGGTTTGCAAGCCTGCCCGCAAAGATGCTCCTTCCTCTCTTGGTTAGGTGGATCCCATCTCTTCCTAACAATCCCTCGTGCCCAGAACAGCGTCCTATGGTCAAAGAAACCAAAGCCCTCTCTGTGACACCACCTGCACAACCACGCATTTACGTCCTCAATTCGACGATCCCTGCCCAGTCCTTTCCCTTCAACAGGGAGGATGGACGAGAACACCACTTGCGCTCCGAGTTCTTGGATCCTTCTTCCCAGCGCTACATAATCCGCAGTAACCCGCTCAAGGTCATTCTTGGCTGTATCGTTAGCTCCCATGTGGAGAAGCAGGAAGGGGTAGCGATCCAAAGGTTTGGTAAGCCTCTCAGTCACATCCTGAATGCGAGCTCCCATACCTCTCGAGATTCCAGGTCCGGACGGCAGAGGGATGGCTCAGTCCCTCTTAGGAGGGAGTCCCCGACCACCACCACCCGTCGTTTTCTTTTGGGGGTAGTGGCCGTGGAACCCCCATCCCTAGGACTACGCATCCCATGCCTTCCAGTAGATGGTGTTCCCTTCCGGTTTCTTCCTTGTGAGATCCCTTGCAAAGCATTCAGCACCGCAGAGCCTGTGGAGAGAGCCTGAAAGCGATTACTTACCTCTATAGCATTGGGGGATTCCCATGCTGGCCTTTTTCCCCTTCTAGAAGTTACATGCTGCCAGTTCTCTTCCTGGTCACGTACTGCCCTCTCCGGCTTTTCTGCCTGCCGTGCTTGAAGGATTAAACGCTGCCTTCTATCGAGGAAGTCTTCATCCTCTCTGATTGAGTATAGGGTTGACACTTGGGCCTCCAGCCCTCTAATTTTTTCTTCCAAAATGGCGACCATGTTCTTGACAAACATGGCACACTCCGTGCAGGTAACAACAACAGAATCATCACCATCCATCCCTGCTGTCCTGGAGAAGGGATTTAAAAAGAAAGGCAAGAGAACCTCACCCCCTTCCCTCTCCCTCTCTAAACTCCCTCTCTAAACTACCTGTTCGCAAGCTCCTTGGTCGCTTGCCCAAAGAGCCTTATAAAGCTCTGGACTGCCTGAAAGTCCCTCCCCCTACCAAGGCTCAGCCAATCAGCAGAGGCTTCTAGAATTCAAACTTTAATTAGAAGCCAACAGTTTCCACCTGCCAATCACAGCCAATCACAGCACACACTCCATGAAGGGGAGGGGAAGGGCAAAGGGGAAGTGAAAAGAAAAAAAAAAAGCCTCACTCACAAACACAGGGGAAAAAACAAACAAACAAAAATCATGATCTTTCATCCAAAGAACAAATATCAAATTTAATTCAACTTCACTCCCTTACATGAATTATTTTCACCTAGTATGTTAAAAAGTCTCAGACGATTTCTATTAGTCTCTAAGGTGCCGCAGGATTATTCATTATTTTCACCTAGTTTGCAGATAAGAAAATAAGATGCAATGTGAAATTAAGGCCTTGATTCTGTGACGCACTTGCTTAACTTTAAGCATTAGCCTAACTCCCGTTGAAGTTAATGGGTTTTGGGCATGGTATGAAGTGTGTTTTGCTTAATCTTGGGCTACAAAACTTGCCTAAATTAATACAGCACATGAGACATAAAGTCTTACTTCTTGGTGTCCTCATCTGAGCAAATTGCTCACCCTGTTGATTCCATATATTATGCTACAAAATGTGCATGTGTGAGGCAGACAAATGTAAGGGAATACTGTACATGGGTATCAACAGCTGACTTTATTCTATTTCATTCACACGAATATAAAAATGATGGATCAATGGGATTAAAATGCATACCAAAATAATGAAATATTTTCCACTTGTTGTAACGTGTTGTCAAACTTCCTTTCAGTGCACCTTATTCTTACATTATTCTGGAAACTATTCAGCAGCACTTTATAATGTGTAGCAAATCATTACTTCCTTTATTCTCCAGTTGTAAAACCATTAATCATGATTAATACAATTGTACTCAGTGTATATGCAATATATTATTCTATGTGAATTCTAATATAATTTAGCTTTTCAGTCTTAGTGTCCAAAATCTATTACTAAATAATCTATTATCTATGAAAATACATGTGACAGAAATGAATGCCAAGTGAAATTGTTATGATCAAGTGTATTACAAATGAAAATCCGATAAATTCATAACGATGTTTCAATATTTCAAATACTATAAAATTGAGCAATTTTCTTTGCAAATAGACCAGTGATAGAGACTTCTGAGCTTTTACTGTATTGTGTTCTATTTGGCTCAGCTAACTAGGAAACAAATTTTGCCAGAATTTGACCAAATCTTGCTGTGTTATACTTATATGACTCTATTTACTTTATTTAGTCTCTACTATTGAATTAATTGGGTTATGCCACTGATCATCTTTGCTCATATTCATTTGTGAATGGGCATATTACACAGGAATATTAGATCTGGTCAAATAATTTCTATCGCGATCTTGTTTCTTGCTTGAAATAATTTTTGACAAAACATTTTTTTCTAGAAAAAATTCTCTAGAAATTTAGGTTAATGAAACTCAAGTATTTTCAGTTTTCATTTCCAGGTGGTTTTTAAGGACCTTCTCCTCCCCCAAAAAATGAGTTTATTTTCAAAATGGAAAGAAAAATTGCTTTTCTTTAGATGCTTGTGTGCCCACACAAATTTTCTCGACAGCTGTAATACATATATACATTTATGTGAGCAAGGTTTATCACTGATATAGATCCTATGTTGAATAGTGTATGCCTCAGTGTACATGCCCAAATTAGGACTGGTTCAAAAATTTCCTTCCAAATATTTTTGGTAGAAAAGTTGGCTTGGAGTTAAATGATTTAGTTAAAAACAAGATGGAAAATTTAAGTTTTCATTTTCATTTTTTTCAATGAAAATGCAACAATTTTCATGGCAAAAACTGTTTCCCCAGCAGCATGAATAACATGTGAATGTGATTTCCTGTAAAGGCAGAGTTTCCTCTTGGAAACTTGCTTTAGAAATGGAAAATTGCATTTGATAACATGGATTTTCAGGTTTCCCTTTCTTTCTGGAGCAAATCAAACACAGAGGTCACATCTGAGGCTTTTGAAGGATTTGGTTTTCTTTTAAAATGGCATACTTTGGAAGAAGCATAATCTGCTAAGCATGTCAAACTGATGGGCCTGTGATACATTACATGCTGATATATGTGAACACCAATACTCATTTTAAATCTTTTGCTAAGAGATTCCACTTCTCAGGGGGGGAAATAGTATTGAATGTCAGGATATTACTTTACATATAAATAACGATGGAAATTTTATTTATCTTCTTTATCTTCATGATTTCTATTTCAGCCTCCCACACACTAATTTGCGAAAACTGCATGATGTGTTGAACATTAAAGTCCCACAGGAGACTCTGTTCCATCTGATTATAATACACAGTAAAATATATGCTGTGAAAAAGAGCCAGATCCTCAAGGAGTGTAAACTAGTATAGTTTCATTTACCTTGGTGGGTTTACAGATTGAGATTTTTACTTCTGCTTCAGCCTCTTTACACTGGGTAAAGAAGCAGTGATGGAAAGGAGCTTAAATCCCTTGGCTCCAGTAGGGATCTGGCCTCTCATGCAAATATGGGTATGTCTACACTAGCCACCCTAGAACTAGGGTGGCTAGTGTAGACATACCCTATGTGCAGTGTAGGATGCACTGAAGGAGAGATTGGGCAGGAGTAGCATCCTGAGGATAGGGCTGTTGCATTCAGCACTCCAGGTATTCTGAGTAGCATTGAGTTCCATTCAGATGCCCAGGGAGGCTGCCCTAACCTGGACAGACGTAAGGTGCTGTATAATTAACTGGGAGCCAGTCCAGCCCTGAATCCAGAGGGCAGAGAGGTGGCTTAAAGTTACCCAGCTCCCACCTTTTGCCTGAGTAGTGGATTAACTTAGCTCCAGGGTGGGCAAGAATTTTTGATGGGAGGGGGCAATCCAAAATTTTGGAAAGGCATTGAGGGATGTCACTCTTCATTTGGAATGTCACTCTTCCATGACATTAATGGAGGAGGTGCGGGGTCTGGGATGGAAGTTGGGTGCAGAAGGGAGCTTGGGGTAAGGGATTGGGGTGCATAAGGGAGAGTGGGGTCTGGGAGGGAGTTTGGGTGAAGGAGGTGGTTGCGACCTGGGACACTGGACTGGGCTGCAGGGGTTTGGGTTGTGACCTAGGGAAGGAGGGGATTGTGATCTGGTCTGGGGCAGAGGACTGGGGTGCTGAACCTGGGAGGGGATATGGGTGCAGAACAGGGCAGAGGGTTTGGGTATGTGGAGTAGAGGGGCAGGAGTGGGGAGCAGAGGGTTGGGGAATCAAGGGGCTGGGGTGCCAGGCTCTGGCCAGGAGACTTACCTGGGTGACTCCTGGCAAGCAGCCCAGCATGTTTCTCAGGCTGGAGCCTGCCCCACCCCTGCACAGGCTGCAGGGCCATGTGTGCATGTGAATAACTACCAGCTGTGGGGAAGGGGGCATGGTGCTTCGTGTTCTGCTTGTTATTCAAATAGGCAGCTCCCTTTGGCCAGTTTCTGGCTAGAAACCAGCCAGTGGGATTGTGCTGGGGGTGGGGACAGCGCCTGAAGCCTTCCCCCTTCCCTCCGGGCTCACAGTTTTGAAAGAGAAATGGCTTGTCAGTCACTTTTCTGAGCCATGTGGGGGTGGGTCAAGGCAAGCAGGGACTCTGCCTGGGGCACCCCACAGCATCTGTGGGCTAGATCCGGTGGCTTGGTGGGCTGGATCCAGCCCACGGATTGTATTTTGCCCAGGCCTGTCTTAGGGGCTCAGTACGGAATCCCACCAAAGTGATTTACTCAAGTTGAGGATCTCCCCCCTTCTTTTTAACCATCCATTCCTTATTTCCTTTTTATTTTCATCTTCCTCTTCCTTCCTCATGCTGTATGCCTCCATCCATAACCCACGATCTGTCCACTTCTTTCTTCTTTCACCTCCTCTTCTACCAAAAATCCTATACATGCCACACTTCCCTCAAGTAAATAGTAACGAAATACTTTGTCTATGGAGAATGTAGTGCCTTGGTTATGAACAATGGGGTGGATGTTCCTTTTGTGGTCTCTGCTTTAAATATAGATTGACTCCTTTGTCTTCACAGAGTTACTCTGGTTGTAAAGTAGCATGGATAAGAGCTTAGATGTTGGCTCTATGGAAATAAATAAGCACGTTTATTCCCGGATTGGTGCTAGTGGTAGACGGGGTTGAGCCATGACCCGAGTGTTTTCATCTGATAATAACTCCCTCATGTTCTGGAGAACGGTATTGAGATCTGCTTTTCAGTACAGTCACACAGCCCATTGCTAGGGCTAAATTCTGCATTTCTTTATGTCCGTGTGAATCTGGAGTTGACTCCTTGACTTCAGTTGCAGCCTTGTCTTAAGAGGAGAATTTGGCCCCTACATAATAATCTCTGTGTAGCCAGTGGGGTGTTAGATATGAAAGACGGGTCCAAGCTAGATAAAGATTTCTAGATAGATAAAGATTTCCATATCTAGATAAAGCTTTCAAACCTTTGCATAATACACCTGGATTTTTTGGTCCAGCCCATTATAGATAGGCACCAGCATCTGGATGTGTGTCATCAGCCAGGGAAGGCTGGATCTAGCACTGTGGTTTGGGACTGTTTGATGCGTAAGGAGAAACGGACCGATCCTGCCCTGTTGAAGACAATGGGAGTTTTGCCAGTGATTTCAAGAGGATCAAAATGCAGTCCAGCTTTGACAACCTCCCAGAACTCTAGGATCTAGTTTCCACATGGGTAGTCAGAACGACCATTCTGGGTCAGAACAAAGGTCCATCTAGCCCAGTGTCCTGTCTTCTGACAATGGACAATGCCAGGTGCCCCAGAGGGAATGAACAGAACAGGGAATTATCGACTATCCATCCCCTGTTGCCTATTGCCAGCTTCTTGCAAGCAGGAGAGAGGGCCACCATCCCTGCCCATCCTGGCTAATAGTCACTGATGGACCCATCCTCCATGAATTTATCTACCTGTTTCCCAGCATCTGGAGCCAGCTTCCCCCTCTTTGTAATTTCACTGTTAAGTGAAGCCAACAGAGTGTGGACCAAGCTGTATTTAGTTGTCTGAGCTGTCTGTCTCTATAAAGCTCCTCTCTCTGATGTGTTCTGGAATGACTCTGAAATGCTTTCTGTTCAGTAAAATGCTCAGGATGTGTAATGCTTATTTATTTCAAATATAATTATTTGAATCCTTATTTATTTCAAATATACTTATCAATGGCTTTCCAAGTGTCTTTCTTTCCCACCTAGAAATAGGTTGCTTAGAGAGTCTTATAGTACAATCAGGCAAGCTCTTGATTTACAGTCATGGATTTTATTTTTGGAGGAGGGAAGGTCAGCTTCAGATACTTGCTGAGAAAACTACTTTCTTTGTAGAATTTGTTACAAGATTTTACAGAAAGGATGTGGACAAATTGGAAACGGTGCAGCGGAGGCCAATGAACCCGATTAGGGGGCTGGGACACATGACTTATGAGGAGAGGCTGAGGGATTTGGGCTTATTTAGTCTACAGAAGAGAAGAATGAGGGGGGATTTGATCTCAGCCTTCAACTACGTTAGGGGAGTGCCAAAGAGAATGGAGCCAGGCTATTCTCAGTAGCGGCAGATGATAGATAATTGAGCAATGGTCTCAAGTTTCAGTGGAGAGGTTTACGTTGGATATTTGGAAAATCTATTTCATTTTTCTAACATGAAGGGGGAGGAATAGCTCAGGGGTTTGAGCAGTGGCCTGCTAAACCCACAGTTGTGAGTTTAATCCTTGAGGGGGCCATTTAGGGGTCTAAGGCAAATCTGTAAGGGGTGGTACTTGCTCCTGTCTTGAGGGTAGGGGACTGGACTTGATGACCTTTCAAGGTCCCTTCCAGGTCTATGAGATAGGTATTGGAAGGGTAGTGGGAGGTGGTGCAATCTCCATCCTCAGAGGATTTTAAGGCCAGACTTGACTAAGACCTAGCTGGGATGATTTGATTGGGTTTGGTTCTGCTTTGAGCTGGGGATTGGACTAAATGACCTTGTGATGAGTTTGGTCACAGAGACCCACCTTGTGACTGTCAAGAGAGCCTTAAAGTGGCCTGATTCTCAGAGGTGAAAAGGCACTTTCCAAAAATCTCGCCCCTTTAAAACATCACAAGTTGGACACCCAAAATTATTCATCTTTTGAAATCCTTGCCCTTTATGTGGATGCACTGGAGAGGGTCCAGTGGAGGGCAATGAAAATGATTAGGGGGCTGGAGCACATGACCTATGAGAAGAGTCTGAGGGATTTGGGTTTGTTTAGTCTGCAGAAGAGAAGAGTGAGGGGGGATTTGATAGCAGCCTTCTGCTACCTGAAGGGGGGTTCCAAAGAAGATGGAAAGAGGCTGTTCTCGGTAGTGACGGATGGCAGAACAAGGAGCAATGGTCTCAAGTTACAGTGGGGCAGGTCTAGGTTGGATATTAGGAAAAACTATTTTCCTAGGTGGATGGTGAAGTACTGGAATGGGTTACCTACAGAGGTGGTGGAATCTCCATCCCTAGGGGTTTTTAAGTCCTGGCTTGACAAAGGCGTGGCTGGGGGTTGGTCCTGCTTTGGCCAGGGGGTTGGATTCGATGACCTCCTGAGGTCTCTTCTAGTGCTAGGATTCTACAATTCTGTGATCTAATCAATGATTTCCATTCACAAGCTGCAGTGGCAGCTTTGAATGAGGGGACTCCAGGATTAGACCATTTATTGTTAATGTTTCTTCTTCTTCACCACACAAAAGGGCTCTAAGAATTCAGTGTGAACACACTGTGTAGTGAGTTTGAGGAGAGAGATCTCAACACGACGAGCTAGACCCCAGCTTGTACTTTATTGGGTGCAGCTTTGCTCAGTGCACTTTCCACACAGAGAGCAAGGTAGCAAGCTCCTGGGCTTGATCCAAAGCCTGTGGAAGGAAATGGGAGTCTTTCCATTGACTTGGAGAGGGGTGTGATGGCAGGAGCACATCTAAAAGTAAAGTTCTTTGCTGATCTGTCTGCTCTGCTGGTGTTGCAAACCTGTTGTATTCTGGCAGCGCAGTGAGTGTTTCACTGCTTTCTCCCCCGGCACCTGCTCTTCATCAGAAACTGGAAACCCAACCGGTCTGCATACACATCTGACCATTTTGCTTCCAAATTACAGCAGCGGTGTCATGGAAAATTTCATTTCTGAATTGCACTGATACAGATAGGAACAAAAAGTGTCAGATAGCATTACGCTCCTGTAACATACCTTTCTGCGGCTCACATGCTTTCGCTCCCATACTGCTCAGAGTGACAGTTACAGTACGGCACGTTAATACGGCTTTATAAATCACTGTCACCGGTACCCCACCGCACCAGGCACTTGCTATGGCAGATCTGCTCTTCCCCCATCACCCTTCCCCTCCCCACCAAACTCCCCTCCCTCTCTCTCAGATTGCCGTTGTCTTTTAGGACCATTTCTAATTTACGGAGTGTAAGCGTGATCAATAGTCAGTGGTGTAATATTATCACAACAAATCTCCTCTGCACAAAAACAAGCTGGGTCTCCCAACACCAATAAATATACATTAGGCTGGATCTGCCTCTCTGCCTGAGACAGGCTGGCAAAGTGGCAGATGTCATGCAGGTAAAAATAGTCCTAATGCAGACGTTTTCAATCTGATCTGGATCTCTGCCTTCAGGGCCGGATCCTGGGTGCTACTGAGCCCTCTTCAATTCTCACCGAGTCTGCTGATGGCATCCCACTGAGGTGAAAGGGAGGACAGCAAAGGGTGTGTTTGCAGGTCTCTGTATTGGGTACTTTGTTTTCTGCTCGGCTTCTCGTGCATATGCATGGTCTCCAAAGTGCTCTGCCTTGATTTTCAGTTGCAAGGTGGAATTCTCCCACATGTGGCATCGTTTGCCCGCACAACTGCTCAGGTAACCAGAGATTCACGGTCAGCACTAGTGTTGGGGAAGCACTCTAGTCTAGTGTCCATTTCCCTGGGCAAGAACTCAGGAGACCAAGGTTCTCTTGCCACTGCCCTGCTATGTGACCTTGTGCAAGTCATTTTGCTGCTTCTCTGTTCTGCCAGCTCTAACACTCAGATGGTGATACATACAAGCATAAAGCACTGTGAGAGCCAACAGTGACTTGCACTCTATCTCAGAACTAGGTGGTATTATTATTTGTATTACAGTAACTTCTAGAGCCCCAATGCAAAATGTATCCCCATTCTGCTCAGTGCTATCCAAATCCACAGTAGGAGACTGTCCCTAAAAAGAAGATCTTACAGCCTCAACAGACAGGATCAAACAAGAGTGGAAGAAAGTATACCACCTCCATTTACAGGAACTGGAGCATAGAGAGATTAAATGTCCTACATGAGGTTACAAAGTAACTTTATTGTTGAGATGGGAATTTAGCCCAGATCTGAGTCCCAAACCAGTGTTTTACCCATAAAATCATCCTTCCTCTCCAACTCAGTTAATTTAGCCCTACATGTCCTTGTTTTCACTGGTTGAAAACCACACTCCTAACATTTATTTGACAGTGTTAATTAATTTCCCTTAAAATAATTCTGGACATGCATTTTCAGAGGCATCTGTCTAGCTATGCTTTTAGTTCTGGTCTGCTCTATCAAAATGTAACATAAGGAGCTCTTAATCCATGGATTACTGACTGGATAGATGATTTCTCTACAGAAGCATCTATTTAGTCATTGCAGATTTAGATAGCGTTGATCTATGCATTAGATACTAACACCACACATTTGTATGGTGTAGATACAGTGTTTGTACTATAACTGCTTATTAAAAGAAAATCTGACTATCAGGACAAGTTTTTCTGAACCACACAGAGCAAGTAGTCCATGGTGTAGGTGGAAAGGATGCCAAAATCAAAGCCATTTCTATTTGATTTTGTCCATGTTATCTAAGGGTGGGTCTACACTGCACCGTTATTTTGAAATAACAATGCAAGCGTCTACACAGCCATTCTGTTATTTTGAAATAATTTCAAAATAATGGACGGCTTATTCCAAAATCTGTAAGCCTCATTCTACAAGGAATAATGGCAATTCTGAAATAGCTATTTCGGAAGAAGGCGAGTGTAGACGCTCCACTGCTGCTATTTCGAAATAGCCCCTCACAAGGGCCATTGTAAGTTATTCCTCTCCAGTGCTTCCCGAGGCTCTAAATCGAGATAGCACATCTACATTAGGGAAGTCTGCCTCGGACTAACTTTGAGGCTTCCCTGCAGTGTAGACGTGCTATTTCGAAATAAGCTATTCCGGAATAGCTTATTTTGAAATAGCCATGCAGTGTAGACGTGCCCTGAATCACCACACCATTTTTATTGTTTTCATCCTTTTAACACCCTTTAGTCCATTTTGAAGATGGGGAAATCAAGGCACAAAAGGCTAAATGACTTGCCCAAGGTCACACAGGAAGTATGTGGTAGAATAGGAACTTGACCTCAGGTCTCCCAAAGTGTCTAGGTTAATGCCCTAGTCATTGAAACATCCTTCCCTTCAAAGGTGTCAAAATGAACCTTCCGAGAAAAGCATCTGATTTTATTTTTCACTCTTTCCATAGGATTTAAAAGGCCATATTTAACATCATGTTTCATTTATTTAGAGGGAGTGTATATTGTAATGGTATTAAACAGCAATACTTTAAAATGGTACTGAAACACAACAACTCAAGCCTGTAACAAATAAGTATCCACTTACATGGTTGTTAATCCTAAATAAATATATCCTTAATGATCAGTTGTTGCAGCCTTCAACTTGCTGTAACAGCTGTTCTAAATTGAATTAAAGCAGGGGGGAGAGTGTCAGGTCTAACAAGTTGTGATCACAGTTCTGCCACTGCCATTTTAGTGACAAGACAATAAGGCCTCAATTCAGCAAGGCGGTTGTGTTAAGCATACGAGTTCTAACGCTGAAATCGATAGCACTGCTCACAGGGGCAGAGTTAGGTATGTGCTGACAGACCTGGCTAAATTGAATCCCAAGTGCCAAATAAAAAAAAATCTGGGACCTCTGACAAATTTGTAAACACTGGATCTAACTTTTTAGAAACCTTTCTTTAATTCCTAGTGGATGGAATCAGAGTTGTCACTCCTTTCCTCTTCCCACATGCCTTCTTCCCTTATTTTTTTCTCCCTTGCTTCCTTTAGGTTCGCCTTTTTTGTTCTGTTTTGTTTTGGGGGGAGGATGGAATAAAAAATATAAATCTGGAAATTTGATAGCTTATTTAAATCCCTAGATGGGAGCTGAGATCTTAAAAACCAGAGCCCAGATCTCCAGCGGGTGTAATAACTGTAGCTCTGTTAAAGTCAGTGGATTTACGCTGACTTATGCTAGTTGTGCATATGGCCCTCAGTGTCCATCAGGAGCAGATGCTTTTGGCTGACTGGTTAACCTCTGGAAATAAAGGTTTATCACAGAACTGCTGACAGATCCCCTAGCTGCACTGGCTGTGTGGGTCGTGGTTATAATAATGGCTCAGGAAGAAGGAAATACAGTAATATGTGAATAGCCTGCTTTAAGGAGTGTTAAAGAAACTACAGAGCATGTCAGCACAAGCAAATAGATACCTGTTCTTCTGTTTCTCCTCATCCCAGAGGGGGGCTCAGTTGTCAAGTGGCCAGTACCTTGAGGTGTGTGTGTGGGGGGGTGGGGGGATTTTAAAAGCTCAGACCCCATTAAATCACCTAACTAAGGGCCAGTTTTTCCAGTAGCACTCAGGACCAAGCAACTCCCATTGTGACTCTGAAATGCCTTAGCCATCCATGTGGACAAGTATTTAAATGCTGGAAGCCACTGGGGCTACTTGCTGTGGAAAGTAATCAGGATTTCTCCTTATGACATACTTGCATAGATGACAGGACCATGGTTAGCTCTTGGTTTTGAGTGAGGGAGAATGTGCCTGAGTTTCCCTTGCTGTGGTGCTCCCAGGCAAATGGGTAACATGGCTGGGGTGGAAGGAAAGGGGAGAGGAACATCCTGCTAAAATCTTTCCCATTTTCAGCGGGATCCAGATTTCTCTGCAGCTTTGCTTCCCCTGTGTATCTTTTTTGCAGCTGGAGGAACATAGGAGCCTGTGCAGACAACTTGAAACGTGACCTTGGATGCAAAATTACTGTAATCACGAATAAGAACACATTTAATCGTAGGTGGATACTGTTAGCCCTTCAGGGAGATATGGAGACATGAAACACATTTGTCTCTCACAAAGGTGTGATATAGTGCAACTCACTCCCTCAATTTGTGTTGTTTTTCTCTGTTATGTATGTCGGTTGCAAGCTCTTTGGGCATGAATTGTCTCTTGCTATATGTGTTTAAAGAGCCCAGTCCCACAAGGCCCCAATCTGAGGCCTTGTCCACGCTACACGGTGGATCGAGACTGCAGCGATCGATCCACTGGCCATCGATTTATCACGTCTGCTGGGGACTCGATAAATTGATTTCCAAGAGTGCTCCCATCTACACGGGTATTCCACCAGGTTGAGAAGAATAGTCAGTGTCAGTGGGAGAGCAGCCTCCTCTGACATTACCACACACAAAATGTTGTGGTGAGTATGTTGACTTCAGCTACACTATTTGCGTAGCTGAAGTAGATTGATGGTGCAAGTAAGTATAGGCAAGGTTGCATTTCTGATATGTAATACTATAGATCTACTACTCCTAACTTCTCTCAGTTTCCCTGTGGTCAATATAGCCTCATGGAAGATTGGGGTAAAGTGCGACTAGTAATTCTCCATGCAAATATCCACCTGTAACATTGGTTTTCCACCCCCCCAGGATGAGAGGATAGTGCCTGAATTTCATGGATGTATTTAAGGCTAGAAGGAGCTGCTAGATCATCCAGTCTGATCAGCTGAACACAGACCAGGGCATTTCACTCACTGACCCTGTCCAATTACTAAGTTGTAGCAACCTAAACCAATACCTAAACTGGCTCCTAAGTCACCTTGAGACACTTAGCAACAAAGGTCAGTGTGTTATGTATTGGGGTTGTAGATATAGATCTTGTTACAGTAACTGAGTTAGGTTAATAGGGGTCAGCCCGGCAGGTTTGGGCTAGTTCTAGTTAGTTCTGTGTAATGAAATAAATGGACACTTGCAACTGGCTCAAGCTCTCTGTTTCCAGTGATTTCTTCTAAACTGTGGAACTTCAAATGAAATAACATAGTGCTTTGAAAAGTTTTATTGCTGTTGCCAAAGTGGCAACTATGAGCTTCCTCCCTGATCCCCTCTCCCCAGGTGGGTAGACATTAATATTGCATTGGTGTACGATCTCAGCAACCTTATGGTGTCTTCAGTGTATGGCACAGGGCACCCGTAGGGTTTGATCTCTGTGAAAATGCAGCACAGCTGCTAATTGAAAATGTGAACTTGAAATAACACAAGTTTACCACCAACTGAGACCAAAACCATTGGTTTTACAGTACAAACAGAGTAGGGTGAAGCTGGAGAAGCCATTTTCTCCCATCTTTCTAGCTGTATATTTTTAGACCCTTTTTTTATTTATTTGCGAAATATTCATTAATGGCAAATTACTTCTTGTGCAATGTTACGTGCATGGCAGTGACTAACAAGGAAACTTTCTTTTATATGTTTAAATAACAAGACTTGAGTGTTTAGCTTAGCTGACAGCATGACAAAGGAGCAGAGAGAAGCAAATCGTTGGCCATTGGAAATTTCAGGGGGAGGGAGGAGCTGGAAAGGTTTACAGGGACAAATTAATGAAGCCTTACAAATTAATTAGGCTAAAGTTGTAAAGGAAGTGAAAATAGCAAGGGAAGCATTGATAATGGGCCCAATCCTCAGACAGTACAAATCAGTGCCGTTCCGAGTTCAAGCTTGAGGATGTGGTAGAATAAATTGCCTTGCCTATGAGATGCTATGGGTATGAGGTGTCCTAGAAATGAGCTTTCTGATGTTTCATTAGAGCAGGAGGCCGTGAGTTAAAGATGAAAGGGTTAACTCAGCTTAGCTGCAGCATGGGCTTTTTTAGAGTGGGTCTTTTTGACATACGGAGCAGTGTTTCAAGTCACAGTGGGATGGAGAGGCAGGGATATCTTGTGGGTGCCAAAGGCTGACCCTACCTACATTTTTCCCCCTCGTGAAAGAGACGTCACTGGAAAAGGGCTTCCTTTGGAGAAGTGAGAAAACAGTTGTTAGATGTGGAGAGGTGAAGATGACAATAGGCAGACTGTGAGGTACTTTGGACTTGAGGTGCTATTAAGGGCCAAGAAATAATTATATTGTTCATAAAATCTACCCACCGAGGCCTGTGCTAAAAATTGCACAGTCATTGCCTTTGCTGAGCAACATTTTTAAAAAAATACTTCTGTTGTTGAGATGACACAAACATTTTTAAAGCAATTTTCTTCCATCTCAGCCTTTTGGCTTATTTCTCGTCTTGCCTCAGTTCAACATCTGATATGTTCCTTATCAGAAGGTTATACCTGCCCTTGGAAATAGGTGATTTGAAGAGTGTAATGTCTCTTCCATCTCTGACAAATGGAATACTATCAATCAGTCTTTGACAAATCCCTTTTAGAGCCAGTGGGAGAGCAAAGACTCCCATTGACTTCATCCAGCAGATTTGGATCAAGCCCCCCAACACAGAGCACACTTTTGAAGGTGAGGAGAGAGAAATTAACTAAACACCAGGAGAGTTGTGTGCAGAAAAAAGGAGGACTGGGAAGAAAATTAACATGAGTGGAAGCAAAAAAGAAGAAAAGCTTGTTAGAAGAAAATGTGATTTGAAAAAGAAAAATCAGAGAAAAATTACTGATGGAGAATTAAAAACCAAGCCAACTAAGAAAGGTAGATGACAAAATGATAGTCATGTCTTGGAGAAGAGATATGATGGAAGAAATGGCTGAGGTTGAATGGGCTAAAGAAGTTATTAAAGAAAAAGAGCAACAAGACAGATGAAAGGACACCCAGAGAAATGGACAGTAGAGGGGTAAAGAAATGGCAGTGAAAGAATGGAAAATGAGAGGGAAGTAAACCAAGGGAGTCATGGTCTCATTCAGTCCTATTGAAGTCAATGAGAGTATTTCCATCAATTCCAGTGTGTTTTGGATCAGACCCATGGGGACCTGAATTGGCTCACTCATAAGATTTAGTTCACATTTTGTTTGTTTTTATATAATATTTGAAGCAGAATGCTACCGTAAACCCCTTACACACCCAGCTCTGACTCCACCCATGTTGGAGTCACTCAGGTGAAGTCGATGGAGTCATGAGTCATATGACTGTGAACAAGGGTGACTCACGGCTTAATATATAGATTTTTGAGTCACACTTCATATTAAGGGTGTGTTTTTAGAAACACGATACAAATAGTTCAGAAATGACTTGTTTTTTTCAATTTGAAAAAGAAAAAACAGAGAAAAATTGATAAAGTTGATATAGAATCCAACAGTCCAATGAGCATAATAATCTGATTTTTATATTAATGTGACATTTGTAAATGAGTTCCACATGTTTAACCCTTTATTAAGATATTTACTAATAATTTGTAAATCACTCTTAGATTAGAGTACAAGAAGTCCATATGTGGTTTAATCCATAAATGATCTTATGGACGTTCAATACATTATAAGTAGGTATTTTAATAAACGGTTAATTGATTGTTAATTGGCGGTTAGAATCTACTAACTCCTTCTACTGATGATTATAGTTTAGAGCACATGCTACTCACAGCTATATAGTACTTGTTCAAAGTGCTAAAGGAGCACTCAAGGAAGGCCAGACCATTGAGGAGGTGCTAAATGAATTCTTTGCATCTGCCTTCACTGCAAAGGATGTAAGGAAGATTCACTTATCTGAGCCATTCTTTCCCGTGATATATCTGAGGAACTGTTCCAGACTGAGGTGTCAATAGAGGTGGTTTTAGAACAAAATGATAAACTAAACAGCAATGAGTTACCTGAATCAGCAGATATTCACTCAAGAGTTTTGAAAGGAACTCAGATAGGAAATTGAGGAACTACTAAGAGTGGTACGTGTAACCTATTGCTTAAATTTGCTATTGAAATATCCCCTTTTAAAAAAAGATTTAGAGGCAATCCTGTTAGGCTGGGAAACCAAACTTTAGTACCAGGATGATTAGTTGAAACAAAATACTCAGATGCTTAGATTAACATGATGTGTTAGAGCAGAGTCAACACTGCTTTTGCAAAGGGAAATCATGCCTCGCCAATTTATTAACATTATTTGAGGTAGTCAACAATCAGCTGGACAAGGGGGATCCAGTGGCTATAGTGTACTTAGATTTACAGAAAGCCTTTGACAAGGTCCCTCACCAAAGGCTCTTAAGCAAAGTAAATAGTCATGGAATAAAAGATCCTTTAATGGTCCAAACTGTTTAAAAGTTAGGAAACAAAGAACAGGAATAAACTGTCAGTTTTCACAATGGTGAGGAGTAAATAGCAAAGTTCCCCAATGATCTGCTCTGGGATCCAGTGCAGTACAACATATTCATAAGTGATTGGAGAAAGGGTGTGTACAGGGAGGTCGCAAACTTGCAGACAATACAAAATTACTCAAAATAGTAAAGTCCAAAGGGAGGCCACTCAGCTGGGTGACTGGGAGACAAAACGGCAGATAAAAGTCAGTGTTGATAAGTGGAAAGGTAATAATGCCCATTGGAAAACATGATGAGGTCTAAATTAACTGTTGCCTCTCACAGCTGAGATCTTGGAGTCATCATGGACTCTTCTCTGAAACCATCTGTTTAGTGAGCTAGCAGAATGTTAGGAACCATTAGAACAGGGATAGAGAAGACAGAAAATATTATAATGCCACTACGTTCAGGCCCGTACGTGGGGATGGGAGTGCAAAGGGTGCAAACGCCGTCCCCCCCCCACCACCATGGTCCTCCAAGTAAGCATGAGGCTGGGATGGCGTGTTGCCTTAGCCTCCCTCCCCCCCGTGCTCTGGCTGGCCAGGGGAAGGCAGAAGTGGCCTGTTGCCCCAGCTCCCTCCCCCATGCTCTGGCAGGCTGGGAAAAGGCCGGGGCTGATTTTCCCTCCTCCCCCAGGAGGAAGGCTGGGGGCGGGGCTGGGCCACAGGGGTGAGAAAGCTACCAGCCCCTCTCACAGCTCACCCTCCCTCCCCCCAGAAATTCCTGACATGAGTCCATGGTATGCCCATACCTTGAATGGTGCATGCAGTTGTGGTCTCCTCATCTCAAAAAGGTTGCATTAGGACAGGAAAAAGTACAAAGGGGTTGGGAACACTTCCATAGGAGTAGAGATTAAACAGACTGGGACTTCTCAGCTTTGACAAAGAGTTGACTTCATATGGGAGACAGCTATCGAATCATGAATGGTATGGAGAAAGTGAACAAGGATGTGGTGGTGTTTTACCCCTTTACATAACATAAGAGTTATGGTTTGTACATTGGTTCACCCGGTGAAATCAATAGGCAACAGGTTTAAAATAGGGCTGTCAATTGACCTTCATTAATGCCTACGATTAACGCAGGACAGGATTAAAGTGTTAAAAAATTGAGTGCGTTAATCACAGGCATTAATGCTGCACTGCCTCTTTGAAGTGCCGCTCTGGCAGTGCAAGTGGAACCGGGGATCAGCTGGAGTGCCCAGATGATCCCCGGCTCCACATTGCGAAGCCTCTTTGAAGTGCCGCTCCAGCTTCTTAAAGGGGCAGCGCTGCATGGAGCCCGGGGTCAGCTGGGGATTCCAGCTGACCCCGGGCTCCACCTTGTGCTGCCCTTTTGAAATGCCGCCACGGCACTTCCAAGGGGCAGCGCTGCATGGAGTCTGGGGTCAGCTGGGAACTCCAGCTGATCCTGGGCTCCATGCAGTGCTGCCGCATTGAAACGCCGCCACGGGGCTTCAAAGGGGAGTTGCGCACGATTAATCGCATGATTAATCACAATTAAATTTTTTAATCGCTTGACAGCACTAGTGTAAAACAAACGTATGGAAGTACTGCTTGAAACAACACACAGCCAACTTGTGCCAGAGGAAGTTATGAAGAATAACTGGGTTTAAGAAAAGAATTCAACAAGTTCATGGAGGATAAGTCCAGCAATGTTTGTTAGCCAAGATGTAACCCCATGCTCTGGGTGTCCCTAAATCTACAACTGCTGAGTCTGGATGACTGGATGGATCACTCTAAATTGCCCTGTTCTGTTCATTAACTCTGAAGCATTTGGCACAGGCCACTGTCAGAAGACGGGTTATTGATGAATCGTTCATCTGACCCACTATGGCCATTCTTATCTGAATCATGCTTGTAGAATCACTTATTACCCCTTTTTAAATGCACCCCGTTTTTATTTATTATACATATCCATTCACCCTTTCACAATCCTTACTGAGCACGCCACACAGGGATTCTTTCGGATATCTTGTGGCCCCAGTGTTATGTAGCTCTTGTACCTCCCTCTCATTCGCTGGTAAATTGGCCTCAGGATCTGGGCCACTGTTTTCAGAACAGCTGTCATTCATATCTTTGGAAAACAGCCATGTGCATTCAGTTTGTGTGACACCCTGACCCCAGCGAGGAGCTTAGCTGGATCCAAAGAACATATGGTGCCTGGTTCACAGTGCGCAGGGATAAATGTGCTTTACAGAGTTTGAAATCAATGAGAGGAGCCTTGTGTGTTTTTAAATATTACTTCTAAAACCCAAGCATCACAAAGTGCTGTACTAAGTCAAATTACTTATTGATGCACTTTTGTAAAATAACTTCCATGTACAGTATTACCCATGTAACTTTCATCGGTGTAACTACTTTAGCATATCTGCTAACTGCTTACAAGAGTGATACATCTACTTTGCAGCTTACAGCTTGCTTGGCATTTTTGGGGCAGTAAGTTCACTAGGTTCTAATTTTCTTGAGTAGCTTCTAAACAAGTTTCCCCTGGCCGCTTTAGTTCTAATCTGTTGCCCAGGCTATGGTTGATCTTGAGTAGAAATGTCTCATTGGGTCACATTGCATCATGATTTGGTGAGGGGTTGACTATCCATATAAAGTGTTAGGAAAGGTGGCCTGGGAATCTAGTCACAAGAGGCTCTGTTGCAAGAGATTTTCCTCACTTTTCCTCACTAATGTCCACATTGACATTAGTGTTCTGCAGATCAGGGTCTTAAAACTATTTCACAACCCTTGATTAGATGGAACAAGGTAGATCAACTCATGTATTGAGGCAATATGAGTTTCATCCCTTGGTTATTTTATCTTTTCAATTATATATCAGCTGTGCAAGTCACCATAGTAACTAGCTGAGCTAATGGGTTAGCCACTTCAGTTCACTATCAGTTATCCTGGGTATTCTCACGGCAGAAAATCATGGTTGGAATTTTCAGGGCATTCAGAGCCCATGTCCCACTGAAAATCAAACTCTTTCTAACCCCTCTTTCTGTGATGACCTTACAGATCTTGTTTTCCCATATTGACAAGAATGAAATTTAGTCTGCACTGATGATTTGTCTCGGCTGGTGCAGTCTAGAGCCAGCTATTGATATAAATGCACCCATGCTGCAGAGTGAATGCCGCTCTGATGGTGGGGTGAACACCGCCAGTGAAAGTCATGCCTGCATTTCATGACACCCCTTTAGCTGCTCTATATCAGCACAGCTCTGTTGGCTTCAATGGGTCTGCATGTGTAACACCTGCAGACCACCATCATCTGTGTGCAGAATCGAATCTGTAACCTCTGGAGCTTAGTGCATGAGCTTTCCCGCATAAGCTAAAAGCCAGCTGGCTGCAGAGCAGACTCATTATTCTTTCTGTAAATGGCCCCAATGCCAATAGCTGGGACAGTCAGAAGGTGTGTGGTTACACAGGGCTATGCACCTTGAGGATCTGGTGGTTGGGGTGGTATTGGGACAAATTTCCGAAGTGGACAAGGCCTAAGGCAACTATAGAGTAATTACGATGTATGATACAGCAGGAATTGATCTCTGGCAGTGAAAGTCAAGTTCACCCTGTCAGGCTGGACTGTATTGAATGACCTGGAGTTTCATCTTTTTTTAAAAAATGATGTTATAGGTATCTTATTAAAACTAGTGAAACTTGTGCTGCAGTGTCCTTCATCTTCAAAGCTGATGTTACTACACTTTCATTATTCGACCCATCAGGCAGCAACATTTTCATAAAGGAATAAGATTGTCTGCTGCTGCCAGGGTGGTGCTCATTGCTGAATAAACTGGATTTTCACCCAACCATGACAGTTTGGATTATAACATTTAGAATCTGTTGCTTCAGTAACTTTTCTTAAACAAAGATCATGGCACAACGGGAGCCTTTAAAACCACAGGAGGGATGGGGGAAGCATTTTAAAAGGGCTTCAGGTTTCATGTACGGATTAAGAGAAATCCACATGGGAGAGGTTAATAGAGTAATGCTTTTCTTAGTGATGATGGGGAGCATAGGAAAACAATCCTTTGTATGTCTTAGCTCCATTCTCTTATCCTAACGCTCTAATATTTGATTGCTTCTCACTGCTACTAACAGGTGAAACTTAAGGGATTCAGATTTCTGTACAGATAAGTGTCTGGACTTTTGAGCCCAAACCACAGTCTCAAAACTGAACAATTTCACCCTTTAGATTATTAAAAATCTGCCTCCACACAGCTACTACCTTATCTAGTGGGCTAAAGCAGAAACTATGATTCTGTAAGCCTCCCTTCTTTGAGATGGTGTATATATACATATCTCAATCTAAATTTTATGACTTGAGTCAATCATTAAATCCAGACATAGAATCCTACGGTTGGAAGAGACCTCAGGAGGACACCGAGTCCAACCCCCTGCCCAAAGCAGGACCAACCTCACCTAAATCATCCCAGCCAGGAAGTTCTCAAGCCAGAACATAAAAACCTTTAGGGATGGAGATTCCACCACCTCCCCAGGGAACCCATTCCAGTGCTTCCCCACCCTCCTATAGTGAAAGAGTTTTTCCTAATATCCAACCTAGACTTCCCCACTGTACTTGAGACCATTGCTCCTTGTTCTGCCATCCGTCACTATTGAGAACAGCCTCTCTCCATCTTCTTTGGAACCTCCCTTCAGGTAGTTGAAGGCTGCTATCAAATCCCCCCTTGCTCGTAAGAACATAAGAACGGCCGTACTGGGTCAGACCAAAGGTCCATCTAGCCCAGTATCCTGTCTGCCGACAGTTGCCAATACCAGATGCCCCAGAGGGAGGGATCACAACAGGTAATCCTCATGTGATCCCTCCCCTGTCACCCATCTCTTCTCTTCTGCAGGCTAAATAAGCCCAAATCCCTCAGCCTCTACTCGTAAGTCATGTGCTCCAGCCCCCTAATCATTTTTGTTGCCCTCCACTGGACCCTCTCCAATGCCTCCACATCCTTTCTGTAACAGGGGCCCAGAATTGGACACAATACTATAAATGTGGCCTCACCAGTGCTGAATAAAGGGGAATAATCACTTCTCTAGATCTGCTGGCAATGTTTCTCTTAATGCACCCTAATATGCTGTTAGCCTTATTGGCTACAAGGGCACCCTGTTGACTCATATCCAGCTTCTCATCCACTGTAATCCCTAGGTCCTTTCCTGCTAAACTACTGCTTAGAGCAGTCTGTCCCCAGCCTGTAGCAGTGCTTGGGGTTCTTCCATCACAAATGCAGGACTCTGCACTTGTCCTTGTTGAACCTCATCAGATTGTCCATTTGTTTCACTTTGCAAAGCAGGTCTAGGAATTTTTCTCTAATAAGATTTTTTATGAGAGTCCCACTATTTCAGCCCCTGATCCCTGACAGAATCTCCCATTTCCTTGTGTTATTTCTTGGGCACTACTAAATTCACGGCCAATTTTGGTCACGTTCATGGCCATAGGATTTTAAAAGTGGTACATTTCATGATTTCCACTGTTTAAAACTGAAATTTCATAGTATTGTAATTGTAGGGATCATGACTCCAAAAGGAGGTTTGGGGTGGTCACAAAATTACTGTAGGAGGGTTGTGGCACTGCAACCTTACTTCTGCACTGCTACTGGTGGTAATGCTGCCTTCACAGCTGGGCAGCTGGAGAGTGACAGCTGCTGGCCAGGATCCCAGCTCTGAAGGCAGAGTTGCCATGAGCAGCAGCGCAGGTGTAAGGGTGGCAATACCATACCATGATATCCTTACTTCTGTGCTGCTGATGGTGGGGTGCTGCCTTCCAAGCTGGACACCTGGCCAGAAGTCACTGCTCTCCAGCTGAAGTCAACACAGAAGTAAAGACAGCAATATTGAGACCCTCGTAAAATAACCTTGTGACCCTCTACAACTTCCTTTTGGGTCAGGACCCCTGGGAAATATATGTCGTATGGAGTAAAAGCACATAAAAGGCCAAATTTCACAAGGGGAGACCTGATTTCATGTTCCATGATGCATTTTTCATGGCTGTGAATTTGGTAGGAACCTCATTATTTCCCCACTTCTGTTGTCAGTTGGGAAAGCAGCTGTCATGCCTTAGATCACCTTTGGGTGAGATTAGCAAGTCATTGATTCTCACTGTTACTCGCTTCCCAACTTGTAAAAATGGAGCCTTGATCCTTGAAAGTGGGGGTATTGATCCTTCTTTGTCCCCCTTTTGTCTTGTTTCTTCATATCGTGGGATCTTCAGTCCAGGGTTTGGGCACAGGGTCTGGAATGACATTGCTGCTGACTTTGAGCAGTTTTGTGCTGTAAATAATTGTGTGGGAAGCTCATTGCTGTTTCATACTTTATTCACACTTATTGTCCCACCTTTGCTCAGTACTTATTCACCCTGCATAGTTGCTCTGTTGCGCTGAATTAACAAGTTACGGGGGTCACACAATGAGGTAGACGAGAATGCAAAGGTATCCTGCCGGCTGCCTCCAACCTTGAACCACAAGTGAATCCCATAAATATTAAATATTGGATGGAAGGTTTCGAAGACTCTTGATAGAAATACTACCAAATGAGAAATACCAGGAGGATTTACACCATACTCTGATTTAATTATTTCTTATGAGGCATTTTGTCCTGTCAAGGCATTCGTCCTTTGCTGTCAAATCACCAAGTGCCAATTTCCTTTTTCCAAACAGTCCCTGTAATGCACTGATAATAAATAAGAATGAAAAATTGTGGATATGATTATTGTAATTTTCAGTGTCATGATAAAATAATAATCCTTTTACCTATGCTGCCTATGCTGTATATTCATCTACGGCCTCCCACACTTCGGTTTTCTTGTGCAGTTTCTTATAGTTCTATAGTAGTTGGTTTGTCCTTAATGTATTCAAAAGTACAAGAAAAAGAGTGACTTTTTGTAAGTATCGCCACATTATTTGTCAGGGTGACTGAACAAAGGGTGGAATTTTAAGACGTTACTCACTTGCCCACTAGCCAGGGGGAATTGGTTCTTATGTCCAGAACTAAGTTTGGATTTAGGCCTGTGCTCTTAAATTATTGTTTTTTTATTTTTTTTGCTGTAGCAGCTAAGTGCTTCAGTCAGCAGTTGGGGTCCTATAATGCTACTACCGCACAGACATTTATTAAAAGGACAGTCCCTCCCCAACATGCTTATTGTGTAGGTTAAATCAGACAAAATGTGAAAGCTGAACTCCTGACACCCTGCAGTTTTCAAAATGTTACATGGCCCTTTTTGGGCAAGAGTAAACCTATTAACTCTGTTGCCCCTGCTGACTAATTCAAACCTGAGTAACTACCTCTCCCCTACCAATTTTTCATGCACTTTCAATTGGCTCTGGCATTGCTTTAGATTCATGGAGTTTAAAGCTGGAAGGGGCCATTTGATAAGTTAGTCAGACTGCTTTTATAACAGGGGCCAGAGAATTTCACCTAGTTAGCTCAGGCAGTTCTTCAATTTCTGTCCTAAATGTTTATGTAGTGTTCCTTATGAAGTTATCAGCTGCCAGGTTTCATTACACAGGTAGCCCCCTTGTAGTGGAGGAAGAATGGGATGGATGTACAATTTGTTATGCTTGTAAAGTGCATTAGGTTCCTTCTGGTTGAAGGGTGCCACATACATTTGGGCTACAATTTTCAAAGTTGCCTAGGAAAATAGGAAGCTCAATTCTTATTAATTCTAATGGGAATTAAGTATCCAAATCCCATAAGTAGCTTTGAAAATAATCTTTAATGTATAGGCATCTAAGAACAGCAATTCAGAATTAGTTCAATAATTTGTGTAGTTCTGAATCAGATGCTTCAGAAGGGGGAAAAAAAGTCCCTATGGTAGACACTTAGGGTATATCTACACTAGCCCCCTAGTTCGAACTAGGGAGGCTAATGTAGGCATTCGAAGTTGCAAATCAAGCCCGGGATTTAAATATCCCGCACTTGATTTGCATCTTCCGATTGCCATTTTTGAAATTTACAAGTCCGGACTAACTGCCCGCGTCTACACGCGGCAGGGACCCGGTAGTTCGAATTAAAGCCCTAGTTCGAACTACCTGTTATTCCTCCTGCAAGGAATACCTTCGAACTACCTGTTATTCCTCCCTAGTTCGAACTATAGGGTAGGTTCATAACTGTCTGGATAACCGTTCTCAGAAGTAGTAATTAACAGTTCACAATCCTGTTGGAAGGGCATAACAAGTGGGGTTCTGCAGGGGTCTGTTTTGGAACCGGTTCTGTTCAATATCACAGAATTGTAGAATCATAGAGCTGGAAGAGACCTCAGGAGGTCATCAAGTCCAGCCCCCTGCCCAAGGCAGGGCCAATCCCAACTAAATCAACCCAGCCAGGGCTTTGTCAAGCCGAGACTTAAAAACCTCTAGGGATGGAGATACCACCACCTCCCTAGGGAACCCATTCCAGTGCTTCCCCACCCTCCTAGGGAAATAGTTTTTCCTAATATCCAACCTAGACCTCTCCCACTGTAGCTTGAGACCATTGCTCCTTGTTCTGCCATCCATCACTACTGAGAACAGCCTCTCTCCATACTCTTTGGAACCTCCCTTCAGGAAGTTAAATGCTGCTATCAAATCCCCCCTCACTCTTCTCTTCTGCAGACTAAACAAACCAAAATCCCTCAGTCTCTCCTCGTAGTCAGGGGCAGCCCTTGACTATAGGCCAACTCGGCTGTTGCCTAGGGTGCTGCCTTCAACGGGGCACCCAAGGCACCTGATGATGATGTCATGGGGCGCCCGGGGCGCCCGATGATGATGTCACCCCATTGACAGCCATGCAGGCGGGGGCGCCGATCACGCATTCTGCCTGGGGCGCCAGCTGCTGCAGCCCTCCTCGGGCCGCTCCTGCTCATAGGTCATGTGCTCCAGCCCCCTAATCATTTTAGTTGCCCTCCGCTGGACCCTCTCCAATACATCCACATCCTTTCTATAATGGGGGGCCCAGAACTGGACACAATACTCCAGATGTGGCCTCACCAGAGCCGAATAAAGTGGAATAATCACTTCTCTGGATCTGCTGGCAATGCTTCTCCTAATGCACCCTAATAAGCCATTAGCCCTCTTGGCTACAAGGGCACACTGTTGACTCATATCCAGCTTCTCATCCACTGTAATCCCCAGGTCCTTTTCTGCAGAACTGCTACTTAGCCAGTCAGTCCCCAGCCTGTAACAATGCTTGGGATTCTTCCATCCCAAGTTCAGGACTCTGCACTTGTCCTTGTTGAACCTCATCAGATTTCTTTTGGCCCAATCCTCTAATCTGTCCAGGTCATTCTGGACCCTCTCCCTGCCCTCCAGCATATCTAACTCTCCCCCTAGTTTAGTGTCATCTGCAAACTTGCTGAGGGTGTAATCCATCACCTCATCCAGGTCATTAATAAAGATATTGAAGAAAACCGGTCCTAGAACAGATCCTTGGGGCACTCCACTAGAAACTGACCACCAATTTGACATCGAGCCGTTGATCACTACCTGTTGGGCCCGACAGTCTAGCCAGCTTTCTATCCATCTTACAGTCCATGTATCCAATTCATATTCCCTTAACTTGCTGGCAAGAATATTGTGGGAGACAGTATCAAAAGCTTTGCTAAAGTCAAGGTATATCACATCCACTGACTTTCCCATATCCACAAAACCAGTTACCTCATCATAGAAGCTAATCAGATTGGTCAGGCACGACTTCCCATGTTGACTATTCCTGATCACTTTCCCCTATTCCAAGTGCTTCAAAATGGATTCCTTGAGGATCCCCTCCATGATTTTTCCGGGGACTGAGGTAAGGCTGACTGATCTGTAGTTCCCTGGATTGTCCTTCTTCCCTTTTTTAAATGGGCACTACATTTGCCTTTTTCCAATCATCCGGGATCTCTCCTGATCTCCACGAGTTTTCAAAGATAATGGCCAAAGGCTCCGCAATGACATTTGCCAACTCTCTCAGTACCCTTGGATGCATTAAATCTGGGCCCATGGATTTGTGTATGTTGAGCTTTTCTAAATAGTTCCTAACTTGCTTTTTCCCCACCAAGGGCTGTTCGCCTCCTTCCCAGACTGCATTGCCTAGTGCATTATTCTGGGAGATGACCTTGTCTGTGAAGACAGAGGCAAAAAAAGCATTGAATACAGCTTTTCCCACATCATCTGTCACTAGGTTACCTTTCTCATCCTGTTGGGGCCCCACACCCTCTCTGAACACCTTCTTCTTTCTAACATGCCTATAGAAACCTTTCTTGTTATCCTTCACATCCCTTCATATCTTCATCAATGATTTAGATGATGGAACAGAGCGTACGTTTATTAAGTTGCAGATGGTACCAAGCTGGGAAGGGCTGCAAGTGCTTTGGAGGGTAGAGTCATAATTCAAAATGATCTGGACAAACTGAAGAAATGATCTGAGGTAAATAGGATGAAGTTTAATACGGACAAATGCAAAGTACTCCACTTAAGAAGGAACAATCCATTTCACTCATACAGAATGGGAAGTGACTGTCTAAGGAGTACTGCAGAAAGGGATCTAGGGATCATGGTGGACCACAAGCTAAATATGAATCAGCAGTTTGACACTGTAGGAAAAAAAGCAAACATGATTCTAGGATGCATTAACAGGAGTGTTGTGAGCAAGACACGAGAAGTCATTCTTCTGCTGTACTCCGCACTGGTTAGGCCTCAACTAGAGTATTGTATCCCGTTCTGGGAACCACATTTCAAGAAGATGTGGAAAAATTGGAGAAGAGCAACAAAAATGATTAAAGGTCTAGAAAACAAGACCTATGAGGGAAGGCTGAAAGAATTAGGCTTGTTTAGTTTAGAAAAGAGAAGACTGAGAGGGAACATGATAGCAGTTTTCAAGTCTCTAAAAGGGTGTTACAAGGAGGAGGGAGAAAAATTGTTCTTCTTGGCCTCTGAGGATAAGACAAGAAGCAGTGGGCTTAAACTGCTGCAGAGGAGGTTTAGGTTGGACATTAGGGAAAACTTCCTAACTGTCAGGGTGGTTAAACACTGGAATAAATTGCCTAGGGAGGTTGTGGAATCTCCATCACTGGAGCTATTTAAATGCAGTTTGGGTAGACATCTGTCAGGGATGGTCTAGATGGTGCTTGGTCCTTCCATGAGGGCAGGGGACTAGACTTGATGACCTCTCGAGATCCCTTCCAGTTCTAGCATTCTATGATTCTATTCTTTAAATTCACCTTTTTGTATTCTGTGATTCTATGATTTTATGAAATGTGAACATTTCTCAATAGCCATAAAACATCTAATAATATTTTAGATCCTACTGTTTTATCTTTACAGTATATTACAAAAAACAAAGTCCAAAATGTTCCAAAGTTAGCACTAACTTTTATTGATTCATGAAAGTCTGTTAAAACAGAGTGATGCATTTTCTCCAAGACATTTCCACTGTAAGCAGATTATTGTTAATTATTATTCCATGTGTAAGGGTTAACACAGCATGAAAACTTCAAGGGACTTCACTGGTGACATAGCTTTCATGGCTTTCACTTTTGAAGCCAATAGCCTCTTTTTAGCTGTAATGGTGATTTCTGTTATAATTAATCAATTGTACATTATGAACGTGTTGCTCTACTTTGGAAATGTAGGTGGTGGCTTCCAGAGGCCTTGTTGTTGCCTCTGCGTATCACAGCATTTTAGCTGCAATACATTTAATCAATGTAAGAAGAAGAACAGCAAGAGCCACAGTAAAAATTATTTCCACTTATTCAGCTATGACAGCAAATCAAGATCTTCCTGCTGTAGAGGCATAACATTCTGAAAACCCACTAGAAATATGCTGTATGTGATACCTGGTGCAGAATAGATTTGCGGGTTGTTAGATTATTTTCCACTCTTCATCTGCTACCAGCTTAACAGGGATATTCATGTTCAGAGGGTATATTTCATTCATTTCTGACGCATATTCAGATACTTGAATGGAGTGGGGACTCTAAAGCGTTGGTTGGTTGGTTGGTTTTTGCCCAGTAAAACTGTTTCCCTTGAGAAGATGATTTTTCTACTGACAGTTACGCCAGTACAAAATCCACATGTAGACTATAGTTCCTTTGCACAGTTTTGTAAGAGGATAGAGGCCTTTAAAGTGGGGACTAAATGCCATTTGGGACCTTATTGTAAGTGAGAAACAGGCCCATTGATTTCAACAGGGAAGTATTGCCTTTCTACAGAATTTTTCAACAATCCAGTCAACGTCCATAGAACATAGGAACAAATGTGAGTGAAGTGCCCTACTCCTGTTGATTTTTCTGTGGGAGTTGGATTCTTTCCCAGCTATTCAGCCTGAATTTTCCTTTTCTTATTTTCTTCCCATTGGTCCTACACATACCCACCATAAATACATTTTCTCCAACTTCTGTGGTTCCCCCTTCAGATATTTACAGGCAGAAATGGCCCACCACAGTGCTTCCTTAGCCAAGAATGTGCTAACATGAAGACATCTGCTGGTGGAAATATTCTAGTAGGCATCTGAGTACAACCTGCCTTCCTAATTATTACATGTCATGTTTAATTGTATGACTGAAAATATCAAATCAGACTACCTCCGATGACATGTTGTGACTGAAACAACTCACAGTCATTCACAATGGGACGTGTTGCCCGGAAATTGAAATATTTGTTCTTATTTGACACAAATTGTAATTACTTCTCTAAAGAACCTGAAGGTCCCCCCTCGGCAATCACACTTTTCTTTCTAATTAGTATCATGTTTTCCGCTGAAAATGGTTGGTATGGGTGTTCATTATCCCAATCATTTCTGTAGCAATTGTCAGAGATTTCAGGCAACTGAGCAGAAGAAAATCCTGTTGTGCAAATAGTAGCTTGTAACCTCAGAAATTTCCCAGATGTGGGACAAATTCTCTGTGGATGTAAATAGGAGAAACTCGATTTAAGTTAACAAAAGTATCCTCACTTACATCAGGAGAGAATTTAGCCCTCATGTATTTTAAATCGAGGCAGTTAAAGCTGCATATCAAACCAGACTTCAGCTGCATTAAAGCTATGTGACTCCATTAACTTCCCTGGAGAGAGCTGGATTTACATTAGCTGACTATTTCAATGGATAACTTGTTGTAACATTCTGATTTTCTTGTAAGGTCCAGTATTGCCAACCCTATGTGTTCCAAGATCATGAGTCAGGTGCCTCAAAATCAAGAGCTTTATTATTATTTTTAAATTGGTTCTTTTATTTGACTTTTAGTTTTTGAACCATTTAGAATCAGACTTGTCTCTGAGAGGAGGAGGGCTAGAGACTTACTCTTTTTTTTTAATGAAAGGTGAGGTTTTTCATGTAATTACTAGGCAACACTCTAAAGTGGACTAGAAGTTGATACACCTCTTAGGCTATGTCTAGACTGCATCCCTCTGTCGACAGAGGGATGCAAATCAAGCACGTCGAAATTGCTAATGAAGCCGGGATTTAAATATCCCGCACCTCATTAGCATAAACATGGCCGCCACTTTTTTTCGAAATGGAGTTTTTCCAAAAAAAACCCGGCAGTCTAGACGTGGATCTGTCTAAAATAAACCCTTTTTCGACAGATCCTGTATTCCTCAAAAAATGAAGTTTACAGGATCTGTCGAAAAAGGGTTTATTTTCGACGGATCCACGTCTAGACTGCCAGTTTTTTTCGAAAGAACTCCGTTTTGAAAAAAAGTGGCAGCCATATTTATGCTAACGAGGCACGGGATATTTAAATCCCGGCTTCATTAGCAATTTCAACGTGCCTAAACTACATCTCTCTGTCGACAGAGAGGTGTAGTCTAGACACACCCTTAGATGTTGCCACTGCCATGTGTGGTTGAATCCATATGCCTTTACTGAATTTTTAATCAACACTGACTCCAACAAATTTCCCAAGGTGAAACTGGCTCTTTTCCAGGCAACAGGCATACGGCCAATGCATTAGAAGGCTTAAGTGGATCTTAAGAAATAGATAGGTATTGTGCTGGCATTTTGCACAATGATGAATTTTGCCCTAACTCAAGTCAAGGATTTTGCTCAAATAATGGCTGAGTAAGGGTCTAGGGATTTACCCCTCTGGATTCAACAAGAGTTTTTAGATTTGAGGAACCTCTGAAAATCAGAAGAAAATGTAGTTTGTGATTAAGTCATTGTCCTGGGACTCCAGAATTTAGCAGCTCATTGTCATTTGGGAGCTCTGTCACATGTTTCCCGTATGACTTTGGAGAAATCATATGGGCTTTCTGCGACTTAGTTCCCCTGTGAAATGCTACTTCACAGACGTGTCATGAGAACTAATGCCTGTGATTTTCCCAGTGCACCCAGAGATTCTGGTAGTTGGGGCCATAGAAGTGCCGCGGTACCTCATAGATAGCTGCATCAATTGATCTATCATGCATAGATATGTAGATCACTAGATATGCTTATAGCTGTTGAAACACACCAACGCAAATATGCCATTTTTTTTTATTCCCTCTGCAGTCCTGACAGATGTGTTCTCAGGAAGGTTCTGCCATATTCCACAGCTGAACGGAGACCGTATGTTATTGAAACAAAAGAAGATTAATTAGGCTGTCATTGTGTGAAATTGGGTTTGTGGATGGCAGGCACACTCAGAAGCCTGCATGGAGTTTGGCCATTTTTTTAATTGTTGGGGAAAAGCGAAATGGAAGGGAGGGGGCGGAAAACCTTGGCACACAACTGCCGGCGTACATGTGACAGGATGTTTACCTCAGGGGCCGTGCACTGTTCATTCAGGCGGAGTGATGCAGTAGTAAACCTTGCCTACAGATAGCTGGCAAGACTCATGAAGAGGTTGTGTGGGTGGGATGGAGAAGAAACAGAGGACTGCATCGCTGTGTGTTTATTCAAATTGATACACTCATCTCTGAGTTTCTTTAGTTACAAATCAGTGTGTCCAGGATGCCAAACCATCCCGGGGCATATGTTATGAAGTTTCTGTGGACACAGAAAGCTTGATCCAGCCCACGGCAAGGAGGAGAAGTGTGTTTGTGTCTGCAAGTGGGGCCAGTGGCTTTGCAGCAAGGGAAACTGAGTGACAAAAAAAAAAAAGGGACATGCCTAGGGAAGGATAGATGGTAGGCACATTACTACTCTCCCTTGCAGCAGAGAGAGCTTCAAGCTCCAGCCATGGCTAGATCGGCACACACCCTGGCCAAATGCTGGTCCCCTGGCCGGTAAAGCCTGCTTCTGGAAGCTATGTTGGCTGGCTCTAAGCCCCTATGAGAGACCAAGGCAGGCGTGAGCCAAAACTGGCCCGGTGCTTGATTTCATGTGGCCTGCATGCCCCACCTTGTCCCATTCCAGGGAGAAGCCTCGGAGCCCTGCCTTTGGGCCGGAGCAGTGAGCACTAGCTTGATATGCCACAGGGGGCTAGCCCTGAGCCTTGACACAGGCTGTGGCCTGCTATTGCTTTTTCTGAGGGTCAATGGCCCATGAGAGACACATTTCCCCAATCTTGGACTAAGGCTTTGTCTACAACTAACCCGTTTGGTAAAACTTTTGTTGCTCAGGGGTGTGAAAAAACACCCCCTGATGGCCAGAAGTTTCACCAGCAAAAGTGCTGATGTGGATAGCCCTGCTGCCAACAGAGTTAAAGCTGCTCTTTGGGGGTGATTTAATTCTGCCAGCAGGAGAGCGCTCTCCTCTCAGCAAAGAGTGGCTACACAGGAGACCTTACAGCAGCACGGCTGGGCCGTAGTGTAGACATAGCCTTATAGTGCCATAACAACTGTCTGTTGCTGAGAGCTCTCAGCCGTGGGCTATATTTAGAATTACAGCAGAGCTGCGTCTAGCTTACCGAAGGAGGATTTTTCAGTATCAGTTCATTAAAATTCAACATGCAAAATTCAGAATGCAACTGACCTGTTAAAAAAATCTGCAATTGGGAAATATTTGGCTGTCCATGCTTTGAGAGATCTGGTTTGTTTATATCTTTCCTAAGAAACAGGAATTGAACATTGGGTTCAAATGGTTTTCATTGAGTTTTGTTGAACCATGTGCAATTCAAAAGACCACTTGTATCCTTTTCTTCTACTGTGAGCGATCTCCTGGCTTTGCTAACAGTATTCTGCTTCCCTGAATTCAAGTGGATATGATAATCTTAGTGCCTGTCTTCAGCTGTCATGGATTAGAAATGAAAAATAGCTGCTACATTTTTACACCAGAGGTGGCTGCATTCCGATTGTGGGCGATTTGCCTATCGGGGACTACATCACCCTTCTGTGTATGAGGGTAGGGAATGGAAGGGAGAAAATGTTGCAAAAAAACCCACAGCAAACCGAGCAGTCTTTGCTTGTCAGGGGGAGGATTCGTGGACGCAGGCGATACTACCTCTCCACTCCAAAGGCCTACATGTCCTGCAAATACCGTGGAGTGCTGCTCCTCCAGGCACTGCTCTGGGCTGCCCCTCTTGTTAGCTGCACAGCCTCTGAACTGGTAGCTGGTAGCTGGTCTCTTGTTATAAAATCAAGAGACCCAGAGTCAGCACTTCAGAGAGTGACATTAGCCACAGCAGGACACTGCATCCCCACGAAACGTATGGAGATGCTGAGGGCATGCTGCTGACATGGGGGAAGAAGGTAAACAAGACATGTACCTTGCACTTTCCTCTGGTGTGCTAGCCACAAATGCCATGGATGGATGGGATTACAGTTTTAGAGTAGCTATACGTAGGACAGACATCGGATAATAGAGAGCTCTTCGATCTGGGTGACAAAGGTCTAGCACGTCCCAATGGCTAGAAGTCTAAGCTAGAAAAATTCAGAGTAGAAATATGGTGCAACTGTTCCACAGTGAGATAATTAACCATTGGAACAACTTACCAAGGGTTTCAGTAAATCCTCCATGATGGTTAATTTTGAAATCAAGATGGGATTTTTTTCCCCTTAAAGATTTGCTCTAGTTCAAAGGCTGGGGGGGGGGCACGAGTAATCCGGCCTGTGTTATATTGGAGGTCAGACTAGGTGATGGTGGGTTATAGACCCAAAAGAGACCATTGTACAGTGCTTAGACTTGTGCACTTGATCCTGTCTGTGCCACACAGTGAAGGGGCTTAGTTCTGCTGTTCCATCGTGGCAGGCCTTGGCCAGTATGCTTGCACTGGCATCAATGAGGGCAGGCCGTGTCCCATGGCTGCTGCCCACCCGCAGCTCCTGCTGAATCCCCCAGAAATTGTGGGTGCTTGTCTGCCCCTCAGGATTACCCTCTGAACCCAATATTATCATGAGCCTTTGGGAATGGCTGAGTTCTTTTCTTGTAGTCGGTATGAGCAGAGGGCACTCCTGCTACAAAAGATCATCCCTGGAGCTTGTGTCTCAGTTTAAAGGCCTGATCCTACACACCTAGGCTACGTCTATACTATGAGTTTTCTTGGCAAAAAATATGCTAATGAGGGACTCATTTGCATGAGTCGTGATCTCATTTGCATATTTTCTGCCAATCTGTTTTTGCACTAGGAGTTTTTGTGCAAAAACAAGCTGTGTGGATGTTTTCTTTTTGTGGAAAATTCCCCTTTTCCTCAAGATCCTTATGCCCCAAAAAAGGAGGTATACCGATCTTGCAGAAAAAGGGGGTTTTGCACAAAAAGAAAACGTCCACACTGCTTGTTTTTGCGCAAAAACCCATAGCACAAAAATGGATTGGCAGAAAATATGCAAATGAGATTGTGACTCATGCAAATGAGTCCCTCATTAGCATATTTGTTGCCGAGAAAACTCATAGTATAGACATAGCCTTACAGTGAATGGAGTTTGGCCACTGATTTGACAGGGCTTGAACTTGTCTCCGACGAGAGATGAGAGGTGCTATACAGGTGCTATCCATTACTGCTGACCAGGGCAACATTCCACTGAAATATGGAAAATACTTGGATCTCAATTAGTGCAATTAAATATTTCACCTTGCTTTCCCAAGGTGTTTTGAAGATGAAATCCCCAAATACATAACACATATTGTGCAACTTTTCTTTTGCTCTGTCATGTTCAATAAATGGTACTTGTCGAAGGTCACTGATCTTGGCTCTGTGGTTTGCTGAGCCAGCTGAAGCTTGCCTGACCTGAAGTGTCCTCTTCTCCAATGATATGCAACCTCCATCTGTTTATATTACAAGGTCCATGGTGCACAGCCAACTTTTTTTTAACCTGATTTTACAAGCCTTTCATGTTTTCTCCCAGGGTTCGTGACCCTGCTGTGTCTGCAGATTCCATTTGAGAGACTGATGGAGACATTTGACCTTTTTGTTAAATGCTCATGCAAAGCATTTGGAGGGAATAGATATAGTTCTTGAAAGAATCCAATAAGAAAGCAAAAACAAAAGGTGGTTGGCTATTTTACTTTCCAATTCAGAACATGTTGATGAATAAGGCTATGGAACTCATTGCCACTAGATATTATTAGGGCCTAGAATGAAGCAGGATTCGGAAGGGGGAGGAATTAGACATTGATATGGAGAACAAGAATATCCAGACTTATGACTTAAATTGTGAAATCTCTAGGGCAGAGATCCTCTTTTTGTTCTGTTTTTTTGTACAGCTCCTAGCACAATTGGGTCTTGATCCATGACTAGAGCTTTAGGCACTAAGACAATACAAATAAAATAAATGATAGTATTACTTAATTATGTTTATTACAGCAAATCTAAAAATAAGAGTGTTGGAAGGGATATGCTTTACCACTTAACCTCACGCTTTACCGCTTAACCCAGTAGAGGTCAGAGGAAGAGACATTCCCTGAAGGTTGACTACCCCAGAGCTACCAGAGGTTTCGTGCACCACCTGTTTGAAGCATCAGGTGCTGGCCACAGTTGGAGATAGGATACTGGACTAGATAAACTCTAGGTCTGATCCTGTCTGGTGACTGCTATGATCCTATGAAGGTTTGTAGCAGGGAGAATGTGATTAGGGTGTAAAGCATCTATCTCTGAGCTGTCCCATTGTTATGGTGGTTTTGGTTAATGTCTGTCCATGGGATTCATTAGAGACTTCAGAGCAAAGAAACTGAGAGTCCATGGATCTCCTGGTGCATATGGTGACCTCTGCTGAACTTGAAGAGTCTGCACTGATATTGCCATACATGTTCTCTGAAAGCAGAATCAAGTCTTAAACTTTCTACTTTAACCATGAGAGCAGAGGAGGGTGTTGGCGTTCCAGTGGGGTGTAGTACGAGTGGGCATGGATGAGACCTTACCTTCAGTGCTAAAAAAGCTGATTTTTTTTATCTTGAGGTAACTATCCTATAAGAACCCAGTGAACACAAGGCATTTAATTTTGCCATGACATAATTTAGGTGAGGTGGAATCCAGACAAAAGAATCGGGCTGACCTCACAGCAGAACTAACGTGTCTAGTCTTCAGTGAGTTTGTAAGGCATATTAGTTACCTCAAAGTTAAAAATGTACATTTTTAGCAGCAAAGATAAGGCCTGAGTTTCTCAGGCTCCTGAGAGAAAGGAACCCATTTGAAAGGTGGCTTAGAAAAGTAAGACCTGTGATTGGTGGAGGAAGTTATGGGTAGAGCCAGGACAAATTCAAAAGTTGGATTTTCTTTCAGTTCACTCATGTGTGGCCAAATACTTCCCTCAGCTGCAGCAGAGTAGTGAGGTAGCAATGCCAGTGACATCAGCAGACTTGAGGTTTGTAGTGGAGTACCCAAGAACAGAATTTGTGCTAGGATGAAAAGTCTGGCTGTTATACTGAAACAGATTGATAGAAGAAGCTGGGGGAAATGGCGTTTCTCTCCTAATATTAGAGAGGAAAGTGCTATGGTCTTGAAATGCTTGTCTAGACTCATTTGTTGTTTTGTAGGGTTGTATTTCATGGCAGGTGGAAGGGTGGTTTTGAGTTCTGGCCTATGCTTTTTTAAAATTAGCATTAGCTCACCTATTTCCTCTGCAGTACAGGAACTTACATTTTTCTCTGTGTATCCAGGAGCTGGGATTGCTTGCCTATCCTCTAACCTTCTATAATGGCCAGAATCTGCTTTCTTCCATAGGGATTACATGCTAGTGCAGTGTTTCTTAAACTTTTTAAGACCGAGGAACACCAAACAATAATTTTTTTTAATGAGGAACACCAAGGATTTTTTTGTTGAGGAAAAAAAAAAAAGGTTTGGGGGAAAGTTATTGAGCAAAAATAAAGGTTGCCTGCCCCTTTAAGGGCAGCCATTTTGAACTCTGTTGTTCTCCGCGGCACACCACCAACCAACTGCCTCGCAGCACACAGGTGTACCCTGGAACACAGTTTAAGAAACACTGTGCTAGTGAATATGCTGCCTTGTGACTTACTTAGAAGCAGTGCATTCTTTGTTATCCCACTGATGATCCTGTCATGAATACTTCAGGCGACATTCATAAATAGAGCTTTAATTATTTAAAACCATTTTCCCCATTAACTAACTTAAGGATGTTGCCTTTCATCCACCCAAGTTAAATTTATTGCAATGAATTATAAATTTCATTTCAATTAAGTTTTGTATGTACACATCTCTAGATCTTGTATCCATCTGTTTGCCATCTGTTGACTGGTTTGCTATTTCTGCAGAGCCCATCTTTCTTTTACATTTAGATGGTCAGATATGTGTTGCTGGCTTATCATTCAGCTCATCTTCAAAATTAAACACAACTGCCTCAATCTTCATAGGCGCCTTAGCTTTCTGACAAAACTGAAAGAATCAGGAATGGGTTATTTTCATAGAATCATAGAATCCTAGGGTTGGAAGAGACCTCAGGAGGTCATCATGTCCAACCCCCTGCCCAAAGCAGGACCAACCCCAGCTAAATCGTCCCAGCCAGGATGTTGTCAAGCCAGGACTTAAAAACCTCTAGGGATGGAGATTTCACCCCCTCCCTAGTGAACCCATTCCAGTGCTTCACCACCCCTCTCAGTGAAATAGTTTTTTCCTAACATCCAACCTAGACCTCCCCCACTGCAACTTGAAACCATTGCTCCTCTTTCTGTCATCTATCACCACTGATGACACCACTGATTGGCTTTGCTTTCCAAGCAAGCTTAATTTGAATGGAAACTTCTTAGTTTCTTTGACATCATTTCTAAATTCTTCTTCCATCTACAGACTCAACATTAGACTGAGCGATTAGGCCCAGCCTGTAGGCTCTTTGGGGCAGAGACCATCTTTTTGTTCTGTTTGTACATCACCCAGTACAACGGGGCCCTAGGACCTATAGACATTGCTATGGTACAAATAATAATAAATAGTTTATGTATTAGTACTGCAGTAGCGCCTGTACACCTCAATCATGGACCATGAGGCCAAACATAGAGCAAAAAGATGCTCCCTGCTCCAAATTGCTTACAGCCAAAAGACAATAGAGGACTACAGACTGACAGGGGAGCATAAGGTTAGTTAACCATAGTTAGTGAACTGCAGAGGTAGTTGGGAGAAAACATAGCTGTGCTGTCTCAGAAGCATGACTGGGAAAACTGTTAATAGGGCAAAATTCTCTCCTCAGCTCCTCTTTTCCAGGGGGAAATATTCTGCTACTGGTATAGATCACTTCTCTGTAGTGTAGACATACCCCTGGAGGTGACACTTTACATAGAATGGGCATGTCTAGACTACAGAGAAGATCGTTTGATTTAGTGAGTCCAGTTTAGACCCCTAAGTCAAATGCTGAGGGCAGCCCCCACCGGTGTCCGGTACTCCTTGTTCTGCAAGGAGTAAGAGAAACTGGCAAGAGCGTGTGCTCCCGGCAGCCTCCCACGGTGTGGATGGGGGTTTAAGGTACCTTTTCTCCAGCTACGCAATTAACGTAGCTAAAGTTGCACATCTTAGGTTGACCTTCCCCTCTAGTGTAGACCAGACCAATGAGCCATAAAGTTGCCATCGGATAGAAGTAAATTCCTTTATAGGAGCTGTTGCTGGTCGGTAATATTCAAAGTACGCTCTGGAGGCTTAAAGGGCCCCCAGAGTAATCCACCAGCTGGGGCTTCTCTTGCATGGGAGTGTTCCAAGGTGATGAAGAGGGACCACCTTCACCCCTTTCACTTTTTGACTCATGCAGTCCTGTGCTGAGACTTTCCATTAACCTTAGTGTCAGCTGGAGTTGTTTCTATTGGGTGCCACTGAGGATGGAAATGGCAACTTTGTACAAGTTGGTAGTGAACAAAAGTTGAGTCCTGTCATAGAATCATAAAAACCTAAGGTTGGAAGAGATCTCAAGGAGGTCGAGTCCAACCCCCTGCAGGACCATTCCCAACAGTGGCTGTTTGGTGGCCACGTGTGAAGTGGGTGGTTGGTCTCATTAGAACTGGGCTGTGTGTGCAAATCCCTCTATGTAATTAATACTACATTAATCATCATAAGGAAAGTATTGTGGTTTTGGCTTCTAATGAGGCACTGGTGCTGGTGATCTAGGTTGTATATTAGGAAAAACTATGTTACTAAGAGGTGGTGAAGCACTGGGATGGGCTCCCTAGGGTGGGGGTGGAATCTCCATCCCTAGAGATTTCTAAGTCCCGGTTTGACAAAGCCCTGGCTGGGATGATTTAGTTGGGATTGGTCCTGCTTTGGGTAGGGGGCTGGATTCCATGAGCTCCTGAGGTCTCTTCCAACCCTAGGATTCTATGATTCAATGTAATGAACCATTGGTTAGTCAACAGTTGGTTCCATTTGGATATAAGCAAAAAAACACTATGAAGAACATTCTGTCACATTGCAAGGCTGCCTTTCCTGGAATGTCACTCTGTTTCCTGGAATGTCACTCTGGAATGTCACTCTGTTTCCTGGAATGTCACTCTGGAATGTCACTGCACATAGACAGTCCAAGTTGGCTGCATGTTCTGTATGTTGCTGGTAGCAAACAAAACGGCTGCAGCACATCAGGATCATAGTTGTGAATGATGGAAAGGGCCTATTGGAATGAATCCATCCCCTTGAAAAAGGGAGAATCCAATTCCCCAATAGAGGGACTTCTCTGCTATTAAAATGATTGCTCTTGCCTTCCACTATAATTCTCTGAAATTGAAGCCATTTTCTAGCTTAACTCAATTTCTCTTGGAACAAGCTGTTTGCAAATGTTCCTTAAAAATAATAATAATACTGACTGATATGTGAGTAGTGCAGAAGAAAAGATTAAGGCCTTGATTGCCTACTAAATACATTGATTTAGCTCCACTGACTAAAGTTAGTCTCGAATTACAGCAGTAGAAGGGTAAGGGAAGGGATCCTAGCTATGCAGGAATATCACCATTTCACTAGGATCTATTGTCTAGCATTTCTAGGGTCTATTCAGGAAAGGAATTGAACAGAGGAACTTCTCCTATGCCCTTCTTCTGATGTTTCTCACCATCTAGCTCCTGTAATAAATTTATGCACTCAAAATTATATCGTCTCTGACTCACGTGGCAAAGTTTTGGAAGAAACTGGAAATTCCATAGAACAGATCCGTAATCCTCTAATTTCTTTGGAGAAGTTATGTTTCATTTAAACTTAATGAAGGTCTTAGTGACCATCTCAATACTAAAAAGTTATAGATTAACTGAAGGGGTACATGATAACTGTATTTAAATCATAAATATGGGAACGTAAGACATGAAATGGAATGATTTAGGATATTTCAAACATAATTGCTTTGTGAACATTGATTTATGAATATGAATATGCATAACTCAGAGATGCTTTATGCAAAACAGGTCAAATAACATCATTTTTTAAGTTCCAATCTGCTATTTTGGGGCATGTATGTGAAGTGAGACATATGAAGTATGAATCGGTTTTTAATTCTAAATGTGCTAATGAGGGCCATTAGTGATACTTTAAAGAACTTAATGGCTCAGTACTCAAAGCAACGACCCATGAATGATTTTAATTTTCCTGTGAGCTCAAACTGTGGTTGTTCCTAGAAAGACAGGTGACCATGCAACCTGTAACTGGAATTCATCTTGAATCTGGTAGTTTTCCATGGGGACAGGGAGACAAAACAAAGGGTTCCTACCCTGGAGGAAAGTCCATTTAAGGAATGGAAAGCAGTCAGGTCTTTAGCTGGCTTTTGATATTGTCCCCCCCACCCTAAAAGGATACATGTGAAGAAACCTAGCAACAAAGAACTGTAGTAAAAGGGTCATGACAAGCTGCTGGGCCCAAGTCCAAAAAAGATCAGCTTTGGACTGAGACAAGAAGAATTTGTATGTAGCAAGTTTCTTAGTGCATTCGAATTGGCTGGCTTTTTTTTCTATTTTAACTTCGTAACTCACTTTTATCTGTCTGTTTTCACTTGTGATCACGTAAATCCTATTTTTTATAATAAAAACACTTTTGTGTATTATCGAGCCTACTGTAAATAATTGTTACCTGGGGGAGCTACCACTGTGCATATTTCCCTTTCATTGATAAAGGGAGCAGGCATTTTCATGAGCTTTCCCCATGTAAAACTTTTTCACAGGGTAAGATGGGTTTATTTGGGGTTTTGGTCCCTTTGGGTGTTGGGTTCCTGAGTGCTGTCATAGATCTTATAGCTGAGCCCTTATAACTGAACTGGTTCAGTGTCTGTGTCACTCTACAAGGGGGCAGTAACCCCAATTCTGTGCCTTGCCTTGAGGAGACTGGAGCTTCTGGCCCACCAGGGTCTGGGGGGGGAGAGGGGGAGAAAGCCCCAAAGGGCAGGGAGGTGGGCATCAGTGGGTTCATCAGCACACCAGGTGACAACCCCAATGGGACTTTGGTGATCCAACCCGTTATGGTCTGCTTGGTGCTACAGCAGTAAAATAATACTGGGATGAACATGTTATTTGCATTATTTTTATGCCTAAGAGCCCCAACTGAGCTAACTGGCTGTGTATATACACATGGGGAAAACTTACATCCGAGTAGACCAGACAGACTGGTGGGAAACAGACACACTGAGAAACTCAGTGATTTCCTCAGTATTATAGTGCCAAGAACTAAATTCAGACTCCCTAAGTCCTCGTCCAGTGATTGAACTGCCACCTCTCAAGGGAGACATTTGAATGGTGAGACCTGCCAAGCTTTGCATTAGTCTCCCCATAGCAGCACTGAAAACCCCATTGCATTGTGATATTTTCACACTTCACTGGGCCATTTAAAATGTTGGCAGCTGGAGCTAATCCTGTCCTGGCAGATGGATAAATTAGATTATCGAAAATGTCATTTCCATTTTACACAAAAAATACTTGGTTTACAGTTAGGAAATGCCCACGAGCAACCTTAACAACACAATTACTAAAACCCAAGCAAATTGCTAGTGAAGGCAGCCATGAAATCCAGTCCAACCTCATTTCACATGCTTCCCATCCAAATACCCACTGACTCTTTGCTCCCACAGCAACCTCCTTTTGTTTCCACCATGCAAATACCCACAATGCACCAGTGGGAACACTCTGGTGGACAGGATTCCAGGCATGTTGTTTTGTGCTTGGAGTGACTCTTCATGATAGAGGTCTCGAAACAACACCAGTCACAGCAGTGGCCTAAAAGTGCTTGGATGTGCAGAATGATTTGTTCCTGCACTTTCTCTTCTCTTTGCATGTGCAAAACATACTCCAGATACACCTCCTCTAGTTCCACACGCATGCTCCATATTTACACCATCAGAGATGAGAGAAGAATCTTGCCCAAGATATTTAACATGAATGTCTCTTCAACAGAATTTACTTGAGTTGCATATCATTTTTGACAGTACAACAACATCAGATAGAGACGGGTTGCCATGGGCAGGGTTCAGTGCATCTTCTCTTTGAATTCCCCTCACTCAGAAAAGCAAAACGTTTATTTCATATTCAGAGGCAGCTAAGTGTCTTACTAGTGCATTGTTTCAGCAATCATGAATGGCAGTGCATGTATATATCTATTTGTAAATGAATGACTTTCAAAAGGAGAGAAGATAACGGGAAACCTTATTTACTGGAGTATTGACAGAGAAATGAATTTGTCTGCAAAGTTGAAGGCCTTTTCTTAGAGGTATATTTGATTAGTATTTTTCTTATGGAAGATTTCTGCTGTGATTGTTAAAACTCCACTGTTCATCTTAGGAGAATCAATTTGCAAGACTTATATGTTCCATGTTCCCTTTTTTAGCATTACAATGGCATAGGGACAATCTGTATGTCTTTTAATAGCCATGGATAGAACTGCCACTTAAGGAAAAATATTGTACTCACATGGAAGATTTGAGATTCTGAAGGTGAAATCTGTTTTATTGGAAAGGATGGGAGGGAATGGGCAGTTAAAAAATTTCCAAATGGGGTAATCTTTCTCACTAAACAGGGGGAGTGGACAGCTTTTCTGTTTATTAGCACAATGCTTTCTTTTTCTTTTCCTTTTTCTTTTTCTTTTTCTTTTTCTTTTTCTTTTTCTTTTTAAAGAAAAAGGCTGCTGCTGCCTTTGTAGTCTTACAGACTTGATTGACTGGCAGTCTTGCTCCAGTACAGGTTGAACCTCTCTAGTCCGGCACCCTTGGGACCTGATTGGTGCCAAACCAGAGAATTTGCCAAATCACAGGTGGTCAATATTATCTAGCAGCATTACCCTCACTCTCACTGCTTGCTGGGCTCTTAATAGACATTTAGGGGTAAATCCGAGCAATATAACAGCACAGAACACTGAAGGTGAGTCTAGACTACAGGGTTTTGTCGGCAAAAGTGGCCTTTTGTTGACAAAACTATACCTGCGTCTACACTACCGCCGAGTTCTGTCGACATAACGTCAACAGAACGTGGCAGTTTTGTCGACGGCGGTAAACCTCATTCTACGAGGAATAACACCTTTTGTTGACAGAGTTATGTTGAAAAAAGGTGCTATTGCAGCCACACTGTGCTTTTTCAAAAGAGAGCATCTAGACTCTCTGTCGAAAAAGCGGCTTGCTTTGTCGACAGAACTGGATGTAGTCTAGATGCTCTTTTTCGACAGAGGCTTTGTCAACAGTATCTGTCGACAAAGCCTCTGTCTAAAAAAGCCTGTAGTCTAGACGTACCCTGAGAGACAGGGACTGGTCGCTATAAACAAACTTTATAGGATTATGGGAAACTCTGCCACAGCCTTGATAAGTGGACATCAGGCTAACTAACATCATGCCAGACCATGGATGTTGCCAGACCAGCGAGGTTCAAACTGTATCTGCCTTTTATTGTTCAGTTACTTTCTTTATCACCATCAGTGATGTGAGCTGGGCCCTAGTGCCCTGTTACTCTCTAGCCTTTGCCAGATGTTTTCGTCCCTTAAAATACTGAAAAATGTTTTGCTCGTTTGACACATCCTAATCAATTCCAGGTCCAATTCAGCACCCGTACTTTTATGGTTCAGGCACAGACAGGGGGCTCATGCAATCTGGGTTTAGTTCCCAGTTCTGAGACAAACTCCTTGTGTGACCTTTGACTAGTCACCTAATCTCTCTATGGCCTAGCTCCAAATCTATAAAATATAGACAGTGATCTTTCCTTTCTCTCACCCTTTATTTGTCTTGGATTTAGGTTGTACCCTCTCCAAAGCCGGGACAGCCTAACTATGCTATTTTACTGCAGTTGGCATAGGGGGTTTCAATTTTAGTTGAGAATCTTTAAGCCCTACCCTAACACACACAATACAAAAAATACATTAAGGAGACGGGAAACAACTTGGTAGGAACTGGATCAGGCCCATTGAAATGGACAAAAAAAATGACATTGAAAATCTAGTTTAGAACTCTAGTGGTGTATTAAGTAGCAGCTGAACTGCCCTGAGGGTCTGACTACCGTTTATGGTCTGCAGAGAATTAATACTGTTCCCTACTGTAAGTAGTCTACAATACTGACTGTTCACTCTGATTTTGGATAAATGGCATGTAAGGATAAAGTCATGAGAGTGATACCCACAAAATACATCTTTCTTTTTTCCCCTTAAAGATAATTTTTGTGCATTGACACAATGGGGACAGCCAGAAACATTAACCATGCAAATTTACTCCTTGTCTGACCGACCTTCATTGTCCCAAATTAATGACAGCAAGGTCAAACCCTTGCCTTTACCATTGTGTGTAAATATCTCCTTTAAATAACTGGCTTGTGCTCAGTGTAAACCCAATTGTTAAGCCATGAATAGATACCCAGGCTAGAAAAACACACACACAACCCAAACCGCTTTTGCAGCAAAACCCTGGTCACTTCTGTGCATTAGCTACAGATTCAATAAAGGCAAAGTGGCTGTTAAGCTTTTCAGCTCAAGTGACTTTTTTTTTTAATTGTACTTGGACTGGAAATGTTGGTGGCATGTGCCCAAAATCATAAAAAAAAAAAAAAATGAAAAAGTAAACGAAAAAGAAAAAGAAAAGAGGGTCAGACAAAAGAGGAGGTTTGGAGCTGGTTTGTAACTGGAGATTGGTGCTCTGCAGATATGCACTATAGTCGAGTAAGAGTATTCAGTATTACCAGAGAGCGTCTGCTCTGCCATTTCCTATGTGATGCTCATTATGCATCTGAGACCACACTCTGGCCCTGGATAAAGGCTGGACCAGTTCCTGAGGATGGGGATGAAAACACTCTCAGGCTCTCTTGGGTTCTTTTTGATATACAATTAGGATCAGAGCTTTGAGGAAGCTCATCTGTTTCACCCAGAATCTCTTTCGGTTTCTTTCTTCTGCAGTCCTGCAACTATTTAGTGTCTCCTTCAAAGCCAAGATTGACTGTCTACACCACCCCAAACCATAACTCAGCCTAGGGAATCCCCCAACTGTAGAGTTCATTGGGAATTACAATTTCTGCTCCATGTGAAATTCTGATATTCGAAGGGGTACAGGTGGGAGGGATATATGTCAGATTCAAACCAAAAAGCTGCAATTTTGAAATTTCCTCTTACATGAAAATGGGATCATCAAAACTTTTTGTTTCAATATCACTCTTTGGAGTCATATCATTTTTAATTTTATATGATATTAAATCTAATATATGATATATCCATAATTGTATATGTAACACTTATTTTAATATAATATAAAAGTCTAGATGAAATGAGACAATAGGACACTACCAAAACAATTTGGACTCGGTCCTCTGGGAAATCCATCAAACGTGTCTGTGAAAAGTTTAGATTTCAACAAAACTGCATTTTTTGACAGACAACTGTCTTTGGAAAATTTTCAACCAATTCAACTCAGCGCTATGCCCAGATGTGCTCTAAACAGGCTACAGATGTTCACATCCAGCAGTCACACGACTAATGGTCTCTGTCTACTCCATTCACAGCAGTAGATGCAGACAAAATGTACTCATAGGCAGAGAGATAATGGAGGATTTCTAGCTCAGTGCCCCATAATTTGTCCAGATACTTAGTCCTTGCAAAATGGACTGAGCTCACCAAATTCAATTCATGTAAATTGCTCTCAGATTTGGTTGCTAGGAATCGGGGCTGGAAGCAGAAACTGAAAGAATCAATACTTTACCAATCTGACAAGCCAGCAAATCCCTTAGTATATGATGCAGTTCATTACTTCAGTGAATATTAGCTGTCGTGGACCACTCCCTATTGCCCATTAGACTGAAGAACCATGTTCCATAAAAGCGTAATTAGCAATACATTTATTTTCTGAAGCATCTTTTGAAATCATTATCCTCACAAGTAAGTTTAGTTAATTTTGCACAGTTTGTTCTATTCATCTGTACTTTAGATGTAATTTATCTGTGTTAAACTGGGAAAATTTCCAGTTCTATTCTCTTGGCTCCAGTGCAACTTTAACCTCCTTGCCTTCCCTTCATTTGCACAAATAGATTGTATTATATTAGGAAGGTCTTTTTCACTTACAAATATGGATGCGAGATAGCACTGTCCCAAAGGGGCTGAGCGAACAGGGGGAGCCAGAGAGAAACTGATAACACATAATTCTACTAATGCTTTAAAAGGAAATTTCTGAACAAATTACTAAAGCTACAATGCTGGAAGGAAACTCTTTCTTGCCTGAAGAATAGGTTTTCAACAGCAAGGACACAATTTCCTCCTCCTCCTCATCCCTGCCACTCCTAACTGTCCCCCATCCGGTTTAGGAAATGACCTGCAAAATCCATCTCCTGGTGTAACCCCAGTGAGGGCAGTGCTGTAACTCTGGATTCTCACCAAATGTGTAAATTACAGATTCAATTCTGGCCCCGTGGCAGGCAATCCCAAACCTGCGGGGGTTCAATGCATGAAATTTTGTTTACCGTGACCCAAGTGCAGGGTTGCCAGATTTTGCTGGTTTCCATGCACATAGGGGTGGGTTTTTTTTCCTACAGGTATTACTAAAATGACACACTTGTAAATCAAGGGCATGTGAAGTGAGGTGCATGCTGATTGCAGATGACATTGGTGGTGGAATCTCCATCCCTAGAGGTTTTTAAGTCCCAGCTTGGTTGGGAAAGGCCTGGCTGGGATGAGTTAGTTGAGATTGGACCTGCGTTTAGCAGGGGGCTGGACTCGATGACTCCAGAGGTCTCTTCCAACCCTAGGATTCTATGATTCTATGACAGCCGTGCACTCCCTCTGTATTACAGTAGTGCTGTGTTCAATCGGTATACCCCGCAAATTCTAGGCCTGCAAACGCAGTTCTCAAAACTTTCTTATCCTGTGAGAGCGTCTTGGTTATAACCATCTTGTGGTCCACTGAGATGAAGGGCCACTCATGTGGCCCACTCACTAACCTCGGTTGCCCACCGCTGTTCTGTCCAATAGTGTTGCTACAGGGATGAGTTTGGTCCCATATCTTCTGCATCTTATTTTACACCAGGATGACTTTATATCTATGAGAGCGAGAACAAGCAAAAGCAGCCCAAGCAGAAAGCTAATCTCAATACATCACAGCTGTAATTCTTACAGCATGTAGTGGTTAGTCATTGTTAGCAAGAGAATAGCTGGCTGCCAGTCAGAGGAATGACAGGTGTAGCAGTAATGTAAGAGATGGCTTAGCAACCCCTGCATCACATTTGCAACACCTCGTCTCTCAAGAAACCTGGCAGGGATGATTCAAACTGTTGTTCATTTGAGGTTAGATAAACTGAGCTGAGCACTCTCCAGTTTACTGATTCTGGTCTTTTGGAGACAAATATACTAACGAGACCCTGTCTGCACTTTGAAGATCCCAGAGCTGTTTCTGTAGGGATAGGAGATTTTCCCACAGTCTCCTTCAAGAACCCTCTTCATTGTTACGAGCTGTTTTTCCAGCCCCTTCTTCATCCCAGAGGTAACTGAGTATGAGGAGTATTTGAAATGATTCTGAGTCTGTGCATGAAGTGCTGGGGGATGAATGACTCCATGTAAGTGTAAGCTGTTATTCATGGAAGCCTCATTAAAATAATTAACCAGATGGAGCTGAATGAAGCTGCCATTCCATACAGGAGAGTAACTCATACTCCTACCTGGGCTAGCCAGATCTTGTCCACTCTATCACTTGCTTCCTGGAGGAGATGGACAAAGGCTAGCCTCCATCAAGCCATTATCAACTGGCCCCTTAATAGCTGAGCCACAGGAACAAAAGTCTGTCTTGATTCCCACATTTGAAATCAAATGCAGGGGCAACTGGTGCCTATGTAGGCCTGACATGTAGTACTAGTTACATAGGCTTTATTTTATAACATTGTTTTATGTAGTTATATCGATTTTGTTTCATAAACTTTGTTTTATAGCACTGCTGGGTATTCCAATGTATTTTGGATTAGGTATTATAAATTAGTGAAAATTGTTTATAGAATAATTGGGTTTTTTTAACTTTGTAAGGCTGTAAGAAATCCTGCCTGTTCCTTTGTAAGAGCAATTGCTTTCTCTGAAATGAACTGTCCTTTGTGTAAGTGAGGAATGTGTGAAGACAAGAGAAAGAAGTTGCCAGACCCAGATGGTCAGATCTGGTTAACAAGGAGCTGTGAACTCAGGGATTGGTCAAATACAGGAAGGCCAAAGGGGGCTGGATTGATGACCCTAAAGCAAAGGCACATGCCTGTGAGCGAGGTTGTGAATGAGATAAACCAGCTGCAGTCACTCCCAGGATCTGATGGAGCATGGCAGTGGAAGGAGCCTTTAGGTAAACACCAGTTAACAATTAGATGTCTCCAGCATGACATTGCAAAACCCACAGACTAAAGTTGGGACTTAACAGCTGGAAAAATGGAGTTTGGGGTTCAGTCCTGCAGTACCTTGGAGAGCATCAAATTGCAATGAACAAAACCGAGCTCCTTCCTCGTGCCCAGCCTACTGGTCACAAGAACCAGTAAGACTAGTAACTATGGCAGGACCTGTGTGTGTGTGAATGCATATGCTGATTTTTATGCTGTATTTGCAGTAACTGTGGTGTATTGCCTTTTCCCCCTGGAAAAGGTCCTATGTGCTTCTTATAAGCATAACTCCTGTGGGGGGAAAGGGTGCAAGGAGGGCCACCCAAAGGGGTTTATGCAGAGCATATGGGGCACCCCACTGAGCATTTAAAATGTGATGGATGATAGGGGGCAGTGATCACTCTCCTGAGTGCTACCACTAGCCATCTATGGTCAGATGAGTTTAATTCCTGATTCCACTAAGCACCCCAGGCTGGTGAACTTAATCCTGCACCATGGTGAATGCAATTGCATAGCTCGAGTGGCTATCTGTGTCATGGAAATAATAATCTATTGAGCCCATCCTCAAAGCAAAATATGAACCCTCCAGCACTTGTTGTACATCAGGCTCTCGGAATCTATGCAGAATTATTTCCATAATACCATATCTCAGCAATGGGGTGGCAGGGTCTGGAAAAATGTGCCTCTCCAAAGAAAAACTGATTCCTACTCTGGTTCTGAAGTTTGTCAGATTTTTTTTTTCTTTCCTTTGTTAAAAAAAAATGTGCAAAATTAATTGGAACTGACAAGAGGAAAAGGATCCAGCTGAATGCTTTGATAAGCAATCAAGGCTTAATAGATTAGAAAATATAATTAATTACTTAATTACACTGGAAGTGGTTGTTGTTGGTAGATTGTTCATTGAAAAGCCATTGTTGTCCAGAAAGCTATACCCAGGGCATGAATATCAGTCATTCAGAAACTATTGCGGCTAAGCTTGGAACCTTAGTGAAAGACAAAGATAATGTAGATAGATACAAGATACTGAGCACTTTGGTTATGCTGTCTGTCTTCCAAGTACCTTATAAGCATTCACTAATCAATCAGTACTCCTGACAGGACTCGTATGAGGCTGGAAGGCAAGTGCTATTCCTATTTTAATGGTGGGGAAACTACAAGAAAGGGCCCAAGGTCACACGAGGAGTGAGAGCTGGGGGTAAGACACTGAGGCTATGTCTAGTCTGCAAGCCTCTTTCAAAAGATACTTTTGAAAAAGCCTCTTTCAAAAAAGAGCATCTAGACTACAACCAGTACTTCTGAAAAAGCGAGCTGCTTTTTCGAAAGAGAGCATCTAGGCAGTCTGGATGCTCTCTTTCGAAAAAGCACAGTTTTCATTACATAGCGGCTTTTTTCAAAAGAGCACTTTCGAAAAAAGGCGTTCTTCCTCGTAAAACAAGGTTTTCCATGGTCGAAAAAACTGCCGTGTTTGTTTGATTTACTTTCGAAAGAATGCGGCAGCAGTCTAGATGCAGGGGAAGGTTTTTTTCGAAAAAAGGCCACTTTTTCTCAAAAAAATCCTGTAGTCTAGACACACCCAGACTCTCTACAGTTACTTTTCCTTTAAGAAATGCCAGATGAAACAGGAGAGGTTCCTGTGATCCTGGGGTACTGACTTTCCTGTCTAGGGCTTTTGTGCCATGCTTCTCACAGCACAGACACTTGGCATCGAAAATGAGATCAACAAGTAGTCTGCCTTTGGGGACTTTGGGGCATACCCATGTGAAGTGCTTTTGTCGAGACCACATGGCAAGTCAGGCAGTAGAAGCAGGACTTACTAAGCTGCCAGATACCAAGTAACCCCACTCTGCTTGGCACCCCTACCCAGGACCCGGCTCGCCAGTAGGATTGCCAGATGATTTAAAAAAGAATACCGGACAAAAGTTTGTTAAGCAAAAAAAAAAAGCCAGAGAATAACCAGGGAATAACCTGGGGGGAGGCTTGGGGAGGTCAGGCCAAAATGCAGCCCACCCCTAAGACCGGCTCTCTTGGCAGTCCCTTGAAAATGGCGGCCCCGGGCGACCTCCCAGCTCGCCTGCCCCTAAGACCAGCTCTGCTCCTGCCTCTATCATCTTCTTCCTCCTCTTCCTCATTGTTATTATGACCTGTATTATTTGCACTACCCTAACATTTAAGTGCTCCTTGTCCTAGATCAGGGCTACTCAACTTTGGAAGCCCTGGGGGCCACAATGATACTCACAGCACATGCTGAGGACCACAACTTAAGCGTGGTTGCATATACATACAAATATATATGCAAATATATGCAAATAGCTTCTTTCACACTAGCGGCATGAATACAAAGATTAAGGCAAGACTACACATCTCACAGGCCCCATTTAAGTCAGTTCTGCTGATATTAATAAAATGCAATATTTACCCAATTTCTACCCATATAACAGCACTTTTAATGAGCAATAACAGTCCAGGAATTTAACTACTAAAACGCATATCAGCAGAAGACCATTATATTGACTACTTTTTTGTTTTGGCTCCCACCCGCGGGTACCTGTTGAGCCCTGCATAAACCCAAACTGCACCACGGGCCACATGTTGAGTATCCCTGTCCTAGATGATGTCCATAAAGATGGCTCCTGCCCCAAGGAGCTTACAATTTTAATAGTCTCATCCATACACAAAAGCATATTCATTAGAGAAATGGCTATGCAGGTTGTTGAACAGAACTGGAGAGAGAAGGGGTCAGATTTCAGGAAGGATCTAGCTTGGTGTGACATCAAGAACTCGGAAATTTGACTGCTAATTAACAACCACTAAAGCTTTAACATTGGCCTCTCACCATGTACTATAAAGGTCTCTTTCCTACAATGCCATGTGCTTCCCACATGACTTTCTGTTCATGACAAAGGCTGTCCCATGATTACTCAGATTCCTAGGACTTTATTACTAGCCCTGTGAAAGGCAGGAACAGTAGCAGCTTCGAAGTATTAACAAACTTTTGTGGTTTTGCAGAGCTGTCACAGAATGGAAGCCGGATGCATCTGACTCTAAATGGGTTCCACTGTTACTAAACTGTCAAGCCTGTAGGAGGATGAGTTAGGGTAACATATTTACAAACCGTGAGTGAAATTCACCCAATATAGGTCTTTTCATGCTTTTGAGAAGTAGAATAGCCCAGTGGTTAAGGTATTAGCTTAGCGCACAAAGGACATTGATTCAGTCCCCTGCTCTGCAACATACTACCGCTGTGATCCTGGTCATGTCACTTAGGCTCTGTCTATACACAGGGAATAAATAAGATGGGTAGCACTTCCTTACCTTGCAAGGCGGTATGAGAAGCAATATATTAAAGATTGTGAAGCACTTCTGTCCGACAGCCCCTAAGAATGCAAATAAGCATCCAATGGGATTTTCAAAAGCAGGGAGTTCCAATGAAAGAATTGCATGCTTTGGAAAATTCCACTAGATGCCTACCGCTAGACATCTAAATACCTTAGGGTTACTATGGCAACAGGGACCATATAACTAGCTACTCATGCCTATACTCGCCTACTTAAGCAGTGTATAGATATTGTGTTGGCCCTCTGCACAGGGGCAAGTTTCACTTGAAAAGAGTGTTTCTAGATTGTTTGCAATGTTGTAGTAGCTGTTACCTTGAAAGTTGGCTCTTTCGCCAACACAAGTTGGTCGAATGAAAAGTATTATCTCATCCAGCTTGGGTCTCAGATATATTTTATAGCAGCTCAGAAAAGAAGGGAATAGGAAATATGAAAGCCAACTTGTGTTTTCATATGTAATGATCTTATTCTTTTCTGGCTTAGATATTTAGTTCAGCACTCTCTGAAGGAGTCCTCCATATGTAAACCAATTAAGAGGCTTTGAAATATGGAAGAGGCACAACCCTTGTAGTGAGGAATAAACAATGTCAGAACATGCTCTACTCTGCTAGAATAGCATTTTTAATAAGAGACACAAATTGAACAATAGTGTCTAAATGTGATTAATGCAAAAAAGAGGAATCGAATTAGTTGATTTTTACCAGACATTTGGGAGTGTTCATTTAAGCAGTGTTATTAATAGTTGGGTTTTTTCCATGGTTTTTATTTTTGTAAATTCTTCCTGGTGCTGTGTTTCTTAGATGTTTAACTGGGTTTTGCCAGGATCAGTGCTTTTATGGGAGACCATTCAGCAAATCCAAGTTGCAGTAAGAGTGCGGTGTCTAAATTTCCTTGGTAACACTGTTTCTTCTAATTCAGTCCTGAGTGAATGCTGGAGTATTATGCTAATGGCTACAGTGCTGCTGCAGTTGCTATCACTCAGATAGGTTGTAAAAATTAAAGTGTCTTCTCTCTACAAAGATGAAATATCTTGTGTCCCTTTTTGCAAGGGTAAAAGTAGAAATTTGGTCAAAATGCATGCATCCTGACCAGACTGGGTAATTATATTCTGTCCACTTTCAAGAGAGAAATGTATTTCCAGCTCTTGTGATAAAAGTCATTTTTTCTTAAAGCCTCGCTGATTCTCACATTGGTGATCTTTCACTACAAAGGTGGTGCCTCTTCCCTACTTCAGAGACGATTAATTGGTTTACATATGGAAGACACTTTCAGAGAGTGCTGAAATAAATGTCTAAGCCAGAAAAGAATAAAAGTAATCATGTGAATACGTGAGAACCGTAGCTTTCATTTTCAAAAGTTTCTAGATGTTAAGGTTTCAGAGAAAATCTGAGAATATGATTAAGGCAGATTTTTTAAAAGTCCATTATATATTCTTTTTTAAATTATGCTTTTAAAGCCAACGTCATGATTTCAGAGGGCCTGTTTCTTAACCTGGGGTGTTGGCTACACTGGGACATTACTGTCCATTCGAAAAATCACATTTCCATCTGAAAGTATTGAACCTACTCCTGTTGGAAGTGACCCTATGGCCAGTTGCACTGAGGCTCTGTAGGGGCCAAGTGCTCCCGGGAGAGCTTCTCTCTGCTTATCTAATAGAAATTTACTAGTAGCAGCAAATCTGAAACTGAAGAGGCTCCATGGAGCATTTGCCTGAGAGAAAGGAAAAGGAGGGCAAAGGGTCTGAGCTGATGTGGTGTTTTCTTCAAGCTGACCCCAAATAATGATTCTTACATCTCATATTGCACTTTTTGTTAGTAAATCTCAAAGTGCTTTGCTCCACTGCCCCTTTTTACAATGAGGAACCTGAGTCACAAGAGGCAAAATGACTTGCCCAAGGTCACCCAGACAGCCCGTGGCAGAATTAGGAGTATACCCTATGTCTCCTGAGTCCTAGTCCAGTACTTTGTCTGCTAGGTCAGGGGTGGCCAACCCATTACGTGCAAAGAGCTGGGAGGGGAAGGGGAGTTGTCGAGCCAAAAAAAAAAAAAGACCGCCCCTTTAAAAGGAGCCCCCAGTCGTGTTTGGTCAAGCATAAAAAATGCCCCTTTAAGAAATGCATTTAGAGGCTTTTTGGCCACATCAGGCTCCTGCCGGCTGATGCCATCTTGAAGAGCACAGGGAGCCGGGAGCTGTTTTCAGGGGCACAGGGTTGGCTTCATGAGCCGTGGGGGTGGCTTCGCAAGCCGCACCCTGTGGGGAGACGCATGCAGCTCGTAAGCCGTGGCTTGGCCACGGCTGGACTAGGTGATGCTGCATAGGAAGGCTGGATACTAAGAACCACTCCACCCCTTTTTGAAAATCTTGCCCCATAGATCTTTTGTTTTCTCTTTTTGCTAGGTTTGTGGAAACTCTTTGTACTAGAGAGCAGACAAATGTAATATGGTTCACTTAGTCATAAAGCAACTGCAAGTTCTTCCGTTTAATTGATATTTAGTTAGATGCAGCCATAGCGAGCGTTGAGGGGATGAGACAAATGGAACCATCTGTAGTGCTGAAGTCCATTGGGGAAAGTCTTAGTGCCTTTGCAGCATTATCAACACAAGAGAGCTGAGCTGATGGCACTGAATTGGTGTAGCAGTGAGTGGCAGCCGTCTGCAACAGCAGGAGTCAGCTTGCCCCCACGGTCTCCCTTTTCCATCATTTAGCTCCAACAGTGCCTGGAAATGGAATGGATTTGTATCTCCCCGGAGTCACCCAAGCATGTCTCACAAGGCATGAGGGTTGTGCTCTCAGTGTCGGTTTGCCTTTCTGTGAACAGAATGACATTAGTTAGTGAACAGATTGTCCAGTGCTTCTAGCTGTACTGTCTACCGTGTATCTCGTGGGCTGCCGCTGTTTCGTTTCGCAATGTTTTCTGTAAGTTGAGGTCTCATGCTGGTTTTTTTAATTGTGCTTGAGTTTTGTTCTCCTTGAATGTCTCTGCCTCAGCTCAGAAAATATGTTATTGGGTTCCCTCAGTTCTAACCTGAACCCAAATGCGTTCCATTTCTACAATGCCAAAGCAGCCCAAGAATTGAATTAGCTTGAAGCACAAATCCTTCCCAGGCTACCTGAGGAAAATTGTAGCCAAGCAAGGCTGTAAAACAACCTCCCACGCAAATTAGCTGGCACTTGCTTCCTGGAGAGCAAACACTCAAACTCACCAGTTGTCTGGTTAAGCCCTTTGGGTTACTGAAGAGTAGAATATTGTGTGCCTCTCTGGCTCCATTGGTCTCACATCAAGCTGGGTCACACCCAACTACATTCAACCATGCCACCATAACTAGAACAATTTAACCGTCAACCACACAATTCTGCCACACCTCCATCGTGAGGCTGCTTCGAGGATAGGTGAGAAGATCATGGGAAACCCAAGCCTACTACTATTCACAGACCCCTTTGACCCAGAGATATAGAACAATTTTTATCGTGGGAATGCTGAGCGCCACTGAACCAAACTGTAAATCCCTATGCGAGCGTCTACACAGCAATTCCGTTATTTCGAAATAAATTCGAAATAACGGCTGGCGTATTTCAAAATCTGTAAACCTCATTGCATGAGGAATAATACCTCTTTCGAAATAGCTCCTCTCCTCCCCCCAAGGCCATTGAAAGTAATTGCTCCCTAGTGCTTCCTGGGGCTCTCAATCGAGATAGCGCATCCACATCAGGAGAGCCTGCCCCGGACTAATTTTGAGGCTTCCCTGTAGTGTGGATGTGCTATTTCAAAATAATCTATTTAAAAAAAAATTGAAATAGCTTATTTCAAAATAAGTGTACTGTGTAAACGTACCCTAGTGGAAACCACTTGGAGCCAGGGAGTGCAGCTGTACTCCCGGAACCCCAATTCCAGCATCTATGTCTTTGACCAGGAACATACTTGCAGTTAAGGCAACCATTGTAGGTCTACTTATCCTGTCCACATTTCTTTGTGATGTCGATGTGCCATAAAGAATGGTTTGCCACTGATGTCCGAAACCAGACTCTTGCAGCTGATCTGATCAAACATGTACATGACTTTGATTTGCTATTCTTCTCCTGGGCCGGGGTCAACATGCAGCCCATGTTCGCACATTGGGCCCACAAGAGGCTCCACGTGCATCTGGGAACAAAGATAATGTCATTTATCGCAAACAGCTGCCCTCTGAGCAGATTTGATCGTGGTCTGAGACAATCTGCTGATGAAGGCCTCAAATTGCCTTTTCAAACTCCTCCTCTGATGAGAAAAAACTCGAATCCAGAAACATTGTCCATAGAGAATCATCGTCCATAGAGAGTTGCTGAGGAAAGCACAAGCTATTCCCAGCACATACTCACCAGTGTAACATCTAAATTCTGGCACTTTCACAAGCTGGAACATATCAAAGGCTTGAGAGATCTGTGCTAGGAATCCCTTGCTCCACATTTAGTTACTGGAAAATCCCAGCACCCCAGTTTAATGCCCTCGGAAATCAATGAAACTCTTTCTATTAATTCAGTGAGCGTTGGCTCACACCCCAGGAGGAGATCAGATTAATAGGAAAGTTGCAGATAGTGGTAATTGACATACTTTTTAGCTTTGTTTTTAATATATTCTAAACTGGCAGGAGATAGGTGCATCCCATCTCTGACTTCTGTGATTCTGTGACATAATTTGCCATGTTGGGGTTTGTTCTAGTAATCTCCCTTAGTTTCTATATTTAAAATGCTATACACGGCACCATGTGTAGACATTCCAACTTGGGCCAAAGTCTGGGCTCATAAATCTGGTGAGAGGGGAAGGGTCTCGGAGCCCAAGTTGCAGCCTCATCAGGAATGTCTGCACAGCTATTTGTAGCCCATCCACCCAAGCCCCGCCAGCCAGTCAACTGACCTGGGTTCTGAGACTTGGTTTCTGGAGGTTTTTCTTTGCATTGTAGACAGTGACATCAATGTATAAGCCCTGTGCATTTTCAATGGGAAATTGGAATATAAGAATGGCCAGACTGGGTCAGACCAAAGGTCCATCTAGCCCAGTATCCTGTCTGCCAAGAGCGACCTATGCCAGGTGCCCCCTGAGGGAGCGAACAGAACAGACAATCATCACTCCCTCTCCTATAATCCATTTTCAGCCTCTGACAAACAGAGGCAAGGGACACCATTCCTACCTATCCTGGCTCATAGCCATTGTGGGACCTAACCTCCATGAATTTATCTAGGTCTTTTTTAATCCTGTTAAAGTCCTGGTCTTCATGACACCCTCTGTCAAGGAGTTCCACAGGTTGACTGTGTCTGTGTGAAGGAAAACTTCCTTTTGTTTGTTTTAAACCTGCTACCTATTTATTTCATTTGGTAACCTGTAGTTCTTATGTTATGGGAACAAGTAAATATATCTGATGCCCGTTTTTATGCCGACTACGACGGCACCCCACAAATCGCTCTGTTGGGGTGCCTTGCTGCACAATGTGATGTATCAGTGAGAGAAGAATCAGTATCAGAAAATCTGGTCTATGGGATGTAGAAGTGGAGGTGTTTTATTTGTAGCATAACCACTTACATATTAAAGAATCAACTGCAGGCATAATTCAGGAACCATCTGCCATCTAGTTATAGCTCGGAGAGAGAGAGAGAGTGGCTGGAAATATAAACTACGCTATCCATAGCCAAGGAACGGGTAGTTATTTGCTTGGATCGCTTTACATAACCGATCCCTCCGCCAGCGCTCTTTGCAAAGCAAGCTTTCCTAGCCACCGGGATCCCAGTGCTCACGGTGAAATCTGCATAGCCCTAAGTGGCTGCATAAGCCAGTCTGCCTCCCCCACACACACACAAAATACCAGCAGAATATTAATATACTAGAATATTATATTTTCTCTGAATGTAGGTCAGCCAATGAAATGGTTAAGAAGATCCAACAGAAAGCTGAAAACCCAACTGATCAACATACGTAGGTAGGGGAGGGTGAATGGGGGTGCATCTAGACAGCAGGACTTAACTCAAAATAAGCTACGCAAATTGAGCTACGTCAGTTGTGTAGCCTATTTCGAAATAGCTTTTTTGAAATGGAGAGCTTCTACACAGCACTTATTTCGAAATAGAGCACTCTTCCTCCGACTTCCCTTACTCGTACAATGAGGGTTACAGGAATCGGAGTAAGAAGTCCTCCAGCTTGACAGTATCTTGACACTATTTCGAAATAACTGTCTGCTGTCTAGACGTGGTCTAAGTTATTTCGGAGTAGCGCTAGTTATTTCAAAATAGTGTTGCTGTGTAGACGTATCCTGGGACAAAATTCAAAATAAGAGCCCTGCAGCCAAAATATTAAGTCAGCATAAACAGTTTTCAGCAGGGAGCCCCTGTAATCAATGAACTTTGGCCCCTTTTCCTACGTTCTCCTGTCTTGCACTTTGGATATATCTCAGTAAATACACACATTATCATGCTGTGCAATCTGCCTGTGTTACTCTTCAAAGGGTTTGACAGGGACTTCTAGCTTCTCCGGTGTTCAGACCCAAGGAATAGCATGTTTTACTCTGGCTGGATTTCCACTCAGTGTGCCTGGGCCACATGCTGCTCGCTAGCTCTTTCTCAGAGCTCTTGGCCAGATGTCTAACACAGGATCACTGTTACGTTTTATACCACTAGACCAGAGCTGGGGCGGGTAGATTTTTGCCGCTTCCTTCCTTCCCCCTCATTTAATATGATCTCTCTCTGGCTTAGGACTTTCTCGAGTGCTAGTCACCATGGGATTTAAGATGATCTTTTATTGGCCCTGCTCTGCTCAATAGCACATCTGCCGAGGAGCTCAGAGACTCTATTCTATTCCTGGCTCTGCCACTGACCTAGTGTCTGATCATGGGCAAGTCATCTCACCTCTCTCTTTTTGTCTAGTTTGTCTGTTTAAATTGTCAGACTTGTAGGGGCAGGGTCTGTTTCTGATTTGTGTGCTCAGCATCTCATTCAATGGGACCCCATTTCCAGTTCAGGATTCCAGGTGCAATATAATACACTAGGAGACTTACCTGGCATTGCCCGGGTCTGGCCCGGCAGTAGGGGAGCCGTGCAGGCTTCCCACTGGCATTCCCCAGGCCTGACCAGGAGGGTAGCTGTGCAGGTCTCCTGCTGGCATTCCCCAGGCCTGGCCCAAAGGGGGGGTGCGAAGGCCAGCAGGCTACAGCCACACTGGGCGGCCTGGCAGTGCTGCCGGGGAGGCTATTAGTGGGCCCTGGGGGACAGGGGTACTCTCTGGGGGGCGATGCAGCAGTGGGGCCAGTGGGTCTTTCCCCTCCCTGGCCTAATGCTGTGGGCTGAAGGCTGGGGGGCAGGGTTTGGGGGCAGGGAGTCACATACCTGGGATGGTGGCAGGCAACATTGTGAGACCAGTACCCATCTGGTCACTCCCTTGGTGGTGTGGCTCCTCTGAGTGGTCCCCTGCACTCACTGCCCCCAATGGTGACTATGAGTATTGTGTCGCTCCTCTCTCTGCCCCCTTCCTTTCCATGTTACAGAAAACAATCGAATTCCAGACCCATCCCATTTTCCTGGCACAACCAAACCCTGACCTTGCTTGAAGTTAGCGTAAGAAGAAACAGCCTAGCAAATTTGGTGATCCTAGCTCTTACCATTTAGGAGGAGTTCTTGACAAAACAGACTCGCAGACAGACACAATGCTCTAAGATAGATAGATAATGATGATAATAGTGATGAACAGTTATTGTTTCTCTTCCAGGACTCAGCTAAAATCTGATTTTGTTCCTAAAATTGTCCCCTCATGGAACAGTTGTGCATCTTAATAAGGATGCAATCTATTGGATTTTATAGAAATTACTTTAAAAATCTATACGATTTAATAGAAAATGAGATCCTCTCTCTAGAGCTTTTTAAAGACCATCCTATAAGATTCTATAGTAGGGGTAACATTCTTCATTAAACTATACAGAATGACTTGTTTTTCACAAAGCCTCAGAGTTTATCAGTTACCATGTTTTGTTAAATTTCAGAGGGCCCGTGTAGAAGGGTAAAATAAAAAGCATCCTGAAATAGGTTAAGTATAACTTATAAAACCCACTTTCCCTTTTGCCTCCTCTGTGGAATGAGTTCCAGAAAGATCCAGACTTGTTAGTGGTTATGGCCCTGATCCAAAGCCCTTTGGAGTCAACGGAAAGATTTCAACATATCAGCCCTTGTAAGAATTAATAAATGGAGTTGCCTATCGTTAACCAGAAATAAGGGACATTATTTTCCCCATTTTTCCCTATTTCCAACAAGAACTGTTAAAAAGCTTACATGTGGCTTGCCTGGAGGACATATCTTGACATTGTTGAGATCAGTGGCAGAAATCAGGTTGATTTAAATGGCATCTATGGGTCTATCTGTGTTCATCTAATTCCCAGTAAAAATGCCCACTGGTTTTTGGATAAGGGTTCTTGAGGATGACTCTATCAGAAGCTGATGACCAGGTGGGTAGTCTGGCATGTTGGGGTTAATGCTGCCCTCAGTTCCCACTGATTCCTGGATCAAAGGCACTGTTTGGCCAGTTTTCTAACTCGCCAGTCAGGAAATTACACAAAAACTCTGGCTCTTGCTGGCTGGAAACTAACAAACATGCCATAGGTCACGTGCATGCCATGAGTGCACAGCTGTGTGGGGCACTTTTTCTCTCTCTGAAGAACCATCATGTGCTGAGTAGTAAGCTACGACTTCAGACAGGATCAGAGGAGCATTCTTGAAGAGGACGAAAAACCACAGTGAAAAAGGAATACGTGTTTTCCTTCTTCCTGTCCAATTAACAAGGTCTCCCATGGTTCGCCTGGCCATGCTCACAATACAGCATTTCTGTTGGACTGTGAATGATTTCCACCAATACCCTTTCTTTTTCCTTTAGGCCAGTCAAGGTAGCGTCTCGCTCAGATTTGCAGTTTGATGTAACTTGGCTCTCTAAAAGCCTGTGGGAGTGGAACACTGGTATAGATCACACCATGGTTTCAACTGTAATTCTAACCATCTGTTGAAATATAATTTCAAATCGGCACAGTTATTCTGGACAGTAGTGGATGATTTCTTGTCGCTGCCCAATAAGGGTTCTGTGTGTGTGTGTGTGTGTGTGTGTGTTTATCCTTTTCAATTTGCACATCATTGTTTGGCTTGTTTGGAACAGCAGAGCTCTGACTCCTGCAAATGCAATCACTCTCTCAGCAGGAGTCTCGTCTTGCCTGCGAAGAATGAGAAACAGCTTCCGCTCTCCCACCAGGTGAGGGATTGCAGGCTGGTGACAGTAAAAATTCAGGGTCAGAAGGGACTAACACTTGAAATGACATTGATTGCAGTTCTGCCGTCTCGTGAGCACCGGTGCATTAGCCTGATCACATAGCGACTGCCTTTGATTGACTGATTTCCAGCAACCATGGGCCCGATTCGGTGGAACCTTAAGCCCAGGCGTAGTCCCGTGGAACTGAATGTCAAAGTCAAACACTTTGCTGAATCGAGGACTGGGTTAGTCAGACGTTGCCAGAAAATGATCTGATGGGGAAAATCTTATCCCGAATGCCTGTAGAATTTTATTCTCTATTGGTTACACCATCCGCATTACCACAGTCTCTGAGCACCTTCCAGTAGAGATCCGCTGTGGGTGCTTCATTCTTTCATGCCCTCCCCAGGCTGGCCAGCCACCCCGGGCCCTTTTGAATCACCAGGTTCGGGGGCAGTTGCCCTCTTTGCCACTCCCCTGTCAGTGGGGCCTGTTTGGGGGCTGGTGCCCTCAATTTGGACTGGCTCCCAAGTGAGCTCTGTCTCCTGCTTTTACCCTGAGTTGCACCAATTCGTTTTACTTCGTTTGGGGAAGATTGATTAGAATGCTTGCATGAAAGGAATTGGAGGGGAGTCTGCTCGTTAGCAACCTCTTGAGTCTCGGCAAAAAGTTGCTATTATCCGAAGATTGCCAACAAGCAGAAGGCAGATTTGAAAGGCCAGCCATCCAGGGGAGCAAGTGCTGGGACATGCAGGGTTCCTCTTCCTGCAGCCCCGCAAACCTGCTTCTGGATGGGAGGGGAAGCTGCAGGCAGGGCCACCGTGGGACGGTTTCATCAGATGCGGAAGTTCTGGGAACTGCTGAGGCCAGGGCCTGCCACCCTGTGGAGAGCAGGAAAGTACCACACAGGCCACCAGCAGCCACTAGTCCCTTTGGAAAGCCCCAGCATCCAGGTGATGGCCTCTTCCCCATTGCTGTCCTGCCCACAGCTTCGCTTCCCAATTGCAGCCTGCAGCTGGGGACAACACATCAACAAGCAGTCAGTAAGGCTACGTCTAGACAGCGGCTCTATTTCAGGATACCGGAAGTATCTCAAAATAACTATTCCGCATCTTCAAACATGCCTGTTATTTCGAAATAGACTTTGAAATAACAGGTGTGGGATTCTGGCATCCCTGTGACCCTCGTTCCACGAGGGCTAAGGGATGTTTCAGAATAGCACTTTATTTTGAAATGAGATCAAAAGCAGATACGCAATTTGCATAGCTCAAATTGCAGAACTTATTTCAACGTATGAGTGCAGTGTAGATGTACCCTAAGCAGCATGCCTGTGGCCAGTATTTAAATCCCGTTAACATTGGTGCCAATGGGATGAGATTGGATCCTGGCAAAATGCTAATATCAGGGTTGCTCTGAAGAAGCACCCACTGTACATGTTTTGCAAGTACCTCAGAGTAGCTGAAACAAATGTTGAAGCAGAGCTCATGGACTCTGAAAGAGACATGAAAGGATACAGGAATTGCCCAAGGACACAAAATGAGTCGGGGCAGGGCAGGGAATGGAGCCCTGACTCTGACTCCAGGGCTGTAGGAAGCAAAGCCATGCTCCCCCTCTTGAGAACCCAGCTCTGGTTTCACTGGAGAGGAACAAAGAATGAGGGTTTGTTTTTTTTAACAAAGGTTAGAGATGAGCCCTGTGATACTGTCCATATACCCAAAGAAGTGAACTCACTTTCAGGAAGGTAAATGCTAACTCACTGTGAGGAAAACGGTGCATTCTGCTATTTCCATGCCTTGTCCAAGAAGTATTTTGAAAGATCCATATGGACCTGAGGAAAGAATCTGTGGGAGTCTTCCATAGTGTAAAGCTGGCTTGGTTGGGGCTTTCTCAGTAGAAAGTGGGTAGGGCCTAGGACTTAAAAGATCATTATTCAATTTTCTGCTGTGATAGACTCCCTGTGTGACCTTAGGCAAGTCAGCCCCTCTGTGGCTCTGTTTCCCACCTGTAAAATGGGAGCAATAGCACTGACCTGCCTCACAGGAGTGTTGGGAGGATAAACACAGTGGCTATGTCTACACTGGTGGCTTCTTGCGCAAGAACATCTTGTGCAAGGGTTCTTGTGCAAGAACTCTTGTGCAAGAACACGTCCACACTGCCATGTGTGAGAGGTGCTTTTGGGCAAGAGCATCCATGGTAGTGTGGACGCTCTTTTGCGCAAGAAACCTCTGATGGCCATTTTAGCCATAGGGCTTTCTTCCACAAGAAACCCCTGCCGGGCGTCCACACTGCACTCTTGCACAAGAGCTCTTGCGCAAGAGACCTTATACCTGTTAGAAAAGAGTGTAGCTCTTGCGCAAGAAAACCTCTCCTACCATGCTTTACTGTAAATCTTCTTGTGCAAGAGTGGGTGGGCAGTGTGGATGCTCTGCAGAAGAACGGCTGTTCTTGCGCAATAACCCGCCAGCGTAGACATAGCCAGTGAATATTATGAGCTATTTGGCTACTCTGGTAAAGAGATGGGAAAATGACATTAAATTCTTAGGATCACAACTAATTACTGTGGTTGTATATCACACAGACATACTTGGTCCCTCGCAATGCCTGTATTCATTTAATGCTTATGGAAGGCACCAGGTTGACATCTTTAGTATTGATTGTTCTATCCAGGATATAAAAAGCAGGATCAATACAAAGTCCTTTGACCTTTCCTAACATACACAAGTATGGATGTCCCTTAAAATGGCACATACTAAGTAAGAGCTAAGAGGAGTAGACAGAAGGCCAACTTTTCCAAAAATCTCATCACCCAGGGCCATCCATAGGATTTGTGGGGCCTTATGCAGGACTATTGAACGGGTGCCCTTATACCTGATAGCAGCTGAGGTAGATTTTTAGAGATGTGATTCTGTAGTATCAACATATTAATGGAATATTTTAAAGCAAATCTAACTATGCTCCTGTAGACTAACACAATACATTCAGAAACTGACAGTATAGACCTGGGTTTGGCTTCATTACCACTTGACTGGCTTTTTCACAGGTTCTGTGTTGTGCAAACAATACTGGCGGGCTTTGTTTCTTTTAAGTTCACTAGGTCGCCTCTGGAAAAAGAGCAGAGCCCCAGAACAGGGATAGGAAGAGGCGGGTGGGTGGACAGTAAGACCCAGTGGTGCCCCAAATTTTCAGTCACCCTATGCAACTGTGTATTCAGCATACGGGGAAAGACGGCCCTGCCAGCACCCATGACTGGGACTGGGGTCTTTCAGAGACCTTGTGTCCTGTTAAGGCACCTGAATGAAGTGACCAGATTTTTAAAAGCATTGAGCTGCCACAGAGAACAGTGCCTTCCCAGTTAGGAGTTGCTGGGTGCCGAAAATCTGGGCCTGAAAAATAACCAGTCTTCTGTGTCTGACATCTGTTTGCTTAGGCCTCCCTGCTTAGGCTGCCAACATATTGCGGGAGAGGAGATGGTAGTGATTTGGTTATATGGACACAGGGGACTGGACTTGATCTCTCGAGGTCCCTTCCGGTTCTAGTGTTTTATGATTCTATGATTCTGTGGGCAGAGGGCTGGATAGACACCGCCAAACTTCATTTCACAAAAGGCACTGCAGAGCTAGCCCATTCCAATAGGGTTACCATATCTGAATTTTCAAAAAAGAGGGAGAGTATCTGTATCAGTATCTACCAACTCACGTTGTAGTAATGTGTTGTATATTATATATTAACTAGCCAATTAGCCTGTCATAAGACGGGATTTTCAAGTCTCTCCTCCACGTCGGTTTTCTCTCCTGAGCCTCCGGTCTCTCGCTCCGTCTCTCTCTCCTCCTCTTACTGCCTCCTCCTCTCTCTCTCAGCTCTCCTCCGCCTCCTGCCTCTCTCTCGGTCTCTCTCTTTCTCTTCTCCTCCCCCTCCTGCCTCTCACTCGGGGGACCGCGGAGCCCAAACAGTCTCTTGCACCACTTGCTCCCATGCGGCGGCCTGGCTGAGCGGTGCAGAAGTCAGCCGAGCGCCGCGGTGGGAGAGGAAGGGGAGTGGGGCGGTGATGTACATGCCCAGGAGGTGGGGCCTGGCCATGTACATCACTGCCCCACCCCCCTTCACCTCCCGCCGTGGCGCTCGGCTGACTTCTGCACCACTCAGCTGGGCTGCCGCGGGGGAGCAAGTGGCCATTTGGGCTTCCCCACGGCGGCCCAGCAGAGCGGCGCAGAAGTCAGCCGAGCGCCACAGCGGGAGGTGAAGGGGGTTGGGGCGGTGACGTACATGGCCAGGCCCCACCTCCTGGGCATGTACATCACCGCCCGGCCCCCCTTTCCCTCCCGCCATGGCGCTCGGCTGACTTCTGCGCCACTCAGCCGGGCCGCTGTGGGGCAGCAAGCGGCGCAAGCGGCCGTTTGGGCCCCGCACTCCCCATGCAGCACGGGGCTCCCAGAGGGAACAGCCAGCATTTCAGCGTTGCAGACACACAGACATTGGGCTACTATATATATGATACAATGTGAGTTGGTAGATACTGATACAGATACACTTCCTCTCAGGAGTGCCCTCTTTTTTGAAAGTTTAAATATGGTAACCCTACATTCCAACAGCTGTTAATAACTGACATGTGGGTTATAGCTTAGAGGTGAAATGTGACCCAGTACCAGTCCTCAAGTCAGTCATCAGGAAAAACACCAAAGAGTAACACTCACAACCATTTTGCAGCATCTGCTATATTGTTTTCTAGAGGAAAAGTCTTTCTGGTTTTTTTCCTTCACTTATGCAACCCTGAAGCAAACTCTTATAGTAAATTTACCATTCTCCCTTACTCGGCTTCTCCCATATGCTGCAGCAGTACACTAGTCCAGATGGGACAGTGAATTTAGCTGCTGTCAACATGTTTCATGATTATATTTCCAAGACAAACTCTTGAACAACATGCCCGGTTTTCACTTGGGAGGAATGTGATTACGGGTGTGGGTTTTTCCTCTCTCCTTGGGAATTCCTCTTGAAACATTCAGAAGGCAAATCTAGCCTCAAATTGAGTGCAATCTTCGTTGCATTTAGCAGCCGGTCTCTATGCTGTCTTCTCCAGACACCACATGTTGCAGATACTTGTTGGCAAGCATCTAGAAGAGCACAGGTGCAGGGAGGGAGGCTTGTCTTTGTTCATGGCACTGATCTGAAAGTGAAGTTCAATAACTGCTGCTCATTCCCATACCTGTGCGACTGAAGAGTCTTAGGCAAGTCGTTCAGGGCCAGATTTCAGGCTCCCAATCTGCTTAGGCACTTTTCTGCTTAGGCGCGTTTGAAAATCTTACTTGGTGTCTACCTGCATTCTTAGGGGTCTCAAATCATTTGAAATCTGACCCTGAATGATTTGTCTGATTCCTAACAAATTCAAATGGGAGTTGGGCACCTAATCTAGTTCAGCAAATTTAAAAAAATCACACTAGGGGTGTCCAAATACCTTTGAAAGTCTGACCCTAAATCTCTGTGCCTAAGTTGATCATCTGTAAAATGAGAATAATTACTCTTGCTTACCCCCCCTCCCCCAATCACAGGGATGTTATGCAGATAAATACTTGAAAGGTTCCTCATTATGGTGCATATGTCCATAATAAGCAGAGCTAATCAGAAATTTGGATGAATGTTTTTTGAAAACATTTTTTGAAAATTTTTGTTCCCCAAACTGGTATTTTTTTTTAGAGTGCTTGAGATTTTTAAAATATTCAAAATTGTAATGAAGAATTTTCACAAAAAGATATTTAAATAATTCTCCAGCTTTTTTTCTCTAGTCTTCCCTCCAGCTCAAGTACTTGGGTAGAAAGTCTTCATTTACTTTCCCATTTTTAATGAGCCCCTACAGTTATATTGATTTCAAGCAAAGCACAAAGGAATAATGGAACTGAAACTTAGCCCCCTGACTGGTCTCATTTTGATTTGCTTTCTAGTACCCAGTTTATGTTTGCCACCATGCCAGCTTGTCTTATTATTGTGGTTGGGATGATATCTCTCCCTCTCTCTCTCTCTCTCTTTCTCTCTCTCTCCCCGTGAGAGCTAACATCTGCTTTCTAATTCTGCCTGTTTTATGGTTTTATACTGCCACCCATCAGTGTAATATTTGCTTACTTTCTGTGAAAAATCAGTAGAATGGTGACTTCCCTAGTGGTCTTTATGGCAAGGCTTGGCTCTGAAATGCTTAGGCCAAATTCTGTAAAGGTATTTAGGCACTGCCACGCTGAGCATTGCAAGGCCTAACCTATCTAGGAGATGGAATCTTATTTTCAGAAGATGTTTAGAGGAAATCTAAATCCCATTGCATGCTGATGAAATTTAAATTCCTAAATCCTTTTGGAAAATGAGATTTAGACCATGTCTTCACTACATGGGAAGGTCGAAATAAGATACACAACTCCAGCTACATTAATTATGTAACTGGAATCAATGTATGTTAATTCAAGTTTCCAGACGGTTTCCAAAGCAGGAGGCCAATGGGAGCGGTAGCTAACATCGGCTTCCCTTATTCCTTGTGAAGACCAGGAGTACCGGCGCCGATGGGGGTGTCCTCTGAGTTCCATTTAGCGGATCTGTAGTAGACTCGTATCTTTAAAAAAATAAGCAAACTAACAAAAAACAAACAAAATATCTGTCATTGAATAATCTGAGCAACGTAATTTCCCATTTATACTCATTATTATCCCATCAGACTTATATCACCCACCTCACCTTAACTCTGCTCCCTAAAATACGCAACTCATAGACTCATAGACTTTAAGGTAAGAAGGGACCATTATGATTATCTAGTCTGACCCCCTGCAGCAACTAATTACTAGGAGAAAATAAATCTCATGGCTCACCAGATATTCATTTCCAATAGCTGATAGCCTAAAGTATCACAACATGGCTCAGTCCACAGAATGGTATAGGTTAGATTATGTACAATGCAGATAATATAGTAAAAAATACAGATTGAGAAGGCATACCATTTTCTTATGCTGTCCTGGAACACAATATAATCAACATTTTTTTTTCCAAACCCAAACAGATCAATCATTCCAACTCTACTCATAAAATATTCTTCTACTGCACCAACCTATCACATTGTAAGAAATTCCATGGGACTCTGTCATAATGAAATGTACTTTGGGACTGTTGGCCTTTCAGCATTTTTATTACACTGTTAATAAATAATAATTAAAATCAGCGCCAGGCATTACATTTCCATTATAGAACAGAATAATCAAGGTTAGAGGAGTGAACGATAGTGAATGACAAAGGGTTTTACAACTATAGGGAATTGACTGGACCTTTTTTTCCCACTTATCACCCTCAGTGATGATTTTGGGTTGGGGGATTTTAATTTTTCAGGTGTGTAGATTTTTCCTGAAGGAAGTGTAATATTCTGGGCATCTGTTACCTGAACTCCACCCGTATACAGGACATGATTTTCTCCCCATTTACACCAATGTAACTAAGAAGTGACTCCATTGACCTCAGAGTAGTGAAATGGTGTAAGCGAAGAATCTGGCGGTATGCGCACACTCACAGTCTTGCATAGCCACATATCTAGTTATTTGTATTCGTCACAGGCATTTTAATAACCTGTCTTAGATTTTTATTCAATAAAAATATCAGGCAGCAAGGCCCTCTGTGCTGTGTCCAATATAATTAAGTCTTGACAAGTTATGATATGATCCATGCTAATCAGAGCAGACTCTTTTAGCAGGGAGTGGGAGAGAGACTCCAAAAACCGTATCTTTTATCATGCAGCTTAGAACTAGGCATTTCTGAGGCTAGAGAAAATGATTTTACATACCACCTCTGTTAATAGAAATCTGATGGAATAATTAAAAATGCGGCTTCTTCTAAGAATTCCCAGTTAAGCAAACACCTCCAGGGAAACATACACAAGTTGCAGTTAATTTCAAACTGACGTTTAAGGGGGCTTTGCAGTATAGTTGCAAGGGACTGAGCTTATATAAACAAAAGCAAGCCTTACCCTGCTGGAGTCTTTTACAATAGATGTTTGCTTTCCCTTCTATAGACTGCCAGCCATTAACTTTTTGTTTGCCTATTTTGTCTTATCAGAAATGATGCAACTCTACCGGGGATCACTCTCCCCCTTTTTGTGCAGTGCTTCAGTGGGAGGTTTGCTGCAGTTTTGAAGAACGGGTGAATCTGGTTCTAATAAAAAAAAATCATTAGTACCATGCCCCATCTTGCTAACCTGGCAGGAAGCGGGGGCTAGTCTTTCTAAGGGCATGTCTACACTGGGAAACAATTTGAAATGACTAAATTTGAAATAATACCTCCCTCAATAACAAAATCGAAATCGTGTGTCCCCACTACGAGGGAACCTCGAAATTAGTCTGAGGCAGGCTCCATTGTTGTGGACGTGATACCTCGACTTAGAGCCCCAGGGAACACTGGGGAGTAATTACTTCTGGGGAAGAGTTACTTTGAAATAACAGCAGTGGAGTGTCCACACTACCGCTATTTCAAAATAACTTTTCAAAATTAGCGTTATTCCTCGAAAAAGCAGGCGTAGAGATTTCAAAATAACCAGCTCGTTATTTCAAAATAACAGGCTTGGTAGTGTGGATGCTTTGTTTGTTATTTTGAAATAAAGGGGGAGTATTTTGAAATAACTCCCTATTGTGGACCAGGGTGAGGATATTTAAGTGCCTAAAGATGCTGGTAGGCATTGAGGTGACTTTCAAAAGTGCCACAAGAAAGCTAGGTTCTTGTTGACTTCAGTGAGCTCCCCTTAACCTGCTAGAGGCACTTTGAAAATTCTACTAGGCGTCCGTTTTAAAGTGCCTAAACACCTTTGACAGTATGGCCCAATGGCCCTTTATTGTGGCTAAAGAAAACTCAACAACATTTAAAAGCCAAACCAAAATCCAGTCCATGACTCTATTTCGTGGGTGAGTGAGCAGGCCCCTCTGAAAAGGGCTTGCAAGTGACTGCTCTTGTATAAAACAAGGCTTCTCAATGGATCTTGACATCTATGCTACAATCCTTTTCAAATCCATCATTGCTGATTCTTACACACATGAGCCACAACCCAGCAAATCACTAAAACACAGGTGTAACTTTCAGCCCACGGCCAGTCCCAGCAACATCAATGGAACTCTATACAAGGGGCTCATGCTATTTTGATTCAATATACAACCCTGAATCAGCAGATGGCAATAATATCATTTTCCTGTACATCTGACCTGTCTGATACCTTGATATACTAGAAATATTGTGGGAGCAAGGAAGCCTAATCTATAGCCACTTTGCTAGATCAAAGCAGTTCCAATAAAAATGGATAATCATCTTAGTGACCGGTCCTCAGAAGTTTTCTATGATTAATTGCTTTGCATTAATGGGGGACAGTACAAGTTTTTTTTTTAACTTGGTTCCTTACATTTCAAAATTCTTCTAAATGTTCAAAACTGATCAAAAAATTTGAAAAAAAAATAATTTTGATGGAAATGTTCATTGAAATTCCAAATTTGAATCTTTTCACCCAGCTCTACGTATTTTGTGCCCTATTGTGAAAGTCCTTTAATTTTTAGGGTCAGGGGAAGTTGGAGTTAGGCAGAACTTCAAGGTGGCTTGAGCGTGATTAATTTGTCATCTTCCCAGTAGATTCTGATGCTCTTTAGTCATTTTAGGTAGAGGCTTATGTCTGCACAACTGAAAGTTAGTGGGACTTCTTGAGGACACAGTGAAGTGCTGAGGTTTTCTGGTGAACTTCCTGTTTTGTTCAAAGAAAAGCTTGAAAACATGAATCCCACAGATTGACGGTAAATACGAGAGTCTGAGCATGTACAATTTAAGATCGCATGAGTTCCAAGCCTATGTCATGATTTTTGCACACTTGGGTTTGGCTACACTGAGTTTGCAGATTGCAAACACAACAATTTCCTCTTTTATAGATTCTTGGCATGCTAGACAGATTTATTCCTTCCCCCATACCTGGGGCTGCTTTGAATTTAATGCTTAACAATTTCTATGTGGATCAACTTTTATTTTTTTCCTTTTACTGGAATGGAAAATTAATCTTCTAACTATTAGAGCACAGACCAAATACAGATACCCCGCCAAGTTTTGGAAATAGCGTCATAGTGATCATCTCTGGTGTTTGAAGGCTAGCAAAACTGCAAGTGGCCCTAGCATAGCGATTAGCAGAATTTCTTGTTGCTCATTACAGTGTGACACTGAGAATGCTAAAAGCTCCCTATTCATTGAGCATGCAGGAGATGAAGAAATGTCTTAAGTTTGAAGATCCCAAGCATTTCCTTCTTCCATCATGTGGAATGGATTAATGAGACAGTGTGCCCAGGTAGTACTGGGTGAGAGAACCTACTTCCTGTGGCTTGAAAAGGCCTTGTCCAAGGTAGCAATTAACTTTAATCATGAAAGTGGTCCCTTTGACATCAGTGCACGCCACTGTAACTTCTCCTTCAATGACACTGCTGTTGTGCTTTAAAGTTAATTGTCTTCAAAGGGACTGCTCATGCTTAAAGTTGAGCATATGCTGACATGCATTGCTGGATCAGGACCCTAGTCAACTGAAGACCAAATCTGGTGAAGGTAGCCAATGAGAATCCTGATCTTGCATCCACTGACACAATTGAAAAATTTCCCTTTGATTCCAGTGGATCCAGGGTTGAAACCTAAAGTTTTCTTCATACTAAGCATATTTTCAAAGTGATTTTGAAACCAACTAGAATTGTACTGTAGTCCCGGTATAAGGTGGTATAAGGTAGGCTTGAAGCCAGTTCAGGAAAAACAGGTCAGGCCACTTTAAGTCATGTCTACACTCTGGTTCTCACTGGCTTTAAAACTGGTTTAGCTGAATAAATGTGAAGATTACCCTGGTGTATGCAGCACTGAGCAGGCCACTCTGAAAACAGGTTGCAAGTGACTACAGTTGTATAAGAACAGAGGATTTTCGATGGAACCTGACACATATGCTACAATCCCTTAGAAAGCTGTAAATCTCTCATAAGCAAGACAGATACGACTTGGTCCAGTGTGTGCAATTTTGTGTGGGGAGAGGGAATTTTTTTCAGACCTTATAACCTCATATCAATGTAGTGTGGTGTTGCTGTCTGGGACACAGGAGACCTGGAATTTATCCCTGGCTCTGTCAGCACCTTCTAGCTGACCTTGACTGAGTCGCTTCGCTGCTCTGTGCCTCCGTTTGTAAAAACAAAAGGAAAAACTATGCAGCACCTTAAAGACTAACAAGATGGTTTAATAGGTGATGTGCTTTCGTGGGTCAGACCCACTTCCTCATCACCTATTAAACCATCTTGTTAGTCTTTAAAGTGCTACGTAGTTTTTCCTTTTGTTTTAGCAAGATCAGACTAACACGGCTACCTCTCTATTACTATTCAACATGCAAGGCACTCCATTTGTAAAGGGATGGTAATGATGCTTAGCTTCTGTGTAAGATATTAGAGCTGAGTACAGGTTGGACCTCCCTGGTCTGGCACCCTCAGGACCTGACTGGTACTAGATGAGGGATTTTACTGGACCAGGGGAGGTCATTTTTGCACCCCCGCCATTGGCCCTCCCAGCCTAGCCCACTGGCCTCCTGGTTGGCTTCCCAACTTGGGCTGGTCCTGCTGCCCTGCTGCCATGACTCCAAGACCCGCTGTGCAGCTGCACGTGCCACGCTGGGGCTCCGGGACCTACAGCGCAGCTGTGCGCACCACGGCTTCCTCCCTCACCAAGCCACTGTGGATCTCAGCCCCGCCGGGCAGCCATGCACCAGGTCTCCTGATCCCATGCCATGCACTGGGTACCCCGCCGTCAGCTCACTGTGAGCTGCCCACTGCCCTGCCAGCCCCACAGGGATCCCTGCTGCTGGCCCTCCACCGGACTATGGATGTTGCCGGACCAGAGAATCCCGGTTAAGAGAGTTTCAACCTGTATTATTATTAGGAAGGTTAGTTCAGGGTGTGACAGGACAGGTTAGAAAGGGAGAGAGACAGCTGTGAAAAACAGCAAGGGCCCTGGTTAATTAGGAGCAGCTGAGACAGGCTGCTATAAATCAATTAAGGGCCAGCTGAGCTGACTTCAGGCTGCCATGGGACACCTCTTTAAAAGCCTTCCCTGTGGGGGAGAGTAGGGGAGAGTGGAGGAGGAGAGGAGCTTGTAAAAGAGAGTAAGAGACGCTAAACAAAACAACATCATCATTGGTGAGGGACTCCAACAGGGAGTGTTTGGACCCTGTTTCCCAAGAAGCCTGCGTCCCAGCCGGTGACTGGGGGGAGGACTGGCTGCCCAGCACAGGCTGACCAAGGGATATCTGCCCCACACCCTTTTAGCTGGAGCACAGAAGCCCGACCCCAACAAGGGCAGGCGGGGCCCCGTTAGCAATACCCAGCGTGTGGGACTGACCCGAGGCCTGGGACCCAGGAGTGGGACTGACCCTGCCACAAGCGCATAACGAGAGAGGAAGGAGGGTGTAGTGGTTAAGGCATTAGATTTGAGTTCAGGAGGACTGGGTTTAATTTCCAGATCTTCCCCAGATTTCCTTGGGCAAGTTGTTCAATAGCTCTGTCAGGCCTGCCGACAGGGTTGGGCAAAGGATGCATTTGCCCTGGGGCTTGATGATTCAAAAGGGGCTTATGGCTGCCACCACTCCCACAGGACAAAGTCTGGCAAGTTTATTCCCCTCTCCCTCCACTCCCTGCTCTGTGACTGTGGAAGCAGGTTAAGCCTCCTGTCTTGTCTCTTTAGATTGCAAGTTTTTACAGGGCAATTAGTGTCTCAGAGTGTCTTTCCTACTATATTTCAGACATACAAGCTCTGATCTTGATTAGGGCCTCTAGATTCTAAAATAATGATTATCTAAAATAATGACCCCTCATAACCCAAATTGAGCTAACAATCCCACAGTGCCTGTGCAGTACCCCCCCAAACGGTAGCGCTCTCACTGTACTAGTCATTTTAGTATATTTGAGCTCTGTGGTTTAAGGGGAAACACAGATGTAATGGGAGGGTTAGGAATACTCCAGAGAAGAGTAACAACTTTCACAATAGAAAGTCCTGTTCTTTTTGTTATTTAAACATGCTTTGTAAAAAAATTCATACTTGCCTCTAAAAGCAAGAAAACGCTTTCTTTTTGTCCTGCTATTAGGGCTATTTTTTTCCAATGAATATTCATGTTTGAGGAGGTTAAGCTAGTGGCAGCACTATAGTCTGAAGTCTTTGTCTCTGCTCTAGGTTAGCCAAAGTAGAGACAGCCAGAATGCAAGAAATACTGTGTCCTGGCAAATACAGTCATCATCACTTGAAGTATCTGACTTCTAGACAGAGGAAAGGAAAAAGTAATTCAGGCTTCTCTCTTGCCTTAGACTTTTTGGACTAGGTCCTGCTGTCCGGTAAATCAATTGCAAAACTCTGTTTTGTCTTTGATGTGAGCGGAATTAATAATTTTATATTGTGATAGCCCCTAGAAGACTCCAGAAAGATCAGAGTTCCATTATGATAGGCAACTATAAAACCTTATAATGAGAGAGAGTCCCTGTCATGAATATTTTGTAATATAAATAGATGATAAAGGGAAAATGTGGCTTATCATTCCCATTTTACAGATTGGAAATGGACACACAGAATGGTTATGCGTTTTGTGCCATATTTTATGCAAAAACTTGCACAAGAGTTGGAAATTGAACCAAGATGTTCTGGATACCAATGAAATAAAAGAAAAATAGAATTCCAGGGCTGAAATGGACTTCAAGTGACAAAACCAGCTATAGATTGCCCCAGCTATAGATTGGTGTTTGTCCAATCTGTTTAAAATCCTCAGGTTCCACAACTTCCTTTGGAAGTCTATGCTGCTGCTTAATTCTTCTTATAGTAATAAAGTTTTTCCTATTAACGAACCTAAATCTCCCTGGCTGGTAACTAAATGGATTCCTATTTACCCTACCGTCTGTGGAAATGGAGAACAATTGATCACAATCCTCTGTATAACAACGCTCAACATATCTGAAGACTATCATCGGATAATCTGACCTCCTTAATGAAGACTAAATATGTCCAGTTTTTTAACCTTTCCTCCTAAGTCATGTTTTCTAAACCTTTTGTCATTTTCGTTGTTCTTCTCTGGACTTGCTCTTATTTCTCCACTACCTTCTGAAAGTGTGGTGCAATCGAATACACTATTTCCAGCTACGGCTTAACTAATGCTGCCTAGAACAGGACAGTTACCGCCCATGTCGTACATATGATACTCTTGTTAAAACACCATAGAAAGAAATGAGCTTTATGGTGACTGCATCACATTGCTGGCTCATATTCAACTTGTGATCCATGCTAACCTCCAGATCCCTCACAAGTAACAAAGAATCCTTACTGTCTTAGCCCTTATGGTCTGTTCCACAGATCGTGGAAGTCAATGGAAAATTCACATTCGCGTCAGTGCTTTGTCTGTTAAGAATATAAATTTGAAATGACATTTTTTTATTTGGTTTCAATTTAATATCATGTTTTTAAAACTGAAATGAGATTATATTAAAAATGGGAGGGGCATTTTCATATAAATTCAAATGCACATTTTGGTTGGTGAATGTTGATTGGAATGGGGGGGGGGGGGGGGGGGGAAATGTTTTGAATTGGATTAGAATCACCTATGGTGAATTTGTTGGTTTTCTGACCAACTCTGCGTGACTGCACTGAAAACATCAAATCTTACACCACTTTGTAGGAGAGTCCCAAGTTCAGTTTGAGCTGAGGCTCAGACCACGGCAAGCATCTTCCAGATGGAAGGTACAATTCACCAAACATGTGTAATGCACAGAAGCATCGATTAATTACTGGCCCTTCTTTCCCAGCATTGGGATGCAGCCAATAAAGCACCAAGTAACATTTTCTTTCTTTCTGTCCTTCCCTAGCTTGCACAATGTACATACTGTAATTGAATGTCAAAGAAGTTTATGTGGTATTTAGACTGCTATAAGAAATGCTAGATCTGAAAATTGGTCTGAATAGATGGTCACTATTCTACGTGAGTAGGTTCTTCAATTCTCCTCTATGGTAATGCTGTGTCCACCTCTGATGTTTATTATCCTGTGGCATTGTAAATATTTTTTTTCCTGGCATTTTATGAAGTTCAAGCAACTACATTTATTACAAAGGGAACATAAATTGTTACTGTTTTATGATGACTGAGAAAATAGGTTCAAGCTGCAGTGCTGTTATTTTTAATTTTATTTTTCAAAATGCTTTTAGGATAATGTTTATAAAGGGCATCGTGAAACAGTTTTCACAGACCATTTGAATGTGGGTGTGATTCCAGGAGCTGGGGTTGGATTGGTCAGAAAATAAAGGTCATTGGCCTAACACCTGAGGCCCATGAAGAGAAGAGAGGGATCAAAACCAATGCATTTTAAAAGCTGTAAGGATAGTGACCTGGTTGTGGAGACTGGGTCTCTGAAGCAAAGGTTCCTTTCTTGTATAAGCTGCTGCTAAGATTTAGGCATTGTACAGATTGCTTTACTTCAGAGTGCTTTGCAAAGCAGGTGAATATCATGATCCCCACTTTTACAGTGGAGAAACTGAGGCTCAGAGAAGTTGATAGAGAAGATCAATCACTGTGGGTATGTCTACACTGCATTCCTCTTTCGAGAGAGGAATGCAAATGCAGACAAACTAAATTGCAAACGAAGCGCGGATTTGAAATTCCCGCACTTCATTTGCATGATCGCATCCGGCCGCTATTTCGAAATACCCTATTTCGAGATAAAAAATGCCATGTAGAAGCGGTTATTTTGAAAGAAACCCCTTCTTTCTAAATAACCCTTACTCTTTAAAAAATGAGGTTTAACGGTTATTTCAAAAGAAGGGGTTTTCTTTCAAAATAACCGCATCGATATGGCATTTTTTATCTCGAAACAGGGTATTTCGAAATAGCAGCCAGACGCGATCATGCAAATGAAGCGCGGGAAATTCAAATCTGCGCTTCATTTGCAATTTCATTTGTCTGCATTTGCATTCCTCTCTCGAAAGAGTAATGCAGTGTAGACATACCCTGTTAGAGCCAGAGACAAAACCCGAGTCCTGACTCCTGTTCCTTTTGACAAAAGGTGGGCATGGGTGAATGGCTGGATGAAATTGCTAAGGTTAAACCAAGGGGCAGAAAACTCTTATGGGGGTGTCACTGGCCCTCTAAAAGACATCAGGGCTCATGCACCTGTGACTGGCCAGCTGACCCAATTGAGCTTTAAAGGCGGGGGCCAGAGAGAGAGACCCGAGGAGGGGGAGTCTTGGCGAGTCAGACTGACAGCCAGTCAGAAAAGGCTGGTCATCATGGGACTCTCTCTGGGAACAGCAGCCTTGGAGAGGACTAGGACTAGGTGGGGAAGTAGGAGCGGCCGGTCCCTGGGGAGGGGAGGCTGAAGGAACCTGGGAACTAAAGTGAAGAGCTGTAGCCCAGGGTGAGTTGAGGAATTCTAGTTTTGTTGATTTGACCTATATAGATTGTAATTTATTTGTATCACCATGGTGATATTAAGGCCTCATTATGATGGGTGCTGTATATATGATGATCTGGCAAACACAAGGAGCAAACCTCATTTGCCAGATGGGAGTAGAATGAAGTATGAAGCAATGAAAGTGGGAGTTTTGAATGAACTGAAAGAGTTGGGCCCCCAAATCCTTGAAAATCCTGGCCTAAGTAACTCGATGAAGATCATAGAAGTATTTGGCCTGTTTAACCAAGATTGCCCTCTCCCAGTGTAGTGCTGCACCAGCCTTTCTCTTGATAGTTAATAGTGAATTCTGCCTAACTTTGCCAGTAGCGAATAATTAATTCCTTTGACAAATCTATTTTGTACAGTTTCAATAAGCATCTTTAAGGATGACTGCTTTACAGGCATATTAAGATTTAATTTCCTCCAGCAAAAGCTGGAAACCTGCACACTGGTAGCAGTGCTCACTATAGGTCTGTTCATTTTCTGAAGCTTTTATTTATTTATTTTTACCCTTGCAACTTTATAACAATGTTTGGCTCCTAATCCCCACAGTGAAACCAGAATATATAAATGTTTCAGATGCGTTACATGAGCTTTGTTGTCCCAACCAGCAGACCCTTTCTGCTCTAAAGAGGCCCTGAGATCCATCAATTGTACGTGCTTTTTTTCCAGTGTGATAGAAAGAGATTGCTTTGCATTGTGTTCCATTATAGTAACATTTTCCAGTTGAACGCGCTCCACACCTGTACCCCAGAAAAAGTATAAACGTAACCATGTCAACCATTGTCTGGTTGGCAACCAGCTCTTTGAGTTACAGACATACACCTGACCTCCTGTTACCCAGCTAGTTTGTTTATAACTGGTTTCTGAGGACTATGACACTTATTATAGCTATAAGTGTCATGTCTCCATAGGAGCTGGTGAAAAAGTTTTGAGGCACTAGGGTTGGGTAACTTTCTGGCCACTTTTCCTGTGTTGCTGAAAGTTTATTTACTTTATTCAAAGGAAAGTAAGGGATGGGGGAGAAGTAGTTACCAGAAGAACTAATGTACACTTAATCCTTTCCTGTTTCTATTCACATTAAAAGGAGCAGACAGAGGCCAAAAATGAGTAAGTATTGTTATTTGAATTGCAGGAACCTGTGGGAACTCCAGTCATGGACCGAGGGCCCCATTGTACAAAAAAAAAAACAGCCTCTACTGTAGAGATGATGATAGCATTGGCATTTCATTATGGTTACTCCATGAAGCCACCTCTGAAATCAAAGCTCAGGATGTACACATTGCTAGAGACAGTCTCTGGCCAAACAATGTACCGTGCCCTAGTGAAAGTCCCCCTGAACTGAGTTAGTTCAACAATTCAGTTAATTCTGCTCTGTGTCGCGGATAGGGAGTCAAGAGATCTGGGTTCCAATGTTAGCTACACCATAACTAACATTACATCGCTAGCCAGTTTTTGGCAAATTGTGTCATTGTGGTACCTAAGAATCATCCTGTGTAAAGTGGGGGTAATTGTATCCAACTTCATGCAGCACATTGGTGGGTTTGTAGGTGTTAATTAACACACCTTGGGCAAGTCCTCCGGCCCCTCTTGAACCCTCTGTGAATTGAGGGTGAAGATATTTAATTGTCTTACAGGGATGGGTGCTGTGAGGCTGGACTGATGAATGACTGCAAAAACATTCAAGCTTCTTGGATGAAAGGAGCTGTACAAAGGAAAAGTATTGTCATTTATTTAGTCTTGTTGGAATATACCATCATTTGACTTCCGAAGTATGCAGGCACAACCTGTAGAATAAGTGGGTGCCTTATCAAATTCTATCAAATGCTAACCCAATGGTTTTGGGTAGGAATTTGACCAGAGTATTCCCTACTTATATCCTGGGTATTGGCTACTCCCACACTTGAACGTTAGAAAACGAATATTATTTGGCCACCTGTTTTTTTTTTATGTATATATTTTATACAGTGGCATCCACTTGGCTGAGCAGAAGGGTGACAGAGCTGGGTGGGATATTTTCTGATTCTGTTCAGCATTGCAATGCTGCCATTACTTTTTGTTGTTTGTTGTTGAAGGAGTGTCTAGAGGCCACAATGTGCTGGATGCTGTACAATCCAAAAAGACAAGACAGACAAACTATGTATAGGAAAACAGAGGAGTAAGTGACATGCCAAATACCCAACCTCAGGTCAGTTGCAGAGATAAGAACAGAATGGTAGATTCTAGGGCTGGGACCTATCTACAAGCTCATATTACCCCTCACACTGCACTAGCTCTGATATGAGTTAGAGCAGACTAGGGGCTGGCTAAAATGATGGTGGCTGATAGTGGTCCTGCCAGGGGGAAATTGTCAAATCACATGCTAGTAATGGCTACCCCTAATATGTCTCCAGTATTGGGCCTGCAAGCGATGGTGACATAGAAGTGACCTCCAAGCCAACAGAGGATTCTGCTCTGCCTGGGAACCCACAACTGCTTAGATGTAGGTAGCTCCTGCTTCCTTTGTAAGGCAGGGAATCTGCCCCATAATTTTGCTGTCTTCTCTACCTCTCTATCCTTCCAAATTTAGCAGAACCATCACTATTTTTAGGGTTTACCCCACTGGATGTAGGGGAGGAGGGTAGCTACAATTTGAATAGTCTTCACCTAAAAAGGACCCAGCTAAGGCAAGCTGATCCTTCTGTAGAAGATAGATTTACCTGTTTAGTCTATAAATCCGATACATGTTCATCTTAACCAGCACTTCCCTTTCCTGTGTCTTCCCACACAGAAGACATATTAAGTGTAATTTGTAGCTATACAGGTAATAAAGTAATGCTGACTTGTTTCATGCATCAGTTCACCCATGTGCAGAGTCTGGTTTACAGTTTGGCTATTGCAATGCACAGTAATCCCATAAACCAATTTTGCTCCTCATTGGCCTGACTATTATATATGATGCAGAAGGATGTGCAGAAACCGCCTGTGCCATCAACACTTTGCATTGTACACAGTGCAAATCATTAAGATAAACTGGCTCCTTTGGATTCACTATTTGTCTTTTGCGAACTCCTCACTTCACCTGGTTACTTATCCACACCTTTAAATCGCTGCTTTTCTCCTTCCTGGAGAAATTCCAGGCTGGGTTATAATTTACTCCACTTCTGTTTAGCGGTGGAGGTGTTTTTAACCACATTTGCATCTCTGTTTTCTGGTGTCAGGCAGGATTCCTCCCAGTCCCAGCTTCGGTGCTGCTCTGACTTTGCTTTGTCCCCCATGGAGCCCTTTGGGAAACAAAGAAGCCATAACACAGTGGACTCCAAGACCCCCCTGATCTTTTCCATTGCACTCTGGGTTGGGAGCAGAACTGGTGGAGAACCCTTACACTAGCTCCGCATTGTCTGGAGAGGCCCTCTGTGCAGGGGGTATTCCCACAGGGCTATTTCTCATTGTTTTATGCTCCAAATATAGGAGATGGGGCATTAGTGTAACTGAGACTCAGGCCCACAGTTCTCCCATATTCCTCTAGCTGCACTGCTGTTATTGTGAGGTCGCTGACTCACTGTTGCTCCATGTTCAGGTTCATGATGGGACTTGAGTCCAAACGTTTGGTTTGGTCCAAATGTTGCTTTCTTTAGCATGGAGCAGCTTGGCAGGCAGTGTTAGGGGGCCATTGTATCCTCAGGGCTACAGTAGCAGCTACTCCAGAACCTGGAGAGAAAAGGATTCTTCACCCCAGCATTCCATATAGCCGGTCTTCTGGTCTGTGCACTGATTCCTGGGAGAGAGAGCCATTCTTTGGCAGGTTTCCCCCTCTTTGTTATCCCTCGGAGGAATGCAAACATTGCGTTGGACCGCTGATGAAGCACCATCTGAGTTGTTCAATGGGCATCCTTCCTCGGTGCTCAGCTGAGTGAAAGCTCCACTTCAAGACTCAGCAGTCTGAAGATGCATGGAGAAAATGTAGAAACTCACTTAGCATATGTCTTAATATGCAGCAATTAGCAAAGGGCAAATGCCTAGTTTAGGAGTCCAGAGAGTTTAGGACTAGTTTAGGACTTCCATGATTATGTCAAAGGCGGGGGGGGGCGGAGGAGAAAGCATGAGCTTGGGATTAAGGAACTGATTGGGACTCATGTGATCAGGGTTTGGTCCCTGGCTCTGCCAGTGAACTTGGGGGTGTTATTTAGAGCCAGGTTTTTACAACACTGAGTCCCCACTTTGCAGAGCTTTTTGGAAAATCTGCCCCTCAGTCCATGCATTAGTTCCTAGATTTCCTGCTTGTTTGCTGGATTCTTTTCTCTCACCCTATAGTGAGTCTGCGCTTTCTATTTAGCTCGCCAGCATTGCTGGGCAAGGACTGTCTCGCTCTCAACGTGAGAGCATTGCCTAGCTCCATGGAGTCACCGTTTTGTGTCAGGCCTCTAGGCCCTACAATAATAACAACAGATCTAGGTTGAGGGCTTATTTATCTTCTATTTTTTCCAGTCTGTTACACCTTTCTAGTTAGGGGCCTTGTTGTGATATTGCCTTGATCTTACAGATGAAATAGACATTGAGCATTTGTTCTAGGTGGCTGGAACTGGGATAAACCTGTCAAAGGGAGACACCCCCTTGCAGAGGGTTATTAACAGTTATGGCCTCCAGTTCCACCATTCCAGTGATGCACTGAACTAATACAACGCACACTCAGAAAGCTGAATTGCTTTGTCCCTTTGCTGATCCTTTTTGACATACAAGGGTTACCTTTCCCAAACAGAACAAGTTTGAAAAACAGCAGAGTAGCTGGAGACGACTCGGTTCATGCCTGACTGATTTAGAGGCTGGTCAAGCAGCCTGTCCCTTGTTGACGCGTGCTGCAGACATTGCCAACAGCAGCTTCTTGTGTTTTCAATGCCTGCAGGGCTCCCAGGACAGGTTTTATTTCTTTGGCAGTATCCTTTCAGCCTAGTCCTTTTCATTTACTCTCCATCACTGCTGCTGAGCTCAAGCACAATAATGGTCTAAGCATGCAGCAGCTGCTTTGCATATCGATTTATTAACGTTGATTGTGTCAAAAGAGCTGTGCGGTGTTTTGCAAGGTTTACATAAAATCTCATAATGCACAGAGTGTAATGAGTCCGCATGCTGTGCACTACTTCCCCCTGCTGGGTAGGATCAGAACTGCTGAACTTCATGTCCAAGGTCCCATACTTTAGGGTGACCAGATGTCCCTGAAAATTTCCTGATTTATCAGGGCTGGTTTCGAGCTTCCAGGCAGGCTTACACAACATAGACAATTTCCCATTTTTATGAGTACATTCCCTTACTACTGAAGTAATACCCTTATTACTGTGAAAAAATCTGGGAGCCAAGAGACCATAAGCTAAAGACTTTGATAGACCATTGTTAAATACTTCCTGTACTCTTTATTACTGAAGGATACATATCACTCCCCTGGGTGGCAAGCAATTATTGATTTCATTTTACAGGAAGGCCTTACCATGGTCACTTCTGGCAGAGTTGAGAGTAGAACAAGTTTTTGCTTTTGCAGCTCCAAGTCTCCTCTCATTAACCACACTACCTTTCAGAATAAAGGAGCCAGGTATATATTCTAGGCAAGTAACATTAGCTCCGATAATAGGAGGTCTTGTGCATTTGGTGTAAGATCTGAGTTACGTCCCTAATGTCTGATTTAAGTTCAGATTACTGTGTATTTGGTACCATAAGGAAAGGAGGCCATAAAGTTGTTATGGTTTGTAGCCTGTAGGTAGGTAGACTGATTCTGATCCTCAGATGATGATACCGGTTTCTTCTCAGATCTTTTTCCTACTGGGGTTTAATATGGCTACATCTAGACTTCAGGCTTCTTTCGGAAGAAGCTTTTCCATAAGAGTCTTCTGGAAAAACTTCTTTCAAAAGAGAGCGTCCAAACAGCAAAAGCACAACGAAAAAGCAATCTTCTTTATCAAAAGATAGCGTCCACATTGATTGGATGCTCTCTCACATTTCACTTGTGATTACTGTGGACAGAGTGGCCACCAGGGCACTTGTGCTTTCCCCTGGAGGCCTCTGCTTTCGAAAAAACACTCTCTTCCGCATCCACACATGCCTTTTTCTGAAAAAGCTTTTTCAGAAAAAGTCTTCATCTTTGTAGAAGGAGGTTTACCACTGTTGGAAAAAATCTTATAGAATCATAGAACCATAGAGCTGGAAGAGACCTTAGAAGGTCATCAAGTCCAGCCCCCTGCTCTAGGCAGGACCAATCCCAACTAAATCAACCCAGCCAGGGCCTTGTCAAGCCGAGACTTAAACACCTCTAGGGATGGAGACTCCACTACTTTCCTAGGTAACCCATTCCAGTGCTTCACTACCCTCCTAGTGAAATAGTTTTCCTAATATCCAACCTGGACCTCTCCCACCACAACTTGAGACCATTGCTCCTTGTTCTGCCATCTGTCACTACAGAGAACAGCCTCTCTCCATCCTCTTTGGAACCTCCCTTCAGGAAGTTGAAGGCTGCTATCAAATGCCCCCTCACTCTTCGCTTCTCCAGACTAAACAGACCCAACTCCCTCAGTCTCTCCTCATAGGTCATATGCTCCAGCCCCATAATCATTTTGGTTGCCCTCCACTGGACCCTCTCCAATGCGTCCACATCCTTTTTGTAGTGGGGGGCCCAGAACTGGACACAATATTCTAGATGTGGCCTCAACAGAGCCGAATAAAGGGGAATAATGACATCTCTGGATCTGCTGGCAATGCTCCTCCTAATGCAGCCTAATATGCCATTAGCCTTCTTGGCTACAAGGGCACACTGTTGACTCATATCCAGCTTCTCATCCACTGTAACCCCCAGGTCCTTTTCTGCAGAACTACTACTTAGCTGGTTGGTCCCCAGTCTATAACAATGCTTGGGATTCTTCCGTCCCAAGTGCAGGACTCTGCACTTGTCCTTGTTAAACCTCATCAGATTTCTTGTGGCCCAATCCTCCAATTTGTCTAAGTCACTCTGGACCCTATCTCTGCCCTCAGACGTATCTACCTCTCCCTCAAGCTTAATATCATCCTCAAACTTGCTGAGGGTGCAATCCATCCCCTCATCCAGATCATTAATAAAGATATTGAACAAAACCAGTCCTAGAACAGATCCTTGGGGCACTCCGCTAGAAACTGACCGCCATCCTGACATCGAGCCGTTGATCACTACCCGCTGGGCCCGGCCTTCTAGCCAGCTTTCTATCCATCTTACTGTCCATTTATCCAATCCACATTCCCTTAACTTGCTGGCAAGACAAAAACCTTGCTAAAGTCAAGGTATATCACATCCACTGACTTTCCCATATCCACAGAGCCAGTTACCTCATCATAGAAGCTAATCAGATTGGTCAGACACGATTTTCCCTTTGTGAATCTATGCTGACTATTCCTAATCACTTTCCTCTCTTCCAAGTGCCTCAAAATGGATTCCTTAAGGATCTCTTCCATGATTTTTCCAGGAATCGAGGTAAGACTGACTGGCTTATAGTTCCCTGGATCATCCTTTTTCCCTTTTTTGAAGATGGGCACTACATTTGCCCTTTTCCAATCATCCGGGATTTCTCCTGATCTCCAAGACTTTTCAAAGATAATGGCCAAAGGCTCCTCAATGACATTTGCCAACTCCCTCAGTACCCTCGGATGCATTAAGTCCGGACCCATGGATTTGCATACGTTTAGCTTTTCTAAATAGTTCCTAACCTGTTCTTTACCCACCAAGGGCTGTCTATCTTCATCCCATCTTGCATCACTTAGCGCATTAGTCCGGGAGCCCACCTTGTCCGTGAATACAGACGCAAAGAAAGCATTGAGTACTTCAGCTTTCCCCACATCATCTGTCACTAGGTTACCTCCTTCATCCAGTAGGGGCCGCACACCCTCTCTGATCACCTTCTTATTATTATCATGCCTGTAGAAATCTTTCTTGTTATCATTCACATCCTTAGCCAGTCGCAATTCCATCTGTGCTTTCGCCTTCCTGATAACCCCCCGGCATTCTCGAGCTATACATTTAAACCTCTCCTGGTCATTTGTCCAAGTTTCCACTTTTGTAAGCTTCCTTTTGTGCTTAAGTTCACCAAGGATTTCCGTAAGCCAATCCGGTCTCCTACCATGTTTGCCTCTCTTGCTACGCATCGGGATGGTTTCTTTCTGTGCCTTCAATAAGGCTTCTTTAAAATACTGCCAGCTGTCCTGGACTCCTTTCCTTCATGTTAGCATCCCAGGGATTCTGCCCATCAGATCTCTGAGGAGTCAAAATCTGCTTTTTGAAGTCCAAGGTGTGTATTTTACTACTCTCTTTTCTTCCTTTGGTCAGGATCCTGAAATCTACCATCTCATGATCACTGCTTCCCAGGTTGTCACCCACCTCTACTTCCCTATTAGTTCCTCCCTGTTTGTGAGCAGAAGGTCAAGCTGCGCACGGCCCCGGTCGGATCCTTCAGCACTTGTACCAAGAAGTTATCCTCAACATTCTCCAAAAACTTCCTGGATTGCCTGTGTACTGCCGTATTGGTTTCCCAACAGATGTCAGGGTGATTAAAGTCCCCCACGAGAACCAGGGCCTGCGATCTGGAAGCTTCTCTCAGTTGTCCGAAGAAAGCCTCATCTACCTCATCCACCTGATTCGGTGGCCTGTAGCAGACACCAACCACAACATCACTGCTGTTGTTTGCTCCTTTAAACTTAACCCATAGACTCTCAACAGGTTTTTCTCCCTCTTTATACTGGAGTTCAGAGCAATCATAGTGCTCTCTTACATATAGTGCAACTCCTCCTCCTTTTCTCCCCTGCCTGTTCTTCCTGAACAGTCTATACCCTTCCATGACAGCGCTCCAGTCATGCGAGTCATCCCACCAAGTCTGTTATCCCAATTAAATCATATTTCTTGGACTGGGCCAGGGCCTCCAGTTCTTCCTGTTTGTTGCCCAGGCTTCTCATTAGTGTACAAACACCTCAGATAACCAGTTGGTCGTCCTATCTTCTCCATTCGAAACAGGGGTCCTCCTTTCTTGCTCGTTCCTCTTTGCATTTCTTTCCAGTATCCAACTTTCCCACTCCCCTCAGGGTTGTGGTCACCGTCCCCCGACGAACCTAGTTTAAAGCCCTCCTCACTAGGTTTGCAAGCCTGCCCACGAAGATGCTCCTTCCTCTCTTGGTTAGGTGGATCCCATCTCTTCCTAACAATCCTCATGCCCGGAACAGAGTCCCATGGTCGAAGAAACCAAAGCCCTCTCTGTGACACCACCTGTGCAACCACGCATTGACTTCCTCAATTCAACGATCTCTGCCCAGTCCTTTCCCTTCAACAGGGAGGATGGCCGAGAACACCACTTGCACTCCGAGTTCTTGGATCCTTCTTCCCAGCGCTACATAATCCGCAGTAACCCGCTCAAGATCATTCTTGGTCACGTGTCGTTAGTTCCCACGTGGAGAAGCACGAAGGGGTAGCGATCTGAAGGTTTGACCAGTTTGGTAAGCCTCTCAGTCACATCCTGAATGCGAGTTCCCGGTAAGCAGCACACCTCTCGAGATTCCAGGTCCGGTCAGCAGATGGATGGCTCAGTCCCTCTTAGGAGGAAGTCCCTGACCACCACCACCCGTCGTTTTCTTTTGAGGGTGGTGGCCGTGGAACCCCCATCCCTAGGACTACGCATCCCATGCCTTCCAGTAGATGGTGTTCCCTTCCGGTTTCTTCCTTGTGAGGTCCCGTCCAAACCATTCAACACTGCAGAGCCTGCGGAGAGAGCCTGAAAGCGATTGCTTACCTCTATAGCACTGGGGGATTCCCATGCTGGCTTTTTTCCCCTTCTAGAAGTTACATGCTGCCAGTTCTCTTCCTGGTCCCGTACTGCCCTCTCTGGCTCTTCCACCTGCCGTGCTTGAAGGATTAAACACTGCCTTCTATGCTGGCAAGAATATTGTGAGATCAGATCAAAAACCTTGCTAAAGTCAAGGTATATCACATCCACTGACTTTTCTTCCAAAATGGCGACCAGCTTGCACTTCATGCAGATGAAATCCGTTCTTTCTTCCGGGAGGAAGACAAACATGGCACTTTCTGTCAAAAGAATGCAATATCAGTGTGGACATAAATATAGTTTTTCTGGAAAAAATGGCCATTTTTCTGGAAAAACTCTGCAGTGTACTCACAATTCCCAAAGGATGAAATGCCTCGCTTTTGCAGAAGACCAATGCCACAATTAAAACCTTGAATGGTTTGTGGGTTTCTGTTTGCTCTCTGCCCATGGGCACTGTCCCCTGCCCTGCCTGTGGCCAGCAAGTCAGTGACCAAGTCAGAAATAAAATCTAGACTTTTTATTCAAAATTGTCGTTTCTGAGTGTTACCCACACACCTACTGGGTGTGATTCATGGGTCCATGTAATAACACGTAGGCTACGTCTACATTGCATCCCTCTTGCACAAAAACCTATGCAAATGAAGCATGGATTAGCATATTGCCGCACTTCATTTGCATAATTAATTAGGGGCCGTTTTTGCACAAGAGGCTTTTGCGTATGAACCATTCTTCCTGAAAAAATGAGGAAGGCCTGGGTCTGAAAATCAGGCACCCATAGCCAATTCCCTCACAGTCCTTGGACACCTCTGCTGAGCTGAATGAGGTCAGAAAATCTATGTCTGTATGTCACTCATAGTGGCAGCATAGTTTGGGCCCTGGTCAGTGTTCCCTGTAAGCTGTGCTCTTCGGTGACCACCCAGGAGAGATTCAAATGCCTCCCAGCTGATTAACAGTGTGCCCACAGCTGCCCACAGAAGGCAATATGTCTTTCTACTTGTGGTACACATCGCAATGCACATAATAACATTTATTCCGCACTGGCATGGGAAAAATTAGAGGGTATTTTGGCCCTGATCCTGCATAGTGCAGTGCCAAGGTTGATTGCTGAACTTGCCCAGAATCCTATTGGCTTCAAAGGGGGTTAGCATAGGTGCAGTAGCTGGCTCCCATGCCACACGATGCACGATTGGTGCATTAGACTATCTCAATGGGGCAGGATCGAAATCTTTTTAAATTGCCAAAGAATCTGTTGTTGCTCAGTAATCATTTTTACTTCTTTTGCTTTCATAGAATAACTTAATGGGTACACATAAAGGTTCTTTGGCTTCAAAGATAACTCCACTGAAAATATTTCCTGACTGATTTTTGTTTCAATCTTCTTGGGGATTTTGAATGTCTTTCCTGTTGATTTCCCTACATACTGTAAAACTTGCCCAGAGGAATGAAAAAATCATTTGTTTTTTGGAGAGTATTAAAAACACAATGCTATCATTGTGAAATATCCCCATAAGTAATGCTGGACAATCTTCCATTAATTTTCTGCTTGCTTGATCTCTGATATCTACAGTGTCTATAGAACATGAGTAAGGCATGAACCAAAGGGGTTTTTTTTTATTAATTTTCTAATATTGTTTCCTGTGTAATTTTTTCCCCTTTGTTTCACTTGACTGCCATTTTAGTAATTTGTTCAAAGGCAATAAGAAGTCACTATTACAAGACATACATTTCGAGCCGTATTCTCAGTTTGGGAGAAAATCCTGGTCCCATTCAAGTCCAGGGGAGTGTTCCTAATACTTTGTATTTCTAAAGCATTTTGTAAACCTTAATTAAAACTTGCATCACTTGTACAGAGTGCCTAATTACCACACTAATGGGTACATTAAAATACATAGGTAGGTGCATAATGGCATCTATTCATTGCTGGATAAATAGAGACAAAGACTGATGAAGTAATTTCCAAAGTTCAGACATACTGTCTGTACAGAAGATGAGATTAGAACTTCGGTGTATTGATGCCTCTAACTACTAGGCAATACTATTTTCCAGAGTCAAGAAAAAAACCACTGGAATTCTGATTCAGAACTCTTTGCTGTCTCTACTAAACCATGCTGGCTTGTAAAGTGTGCAATAGATATCAGGAGTCCTTATTCCCAACCCCAGCTCTAACAATTTGACAATACAATACTCCCTCCCAGCATGCGGTAATGAACCCTGATTCCTTGCTCTCTCCACTAGACCACACTCCCACCCACAGACAGAAATTGTGACTCTTATTCCCTAGCTCTAGACCCTCAAATCACACTTCCTCCCAGAGCCAGGAGTCCTGTTTTCCAGGGATCTATTCTAACCACTAGACCCCACGTTCTCTTCCCTGTTGTTTGGTGCTGCAGCACACGTGATTTCCCACCCTTTTCAGTGAAGCTGACGATTGATATAAACCCTCGCCCCAACGTGAGTCATATAGATCGGTACTTTTTTGGAAACAGCGGGGTTGCAGTCTCCTCTCAGCGTGGGCACATAGCTCCTGTTAGCGCTAATGAGAGTGACATATGAACGTCAAGAGGAGAAGCTATCCCTTATGGCGTCGGATTAATGTGCTTTTCAATATGTTTGTGCGGCCGTGCACGCTGATTTCCCTGCTAGGAGCAAGCGGAGGCAATTAAACTCTTGTAATTTCTCATGAACAGAGTCCCGCTGAGGCATGAAGGCCTAGAGGAAGTCCCTCTTGCATGCAGGAAGGAGGAGAATGTGATTTGTAATGCCTGTCGTTTCTTCAGTCTCCCTCGTCAGAGAGCCCGTCCTAGAGGAAACTGGCATATAAAACAGCCTCTCCAAGAAAAAACAACTAGAAAACAACCCTTGAACTCACTCAGTTTACAGTGTCGTTTTCCCCCTTTAACTTTCTCTTATGAATTTCTTGACTGACAGCTTCAGAGACTAGACCCTTTTGTTGAGCCACAGACCATGGTAGTAGCATAAGTAGACAGTTAGCTGAGTTTGCATGGCTCGGTCTGTACTAGGGATGTAATAGTGTAGTTGATTAACCAATAAGCAAAAGCTTATAGGTTCATGCTATAGCATTTCCCTCCTCCTTCCCCTGAATCAGTAAATTTTTAGCAGGCTGGCCAGCAGCCCGGCTCAGTTCTGCCTCACACCGGGTCCGGGACCTCCCCCCACTGTGGCTCTGCATTTAAAGTGTATTAGGAGCCAGGCAGGCAGGCAGCCTGGCTCAGTTCCAGTTCGCTCCAGGTCTTGGAGCTCAGACCCCTCCCGCTCCAGACAGGGGCTGCTGCCACCCCGCACTGTTGCCTCTTTATCAGAGGCAGCAACACAGGGTGACAAGCAGCTGGTTTGCTAGAGGAGTTGGTTTTTAAACTGGTTCCCCTCACAGACTAGCTCCCGCCTGGCACCCCACACTGCTGCCGGCCCCGGCCCCAGGGACTATAGAATAGTCGACTAACCGATCATGAGGTTACTCTACTATTCAATTAACCCATATTTAACATCCCTAGTCTGTACTGAGAAGGCTAGCAGTGGTTCCACTTAGCAGGGAATATGATGGTGGTGGATGTGATGTGCGCACTTGGGGAGTCACTAACCTCTTTTTCCATATGGAATGCCAAAGCTGCATCCTGTTGGGATGTCCAGCTTGGGACATGTTAAAGGAGACGGGTTTATTTTTTTTAACATCCTCGTCTGCACCCACCCTCTGTAAATCAGGAGTCTCAGGTTGAACACCCAAAACTTGAACTTTGCATTCCAAATCACAGCCAAAAACCTTGGTCATTATAGCTACTTTTGCTCACTGATAACCTGGAACTAGATTTGAACCTGAGGTAAAAGACTTTGTGTCCAGGTAACTAGTCTGGTGCTGAACTCTTTATTTGCTTCAATAGCACATTTCAATTAATTAGTACCAGTTGTTAGGTCAGTTTTATGGACAACGGTTTACTCAGCTAAGACACATCAACTAATTTCACAAAAGACAGAGCAACCCTAGTTGTCTGACCACTCTATGCTCAGGTTAGATTTAAAACAGTAATGTGCAGAAGGAAAACTTTGCATCTTTTGTTAACAAGCACCTTAATTTACCCAGTCTTCCCTTTCTTGTAATATTTTGGATCTCTTGGCAAAATCTGCCATGGTCTCTGAGTATACCGATCCCGATCTTCGGGACAAACCATTGTACATTTTGAATCATGTTTGCAACTTTAAGAAATATTTTTCCCCCTCTCTGTATGCAAGTTTTCTATCTAACTTTAAAAGAGTGTTTAAACCTGTTTAAGGAAACCATCAATTTCTGGATAGTTCTCCTGCATGCTATAAATTCTGAGCATATCTAATGGAAAGCCAATATTTAATACTAGACAAAGACTTATTTCACTCATTCTCCAATGCCTTCATTTGTCACTGTGGCAGCAACATTATCAAATGTTCGTATTAAAGACTGTACATATTTATTGTGAGTAATGGATGGAACAGGTTGCCATCTTTATGATCACTGCACGGAAAATCAACTCTACCTTTTCCCTTATTGTCATAATTCTTCCTCGACAGAAGCTATGTGCTTGGTTTATCAAATGTTAGGAGGAGGCTCCACTTCAGCTACCAGGCTCTGTTTAATGTCATTTCAGAATGAAAATATAGGGCTAGCATCACTCCTCGGCTGAAATGTGGTGAGGGCCAGTTAAAGCTGCTTGATTCTCTAGATCTCTGGCTAGGGCATAAATTAGAGCCGAGCATGTTTTTTGCTGCAATTGTGAGGGAGGTAGGCTGTACATAGGGATGGGGAAGAAGTGGCCACTAGGGGGTCTCTGCTCTCTCCTGCCTTGGAATCTCGGTTATCCTTGTGCTTCTCTCACTTCTTGGGTTGCCAGTTCTTGGGTTGGGCTTGTTTCTCGGGGTTTCATCACATGACAATCCTTAACTTAAAAGATTAATCTTTACTTGCTGGAGACTGCAGGACAATCCTGGAGTGTCAGAGACCCTGCCTACATCACACTAACTATGAGCTGGGCTGGGATTTTCTGGTTCAACAAGTACAGTAGTCTTTACAGACACACCATTGTAGGGCAGGCAGTCTATTCAGTCTCCTCACAGACAACCTGGGAGGAATCTGCTTCCCACTGGGGCCTGCTCACGGCCATGCCTGAGCCTCTCCCCAGAAGAACGAGTTTCCTATATGGCAATGTAGTTAGGCAGAGGAAAGATCAAGTCTCTGTCAATGAGGAGGTTGGGCAGCCCCTATTTCACAGGGTTAGTCATTAACCTTGAATCATAGAACTGGAGAGGACATTGAGAGGTCTTCTAGTCCAGTCCCCTGCACTCATGGCAGGACTAAGCATTATAACAATCCCTGAGGGGTGTTTGTCTAACCCAGGGGCAGGGAACCTCAAGCCCAGGGGCTGGATGCGGCCCTCGGCTTGCCTGGATCCAGCTCCTGAGGCTCAGCTCCTCCCCCACCAGCATTGGGAAGCTTGTTCTGGTGATACAGCCCCCCTGCTGCCATGCTGGGGGCTGGAGCACACAAAATCTACTAGGCTGCCCCCGCCCCTCCCTCCAGGCTCTGGTGTGTGAGGGGAATGTGGGGAGTATCTTTCTCCTTCTCAGCACTAGGGCACTCTCACTTGTGTGCAGCCCCTACTGAATTTTGGGCATCAGAGTCCCCCAACCCAAAGAAGGTTCCCAACCCCTGACCTGCTCTTAAAAATCTTCAGTGATGGAGATTCCACAGCCTCCCTAGGTAATTTCTTCTAGGTTACGAGATCAGGCTGCAGAGGACGCAACCAGCACTGATGCAGAGTCCGGGATTTAAATATTCGCCATTTGCATACCACGCTCAGCTGTGCACATCAGTGAGTGAAAGAGTAAGTGTTCTGTTTACAGCCAGTTAGCAGATCTGCACTCCCATTTTAAGTACAGGAAAAAATGAGGAGTACAGGATCTGTCAAAAAGCTGCTGTCCAGAACCGCGGCTACACTACTTTCACTTTCGACACTAGCCTGATCGCACAACTGAACATGAGTATGCAAATGGAGGATATTTAAATGGGCTCATTTGCACTCATTGATTTGCATCCTCTGTCCAGAGGGATGCAGTCTAGACACAGCCCCAGTGTTTAACCACCCTGAAAGTTAGGAAGCTTTTCTTCATGTCCAACCTAAATCTCCCTTGTTGCAATTTAAGACCATTGCTTCTTGTCCCATCATTACAGGGTAAAGAATTATTTTTCTCCTTCCTCCTTGTAACAGCCTTTTAGGTACTTGAAAACCACTATGTCTTCTCAAGTTTTCTCTTTTACAGACTTAAGCAACGCCCCTTTTTTCAGTCTTCCCTAACAAATCATGTTTTCTAGACCTTTAATCAATTTTGTTGCCCTCCTCTAGACTTACTCCAATTTGTCCACATCTCTCCTGAAATGCAGCACCCAGAACTGGACTTAATACTCCAGTTGAGCACTAATCAGTGCAGAGTTGAGCTGAATTATTTCTCATGTCTTGCTTACAACACTCCTACAAATATATCCCAGAATTATTATTATTAATTTTTTTGCAATAGTGTTACCCTGTTGTTGATTCATATTTAGCTTGTGGTCCACTATGACACCTAGATCCCTTTCTTAAGTACTCCTTTCTAGGGCCATTATGAATGTGTTCTTCAGATTGTTCAGTAGCCTCTGCAGGTGTAGAGCTCAGGTAGACTTGGTTTTGGGCTCTGTTGGCAGTACTTTTAGGCAAAACTCTATAGTATTTGATGGAGATGATGAACCTTTCAATAGGATTTTAAATCAACCCATAGAATTATATAGCAAGGAACAGAGATTTTCTTTTAAATTCTATGTAACTAATTCTTCTCTTCCACCAGTTTTACACCAGTGCAATTCCATTGACTTGAGTGGGGCTGCTCTTGATAACACTACAAGGTACAGACTGTCTAGGGTGGGTATGACATCTTGTACCCCATGTTCCCCACTTATATATGGTGCTTATTTTGTGCAAAGTATGCTTTGTGAGGTATCAATTGAAAACTCATAATCTCCTGAATATTGTTATCCTCTTGAAATACATGTAACATCATTGCAGGGTAGATTTTGATATTTTGCTATATCATTGCTGATGAAATATGCTGTAAATCTGGGTAATGCCCACAAACCAATTTGTCAGATGAACACACATTGTGTTGATGTCTGTCTGGGGTTGCCAGTCAAGAGAGCTATCACTTACTTAAACAACTATTCTTCAGCAATGGTGAGGTATAGACAAAAAAAAAAAAAGTTTCTGGATGATTGGAAAAAGGCAAATGTAGTGCCCATCTTTTAAAAAGGGAAGAAGGACAATCCAGGGAACGACAGACCAGTCAGCCTTACCTCAGTCCCTGGAAAATCATGGAGGATCCTCAAGGAATCCATTTGAAGCACTTGGAAGAGGGGAAAGTGTTCAGAATAGTCAACATGGATTCACGAAGGCTCATGCCTGACCAATCTGATTAGCTTCTATGATGAGGTAACTGGCTCTGTGGGTATGGGAAAGTCAGTGGATGTGATGTACCTTGACTTAGCAAAGCTTTTTGATACATCTCCCAATATTCTTGCCAGCAAGTTAAGGGAATATGGATTGGATAAATGGACTGTAAATGGATAGAAAGTTGGCTAGACTGTCGGGGCCCAACGGGTAGTGATCAATGGCCCAATGTCAGGTTGGCGGTCGGTTTCAGAGTGCCCCAAGGATCTGTTCTAGCCGGTTTTGTTCAACATCTTTATTAATGACCTGGATGAGGGGATGGATTGCACCTCACCAAGTTTGCAGATGACACTAAGCTAGGGAAAGGTAGATACCTGGAGTGAGGATAGGGGTCCAGAGTGACCTGGACAGATTAGGGGATTGGGCCACAAGAAATCTGATGAGGTTCAACAAGGAAAAGTGTGAAGTCCTGCACTTGGGATGGAAGAATCCCAAGCATTGTTACAGGCTGGGGACTGACTAAGTAGCAGTTCTGCAGAAAAGGACCTGGGGATTACAGTGGATGAGAAGCTGGATATGAGTCAACAGTGTGACCTTGTAGCCAAGAAGGCTAATGGCATACTGAGGTGCATTAGGAGGAGCATTGCCAGCAGATCCAGAGAAGTGATTATTCCCCTTTATTCGGCTCTGGTGAGGCCACATCTAGAATATTGTGTCCAGTTCTGGGCCCCCCACTACAGAAAGGATGTGGACGCATTGGAGAGGGTCCAGCAGAGGGTACCCAAAATGATTAGGGGCTGGAGCGCATGACCTATGAGGAGAACTGAAGGATTTTTTGTTTTCTACAGAAGAGAAGAGTAATTTGATAGCAGCCTCAACTTCCTGAAATGAGGTTCCAAAGAGGATAGAAAGGCTGTTCAGTGACGGATGGCAGAACAAGGAACAATGGTCTCAAGTTACAGTAGATCAGGTTGGACTTAGGAAAAACTATTTCTAGATGCTGAAGCACTAATTTAAGAAGGTGGTGGAATTTCCATCCTTAGAGGTTTTTAAGTCTTGGCTTGACAAAGCCCTGGCTTTGATTTATCATTGGTCCTGCTTGCAAGGGGCTGACGATGATCCTGAGGTCTCTTCCAGCTCTATGATTCTATCTTTCTATGATTCCTCCCAGGAACACTTCTGATCTCACGTACATGGGAGACTGTTTGTCTGTACCCTGGTTGAGGGTTATCCTCAAAGAGGGTGAATAAAAGATAAGAGACAGTGAACTTCATTTCATCCCCTCTTCCTTCCCATTCTGCTCATGGTGGCGATGACTCTCAAAGAACTGGACAAAAGCAGAGAAAAAGATGCAGCCTGTGAAATGTATTGCAACCATTGGTGAGAAACACCTTTCCTGTTTTAAAACCTATTTGCCTTCCTACAGTTTAGGAACTAGCTTGTGTATTTATCTTTTTATTTCTTTTGTAATCGACCCTGAATTATATGCAACTATGCTTGGGATCACTTACAATCTATGTTTCATCAGTTAATAAATTTGAGTCATCTAAGTCTGTGTGTTTTTGGTTGAGGAGCCTGGTGTGTAAGCATTACCCATTGTTGGAAAGACAAACTATCTATGAGCTTGGAAAAACTTAAAAAACAACAACTAGTCTTGTAGATTGAGAATAAAAAACATGTAGATGGTATCATGAGCTTTATATGATTCATCAGATGAATGGAGTTAAAAGTCTAGTTTTTAAAAAATATAGGATGTGAGAAGGAAAAAGAGGGGGAAGAGGGGAAGAATTTCAGGGTCCATGCTACATGAAGCTGATATGAAGGTACAATTGTTCTTAAGACATTGTTCGATATGTCATTAGGATGTGGAATGTGTGGGCAGTAGATGTCTTTATTCATACCTATGTGATAAGAATCACACTTGTAATGAAGTTAAGTTCTTATTCCTGTGGATTTGGTTTGGGATAGTCAATAGTGACTTTGAGATCCATTAAGGAACATCTTTCACCTTCATGCCTTTCTGTTGCTGCAAGGTATTTGTCTGTTATAAGTCAGTGGATGTGATTACCTTGACTTTATCATGAGCTTTTGATAATGTCCCACAATTTTTTCCATCCAGATGGAATAAATTTGTGTGTGCTCTGAGACATGGGGATGTGCAGTCCAGTGACTCACTAGTTGGATTGGGCCGCTGTTGAGGTTTCTGCAACAGTGGGCAGCACCTGACTCTTGGGATGGCTCCCATTACAGCTTACAGGAAACACTGAAGCAGTGCAGATACATGCTGGAAAGGGCTGGGGCTGGAGGGATATGGGGTGTCTCCTGGACATGGTTGGCTGCAAGAATGATGAGGATTCAGCTGGGAGTGTGAAGTCCTGCACTGGGATGAGAAAATCCAAGATTGTGTCTCAGCAAAGCAGTTTGCAGAAAGGCTGGGGATTGAGAGAAGCATATCAACAGTGCAGACTAGCCAAGAAGGACAGGGATTTGGATTGCCTACAGATCCAGAGATGATTCAAAAGAGAGGTTTGATCCATGTGAAACTGAACAATGGGACTCAAGTTAGAATATGTGGAGAAAAAAGAGTCCATTAGGAAAATGATTAGCTAGGAGATGGCTGTGAAGGTGGATTTGATACAGAGAGAAGAGTGAGATTGGCATCCTCCTCTGATTTTCCAATGAGAAGGCTGGATTCTGGACTGGTGTAGGAACAAGGACTGGTTACAGAGGTCTCCCAGGAAAAACTATTTTCACTTGCTAGAAGCTGATACCTAGGAAGGTGTACCTTCTGAGTTGTCTTCAAAAAGCCCTGGCTGATTGGATTGGTCCTGCTTTGGGCAAGGGACAGTGTTCATTATCATCCCCCTTCCCCTGATCTCTGCATGGAGACTATGACTCTCAAGAACGAAAAGCAGAGAAAGATGTCTGACATGACCAACCATTTGAGACTTTCCTGTTTTAAAACCTATTTGCCTTCCTACAGAGGCTAGCTTGTGAATTTATCTTTTATTTCTTTGTAATCGATTTCCTGAATTTTGCAACTATGCTTGGGATCACTTACAATCTCTATGTTCATTTATATTTGTCATCTCAATTTGTGTGTTTCTTGAAGCCTGGGTTGTAAGCATTACCCATTGTTGGAAAGACAAACTATCTATGAGCTTGGAAAAACTTAAAAAACAACAACTAGTCTTGTAGCACCTTAGAGAATAACAAAACATGTAGATGGTATCATGAGCTTTTATGGGCATAAGCCACTTCGTCAGATGAATGGAGTTATTAAAGGTCTAGTTTTTAAATAAATATAGGATGTGGGGAGAAGGAAAAAGAGGGGGGAAGAAGGGGAAGAATTAATCAGAGTGTCCAAAGAAGCTTGAAGGTAAGTACTAATTGTTCTTACCCATTAGGATGTTATATGTAGGGAAGCCAATATGTCTTTATTCACCTATGTAAGATAAGAAGTTAAGTTCTAAGGCTTCCTGTGGATTTGGTTTATGTGGAACTTGGACACTGAACTTTTCCTGACTTGAGAGCCATTTGTGATTTAAGTTTCTTCCTTTTTTCTTCCTGCCAAGGCTATTTATTTGAGTCACTGAAATTCTTTTTATCCATAGATGTCCATGAGCTAAACCTCTAAATCTCCATCCAGATGGAATAAATGCTATGTGCACTGAGCTGGATGTGCAGCTCAGCCCACACAGCTGGGCAGAAAATCAGCTGCACCTGAGCTCTGGTACATGTGGCTGAAACAGGAAACTGAAGCACATGTTTCTAGATGCTGGGTGTCTCAGTACAGGTTGGCTGTAGGGATTCTGCTGTCATGTCAGCAAAACCTGGGACTGCTGTTCCTCAGCAAAGCAATGTAAAAAGCATCCAAGGCTGCAGAGTTAAGAGACACAGCAATCCAACAGTGCAGACTACGCCCCAAGGAAGGTTACAGTGGGATTTTGGTATTTCGGTACCTACAGATGCCGAAGATATTCAAAATGCCTAGAGGATATTCAAAAATACCTAAGCAAGTTGAACACATACGTTAATTTCAATGGGACTCAAGTTAGGAACCTAACTTGCTTAGGAGCTTTTGAAAATACCATTAGGAGCCTAAATACCTAAATCTGAGCTCATGTCCAGAATTGCAAAACAGCCCTGGCTCAGATTAGGTGACACAATAAGAGGCAGGAGTGCACAAGTGCTCAGCTCCAATTGCAGCAGTTATAGCCAGATTTCCAAAAGCGCTTCACAGCCGATCTCCTGAGCTCTTGAGAATCTACCATGTATTTGGGGTCTGAATGGAAACTGAAGCTATTTTAAAAGTTTGGCCCCCAAAGATGCCTCTGACAGGCCACCAGATCCTTTGTTTACCTGCACGTCAGCAGGTACAGCCGCTCACAGCTCCCATTGGCCTTGGTTGCACGTCATTAAAGCATCTGGCAGCCTGCCAGGGGCTAAACCTGGAGAGCCACGTCAAGCCCACGGCCATTTATTGCCACCCCTGAGAGAGGTGCGATTTTCAAAAGTTCTAGGCACCTACTCCAGTTAGTGCCCAGGCCAGCTCCTCAGAGGTATTTAGGAACTTAACTCAACTCCTATTGATTTCAGGTTAGGTTAAGTGCCTACATACCATTGAGGAAATGGGGCCAAAGCAATCTGAAATTTGTATTAGAAGCCTATTTACATTTTTTGATGTCTCAGTACCATGGGAAATCTAGTCTTGTGGGTCTAAGGGCAGATCTACACTACAGGGCAAACTTATGCAAGACCCACTATGTGAATACCATAGCTGGAGCTGATGTACCTTAGGTTGAGTTACTGTGGGGACTCCACTGTGGGGATCAATGGAAGAAACTCTTCCATTGTCTTCCCTTCTCATTCCAGCGCATTACTGTTGTCCACAAGAGAGCAATCAACAGTTGAATTAGCTGGTTTTTGCTAGATCTGTTAAATTGACTCTTGGGGGATCGACCACCCCAAGGCCGATCCCTCCCTCCCTCCCCCCATAAGTGCAGGCAAGCTCTAAGTGATTAAGTGACTTAGAAAACATCACCCTAATCACGGCAGCAGTATCAATGACTGTTGGAATAAAATAAATAAATAAATAATCCCATTATTCTAATAGTGCAACGAGAACAATTGCCATGCCTCTCTCGTCATACTTCCCAGAAAAGGATCTGCTTCCACAGTCACTCCATAAAATAAATAGAAAGCAATTAAAAAAATACTTTGCCCAAGGAACAAAAACGGGGTTTGAAAGATTTTTCTCTTCTCCAGGAGTTTTCTATGGGGAGACCATTTCACTTACTGATTGAAAGATTAAATCTGCCAGCACACAGAAGAGTGGAGTGTGTCTGACTGTCCCTCTCATAACTGGAAGTAGTATTCCAGTGAAGTAATCCAGTGAAAGGTTTGTATTTAAAGGGGCAGGCACTGTTACAGTCTGGTTTGACAGATGGTCCCTTAGTTATCTTCAGAAACAACCCAGTGATAGAAAGAAGAGAATTGTAGTTTGCATATCGTATGCATTAAACTGACAGACATGCTAACAAGATGGGGGCTTGGAACCTGTAATATATATTTGAAAGGATGGAAGGACAACAATGGACTCGTTTTATATTCAATCCATAAACTATTTATACGATATGTATTGCATTATTATTATTTTAATAAATTGCTAGTCAGTTGCTACAGGCTAGTGTTCAGCAGCACTATATGTTTCCTTATAGCCATGCTTTTAATAATCTGTTCCACTAATGTGCTTTGACACCTACTACTGATGTCTGTACTGTGCTTATCTCTCTTTTAACCCTTTATAAAATATAAACTTAACATGAAGTATGACCATGATCATTGTTGTTATAGCGTTTTTATCCTGAATGACTCAAGGCTGTCAAGCCTCAACATTTTCCCTACTAATACACCTTCTCTTATCTTGCTGGGATCACAGCCCCTACTCTGAACACTTCTTTGCTGCGGCTTTACTGGTGAGATGCAATCTAATAAATCGATACAAATATGAATTGTGTTGTAAATTGAAATATTTAATCGGCATCACAATTGCATATGTAAGGAGCTGGTCAGCGTGGTTGTGTTTCCAGTCCACTGAGAATGTGCGTCTGATACAGCTACCCAACCACCAGGCTCCTTAGCTGACGCTGTCGATATTTCTGCATTTGACCTGCGAGGTCCTTGTTCAGTCCTCAGTGCTGGCTGAGATGGCAGCCATAGCACATGCTGTTCACTGCCCTTGGCAGCTCATTTGCATTTGAAAGGTGAAACCTGCAAATTCACTCTGACACTTGCTTATGCGCCAACTTCCTCTCAGCACCCATATGGGAAAGGTTGCAAGACCTGGGCTCTGGGCCCATCCACCAGGAGTGGAGAGAGAGGAAGGGACATGACGATTTTGCATGTTGATCTGTTAGGATAGATATTTACATTGATGATGATGCATCAAACAGGAAGCCGCATCGGCTCAGGGCAGCATATGTGTAGATCAGCTCATAGGATTTTGACTTATGTGGAGTGAAATGAAGGTGGGGAAAGTAAGTAGAGAGATGGGGACAAAGCAATAAAGCAGCAGTAGACAGAGTAGATCAGAAAAGGAAAAATCATGTAAAGAAATATAAGCGAAGTAAGATTGGAGAAAAGGATAGAAAAATTAACCAATAGAGAAAAGATGGAAACTGAACATTGATATTTACTATATAGTGTTAGAGAGTTTGTCTGTTGGCCTGTTTGTTCAAGAACTACTCCTAAATGGTAAGAGCTAGGACCACTAAATTCAGTATGCAGCTTCCTCTTATCATAACTTAAAGCAAAGTCAGGGTTTGGTTGTGCCAGGAAAATGGGACATGCCTGGAATGGGATTGCTGCTCATAAAACCATACAGAAAAGAGACAGAATCACCAGACAGGTGAAAGAGACTGGCTGTCCCCACTCTCCCTGTCCAGGACTGCCTCAGCCCCAAACCTCCCAACCCCCAGGCACCCGTTAGGGGAGGGCTGAAGCTCCCCACCACCGGATTTATACAGGGACCTTGCTGGCTGTTCCCAATCTCATCTCTGTCAGGGAGCGAGGGATAAGTGCACAGTTTGCTGCATTCCTGACTCTGGCTGAGGAGATAAGAGTTTATAGGGATGAAGAAAAAAAAATTTTGATGGAATTCCCATTAAAAAATACTTAAAACAATTAAATGGAAAAATTTCTAACAGCCCCTCTTTAAAGAAATCAAAAATAAAAATTAACGTCATAAAAATAACACTTGTGTCTTTGAAAATACAATCATTTAACTAGCGCATGTATATTTTTGTTTTATTTAAAAAAAAATCCTACCTTAATTGAATTAATGTCCTGAACAATGCCAGGTATATGTGCTAGTTAATAAATAAAGGATAAATTTAGGCATCCAGAAGGGGAAGTGGAAAAGTCAAGGGAGATAAAGTACTTCATTTAGCAGTATGTTTGTTTTTTGCAGTATTTGAAACTATGGGCTATTAGCAGTTGCCTCATGCACACTCAACCAAAGATTTTTCCTTTTTGAGGGAGACAAGGTGATACCGCCTCCTAAGATGTTGACCCTACATCCTGCTCTACACCCTGTCCTCATTTTCCTTGGGAAAGCTGACAGGTGCGGACTTCGTGATTCTCTGCCTGACAACTCGGGCCTGTGCTTTCTGTCTCTTCCAATCTGTCTCTGACTGCACAGTCCAGGCTCTGCTGCGGTTTTGATTTGTGTCAGCTGTGAGAGCCCGGTCTGCCCTTGCAGGCCCCTGAGTACCAGAGATGACTGGTTCCTGCGAGGGGAGGGAGTGCACAGAGGGGCAACCAGAGGAACAGGGAGGAGGCATGAAGGAGCACCCCATGTAGCACCTTGTGGATGCTGTCACCAGTGCTGAGTATGACTGGAGGGGTTCTGAGCACATCGATCTCCCACTGACTTCAGAGAGCATTTTGCAGGCAGGCCTCAGCACCACGACAGCATCTTAATTAGTTCTGATTCCTATGTATTTCTTCTTGCCTGGGTCCTCTTCCTGTGAAGTTGCATAGGCTGCTGCCATGTCCTGGTGGGAAGTGAACAAAGGAGGCTAGGATAGAAGCTGGCATGAGACAGAAACAGAACGTGAAATAACAACAAATTGATTAAGGAAGTCAAACTCCCCCTCATTCTGTGAGAAGAACTCTGCTCGGTGCTCTAAGCTTAATTCAGGTTTGTTCTAGACTCAGCCAAAGTTCCCTGTAGCCTTTGTGAACCTTGGCAAACCTAGAGGTGTTGTCGGGCTTGGTGGCCAAGATTTTGAAGAACCGTAGTTCAGATAAGACTGGAGTTGAGCTGTTTACCTCAAGCATTTTCCCTTAGACTCATAGAATCATAGAACCATAGAGCTGGAAAAGACCTCAGATGGTCATCAAGTCCAGCCCTCTGCTCTAGGCAGGACCAATCCCAACTAAATCAACCCGGCCAGGGCTTTGTCAAGCCGAGACTTAAACACCGCTAGGGATGGAGACTCCACTACTTCCCTAGGTAACCCATCCCAGTGCTTCACCACTCTCCTAGTGAAATAGTTTTTCCTAATATCCAACCTGGACCTCTCCCACCACAACTTGAGACCATTGCTCCTTGTTCTGCCATCCATCACTACTGAGAACAGCCTTTCTCCATCCTCTTTGGAACCTCCCTTCAGGAAGTTGAAGGCTGCTATCAAATCCCCCCTCACTCTTCGCTTCTGCAGACTAAACAGACCCAACTCCCTCAGCCTCTCCTCGTAGGTCATGTGCTCCAGCCCCCTAATCAGCCCTTGAGCTGAGGCGTTTTCCATGAACGGGGTTTCTCGTGAGACTTCTCTGGCACTTCCTCATAGAGCTACTCAGAAGTTTTTGTTTGATATTTTTAAATAAAATGTAGGGGTTTTTTTCAATCCAAATGGGTATTTCTGCAGGAAATGCCAGTGAAATTTGAGATGGGGGGGAGTTGTTGTTTTGTTTACTGTAAATGAAAATAGGGTCCCTGCACAGGTGTGTTGTGTAGATTAGCACAAGCACTGGTAAAGAAATGTGCCTTACACTTGGAGTGTAAGGTGGTTATCGCTGTGGTGCTTCTTAGCAATTGGCAGACCGGCTGAAAGTCCGACGAGGACTGAGATCCGAAGACCAAGGGGCTGGGCCAAATCTTTCCATTGACTTCCGTGGGCTTTAGGTCAAGTCCCAAGTTACGTTTTCACCCACACTGGCCTTTCGGATCACAACTGGAGCACACTGTCAGGGATGTGGGAGCTTGTACCTGTTCTGCGGGGAAACAGCCCTGACTTTGGAAAACACTGATTCCATTACACATTAAGCATGGTCTAAGGGCTTGTCTGAATGAACTATTAGACTGCAGTAAGCTGGGATGTTAACCTACCCTCTACTAAGCCTGCTGCTCTTTAGCTGTCTGTGTGCAGTCTGCTGATGCACATTAATAGTTGGGTGGAGTGCTTTGAGCTACTGCTCTTTGAAATGGGACTAATTGTTTATGGTGACGTGCCCTAGGTATACTTAATACTGCCTCCGTGCAAGGAAACGGACTATCTGACCTTATGGGGTCCTTCCAGCCCTACATTTCTATAATTCTCTGATTCTTTTGGGTTCATTTGCTTTAATGGGTCTTAAGAAGAAGCTTAAAATTAAGCACATGCCTAAGTGCTTCCCTGAATCAGTTCCAAAGTGAGTTTCCAGGGCTGTCAACTCATCATTTTTCAATAGCGATGAAATTCATTAAATTTCCTATAGCAATTATATCTGACTCATGTATCTAGTCAATTTATCTTTTTCTTGAAGCTGTGTGTCCCACTAATCCTAAAACTATGACTTCATATCGTGCTTATTATTTTTTACGTCAAGTGATATACAGTGTAAATGTACTCTGAATTAGATTTAGCAGCAGACATATTAATTCAGTAACATAACCATTGTGTTCAGAGATTATATATTATTGCAAATGAGAACATATTACCTCCCGATTTCCAATGTGCCTGTGTTCAGGGAGTATGGATAACCTTTGAAGTTACATGTAATTTAATTTTTTTCAACAAACACCATTAGATAATTTGTTCCCCTAAACAGTCATTTAAGTGTAAACTAGTTTTATCTTAATTACAAAGCACTATTGTGCAGACAACCTGAGCACTCACCTGGTTGAGAATTTTCATGTTTTATTTTTGTTTTCTGGTGAAGGAAACTCAGCTAATTCAATGGGATGGTTATTGAACTATTGCACATGAGCGACAAGACCAGGTCTAGGAATATTCCTATAGTGTTTCTTTTCTAATTTAGACACATGAACAAACAGAATTGGAAATTATTAAATTACAGTGTGGCCTATACAATTTTCTGAAGTGACTAGTAATTTGGGGTGCCTCGATTTTTGGATAACCAAATTGAGACACTTCAAAGGGACTGATTTTCAGAAAGGGAATAGCTTCCTATCTGTCATTAGTTACTTATCTGATCCCCAGCAATGTAATACATGCATGCCTCACACACCTCAGAGTATTTACCCACCCAATACCTCTATGAGGCACAAAAGCCCTATTATGTCTGTTCCATAGATGGGGGAACTGATGCACAGTGAAACTAGGTGGCCAGTCCAAGATCACACAGGAAGTCTGAGAGGGAAGGGTCTAACACCTTATCTACACTACATGGTGGATTGATGCTGCCGTGATCAATCCACCAGCCGTTGATTTATTGCGTCTGCTTATATGTGATAAATTGATCTCCGAACATGCTCCCATCAACGTTGGTTCTCCACCAAGAAGAGAAGAGTAGCTGGTGTCGACGGGAGAGCAGTCCTTGCTGACCGTACCACACTCAAGACACCATGATGTATTGACTTCAGCTGACTTTGTGTAGCTGAAGTAGATTCATGGCCCTCATTAATGTAGACAACGCCTTAGAATGATTAGGGTTTGGAAGAGACCTCGGGAAGTCACCTAGTCCAACTCACTGCCCAAAGCAGGATCAATCCCAACTAATTCTCCACCTCAACTGAGTGGAGAATCACTTGAAAGCGGGTCTCCCAAGCTAGCACCCTCTTTGCAGATTCAAGTGTGGGTAATATACTAAAAGAGGAAAGAAAACAGCATGGATTACAATAGAGTCCAATCCAAAGCCCACTTTCGCCAAGGAAAACCCTCTCATTTAGCTCAACGAGCACCAAAGCAGGCCCTAAAACATGCATCAGCGATAGCTGGTGAAAGTGAAGATTTAGGGTTTTGAGTTTTTTAATTTTTGTGGACAAAAATGAACTTCTCGCCCTTTCTGCAGTACTCCTTCCCTTCAGAACGGGAACTACCATGAGTAGGGGTAACATTTTACTGCTGTGACAGAGGTAAATGTCTAGGTATAAATGGTACCTGCTGTAGGAAGAGTAAGTCCAACTTGAATTCTAGCCATTGAAAGAAATTTTAAATACACCTTTTCTCATTAGACCAGCAGCACTAGCATCCTACACTTTTCATCACAGTACTTTCTGTTAGTTATTTCATGCTCTTGGCAGCTCTTTGAGGCAGGCGAGCAAAACTACTGGCCCTGATTTTGCATTCTGGTTTAGCAGTCCTTTGCTAAGGGAGTTCAACAGAGCTATGCCACCATAAAATCTGTGTAGCTTCCGAATTCTGCAGTCCATTCCTACTACTCATCAAAGCTCTTGACCACAGGCTTAAGGGCTTTGTTGAATGGGGGAGAACTTAAACATGTGCTTGGGGCTTTGTCTACACTACAAAGTTTTGTAGCCAAAAGCTGCCTTTTGGCAAGGAAACAGTGAGAGCGGACACACCACAGTGTGACTTTTGTAGGAAAAAATGCCCAGTTTTGGATCAAAAGACTTCCATCCCTACGAGAGACTTTTTGTTTCTTTTCCCTTCCCTTTATTGTCCACAAAAAGCAAGATTAGACACTGCTGTTTGTTTTCTCCACAAAACTGGCTTCCACAGTGTCTGCCCTGATTGCTCTGCTCAGTGTTTTGATTGCTGCTGCCCTGCAAACCTGCATCCTTCCCCTTTCAAAGCTCAGGGAAGGAACGTAACATTTCTTACAGGTACTGTCCTATTGCAACCCGGGTCCCCGCCAGCTCGTTAAATCGCTCCCTGCTGGCTTTTTGCTGCAGCTCAGCCAGCTCTTGCTGGAGCTGCGCACTAGGGCGCCTCCGCTTCCTTTCACCTCTGCAGGGAAGAATCTGACAGAAACAAAGAGCAAATCAGTGGAGTGCTCCTGTTCTGCCCTGCACCAAACACAGTGGCAGGGGAGGCTGCTGCTGTGGAAATGGGGGCGCGGGGGCAGGCAGGCTGTGCTCCTCAGCATGGGGTGCTCACAGCACTGGCAAATCGTGACAGGTGTCTGAGGGGTCTTGTGCCCCCCCCCCAAAGGCCGTGAGAGGGAGGGGAAAGGGGCCAGAGCCTCTGGGAAGCCCAGGGGAGTAGCAGGGGGGCTTGGTGCCTGCAGCAGCAGTTGTCTCCCCCCTACACACACACACACTTACCAGTGGCCATGAGGGGAAGCGGACTAATGCAGCTGTGCTCCCCAACTGCCAGCATGTCTGACGGCAGAGGGGTATGACCCTTCCCCCCCGCACTCACCAGCGGGAAGTGGAGTGACACAGCTGGTGAATGGAGCCCTGTTGCTCCACTTCCCCCTGCCACTGGCAGTGAGTGCAGAGCAAGATGAGGGCGGGGACACCCTTGGTCTGGGCACCAGTCTCCCCGTTAGTTCCCTGGTCTGCACTGCTGGGGGAGGAGACTTGGGGGACGAGGTGAGGCGGGAAGAGGTGAGCTGGGGCAGAGGGGCATTGTCCTGCCTCTGCCCCAGGTGTCATGGGAAGGAGTCAAGTGGGGGAAGGTGGTCACGTGTCCTCCCTGTGTCCTTTTCACCAGTGGCCCCTACCTCACAGATGTCACTCCCAGCAGCTGAGGAGGGAATTGCAAATTGGACAGCGATCAGCTCCACCTTCCCACAGCACTGCATTATGGGATACAGGCCTACAGTGCATTGCTCACACTGTCAACGATGGTGCCCCTAGTGCAGACACCATGGCTACGTCTACACTGCAAGGTTTTTGCACAAAAATGGCCGTTTTTGCGCAAAAACCTGCAGATCGTCCACACCTCAAATGCGCTTTTGCGCGAGTAAATCAGCAGTAAAACAGCAGAACAGAGGGCTTTTGCCGGTGTAGGTAAACCTCTTTCTACAAGGCATAACTCCCTTTTGCACTACAGCTATTGCACAAAAAGGCAAGTGCGGACGCTCCAGAGGAGTTTCTTGAAAAAGCACAAGTACTCGGATGGCCATTCTGTGAATGGCCATCAGAGCTTTCTTGCACAAGAGCATCCATGCAGTGTGGACGCTCTCTTGCACAAAAGCACATCATTTTTGCAATGCGCTTTGAAGTGAGGACGTGCTCTTGCACAAGAAGTTTTTGCGCAAAAACACTTGCGCAAAAGGCTTCTTGTGCAAGAAGCCTACAGTGTAGACGTAGCCCATCTGTGGCATGAGGGAGCAAGTGTGAACACCACGCGTGGTGATTTTTGTTTTCAGCTTTTGGGTGTCAACATGTTTGTTGACAAAATTTAATAATGTGGATGGTACCCTGGCATGCTGTAATGAACTTGGGGCCCAGCTGAGTGGAGAATCAGGCTCGCTATTGAGCATTCAAGAGAAAACTGAACAAGCATGCAGCCTGGAGAGACATGTGTTGAATGCAGCCCCAGAATCTCATTTGGCGTCAGGTAGACTCAGCTTTGTTCTGCTTGTTTTCTGTGCAGTTGTTCTTCAGCAATGAGGCTGTCAGCCATTAACCTCTCCAATGTTAATTTCACTCTGAAAGGAAAGATTTGCATTCCTAACTTTCACCCACTGAATCTTTTATGTTAATCCCTCAGATACAGGTTTATGTAAATGTTGCTTGTAATGGAATGTTTGTTTCAAGTGGGCAGCTGTTAAGACTGCAATGTTTAGACCATTTACTGGGAAGATCTACAGAGGTGAAGACTTTAGAATTAATACCAGCTAATGAATACAGCCCATTAGCTCAAAACCTTACTGAACACTTAGTGCCTCTAACATAATAAGCTTTTTGGTTGACAGAGTCAAAGCTTTCTTCAAGGAACAGATAGCACTTCAATCATTTACTCACTGCAACATATCAGAGACAGTATATGGCCTGATACAGAAACATTTTAAATGAATTTAGATCATCCCTCTTGATTACCAAAATTTATTAAAAGCTTTGTCAGCTATAAATATCAGTGACATCAGAGTATATTTCATTTTAAGGCATATTTATTTCCCTGTATGTATCAAGCTATCGCTTTAAACCTAAATACATATGATTAGACAGTACAACTTTTAGAAAAGTAAGTTCTTTATTTAGGAATTATTGCTAACGATATGTACTGGTGCATTGTCTTCTGGCAAATACCTTGGCATTCTTCATTCCATGTCTCTGCCTTGTTCTACTGGCCTGTGCTGTCCTGGAGTGTGATAATGAATGAGCCCACTTAGCCAAAGACTGAACAGGATATTATGATTGATCATAAAAGAAAGAGGCACTCTCTGCGTCTGTTGTACTCCTTCCCAAGCAACTCTTTGTCTTCATTATAATGTACTATGCTCCAAAGCCAAATTTAGAAACTTTTGTCACCTAACTTCCAGCTATTATTGGTGGCAAAGTGGTACCACAAATAGAACATAGGCCGGGTATGATATAAGAATTTTGTTCCTGCCTTTGTCATTAATGAGATCTCAAGTATTGGCTTTGTGACTCAGTTTACTCTCCTGCGCAGTGAGAATAACATACTTGTCTTCCTTTGTAAAGGGCTCTGAAAATCTCAGGTTGAAAAGCATTGTGGAAATGCTACTCCCTATTTTGTTTACTACAGTATTTATAGTAACTGGTCTTTGCTTTTTGAATGCTTAGAATGCCGTTTATTGTTTGTTTTGCAGTGGCAATCTATAGGCTGTAACCAGCTGACTCAGCACCCTGTCACTCAAATCTCTAGCAATATAGGTTAATTGGGGCCTAATTAGAGGATCAATTAACAAGTGGAGCTACAGCTGAAGTGCTAATTAGAAGGGGAGGCAACCCCCAGGAGGTGGAAACAGATGAATGGAGAGGAAAGAAGCCCTGGAAAGGGGGAAGAGGAAGGCCAGAGGAAGACTGGATTGGCCGGTAGAGGGTAGTACTGCTGCCTCCTTGAAAAGCAAGTGCGGGAGCTGGTTGGGGCTTGTATATATCTAAACAGCACTAAGCCCCGGTCAGCTAGAACAGCAGGATAAAGAAAGGTAGTGGTGAACAATGTTCCCTCTAATTTTTCCATCTGTGTGGAATACATTTTGTTATGTGCACCAGGGCATGCATGGATGTGCACCACCAATATAAACACATGCTGCAGGCTGTGGGTGCTTGGCTAATCAGCTGGGCATCATTTAAATCTCTCCTGGCTGGCCATCCAAGTGCTCAGTTCACAGGGAACACTGCTGGTGAAGTAGACCTAGAGTGGGTATAGTCTGTACTTTAGGTAACAAAGAATTTGCAAAAAAAAATCACCCTGTGACAAATCGCAGCTCCTGGTGAGAAAGCTACCACCCTTCATTTGGCATGGGTTTTGTTATTGTGGGAGAACTCTCCTCCATTGATAATCAGTGACTACTGCCACCGGAACATTGTGACTTGATCACTGTACAGTACCATGGGCAGTGCAGACGTACCCTAAAAGAGGAGGTAGGAAGTAGCATATTCCCCATTTTACAGCAGGGGAACTATTATGAAAGTAGATTAAGTGACTTGGGCATGGTCACATAAAAAGGCTGTGGCAGAAGCCAGGAACGGAACATAATTCTTCCGTGTCGGAGTCCATTGCCTTAACCACAAGTCCTTCCTTACTCTTTAATGAAGTGAGATAATGGTTATTCTGGAAACTGTATTGAATGCTGACAACATTAATTCAGCGAAACCTGTATGGGGATTTAGATCATGTTTCTATATGGTGCTTAAATAGAGAATCTAATAACTTCAGCTTGTTTTCAGAATGACCAATGTCCGCAATGCTATTCAGGGTTACTCAAAATATGGTTTCAGAGAACATAAGGACATAAGAACGGCCATACTGGGTCAGACCAAAGGTCCATCTAGCCCAGTATCCTGTCTGCCGACAGTGGCCAATACCAGATGCCCCAGAGGGAGGGATCACAACAGGTAATCCCCATGTGATCCCTTGCCTGTCACCCACCTCCAGAGAAACAGAGGCTAGGGACACCATTCCTACCCATCCTGGCTAATAGCCATTGATGGACCTAACCTCCATGAATCTATCCAGCTCTTTTTTGAACCCTTTTAAAGTTCTAGCCTTCACCATATCCTCTGGCAAGGAGTTCCACAGGTTGACTGTGCACTGAGTGAAGAAAATCTTCCTTTTGTTTGTTTTAAACCTGCCGTGGTTTAAAGGGGGAGCTGTGTTGGTCTATAACTGAAAAAACTTACTCTCAAAAGTACTTATGGGCCTTTTTCTCATTTGCACTCATTTTCCTATCACTTGGCCAGTGTAAAGAAGCTCCGGAATGGGAATAAATCTCTTTAGCCCCCCTGGCAGACGGCACCTGGCCCCAGCCTCCCTGGCCCCAGGAGGGCTGGCAGCATGACCCCAGCCTCTGGGCTGAAGCTCAGGCAGCCTTAGGTTATGGAGGAGCCGTGCTGAATGGGGGCAGCCTGGGCACAGATTGTGGGCAGGGCCAGCCGGGCAGTTTGAGTCTTTCCCTGCCTCTTATACCTGCCACCCATGAGTTCCACTAGTTGGTGTCTTAGATCCCGTCTGACCAAAAGCACATAAGTAACCGTGCTGCCACAAAGGCGTGGGGCTGTAATCAGGCCAGGCATGGCAAGAGAATGCCAGGAGTAAGGGAGAAATCTATCCATTTGCTACAGATTGTTCGAGAAATAATTTAGGGCTTCTTTATGCTGTAGTTATTTGAACCAATGAAGCTGCAGTGGTTCAATCCACTGATTTGTAGCTTAGCTCATACAAATCACTTTTTACATGGGTACAGCACATCTGTCAGATTGTACCAATGTAGCTACATCATTGCAAAAATCCTCCGTCTAGACAAGCTCTCAGTGGGATCCTAGGAATGTGCAAAGCTGTTTCTTTGACTAGCACTGTTCCTGTCTGCTGAAGAGGAATCCTGACGAGAGAGAACCCCTTGAATTGCTCAGTTTGGAAAAGTGCTTGGAATCGGTGGACAAGGAAAACAATGTAAATGCAAGTGAGAACTATGGTGATTCAGATTCTTTTTCACTCTTGTTCGGAGAAGAGGGAATAAATGAGGATGTATGCAGGGGGGACCTAGCTACTACCTATTAATGTGAACTCTGGAGGAACTTGTTGTGAAGGGGCCATAGAATCATAGAGTCACAGAACACTGGAACAGGAAGGGACCTCTAGAGGTCATCGAGTCCAGTACCCTGCCCTCATGGTAGGACCCAGTACTGTCTAGATCATTCCTGGTAGATGTCTATTCAACCTGCTCTTAAATATCTCCAGTGATGGAGAGTCCACAACCTCCCTAGGCAATTTATTCCAGTGTTTAACTACCTTGACAGTTAGGAAGTTTTTCTAATGTCCAACCTAAATTTCTCTTGCTGCAGTTTAAGCCCATTGCTTCCTCTCCTATCCTCAGAGGCTAAGGAAAACAGTGTTTCTCCCCTTCCTCCCCCTTGTAACACCCTTTTAGATATTTGAGAACAGCTATCATATCCCCTCTCAGTCTTCTCTTTTCCAAACTAAACAAGCCCAATTCTTTCAGCCTTCCCTCATCCCTCATGTTTTCTAGACCTGGACTTAGGGCACCACTGTGTCTCTGTTTCTCACAATATTTTTCGAGTGCCTTGCAGCAGATCCCTGTAGGTGCTGTTATCACTCAGAACAACATCCTGTGGAGCCCCACAACCAGCTAGATTGCTCACAAAGCCACTCACAAATCATGCAATCAGATCCACCTTCCCCCCCAGCTCCACAGTCTTGCACCCCAGAGTGGTACCATGGTACCCTCCTCAGAAGCCTGACCAGTGTACATTTATTACCTAGTCTGCCCCTTCTTCAATGTGCAGAGGACGTGCACCAGCCTTTGTAAACCGATTTCTGAAGCACTTCAAGCAAAATACACTTTTAGATAAAGTACAAAACAAATGAATTCACCGGAGAAAGATTGTAAGTGATTATGAGTGGTAGGCATAAAAGATCAGAGATCATTACCACAGAAAATAAAAGATAAGCACACAATCTAAACCTTAAACTTCATTTCATTAGGCAGCAGTGAGATCAAGCCATTTTCTCACTCCCGCTGGATGTTACAGCTCTCAACACGCAGGCCTGGACCAGTCTCCTCAGATGAAGTTTTCATCATGTCAGCATTCTTGTTGCTTCCTGTCTAGTTGGGGGAGAAGAAGGGTCCAGGCTTGCTGCCTCTCCTCCCCCCCACCCCATCCTTAGTCCAGAAGACAATTGCCCAGACGTACCCTGATGGGCTTTGCTGAGTGACTGAGCAATGCCACTGGGGTGGCCTTAAGTAACTGGGTCATAGAGTTGTGCAGTCCCCATTATGTGGGGCTTGGGCAGCCCTCACTGAATGAAAAATCCTGTGATTACAATTCTCCTGCTGATTGATGGTCACTGAACATCCGCCTGAGCAGGGGGTCCTGTGTACGTCACGAGCAAACTTACAACCTAGTTCAGTAAGAGCCATCCAGCACAACCTCATAACTGCATACGCAATAGCGAAACGTGTATTTTGACAGCACAGGCCCGTTCAGCAGATCATGACTTTGTCATGTGAGATCTTACGGGGGCATCCTGTATATTAAATGTCACAATCGATTTAGCTGGGGTTGGTCCTGCTTTGGGCAGGGGGCGGGACTTGATGACCTCCTGAGGTCTCTTCCAGCTCTATGATTCTATGAATGGGGATCACTGCGTTTACAGGCATAGCCACCCCTAAGCTGTGTGGCTGCGTAGCTTCCCAGTAAGGCTCGTGCTGGGGCTCAGTATTGCAGCAGGGAGACATCACTCTCCCCAAGTCCTGAAGCTGCCAGGGCCGGCGGGGAGGGGCTCCTGTCTGCCAACCACCTCAGGGAGCAGCCATGGCTGGCAAAGGGGAGCCCCTCCCCGCTGATCCCAGCACTAAGCTGCCCAGGTTAAGCCTGACCCCCAATGCCCTCCTCCGCATGTAGCCCTCCCCAGACCTGAGTGGCCCTCCTGCACCCCAAAGCCCTCATCTCTGGCCCCACCCCAAAGCCCACACCCCCAGCCTACAGCCTCCTGCACCCCTACAGCCCCTACCTGCACCCCAGCCCAGAGCCTGTACCCTCTCCTGCACCCCAACCCCAGCCTTGAGCCCCCAAACTTGGAGCCCTGCTCCTGCACCCCAAACCCTTCATGCCCAGCCCCAACCAGAGTCCTACCATCCCAAGCCTCTGAGCCCCTCATCCCCAGCCCCATCCTTCACCCCGCTCCCCCAGCTGGAGACCTCACACTTCTGCACCCCAACCTGAGCCCCCATCCACACTTGGGCTATGTCTATACTGCGCCCGTTTTGCGCAAGAAATATGCAAATGAGGCTAAGCATGGAATATCACCAAGCCTCATTTGCATAATTAATGAGGCTCCGTTTTTGCGCAAGAGGCTTTTGCGCAAAAAGGAGCTGTGTAGATGGCTCCTTTTTGCGCAAAAACACCCTCTTGCGCGAGAGCCGTTCTTCCTGAAAAAATGAGGAAGAACGGCTCTTGCGCAAAAGCCTCTTGCGCAAAAATGAAGCCTCAGAAACCCTTGTCCCACCCCTACCACATGTATTTTGTTATGGGCACCAATATGAAGGTGACGGGTCGCACATCAGCTCCATGCCATAGATTAGCTCAGTACTGGGGCACTTAAGAAAACGTATTCCTCTTGGGGGTGGAAAAAATTGGAGGGAACACTGGTAACCAAGTGCTATTTTGAAGTACAGTGTGTCACATTCAGTCTACCACAACAGACATTATAATTAGCATTAATACCTCATTTTTTTTTTCATACCCGTCTGGATGAGGAACACCATGCAATGAAAACTCATGATGAACCAGCTCTGTCCTCTTCATTTAAAGTTTGGAAGGGAATATAAAGAAGTATTTTTTACAAGTTAGAATTGCAGATAGCATATCTGCAGCTCTAATGAGTTTAGCTTTTCTCTCACTGCTGGAATAAACTGTAACTTGTATTTCCTGTAGATTCTCCCCAACCTCCATGGCGCAAACTTTTCTTTTTTTTTCCAGTTTGATCAGCTTGTCTCCTGCAGATGATTAAATTACTTGCAAAGGCAGATAGGAAAAGATTTGTATCTAATGTTTTGCTAATAATTATATTTCATTTTTTGGATTAACATTACAAAATATGGGGTATTTTTTTAACGGATGGCTTTGTTTGTTATGCCACTGTGTGATAAGATGTTTAGCAAGGAATTTGGATACAAGGGAGATATGGGACCCAGTCTAGGCCTTCGTAACTTGACATTTGCGGATGACACTAAACTATGGGGAGACATAGGTACGCTGGAAGGCAGGGATAGAGTCCAGAGTGATCTAGACAGATTAGAGGATTGGGCCAAAAGAAATCTGATGAGATTCAACAAGGACAAGTGCAGAGTCCTACACTTGGGATGGAAGAATCCCAAGCACTGCTACAGGCTGGGGACCGACTGGCTAAGTAGAAGTTCAGCAGAAAAGGACCTGGGGATTACAGTGGATGAGAAGCTGGATAGGAGTCAACAGGGTACCCTTTGAGCCAAGAAGGCTAATGGCCTATTAAGGTGCATTAGAAGGAGCATTGCCAGCAGATCTAGAGAAATGATTATTCCCCTTTATTCTGCACTGGTGAGGCCACATCTGGAGTACTGCGTCCAGTTCTGGGCCTTCCACTACAGAAAAGATGTGGATGCACTGGAAAGAGTCCAGTAGAGGGCAACCAAAATGATTAGGGGGCTGGAGCACATGACTTATGAGGAGAGGCTGAGGGATTTGGGTTTGTTTTGTCTGCAGAAGCGAAGAGTGAGGGGGGATTTGATAGCAGCCTTCAACTTCCTGAAGGGAGGTTCCAAAGAGGATGGAGAGAGGCTGTTCTCAGTGGTGGCAGATGACTGAACAAGGAGCAATGGTCTCAAGTTACAGTGGGAGAGGTCTAGGTTGGATATTAGGAAAAACTATTTCCCTAGGAGGGTGGTGAAGCCCTGGAATGGGTTCCCTAGGGAGGGGGTGGAATCTGCATTCCTAGAGGTTTTTAAGTCCTGGCTTGACAAAGTCCTGGCTGGGTTGATTTAGTTGGGCTAGTCCTACTTTGGGCAGGGGGCTGGACTCGATGACTCCTGAGGTCTCTGCCAGCCCTAGGATTCTCTGATTCTACTCGTATTGGGCTAGCCCCAGAGCTGGGATGGACTGGCATAGCTCCACTGGCACCAGTGAAGAGACCCTGGTTTGCATCAGCTGAGGCTGTGTCCCTGTGTTTGCTTTGGTGGGATTCTGAAGTTATGTCTGCAGCAGTGCTGGAAAGCGGAGGAGATGCACACGGGCTCACTCTGCCAGCGATAGTGCACTAAGAATACAAGTGTAGGCTTGGTGTTGGGAGGAGTAGCTGTCTGCCTCACGTACTGTTCTGTCCCAGGCCATAGGCAGCAGGGTGGCCGACAGACTTTGCCAGGCACTGGGCAAGGTGTGTGTGTGTGTGGGGGGGTTGTTTCTAGGCCCTGGAAAAGGGCAGGTCCTGGGGCACAGGGATGGGGGCCAGCCTCCCCTAGCCAGCCCTACAGCGCTGCTCAGCACGTGCCCCGCCCCCAGCTCTGGTGGTCATTCAAAGGGCTCAGCCCGCTGCCATTTCTGCTGTAGCTTTGTCCTTCCCAGCCCCCCTCAACTGGCCTCCTTCTGCTTGAACAGCCACTTCTATTGTAAGGGGCTCACTCAGAGCTGGCACAGGTGGGGCTCCTCGGGCTGGAAATTGCAGCTCCCACTTGGGTGTAGACAGACCCTGGGCTGAGAGAAGCCACGGAAACCCGGGGGCCGTGGCTAGTAGTTCACAGCTGTGGCAGGAACAACAATACAGCACTCGGCTGCTGTTGACCCCGTATCCCAGTCCTTACGAGGAGTAGCGCTTACTCGGGTGGGGCCTTCCCAGTTTTCAACACCCAGAATGGGGGCTCCATTTCCCAAAGGTCTCCGTTCCCATTTAGGTGCCTAAACAAGGGTGAGAGTGTCTAAAACAGGGCTCAGAACGCATCAGCTCCCATCAGGCCAACTAACAGAAGGGGGCAACTGCCCTGTGGCCCCCAGATTCAAAAGGGCCTGGCGCTCCCAGCCGCTGCTGTCACTACTACAGCAGTGGTGGCAGCCAGAGCCCAGGCCCTTTAAATTGCCACAGGCACGCTCCAGAGCTCTGGGCCGCTCTGAGGAGGGAAGGGACAGTATGGCCATAGTGTAGACTTGTCCAAATAGTCCTGTTTATTCTAATGAGAGTTAAGCCTCAGTGCTGTCCACTAAGTGTGAGGCCTGTAAGGCCTGCAGAATCAGACCTTTTATGACAGGCACTCAGAGAAACTCTGAAAAGTGTGTGTGTGTGTGTGTATAGTTAACATTTATATCATGGTACTGCTAAGAGGCCCACCCATCCAAGAATCCATTGTGCTAAGTGCTATACAAACACCTCATTAAGCATATCATTCATGTTTCTCTCTTTTTCTCTGCTCTCTCTCATGCAGGTCCCTCACCCCATGAAGACCTTGCCCTATTACAGCTATGACCAACCCGTGATTGGATACTGCCAGGCCCACAAGCCTCTCCATGTAAATAAGGCGTATGACACCATCTCCCGGGGGGAGCAGGCTGAGACGACCAACCTGGAACTCAGTCGAGACCACAGCTTCATAGCTACAATTGCGCGCTCAGCTGCTCCAGCCATTTACATTGAGAGAATACCAAACTAATCATGGAGACCACTTCTTCGGGGATGGGTGGGGGTTGGGAATTCTTTTGGGGGACTTTCATCTCAGAAGAGACCAGTACAAGAAAAAAAATCTACCATTCCAGTTGCAAATGTTCCAACACAAACAAAAGGAAAAGGGATAAAGAAAAGTGTGGAAATTCTATCTTGCAGTACAGTGCTGAGAACTTGAAGATTTTCTTTGCTTTAAAACTTTCAAACAAACTCCTTGATGTAAATATTAACGAGAGATTGTCAAGTTCTTATTAAAAAATAGATTTCACTCTAGCTACATAAAGGGATGAATTAAGAGTTCTGTTTATATATTTGATTTTTCTACATTGCACGGTTCTTGAGGAGAACCACAGGTAAAAACGAGGTGTGAGGTTGCAAGGTGGATCATGCATAGCTTCTTTATTAGTGTTTATTACTCTTAAAAAAGCTTTGTTTAAATTGATTTTTCTTTTCTTTTCCAAACAAACAACAAAGCAATGGCTATTTTATTTTATTTTATTTTATTTTATTTTGGGGGGGGAGGGGTCATTGGGTCAAAGCTAATATTTTGAACTCCAAACATGGGCATTACAGCTTGTGTTGAACCAAAAGGACGGTGGCAATTGATGCAGCAGAACAAAGAAACAAACAAACAAAAACCTTGGGTGCATGTACTTTTAAGACACATGCTATGCACTACGGAGGGTGCTTTGGATTTTTTACTATCTTCGTTGTGCTTCATTGTCGATACTATAATTAACAGTTGGCCTCTAAAATGGGGATACATGATGGACTATTAGTTCACACATTTACAGTCCAGAGATGGCATAGGCAAAAAATAAAGGATGTGTGGGTACCCAAATGGATACAATGTGCCCAAAATGGATTGGAAGGAAATTCATAAAGCAGGAGCATTTCAATGAAACTCAATGGCTGACACAATTTCTAAAACACAGGAGAATGTGTAGCAATGGTTTTGTTTGGTTTTTTTAATTAATTATTATGATGAGTTAGCTTTTGTGTAGTTTTTATCAATAAAAGGACAAAAAAGTGCTGGAAAAAAATAAACATATTATTTTGTGGTTGGAAAACCACAGCCAAGCAAACGTTTGAATGGTTTCTCTAGATGTGCTACATGGTCACTCAACTGATTTTAAGGGAAGAATCACCAAAGCCTTCTCTCTCCTCTTGGAAAAGAGTGATATGAGATGTGGAAAACCTGATGCTAAACAAACTCAGACTATTTAGTTTATCTAAGACAAAGTTAAAGGGTGATTTTTATCAGAGTCCAGAAGCAGCTACATGGGAAGAAAGTTTCTGATAGTACAAATCTCTTTAATTTAGCAGACAAAATCCAATAGCTGCAAGGAGAAGCTAAACAAATTCAAACTAGAAAGAAGATGCACATTTTTAACAGTGAGGATGATTGGCCTGGGGACAATTTACTTAGGGCTGTGGCTGAGTCTCTATCACTAGAAGTCTCTATGTCAAGAGTTGGTGTCTGTCTAAAAAGATATGTCCTAGTCCAGACGTACATTATGGGTTTGATGCTGGAGAAGAGAGTCTGTCATTCGGGCTTTGCAGTCAATGCATTTTTCTGGAATGGCATGAGGCATCTGCTAGCTTTCTTAAAGATTTTATTTATGCTTCCAGTGTGCTAGGAGGCTTCCAGACATTTAGGAAAGGATGACTCCCTGCTCTGAAGAGCTTGCAATCTTGGGACAGACAGACAGAGGTTAGTGGAAAATGAACATTGAACAGGGAAATGTATGAGGCAGCTCAGTTCATTGTAGGTAGCATGCCACAAGAGGGTGTCTCAGAAGGACATAAAGGATTACAGAATAAGAGATTTGAAGACGAGGTTGCAGAATGAGTAGGGGACAGCCCGGTGAAAGGTCTATTGTCCAGGCTGATGGCCCAGAGGCTACAATAATCAGAGTGAAATTCAGGAGCGGCCCTAGACGAGCTGCCGGCAACTGGCACCTTAGGTGAAACGCACAATCGGCGCCCTCGCCTCCAAAGCCCTCAACGGCCGTTTATCTTGGTACCCTAGGCAACCGTCTAGTTCGCCTGTATTGACGGGCCGCCACTGGTGAAATTCAGTGCAGTGTAGAGGGACAGCACTAGTGTGTTGCAGCATTTAAGACTTCAAAATCAGATTTAAAGCTGTGGTTCAAAGCCCACTGACATCACTGGGGATGGGTGACAGGGGATGGATCGCTGGATGATTCCCTGTGTTGTGGTCTTTCGCTTTGGGACACCTGGTATTGGCCACTGTTATGTGCTCCTATTGACTTCAGTGGACTTCAGACCTGGCCTTAAGAGGGATTTCAGTAGCAAATTGGTTTCCTGTTGGCCAAAAAAGCACAGGAGTAAATTTCAGTGAGCTGCAAAGCAAACCTCCCATAGACTTGGGTGGAAATAAAATCAGACCCATTACTGTTAAATGGATCATAAGAAATCCACCACTAACTATGAGTTTGTGGTAGTCACTGTTTTTATTACTGTGATATTTGGAACTCCTTGGCAACAGTCCAAAAGAGATCTCTTCCTCCTGCTTTAAAAGTGCAGGCTCTTCGTTCCACTCAAGGAAAACCTTGCATGGCCAATGACCATAGTTGTGTAATTCTGCCTCCGTCCAGTTCAAAGCAGTGGTGTATTTGTCAACCTACTCCTAGCAATATCAGAGACAGAATAACATGTTTTCTTTTATTCAATAAGCAATGAATTCGGTATTGCCAACTCCCAGCATATATGATGTTTTCTTCAAGTCCCAGCTCCAGGAATTGTGTGTATACAAGAGAATCTCTACTTCCTTTTTTTTTTTAAGTGAAAGCTTTTACCCTTCATGGTTGCAAAGAAAAGCTTGAACATGTGACTCAGGTGAACATTACAAGTTAAAAAAGGGAAAGTAAATAAATATAACCTCAAAATACTGTTGGCATGGATTTTTGTTTTGTTTTGTTGTTAAATATTGTCATTTTAAACCAATCAAATAATTTGGAGGTGAGAGGGGCCTCATAGTTTTTGAATCCCTGGGTTAGCAACAATGTTCTGCGTAATTTGTTCTATCCATGTGTGGAATAAATTGTGTTACATGCACTGAGATGTGCAAATGTGCACTACCAGTGGAAACACATTCTGCAGGCTGTGGGTGCTCTGCTAATCAGCTGGGCTGCATTGGATCTCTCCTGGGTGGCCACCCAAGCACTCAGCTTACAGGGGACACTAGCAATACTACAACATCATGGGCCATATTTCTCACAATAGTCACATGGGAAGCTGCTCCTAACCGATATGAGTTCCTGCTGGCATTAAGGATTCTGGGCTGAGCAGCTATCACCTGTCTATGCAGCCTGCAGTCATCATGCAATCGGATACTGACTGAGTGTTTTGTTGCCTATATAACATTTTACTTTTCCCTCTTCTACTTGTGCACTGGAGTCCTGCTGATTTGCTTTGAACTTTCTTTCTTCCTGGGCATATCCTGAAAATTAATTGGCTAATGTTTGTAGAGTGTGTTATGGACAAATAGCGCCATTTAAATGCTGAGTGTAACAGAGTTGAATCCTTAGACAATCAGTGTTGCCAACTTTTCTGCTCTAATGATTAATTTCATGATTTTTTACATTTTCCTTACAGCCTCATCTCCCGCAGTCCTGTGAATATAGTACAATCACACCTTTTATCCGTAAATAATGTAAGTTTCTACCATTCATGGTTGCAGAGAAGAGCTTGAAAATGTGATCTAAGTACATTCTCAAGACTCAAAGACACAATCAAAAGAACCCTCCTTTTAAAATTAAATCTTGTGACTTTTTTCAGTCAGTTTCATGATTTTTTATTTTTCCTTAGGCATCTGGCAGGTGAGTTTGGGGCACTTGGGCTTGGCAATACAGCAAACTCTCTCTGAGCGAAATCCTGTTCTTAGTCAAAACTGTAACACTACCTTCGGTGACTCAAGAGCATGAGTACTAACCTCAGGACAGGCTGTTAAAAACCAGAGCCCAAATCCCAAACTGGTTGGGTTCCGTATTTAGATTTTACTAACAAATTATTAAATGTAAACTCCCCCAGGTTCAATAAGAGTCATAACACAGAGTCACAGATAGATCAGAGTATCCAAGGGAACTATCAAAGGTGAGTATACCTTTGTGATAGATGGTCCCTTACACCAAGAATCACAGAGGTATTCAGGTTACTTCCAGATTACTCGTAAAGAATCAGTCATTTACCCCAGTCAATTACATCTTAGATTTTACATCAGACAACCTTTGAAGCCAATCCTAGAATAAATTATACAAAGATTTCTTACATAGGTAAATGAGTTATTTAAAAGGTAAAGCAGGGAAACTTATATACACACAAATGAGTTAAAGTCTTAAGTTTCAGAAAATAATTGAAGTTTCTACAATAACTAGGATTGCAAGTTTCCTGACTACATGGACTGGACACCATTGCTGTAAATAATGTCCGGTTCACCCAGTCAGGAAAGCTGGTGACCCTAATAATAACCACGATCTATTTCTTCTTCAAGACTAACCCAGGCTAAGTACCGAGAATCTCTTGTGTATGCCTAGTAAATCTTGTCTCCCAGAATCCAGGCAGCATAGAGGTATGCACCTTCCTCTTAGGTGTTTTAATCCTCTTCTCCTGTGTTTTGAGCTGCAGTCCAGCTGATTGAAGGAATCCACTTGCATGATCTGTCTTTGGTGGGAGGAGGGCAAAACAACCAGTCTTTTGTTCTTTTTAACATCTCACAATAGTCCATCCAGTGTCAATTGAACTTTTCTGTTGGGTAGGGTGTAACACCTCTTGGAGTTCAGCCCATCACACTAGTTAATGCCTTTTTTTCTGTCTGGTAATTTACACTGTCACAGAAGCTCACAAGGCAACCTCTTCGATATTACCTTAAGATAAGGGATACAGATGTTGTAAGTGAGATTAACAATTATGCAATAAAGTATAAACACATTTTTATAATTCTAACCCTGTTGTAGCAGCGCTGACACACAAGTGATTCTAGCTCTGCATTTGTAAGTGTTCAGTTGAGAAATGGGGACTTTGGCATGAGCTGGCACCTGGCTTGCTTGGCAATATCGACAGCTGCTTCTGGGAAAAACCCTGCTCCCCTCCTTGTTCTTACTCAGTCAAAGTAATCATTTGATTCAGCAGCTCAAACCCTGAAATCCATAATTAATTTTCTCAAAGGCAAAACATTCATGTAAATCCATAGGAGCTTTGCCTAAACAAAGACCAGGGAAGGTCTCCAGAGTTTCCAAGGGCAAGGTGACCTCCTGATTGCGTTGGGTCTTGGAGGTGCAGAGTAAGGGGGTGCTGTGGAGTTGCACAGCCCCAAAAATGTTTGTAAATGGGCAGAATAGCTGCTACCATACCCAGTGCTTTTTTTGTGATGGTACTGCCCAGTACGCAGTACCAGCACCTCCAGACGCAGTACCAGCACCTCCAGTCAGCGCTTACCTGGAAAGAACGGAGTCTAAAGGCACCTCTGTATGTAAATGTCTGACAGTCGGCTGGGAGGCATCTCTTAAAGGGGCCACGTCTCTTAAAAAGGGCAGTGCCGGCCCCACCCGGCTTTTTTTTTTTTTGCTCAACAACTTTTCCCGTGGAATACCGGTGCCTTTTTTTTTTAACAAAAAAAGCACTGACCCTACCCATGTATAGGGTTCAGCTTCCTACTCTGTCTTCTCCCCATCCCCACCACCACAGCCAGTCTCCTCTATTGGCAGGTACACTGAATGGGTGAAGCCAAGTTCCCATCTCTCCTTGAACTTCTCTTGAAGCAAAGGAAGTGGATTTCTGTGACACACAGGCCCATTGGTGGTTCACTGAGCTGTGGACAACTCTTGTCAGGCCTGGCGTATTCATTGGGCGTAACGCACTGTCATAGTACGTGTCTAAAAGGTGTCAGGTTAAGATATCATATACAAACTGGCAGCACGCTGGTCCCAAAACCTTTCCATGCCATGTGTACAGGGCATGTACAAAGACTTATACATATGTGCTAGAGTCGCAAATTTGAAATGTATTTGGCAAACAATGTCTAAATCCAGCCTGCCTCACACAAAGGAATGTGCATTTGCTTGTCTAACCATCCAGGCTGACAGGCAGAGCCAATAGAGATATATTTGCATAAAAAGTACACAAAGCTAACAAGACAACATGGGGTCAACACCCAGGAGGAGAGAGAAAATGTATCTTGGGATACACTTCAGAGGAACACATTTGGAAGGTTTACTGCACTACACAGATATGGCGTCTGAAACTCAAATGATAAATCAACTAAATATATACATAGGGTTGCGAGATGGTTTCAACAAAAATATTGGACACACCTGATATTACATCACAATCTACATTACATCTTATTTAGAAAATACTGGACATTTATATTTTCTCAATTTGTTTCCTGAACAAAAAGCTCAAATACTGGGCTGTCCAGTTCAAAACCGGACACCTGGCAACGCTATGTATACACTGTTACTGTATCATAGAAGTGTATCAATAAGGTCTTTAATGAAAGCCTGTGATACACTGGTGATGAATAATACCATTTAAAATGTATGCATCAATATTAGCCAAGGAATTATGGATACTCACTGGTACTATGACCACAAGTTTAATGCAAACACAGCGAGAAACAAGTTTTCTCTCAGACAGGAGGGAAGATGGCTATCTCGCAGACTCTCATGTAAATTAAGCAGTATCAAAAAATGAGGTTTACAGGATCTGTCGAAAAAGGCTTTATTTTCAACAGATCCACAAATAGACTGTAATTTTTTTTCGAAAAAACTCCATTTCAAAAAAAAGTAGCAGCCATGTTTATGCTAATGAGGCACGGGATATTTAAATCCTGGCTTCATTAGCAATTTTGACGTGCCTAATCTACATCTCTCTGTCGACAGAGAGGTGTAGTCTAGACACACCCCCTATGTGGACGCTTGCCTTGTTATTTCAAAATAAGGGTAGGCATTTCGAAATAACTCCCCAGTGTAGACATGCAGGCTGGGCACCACGGGGAGGGGGAGGGGGCGGGGCGGGGCGGCATTTGGAGGAAATTCAGGACTGGAGGCGCTTTTGGCTCAGGGCATTTCATAGCTGCAGGGCAGGTACTGTGTTCATCTGGTTTGACTCCCAAAGCATTTCATGCTGAGTGGGCTGTGTGTGTAAGGAGGAATGGAGGTTCCTGGCTCACAGACCCTCTTTACTCATCCAGGTAACACCCAGGCAACACCAAGCCTTCTTGTTGGTCTTTAAAGTGCTGCATAGTCCTGTCTTTTGTTTCTACAAGGTTGTTAGTGATTTACCTCAGAGGATCAGTGAACAGGAATTCACTGACAGGGGTTTCAGAGCACTCGCTCTCGGAAGGAGTGCAGTAAAACCCCTCCAAGGAGTTCCTGATGGTGATTCCACTGGGGCTGCCTTCCAAATGAGACAGTGCTCTTGGAAAAAATATAAGCCCCAGGTTGCTTTTATAGAGCGCAGTTAGCTGTTGAATGCTCCCAGCAGCAAGAAAAGCTTTTGCTTCGTGCACCTGACCTCCGAAGCAGCGTTGGTGAAGGAAATCTTGTGTGCTTCGGCAAAGGACAGCAATTGACTTGATCAAATAATAGTTTATGTAAGGGGAAGGGGAGGAAAAGATTGACAAGTGGCTGTCTCCACAGTTGATAACTGCCTGGCATGTAACTTAAGTATTCGAGTCAAGTGTTAGTAGGACACTGAAATTACACTGTCAGCTAGTGTTATAGGTAGGATGTGCCAAAGGGAAAAAAGGGGGAGGGGGAGAGAAATGGATCATTACAAGAGCCAGAAATAGTTTGTGCTGAGATTTAGAAATCCGAATGGGTAAAATCATTTTTCCTTCAGGAGGTTGGGAAAAAAAGCCGCAGAGGGAAACATTGCCGTGGGTGTGCTCTGTGTGGCACAACCTATTGGGGAAGCACAAAAGAATGTGAAAGAAAAGGGCCTAAATTTGCAATGAGTAATTTATTTTTAGATACATTAGTGCTAAGGGGTGTATCTACACGGCACTGTTTTTTCCAGAATAACAGCCATTATTCCGGAAAAACAACACTAGTGTCCACACAGCAATTGTGTTATTTCGAAAGAAAATCGAAATAACGGAGGGCTTTTCCCGACATTGGTAAGTCTCATTCCACAAGGAATAATGCCTCTTCCAAAAAAGCTTTTTTGGAAGAGGGTGTTTGTGGATGCTCCACTGCCACCATGTCGAAATAGTTCCTCACCAGAGCCATTCTAAAGTTATTCCTCCCCTGTGCCTCCTGGGGCTCTAAATCGAGATAGCACGTCCACATTAGGGGGAGCCTGCTTCAGACTAATTTTGAGACTTTGCTGTAGTGTGGATGCTCTATTTTGAAATAAGCTTTTCCAGAAGATATCTCCTGGAAAAGCTTATTCTGATAGAAGCTTGCAGTGTAGATGTACCCTTTGGGTACGTCTACACTAGCCCCCTAGATCGATCTAGGGAGGCTAATGAGGGCGACCGGAATTGCAAATCAAGCCCGGGATTTAAATATTTTAGAAATTGACTAGCCCGAAGTAATTGCCCGCCTCTACACGCGGCAGTGAAACAGGATTCCGGAATAAAGCCCTAAATCAAATTAGGTGGTATTCCTAAATCAAATCAGGTGGTATTCCTCGGGCTTGATTTGCAATTCCGGTCGCCCTCATTAGCCTCCCTAGATCAATCTAGGAGGCTAGTGTAGACATACCCTTAAGGTGCCCAACCTGAGATGTCTCAAAATGAAGGGGACAATTTTTCAGCAAATGCTGACAAGTTAACCTATTTGTTCTAAGGCATCTCAAGGGTGTCTAAAACCAGGCCCTTAAAACCACTAATCAATCTGGAAAGTTTAGGCCAAGAAAAGGGGATTTGATCAAAGCTTAAGATCAGATCAAAACGACCAAACTATCTATTAAGCTGACAGCCTCTGGGGGACCTTGGGCAAGGTGTGTGGGGGGGAGGGTGACTCTATGCTCCCAGAAGGAGCCGAGCCTTGAATGGAAGGGGCAGAGCCAAGAAAGCTAGCCCTCTGCACTGTCCAGAGCATGGTGCCCCCCTCAAGCCTTCAGAGCCGCACGGAGCATGAGTCTCTCCAGCAATGATTTCAAGGGCTCAGGACCCTGGCCACCGCTGCTACCACACTAGCAGCAGCAGTGACCAGGAGCCCTTTGAATCGCTGGGCCCCAGGACAATTGTCCCATGTGTCCTCCCCTCTCAGCAGACCTGTTTATCTGTCGGTCTAGCTAGCTATTTGGGGGTTTCATGCTGCTGCCCATCACCATAATATCTAAGCTCCTCCATGCAAAATCACCAGTAATAGAGACGCCTGCAGTGGAGTTCATTGAATCTCCAGGCATTACAGGACAAGATGAAAATCTCCCCTTATTCCCAGTAGTCGCTATTAGCTGTTCAGTGCTGAATCAGTGGGGGAAATTCCCTTCCCAGCCAGTACAGAGATCTTGCTCTGAAACTGAAGGATAAGAGATCTCTTATTGTAATGTGTATGCTGACAAATGTTACTATTGGTCCCAGAACTAGCCAGCCCTGTAAACCTTCAGCCATATGTACCTTGATACCATTCTACATAGATCTACATAGGAAAGTTCATTGATGGAGATGGAAGGTAGGAAGGGCAGTGAAGGGAGAAGGAAAAGTCAGGTGTTGCCAGCCCTGCAGCCACATTCTGGGGAACATCAGTGAGATGGTGGATAGCTGTGTTCATCTTCTCTCCCATGCTTGTTATACCAGTTCTTGATACCATGGTGACTGCCATATCAGAATATATAGGCCAAGTCTACACTGGCAAGCTGCTGCACAGTAAATCAGCGTCCCGTGCAGTTTAGCTGAAGCCCCCATTGCAAAGCCCATCAGACAGCAGGGCGGTAGATGAATCCTGGGCATACACAAATCTGTGAAGCTCTCCGGGCCTGCCTCATCTCCTCCTTTTCCTCCCCCGCCTCCTTCCTCCCACTCGCCAAGTGCAGATGTGTCATGCTTCAGTGTGCTCTGCGTTTGTTGTTGTTAAGAAATGAAATTGTTATGTTTCAAAGCAATCTTTATTCCATGCCATGAAAGCAAGCAAGCAAACAAGCCCCAGCATAGCAATGGTCACTTTTGCACTAAGTTCATTGCCTGGACCAGAGTAACCCCCTAGCAATGCAGCCATCAAACTCCCATGCTTGGCAACAAATATTACTGATTCAGCATCGAATTGCTGCCTCAAGGCATCCCTGATCCTTTGCTGACCTGCGCTGTGTTTCTCTAGTAGCCTCAGTCTTGGGCTGTTCAAATTGGCCAATCTGGTTCAGTGGTTCAGCTCTGAGTGAATCTTTCACCCTTCCCTTCGCAAATATTATGGAGGGCACAGCATGCACTTATAACTATAGGGATGTGATCATCAGCCAGGTCCAGTTCCCCATACAAATGTCACCCGGGGGCCTTGAAATGGCCAAAAGTCATTCTGCACCTGCTCAGCTTTATTACTCCTTGCTGCTTGCAAAGCTTCCCATGCACGGCTTTATGAGCCACAGCATTAAGGGGCAGGCAGTGTCTCCAAAGATCACAGTGGGCATTGCCACTTCCCCCACAGTGATCTTCTAGTCTGGGAAGAAAGTCCCCCCTTACAGCTTCCTGAACAGGCAAGTGCTCTGAAAGTTGCGTGCATCATGCATCTTTCTGGGCCAGAGGCATACCGGGGCGGGGGGAGGGGGAGCAATTGCCCCCAGGCACCACGCTAGGGCAAGTGCAGGGAGAATGGCGTGGGCGGATCTGTGACCACCCTGCCCCGGCGCAGTAGCTGCAGTCATGTCAGTCCAGCCCACTCCGTTCTCCCTGCACTCACACTAGCGTGGTGCCTGGGGGCAGCTGCCTCCTCTCCCCCCCTCAGTACACCCCTGTTCCGGGCCAGCCTGTATTAATGTACACGGTGGCTAGATGGTTGTGTACCAGAATTGGACTGTGCATGCCATCTATCGTCCTCCCCATCCCCATCATTTGGGAGGCCCGTCCGCACAAAGCCGTCCACAATTTCACACGCCTTGCCCAGAGTTATGGTCTTTTGGAGCAGAATGCAGTTGATGGCCCAGCAACTTCCATCAACACAAGTCCAGCGGTTGACTTTCCCACGCCAAACTCATTGGCAACTGAGTGGAAGCAGTCTGGAGTAGCCAGCTTCCACAGTGCAATTGCCTCATGCTTCTCCACTGGCTGGGGCTCTCATCCTTGCATCCTTGCACCACAGGGTGTGGGTGAGCTCAGCCAACAGTCCCACGAAAGTGACTTTCCTCACCTGAACATTCTGCTGCCACTGTTCATCATCCCAGGCTTGCATGACATGATGACCCCACCACACAGTGCTTGTTTCCCAAGTCTAAAAGCAGCGACCACTGTGGTCAGCACCTCCATGAAGGTTACAAGAAATGTCGTATCATATGCATGCTGCATGGACTTCTCCTCATCACTTCACGGCTTCAGGAATAACTCAACTGGCATTCATGATGGGAGGCCTTCACATTTTCTTCAACAGCCGTGGATCCAGTCCCACACACCAAGGAGGCAGAGTGCGCATCACAAAAGCTGTTGAAAGATGGTGCCAAATGCAAATGGAAGCACAGGGGTTGCTGGGATGTGAAGCAGTGCACCATGGGGCATTGGCACAGGACCCAGGATGCCCCGCATCCCTCTTGGCCTTCCCCCAAACCTCAGCAGCAGAAGAGGAAGAGGTGCTCTCTGGAATGACTGCACTGGTCTGAAAGGTGTTGGTCACTCTAGGGCACTGGGGTTGACTGTGTGGACGGACACCTATAGCATTTTCACTACTGTGCTCTGTGAACGGTGCTTTACATCTGCCAGCGTAGACACGGCCGAAGAGTGCAAGAGTGAATTGTACTGGTCACTGCTGGAATCTAGCGTTACGTTAGACCCTCGTTTTGCTGATTTTATGGTATACTCTACCACAACATCTTCAAGCATGGGGAAAAGAATCTGCCTATGAGGCCTGGGTATATTCCATAGATCTTTTCCTCCCGGCGACCTAGCTCACAATTGCTCTGGCAGTGCTGACTCTGCAGTTTCCAGACAATCTTTGGCCTGCTAAGATGGATTTGCACATATCTGCTAGCTAGAAAGAGATGATTCTCTTCAGGAGCTCTAAAACACATCAAGCCAAAAAACTATTAAGGCAGCCTTAAGTTTTGAGTGAGCAACACATTAAATGTGTTTGGTTTTGTTATATGAGTTAACTACAGGTAACAGAAGAGGTGTTCTGAAGAAGGTACAAATAGAGATTGCAAAAGAATTACTTTTGTACTCTCAGGCCAAGTCTACACTGGACCTGGAAGGTTGGCTTAAGGTACTTCCAGCTACGCAAAATGCACATCTAGACTTGGCTTACCTTAAGGTGAGCTGTGTCAGTATCTGCACTGCAGGAGGCCGATGGAATCAAATGATCCCATGGGCTTCCCTTACTCTTCACAGAAGGAGGAGTACTGAACGCTGGTGGGGGTGCCCTCAACATTCGATTTACGGGTCTATACTAGACCCGCTAAATCGAACGCTAAAAGATCAACCTCCAGAGCATCGTTCTTGTGGCAAGTATAGACATGCCCTCAGTATTATTTGTGTGCTCTCCTTTGCTGTCCAGTCAGGGGATATGGGTTCTGTTTCCAGTTCTGCTCCTGCCAAAGTATGAGACAATGGGAAAGAAATTTCATTAATTTTTCCCCCCGTTATCTTTTGTCCAATGCCTCTATATAGATTGACTTTGGAGCAGGGACTATGTGTGATACATAGTTTAAAGAGAAGCTAGATAATTTCATGGAGGTTAGGTCCATAAAAGGCTATTAGCCAGGGGATAAAATGGTGTCCTTGGCCTCTGTTTGACAGAGGCTGGAGAGGGATGGCAGGAGACAAAGCGCTTGATCATTGTCTTCGGTCCACCCCCTCTGGGGCACCTGGTGCTGGCCACTGTCGGCAGACAGGATACTGGGCTAGATGGACCTTTGGTCTGACCCGGTACGGCCGTTCTTATGTTCTTATGTTCTTATGTACTCAGAGCCTAGCACAATAATAATTGCCAGCTTTTACTCAGCATTTTTCACCTTTAAATCTCAAAGCACTTCTCAACAGAGGGCTGTATCATTATCCCTATTTTACAGATGTGAACACTGAGACCCAGGGAGGGACGTGACTTGGCCCTAATCATCAAGGCTGCTGGCTGAGGCAGAAATTGTATCCAGGGCCTCATAAGTCCCATTTCAGTGTCCTGTCTATAGTAGGCCCTATATGTCAGCTAAGAGCATCTGTGTGCTACTGAAATATAAATAATAAGTAATATAAAATATAAATAATAAGTAATATAAAATGTAATCTTTAAAAATGTAATCTTCCTTTCAGTGCAAGCTTTAAAAAGATAGGTAAATGCTAATGCAGCTGCTAGGGGAATTCATGACTTCCGTTCAATCAGTGCTCCAGATTCCCCAGTGAACTGAAGCACTCTTATTTGCTAAGTGTGTGCTCTTGGAAGGCTAGGATATTAGAGGATATTGATGAAGAGGGAAAAAGTGTTTTGTTTCCAAGTCGCTTTGGGATTTTCTCTCCTCTAGTTAAAAAAAAGCAGTCTGCTGTAGTTAAAAATGTCTTAAAATAGCTTAAAAATGTCTAGCATAGACATGAAAAACAATACATAATTAATTCCATCCATCCATGATGTGGGGGGGGGTTGTATTCATTCAGGCTGAATTTTCGAGGAAGCCTAAATTCAGTAAGATATAGTCACCGAACTCAAGAAAGGCTGTGGCACTGCGCTGCATTATGCCACTTGGCCTTAGTCTCTTTCTGCCCAAGGCTAGTGGATGTGTAGATATTGTTTCTGTCAGTTCACTGGCTCCAGGAACATCTTGTCTTGTTCTACTCCTCACACAGCCTGTCCGGCCAAAACTCTCTTCCTGATCTCAGCATTTACTTCAAGTATGAGACTCAGGGTCACCTGCCCCTAAAGCATCCTCCGCCTGTGTCAGCATCCCAGTTTTTAGTACTAGTTCAGAAAATTGATTTTACGGCCTGTGAAAAGTTTCTGTTGTTTTTTTTTTTAATCCTGAAGCAGGATGAAAAGGCAACATTCTGACATTTTTCACAATATGATTTTTTCTTCAAAAATTTCAGTTGAATCAAAGCATTTCATTTGAACAGCTTCCAAATGTTTTATTTAGCTTTTGCTGCATTTTAATTTTTTTCAATTTTTATATCAAACTTCAAACTAATTAGTGGTTTTAAAATGAAAAAAAATATCAACATAGTTGATTTCTATTTTTTTTATGAATAAAGTTTCATCCAAAATAATAGTCTCCTCGCCACCCCCACCCCTCCAAATCAGTTTTGTTAAAACATTTTTCTGACAGAAAACTAAACTATTTTTTTTTTAATCTGGCTCTAGTCACCATGCATAACTCAGGCTTAGAAAATTCAGCAGTTGAAAGATATCTCACAAAAAGCACGGTAACTCCTCTTAGGCTATGTCTACACTACTGCAGCTGACGACGACACTCTAAGCCAAAGGGAGAGAACTCTCAATAATTTTGGCCTCCAGAAGAGGCGGTAGTTATGTCCCAACAATATAGTGCTGTCCACACCAGCACTTAGGTCAGTATAATTTATGTTGCTTAGGGGTGAAATAGTTTGTAGGCACAGCTAGGGTCACCCCTAGGGGCTGGAGGTATGAGCCCCGGGACACCTCCCCTCATCCACACCAGGTCCCGATCCATCCTGCCCTTGCTCCATCCCCTGCCCAGCCTCTGCCTCCATCCTGCCTTCTTTCTGGCTTCCACTCCCTTCCCTGAGTGACACCAGAGGCATCAGGGTGGAATGGAGTGGGATGGACTGGGGCCAGGTCTCTCACTGCTGTGGTGCCAGGCCCCCCACTAAGCTCTCTGGCTGCCCTGAAACCCTCAGCTTTCTGAAGCACAGGACCCCACAAAGCACGAGTCTTGGGGTGGTTGCCCTAGTAGTTCATCCTATGGATGGGATGGTTCTAGGCATAGGCTTACAGCTGGGAGGCAAACTCGTTCAAGATTTTGAAATCTGGCTTCATTCTGAATGAGAGCAAAACCTGAAAACTTCAACATTCTCTGCAAAGGACATTTCTTGAAAAAAGTACTGTGCAGACACAAGGGAAAAGCATGATGGCCCCTGACCTAAAGCTCTTACAGTCTAATCATAAGACAGAGGCAATAGGTAGATACAGAGAGGAAAATACCAAGAGACAACAAGACAGTATTATTTGGTATGACAGGCATTGGACTTAGCATAGCAGGTGCCTATGTAACCGCCACCAGACAGATTTGAACCTGGGACCTCTGGAACTGAGTATAGGAAGCTAAAAGGCAGCTGGCTCCCAGCCCCTGCCGTAGTGGTCTCTTGATCTTAACTGTTGCTGTGGTCTAGGTGCCACTTGTATTGCTCAGTAACCACACTAGGGCTGCGTCTAGACTGGCAAGTTTTTCCGCAAAAGCGGCTGCTTTTGCGGAAAAACTTGCCAGCTGTCTATACTGGCCACTTGAATTTGCGCAAGAACACTGACGATCTAATGTATGATCGTCAGTGTTCTTGCGCAAATACAATGACTCTCCCGCTGAAAAAGCCCTCTTCGCAAATGCTTTTGCGCAAGAGGCCAGTGTAGACAACTGAGAACCGTTTTGCAAAAAAAAAAGATGGCGAAAATGGCGATTGGGGCTTTTTTGTGCAAAGCGTCTAGATTGGCCACAGATGCTTTTGCGCAAAAGCACTTTTGTGCAAAAGCATCCATGCCAATCTAGACGCTCTTTTCTGCAAATGCTTTTAATGGAAAAACTTTTCCGTTAAAAGCATTTGCGGAAAATCATGCCAGTCTAGACGTAGCCTAGGTGTGTGGGTTACACCTAACCATTGTCAGAGGGGAGTTTTAAGGAAGATGATGAGGGTGCTTGTGGGGAGACCCACCCAAAGATGAAGGGGAGAAAGTTTATTGGTGCTTATTTGAAAATATAGCAAGGCCCACAATGAAGACTGGCATCAAGTGTGAGGAGAGGCCAGGCTTACTGATAGGGGACGGAGGGAACGGGGTCAAAGGCGTTATTGCCTCAGGGCCTGGAGCGCACAGCCAATGCCGCTGTTATGGTGGATGCGGCTGTGGTTGGAGACCCAGGCCCCTTTGAATTGCTGCCCTGGAGTGCAGCATTATGTGACTCTGAGGGTTGGGCGGGGGGGCTGCACTGAGGTCTGGATAGCACTAATGGCTGACTGTCCTCAGCCCCACCCCTTCCATCTGAGGCCCCTCCCCTCCAGGGGTGTAGAGCAGCCCCTCACCCCTCACACACCTTGCCCTCGGGCACACGGTGGCTGTCAGCCCCTAGGAGAGGCAGGAAGGCACTACCCCTTTTATGTCATTAAACCCAAAGATGTTTTCGTCATTGTTACCTATGTGAAAAAAGAATGAATGCATTTCCACGCCACGCGACACAGCAAGAACTTACACTTGCAACATATTTATAGCACGTTATATAAAATAAATTGTTGGCAAACATTCAGAAAGTATTTGTTGGCCATGTCACCATTTGGTCCATGATTTATAAAGCAAAGCTGCACACTATACTGTGGGGACAGCATTGCATATAAATCCCTTGCAAAATATTTGCCATTAATCAATAATTCTGATACTAATTAGTCTACAGTTTATCTAGTGCTATGGGGATAATTTACAGGTCACTTTCTCACCCGCTCAGGCAACTAGGGGTTGAAGTATGAGGCAGATTTTGTAATGAGATTGCTAGTGTTTGACTTTTATTTCATTCTACAAGTGGGTAAACTGCCCCTAGGTTTGTATGTCAGAAGGGGTGTTTGCTAACTGTGCACTGTGGGTTTTGTTGGGCCTATGAAGGGATTTAGGCAGCCTGTAATGAGTAGAGGCTGGATATTGAGGGATCTGGGGGTACGATTATTATTATTTGCACTGTGTTAGCCTCGGCCACTGACCAGGTCTCTGTGATGCTAGGCACTGTACAAACACAGAACACAGAGAGGTGTGTCTAGACTACACCTCTCTGTCAACAGAGAGATGTAGATTAGGCACGTCGAAATTGCTAATGAAGCAGGGATTTAAATATCATTAGCATAAACATGGCCGCCGCTTTTTTCGACACAGAGCTTTTTTGAAAAAGTCTAGACACAGATCTGTCGAAAATAAACCCTTTTTTGACAGATCCTGTAAACCTCATTTTTTGAGGAATACAGGATCTGTCGAAAAAGGGTTTATTTTTGACAGATCCACGTCTAGACTGCCAGGGTGGGTTTTTTTTTTCCGAAAAAGCTCAGTATCGAAAAAAACTCATGTTTATGCTAATGAAGCACGGGATATTTAAATCCTGGCTTCATTAGCAATTTCAACGTGCTTGATTCACATCCCTCTGTCAACAGAGGGATGCAGTCTAGATGTAGCCAGACAGTCCCCACTTCCAAAGAATTTGCACTGTAGGTACCAACATGGGACTGGTGAGGGCAGCTGTAAGCGTCTTTATAAACAAAGTAAAGCTTTCAAAAAAAAAAAATCCACGACCTTGTGTTTAAGGCTCTGAACTCAAATTCTAGAGATGTGGGTTTGAGTCCCAACTTTCTCTGTGATCATGCCTAGTTATTTAATTTTTCTGTGCCTCCCTCCATTCTCCAACTTTTAAATCAGGACATTACCCTTTTTGTTTCTCCCCCGATTTGGTTAGCTTCTCTATTTATAGTGGAAGCTTCTCATGGAGGGAACTGTCTCTTGTGATGTGTTGTATAACACCCAGACTTCAACCCAACTATATATACAATATGATGGGGACTAATTTGGCTAAAACTACTCAAGAGAGAGATTTGGGAGTCATTGTGGGTAGTTCTCAGAAAACATCCACTCAGTGTGCAGCAGTAGTGAAAAAAAGCAAATAGAATGTTAGGAGTCATTAAAAAAGGGATAGAGAATAAGACAGAAAATATCTTATTTCCTCTATATAAAACTATGGTACTCCCACATTTTGAATATTGTGTACAGATATGGTCGCCTCATCTCAAAAAAGATATATTGACATTGTAAAAGATTCGGAAAAGGGCAACAAAAATTATTAGGGGTTTGGAATGTGTCCCATAGGAAGAGAAATTAAAAAGCCTTGAACTTTTCAGCTTAGAAAAGAGGAGACTAAGGGTATGTCTACACTTGCCCCCTACTTCGAAGTAGGGAGGCAAATGAAGCATACCGAAGTTGCAAATCAAGCCCGGGATTTAAATATCCCGCGCTTGATTTGCATGTTCCTGGCCAGGTGCCATTTTTGAAATTTACAAGCCCGGACTAACTGCCCGTGTCTACACGCGGCAGGGAAACGGGCATTCGAAATAAAGCCCTATTTCGAACTACCTGTTAAACCTCATTGCAGGAGGAATAACAGGTAGTTCGAAATAGGGCTTTATTTCGAACACCCGTTTCCCTGCCGCGTGTAGACGTGGGCAGTTAGTCCAGGCTTGAAAATTAAAAAAAAAAAAAAAAAAAAAAAAAAAAAAATTGCCCGGCCAGGAACGCACCGTCAAGTAGCGGGATGTTTAAATCACGGGCTTGTTCTTTCAATTCGAGAATGCCTACATTTGCAGCCCTAGTTCGAATTAGGCTGCAAGTGTAGACATACCCTAAGTGTGGATATGATAGAGATCTATAAAATCATGACTGGTATGGAAAAAGTGAATAAGGAAAAGTTATTTACTTATTCCGACAACATTAGAACTAGGGGTCACCAAATGAAATTAATAAGCAGCAGGTTTAAAACAAACAAAAGGAAGTTTTTCGTCACACAGCACACAGTCAGCCTGTGGAACTCCTTGCCGGAGGATGCGGTGAAGGCTAGAACTTTAACAGGGTTCACAAATGAGCTAGATAGATTCATGGAGGTTAGGTCCATCAATGGCTACTAGCCAGGATGGGTAGGAATGGTATCCCTAGACTGTTTCTCTGGAAGTGGATGACAGGGGAGGGATCATATGATGATTACCTGTTGTGATCCCTCCCTCTGGGGCATCTGGTATAGGCCACTGCCGGCAGAGAGGACACTGGGCTAGGTGGACCTTTGATCTGACGCAGTATGGCCGTTCTTATGTTCTTATTGACATCTCTGTTTAATGCTGCAATAGAATCAATAAGCAATTAGGTGATCTGGGAAAGTGAATATATATGTTAAAACAAGGTAATGATCTTTTCCTATACTTTTAATTCCCTCTCTGTAAATATGAAACTGTGCAGCTGCCTCTGTCTTTACTCCAGATCACAGAATCATATGGTTGGAAGAGACCTGAAGAGGTCATTGAGTCCAGCCCCCTGCCCAAAAGCAGGACCAACCCCAACTAAATCATCCCAGCCAGGGCTTCGTCAAGCCAGGATTTAAAATTTCTAGGGATGGAGATTCCACCACCTTCCTAGGTAACCCATCCCAGTGCTTCACCACCCTCCTAGTAAAATGTTTTTTTCCTAATATCCAACCTAGACCTCCCCCACTGCAACTTAAGACCATTGCTCCTTGTTCTGTCATGTGTCACCCATGAGAACAGCCTTTTTCCATCTTGTTTGGTATCCCCATTCAGGTAGTTGAAGGCTGCTATCAAATCTCCCTCACTCTTCTCTTCCGTAGACTATAAATAAGCCCAAGTCCCTCAGGCTCTCTTCATAAATCCTATGCTCCAGCCCCCTAATAATTTTTGTTGCCCTCTGCTGGACTTTTTCCAGTGTGTCCACATCTTTTCTATAATGGGGAAGGAGGGGCAGAATTGAACGCAGTACTCCAGATGTGGCATCACCAGTGCCAAATAAAGGGGAATAGTCACTTCCCTAGATCTGCTGTCAAACTCCTACTAATGCACCCTAATATGCCGTTAGCCTTCTTGGCTACAAGGGCACACTGTTGACTCATATCCAGCTTCTCATCCACTATAATCCTCAGATCCTTTTCTGCAGAACTGTCACTTAGCCAGTCAGTCCCCAGCCTGTAACAGGGCTTGGGATTCTTCTGTCCCAAGTGCAGGACTCTGCACTTGTCCTTGTTTGAACCTCATCAGATTTCTTTTGGCCCAATCCTCCAATTTTGTTTAGGTTACTCTGGACCCTATCCCTGCCCTCCAATGTATTTACCTCTCTCCCTAGCTTAGTATCATCTGCGAACTTGCTGAGGGTGCAATCCATCCCCTCATCCAGGTCATTAATAAAGATGCTGAATGAAACCAGCCCCAGAACTAACCCTTGGGCACTGTGTTTGATACCAACCAGATATTGATCCTCACTACTAATGGTTATCAAAGTTTCCAAATTATCTCGCAGACAAATAAGGTTAATAGTCTGGCCAGATTTCTACTCATTTGGTTAAATTATGTCTCCCTAAAACTCCTCCTGATGTTTAAACTGGATCTAGGCTTTTTCTCCTTCACTTTTTGTGCAGCTTTGGGATATGTGTACACTGCAACACTATTTCAGGATACCAGAGTATCCCAAAATAGCCCATTATTTCGGGCTCGCTATTCTGACATCCCTGTAAACATCATTCCATGAGGAGTAAGAGACGCTTTGGAATAGTGCTGCATTTTGAAATTTGGCTCTGTGTAGACAGCACCAAATGACGAAATAAGCTATTTCGAAATAGCATCGAAATAAGATACACAATTTGAGTAGCTCAAATTGAGTATCTTATTTCGAGTTACGGTACAGTGTAGACACACCCTTGTTGTGCCGTATTAACCCCAGAAATGGCTCTGGTTCAGTGGTGAGTAAAAAGATCCCTAATTTTTAAATACATGTCATGCTTTCTGGGTCATTTAGGATGAAATGCATTCTAAACAGAGAAATGATTGTTCATATTGGCTGCGGCTTTAAAGCTGCAGGCCCCATTTAGCAAAGCACTGTCACAAATGTTGTATGTTCAGCATAGGCTTAAGATTCTTGATTTCATTGGGTAAATCAGTGGTCCCCAAATGTTTTACCTCATGCCTCCCATTAACACTGACATGCTCCCCTGGGCCACAGCTTCGGGAGAGGGATGCAGACAGTGGTAAGAGGGCTGAGGCTGGGGCTACAGCTGTTGGAGGGTGGGAAGGCACCCTTGCTGGGTACCAGGCCCCAGGGTGCAGGTTGTGCAGATGGGACCAGTGCCAGGAACAGAGGTGGGTAGCACTTCCTCCTTGCCCCCCTTTGGAAGCTGGGCCACAGCGACACCCCCCAAATGTTACTCCATGCTCCCCTGAGGGGATGCACCCCACAGATTGAAAATCTCTTGGTAAAACTAAGAGCTTTGCTGAACAAGAGCTGGAAAGACTAAATTTTTTTCCCGCTGGTATTCTCTTCTCCCCCAATTCCAAAATGCTACAGCAGCTCATATTCAGTTGTCGCTATTGCCAATACCACACATTCAAAAATCTTGACTCAGTTTCCTTCCCTGCCCTAGATCAGGGGATTTATTAACAGTCATACATTTGGGGTTCTTTTTTGTTCTCCAGTCTGTAGGACTGACATTTTCAAGCTTTTGTTTGAAGCCATAAAAATTAGAAATCTAATATTATTATTCAATGGAAAGCAGAAACTCTCACAATCACATGACCGCAGGAGCAAGGGCTTGAAGAGAAAATATAGAACACTGCAAGACTCATAAAAGTTAGTAACACTTAGGGCCACCCCTCGAAGTGAAGTCAAGGGGAGGTTCACAGCTCCGATAAAAAATCATCCCCCAAAAGCAGCAGCTCTCAACTTTCCAGCTTATTAGATGCCTTTTAGGAGTCTGATTTATCTTGTGTACCCCCAAGTTTCACCTCACTTAAAAACAACTTCATTACAAAATCATACATAAAAATACATAGATATCACAGGACACTATTGCTAAAAAATTGGGTACTTTCTCATATTTTTTTACCATAAAATTATAAAATAAATCAATTTGAATATAAGTGTTCTTCCATTTCAGTATATTGTACATAGAGCAGTATAAAAGTCATTGTATGACATTTTAGTTTGTACTTGCTTTAGTAGTGCTTTTTATGTGGCTTGTTGTAAAACTAAATAAATATCTAGGCGAGTTGACGTACCCTGTGAAAAATCTCTGTGTACACCGCAGGGGTACACATCACTACCCTAAAGCTTTTTCTACACCTGTCTCAGGGTTTCCCATGGCCCCCAACAGGGCCTTAGAAATTAAGGTTGTGAACTGATGCATGGGTCACGGCCTGCAACTAATAAAAGGTTTGAAACATATGTGGTAGCATTAAAAATCTTAACTTTGAAACTGACTATAAAGAGCACTGAAAGTGGCTTTTGTTGGTTTTTATTGCCCAGGCTCAGAGAAATGTAAAAAGGCAAAGAAAGAGCATAAATAGTGGCAGGTATGCTGGCATATTAAATGTTTTCCTTTAAAAATTTAAGGCATTGTTAGAAAGAGGAGAAAGACATCTGTTTGGTTACAACATCCAGGGTGTAAATCAGCATAATTCCATGGACTTCAATCAGTTCTGTAGAGGAGGCTCTGACCCAGCATTTTTAAGTATCTCTGAGTATGTCTTTAATGTGAAAATCAACACATTACTGCACATCTGAAATGCAAATGATACCATCTGTAGCTAAATTGGTGGAAAACCAGCAACGCCTCTCCTTGGCAGGTGGTACATCAGTTCAGGCTAGAAACTTTATTAGAGTGCTTCCATTCTGGCTCCTAGTACTACCGATCTCCATGGGTGCACCTACGCAATGTGGGGAGGTGTGTCTTTAAACCACATTAACAAAGCTGAGTGGGAATGGACATTTCCAGCCCTCACGAAAACTTGCATTTCTGGTGGGGGCAGGAAGGGAACCACTCTGACTCAGAATGGAGAGCCACAACTGCAAAATGCTGTGCAGGACTGACATGGCAAGACAACCTACTTTTGTAAGGAGCGGAGGGGACTTTTTAAAATGTTCTGTTCCAAGGTCCCTGGCTCTATGGCCTAGCAGCTGGCATGATGATGCAGAGACCAAGGCGTTCTGGAGCTTGGTACCCGGGAGAGTCCCAGCGACTAAGCTTCCCTGTCAGGTGAGTGGCCAGGGAAGTCCTAGACTGGCAGGAAACCATCCTAAGTGTCGTGTCAGGGGAAGTATGTGCTCCTGTTCATAGAATCATAGAGCTGGAAGAGACCTCAGGAGATCATCAAATTCAGCCCCCTGCCCAAGGCAGGACCAATCCCAACTAAATCAACCCAGTCAGGGCTTTGTCAAGCTGAGACTTAAAAACCTCTAGGGATGGAGATTCCACCACCTCCCTAGGGAACCCATTCCAGTATTTCTCCACCCTCCTAGTGAAATAGTTTTTCCTAATATCCAATCTAGACCTCTCGCACTGTAACTTGAGACCATTGCTCCTTGTTCTGCCACCTGTCACTACTGTGAACAGCCTCTCTCCATCCTCTTTAGAACCCCCCTTCAGGTAGTTGAAGTCTGCTCTCAAATCCCCCCTCACTCTTCTCTTCTGCAGACTAAACAAACAGAAATCCCTCGTCCTCTCCTCATAGCTCATGCGCTCCAGCCCCCTAATCATTTTGGTTGCCCTCTGCTGGACCCTCTCCAATGTGTCCACATCCTTTCTATAGTGGGGGGCCCAGAACTGGACACAATACTCCAGGTGTGGCCTCCACAGAGCCAGTTACCTTATCATAGAAGCTAATCAGATTGGTCAGGCACGACTTGCCCTTCATGAATCCATGTTGACTATTCCTGATCACTTTCCCCTCTTCCAAGTGCTTCAAAATGGATTCCTTGAGGATCCCCTCCATGATTTTTCCAGGGACTGAGGTAAGGCTGACTGGTCTGTAGTTCTCTGCATTGTCCTTCTTCCCTTTTTTAAAGATGGGCACTACATTTGCCTTTTTCCAATCATCCGGGATCTCTCCTGATCTCCACGAGTTTTCAAAGATAATGGCCAAAGGCTCCGCAATGACATTCGCCAACTCCCTCAGTACTCTCGGATGCATTAAATCCGGGCCCATGGATTTGCTTTTCTAAATAGTTCCTAACTTGTTCTTTCCCCACCAAGGGCTGACCACCTCCTTCCCATACGGCGTAGCCTAGTGCATTAGTCTGGGGGATGACCTTGTCCGTGAATACAGAGGCAAAGAAAGCATTGAGTACTTCAGCTTTTCCCACATCATCTGTCACTAGGTTTCCTCCCTCATCCAATAAGGACCCTACACCCTCTCTGATCACCCTCTTATTGCTAACATGCCTTTAGAAACCTTTCTTGTTATCCTTCACATCTCTGGCTAGCTACACAATTCCAATTGCGCTTTCGGCTTCCTGATAAGTCCCCTGCATTCTCAAGCAATATATTTATACTCCTCCCTAGTCATCCATCCAAGTTTCCACTTCTTGTAAGCTTCCTTTTTGTGTTTAAGCTCACCAAGGATGTCCCCCGGTAAGCCAATCTGGTCGCCTACCATATTTGCTTTTCTTGCTGCTCATCGGGATGGTTTCTTCCTGTGCCTTTAATAAGGCTTCTTTAAAATACTGCCAGCTCTCCTGGACTCCTTTCCCCTTCATGTTAACATCCCAGGGAATCCTGCCCATCAGTACCTGAGGGAGTCAAAGTCTGCTTTTCCCAAGTCCAGGGTGTGTATTTTGCTACTCTCCTTTCTTCCTTTGGTCTGGATCCTGAAATCTACCATCTCATGATCACTGCTTTCCAGGTTGTCATCCACCTCTACTTCCCTACTAGTTCCTCCCTGTTTGTGAGCAGCAGGTGAAGCTGCGCAAGGCCCCTAGTTGGTTCCTTCAGCACTTGTACCAAGAAGTTATCCCCAACATTCTCCAAAAGCTTCCTGGATTGTACTGCTGTGTACTGCTGTATTGGTCTCCCAACAGATGTCAGGGAGATTAAAGTCACTCGTGAGAAGCAGGGCCTGCGATCAGTTGTCCGAAGAAAGCATCGTTTACCTCATCCACCTGTTGCGTTTACCTGATCCACCTGTTGCATTTGTCTATTTAGTTTAATTAACGTTTCCACAGGAAAATTTCTGACCAGCTGTGACAAGGTCCTATGTTAAAATCTCTTTTAGGATGAAATTCACTCCAGTGCAAAGGACATAGAAATCACTTAAGCATACCCAGGAACCCAGGACATAGGAACCATTTAAGCATTAGACGGAGGATCCAAGTACATGATTTTTCCTCTTAAAATGCCATTTCTTCAAGAAAAGCTTTAGAGAGGGGTAGAACTGCTTTAGCACTGAATGGCCAACTAGGTGCCTTGTATCTTATTTATATATACAGACTGACTCACTTTACTGCGTTGCTACCTTTAAAAACTCCTGTAGATAATCGGATAAACTGACAACAGCGATGTAAGAGGCATGTTCCTAGCTGATATGCAACATATTAGTTTCCTGCTGTCAACAGCTGTCCAAAAATATGTTGAAGGATAGTCTTGGCTAGGACTTAAGAAATGTCAGCTATCCAGGACAGGGAAATTATCCCCAAAACTCGGAATAGTAGCAAGCAGAGCTTCAGGTATTCCTGCTGGAAGACATCCCTATATGCTGCGCATCTACAAACTTTCAGCAAGTGCTTAGGTATTAAAGTGGTGAACTTACTGCCAATGCAGAGCAATGGAAGGACAGTGAATGTATCTCCTATCAAATACCATTTGTTAGACTTCATATGACAAGCGCAGATTCCTTTTCAGATCATGTCTCACTTTATCCTAGATTGCAAGCTCTTTTGCCTAATGCAGGTACCTGCGAGAGAGATGCCGAGCATTTGAAAATATAGTTAAGGGTCACTCAGGTATAAGGAACTTTTTGCCTTATTAGGGCCCGAGACAATCTTTGTGTCTTGCTGAGTGTGCTGTCAGTGCTTAATAAATAATGCATGTGACACAGACATGTTGTCTGTCAACTTGATAGTCACATAGGGGCAAATGGCAGAAGTCTGTGCTTGTGGTCATGCTGTTTCAAGGCTGCTATGAATGCTCATGCATGTTAATGTGGGGGAGAGATTGGTGCAGCTAATAGAACAGGAGTGAGGAAGGATGGCCGTAAGGCTGAGGATTATGACTACGGAGACGGGAGCTTGATTTCTGCTCTTCCACAGATTTCCTGGGTGTCCTTGAGCAAGTCACTTAGCACCAGAGTTCCCTGTAAGTTGAGCATTTTTGTGGCCAGCCAGCAGAGATTTGAATGCAGCCCAGATGATTAGCAAAGTGCCCACAGCCGGCAGCGTGTGTTTCTACTGGTGGTGCACATCCGCACATGCCTCAGTGCACATAACAACATTTATTCTTCACATGGGTGGAAAAAAATTAAGGGAACATTGCTTAGCACCTCTGTGGCTCAGTTCCCAAACTGTAAAATGGGGATAATAGCAGTGCCCGGCATCATGGGGTTATGAGACTATATTTATTAGTTATTGTGTGATGCTCAGGTGATGAGAGCAATGCAGAGTACTGGAGAGAGAGATGCCAGGCATTTGATAATAGAGTTCCATCTAGGCATAAGGAATGTGTTGGCTTAATAGAGCTCTATCCGTCTGGAGGCTGTAGTGTTTCTTCTATCATCACTGAGTTCTCGTTGGCCATTTTAAATACTTTTATCCCTTGTGCACTTCAAACCCAAGGGCTGCAGATGCTGCTCATAAGAAGGGCCTTCCTGGGTCAAACCAACAGTCCATCCAGCCCAATATCCTGTCTCCAGGGCTGCCAACAGAATTGACAAGCTCCTGGGCAGGATAGTGGGGCCTGGCTCGAGGACCCTGGAAGAGGCAGGGCCTCATGTGGAAGAGGCGGGACTAAGGGCTAGCCTTCCCTAACCAGCCATTCAGTACTGCCTGGCTTGCGTCACCTGGGCTCTGACAGTGATTTAAAGGGCTCCAGATACTGTTGCGGTGGGCAGAAGCCCTGGGCCTTTTAAATCACTGGGCACTGGGCAGCTGCCCCTTTGGTCATCCCCTCTATCAGTCTTCGGGGCCTGTCTTTGACAGTGGCCAGTAGCAGAGCTTCAGGGGGAGTGTGCAGAACAGAGCAGCTGGAATGAGCCATCCCTGCTTCTGGCAGCCAGGGGTTTAGTGCCACCTGGAGCATTGGGTTGCAACTCTGACCGGATTGGATAATAGTCATGGATGGACCTATCCCCCATCAATGCATCTAGCTCCTTTTTGCAATCCAATGAGACTGCACTGGACACAATATTCATGGTGTGGGTGTGTCAGGGACCAAGACTGAAGCTAGAATAGTAGCCAAAGAGTCCCGCTCTGTCGGTAGCCAGTGGGATGTTATCCCTTCCCTGTGCCCCTCAGAGAGGTTACACTGGCTGTATTGGGCACTGAATTTAAGCCTGAAGGGTGAGATTCACACCTGTTCAGGGGGCCAGCCTGAAACCTATGCACCACCTCCATCCTCCTGTCATTGGTGAAGTGGACTTTACCTGCGAAAGGCTTTCGTTTAAGCCCCCTGCACAGAGGTGAATTGCACCTTAAGGGTATGTCTACACTGCAGAGGAAGATCAAAGCCACCACTGTCAATCTTCCAGGGTTCGAATTAGCAGTATAGTTAAAACAGCTAATTCAAAGTCAGAGGGGCACTCCAGTCGATGCTTTCACGAGGAGTAAGGGAAGACGAAGGAAGAGTGTTCCTCCTTCAACTTCCTGCTGTGTAGACAGTACCAAAAGCTGAGTTAAGCTACTTCAACTTCTGCTACACAATTAACATAGCTGAAGTTGCGTAGCTTAATTTGACTTTGTTCTTTAGTGTAGACATGCCCTTTAGGAGAATAAACTCGAAGTACCTAATTCTGCACTGCTGCTCAGCATGTTCAGTGCATGTCAAATGCTGCTACTCTGATCAGTTGGTATTTTATATCTGCTTTCCCCAGATGCAAATTACTTTGCAAGCTGCAAGCCAGTAAACACTCAGGCTTGCTACTTTTTTAGTCCAGGAGCTGAAATATCCTTTCGATTTTTATGATTTTTTTTTCTATTACATAATCTATCAAAAAGGTCTTCAAATGGGTAATTTTGCGTTATTTGAGAAACTAGATTGTGGTGCACTCCACAAGGTCAACCCTTTTCTCTGTCAACTCCGGAGACTGTCGGAACCCATCTAGTTCAGACGTCTTTAAAATTCAGCTGAATATATGAATCTTAACAGATTTGGGGAAAGAATCAGACCTACAAAAGGCATTACTGCCAAATATCTCCCTTACTGGATTCTCAAATGCTATCCAGCCTCAGACTTCAGACCATTCCTTGCCCAGTTCCATTTAGAAGTATACGATCTAGCTATACTTGGTTCTCCCTCAGTGCAAAAGATGGACTAGATGACCACCTGAGATCCTGTAAAGCCCTGCATTTCTGTGATTTATTTAATATAAATTCCTATTTATTCACATGAATGGTCCTGCTAATTAATTTCAGTGCATACCACTGGGAACATGGATCCCTGGATTATCTTCCCAGCTCTACTGCTGACATGTTCTTTGACTATGCAAATCCACAGCTTTATATCCGCGAGTGTCTGCATCCGTGGATGTAGATAGCCACAGCTCATTTTTGCAGATATAGATGCAGATGTGGATACACATTTTGTCGCTAGAGCCTTGCAAATCTGCAGATATCACTTTGACATATGTGGATGTAATGCAGATACCCGATGCTCATTTTTGCAGATACAGATGCAGATACAATTTTGTATCCGTGCAGGGCTCTAACAATGGGCAAGACACTACTAGAGTTGAATGAATTATATATATTTTTTCAATTTGGCAACTTTGAAAAATAATTAAAAAAAACATTTTGGGTCAGACTAAAAGGCTATGTCTAGACTGCAGGCTTCTTTTGGAAGAAGCTTTTTTTGGAAGAGATCTTCTGAAAAAACTTCTGAAAGAGCGCGTCCATACTGCAAATGTGCATCGAAAAAACAATCTGCTTTTTCGAAAGAAAGCGTCCAGACTCTCTCGCATGTAAGCTGTGATTGCTATGGCCACCAGGGCACCTGTGCTTTTTCCTCTTTTCTCTTCTTCCAAAAGAACTCCTTCTTCCCTGTCCACACATGCCTTTTTGCGAAAGAGCTCTTTTGCAAAAAGGCTTCTTCCTTGTAAAATGAGGATTACCAATGCCGAAAAAACCCCTCTGTTCTTTCAATTTTCTTGTGGAAGAATGCAATTGCAGTGTGGACATTCCTCAAGTTTAGTCAGAAAAATGGCCATGTTTCCAACAAAACTCTGTAGTGTAGACATACTCAAAATGAAAACATTTGAAGTTTTCAGCAAACCAAAGCAAACGACCTATTTAATTTAGTTTCATTTGGTTTTGTTTCCACCATTTTTAAATGTATTTGAATTTTTTAAAAATAAAGGACATTTTGAAAAAAATAAGCATTTTAAACTGTCAGCATGAAACATTTCATCTTGAAAATGTTGGAATGAAATGTTTCAATTTGAGTAGGAGGGAGGTTATTGGTTTGTTTCCAAACAATTTGCTAAAACTAAAATGACATCACAAAATATTTGTGTTTCTAATTTGCATTTCCTCCCCCCAAAAAAGTTTTGAATGAAAAATGTCACCCAGTCATAGTTATGATAGCAGTTTGTGCTTTGGTTTCCCCATATGTTAAATGGGGCCTTCCTTCTATAAATACTTTGAAAGTTCTTTCAGAACCACAGTGGAAAATGTTATAAAGTGCTTGTTCTCATTACTTGCATTAGTAAAGCAATTATACATTGAAGATATTAAATCCTAAAAATCCTAGTCCAAGCTCCTGAATACATATTTGACATCATAAGTTCAAGGTATCTTGCATCATTAATACTGTGAATTATTATTTGTAGTTGGGTCCTTTAGTGCTATTAGGTGAGGATCAGGGGTTAGGGATATAGGGTTGCATGTTTTCTTCCATGAGTTTATTAATCATCAAAAAAACGAGAAAATACTGTGTCACACAGAAGCCAGTATCAGCAGCCCAAGAGGAAGGGGCCAGAAACTACATAATGGACAACTATGGAATATTCTACTCATCAGTTAGTGGATGGTTTGTGCCCTGAAGCATACAGGTTAATATCCATTATAATGTGTTCACCCCCTGCTGGACCTGAACAGATCTCTATAGTCTGGCAGTCTCTGTTAATGGTCAAAACAGAAAACGATGTAAAAAAGCTAAGCCTGGTTCAAAATTGTCCACCTCAGTGTGGGGAGAAGGGTTTTATGAAAATTTATTTCTGAATAATTCTTTTTAAGTTCTCCTCCTGCTCCCATTGAAGCACCACAATGTTTCCTAGTGGTGTCTGTGGTAGTAGGTTTGGCTCCAATCCGATGTTTTGTGGCCACTGCACAACAAAATCCAATTTCAGAATATTAATGAAAATACATTGTGATGGGTACCTTTGTTTCCTGGTTAGGTGATATCATCAAACTGTCACAATGTCTTGAGAGCAGAATCTGACACTGAACAGATAGGGAAATGGATTTTTTTTTCTGGATAATTTTATCAGGATACTCTAAACTGAGACCAGGACTAGATTCTACTTGATATGTACAGCAAGAAATGTTTCTTTGTCTCATGTAAGCTCTTTGTGAGAGAGACAGCTTTTGTGTTCTGTCTGTACAGCGCAATAGTGTCTTAGTGCAGGCCTGGGGCTCGTAGGTATTATTCTTTACTGTGTTACAGTACCAATAACAGTATGGTTGAATTTTTCAGTACACACAATAATATTAGATAGCATGTAACTGTTATAAGAGATATTATTCAAAATGCTTCAGGAGATAAACCAGCCTCTAACTGATGGGGTCAGGTATCAACACCTCAGCCCTGCCCCCCAAGGCCAATTATTCCATTTATATGGTTTCTTGTAATTTTCTATAAACAATAGCTAAAGAATAAAACCAGTGGTCTTTTTAGCCCAGTGTCCTACCTGGCAATCCCTGGGTTTCTACTCATTGTGTAATAAGAAATGGAGTTTCTGAAAAGATAAGAAACCCCTCTGAATGAGATAGAGAGAGATACAAAGTGTGAAAGTTTCAGGGGGAATGAAGTTCAATGAAGATCAGCTCATAAGAGAACTGTGAAGGTCGTCATGTCTATTACAACAATTCATCGTTTTTTTCTCTTGTATAGATTAAACTGTAGCATTCTAAGCCAATGCACTTTATACATGGAATTGAGATTTACAGTAGAATACTACCTTCAAAAAGGTATCAATATTTCAAAAGCACAAGAAAGTTGGTTTACAAAATGTTCCATCATGTTAAATAATGTATAGCTGCTTGGAGAAAAAACAACAAATCAATCGCTATTTCACGTTTATCTCTCGATGAGTCCTGAAGAAATGTCGACAAATCTCTTCCTGGTGCTGTTTCTATTATACACATTGAATGGTTTGGATCTTTTTTTTAATACATTTTTCGTTTCTGCTTTTTCCCGTCAGAGTGAAACTTTGTGCACAATGATCTTGGAGACCAAGTAATTCCAAAAGAATGTTTGATGCTCTGTAATGCATTTAGAGAGGTCCTTTTAAAATTTCAGAACAGTAGCAACAATGGCTGATGAATCACAGCCTGCGCCTCTTTGTTTCCAGATAAAGATCTCAGTAGGGCAGTGTTTCCTAAGCTTTTCAGGATGGTGACCCCTTATTCAAAGTCAAAAACTTCTGTGATTTTTTTCCCCTCCCTTACATTTACTAGGAAAATAAGAATAAAAAATTGATTAATAACCAGGATAAGCCTGTATTACTTGTGTGTGTGTTTCAGAGGCTGACAAAGAATACTTCACCTTGAGGGTAAAGGAGCAGGGAAGTAAGAATCACTTCAGATTGTAATAACATTTTCAATGCCTCACGACCTCCTTATTGCCGTTTGTGACATTCCGCTGGAATCATGACCTGCCCATTGAGAAACACTGCACTAGGCTATTGTTAGGAAGCACGGGGAGACCAGCTGGCCCTGGAAACAAAGTTCTGTTCTAAATGGTGGCTTGGTCCAGGAGCAGAATTGTCCATAAACGCTTGAGCTTCGCAACACTGAAGGGCTGGATTTCATCATTCTCACTCCCGTGGGAAATGCTCAGTCCTGCGCAGAGGAACCACATGTTGACCGTGCATCAAAAATACAGCTTAAGTCAGGCTTAGGTGGTACACAATCCTTCTACTGGCCTTCTGCACAGAAGTGAACTTCATTGTGGCTCTGAATGTGTCCCTATGAAAGTCACTGGAAAAATGCCTATTGACTTCAATGGAAGTTAGATTCATTTAGTACTCAGTATGCAAGTACTCCTATTGACTTCAGAGGCGTTACTACAGGGTAGGTAGTTCTGGGGGCAGAATGGACTCTTAATTTTGCCAATTTAATATGTTCAGATGAAGACCTGAAGTTCTGAGGAGATGTGACACGGATTCCTCAAAGGCAAGTCATGCCTGACCAAACTTGATTGCCTTCTATGACAAGATAACTGGCTCTGTGGATATGGGGAAGGCGGTGGACATGATATCCCTTGACTTCAGCAAAGATTTTGATAGTGTCTCCTGCAGTATTTTTGTCAGCACATTAAGGAAGCATGGATTGGATAAATGGACTGTAAAGTGGATAGAAAACAGGCTAGATTGTCGAGCTCAATGGGTAGTAATCAATGGCTTGATGTCTGGCTGGCGGCTGGTATCAAACGGAGTGCCCCAAGGATTGGTTCTGGGGCTGGTTTTGTTCGATATCTTTATTAATGACCTGGATGAGGGGATGGATTGCACCCAGGGCCGGCCTTAGGCCGATTCAACCTATTCCCCCAAATCGGGCCCCACGCCTAAAAGGCCCCACGCCCTAAAGCCACAGTCCCCAACCGGTCGATCACTATCGACTGGTCGATCGCAAGGCCTCGACCAGTGGATCGCGAGGCGTTCGGGGCCCCCCACTCCCTATTCTCCCCCCACCCGTGAGCAGCCCCATTACCTACCTCCGGCGTAGTGCCGGCTTCCCCGGGGTGGATGGAAGTCCTTCCTGCAGCTTCGCGCCACTTCCGGGGATTCCGGAAACGTGCTGGCTGCTCCCCTCCCACAGCTCTGTAGTGTGCTGGGCCCGCGGCAGGGAGTGTCGGCCCTGGAGGAGGAGCGTGGCGCCGGTGGCTTCCCTGCAGCACTGTGACTGCAGGACTCAGGAGGGGTGAGTCAAGCGCAGGGATTTTGTCTGTGCCGTGGGAGGAGGTTTGGCCCTGGGGCAGGCGCGGGAGTGGGGTTTGGCCCCAGGGCAGGCGCGAGAGGGGCTTTGGCCCCCGCCGTGGGAGGGAGGGTTTGGTGCCGCCGCGAGAGGGGGTTTGGCGCCGGCCCCCGGGGCAGGCGCAGCACTGCGAGAGAAGTTTTGGATGTGCTGTGGGAGGGGGGTTTGGCCGGCTTCCCTCTGGGAGAATCCTGGGAGGAGGCTGTGCAGGGGACTCTCTGCCCCCACTCTCCTCCTGTTCCCTCTCCCCTGTTCCCTCTCCCCAGCCGCAGAAACCTGTCCCCACTGGCCCCCTGTTCCCTCTCCCCTGCCGGCTCCCTGTTCCCTCTCCCAGCCGCAAAAACGTGTCCCCACTGGCCCCCTGTTCCCTCTCCCCAGCTGCAGAAACCTGTCCCCAGTACCATGTCCCCTGCTCCCACCAACACAGTTGGGGCCACACTAGTGAAGTTTGGGGGGGGGGAATTGGAGGAGATTTTTTTGGCATCTCACTTGTGTGGCCCCAACTAACTTTTCTGTGGGTCAGTGACCCCTGACTCAAAACAGGTTCCCTGCCCTACTCAGAAATAAAGACAATGCAGAAACTTTTTGTGTTTGACATAGAATTTTATTTAAAAATGAAGCCTGGCCAACAAACCCCCAATTGGGGCCAAGCTCCCATCTGGCCACAGCACCATTGCACTCCCCTTTCCCCCAGACCCTACATCTGAAAATCAGTTGTACTACTATCAAAACAAATTATTTTCCTAATATGAAAGTGAAAATCTATAATTAATATTCTTTTAGAACGTGGTGACTTCTATCAATGGGTGTGTCTAGACTACATGGCTCTGTCGACGAAGCCATGTAGATGAGTTTACTAGACATAGCAAAATGAAGCGGCGATTTAAATAATCGCCACTTCATTTACATCAAAATGGCCGCCACGCTGTGCCGATCAGCTGATTGTCGGCACAGCGCGGTAGTCTAGATGGGGATCAGCCAACCCCAGAACCCTTTGTTGTCAGATCCTGTAAGCCTTGTTTCACTGAAAGATTTTGCTGAACAAAAAGCAAAGAAGATAAAGTTTTAAAAACATATAGGTGAGGTGTACAATAAAGTCCCTCTTAATATTTATAATATATGACACAATGTGTGTGCGCGTATGTGGGGTTTTTTTTTTTTTGCTCAACAAAAAATCCTGGGTGCCGGGGCCCCATCAAAACTGTTCAAATTGGGCCCCGCACTTCCTAAAGCCGGCCCTGATTGCACCCTCTGCAAATTGCATATGACACTAAGCTGGGGGAGAGGTAGATACGCTGAAGGGCAGGGATAGGGTCCAGAGTGACCTAGACAAATTGGAGGATTGGGCCACAAGAAATCTGATGAGGCTCAACAAGGACAAATGCAGAGTCCTACACTTGGAATGGAAGAATCCCAAGCATTGTTACAGGCTGGGGACCAAATGGCTAAGTAGCAGTTCTGCAGGAAAGGACCTGGGGATTACAGTGGATGAGAAGCTGGATATAAGTCAACAGTGTGTCCTTGTAGCCAAGAAGGCTAATGGCATATTAGGGAGCATTAGGAAGAGCATAGCCAGCAGATCTAGAGAAGTGATTATTCCCCTTTATTCAATGCTGGTGAGGCCGCATCTGGGGTATTGGGTCCAATTCTGGGCCTCCCACTACAGAAAGGATGTGGATGCATTGGAGAGGGTCCAGCGGAGGGCAATGAAAATGATTAGGGGGCTGGAGCACATGACTTGCAAGGAGAGACTCTGCACTTGTCCTTGTTGAACCTCATCAGATTTATTTTGGCCCAATCCTTCATTTGTCTAGGTCAGTCTGGACCCCATTAAAAGGAAAATGTACATACTTTATTTAAATGATGGAGCTCAGGGCAGGGGGTGGGTGGTGCAGGAGGCGGGGCAAGGGGTTGATTTGTAACCCATGTACCTAACAGGAAGATATCTCTTTAAGAGGCTCCTGGGAGGTAGGAGTGAGTAGTCTCTGGGTCATTGTTGCTAGGCAGATTTAGCACTCCACAGCTAGCTTCTGGAATTGGGGTGGTAGTCTGGGGTCTGCTCCAGTAGGGTCTGTCTCTGTGGCTGGGTCAGACTCCAGGAGCCAGCAGGCAGGGCAGCTGCTTTGCTAAGGGCAGAGTTGTTGACTTGAGTCCCACGACTTGAACTCAAGTCCAACCTAAGTCACCTAGGTGACTCGACTTGAGACTCGACTCGGGTTCATTGTTTGCGACTTGAGACTTGCTAATTTTGTTAAATCGACTTGGTGAAAAAATTGTCTGAAAATGCCGATACTGATGGCTTGTACAAAAGTGACTTGACATTTTTTAAATTAAGACTCAAGACTTGACTTGAGACTTGAACTGTAGTGACTTGAGACTCGACTTGGACTTGACAACGACGACTTGAAGACAACACTGGCTAAGGGCCTCCAGCTCTGGGTGAGCTGGGAGAGGCGGAGCCAGGAGCAGAGAGCAGGCTGCTGTCCCTCACTCTGCTCCCCCCCCCCAGTGCTGATGTTACCCCCTACCAGGAACAGGGGCCATCTTAATTATAGCCAGGGGAAACTGGGAGGGAAAAAGAACTTCTTCTGATGTAGTTGCGTGCTTGGAATGTTGTTTTGACTTTAGACAAACTGCTCTAGTTACTTTCTTACCTGGTGTGATTCTTCAGCTCCTCTTTAAATGTAGCAATGGGGAAAAAGTCATTTCTAGTTTGTTATCTCAGTTTTTGTAGTTTTTTGTAACAGGATTTTCTGTAAGTCTGTTCACTTGTGACTTGACTGCATGGTTAATCAGTTAGGGTGCGTCTGGATAGTGGCACTATTTCGGGATGCTTCTGGTATCCTGAAATAGCTAATCTGTGTCTTTTAAACAGATCTGTTATTTCGAATAGTTTTCAAATAAAGGGCTCACTATTCTGACTTCCCTCATTCCACGAGGATTAAGGGGGCATTTCGGAATAGCGCTCTATTTTGAAATACACTCAGAATAAGCTATTTTGAGCTACGGGTACAGTGCAGATGCACCCTTAGCTAGCTTTCTAGCAGTGATCCACCACAGGGGAAGAGTCTCCAACTGAGGATCCCTACAAGCAAGTGGAGAGAGGGTTCAGACTCTGCATATGATGCAGATTTGATGATCAGAGACACAAATAGACTTTGGTGAATTCAGTCTCAGCTTTAGGATCTCTCGGTTTCTTCTTCTTGTGCTCTGCATTGCTGTTTAAATTTTACTTTTGGTTTTCTCTTTATTTATGTTTGTTGCAACTGTGAAGACAATGCCGGTGGGTTATAAAATAGTGATGTTGTAAAAATTAGAGATTATTTGTTTATCAGAAGATTTAATAAAGTTATTTAATTACATTAATGTCTTTATTTTCTTTTGGGACTTGAATGTAGGGAGGCTGACACTGGGCAGTCCTTGCTGAAATTCCTTAGAGACAGATCCCTGGGTCTCTAGCTACTTTCTATGGGAGTTGGGGGTTTTGTAGACACTGAAGAAGGTCAGGGAAGTCTAGCCCACCAAAGGTTACACATTCATCTGACAAAGTGGGTCTTTGCCCATGAAAGCTTATGCCCAAATATTAGTCTTTAAGGTGCCACAGGACTCCTTGTTTTTTTCAGATACAGACAAACAGGGCCGCCCCTCTGAAACTTGCATTCTACTAGGGCAGGACAGGGAACAAAAGTATGTGTCAATTCAAGTTACAATATTTTCCTTGAATTATACCAGGTTTGAGAGAGACAGTCTGTGCATTTCATAGCATATAAGGCTGTGGCACTAGTGTATATAAACACCTTTTTGCCTCATGAATTTGAACACAAAAGTGCCAGTGATCAGCTGCCCATTAACACGTAATTATTTTCTTTGAAAAATGAAGTTGACATAAACCAGTGATTTACAAATGATTTGTAAATATCTAGCGTAATGACTCAATTAAAGCTCTGTAAATATTTGCAGATTGGGGTTTGGAATTAGCTTATATAATGCATGCAAGCTATGTAATCTTCCAATTTACTCACCGATGTCAACCTTAATTTAAAACTTCTGTTAATACTAGTTTACATAATTTTACTTGCAGAGAAAGCAATGAGGCATGCAGTCACATGTGCTCTTAAAATGTGGCCTGGAAACATCTGCACATCTAAAATAAGGCCCTGGTCCTTTAGTCTGATCTGTGTAGCTGTGCAGAATCTCACTAGCTGATATAGGATGCTCGGTGGATATGAGGCTCCATCTATGTTGAAGTCCTATGGGGACCACGTTCATGTGGAACATGCCTATGAAGATCAGGTTCCCAGACGAGTGTCTAAAGGTATGTCAACACCACGGCTGGAAAGGTATCTTGAGCATGGGTAGATGTAGGAATGTTACCTTTGCTCAAACTAGTGCACTAAAAATAGAAGCATGGTCACATTGGGATGAACAAACCACCCTGAGTTCAGTCTCACCTGGGAACCTGTGACCATACTCTTGTTGGCTAGCCTGTGCCGGTGTTGCCGTGGCAACATTGGCCAGGCTGTGTCTCCCTGATCTGGGAATTACACCTCCAGCTGCAGTGTAGCTGGATGGTAGCTGGGTAATATTGTGTTAACTAAGATGAAGTGAACGGTTTCAACAGTCAGCGGTATTAACATGACCCTATCCAACATTTATGTTTCAAACAAGTTTAAGAGTTCACTATACATAGGTACCTGCTTACTAATTTTACCTCCATGAAAATCCATTTTTACCTTCTATTTAAGATACAGAAAAGAAGAAAAACAGGTAAAGCATTTGAAATGTAAAGTATTAAGTAAGGCTTTAGTGGCAGAAAGCTTTACAAGGGGAAATAACCCCACACACACACACACATATTTCTGTGGTTTATCACACATGATCTTAGCACACTTGGCCCGTTTGTATAAATTATACCTCTGTTTCCCTTTGCATCTATTTCCATTCATACTACTTACAGGTTTTTTCATTATATTTTATAAACTTTCAGGCACATCTTAAACTTTAGCTCACTATTAGGGTAAATGTAGAGGCCAATTACCACATGAGTAAATTGGAGAACTGAAAGAGAGAAAATATGGCCTATTAAATAGGGGTACAGGAGAAGGAGCCGGGAAACTGGAGTTTTATTTCCAGCTCTGCTCCTGACCTGCTTATGTTGGCCTGTTCCTCTCTCTGTAATTCCCTCTCCTTTTCTTTGGGTACAGCTACACGTCCAACTTGAGTTGCAATTCCCAGCTCAAGGAGAGAGACCCCTGCTATCTCTGATCAAGCTGTTTCACTAAATGCATTGCATAGCCACAAGATGGAGGGGATCTGTAATGTTCTGGACAGGTTCATACTTCGGGCAGTTTGTCTCCGCCCACTGCTCGTACTGTCACAGCACATTAAAAACAGGGTAGCTAACTTCATAGAACCATAGAATCCGAGGGCTGGAAGAGACCTTGGGAGGTCATCGAGTCCAACCCCCCAGACTTGATCAGAGCTGGTGCCATTTTGTTTTCTGGAGCTGAGAATCACACCCTGTCAAGTCTGTTCCCCACTCTGGCACTTTGCCTGTGTCTACACAGCAGCATTATTTTGGAATAATGTCAGTTATTCCAAAATAGCATAGGCAGTTTAGTTAACAGAATGTCTGGAATGTCCAGGAAAAGGTATTACCCCTCCCCCCCATCTCAAAGTGTAGCACTACCTTTAATCTGTCTTGCCCACTTAGCTTGCAAGCTCTTAAGGACATAGACTGTCGCTCCCCTGGGTGTATGTTGAGTGCCTAGCTCGATTCAACCACAATTTGGGCTGGAGCCTCTAGGTATTACTGTTGTACAAATAATGTTACAGTTGTTAATTTTATTTTAAGACTCTATTTTTCATACAGCTTCTTCATAAGCAGCTCCACAATCTTCAGAAATACTTAAAACATTTTTTTTTATGCCCCAGTGGGAAAAAAGCTCTCACATCTTGTTCCAAATGCATTTTCCCCTAATGTTTAGTGCATAATTTCCTTTTCTTTGCACAGAAAGAAATCTTTCATGAAACACCTTTTCTTGGCCTTTTATATTTTCCCCTGTTCCGATGCATTTGATCCCAATCTCATGTCATACATAATCCATGTGACTCAAATATCCAAGTCCCTTTGATGTAATGTAAATATTATCATAATTGTAAAGAGAAAATCATTGTTGCTCAGAGATGCTGTCTTTAAATTCAGAGACTATTAGTCAATAAGATGGTGTTAAAATAAAAGGGAAAATGGAATCCTGTTGTCATTTTCTAACAGTTGGATTTGTTGACTGCTACCATGGGAATTTGAGTTATGCTAGTTCTGGAGGTTGTCTTTGTAGCATTGCGGTGAATAGTTAAAATAAGTACGTTCATGTAATACCAAATAATACAGTTTTTCAGGTATAACAGACAAATTGCTTTTCAATGTATTTAGTATTAGCCTTTATTGAAATGTAACCCTATATATTAGTTGGATTATCAAAAGTGACTCAAAGAATAAAATCTTTTTGGATAGTTCTGTAGACCAGTGTTCAGACTTTTTCAAATGGGTTATATTAAGCTCCTTGTAAAGCCAGTGTGTCTGAAAAAAGTCACAGATGCCACAAAACCTTGCATCTTAGATTCCACAATTTCAAGGTCTTCCTGTTGTTGTTCTTGCTTTCCATTTTCATGCCCCATCTGATTTTTTTTGCTGTAACAGATATGAATTGCCTAACCCTTTCCATTGGGAAATGGCTTTTCTTATGTATGTCCTACTGGCTCATGAATCCAACTCAGCAGAAAATTGTCTCCTGCAGCCATACAGTAATATCAACAACAGTATGAGCTCGATAAATGGAGCTATACAAGGAAAAATAGCCCTTTCCCTGTGCTGCTTAAAATTAAGTGGAAATAGTTTGGTTTTTGCTGTATTAACACACCAGAAAACTGGCTGAAGATCCAGAATCTGGGACATTTTATGAGATCTGGCTTGATGACTGAATGACCTAGCATGATTTATGGCTGCAGGTGGGAACTCAGTGTTTTGAGTGGGTTTTTTTTTCCTGATTTCACTCGGAACAGAGAAAATTTGGTAATTTTGCTTTAGCTTTTTGGGTTAATACCAACTTTTTGGGCACCATGGTAATGAGGGACATACAAGTCCCTAGACAGAACTTAAGGAGGCAAATTTTACCAATGCCGCTGGGGACAAATACTCAGTGTGGAGTTATTGTTGATTTATCTATCTAGGCTATGTCATGGCTATGTCATGGTATGTGTGCCTGGAGTCAGGGGTTTATAAGATCTGTCGAAAAAGGCTTTCTTTCTCGACAGATCCCCCTCTAGACTGCCGCTTTTTGTCGACAAAGTGCTGAGTCAGCAAAATGTGGCGACCATTTTTATGCAAATTAGGCACAGGATATTTAAATCCCTGCCTCATTTGCAATGTCAACCTGCCTAATCTGCAGCTCTCTGCCGACAGAGGGATGCAGTCTAGACATACCCAGTGACCTCCTGAGATCTCTTCTAACCCTAGGAGTCTATGATTCTGTGTTGGCCTTAATTCTTGTTACCTCTCAATTTTCTTATCTCTAAATAGGAATAATTCTTACATGCCTCAGAATGGTGTGGTCAGACTTAATTGACTGATGTATGTAAAATGCGTTCAGATCCCTTAAGAACATAAGAACGGCCATACTGGGTCAGACCAAAGGTCCATCTAGCCCAGTAGCCTGTCTGCCGACAGTGGCCAGCACCAGGTGCCCCAGAGAGGGTGGACCGAAGACAATGATCAAGCGATTTGTCTCCTGCCATCCTTCTCCAGCCTCTGGCAAACAGAGGCCAGGGACACCATTTCTATCCCCTGGCTAATAGCCTTTTATGGACCTAACCTCCATGAAATTAACTAGCTTCTCTTTAAACTCTGTTATAGTCCTAGCCTTCACAGCTTCCTCTGGCAAGGAGTTCCACAGGTTGACTACACGCTGTGTGAAGAAGAACTTTCTTTTATTAGTTTTAAACCTGCTACCCATTAATTTCATTTGGTGTCCTCTAGTTCTTCTATTATGGGAACTAATAAATAACGTTTCTTTATCTGCCCTCTCCACACCACTCATGATTTTATATACCTCTATCATATCCTTGGATGAAAGAAGCTCTGTAAATGCAAAATGGTGGCATTAGGATTTGGCTGTGCACACAGCTGACATCCGTGACCAAGGAAATGAAAAAAGGTCTGTACACAAGATCTGTACTCACCATCTGAGATCTATACAGGTCAGAGATTTGGAAGGGAGCTATTGATTTGCTGTTATTTAGGAGAGTAGGTTCCTACAAAGACAAAAAGGTGTTCTGGATGCTGTATAAAATAAATCTGTCAGAATGCCCAAATGACAAGTGCAATATGCTGGCCAGTTTGGTTTGCTTGGAGCAAACAGACATCTCTCTTTGTGCAGCTGAAGACAGGGCAGTATGCTAAGAACATGCAGCACTGTTCTTCTAAGATTGGTGTATTAACATAGTGCTGAAAACAGCATTTTAATTAAAGAGCTAAGGAAGGGCTCATACTAATGAAAGTGGGCATCGGGCATGCTCGGGCACATAATGGTTACCTCTCTTGGTCTCAGTCCATTACTTTCTCCAGCTGGTTATTGTCTTATTATATTAGCTCAGTAAATTAGTCAGTGTTCTTCTGACCTCTCAGAGGCTCACGTCAGGTCATGTCTTTTTCACTACAGCGAGTGAAAATTGCGGCCATGAGAGGCTGTGCCAATTGCAGTGCTCCTAAGTGGCTAATTCATAGGGACGAATGGGGAATTACCTTGAAATTGGAGCAGGACAATGTGAAGCTGGATTCAGGTTTGGATGGGGTTTTTCCTCCTCTGTTTCACAGTGCAAACTACCCAATTATAAAAAAATCAGAAGATTTACCTAGTGTTGCTCAGGTCCTTAACTCAAATAAGTTTTAGAAGTCTCAGAGGGGTCTCCATGCTAGTCTGTAACTTTAAAAACAACGAGTAATCCTGTGGCACCTTAGGGTACATCTACACAACAACATTAATTCAAAATACAGGCGACCCCCAACTTACGACCCCCTGACTTACGACCCCCCACATTTACAACCATTTTTTTCATGTGAGATAGCTCCTAAACCCCCCCAATTTACGTCCGCAGCTCACAGTTAAAACAGCGTACGATGCAGCCTCCACAGGTCATCCCAAAACAGGAAACGCACGTCAGTCAGACTTGCCAGTCTGCAGCTGCTGCTTGAACTGCACACGTCTCTGCCACATCGGTCTTCACTTTTTAGTTATTTTTTTGCATTATTTGAACTATTTAGTTTAGTTTTCCTCCATTTCTGTAGTCAATTTTGGTATTTTTAGGGTATGAAATGGGTTTCCAGGAACGGAACCACCATTTATAACATTGCACCTATGGGAAATAAGGGTTTGACTTACAATGGCTTGACTTACGATGGTTCTCCAAGAACCAATTAGATTGTAAGTGCGGAGTTCGCCTGTAATGAACATTATTCCGAAATAACATAGTCCGCATCTACACACAAGGAATTATTTCGACATAATTTTGAAATAATGTCCAGCCAGAGGACTTTTTACTCCGACACCTGCAACCGTCATTGTATGAGGAATAAGGGAAGTAGGAGGAAGAATGCTCTTTCTCGGACTTCCTGCTGTGTAGACAGCGCCAAAAGCCAAAATAAGCTATTTCGATTTAAGCTACACAATTGACGTAACTCAAGTGTGTAGCTTATTTCAGATTGAGCCCTGCTGTGTAGACATACCCTAAGTGACTTGCCCAAGTTCAGATGGAAAGTGAGGGAATTGAATCCAGTTTTCCCAAATCTCAAGGCAGGGATAAACCTCCCTTTTGTTGGGGCCCTGTATTGGGGATATGCAGGAGGTTCAGAGTTCTTCCATAAAAGAACACTCAGTGTGGCCCTGATTCTTGTGGGAAGAGGCCTGAAGTCTGTGGAGACCCTCATAAGCACTGGAGTTCACTTACGTGACAGAGGGAGAGCCAGTTGACCCAGGCTAATGTGGGGAAAGTAGAGCAGGGTTAAGGAAAAAACATGGCAAGGCCTTCTGCAGCTTCCTGAATCAGGGTTTCTGCACTTGTTCCACGAACAAGGAGTCTCTCAAAGTTTTGGAACCAGAAGCCCTATCACTAAAAAAACTGGGGCCGGGGAGGAGAAATAAATTGACACGGGAAGCAGAGTGGTCAAGTGATTTGAGCACTGATCTGGGGTTCAGGAGGCTGCCTTGTATTCTGTCACTGGCCTGTCAGGTAATCTGGAATGAGTCATTTCATTTCCTCTTGCCTCAGTTTCCCGATTTATAAAGTTAGGACAGTGGTACTGACCTCCTTTGTAAAGTGTGCGGAGATCTGCGATGAAAGCAGCTACATAAGGGTATGTCTACACTAGCTCGTTAGTTCGAGCTAGGTAGGCAAATGAGGGCAACCCGGAGTTGCAAATGAAACCCGGGATTTAAATATCCCAGGCTTCATTTGCATGTTCCCGGGCGCCGCCATTTTTAAATCACCCTTAGTCCGAACTAACTGCCCGCAGCTAGACGCGGCAGTTAAACGTTAATTCGAACTAACTCCTTAGTTCGAATTAACTGTTACTCCTCATTCCACTAACTCCTCATAAGGAGTTAGTTCAAATTAACGTTTAACTGCCACGTCTAGCCGCGGGCAGTTAGTTCAGACTAAGGGGGATTTAAAAATGGCGGTGCCCGGGAACATGCAAATGAAGCCCGGGATATTTAAATCCCGGGCTTCATTTGCAACTCCGGTTGCCCTCATTTGCCTACCTAGCTCGAACAAACGAGCTAGTGTAGACATACCCTAAGAGGGGTGAGCTTTGATGGCACATTACCAGGTAGTGCCACAGATAAATCATTAAAAGCGGTCTTTACAAGTGTGTTCTTTAAAACTGTATAGTTAAAAAAAAAAAAAGATCTCTTTGCAGATGATCAATAGGTGTAGATAATGTGCTGCTTTTAATGATGAAAGCATCCAAAATACATCTTCCCCAGGAGACTTTCCAAACATGGTCTGTTTACTTTAATAATGTTCATGATCTGTGTAGATTTTGTAACTCCCTGCTGTGTGCTGCATGGTCAAATGGACTGAATACTGGCCTAGGATTAAGAGACTTGGCGTCTATTCCTGTGCCCGCCATTGACTTGTGGTCTGACCTTGGGCAAGTCACTTAACCTCTCCATGGACACATCTCCATGGCCCCACCCAAAAAACCCAAGCCCTGCAGTAGCGAATCTGAGACCCACCCTCTTGCTGGGTTTCAGAGCCAAAGCACCAGCTGAAGCAGGAACATCTGTGCTGTTCTTTTTAGCCCCATAGTGTGAGCTTGCATCAGTTGACCCAGGCTCTAAGACTCCCTGCCATGTTTGGTTTTGGTGATGTTTCGCAGTGTAGCCGCACCGGGTGCCTTTGTTCCTCTTTTTCTCTGTTCTCTGTGTGGACCGGAAGCTGTCTGAGGCACAGACTGTCTCATGCCACTTAAAGTGCCCAGGACAATGGGGCCCTCATCTCAGCTGGTGCCTCTAGACTCTTAAGGTATGTCTACACTACAAAGTTAATTCGAAATAACAGCCATTATTTTGAATTAACTTTAATAGCATCTATACAGCCAAACCGCTATTTCAAAATAAATTCAAAACAGTGGAGCAGTTATTTTGAATTTGGTAAACCTCATTCTACGATGAATAACACCAAATTCGAAATAGCTAATTCGAAATAAGTGCTGTGTAGACACTTATTTCTAATTAGGGGGCCTCCAGCCCTTCCCAGGGAGCCCTGGTGGCCACTCTGGGCACAACCAGGAAAACTCATCTGCTCTCCCCCAGCCCCGGAGCCCTTAAAGGGGCAGACTCTGGCCACAGTGCCTGTGCCAGTTGCAAGCCTGCCAGCACACAGCCAGCAGACCGTGCACCTGGCACAGGATGAGCCAGCAACCTGCTGTCACCCAGCCCTCTACCGCTCCCCAGGACCAGGCTGGTGGCTCCCAGGAGCCTGCCCGGGGCTGCAAAAGGCAGGCGCCTGCCTGGTCTAGTGCGGAGATCGTGGACCTCATTGAGGTTCGGGGGGAGGCCTCCAATGCCCACGATCTCCACACTAGGAGCAGGAATGCGGCCGTCTACAGCCGCATGGCTGCCAGCCTGGCCACCAGAGGCCACATGCGCAGCCAGGAGCAGGGGTGGAGCAAAATAAAAGAGCTGCGACAGGCTTATGCCAGGGCCTCCCAAACAGGGGCTGACCCGGAGGCCTGCCCGCAGTACGAGGCCCTGGACTGCATCCTGGGGGTCAGACGGTCCGTGCCCCCGGTGACCATTGACCCCGAGGCAGAGGGCCCTGCCCCGACACAGGGGAAGAGGAGGAAGAGGAGGAGGACGGCAGCCAGGAGCCTGCAGGGAGCATGCCCTGCACCCAGGACCCCCGAGCAGAACCGGAGAGCCCGTCAGCAGCCTCATCCGAGGCCAGGGAGGCCTCCACATGTGAGTGCCATCACGGTCCCCTTATGCGGGGCGGGGCGGGAAGGGGGAGCCCAGGGACCGTGCATGTGGGCCTTGCCGACCATGGAGCAGGCGGCAACCTGTGCATCTGCTGTGCCAGCCAGGGCATGTGGCCCCAGCTGGGTGCCAGGCAGGGGCCCTGGCCTGTTCCCCACATGCGTCTACGCGTGAAGGCACATGACAGGCTCCTGACCCCGGAGAGAGACACTCCATGCTGCCTCACACTGCCCTCCCTCCAGATGCCCCCTCTGCACAGAGGCAGGGCACATCTCCCTCCCCCACCACACTATAGGCAGCACAGGGGCTGGGGTGCAGTCCTGGGCCAGCTCACACTCCCGGGGATAGCAGGATGTGATGGTGCGGAGACCAGCCATCCTCACCTTGCAGAGGGGGGGCTGGGTTTCACCCACTGTGTCTCCAGGGAGAACTGACCACTTCTCTTGTTTCACTGCAGCCGCAGCACCTGCGAGTGCAGGACGCACCAACCTGCCTGGAACATCCACCCACACCTGGGCCAGCAGGCGCATCCGCAACCAGGAGGAGTACCAGAGGCAGCAGCTGCGGTTACAGGGAAGTCAGGTCCACAGCCAGGAGCAGTGGGTGCAAGAAGACCTGCAGCTGAGGCGGGAGAGCTTGCGGGAGCTGCGGGAGCAGGGCCATGCCCTCTGTGATCACCTGCAGGCCCTGGTGGACCAATTGATGCCTCCTGCTGCTCCAGCCCCTGCGGCCGCCCCAGCCATTGCTCTTTCTCCCACCCCTGCTCCCCCTCCCGCTTCTTCTGCCCCCCCGTCCCTCCTGCCCCACCCTCCATACCCACTCCCCACCGGGAACACCGAGGCCCCCTCACCCGCAGTGCTGCGAGACGGGCGGGCCGGCAAGACCTCCAACCCCCTTCCTCCCCTGGCCTCCCACTTCCAGCTCCCTCCTCCCAGGTTTCCCCCCTCCCCTCTCCCGCCCTCATTCCCTCCTCCCCCCACCCCAGTTATGTTAAATAAAGAGAGTTTTTTGTGGCAACACAGGTGTTTTTATTATATATCAGGAAGGGGGGTTAGGGAGGGGAAAGGGAAAGGAGGTGGGGATGGAATGTAAGTCACAAGGACCCAGTGGGGCACACCAGGGGGACTTCAGTCCTCGTCTGCCTGGAAGCTCTCCTGCAGGGCTTCCCGGATGCGGACAGCCCCCACGAAGGGCCTCCTGGCTGGTAGCCATGCGGGGCTGTGCATACTGGCCAGCCAGGTGGTCAGCGTCTGCCATCCAGGCTGGCAGGAAAGCGTCCCCCTTCTTCTCGCATAAATTGTGGAGCACACAGCACGCTGCCACCACGTGCGGAATATTGTGCTGGGAGAGGTTGAGGCGGGTGAGAAGGCACCTAAACCGTGCTTTCAGTCGGCCGAAGACCCCTCGACCCCAGTGCAGGCCCTGCTGAGCCTGGCATTGAAGGCCTGCTGGGAGGGGTTGAGGTGTCCCGTGTAGGGCTTCATCAGCCAGGGCTTTAGGGGGTAGGCCGCATCCCCCAGCAGGCACACTGGCATGTACACGTCCCCGACCCTGATGTAGGCGGTCGGGGAAGAAAGTCCCGGGGTGCAGCCTCTGGCACACGGAGGAGTTGCAGTACACCCTCGCATCGTGTGCCTTGCCGGACCAGCCCACACTGATGTCCATGAACTGGCCCCGGAGGTCAGACACGGCCTGCAGGATCACGGAGAAGTACCCCTTCCTGTTGATGTAGAGGGAGTCCTGGTGGTCCGGGGCACAGATGGGGATGTGCATCCCACCAATTGCCCCCTTGCAGTTGGGGAAGCCCAGGGCACCGAACCCCTGGATGACCGCGTCCAGGTCGGTGAGGCGGACGACTCTGCAGAGCAGCACCCTGTTGATGGCCTTGACCACCTGCAGAGAGACACACAAAACTGAGGGTCACTGGGGTGCCTGGTTGGCTGGGAGTGTTCATTCCTCGCCACTGCCCCGTGCCCCACTCCCAGGAGCAACCCCCGCTGCAATCCTGGCCACTGCGGACGGTCTGTTGCGCGGCTGGGACAGACCGAACCCTCCCGGGGAGGGCACTTACACCACCTCCCCCCCGTTTTCCCTGGGGCAGCCCATCTCCTCCTTGCAGCCCCCTCTCCTGGCCCAGTGGCCGGTGAGTGCCATATCTGCATGAGAACTGCTCCAACGGTGGCCACTTGTGGAGGGGAATGGCAGGCCTCATGCGTGTGTCCTGTCGCCGCAGAGCAGGGGCGAGCCACTCGCAGAGCTCCAGGAAGGTGTCCTTCTTCATCCTGCAGTTCTGGGTCCACTGTTGGTCTCCCCAGCGCTCCAGGATGATGTGGTCCCACAAGTCGCTGCTGGTGTCCAGACGCCAGATGCAGTGGGGCACACTGGCGTCCAGGCGCGCTCCTCCACGGCCCCCAGGAGAGGCAGAGGGAGGGCCAGGGGGGCTGGCCTGCAGCAGAAGGTGCCAGGCAGCCTCCAGCAATTGCTGCCAGGCTTGCAGCAAGACATTCAACATGAGCACCAGAGTGCCCAGGGGCTGCTCTGGCTCCATGGTGCCGAGTGCTGTGGTGTCCCAAATGAGAGCGACCAAAGCAGGCAGAGAGGAAAACGCTTTGCTGTCCCTCAGCAAGGTAGGCAAGCAAGCGGGAAAGCTGAGAACCAGCTGTCCGGGGGGGGGGGTCCCTTTAAGCACGAGCCTCAGATAGTCTCAGACAGCAGACCCACAAAGCAACTACTGACCTGATGCCCTGCTGGAACCAGTTTCAGCTGCCCTTAATGCGATCCAGCATCCAATCAGTGTGGACGCGCTATTTCGAAATAGCAAAACGTTATTTCAAATTAGATTTTGTGTCTAGATGCGTTATTTCAAATTAGCTTAATTCGAATTAACTATTTCGAATTAAGTTAAGTCGAAATAGCGCTGTAGTATAGACATACCCTAAGAAAATAATGAGAGTTGTGGAGATCACCCTTACTTCTGCTGTACACACTGCAGTTAGATACCCGCAGCTGGCCCATGCCAGTTGATTTGGGCTTGCAGGACTCGGGCTTTGAGGCTGGTTAATTGTGATGTGGACATTGCGGCTCAGGCTGCACCCCAAAACTCTGGGACTCTCACACCTTTCAGGGCCGGAACCCAGATGTCTACATTGTAAATTAACAGCCCTGCACCCAGAGTCATCTGGCACAGGCCAGCTACAGGTGGCTAATTGCAGAGTAAATGTACCCTGTAAGTGTGAACCAAAGATTCCTTCATCTCATTGCACCTCCAGTGCCCCCCCACTTCTGATGCCCTCATGGCATGGAAAGCTCTTCGTTAAACTCTCCATTGCTTTCAGTAGTACCGCCAGCATTGGGTGTTTGAAACTTACGAGAGCAGCTTAAAAATGAGGAGCTGTTAGAAATAACCCACATTGACGGCCTTTTTTATTTGCCATCTGGTTTTGGAGCCTTTGGGGGTCGTGTTTCCAAGCTGGAGGGCTGGAAACGTTAAAAAAAAAAAAAAAAGAAAAAAAAAACAGCTGTCTTGGTTAATCACCTGACTGCAGGAACCTAAAGAAAAACACCCAGCGTGGTGAGATTGTGCAATAAAATGATGACAGCTGGCTGAGCTGCTTCAGCATTGTGGAAATTGGCGGGAAGGGGCAAAGGGGGCAATTGCCTCAGGGCCAGGGGCTTCTAAAAGGCCTGGAGCCTCAAGCCCTTTAAATTGCTACCGGCGCCCTGCGACGCATGCACCAGGCAGCTCTAAGGGCTGGCGGGGGCAGTGCAGCATGCTTGGGCAGTGCTCTGGCTGGCTGCCCACAGCCCCGCCCCTTCCTCCTGAGGCCCCGCCCCTTCTGAGAGTCCGGAGCTTGTCACCTCCCCTGTTGCCCAGAGGCCCGGTGTGGCTGTTGTCTCCCCTGCTGCTGTGAGAACCACACAGTGAAACAAAACCCTTCAAGCAGCCAGTGGATCTCACTCCTGTGCACTCAATGGGGGAAGGGTCAGTTGGTGTGTTTCCCCCTCTTCTCGCTTGCATGTGTCTCATTTTCAAAACTGCCCTCAGGATTTAAGCAGTGTAGTGTCCTTGTGCTGGCGCTCCGCCCTGGAGTAAAATCGTCCCAATAAAAGCGATGAGGAGTCCTGTGGCATCTTATAGACTAATCGTTTTATTGGAGCATAAGCTTTCGTGGGCAAAGACCCACTTTGTCAGATGCATGTAGTGGAAATTCCAGAGGCAGGTATAAATATACAGGCATAAGAAAAGAGTAAGGCTCGAGATAATGAGGCTAGAGATAACGCTTTTGCAGATTCAGACTAACACGGCTACCCCTCTGATACTTGACACCAATAGAAGCAGGATCTCTGAGTGGTTTTTCCCCCCATCCCACAGCCACTTCTAAACCTGGGTTTTCTTACTGTGATTCCAGTGCCCAGGAATGAGAGGCAGAGGTGCCAACAGAGGCAGATGAAAAAAGGCAAGTTTGCACTGCAAAGAACAATGTGCAACACTGAGGCCACGTCTCCACTACGTGGAAGATCGACACTGCCACGGTCGATCTTCCAGGGTTTGATTTAGCTGGGCTAATACAGACCCCCTCAATCGAACTCAGAGGGGCTGTAATTAAAGTAGCTGGGGATGCATATCTTAAATCGACTTTCTGCTGTAGTGTAGAAGACCAGGCCTGACTCTCAGGGGCTAAAAACAGCAGTGTAGACATTGTGGCTTGGGCTGGAGCGTGGGCTCTGAAACCCAGCGGAGGAAAAGGTCTCAGAACACATGCTCCTGCCCGAGTGGGAGCATCGTCCCATCTAGTGGTTGTCCTGCAGCCCAGGCTCATGTGGATGGAGCTGAGATTTGTTGTTGAGTGCTTTTCTGTACAATGCAGACATGCCCAAGGCAGGAAAACCTGGAGACGGGATGTAAAACAAATGCAGATGCGCTAGTGCCCAGCAGCCTGGAAAGGAAAGGAAAGGAACATCAGGGTGAAGCATTTATCTCCTTGGTTCTGAATGACAGTGGCAGGTCAGTCTGCTCTGTGTGCAGAGCTGCAAACCCACGGAAGCCAGGCAAGCTTGGGGGAATGACTGCTGCAATAAGGCATCCGAGAAAGGAAGCAGGCAAGAGTGTGAAACATCTGTGCACTGTACAGAGCAAGCAGGAAGGGGGGAGGGGCAGGCATGGCTCAAGAAAGAAGCACCACAAAGCAAGGAACAGTTGCTCCTTTCTATCCCTTGACCTATGCTCCTTCACAGCAAGCCCTAATAAAGCAGCAGGGCTCGTGCTGTGGGTAAGAAGGGATGTGGGTGAGCGCTCCATCAGATGGCAGAGCCTGCTGGAGAAAGAAGCATTTCAGGAAGCCACAGGATGCAGCTGAAACCCGCCCACGGGCTGCCTATTAACACCCACTGAACGTCCTTGGCATGAGTTGTGCAGCAGGAGTGCTGAAGTCACTCTGGAAATCCATGCTCTTTCATGTAGAAACTCTCCTCTTTCGCCCTCATCTGGAAAGTTTTGTTTTCCTCGTCACCGGCTCAGCACTGCAGATTTGAAAGGGAGTCAACAGCCCCACCCTCTACCAAAGCCGGGGTGGCAGCAAATTGAAGGGTCTAGGGGGTCTGGCACTAAAGTGGGACTTTGGAAGCCCTGGGTTCTACCTGACTGCTGCTCTGATGTCTGACTCTCGACAAGTCACTTCCTTCCTGTTCCCCCCCCCCTCTGCCCTTGCTTTGACTTGTTTACACTTACTCAACAAAACTTTTGTCCTTCATTGGGGGGAGGGTGTGTCGCACCCATGAAAGACAGAATTTTGCCTTGGCAAGCGGAAGCATGGATGCTGCTTTGTCGGTAGGAGCGCTGTCCTGCTGACAAAGTGAAACCCCCTCAAAGGGGGTGGAAGTATTTTGTTGGCAAAAGTGCCAACAAACAGTGTCCACACAAGCTGGCTTTTAGCAACAAGACTATGACAACAGAGCCTTGTGCTAAAAGCTGCATAGTGTAGACATACCCTCAGATTTGAAGGCCCAGACTGTCTCTAGCTGTATCTACATACAACATGTAACATAGTATAGTATTCACAACCCTGATCTTGGTTGATGTCACTAGATGCCCCTTAATAAGAAGAAAGTAAGGCTCTTAAGCCATATTTAGGGTCGGTTTAAGGTACACCATCCAGCAATGCAAAATGTGTAGCTGGACTTGGCTTATCTGAAGCCGAGCTGCCACAGAGTCTACACTGCAGGAGGCTGATGGGAGCACACGTACTTCTCACAAATCAAGGAACAGACGCCGGTGGGGGCAGCGTTCAGGGTTCGATTTTGGGGTCTGCACTAGACCTCATAAATCAAACACTAGAAGATCAACCTCCAGAGGGTCAATCTTCCCCGTAATGTAGAAATGCCCACAAGTATTTGTGCAGGAAATTTGAAATGCTTGGCGAGCCCTGCCTTTGGCACCAGTAGCTCTCCCTCTCAACTCTGTTCCATGACTCTGCATATCTGCTGTAAATAATTCTCAACAGTAAACAGCTGGGGAAAGCGCAAATACTTGGAGCAGACACAAATGAGGGAACTAAACTGAGTGGCATCCCGTACAGTTAGGTCTATCTGAGAGGCCAAGAATGCTTCCTTCTCCAGCGCAATCCCACGTTGAGCAGGGCCTTTGCAATGAATTGTTCTCACTGTAGAACAGGGGTGGGCAATAATTTTCGATGGGGGGCCACTCCAAGAATTTGGAAAGTGGTCAAGGGCCGCACTCTTCCATGATATTAATGGAGGAGGTGTGGGGTCTGCGGTGGAGGTTGGGTGCAGAAGGGAGCATGCGGTAAGGGATTGGGTGCAGAAGGAAGTGTGGGGTCTGTGAGGGAGTTTGGGTGAAGGAGGCGGTACTGGACTGGGGTGCAGGCGTTGGGTTGTGACCTAGGACAGGAAGGGGTTGTGACCTGGAGTGCAGGGGTTTTGGATATGACCTAGGGCAGAGGGTTGGGGTATCAGATATGGGAGGTGATATGGATGCAGGAGGGGGGCAGAGGTTTGGGTGTTTAGAGTATTGGGGCAGGAATGGGGGGCAGAGGATTGGGGAAGTGAGGGTCTGGGGTGCCAGGCTCTGGCCAGGAGACCTACATAGGTGACTCCTGGCCAGCAACCCAGCACGTTTCTCAGGCATGAGCCTGCCCTGCCCCTGCACAGGCTGCAGGACCATGTGCACGTGTGAATAACTACGAGCTGGAGGGGAGGGGGCATGGTGCTTCGTGTTCTGCTTGTTATTCTAATAGGCAGCTCCCATTGGCCGGTTTCTGGCTAGAAACTGGCCAATGGGATTGTGCTGGGGGCAGGGGCAGCGTCTGAAGCCTCCCCCCCCCCAGGCTCACAGGTTTGAAAGAGAAGCAGCCTGGCAGCTTTTCTGAGAGGTGTGTGGGTGGGGCAAGGCAAGCAGGGACCCTGCCTGAGGCTCCCCGCTGTGTCTGCAGGATGGATCCGGTGGCTTGGCCGGTCAGATCTGGCCCGCAGGCCGTATTTTGCCCAGGCCTGCTGTAGAGGGTTAATAGAAGTCTTTTGTAGTGGGCATACAAGCCTCCCCACAAGGCAGAAAGGGGTTAATGGGCCACGGATGGCCCAATCAACCTTGGTGAAGGAGTCAGGCTTCCAGGGAAGGCCTAAAAGAGCTGTGCTCAGTGGGAGGGGGACAGACAGAGACCAGATGGGACGTTCTCATTGTGGGAATAAAGGTGGGTCTGAGGGATGTGCCAGAGGAAAGGGACAAGTTTGTCTGTGTCCCTTCATATTTGGTTTGGACTCTGCCATGGGCGGAGTCAAACTGTAAGGTTCTGTCTACACCACATTGCAGCCCTGGCTTGTGGGACCACACTTGTGTCCACACTGCATTGTAAACCTGATCTTGCAATGGCTGGACTGGGTCTCAGCTGTGCTAACCTAGCAATACTGCACTCCCCAGACCTGGCTCCAGTCTAGGGCTTGAGTGTGTCCACGCTGCAGAATGACAGCCTGCTGGGACTTGGGCTCGGGCAGTCTCCCAGCTCTGGTTCCTGAGTGCTTGCTGACAGATTTGTGTGTGGACAGAAGTGGAGCTTGGGCTTGAGTATATCTATACCCTCCACATGCTAAGTGACCTAGCTGGCAGGGTAGGAGCTTGTGTATGCAGCGCACACTAGCAGGGTGTGAATTCGGAAATGTGCCGACGTGTTTCACACCTTGTGGATCTGGTGCGTATTAAAAATTCTCGAGGTGGCAGAGCAGCCACAGACCAGCCTGGAAACAGAGGATGAAGGGCTGCTGCACCTTACCGTGCTGCAGGAGGGTGCTCTCGTCAGGATATGCTCTAACACCTGTGTTCTCTGACACTGTCTGATGAGGCTCGTGGAAGAGCAGCACTGCGGGACTAGAGGGGGTTTGTTTGCCAGGGTCACTGAGGCTAACAGTCATTCTGGCTTTATGCACCTGACATGCGAGGAAAGAGGGAAGAATCTTGCTGGTGAATAGCCCCTTCCGCGCTCTCCTCCACAAACGCTGCAGCAGCGGAGAGCAAATATTTGAGACCCCAGTTGGCGTAGAGGGAGAGGCTGCAGAGTGGAATTGGTGCAGCGATTCTAGAGAAGGAAAACTTTGACCCTAGATCAACAGACTCACCTTTCGCTCCAAGCTGCATCTCCCAGGCTCTGCTCGTTACCTGCTCAGTGCGGAAAGCTTCATTTGCTCTTGTTGAATGATCTGAACAGGCGAGGAAAAGACTTGAATTGATTAGTACATTCCAGCTCCAGTTTGACTCGCTGCATCAGCGGCTGCATGGAGGTTGTTGGCTTTTATTTTTTTTTATTATTTTTTTTTATTTCCCCCCAGGGCTTTGGTGAACTGTGAATTCATACTCCATAAATTCATCGTCTCCGAATGTATAGAGCTAGTTCCACCCATCCTTCCAGGCTGTCTTTTTATTATGACCCATTGTAAAACCTGATGGTGTGTGTACTGTAAACAATGGAAGGGCTATCGAATAAATGAGCCAAAACTCCTATTTAAAGTGTCCCCATGGTCAGAGACTTTTAGTTCTGCAGTAGACAATGGGGGAAGGTTGCTTTTGGGTTTAGAACATTGAATGGGGACACAGGAAATCAGGTTTCAGTTTGTATTTTTTTCCCCACATACGTCCCATGTAACCTTGGGCAATGTACTTCAGTGTCTTATCTGTGTATGTCTACCCTGTGATTAGAAAAGCCATGTCTGGCCTCTGTCATCCGAATTGGTCTTGTGGGGCTGGTGCAGGGGAGGCTACGTGGTTTTAGCTGAGCCAGGCCAGGAATTCACCGGGCAGAAGGTCCCAGCCTGAATGACTGCATCCCACCTGAGTCTGCAGACATGGGTAGCCACAGATGTGTGACAGCGGCGCATACACAGGCTAAGATCTGTTCACACTGGTACATCTGAGTCTGTGGCATAGTTCCCTCTAAGCTGCGCGGCAGCCCAGTCCTGCAGCTGCTTAATAAGCCCCGCCCAGCCAAGGGCTCAGGACTCGCACACGGGGCTGCCTGTCTGGGGGAGGGGCACTTCTCCCTCGGCAACAGCAGCAGCTCCCTGCTGAGGACAGAGCAGAGAGTCTCTCCCAGCCAGAAGGGAGGGGAAAAGGTCGAAGTCGTGGAATTTCCTGTGAAATGGAAAATCCGGTTCCGGTTCCTGCTCCAGCTTTATTCAGGAAACTTGAGTTAAATTCTCACTTCTGCCACAGACAAATTCAGGCACCACCATGCTAGGTTCTGGACCTGCCCTGGAAATTTACAATCTAAATAAACAAGACAGGAAAGGTTAAATTTTCACTTGACAGATAGTTAAGCAGAGCATAGAGAGGTTAGGGTAACATTTCCACAAGCACCCGAGGGAATGTTCACATTGGACCAGGCCCTCATAGAATCATAGAACCACAGAGCTGGAAGAGACCTCAGGAGGTCATCAAGTCCAGCCCCCTGCTCTAGGCAGGACCAATCCCAACTAAATCAACCCGGCCAGGGCTTTGTCAAGCCGAGACTTAAACACCTCTAGGGATGGAGACTCCACTACTTCCCTAGGCCCTGACTCAGGTTTGGTCTTAAGGTCCCTTCTATCCACATACAAATCAGTCTCTTCTGAGTCAGCGAGCACTCAGGACCCAGGTCCAAGGACACTGCAAGGGGAGGGGAGTGATAGCCTGAGTCCTTCTATGTCACAGGTCCAAGCCCTGTCATTGTGCAGTGCAGTCAGGAAGTCTGCATAGCACAGTATGGACATGTGAGCAGGGCTGCGAGACCTTGGTCCAGCCATTGCAAACTCAGGTATGCAATGCGACGTGGATGCGTAGATGTGATAAATCGATCTCTGAGCACTCTCCCATCGATTCCGCTACTCCACCAGGGTGAGAAGAGTAGGCAGAGTAAATGGGAGAGCAGCCCCCACCAACCTTACTATGAGGAAGACACAGTGCTAGGTGTATCAACTTCAGCTACGCTATTTGCGTAGCTGAAGTTGCATAACTTAGATGGTCTACACTCCAATCCCTTGTCCAAGCCTCCACTATTGGGAAGGCTGACCTTTTCTTTTTATTTTATACTTGCTTGCTTTCTGTTGCCTAGAGCATATATCACACGAGCTTTCCTTAAACCAGTGTGTGGAATAGTTATAGAGTTCCTAATCCTCCACAGCTGCTGGAAGGAACCAAGACCTGTTTCAGGAGGAGCTTAATAAATGGTGACAATTCTATTTCTCCAGTTGCTGCTTAAAGCAAAGTTCTTGTGAGGACAAACCTCAAGTACACAGTGCACAGCACTGAAGGGTATGTTAAATCATTCAGTGGAGGTGTGGGGTGTTTCTTTAAATGTCCTACAGAAGTTCTCCAAGAGATAAGAGAGAACCTTGAAGTATCTCCTATCGCTAATTGCAGTTAGGGGAAGGGGAGAGAGGAAATTAATTTTTTTTCTCACAGATTTGTCAATTTTAAACATTATTAAACAGGTCTAGCTTTAATTTTGGGAAAGAACATTTTATTATTAATTCAGAGATGGGGCCATCTATAATGATACTTGGGACATGCCAAAGTACTTTAAAATCAATCTGGGTAGTGAGAGATGTGAGAGTAATAAAACTCCCCCTCTTTGTATGGTCTCTGGCAAGGCGGGAAGGCACTTTGGTGGATGGCGCAATCCACTTTTTGAAGCTCCAGGACTTAAACCACAATTCCATTCTTTCTCTTTCTGCTCCCCTTCCCGCTCCAAGTCCCCATCTCATATCTTTCTCCGTCTCACACACAACTTCTGTGCCTTTTACTGCATAAGAGAAAACAAAGGCACAGCAAGATGTGACGTGACATAATCAATACAATAACTTTTCAAGCTTGCCAAGACTTTGCAATATTTAAAAACTGTCTTGCTATCTGTCAGTATGTGCTAATTGAGCCTCCGTACCCAGATGGCATCCACTCTCCAGAGGAATATTTTCCAACTGTCCTGGTGCAAAGCAGATATTAGGGAAAAGCATGCCTATGAATATTCTTCTTTATAAAACATATTTGGATTGTTTGAATCTGCAAAGCACATATGTTTGTTTAATCCAGACCTTTGGGTGCTTTTTGGGGTGACCATTATTGCATCGGTATTCCTAGGGGCACCACTCATAGACTCACTGTGTTTGTACAGCACCTAACACTCCACACAGAGTCAGAATATAATTGCAAGACAAGAGTATATCAGGCCCACAGTGGGACCCCTAGGAAGGTATGCAACAGAACTGACCAATGGGTCTGCATCCCTTGAATAACGTGATTGAAACCCACAGTTTGTGAACAAGCTTGGATGTTCAGAGGCAGTGTGGTCTAATGGATTGGGCTTCCAGAGGCTTGGGTTTTAGTCCCTTCTTGACTACTGCTGCTTCACCCCATTTTAGTCCCTTCCTGATTACTGCTGCCTCACCCCAGTTTCCACATCTATGAAAACAAAAAGCTGGGGGTAATAATGTTGGCCTCCTTTGTAAAGTGCTTTGAGATCCACAGATGGATAAAAAATGCATATAGCTTTTATAGTTTTTACATTGACTCTGGGTGTCAGACGTGCAAGTTGCAGCAGGTGAAATTCACCCCTGTGCCAAAGGCCCTTGTCTAACCCTGTGTGGCACATCATCCTCCCACTCGTTGCTGCATATTTGCTTCTGCCTCTGAGCTTGTGGGCTTGGTCCTTCGACCTTGGAAGTAGACTTACACTTTTAGATCCGGGATTCAGTCTCAGCAGGTGACATGCTCAAAATAGGGCTTATGTGTTGGGTGGGACCAGTGCTGGCCTTCTGTTTCATCCACTGTGAACTAAATCTCTTTATTACCAGGGCAATGGTAGATAGATTCTCTTCTTTGCATGTAGGTAAACCAAGAAGGAAAATGAGTTACCCGAAGCCTCATACTGGGGGGAAAGGAAGAGGAAACATCACACCTGTAAAGAAATATCCTTCCTGATTAAAATGAGATATGGTCTGGTGGCTAGAGCAGATGACTAGACAGTTGGGACTGAATGGCTTTTTATGTGGGCCTGGGCAAATCATTCTGCCCTACACCGTTAGTCACAAATGGGTGTCAGCCTGATTCCTCTGATCTATCTTACAACTGTTGCCTACACACGCTGTCCTACTTGAAGGGAAGACTGACACCTTCCTGGCCCCCTGGAGGGCTGGGGCTGCCATGTGAAGTCAAACACCTTTGATAAATATTGAGGGGAAGAAAAATCCTCCTTCGGTCGGTCCTTTCTTTCACAATTCTCATTTACACTTTCCTGTAAAGTGTGCAGCACGTTTCACTATTTTGCCTCAGCAGAGACAATGTTTGCAAATGATCTGCGTGTTTAACAAATAATTCCCCAGCATCCAGATTTCTCGCAAAGCTAATTTTACTGCCAACTCAGTCACCAAGTCATTAAATCATGTTGGGTGCAATAATGAGGATAATATAGAATTTTAGACATATGACTCCCTAAATCCTTCTACTGCTAAATTATGTGAGTGCCAGATTTTTTTTTTAAGATTAATTTCTCAAGGTAAGATTGGTGCTGTCCCACTGGTGTAATTCCTGCACTGAAGTCATTGGGTACTACTGGTGTAAAACAAACAGAGATCAGAATCAGGCCTAACGTCTTTTTCCATGTCTCAGACTGCACCAAGCCCACAGCTGGTGCTCAGCAAATAATAAAAATAAAAAATAAAAAAATGATTTGCAGATGTCAAAAGCAAAATATGCACAGAGGCCTCGGCTGAATGGAACCATAGCTTCCAGATTTGCTCCTCTCTGTGCATGGCCCCTGGTAACGTGAGTAGGAGTTAGGCTTATGTATTCGGTGCAATACCTTGACAGCCCAAGGGTTATACTTGCTTACTTTGCCTGAGCATCTCTGGATCCATTGTAGGGAATGGTGTTCTCATCCATCCTCCCTGTTGAAGGGAAAGGACTGGGCAGAAATCGTCGAATTGAGGAAGTAAATGCGTGGTTGCGCAGGTGGTGTCGCAGAGAGGGCTTTGGTTTCTTCGACCATGGGACTCTGTTCCGGGCACAAGGATTGTTAGGAAGAGATGGGATCCACCTAACCAAGAGAGGAAGGAGCATCTTCGCAGGCAGGCTTACGAACCTAGTGAGGAGGGCTTTAAACTAGGTTCGTTAGGGGACGGTGACCAAAACCCTGAGGGGAGCGGGAAAGTCGGATACCGGGAAGAAATGCAAAGAGGAACGAGCAAGAAAGGAGGACCCCTGACTCGAATGGAGAAGATAGGGTGATCAAGTGGTTATCTGAGATGTTTGTACACTAATGCGAGAAGCCTGGGCAACAAACAGGGAGAACTGGAGGCCCTGGCCCAGTCCAAGAAATATGATTTAATTGGGATAACAGAGACTTGGTGGGATGACTCGCATGACTGGAGCACTGTCATGGAAGGGTATAGACTGTTCAGGAAGAACAGGCAGGGGAGAAAAGGAGGAGGAGTTGCACTATACGTAAGAGAGCACTATGACTGCTCTGAACTCCAGTATACAGAGGGAGAAAAACCTGTTGAGAGTCTATGGGTTAAGTATAGAGGTGCAAATAACAGCAGCGATGTTGTGGTTGGTGTCTACTACAGGCCACCGAATCAGGTGGATGAGGTAGATGAGGCTTTCTTCGGACAACTGAGAGAAGCTTCCAGATTGCAGGCCCCGGTTCTCATGGGGGACTTTAATCACCCTGACATCTGTTGGGAAGGCAATACACAGGCAATTCAGGAAGTTTTAGGAGAATGTTGGGGATAACTTCTTGGTACAAGTGCTGAAGGATCCGACCAGGGGCCGTGCGCAGCTTGACCTTCTGCTCACAAATAGGGAGGAACTAATAGGGGAAGCAGAGGTGGGTGACAACCTGGGAAGCAGTGATCATGAGATGGTAGATTTCAGGATCCTGACCAAAGGAAGAAAAGAGAGTAGTAAAATACACACCTTGGACTTCAGAAAAGCAGATTTTGACTCCCTCAGACACCTGATGGGCAGAATCCCCTGGGATGTTAACATGAAGGGGAAAGGAGTCCAGGAGAGCTGGCAGTATTTTAAAGAAGCCTTATTGAAGGCACAGAAAGAAACCATCCCGATGCGTAGCAAGAGAGGCAAACATGGTAGGAGACCGGATTGGCTTACGGGGGAAATCCTTGGTGAACTTAAGCACAAAAAGGAAGCTTACAAAAAGTGGGAACTTGGACAAATGACCAGAGAGGGGTTTAAATGTATAGCTCGAGAATGCTGGGGGGGTTATCAGGAAGGCGAAAGCGCAACTGGAATTGCGACTGGCAAAGGATGTGAAGGATAACAAGAAAGATTTCTACAGGCATGTTAACAAGAAGAAGGTGATCAGAGAGGGTGTGGGGCCCCTACTGGATGAAGGAGGTAACCTAGTGACAGATGATATGGGGAAAGCTGAAGTACTCAATGCTTTCTTTGCCTCTGTATTCACGGACAAAGTCGGCTCTTGTACTAATGCGCTAAGTGACGCAAGATGGGATGAAGATGGACAGCCCTTGGTGGATAAAGAACAGGTTAGAAACTATTTAGAAAAGCTAAACATACACAAATCCATGGGTCCGGACTTAATGCATCCGAGGGTACTGAGGGAGTTGGCAAATGTCATTGAGGAGCCTTTGGCCATTATCTTTGAAAAATCGTGGCGATCGGGAGAGATCCCGGATGATTGGAAAAAGGCAAATGTAGTACCCATCTTCAAAAAAGGGAAGATGGACAATCCAGGGAACTATAGGTCAGTCAGTCTTACCTCGGTTCCTGGAAAAATCATGGAAGGGATCCTTAAAGAATCTATTTTGATGCACTTGGAAGAGAGGAAAGTGATTAGGAATAGTCAGCACGGATTCACAAAGGGCAAGTCGTGCCTGACCAATCTGATAAGCTTCTATGATAAGGTAACTGGCTCTGTGGACATGGGAAAGTCAGTGGATGTGATATACTTTGACTTTAGCAAGGCTTTTGGTACAGTCTCCCACAATATTCTTGCCAGCAAGTTAAGGGAATGTGGATTGGATAAGTGGACGGTAAGATGGATCGAAAGCTGGCTAGCAAGCCGGGCCCAGCGGGTAGTGGTCAACGGCTCAATGTCAGGATGGTGGTTGGTTTCTAGCGGAGTGCCCCAAGGTTTGGTTCTAGGACCGGTTTTGTTCAATATCTTTATTAATGACCTGGATGAGGGGATGGATTGCACCCTCAGCAAGTTTGCAGATGACACTAAGCTAGGGGGAGAGGTAGATACGCTTGAGGGCAGAGATAGGGTCCAGAGTGACTTAGACAAATTGGAGGATTGGGCCACAAGAAATCTGATGAGGTTCAACAAGGACAAGTCCAGAGTCCTGCACTTGGGACGGAAGAGTCCCAAGCATTGTTACAGGCTGGGGACCAACCAGCTAAGTAGTAGTTCTGCAGAAAAGGACCTGGGGGTTACAATGGATGAGAAGCTGGATATGAATCAACAGTGTGCCCTTGTAGCCAAGAAGGCTGATGGCATATTAGGTTGCATTAAGAGGAGTATTGCCAGCAGATCCAGTGATGTCATTATTCCCCTTTATTCGGCTCTGGTGAGGCCACATCTGGAGTATTGTGTCCAGTTCTGGGCCCCCCACTACAAAAAGGATGTGGACGCATTGGAGAGGGTCCAGCAGAGGGCAACCAAAATGATTAGGGTGCTGGAGCATATGACCTATGAAGAGAGGCTGAGGGAGTTGGGTCTGTTTAGTCTGCAGAAGAGAAGAGTGAGGGGGATTTGATAGCAGCCTTCAACTTCCTGAAGGGAGGTTCCAAAGAAGATGGAGAAAGGCTGTTCTCAGTGGTGACAGATGGCAGAACAAGGAGCAATGGTCTCAAGTTGTGGTGGGAGAGGTCCAGGTTGGATATTAGGAAAAACTATTTCACTGGGAGAGTGGTGAAGCACTGAAATGGGTTACCTAGGGAAGTAGTGGAGTCTCCATCCCTAGCTTGACAAGGCCCTGGCTGGGTTGATTTAGTTGGGATTGGTCCTGCCTAGAGCAGGGGGCTGGACTTGATGACCTTCTGAGGTCTTTTCCAGCTCTATGGTTCTATGATTCTATGAAGATGCAGATAAATAAGAGCTATGTGAAGAATGGAAGACAAGAATTGCCATACATGATCAGAGACAAGGTCCATTTCACACTGTCTTCTGCTGTATTCTAGTGGCCGCTACTAGATTGCCTCAGAAGAAGTATGAGGTTTAATATCCCTTATAGACTTTCCCCTATTATTTATGGTAACTAGTTATTTGTAGCATCCATAAAGATATCCAGTCTCGTTGCTAAATTTTGTTGAAAGTTTTGTCCTCGATGACTTCTTATGACAACAAGTTCCGCAGTGTGAAAGAAATATTTCCTTCTGAGTGTCACAGCTATGAGTGGTTAGTTCACTGGAACAATGTGTTACTATCATGATGTGGGAGTTTTGGTGTTATCTGAAGTGTAATATTCAAAGGGAAAAGTTTTCATATGTTGAAAGAAGCACCAGCATGGACAGTCCTGAAATATAATCGACCAGAAAATCTGATACATTTAATAGAATTTGATAGACTTTCATTCTAGAATTCTTTCTACATTTTCTAGGTGGAATGATTTAAGCCTCCAAGAAACCTGGCATGGATGTATTCTTCTTTGAGTGATGTCCCCATGGAGGTGCTCCACTCTGGGTGCTGGGGCATCCTTACACTGGTGACAGGAGAATTTTCTAGCAGTGCCCTGCTGCACCGTGCATGTGCTGTAGTGCCTCCTTGTGCCATTGGTGTCTGTTAGGCGCATGCGCGGAACTGACCCTCAGTTCCTTTTCTACCATCCTTGGCAGCTGACAGAGCTCCTCTTACTTGCCCCTTTTCTCCTCTGAAATGACAAAAAAAATCCATTAAATCTCCTCAGTTCTTCTTCACTTCTGAGTTTTTGAACCCTAACCCATCCCACTCCTCATGAAAACAAACAAAGAAACAAACAGAAACCACTTTTCCCAAACTCACCTCCACAATGCGGAAGCTGCTCTGTAGTCACCCAGAGGAGCACCCAAGGGACATCACTTGATGAAGAAAGGAGAGTTACTCACCCAGTGCAGTAAGGGGGATTCTTTGAGATGTGTGTCCCTGTGGGTGCTCCATTACCCTCCCTCCTTCCTCTACTTTGGAGTCTTTTGGTGGCTTACAACCAGTTAGAGAAGGACCCGAGGGGTTGTGCCACGCGCACGCCTAACGGACACCAGCGCATGAGTTGGTGCTATGGCACATGTGCAAAACAGTAGTGTACGTCTAGAAAAATCTCAGTTCACCAGAGCGAGGATGAACCAGCACCCAGAGTGAAGCCCCCACAGGGACACACATCCCGAAGAACCCCCATTACTGCACAGGGGGAGTAACTCTCTTTTTCTCTGTTTAAAACCTTAGAGGGGTAACACTAAGATAAAGCCCCTGCTTTTGCTAAATGGGGCTTAGCTCTTACTCCATCATGCTTGTTTTTTTGTAACTACAGAGATTGCTCACATTGCCACAAGATGAGTCTTTGACCCCCTCTAGTGTCTGGCTCATGGAAGAGGCAGATGAAATTGCTTCACCTGTTAACTGGGTGAGTTAGTCCTTCATCTTTAGCAATAGAGAGAATCCTATTAATAATATGGACATCTTTTTACCCACAGACCCCAAAGTGCTGTTCAAAAACAGCCACTATCATTATCCCCATTTTACAGAAGGGGGAAACTGAGGCAGGTCTTCCAGCAGGGCAGAGCTAGGAATAGAGCCCTAATCTCCTAAGTATCAGTCCAAGCCAGTAACCGCTAGACCATGCCTACTCCTGTAGTGCAAGAGGTCCTATGTTCCATGTCTGCTTCTCTCCCACGGTGCTGAACGTTTTACGATCGCACCAGTGACATTTGCGACTGACACCATGGTTTCACCAATTGAGCAGCAGCTGCCCCGTCATCCACACTCTGCATTGTGGTCATGATTTCAGCCTACTGGGTGAGCCAAGACAAGCCAAAGCCTTGGCATCTTCAAAGACAATGGGGGCTTTTACGTGGCTTTTATAGGCCTGGTCCCATGCTGCAGTATTTCATGGAGTTTCCACTGAAACCAGTGGGAGTTTTGTTCTGTGAAGTAAAGGTGTTAAAATCATCACTGCTGAGTTCTTCGAAGCCGTTCGCTCTTCTTCAGGCCTTGGTAATATGCCGGCTGGTGTCTCTTTCCATTCACACGAGAAGGACAGACCAATTTGCAAAAGCTCACATGGTGGCCAAAGCGCGCCCCGGCCCCCAATTTTGCATGAGGACTTAGATCCAAGGGGTTGGGAGCACACGCATCTGAGCCCCCAAGGTCAGCCTGCTTTGAAAAGAGCTTTCTAATGATTACAGAGTCCCTCTGCCACACTTTGTAAACAATGAAATGGCCCATCCCTCAGATGCAGCAGTGGCAGGGACCTGCCTTTTAGTCTGCAGGGGTTGAGGGACCCGGCTCGAGCTGGAACTGAACCGGGCTGCCTACCTACCCAGCTCCTAATACACTTTAAATGCAGAGCTGCAGCAGGGGTAGGTCCTGGACCTATCGCAAGCCAGGACTGAGCTGGGCTGCTGGCCATCCTGATAAAAAATGTAGTGACAAGGGGAGGGTTAGGGATAGGGTTAGGGGTTAGGGTTAGGGAAATGTGTGTAGTCTATAGCATTAACCTACAAGCTTTTGCTACCGGTTTATTGATTAATCGACTATACTATTGCATCCCTAGTCTTTGGAAAGCAAAGCAAAGCGCCTTGTATTAATTAACTCTGCACTTCAGCAGTTTCTCCCATTTTGTACTGAGCCATACACACGAGCCTAAAGCTGAAAATCTTTACTCAAATGAATTTCTCCTTTGACTTCAGTGGGTGTTCGGTGTGTAACTCATCTGAGCAAGGGCCTGTAGGATCAAACCTCCTTCTCATTTTTACCTTGTCCTCAATTAACCCATGACATCTGCCAACCTTGCCTGGATACGCTCTAGCCTTTCTGCCTCTGTCGCCCTGGGGATTTCCCTCAATTACAGCCAATGATGCTGCTGAACCTGTGAAACCCTCTCTGCGCACAGCTAGAAACGTCATTTGCTGGATGCAGCTCAACCTGGGCGAATGCCACCCATCCGAAAGCAGCTTTACAGTGTCTTCACTCGGGCGCCATTTTAGATTTTGGTAGGAGGGGGCTGACTGTTCGTGCCGTGATGGGGGGAGGAGAAGAGAGTAAGAGCATGGGGGGGGGGGGAGGGAGCGGACTGTGGCTTCAGCAGTATTATTGAGCATGTTCTGTACAAGCTGAGCACCAAAAGGGGGGAGGGAAACCAACCCCATGCACCCCCATCCCCACCAACACACACACACACATCATCTCTATCCAGAGGCTACTAAGGCACTGAAAAACTCTACTTTTTTGGGCAGACAACTTAGCAGTGAGCCTTAACATTGTAATGTATATTTTTACTTTGTTATAGGGATGTAATAGTATAGTCGATTAATCAATTAACCAATACACATTTGCTTATCATGCCATCGACTGGCCCAGGAACTCCAAACCACTCCCTGGTCAAGTCCTTAAGTTTGGGGTGAGGCCCCAGATTCTCCTTAGTTGGGGCTTCTCAGTATGTTCTCCCTTTTCTCCAGAGAGGCAGGGTGGGGGCTTACTTGCTTCCATGGCTGATGAGCAAACAGGCTCTAGTTTATATCCTCACACTGCTAACCAGACACCTGTCTCCTCGCTAGTCAGCCCCAAACTGAGCCTGGCTCCTTTTTCTTCCCCCTCCAGGCATGGCATTAGCTTCAGGTAAAGCAGGGCAGGGCTAGCTGGGCTTAGAGGCTTTCTTTAGCGCCAAGGATGCTGGACCTTCCTTTCTCCACTCTCCTTCATAGGGGTACCTGATAACAGCCTTCACATATGGTAGGGGCTCCATGTACTCTGAAGATAATCTGTTTAATCTGCGGTCAGGGAGATAGGGGTTAGATATTAGGAAAAATGTTCCCACTGTGGGGGTAGTTGAATGCTGGATGAGCTTATCCAGAGAGTTTTTGCAACTCCATCATTGCTGGTTTTTAAGAAAAGGTGAGAGATGACACACCTGTCAGGGATGGCCTAGGTAGACTTTGTCCTGCCTCAGTGGGGACTGGACTAGATAGCCTCTTCTGGCCCCTTCCAGTCCTACATTTCAATGATTCTAAGTCCCAGACTTTTCCTTCCCTCTCTACCAAATCCCCACTTCCTGTTCTTACCCGACTATATTCTTTAGAACAGGGGTGGGGAATAATTTTTTTTTTGCCGGGGGCCACTTCAGAAATTTTTGAAGTGGTCCCGGGCTGCTCCGGAAGGGGCAGGGCCTCAAACAGAAGGGGTGGAGCCAGGATACTTCTAGGCTTCCCCACCCACAGAACATGATTGTACTGGGAGTGGGAGAGCACCTTTGCCTACACGCCCCCCCCCAGGTTCCCCTTAGGGGCCCATGCCTCTGGCAGTGGAAGGAGACTTCTCGTGCTCCCCTGCCCCCGGGCAATCAAGGCTTGGGGAAGGGGGAGTGCGCAAAGTCTCCTCCCGCCCTGCTAGGAGTGCAAAGTGCTTCTAAGCACCGCATGCTCCTCACAGGGCGGCGGCAGGGAAAAGGAAACTTCATGCACTCTCCCCGCCCTCAGGCCCTGATTTGCCTGGGGGCCGGGGGGAGCATGTGAAGCATCCTCCTGACCTCCCAGGATCACGTGGTACTTAGAAGAGCCACATGCTCCTCACAGGGCAGGGGAAGGGTGGAGGAAACTTTGCATGCTCCCCCCACCCCCAGGCCAATTAGCACTTGGTGGGGGTAGGGGGGGAGCACCAGCGCTTCTAAGCGTTATGTGCTCCTGGCAGGGCAGAGGAAACTTTGTGTGCTTCCCCCTGACCCCAGGCCCTAATTTACCTGGGGTGGAGGAGTGGCAAAGCCTCCGCAGGCCAGATCCGGTCCACAAAGGCCCTTTTGCCCACCCCTGCTTTTGAAACAGGCAGCAATTGCAACCTCATTGATCTCTGGCCTAATATAAGCCAATGATGTGGTCCTATGTTTTTCAGCACTTCAAATACACATTCCAGAGGTGGCAGCATTTAGTTCTGCTTTGTGTATGTGGATGAGAAGAGCTTTCACATAAAAGTTACTGCAATAATATAGATTTCTGCTGAGAGTGCAGGCTGCCCCCGACTTGCGACGCGATCAGTTCCGGGAATAGCGTCGCAAGTTGGGGGCATTGTAACTCGAGCCCACATTTATGACAGGTGTCGTACGCCGACGTAAGTGCGGAGCTGAGGACATAAGTCAGGGGATTTCGGCCCCTTCCGCACTTACAGAAAAAGTTGTAAGTGCGGGGGGTCATAAATCGGGCCGTCGTAAAGCGGGGACCTCCTGTATTTTCTTCTTCTTCTCTCATTTTGGCGGAGCTAGAAACAGGAACACCTGAAGGGGTTTATTCTTATGTGTTCACAGCAACTTGTTGGCGTTATTGTAGTACAGGTCACACAAAAGCAAACAAAAAAATCTTCAGTCAAACTTTGCCTCGTTGTCTCTCCCATCTCTAGTACTAAGTAGCATGAATTTAAAGTTCCTGAAAAAGCCAGACTCCATGAAACCACTAGAAACCTGGCTATTTCCAACCAGTTTTACATAGAAGGCACCCGATGTGATGTTTGAGGTTGACAGCATAAGATTGCAAGAAACCTTACAGGAAATCTTTTATGGTGTCATCACATGCAGACAGCTGGTTCAGAAATGATGTTATATTGTTGCATTTTTGGGGATCCAGGCAAGGACTATGAGATCAGATTCTGATCCTGCTGAAACCAGGAGTGTGGGAAAATGTGTGAGATCATTTGCTGGATCAGAAAATTTCTCACAAGTGAGGATTAAGCACCTGAATTGCTGAGGAAGTATTTTTGACTATAGCGCCACAGGCCTTGGCAATGGGACATGTGGGGAGCTCCCATTTCTGCCACCAACTTGATTTATTCTTATTGGACAGGGCACATCCCTTGTGCTTCAGTTTCCCCAGCTGAAAATGGGATGCTTACCATGATACTTCTTTAAAGTGCTTTAAAGTCTTTGAATGCCTATGGTGGCTTCTCTAAAAAACCAGACTGCCTAACCAGGCCAACATCTTCACTTTGCTTTCTCTCTGAAGACTATAAATAGTGTAATTGCTAGCAGTTATCAGTTACCACAGGCTCTTTCTAAGCAAGCATATTTATTTTTAAAGTGACAGCATTACAGAAAAAACACATTAAAATCAATACAGGAATGTACACACATACTTAAAAAGAGGTCATTCAGCTACATCTTCAAGCTTTTGTGTAGGTGTCAATCCTTCACAACAACCAGCTGGTTTTTCTTCATTACAAGAGAAGTGTCTTGGATGCAGAACCAGAACAGTCCATGAATAGTTCAGGCTTTTCCTTTAATACAGCGTGGGTCTTCAGTCTTGGCTTTGTGTAACAGACAATGGCTCACTCCTCAGAAGGTTGGGTTTTTACAAAAACACAGGGAGGGTATTTGTACTCAGCCTAGCTAGCCTGTAGGAAAACCACTCAACATGTTTTATTCCAAGAATCCATGCTTGTCTGTCACGTGGCTCAGTGTAGCCTGCCAAACTCCAGATGTCACATCTTCCCCCCTGAGGTTATACACAACCCCAACCTACAGTAATACAGGAAGGACCCCAAAGATAGCAGAAGGTAATTCAGTAAGTCCTCCCAAGGGTATTGAAGGAAATTGCCACTCCTGTTGTTGTGTATTCCAGTACAGCCTATAGAGATAAGAGCTCAATTACGGATATAAATATTGGTCAAAACAGACAGCCGGTTAAATCTATATCATTTAATCGGTTCACCATTGGAGGGCCAGCACAGGGCAGCCAGGGCTGCAGTCTGTGTGACACACATGGCGGGGCTGCTCCAGACCAGCCTGCCCACTGCGGATGAGGCCGGGGCCACTGTGGCATGGTCATGGCTGGGGTCTTGCTTGCCGCCACACAGTCACTGCCTGCCTCACCAAAGTCCTGCCTCCTAGCCTGATGCAGCCAGGGCTGCTCTGGCCTGGCATGGCTGGCCGTCCACTGGTGTTTGGAAAAAGGCCCAATTAACCAGTTATCCAGTAAGGATTCTGGTAAACCTAATGCTTACAGGTTAACTGGGTAACCAGTTAAACGTTTACATCCCTAATTTCAACCATATTCACACTACCGGCGCTATGGCAGCACAGCCATTGCTATGCCATGGTAGCACTGTAGCGTGGAGTCTTCCTACTGCAAGGGAAGGAGATTTTCCGTCTCGGCAGGAATGGCAGGCAGTGGTAGCTATGGCGATGGAAGCCATCTTTCCTCAGCTCAGGGCTTGTCTACAGGGGGAGAAAGCCCACTATAGCTAGTCTGCACTGGCTGCTCTACCGTAGCTTCCCTCGTGGATGCCCTTGCAGGGCACAGAGAGTGCCTTCGTTGGCTGGAGTGTGAGGTGTATTGTAAGTGTGCGAAGCTAATCTGTCCCAAGGCCGGCTGTGCGCAATAAGGCTCTGTCTGCCCTGCGCCCCTTCCAGCTGCCACTGTGCCATTGTGAGGCAAGTGCAGCCCCACCCTGTTGCTCTGCCAGTGACAAAATAAAACCGTCTCCGGTGAGAGGTGGTAGCTTCATTGATGGGGCGGCAATTCCAGCTGACGAAGCGCTGTCCACGCCTGTGCTCTCCATCACTCAGATTCTTGTCATTCACTGGGGTGTTTTTTTCACACACAAGTTTTAACTATTGTGACAGGCTCAGGCCAGGGAGCTGCTGCAGAGAGGGGAAAAGGCAGCCCAAAAGGGAAAAACTCCTGTGAGAGAAGCAGAGAACTGCAGCCCAATTAGATGCAGCTGGGAGGGAGCTGGCTCAGGCTAATTGGGGCCAGCTGACTTCTCTGCTGTCTGTCTGAGGGCCTTTAAAGCCTCAGCAGTTGGAGGCTGGAGAGGAGAGGAGAGGAGAGGATGAAAGGAAGGTGGTGGAGAGGAAGAAACTAGAGAGAACAATTTTGACCAGCATTAGGTAAAGGCAGCTAAGGAGGGAGCCTGTGGGCACCTGGCCCGGGCTCCCTACCATTGAGACCCACTGCAAAACCACTAACTTGGGGGCTAAGGGGAGGAGGCCTACCCAGTGGTGGCTTGGGGAAGAGGGGCCCTTGCCACACAATGGAACGTTCCAGCATATACAAAGCCAGAGAGAATATGAAGCTGAAGTGTGAATCTGAAGTGCAGTAGCTACCCTGCTCTGTCTTCCCTGCGTTGGCAATCCTTTTGTCACTTCAAAATCCGTAGGGAGAGTTTCCTTTCAGCTATTCTCGGTCGTACTCAGGAGATGGTAATTGTCCATTAAATAATAGCCCTTGAAAGATTTGCACTGTGCTAAGTAGCACATTAATCTGCTCTGCTTGGGCTTCCAGACACTATATGTTAATTTGCACTGACCCTGCATTTCCAGTGACATATTTTCAGCAACTTGGTGCTCCACTGATGACATGGTTGTCACAATGTATGTAACGTGCCTAACCTAGTTAATGCCTGGTATTTAAATGCCAGCTGTTGTAAAATAATAAAAGGGAGGGGGTGGCAGGTTGACTATTTCTTTGTGGGACTAAATGTTTTATCCCCTGGGATTAACAGCAGTTGGAGAAACTGGATGAGTTGACCTATCATCCTGAAAAGCAAACCCTCCCATGTCCCCAGTCTGTCATGTCTAGGTTTTCAGATCCCCTTAGGAAGGAAGTGTTACCCAATGATTAGAACAGAATTGGACATCTTTCTGTGCTGGGTTTGTATAGCACTTAACACAATGGGGTCTGGCTCCTGCTCCTCGGCATGACCACAACACAAGTGAGTCCTGTTCCTGGCTCTGCCATTCATTTGTGCAGTTTGGAGCAATTTACCTCTCGGTGCTTTTTAGCCTTGAGGCTTGCTGTGAAAGTGAAATTAATGATGCAAAGCAGTGTTAACTTGTTCACTCAAGCATCTTACTTTCCCATATTTGAATTTGTATTATTTTTTTCTATTAAGCCAGGCATTTAGACCAGGGGTGGGCAAGAGAGCCTCCGCAGGCAAGATCCGGCCCACCAGGTGGGTTGATCTGGCTTGAGGATGCCCTGCCGCTCCCGGCCCCCAGGTCAATTGCAGTCTGGGGACTGGGGAGTTCGCAAAGTCTCCTCTCCTGCCTGGGGCATGTGGCACTTAGAGTAAACGGTGAGCTGTTCAGATGGTGGTTCACTCTAAGTGCCACTTGCTCCTTGTGTAACCCACACACCTAGTGTGGTTACTGAGCAATGCAACTGGTACCTAGACCACAGCAACAGTTAAGACCAAAAGACCTCGACAGCCTGGGCTGGGAGCCAGCTGGCTTTTAGCTCAGAGGGTAGAGGCTCCCATACTCAGCTCCAGAGATCCCAGGTTCAAATCTGGGTGGTGGTTACACTTGCAGGACAGGGGCAAGGAGTGAGAGACTTCACACATGCTCCCAGGCCCTGATTGACCTGGGGGCAGAGAAGGGAGCAGGGGTGCGGCACCTGGAGGGAACCACCAGCTGTTCAGAACAGCTGGCGGTTCTCTTTGGGGGGGGGCCGGGAAGGAAGGGAGGCAAAGACTTCATGTGCTTCCCCACAATCAGGTCTATGGGCAGGCAGCACAGAAGTGTCGTGGCTCTGCCCCTTCCGTGGTAACCTGGGGCCACTTCAGAAACTTGTGAAGTGGCCCCTTTTTCTAAAATTATTGCCCACCCCTGATTTAGACACAGATTTTTTCAGGGTCATGTTTGTTACTGACCTGGAACAAGGGATAAGCTTTGAAGCGGGGTGGGGAGGGGGACGGGGACAGGGACAGAAGAGAACCCATCTTCTTCTTTATTTCTGTGCGCTATGGTAGTGCCTGGAGGCCCCATGCCATCCCGTTGTGGTAGGTGCTGTGGAAACACATAGTAAAAGACAATGCTTGCTCCTGTCTAAATGGACAAGATAAATGAAGGCTGGCAGTGGATACAGCATCTCATAGAAGAAAAGTTACTTACACGCACATTAATATATGAACACAATAAGAAGGCTGTGCTCTTATTTTTCTGATCCTCCCCCTAAAGACAGGGTTGACAAGAGTCAGCAAGCAGCCAGATGTTGGATTCTGCTTTTGCAAGTTGGCTGTGGAAAGCCAACTGGTTAGTCCTTTCTCCTTCCCAATGGAAAACAACAAGGAGTCTGGTGGCAACTTAAAGACTAACAAATGTTTTAGGGCATAAGCTTTTGTGTGATACAGCTCACTTCTTCAGATGCTTGAAGGGACAAAAGGGCAGGGATACAGAGATGGGAGTGTAACATCAGTGCTAATTCAATCAGGGTGGAAGTGTCTCCCCTCCAACATAGATGAGAAGGGGAGAGTACCTGAAAGAGAAATTACTTACTGTAATGAGAGAGCCATTCCAGGTCTGTAGTCAGACATCTTCTGATCAGTTTAACTGGCGAGCCTACAACTCAGTTTATCCCAATTAATAATAGTAACTTTCCTAATCAGGCCACATGGTGTGGCTGATGTGGTTAGGTCCTGTGACAGTGGCACTAGGTCAAGTGTGTGGACAGAGTTGGCAATGGGGTTTGTTGCAGGGATGGTTCCCGGGTTAGTGTTTTTGTTGTGGGATGTGAAGTTGGTATTTGTTTTGGGTTGGGGGGCTGTCTGTAAGTGCAGACTGTCCTGCGTCCCAAGGTCTGTGAGAGCGAGAGATCATCATCTAGGATAGGGTATAGATCCTTGATGATGTGTAGGAGAGATTTTAGCTGGGGTCTGTAAGTAATGTCTAGTGGAGTTTTGCTGCTTTCTTTGCAGGGCGTGTCCTATAGTAGGTGACTTTTGGGTACCTGCGTGGCTCTGTCAATCTGTTTCTTCACTTCCCCAGCTGGGTACTGTAGTTTTAAGAATGTTTGGTAGCGATCCTGTTGGTGTTTATCTTGTCTCTGTCTGAGGGACTGGAATAAATGCGTTTGTATCTTAGGGCTTGGCTGTAGCCAATGGATCCTGTTCTCATGTTTCTAGCTTGTGGAATCCTGTTTGCGGGTTGGGGCAAAGCCGCCTTATCAGGTATTTTCCCGTAAGGTCCCTTTTGGGACTCTGTTGTGTGTAATTACTTTTGGCCTTTTAAACCATTGCCTAACACTTCTTTGCAATCACCCTTTGAGCTGCTTTTCTACTATAAAGCTATTTCCTCGCTAAATGCAGGTGACTGCAATTCCTTCAGCTGTCCAGGGAAATGTGTATGGTGTCTCTCTGATCGCGTGTGTGCGTGCGTGCGCGTGCGCGCTAGTCCTAAAAGAGGCACCAATCCTGTCTCCAAGTAACAAATAAACATACAAAGAGAACAGAACTGGACTTAAAATTTGATTCTTGTGGCCCCCCTACTAATTTAATTTCTCTTAAAGCTGAACTGTTAGCTTTTCCTTACACCTTGTCTTTTACTTTTTTTCCTTCCTGTATTTTTGCAGTCATAATACTTGGCACATATAGAACAGTGTTTCATCTTGGAAATCAAGTGTTTGACAAAATAAAATGTAAGCCTTACTGCTCTCCATGAGTTAAATCAGATTGTCCTACATTTGTGCATGAATAAAATGGGGATACAGAGGGGTTATTTAATGTCTGTCTTGGGCTCATACCCACAGAAGCTCTGCCAGGGTGTGTCTAGACTATAGAGTTTTGTCAACAAAACTATACCTGCGTGTACACTACCACCAAGCTCTGTTGACAGTAAGTCGACAGAACGCGGCAGTTTTGTTGACGGCGGTAAACCTCATTCTGCGAGGAATAATGCCTTTTGTCGACAGAGTTCTGCTGACAAAAGGCGCTATTGCATCCACACTGTGCTTTTTCAAAAGAGAGTGTCTAGACTCTGTCAAAAAAGTGGCTTGCTTTGTCAACAGAACTGGCTGTAGTCTAGACGCTCATTGTTGACAGAGGCTTTGTCGACAGTATCTGTTGACAAAGCCTCTGTTGACAAAAACCTGTAGTCTAGACGTACCCCCAGAGTGGATCCCTGCTTTAATCCCTTAAGACTCCAACTTTGAGAGGCACTTGGCTAACTTTAAACATTAGGTAGTAATAATGCTGGTTAAGGGGATCAGAATCTGGCCACATGAGTGAAATTCACGCTGTGAAGAGGTTCAATTTAAGGCCTATGAGCTGCTCAGAACCTCGCAGGGTTTGAGGGATGATTGGCCCTCTGCTCAGAGGTGAGTTTCTCCCTTAACTTCTTTCCCAGCTCATGGATGTCCCACATTAGGAGCTAAATCACCCATTGGAGGTGCCACAAATTAGCTACCTTGTCACTGTGCAGTGAAGGAAATCAGAGAATTGAGTATGCCAGAGAGAGCTGTCCCTTGCTGAACAGGACAGAGCTATAGTGCAGGATCTTGCTTCATCTTTTCCAGTCCTGTGCTGAGACTCCCTGGAAGATTTACCTCTCTCTCCCTGTGTCTCTACAGCTGTCAGTCTAACACCTACTGCCAGTGCTGTACTTGCTAATAGGAAAAGACAGTGCTCGCTGAAAGCCAACGCTCTGAAATGGCACCAGCTAAAAGCCTATTTTTGTTTCCCCCTGGAACTAAGAGAAAGGGTCACTGATTTGCCAGAAGAAGCACAAGGCATTAGTTGGGAATCTTTTTATTTTTAAGCTGACTGAAGAACTGTCAGAAATGGGATTTGTGTCAATGATTATTCACTGATGTGAATAATCGGTTCATTTACAATGCTTGGTCTGAACCCTTGCTATGTACAGTCTTACATGTATCAAGCAGTATCAGGGCTGTTCCCCACTCTGGCACTCCAAGTGCAGAAGGTGGGGGCCCGCCAAGACCTTAAATATCTTAAATATATAGGCTCTGCTTACCAAAAAAACCCTCCCCAGAGTCACAGATGCACTGGCTCTGGAAAAAAACCCCAAAAGCTGCCACCATCAAGTGATTTTACCCTAAAAACCAGGAGGGAACACTTGATTTCCTTCCCCAGGGGATTTCCTTCCCCTTGCCCCAAAAGAGCTTGAAAAAAGAAAAGAGAGAAACAAGCTGCAGTCTCTGGTAGCTGATGGCCCAGTCTAGGCAGGTAAATACACACACAGACCCACGGTTATGTTTCAGGACACAAGAATCAAATCGTCACCTTAAAAAAAAGTGATTTTTATTAACAAGCAAAAGATATACTTGATAAAGCATACTTGGTTGCTAGGTGTACAGAGCAACTAAGTAAAACAAATTAAAACACAGAGAAAATCTCTGGGAACAACTCTTAGATAGCAAATGGGGGAGGGAAGGCATGGATTCACACAGAGCAGTTCAAACCAAGCCACAAAAATAAAGAAAAATGCCCTAATTGCAACTAAATACACATTTCCCTTTGTTTACTCATGATCCCTTCCTGGTTCAGTCCACTTCCATGCCCCAAATTCCTTGGAGTAGTCCTTCTGAGTTTAAATCATTCTGTGTGTCTCAACTCCTGGTTTAACTTCCCCCTACAAAGAAAGCAGGCAAGGTATCCCATACAATTCAAATTTCAGCATCGTATCCCCATTGATTCTTCTGGCCCCCTGCTAACACCCTTGCTAGTTACCTGAGTTTAACCCCTTAGTCACCGGGTGCTAGCCAGCACTCCTCCTTTCCATCACAGGCAGTAAGAAGTTGTCTGACCACGAGGTACTTGCATAGTGTCATGGGGCTGATATACCCATTGCTATTTTGCATCAGGGAAGAGCCAGGTCACAGCCCAGTGGCTAAGTTTGGGGTGGGAGGTGACCCGTGTCTTGGGGCTGTGCAGCTCAGGGTCCTTTGGTAGAGCAGCACGGCCTATCAGCCAAAGTCACTGCAATAGCATTTGCTATCAGGGTAATGTGGCCTAGTGGCAGGAGTCAATTCGCAGCCCGGTTATCAGAGCAGTGTGATCCAATGGAAAGGGTCAATACAATAGTGTCTGTGATCAGGGCAGTGCAGCATCTCTCTTCAAAGAATCCCAGGGCAGCTGTGCAAACATTAATTGATTCAGTTTTTTGTAATCTCCCTGAAGTTAGTGTCATGCTCATTAAATAGAGCACAGAGAAGTTAGGTGACTTACCTGAGGTCACAGAGTGAGTCAGTTTAAGAGACCAAGAAGAGACCTCAGTTCACATGATCTTCACTGTTCCGCTTTAGCCACTATATTTTGCTTTCCCCTCGTTCCATTATCCACACTTATGAGTCCTTGCTCAGTTTTTTAACAGTCTGTATCTCCTGCCTATGCCAACCCAGCCTTCCAAGTTGACACAGCCATAAAGGGTGTGTCTAGACTACATGGCTCCGTCGATGGAGCCATGTAAATTAGTTTATTCGGCATAGTCAAAGAAGCGGGGTTTTAAATAATCCCCCGCTTCATTAAAATAAACATGGCCGCCGCGCTGTGCCGACGATCAGCTGATCCGAGACAGCGTGGCAGTCTAGACGTGGATCCGTCAGCTGTGGAAGCCTTTGCCGACCGATCCTGTAAACCTCGTTTCACGAGACATAAGGGATCGGTCGGCAAAGGCTTCCCCAGCTGACAGATCCACATCTAGACTGCTGCGCTGTCTCAGATCAGCTGATTGTCGGCACAGCGCGGGGGCCATGTTTATTTTAATGAAGCGGGGATTATTTAAATCCCCGCTTCTTTGACTATGCCGAATAAACTAATTTACATGGCTCCGTCGACGGAGCCATGTAGACTAGACATACCCAAACTGTTACTGTCATAAAAACTTGAGCACGAGTTTAAAAGAGACCATTTCCTGTGTCGTACAATTTGTGAACGGCTTTAGCCGTGGAGATAAAAGGATACTATATGGGGAATAAAAGTGCCAGGTGATGCAGCGTTAAGAAAGTTGTAAATTCCTACTGCCACAGCAGAGGGCAAGGTGCCTGACATATCCCATGATGGACATAGAAATGAGTCTTGAACTTGAGGGCCCTCAAACTTCAAGTGCATTGAGATCTGGTATTGTTGTTTGGCTTGATTATACTGAACGGGGCCAGTGACAAAATTCATATGGAGGTCTGGGTTTAGGATCTGGCCTCCCTCCACCGCATTCAGATCATTGAGGGAAGAACTGTCAGGGGCAGGTTTTGGTTTAAATCTTGCTGAGCTGAAGGTGCAAGATGGTGCCAAGAAAGTGCTACAAATAGGAAAGCCTTAGTGTATCATATTATTATGAGTCCATAGGATAGGTTGCTTTGGTGGTCATGTATAATAGCAGTGTCTCTCTCTTGCTTTCTCTTCCTGGGTACTTCAGGCTTTTGTGATAGAATGACTTTTGTGGGACCAGTATTTCTAGACATATTGGACATCTGACAATTGAGATATAGACTTAGGTTTAAGCCATGGGTGGTACAATTGAGGGAAAACCCTGGGGTCAGTGATTTGGCAATATCAACATTACATTCAAAGTAATATCCAAACCAGGAGCACCAGACGCTCCTTAGAAGTGTGTGTGTGTGGGGGTGGGGGGTGTTACTAGTGCCCAGCTCTACCCTTGCTCTGCCTCTTCCTCCAAAGGCCCTTCCCCTCACTCCATCTCTCCCTCCCTCCTCTCACCTTTAAGGCAAGTAAAAGTGATGGGGCCATGGCTCCCTACCCACCTCTCTTCTGCTGCTCCTGGTTCATCCCATCCTCCTCCACAGTTGTCAGGAATTGCCTAGTCTGGGGATCAGCATTTGGGGTCCATCAGAGGCAGGGCCCATGAAGACTTCAAGTGCTGTAACAGGGTTGCTGAAGCAGAGGACATGTCTACAGTGGCTTTTGAAAGGGGTTAGCAGATAAAGATCACCTCTGCAATCTGTAGAATCCAAGGTGATCTAATATTTGTTGTCCCGAGCAACACAATGTTTGTATTTCCCTCTCTTCTGTTAAACCTTTTCCTTCCCTTTTCTTTAACTCCCCCCTCCGCCCCTGAATATCTATCTTTATCCTCCAGCGAATGCACTCTTGGCTGCTTCATGCTGTGTGTTTGGAGAACTGATATGTGCTCATGGAATGTATTGCGCTCACTTGAACAATTTCAATAACTTTGCCAAGGTCACTTCTGCCCTCCAGCTGTCTCCACCCACAGACATGCTTGGATAAGTATGGAGCAGAGTCCTATTAATACATAGTGCGGAAAATAGCTATACATTAACATTATCTAGATTTAACGCAAATGGCCACATGCATCACTGGTATAGAATCCACCTGACGTGAGCATCTTCATATTTACCAAAGATGAGTTTTGGCTCAATGTCAGTAGCATTTTCCTGAATTAAAGGTGGATTCTCGTGGTTTATACTTTAGGATGGATGCTCATTTAGGCTGAATTTAATCCACATGCTTACATGAGAGTATTACCACTTGAGCCCTCAAAATTGTGCTTAAGCTTTGACTTGGTCCTCTGCAAAAGGGGCAACTTTCACCTCTTAGGACAGAAAACCTGGCTCTTAGTTTTATATCCAGGTATCAAGTGGTCATTCTATTGGGTATGTCTACACTTGCAGCCTATTTTGGAATAGGGCTGCAAATGTAGGCATTCGGAATTGCAAATCAAGCCCGGGATTTAAATAGCCTGCGCTTGATTTGCATCTTCTGACGAGCGCCATTTTGAAATTTACAAGCCCGGAATAACTGCCCGCGTCTACATGCGGCAGTGAACCGGGCGTTCGAAATAAAGCCCTATTTCGAACTACCTGTTATTCTTCCTGCAATGAGGTTTAACAGGTAGTTCGAAATAGGGTTTTATTTTGAATGCCCGTTTCACTGCCGCGTGTAGACGCAGGCAGTTATTCCGGGCTTGTAAATTTCAAAAATGGTTCCCGGCCGGGAAGATGCAAATCAAGTGCGGGATATTTAAATCCCGGGCTTGATTTGCAATTCCGAATGCCTACATTTGCAGCCCTATTCCAAAATAGGCTGCAAGTGTAGACATACCCTTGGGAAGCAGGATCCTACAGGTGCAACATTTCTTGAGGTTGCGTCAAGAACTGAACTCAACCTCAACATTTCTTGAGGTTGACCTCAGCATTGGATGTTGACTAGTCCATGAATTAACCACCATCGTGATCTGTTGAACTTTCTTGATTCCTATTTGAGTCTGGGGGGGTACTGAGGGGCATTCATATTTTAAGGCCATTTCATGAGCAGATAATGGGCATCAATCCAATTTTTAGGTTCCATCTGGTCCTTCCATTTAATTCTGTTCACAAAGCTTCATTAGAAAATGTAATAGATTCCAAATACGTCAACACTGGATGTGTCAAGAAATATTAATTTAATGTGGGTATTTACATGTGCAATTGCTCAAAACTCTTCTGCTCTTTTTTACTCATAAGTGCTGCAAATTATCTACTATGTTTTTAGAGTTTTTCTGTCTGTCTGATCAAGAACTCCTCCTAAACAGTGAGAGCCAGGACTACCACACTCAGTATGCAGCTTCCTCTTATCCTAACTTAAATCAAAGTAAGGGTTTGGTTGTGCCAGTAAACTGGGATGTGCCTGGAATAGGACTGCTTCTCAATAAATCTTACAGAAAAGAGATAAAATGGAGAAATGTAGAGTACTGCTCTCTTTTGGCCCAGCTAAATCAACACTTCAGGTTTGAAAACTAGAAGAAAATATTACCGGAAACCAAATTGACTAGAGCCCTTTTTTGTTAAAACATAGCAAATGATAATGAGTTTATAGGGATGAAGGTAAAAATACACTTGATGGAATTCCCATTTAAAAAACTTACAAAAAATATCAAACAGCAATTTTAATAATCTTTTTTTTTAAGAAATAAAAAAGCTTCAGAAACATACAACTCTATTTTTTTTCCAAAACAAAAAATTGAGCTAAGGATCCAATGCTAGGTAAATCTGTTAGTGAGTCATATTTTCAAAAGAATCCTGCTCTTGTTTAAGCACCAGGTAAGGACTAGATCTGCAACACCCTAAAGCACATGTGTGATGCTAATGGCCAATAAATTCAGAAGAACTCAGGACTGAAGGTGCTGTGGTCTTTGGAAAATCTGGTCTTGTCTCAGCTGCCTTTCCTCTGAACTGCCTTTGGTTTCATTTTCACATCCTCTGTGTTTTTACCTCCTTGGGAGCAGTCATTGAGAATATCTCCTGTGGCTTCTCTTCCTCTTCTCTTGCTTCCGTTTTCCTAGGAGTTCAGTGAAGGTGCCAGGGGAATTTATAGTAATGAGAACAATAAAAATGCCTGTAAATAAATGTTCTGCAGAATTCACCGGGCAGGGCAGGCAGAATTTCACAGCTCGCAGTTGCAGAGTCAAATTTATTTTGAACAGGAGACCTGGAACATCCCATATACAAATTGGCTTTATAAATTTAAAAACAAACAAACAAAAAAAACACAAAGAAACCAACAAAATAGGTAAAATGGTGCTGCTAGCTATAAAGACTGTTTTTTAAAATAAATATTTATGGGTTGCTCCTGTGGTTCTTGTTCACCTGAAATGTATTTTGACTTCAGTGGACACTTCAAAACTCTAAGGACTAGACGAACACTTGGCAGTGTGAGATAATATCTAAAGGTCGACTTTGACCATCCTCTGTCTCCAAACACTCTGGCTTCCCAGATCCTAAGGCAAATAGGCTCAAGATTAGAACTGAAAATTTTCCTTGGAAAATGTCAGTTGATTGAAAGCAAAACTTTTTGTGGAGACTTTATTTATTTTCACAAAACTTTCATTGACAGTGTTGGTTTCTCTGGTCCAGAAGGGAGAAGAGTGAGAGATGGATGCAAAAAGCCCTAACATGCTACCTTATGTTGTTTTGTAGTTAACTCTTTATTGCAAAATGCATGACTAAACTAGTGGTCTCCAACCTTTTTAAGCACGAGATCATATTTTGAATTTAAGTGCAATCCAAGATCTACCTCAAAGCCAAATACCCTTGCCCCATCGCCTTTGTGCCCCTTCTCACCCTTGCTCACTCCATCCTCCCACCCTCCCTCACTTTCACCGGGCTGGGGCAGAGAGTTGGGCTACAGGCTCTGGTCGTGGATTAAAGGATTTAGAGTGTGAGAGGGGCTCTGAGCAGAGCTTGGGGCAGGCAGTTGGGGTATCAGAAGGGGTTCTAGGTACAGACTCTGGAAGGGTGTGTGGATGCAGGGGTGCTCAGGGCTGGTGCAGGGGTGCAAGAAGGGGTTCATGACTGGGATAGGGTTTCAGGATGTGGGCTCCGACTGGGCACTACTTACCTCAGGTGTCTCCCGGGTGGTGGTGCAGTGGGGCTAAGGCAGGCTCACCCCTGCCCTGGCCCTGCTTCACTCCCAAAAGCAGCCAGCAAACTCCATCCTAAGTCCTGTTGTGCCCCCTCTCTGCTCTGTGGAGATAGGATGCAGGGAGAGAGAGGGGCCACCTTGATATCAGCATCCTCTTCTCCCTTCCCTGTCCTGCACAGCAAGCAGGAGGCTCCTAGGGTAGTGGGAGGCAGCTCCAAGGCAAAGGGCAGGAGATGCACAGCAGTAGGGAGAGGGGCATCTGAAGTGCTAGCACTTGGTAGCCTCTTGGCCAAACCAGTCAGGATCACCTGAGAGAGGCTCCAAGTTCTACCAGTAGATCCCAATCAGTGACCAGTTGGTGACCACTGGACTAAGCTATCACAAGATACAGTGCCAGGGTCAGGCCAGAGGGCTAGATTAGAAGGAGTGAGAAAGGCAGCTCTAAAAAGCAGAAACAGCCCTGGCTAGTTAGGAGAGGGTTACTTCAGGGCAGCCAGGAGCAGCTGACCCAGAGTAATCAGGGGGATGAAGTGTGAGCTGCTATAAATCAATTAGGGCCAGCTGATTTCACTTGAGGCTGCCATGGGCCTTTTTAAAAAAGCCTTCCCTGCCAGGGGAAGGTGTGGAGAGTGGGAGAGGACATTGGAGTGAGGGGGAGAGCATTATAAGGGATAAGAAAGAGCTGTTAAGGAGAACTTCAATATTTCCAGAAATGGGGGGGAGGGGAGGAGCAGAGCTCTGACAGGGAACATTTGGGCTCCCTTTTCAAGTAGGCTGAGAAGGATTGTTTACCCAGCCCAGGCAGATGACAGGGAAGTGACCTGGACAGATTAGAGGATTGGGCCAAAAGAAATCTGATGAGGTTCAACAAGGACAAGTGTAGTGTCCTGCATGTAGGATGGAAGAATCCCAAGCATTGTTACAGGCCGGGGGCCGACTGGCTAAGTAGCAGTTCTGCAGAAAAGGACGTGGGGATTACAGGATGAGAAGCTGGATAGGAGTTAACAGTGTGCCCTTGAAGCCAAGTGGGCTAATGGCATATTAGGTTGCATTAGGAGGAGCATTGCCAGCAGATCCAGAGAAGTGATTATTCCCCTTTATTCGGCTCTGGTGAGGCCACATCTGGAGTATTGTGTCCAGTTCTGGACCCCCCCACTACAAAAAGGATGTGGATGCATTGGAGAGGGTCCAGCGGAGGGTGACCAAAATGATTAGGGGGCTGGAGCACATGACCTATGAAGAGTGACTGAAGGATTTGGGTTTGTTTAAACTGAAGAAGAGGAGAGTGAGGGGGGATTTGATAGCAGCCTTCAACTTCCTGAAGGGAGTTTCCAAAGAGGATGGAGAGAGGTTGTTCTCAGTAGTGACAGATGGCAGAACAAGGAGCAATGGTCTCAAGTTATCGTGGGAGAGGTCTAGGTTGGATATTAGGAAAAACTATTTCACTAGGAGGGTGGTGAAGCACTGGGATGGGTTCCCTAGGGAGGTGGTGGGATCTCCATCCCTAGAGGTTTTTAAGTCTCGGCTTGACAAAGCCCTGGCTGGGTTGATTTAGTTGGGATTGGTCCTGCCTTGGGACCTCCTGAGGTCTCTTCCAGCTCTATGATTCTATGAACCTACCCCAATGCCCTTCTAGCTGAGGGACAGAAGCCCAAATTGTGGCAAGGGCAAGAAAGACCCATGTGCCACAGGACCTAAACTGTCTATGAGACCGTGAGTTGAAGGGGAGTGGGACCCAGGAGTGGGACTGACCTTGCCACAATACATTTGGTTACATTTTATCACCTGAGGTCAACCAGGTATCATTCCGTAACCTTAAATCCAGCAAAGAATACTCCTGCTGCCTTATGCCAGCGACCAACTTCTCCTTTGCCTCTTAACCTCTTAACGCTTAGGTCTTAAGATCTATAGTCAGACACATTTTCATACACATTTTGGTGGTTCTACTCCCTGTTGCAATTCAGTAATGATCATTATTGTTGCTATAAGCGTGCTTAGCAGAGGGAATCTATCTTATCTGTAATGACAGAACCTCCAAGGTCAGGTCTTGGGTCAGGAGTACAGGACCTCCCTGCTCCAGCACCCTTGAGACCTGAGTGATCCTGAACTAGGGAATTTGGTGGACTTGGGAGCTCAGGTCTCAGGCTCTCCAGGTGCTTCCCTCCTGGCCGCGGCCCTGGCCACTGCGCTACCTCCAGCCCATCTGCTAGGCTCTGCTGTCCCAAACCCACCAGTCGGGCTTCTCTGTGGGTGGCCGGCCCCACACTGGCCAGCCAGGCGGAGGGCTCTGTGCTCCAGCTGGCGTTCTCTCCAGTCGGCCTCATTCCGGCTGCAGCAGGGCTCCACGGCCCCGGTCAGCAGGACTCCTTGCTTCCAGCTGCAGACCCCGCTCCGGCCAGTGGGACTTTTCTCCAGGCCAGTCTCACTCCAGCCATGGCAGGGCTCTGCACCATCGGCTGGCAGGGCTCCCTGCCCCAGTCTGCTTGCCCCACTTCCCGGCTCTGCACCCCAGCTGGCAGGGCTCCCTGTTCCCAGGCCACTTGCCCTGTGGGCTGCCAGCCCCAGGCAACTGGATGTTGCTGGACCAGAGAGTCCGGGACCAGAGATCATCCTGCAGTCAGTGCTGCTTAGCCTGGTTCATAGCAAGAACTTGAAGTTGGGTTTCCCAGATGATTGCCCTAACCCTTGGTGGTGTACAGCCAGTCTCGCTCTCTTTCCCATCCCCTCTCCCTCTCCTTCCTTCCTCTTCTCTGTCGTAGCTGGTATTACTGCAGTATTTTTGGGGGCAGAAAGAGAGACTGACTCTGTAGCCTGCTGCTTAGGGCGTTCAGGGGGGAGGTGGCGGAGTAGGTACAAGCCCTTTTTATTCTGAGTTCAGCAGAGCTTTGAATCTGTCTCTCCCACTTTCCTGGGGAGCTTTCTACTCACTGGGGTGACGGTTTCAGTTTTGTTCTGGTGCAAATCTTTTCCCAGCCAGCCCTGGGCCAGATTTTAATTTGACAGTAGCCACTTGTCTTCATGATGAGGCCCAACAAACATCTAGGTTCTAAACGCCCCACACTCTCAGGGTTGCAGGGGGTTAGGTTGAGCTGGGAGTCTGAAGTCTGGATCTTTTTTTTTTTGCTTTGCTTTGCTTTGCTTTGCTTTGCTACTCATGCCCTTCTTTCTAAAAATATCACATGGTGGCAAAGCGAACCTTCTGTGTCCCTCTGCAACGAGGTCATTTCTGACCTTTTTTTTTCTTCACTTGTCTTGCTGCAAACCACTGCAAGACTAACAAGATGCTGCTGGTTCTTTGCGTAGTCGTTTTTCTTGAAAGTGTAAATTAAAGACGACAGTAGCAGCAATGACAGCCGCTGAGAATTAATTTCATCTGAGAAGGCCCTCCAAATTCAGGAAGCTAAGCTGGGAAGTTGCAATTAACTTGGGTTGAAATGTAGCAAATTCCCAAAGTAATTTTACCCTCTCACTGGTACCTGAACCAGGATGTATTTTTATCCAATATTCATAAAAACAAGCACAGAATTAAGAGGGTCAGAGGAATATACAAGGAGCTCATTTGCTCTCTACTACTGCGTACGCTGTATTGGACTTTGGATTCTTGGATTTCATGCTAGAACCTGGATCATCCTGATCTGCAGGAATGAGGAAAGCGGCAGTTCAGAGCAATGTTCCTTCTAATTTTTTCCCTATCTCTGTGTGGAATAATTTGGTTGGGTGCACCAAGGCATGTGCAGATGTGCACCACCAATAGAAACACACACTGGTGGCTGTGGGTGTTCTACCAATCAGCTGGATTGCACCAGAATCTCTCCTGGGCAGCCAACCATGTGCTCATCTTACAGGGAACACTGATTCAGAGGCATCAGCAGGAGACACATCCTTCCCACTTCCACGTTGCTGTAGGGAACCTATGAGGATGGGGTTGTCAGTATCACTTGCCCTTAATATAAAGGAAGCTAGGTGCCCAACTCCCATTTAACATCAACGGGATTGGGGTGCTGAACCCACTAAGCATGCGTCTATACTGCATCGTAGCTCGAAATAAGCCACGCAGTTTGAGCTTTGCAAATTGTGTATCTTCTTTTGATCTTATTTCGAAATAGCTTAGTTTTTAATAACCTGCTACTCCAAAACGTCCCTTACTCCTTGTGGAATGAGGTTTACTGGGACGTTGGAATAGTGAGCCTGTTGTATTTCAAAATAACAGGCTTGCTTGTGAAGACGCAGGATAGCTATTCCGGGATACTCTGGTATCCTGAAATAGTGTTGCAGTGTAGACATAGCCTAAAGGTTCTTTGGAAACCCTGCCTCAGTAGTTGTGTAAGCATTTAGAGGCATGGACTTTGTGTGGGGTTTTTCACACATTTAGTGCTGGGCTATCTACCCTCATTAAAATCAAGGAGTTTTTTCCACTAGCTTCAGTAAAGGTTAGACCATACTAACTAGCTTCAGTAAAGGTTAGACCATACTAACCATTCCCCCCCTCCCCCCCCCACACACACAGCTGTGAAGTTTCAGTGCTTAGGAAATAAATCTTTATTATTTGTTTTAGTGTCAGCTTCAGCTGATTGAATTCTTCACTCCATAAATAGTTCAGATGAACTCATTTCCCCCGTGGGTTTTTTTCATGAATTGGTTGCTCAGAGGGATATTCGTTATTGGCCTTATGATTATCATCATATTACAGAAGTGTCTAGGGGCCCGAACTAAAGCTAGGACCCCATTGTGCTGGGCCCTGTACAACAACTCATACGAGACTGGCTTTTTCTACACTGGTAATTGAGCGACCCTCCCTGCACCCCAAAATGACAAAAGCTTTGCCACAGCAAGTTTTAGGCCAGGTCTACACTGGGAGAAAAAGTCGACTTAAGATACGCAGCTCCAGCTATGAGAATTGCCTAACTGGATTCCTTAAATACCTTAAGCCAAATTTCTGCATTGTCCTCATTGTGGAAGATCAACAGGAGAAACTCTCTTACTCCTTGTGACCCCATCGAATATCGAGGACCATGGAGACACTGTCAGCAGTTGGTTGAGTGGGTCTACTAGACCTGGTAAATCAAACCCCAAAAGATTGATCTCTGGAGTGTTGATCTCAGGGTAAGTGTAGTCCTGAGTGTATAAACAGTGCTTTGTGGGCAGGAGTGCTCTTCTCTGCTACCAAAGCACATGTCACTTGTAGGGGGTGGAAGATTTTTGTGAGCAAAAGTACCAACCGTTTTTACACTGCTTGACTTTTAGCGACAAGGTTGTGTCAACACAGCTGTATTGATAACAACTGTGTAGTGTAGACAAAGCCAGTGTCTGTCTAACTGGATAAGACAGACAAAGGATGGAAAAAATGAAAGTAAGGAGAGGTGAAATGACTTGCAGGAGGGTGTACAGCTAGTCAGTGGCAGAGCTGGCAGTAGAACCTAGATTGCCTGACCTCCATTCTGGTGCCCTAGCAACTAAACTGTGCTCAGCATTAAGTTGCAACTTGTTTCTTATGCCAGTCGTGTCATCCCTACAGAAGCTCTGTACATTTACAAGGGTGAGTAAAATCCACAACATCTTTACTGTGGTATTTGGAAAATGTCCTAGGGTGTGTCTACACTGCATCATTCCTCCGAGATAACTAGCGTTATTTCGAAACAACAATGCGAGTATCTACACAGCCATTCCGTTATTTTGAAATAATTTCAAAATAACAGATGGCTTATTCCAAAATCTGTAAACTCATTCTGTGAGGAATAACACGCCTATTTTGAAATAGTTGTTTTGAAATAAGGCGTGTGTAGACACTTCACTGTTGCTATTTTGAAATAGCCCCTCACCAGGGCCATTCTAAGTTATTCCTCCCCAGTGCCTCCGGGGGCTCTAAATCGAGAGAGCTTATTTCAAAATAGCACGTCTACACTGCAGGGAAGCCTCAAAATTTGTCCGAGGCAGGCTTCCCTGTAAACGTGCTATTTCAGAATAACTATTCCAGAATAGCTTATTTCGAAATAAGCACGCAGTGTAGGCGTACCCAAGTGTCTGACTTGCTCTGAGCCTTCCACTTCTTCCACTGCTTTATAGAACATGGGTTCATTCTTTTTCAACCCTGCAGCTCCTTGTTCTGCTGAGATACTGTTTCTCCTCCTTTTGTGCACCTGTCATACAAACAGTAAGCCCTGTTTGTTCTCTCTCCCGCCCAGCTGACAAATCAGATTCCCCACAAGCTCTGAACTCACCTTGTCCTCCTCACATCCCAGGGACAAAAGCAGAAATGTGAGAAAGAAAGCAATGCTGGGTGACCTTTTATGAAGAGAATGCAGTTATGGTGTCAAACAAAATCTGCTTATTTAAAGCCTCTTCTCTCATGTCTACAAGTTTCCTGCTGGTAAAAATATGCCTGTGAATTTAATTGCTCAAATGACATACCATTCTGTGTTTCAGATGCCCTAAATAATCTTAATTTCATAATTTATTAGTTTTGTACAGGAATGTTTAGATATTTTATGTTTTAGAACTTGCAACTGATTTTTATTTAAAGGTAGAGTTTTTCATGAAGACTCTTGGCAATTTCGTGTCTGCCATTGAAATTGTGTATTATATTCACATGTAAACACTTTATCCTGTACTATAGTTCTAGGATACAGTTTTAAAAATTTAGGATATTAAATCCCACTTTTTTAAATGGCATTTAAAGAGTTTAGAAAATGTTACCTGTAGAGCCTTTTATTTACATGCATATATATATTTAAGGGTACATCTAGACTGCAAGGCTATTTCGGGATACCCTTTTTTTTGAGGAGGGACAGTTCTTGACACTGTTATCTTACTATATATTTTAGAAATAAGTGTATGTGTCTGTCCATCTGAGAGTCTGTTTATTCAAGAACTCCTACTAACCATTAGGAGCTAAGATCACCAAATCTGGTAGGCAGCTTCCTTTTTCTCATAACTGAAAGCAAGGTTGGGTTTGGTTGTGCCAGGGCAATGGGAGATACTGGGAATTCAATTGTTTCTCATAAAATGGATGTGAGGGGTCTGGCAGGAGGGATAGTTATACTGCAGGATGACCACAGGGGGCAGCAAGAGGACAGAGATGGGGGCCAGGACAGCTATAACTGCACTGGGGCAGCAGAGGGCAGGGGTGGAAAAAGGGACAGCTATCTACTATATATTTGAGACAGTTTGTCTGTGTGTCTGTCTTTCCCAGCTGGGGGCCATGTACCCCTTCCCTGGCTGTGCCCAGTGCAGCTGCAGTGGCCATGGAGAGGGTTGGGGTTGACCCTAAGCTGCTGTGATGGGAGAGGGTTGGGATTGTCCTCTCTCCAGGGGCAGCCTCCATCCTGAGCCCTTCAGCTCCAGCCCCACCCCAGAGAAATGATTTCAATGAGGAAAACAACACTTTTTTGGGTATGTCTAGACTACATGCCTCTGCCGACAGAGGCATGTAGATTAGGCTACCTGACATAGTCAATGAAGCGGGGATTTAAATAATCCCTGCTTCATTAAAATAAACATGGCCGCCATGCTGTGCTGACAATCCGCTGATCTGGCACAGCGCGGCAGTCTAAACATGGATCTGTCATCTGGGGAAGCCTATGCCGACCGATCCCTTATGCCTCGTGATCCTTCTCCTGTTGCCTATTTCCAGTCTCTCTATCTCTATTTTCATGGCAACATCTAACCTTGTATGATTTGGGAGCCCGGTTTTAGACAGAGGATGTTCTAGTACGAATCTGAACTCATTTGGGTGCTTTTCCTTTACTGAGACACTGAGTGCCTTGAGGTTCACCAGTTTTGCTATGTACCCAGCAAAATTCTGTGCTGAAGAGCTACGGCAAGCAAGGGCTTGTTGATTTGACCGTATCTTGATGACCTTTAATTCAAGCCCTTGCAGTGCAAGGAGAAGTTAAAAAAAAATCATGGCACAGCTCCCGGTGCAGATGGTTTCACTTTTAGACAGTGCCAGAGACGAGAGGGCCTTTCCCCCCTGCTGTGCATGTCATGTAGAGCACTTCTGATAGAACACGGGCAGCAGCAGTGGCAGATGTAACAGATGGGTCAGCTATAACTTCCCTTTACAGCTGAGTCCTTTGGTTCCCACCTTCCCAGTGTCAGGATTGAATCTCCTCGTTGTTAACAAAGGAAGCTGGAAGAAATTTTTCAAACACATTTTTAAAAAACTGAAAAAAAATGCATATTCAGGTCAACTGAAATGTCAAATTTGCCAAATTATTTTGGCCAAAAAAAGTACAAAACTATAATCAGGAAAAGTCAAGTCTTTGCTTTCAATGTGCATCAAACAAAATGTTTTGATTTCTTTTCTAATTCCAAATAGCTATTTTAATTGTCCGTTCACCTTATTCAATTTTACTTAAGTTTGTATTGGAGAAAATCATTTCTAAACCCTCGAACAAAACTAGATGTTTTCAGGTCAGTTTAACCCACAATTAAACCTTTTTAGACCTTCCTTGGTTTGGCCACTGAACTGAGAATCAGTTATTTGTGGAATTACAGATATCAGCACTGTTAGCCCCTTGATCAGTTTTAACAGAGAATCCCTGCAGTCTGATATTTATAGCAAGGTCTGCTTTGGGTGATGATACGATGGACAACTTCTATTTTTCAACTCTACTCCTCTCTCATCCTGTTCTTGCATCTAATGGCTGCTTTGAAATCTTCCTCCATCTCTCCTGCATTTCAGATAGATACCATGTCAATGTGTGCACAAGAGTTACAAGTAATTTTCCATGCTAGAGACCAACACTTGAGGGCGTAATCCCCATTGTGTCAACCCAGGTTTCCTGTCACTTCCAGAATAGAAACTTTTGATCCTTCTAATTCAGAGTCTTGCTAAAATCTACCAAGAAGGAATAGCCTGGGAACATTAACATTTAAGAAAGACGCTGCAAGGACATGAAAATCTACAACCTCCACTCCCCTTCTGTGAAAACTTGCACAGAGGGAAACTTTTCAAGGACAGTAAAATAATCTGTGTGGACAGGCTCTGACTAACCTTTTTCCTTTTGAGGGAGAAATTAATTCAACTCAATACTAAGTCATTTTTTTAATGGTGTGACTTTCCCTGTACTATCTGGCATCAATTCCGCCCCGCCCCCTAAAGTGGCTCCAATTTTGACAAGCTCACTGCCAGATATCTATAGATGCTGCCCACTCACAATGGTAGTTGACTTCATTAGGAGTACCAGATGCTTAGTGCTTCTAAAATTCAGATCCCATAGGTCTCCATAGGAGTAGAGCAAAAGTTAATAGACCCTAGTGAAAACATAGGCTCCGTGTGCCCACACTACAGAGATTGCCACTGCAGTAGACCCTGCTGTTGTAAGTCTCAGGAAACATGCCAGAGATGGAATGTTTCACTGGAGGCTCTAAATTCTCCAAGACCCTAAAGATGTTCTGTACATTAAAGATTATACGTATTGGTACAAAAATCTTCAGTCTCCCGGACTGTGAAATGGGCACATTTCACAAACGCTAGATTCATGGGAAGAAAAGTGGCTGTGTAATATACCAATTTGGGATGCGTGAGTGAGTGAATATTGCCTTTAACCCTTACTGCTAGAGCTTCCCTTTCCTAAAGAATTTCTACTTTAGCTCAGGTGGTAAAGAATTTAAAGCACTTAGGGTATGTCTACACTACAAAGTTAATTTGAAATAACAGCAGTTATTTCGAATTAACTTTAATAGTGTCTACACAGCCAAACTGCTATTTTGAAATGAATTCGAAATAACGGAGCCCTTATTTCGAATTAGGTAAACCCCATTCTATGAGGAGTAACATACCTGAATATATTTCGAATTAAGTGCTGTGTAGACACTTAATTCAAATAGGGGCCTCCAGCCCTTCCCAGGAGCCCTGGTGGCCACTCTGGGCACAACCAGGAAAGCTTACTCTCCTCCCCCCAGCCCCGGAGACATTAAAGGGTAGACCCTGGCCACAGTGCCTGTGCCAGCTCCAAGCCTGCCAGCCCAGAGCCAGCAGTGGCCAGTGGGGCCCCTGACCCAGTGGCCCCAAAACATGAGCCAGCAAGCCACTGGCAGCCAGCCCTCCACCGCTCCCCAGGAGCAGTCTGCCAGCTCCCAGGAGCCTGACAGAGGCTGGAGAAGGCGGGCGCCTTCTTGGTCCAGGGTGGAGATCATGGACGTTATTCAGGTTTGGGGGGGGATGCCCCCAACTTCCATGATCTCAGCCCTAGACAGAGGAATATGCCCATCTATGGCAGGATAGCTGCCAGCCTGGCCACCAAAGGCCACCTGCGAACCCAGGAGCAGGTTTGCATGAAAGTCAGGTTGGTCTGGTGAGACCCCAACCCTGAGCCCTGAGCTTCCTCCCCTTCTTCCCTTGCTTCCCCTTCCAGCTCCCTCCTCCCAGGTTTCCCTCACCCCTCTCCCACCCTCTCTCTTCCCCTCTCCCACCTCCTTTTCCCAGTCTCCCCAGAGGCTCATCCCTCTCCCCCCCCAGTTTTGTTCAATAGACCCAGTTTCTATTTTTGAACATACGTGTCTTTTATTTGACATCAGGAAGCAGGGCTAGGGAGGGGTAAGTGGAAGGACGTGAGGGAGGAATGGGGCATGAGCCCCTGGTGGGGAGGACCGGGGTGGCTCCGAGGGCTCCTCGGGGTGGACACTTTCCCTCAGGGCCTCCTGGATCCTGACAGCCCCCCAAAGGACCCCCCGGATGGCAGCCTGCAGCGAGTGCAGCCGGGCTGATAGCAACGACCCCACGAGATGCACCGGCGTGCCCAGGGGCAGCTCTGTCTCCATGTGGCCAAGTGCTGTGGGGTCCTGAGTGCGGGCACTAAGGGCACGCCAAGACAGGACTGCTTTACTGTACCTCATCGAGGTAAACAAGCAAGCAGAGAACCCTGAGAACTGTCTGTCTGGGGTGGGGGTAGGGTCCCTTTAAGCACGGAGCTCAGTTAGTCTCAGGCAGCAGCCCCACACACTAAGTCCTAACCTGATGCCCTGCTGGCACTGGTTCCAGCCAGCCTTAACTTCGGTTCAGGGTCCACTCAGTGTGGACGTGCTATTTCGAAATAGCAAAACACTATTTTGAAATAGTTTTTGTGTATAGATGCGTTATTTCGAATTAGCTTAATTCGAATTAACTATTTCGAATTAAGTTAATTCGAAATAGTTCTGTAGTGTAGACATACTCCTGGGCTACGTCTAGACTGGCATGATTTTCGGCAAATGCTTTTAACGGAAAAGTTTGTCCGTTAAAAGCATTTGCGGAAAGAGCGTCTAGATTGGCACGACGCTTTGCGCAAAAAGCACTTTGCGGAAAAGCATCTGTGCAATCTAGACGCGTTTATGAAGAAAGCCCCGATCGCCATTTTCGCCATCGGGGCTTTTTTGCGCAAAACAGTCCTGAGCTGTCTACACTGGCCCTCTTGTGCAAATACATTTGCGCAAGAGGGCTTTTCCCTGAATGGGAGCAGCATAGTATTTGTGCAAGAACACTGACAATCATACATTAGATCGTCAGTGTTCTTGCGCAAATTCAAGCGGCCAGTGTAGACAGCTAGCAAGTTTTTCCGCAAAAGCGGCTGCTTTTGCGAAAAACTTGCCAGTCTAGACGCAGCCTTAGACTATAAGCATTTTGATACAGGCACTGTCTCTTTATTCCATGTTTGTACAGTACCTAGTAGCATGGACCATGACTAGGCTCCTAAACACTGCCCCAGTACATATAATTAACAGCAAACTGAGTTTGGGGAGTTGAAGAAGCGGGAATTTTGGTTCTCAGGGCACATTCATGATTTGCATAGGTTTATCCATGTGCTTCAACTCACAAAGTGTGTGTCTACACAGGAAAGTTATTTTGGAATAACGGCCATTATTCCGAAATAACTATGCGAGTGTATACACAGCAAATAATTTCGAAATAACGGACGGCTTATTCCGAAATCTGTAAACCTCATTCTACAAGGAATAACTCCTATTCCAAAATAGCTATTTTGAAATAAGGCGTTTATAGACGCTTCACTGCCGCTATTTTGAAATAGCCCCTCACCAGGGCCATTCTAGGTTATTCCTCCCCAGTGCTTCCTGGGGTTCTAAATCGAGGTAACACATCTACATTAGGGAAGCCTGCCTCAGACTAATTTTGAGGCTTCCCTGCAGTGTAGACGTACTGTCCAGAATAATTTATTTCGAAATAGTCACATCTACAATGCATGTGACTAACTTACAAGGGGGCTAAGAGGAAATGAAGGACGTGAAGCAGGATTAGCTTCCTTACCAATATGGCTGATGGAAATCGGTCCAGTAGAGCTGTGCAAGGCTGCAGTAAACTTGCAGTGCTTATGCTGCATTCCCCCAAGAGGGGAATGAATGTTTGGGACCATTCTCTTGATTCTCCTTCCATCTTCATGTGCTTTGCCACACACAGTCACATTCCGTGGGGCACCTAATGGAGGGAAACACTGAGGATTTCAGTGAGGAGTTTAAAAATACAAATGAGAATTGGTCAGTTGAGGCATCAGCTGTCTTCAGTGACCTCTTAGCAGATGGGCATCAACCACCTCCCCAGAACTGCCTGAATCTCCACCAGGAGGCGAACAGCACAGCTAGCTGCCTTTCCCATGACAAGCCCCCAGCGGGATGGGGGCAGGTTTCCTTTAGGGGTTCTGTAGGTAGAAGATGCCTTCTCCTGCCAATGCTACCCACTTCAGGGCCTGCTTTGGTGGTTTGTGGTCCCTGGCAGAGGGGAGGGAGCTGGCATTGCGTGCCAACCTCAGCCTTGATGGATTCTGTCCTGCAGGACCTGGACCAAGAGAAGCAGGCCCAGCCTATGGAGTGCATCGAGTCCCCTGTCTCTAACCTCCTTCCCTTCTGCACTTTCCCCATATGCGGCTTCAATGGACACAAATCTCTTTTGCGGTTTCCTGTCCCTTCTTCCTTTATGCCACGGCCTGCCCTGCACATCTGTGCACCGACCAGAGGTTAATGCCTCAATAAATGGCGCAGCCCAGATAAGAAGAGCCACAATCAAATGGGCAAAGCAAAGTAACCCAAGAAAGTGGGAGGGGTGGAAAAGATTCACTGGCCCAGATAGAAAGGCCTGATGCAGAGTCCTGAAGACGCCACTACAGAGGGAACCTCTGAGGTCACAACCATCAAAGGCTGCCCCAGAGCCTTGAAGACACGGCTTCAGAGAGGGACCGCGGGATCCACCCAGGCACAGAATTCTGTGGCCATGCTCCTTGAACTGAGCAAGGCCTTTCCCAGATGAGCCTTGGAACGCCGCCATAAGAAGAATCTGGCTGACCTCAGCAGTCTCAAAGGGGCACAGGGCAAGCGAGATAATCACAGGGGTACAGAAGCCAAGGCTTGCTCTATTATCAGGCTCTTGTTGTCAGTAGCAGGTAGCATGTGTGCTGGGCGTGGCTGACTTTGTGTCCAGATGCTGCAGCAAGTTTTCAGGTCTCCTTTATCAGGTTCTTTTTTTTTTTTTATCTTGAGGCGCACAATGAGCTGGAAGCTTTTTGAGGCATGAAAGGCTGGATGTAGCATCCAGTGCATGGAGGGCAGTGTTAGATTTCCCCAATGTGCACAATTATCAGCTGTAGGGTCGGTCAAAAACCTGAGAACTTTTTCCCATTGAAAAAGTCATTTCCCCTAAGTCAATATGTCATATCGGGTTTAACATGATTTTCTCTGGAAGGTTTCTCAAGGCCAGGATGGAATTTCTGGTCAAAATGAGAGAGTTTCCCCTCTTCTCTCTGGACCACTGAAGGTAAATATGTATACAGAGTGGAGCAGCTCCAGGAGAGATTGACTGTATAGCTTAGCTCAATGGTTAGGGAACTCACCTGGGATATGAGACACCCAGATTCAAGTCCTTGCCCAAGTCAGGGAGATTAGGGGCTTCAGTCTGTCCAAGGAAGTACCACTAATTACTGGGCTGTTATCAGTTTGTTTCCTCTCTCTTGTATGTGGTTTTTCTTTCCGTATTTTATTTTTGTTCCCCATCAGAACAAATGCTAATTTTAAAACCTTAATATTTGTAGCGAAACAGCACAGTTGTTTTCTGGCCAGCCCTAAACAGCAGGTTTTAGGTTCTCAAGCGCTGTTTGATTTTTGTGTGCTCAGTATCAAAGAGATCATCTCATCATTCCTGTTTTCCTGAGACTCTTGGAAACATCTCAAGTTGATTTTTTTCTTTGAACCACAGTAGTAACAGGTGGCTGCTAAGCGTTGTATCCTTGCCAAGCTCTGGTTGGTTGTTCATTTTTGTTTATACTTACTCCTTCTGTGGTGGGAATATTGTTTAGTGATGAACACTGATGTATCAGCTGCATCACTTACCCACTGTGCAATATTAAAAGTCATATGACCTATCTATAACTCAGTTTACCCCCCCCTGTAAAATGGGTATAATGATACAGCATGTGCTCAACTTATAAGTATGTTAATTTGTTCTTCCTCCTTGCTTTGTATGCCCTCAACTAGGCTGGACAGAATCTTCCATTCTTATTTGTGGTGTTACAATTTTAGCCCTTGTCTACACTAGGGAGTTATTTCAAAATAACCCCCCTTATTTTTAAATAATAAGTGGTGTGTGCACATTACCAAGCCCGTTATTTCGAAATCTGTACTCCTGCTTTCCTTGGGAAATAATGCTTATTTCAAAATAGTTATTTCGAAATAGTGTTTGTTTGGATGCTCTGCTGCTATTTCGAAATAACTACTCAGAATAATTTGAAACAATTCTTCCCCAGTGCTTCTTGGGGCTCTAAGTCAAGATAGTGCATCCATAATAAGAGAGCCTGCTTCAGGCTAATTTTGAGGCTCCCCCAAAGTGGGGACATGCTATTTTGATTTTGTTATTTTGGGAGTTATTTCAAATTTAATTATTTTGAAATAATTTCCTAGAGTAGACATGCCCTTATATATGCTGTGAAAATATAATAATTTTATATTATGGTAGAGCCTAGAACCCCAATTAGTATCAGGGATAGCACTAGGTGCTCTGTATAACACCAGAAAGGGGTAGCCTCCCCCATTGCTTACAGTCTGAAAGAGGTACAGAGGATAGCAGCAAGAAAGTAATGTTATCCCTATGTTACACATGAGACAGATTAAAGTAACCCGTTCAAGATGACCCAGGAATTTTGCAGCAGAGTTGGGAAATGTACTTAAGTGTCCCAAGTCTCAATTCAGTACTTTAGTCACAAGACCATCCTTTCTCAAAACAAACAAACAAACAAAACACCTTAATTAAAGAAGGCGGGATTGACGAGCTGTCCTGAGTCCATTATGAGACTTGTTCACCTTGCTTTGGAAGGTTCAGGTTGGAACCATTTGCAGTGCATAAATTTTTGTATCTGGCATTGGTGTGTCTCCCTTTGGTTGTGCAGCTCGCCAGAATTTAGTTTGGGTTTTATTTTCCAGCCGCCGGATTCTTTAAAGCAAGCTGAAGCCTGACCTTTAGAGTTTCTGATGCGGCTGTCATGTTGCAAGGTTGTCACAGCTGCACGAACAACTGGGTCTATAAAAGAAATGAGAGGGTCATAATGTCAGGCACCCACATCGTGGTAGCAATGGCAGCGGTAGTAACCATGAGAGAGCAATCCTGACACCCTGAATGCAGCTAATGTTGACAGTGATGACCTTGCATTTATATAGCTTCTTTAAGTCAGATAGGCCCTTTCACCATGTGTGTATGATTAGTGATCTGGGCTCAGCTGGTATTAATAAAACAGTCAGACCAAAGTAGTCAGGCTTGAGTGCCTTATTCATAAAGTTGCCTTTATTATTTAACAGTAGCACATAAGGGAGATACAATCCTCAGGAAATCAAGTTTGCAGCCAGTGGCTATCAGATCCCAGTTCTGTCTGGTCCAACTAATAACTTAAATTTCTCTCATTTTATAGGCTGTCTACAGGCAATCTTTAACTTCCCTTTTTTGTGACATTTACGAATTTCCTTCTGTCTGGTATATGTTGCAAATTTCAGAGCACATATGACACTATTCAAACTTCCTGTACTAATCCAGAGAGAACACTTGTGCTGATAAATAGGAAAATATATTAAGCGCTAAGTGACCAAGCTTTCTATTCTCACTCGTTGAAAGTTTGCATTCTTAATAAAGGTTAAACAACGTAACATTATTATTGCAAATTATTCTTAAAGCTTGGTGCAGAGTTGGTTCACTCATCAATAAGCTTTTACTTCCCTCTAGGCTGTGACGGGGAAGGCGTTCCCCGCACTCGCAGCCGCAGCCCGATGGAGGCGCACGGCAGGGAAGCAGCTGAGCGCCCCGGGGGAGCCGGTCGTTCGGCAGCCGGAGCACTCGGCATATGCGCAGCCGAGCAACCCGGGGAATCCGGGGGGGCAGGGCGCACATCTGGGGGCAGAACAGCGGCAGCAAGCATGCCGCCTGGGGCGGGCATTAGGACCCTGGGAGGTCCGGGCGGCACACACGCCACGGGGGAGGGCGGCCACAGCCCGACAGTTCAAAAGGGCGGTGGCAAGGGCAGCACAGGGGAGAACCGGGAGGGAGCAGGCACTGGTGGTGTTCTCCCCTCCTTTACAGGCAGCCCCAGAGGAGCAGTAGCTGGAGGGCTCCGGGCGGAGTGGCAGAGCACTCGGGACCCGGCCGGAGAGGGAGGACCAGTCCCAACGGCCGGGGAATGCTTGCAGGGAGCAGGGAGCTGCGGCCACCGCATCCGGGGACCTGAGCGGGCTGAGCCCGAGTAGGGACATTGAGGCCATGGCGACCCGTGAGTGCAGCCCCAGAGCAACCTCTGGTGAGGACTGCAAGCCGGCGACCGGGAGCCTGCCACCGGGTGAGAAGGACAGAGAGAGGTGAGGGGGTGACGGTGAACCACTTCGCCACATAGGCCCTTTGGCCTTTAGTGGCCAGCAACCCCAAAGCCATTTGGACGGACAAGGGTGTGGATATTCCTCTGCAGTGCTGAGTTCCCTCCATTCCCATAGAGTCTAAGAAAGTTAAATACCCAACTTTTGTTGTGTTGGAGATTTGGTTCCTCTGAACATGGTGATATTATTGGCCTTCATTGTATCTCTACATCCAGTCTCGTACCCATCCATGTTCAGATCATTCAAATCTCTCTCTCTTTGAGGCAATAAACACAGAACATCGGTGGATGTATGACAAGAAGGTTCCATCACAGTTAATCATTTGCCATGGAAGTCAAAGGTGTTCAGCACAGAACAGAGCTCTCTGCTTTCAATCAATGCTATTCTGGAAGGACTAGGACAGGAACAATGAACTGGTGGTGCTGAAAACCAGAGCAGTTGGAAACTCACAGACAGAACATTTTTCTATCTGAAAATGCAGATTCTTTGAAGCCTAAATGCTGATGAACTTGCAGGGGAACCCTGACAGAGTTCTATTTGAAACAGGCCTGGATTCACCTGGAGCCCGCATGGTGTGCTGCCGAGGAAGCTGAGTTTGCAATCTGCCCACCTGGAAGTCTGCTGGGGAGCCAAACACATGGCAGCTTTAGGAGCCCTGCCTCCCAAACTCCTATGTTCCCAGGCTCCTTAACTCCTCAGTTCTCCTGATATGATGGTGAGCCAGGAATCTGGCAATGCTGGCTTCTTGGCAGCCCAGGCTTCCAGGCCATGAAAGGTCTGTGGTTCTGGGGCAACCCACCAGAGGGTCTGCCCTGGAGCTGGTTCTCCATTCCCCTTCTTAGAGAATTTCTATTTGGGGAGAGGGGCAGTTGTTCCAAATCAAAAGGAAACTGATTTTCAGCGTGTCAAATCCTCCACCAAACATAATGGCCTTTCTCTGCACGCTTCGTCTTGGAATGGGTTTTCAGTAGTTCGGCTTCCTTAGAATTACTTCTGTGGTTTCAGCCCTATATAGGTTTATTCTTCATTTCTGGTCCTAAACTGTTACTACATAGAGACACTACCTGTTAAATAGCTGTCATAAACTTCCCCAGAGGTGCTGCATTTCAGTGGAGGGTTAAGTATGTTCTCTGTATATAGATATAGATTTATACTCTGATCTACCTCTAGCATCATATATGCAGTTGATAAATCATTTCATAAAATGCCTTGGATTCTTTCAGAAGAAAATGAGCTGTTTTGCTGTAAGTCATTGGGCTAAATATTGCTCTTCCTCAAACCATGGTAAATCCAACAAAGTACATGGAGCTATTCTGGATTTCCACTGATGTAACAGAGTGGAAGTTGGCCCATTACCAGTACTTGAGGGGAAAATTATGACAGGGCTGCCTTTTTAGGTGAGCATTCCTGAGTTGAAACAGTTCAAATGTAGCCCATTGGGGTAAATGATAATTTCCCACTTGTGTCCCTTTCAAACTTAAGGGCATCTGCAGGGTTATCCTGCAGTCAGAGCTGGTCTTAGGGGCGGGCGAGCTGGGTGGTCGCCCAAGGCCGCCATATTCAAGGGGCCGCTGACAGAGCCCAACGGAAGCCCATTCAGGACATGTGGCAATTAAAGGGGCCATGACCACATTTCAGCCCTTTTATGTATTTATTTTGCTTGACAAATTTTCCCCAGCAGTCGCCCTGGAGCCTCCAACTGGTTAGGACCGGCTTTGCCTGCAGTGATCCAATGCTATTCTTGAGGTGTTGATGAGGCTTGTTACCAGCATTGCTGGCCATCCACTCGCTATTTCCCAGGAACAGAGTAATGTCACTAGATAGTCAGGGTTTATATTCTACCTTCAAGTCATTCGTTGGATGCTATGCAACCACATCGGAAGGTAAAATTTAGCCCCTAGGGCCTTGTATATTTTGTCTTCTAATTCCTCTTGAGATTTTTTTTCCCCTCTCACTGCGTCTGCTCATAATTAAGGTGGAGCATAGAAATTACATACAGTGAGCTGAATTCTGATATCAGTTACACTTGTGAAACAGAGTAATTGTTAGTAAAGAAGGAGTTACTCTGGATTTACCCTACCGCCACTCTGGCAAGTATCTGTCCTGATGAATGTCGTCTTAGGTCAAATCTCAATACTGCAGTAAGGCCAGAAGATAGGAACCATATTTCTTTCTATCATAAAAATAGTATTTAAAATGAAGAGATATTTATTCATCTGACCATCACAAGACCGTAATCTCTCAAGATGCCACACCCAAAATTCCCTGCATTATTTCCATAAAAGGGGAATTATTGACTTTCCATCGTTGCTTAACAGTTGCATTTTTTTGTAAGTAGCCTTTTTATATTTCACAATGGGGCTAACAGAACTGAAATAATGGGAAGTTAAGAAGCAAAAAGTCTGTTTTACTGGATTCGCCTGCAATACTGCCCTCCCATGATATAGCTTTTCAGCTATTCTTAATGTATCTAAAATTAAATACAGCCTGCTCTTGAAGGTAACAAATGGATTTTGGAGGACTAAAATTGTGGTAGTAATGATCCTTTTATTGTTTCCTAATTAGCAGTGGAAGTGACATTCTTGTTGCAAAGAGATTCTACTGACAAAAGGGTTGCATTAAAAATTAAAGTGGTTCATTTTATCAATTCTTTTCTTTTTCCCTCCTCCCCCCAATATATCAGATAGGGTTAAACTGCAGAAACAATTACAATGCTGATCAACTGAACGCTGTAAAATCCGAATTTACACATATATTCCATATAGTCACCAATGCTAACATGATGAACATGTGCATTGCAGAGCTACTCAGATAAAATGAGAAATGTTTGTTCTCATTATATTGCTTGGGTTTCATATTTCAGTGAAAATCCTGCCCTGAAGGTTGCACTGAGAATGAACTCTCTCTAAAGAGCATGCTCTGACTGGAAGCAGTGGCCAAACTCCCACCAATAAAGAGGAGTGGAATTGGACTCCTTTTTGCCTCCTTTTGTTTTTCATTATTCCATCTTTGTCCCGCTCAAGGATTTGACGTGCAACTGGTAAATAATTGAAATGCAACTTTTTTGTGGCTGTTTGTGTAAAAAAGCAACTAAACCACTGCATTAATGTATCTGCCTGGTGCCCAGTCCTGTTAGGTGCAAAGTGCTCTCAGCTCTCATTGAGGTTACTCAGCATTGCGTGGGATTGGCCCTTTAGCAATATAGCATCTGTGCTTCTCTAGTAATGCTATCCTGACATGGCTGCTGTGAGGAGATAGAGAAGAATTATTATTATTATTCCCCCCTCCCCATTTTTACAGAGGTAAAATCAGGGCCTCATTGTGCTTAAATGCTTCACGAATGCAGAAAAACCTGCCTCTTTGTTGCCTACGCACTGTTTTATCAGTCACACTGTATTTGATTGTTGGCTTTTTCCTTTTGCTTGTTTCTTAAAGATACATCTGCTGATGTCAAAAGTGATTAGTGGGATCAAGTTGCTTGCCCTCGTGAGAAAAGCTTGGAAATGTGAAATGAGTGTTCTTTAAATATTCAAAAACCAGGAGTCAAATAAGAAGCACCCCAAATCTTACTAGTTTTAAGAAAAAAATCTCATGGTTTTGGGGGTCCTGACACCATTTTTTTGACTGCATGGGATTGGCAATACCAGGTGTAATCAATGCCATGGTGCAGTGGTGCTCAACCTTTTGTAATTCGCGACCCCCCAGGGCTGGGAAAAGTTTTGTTGAGCAAAAAAAAAAAAAGAGCTGAGAACATTTTGTTGCTGCCCCTTTAATTTAAAGCGCCAGTCCGCTCCACCCACCCCCACCGTGTGTATGTCGGGCGCCAAGCCAGGATGACAGCTGCAACCCCCAAGGGGGTCATGACCCACAGATTGCACACCGCTGGTCTAGTATGTGCTGCTTCTGCAATTTCACTCTGCAGCGGTCAGTATACCCACACAAATCTCCACCAGTCTGGTATTCTGTCCAGCCCTAGGTCCCAGTGGTACATTACACAGCAGGCAGGAGGGTCACCCTCACTGCTGGACTTCCCCAAATCTTGCTCACGTTCAACGTGGTGGAATGCGCATAGGTTCTGCTTCATCAGTGACCCTTCCTGAGCTGCATTTTGCACGCCCCCTCCTAGCCTGCAAGCTAAATATCACTTCTGCGACTGGAAGCCCATGTGTCTGTGATACCACAAGTCTCTGCAGATTAGATAAAATGCATACCTTCAAGATATTGTTTTTTATAAACTGCCTGCAGCGAACTAGATGAATAGTGGTACTCAAGATGTTCCTGTTTGCAGATCAAAAGGCAATATGGAAATACGTAATTGAAGAGATGCTTTCCAGACTCTTTGTGTGTGACTCTGGGGAGGGAGCAAGGCAATGCTGAGAACGAGTCAGGACCACAAGAAATAAAAAGGAGTTGGAACCTCAGCTGGTGTAAATGGGTTTAGCTGCACTGGAGCAGCTTCAGTTTGTACTGTCTCACATTCTGGCCCATGCAATCCAAACTGAGGCTGCTTTTTGGGGCTGTTGATCACCACAACAAGATGTTGCAAGAGGGTAAGCCTCAGTAACGATTATCAGCTGTCGTTTTCAGAGGTCAATGAATTTTTCAGCCATTGGAGTTTGATAGATGGGAGGATACAGAACTCCATCTTGATCAAATGATTAAGGGATTGAAATGGATGAGATGTAAAGTTTGGCCCGTTAGTGTGGATGGGGCTGGAAGGAGAAGCAGGGATAATCTGCATTGAGATTCTAACTCCAGGCTAATGATCTGGAACTGAAGCAGATAATCCCAGTGTCACAGGTTGGGCCTGTTTCCATCTCACTCCTGTAACATAACCAATAAAGCGGTGAATGTGCCTTGTTGGGTAATTAGCAGCAGCCTATGTACCCTGAGCAATGAGGCAACCGCCAAAGCTTTGAAGCCAGTGCATGCGTCTTTGTCGTGTTGGGTGGAGACCTAGAAGGAGATGGAAGGAAGAGAAGATTTAGATCTGCCTTCCAGTGAGAGGCGAGGAGGTTGAGAGTTAGGGGGCGTGCACAGTAGAATGAGGACTCTGGGAGGTTTTCTGGAGCTGCACCAGTGTACAATGTGTGCCACATTGGCCCCCATGCGGTGCAGAATTAAAAGGCTGGGTTGATTTAGCAAAGCCCTGGCTGGGATGATTTAGTTGGGATTGGTCCTGCCTTGGGCAGGGTGCTGGACTTGATGACCTCCTGAGGTCTCTTCCAGCTCTGTGATTCTATGATTCTATGTGCCCTGGCATTTTAAAGCTCTTTTTTCTGTAGCCTTAAGGCACAGAGTTGGTCCCTTAGAGTGTGGGTATGTCTTCACCTGGAGGTGTAATTTCCATCTTAGGGAGGCACGCCCATGTGGCTGTGACTGAGCCACCCCATGAAAAATAGCAGCATTGCCACCAGTAGCACGACGTCCAATCCCATCTGAAACTCAGATAGGCACTCGGGGCAACTACCCCTTCCCATTGCCACTGCAGGCACCCTGAAAAATTGTAGTGTGCTAGTTTTATCAATGTTAGCATGGGGTATGTCTGCCCAAGCTCCTGTTACACTTCTATCTCCAGGGTAGATGTGTGTGAGTGTGTGTGTGTGTGTGAGAGAGAGAGGAGAGATCACATTTGCTAAAAGAGCCATTTGAATGGCACTGAGCACTTCTACAGTCAGAACTGAAAACTGGCCGTGTCAGTGTGATTTTTGAGCACCTCACTTTTTGGTGCCCAGCTGGGAGTCCCTTAAAAGAGCCAGATTTTTCAGAAAGCATTAAGCATTCTCTTCCTCCTCTGAAAACCAGACTCGTTTAAGGTGTCTCACATTGGGGTACCCACAACCAGTAATCACTTCGTAAAAACCTTGGCTTAAAAGATTTTTGTTTTTCCTTTACATCTGCATCCCTGCTGTTTGCGGAGGCCAGAACAGATTTCAGCTGCAGCGAAGGGTCTGTCGAGCCAAATCAGTTTCTGCATCTGTTCCTCCTCGGTTAATAGCATCAGGCTGGAGATGTAAAATAAAAAAAAGGAGGAAAATGTTTGATTTGTATCAAGCTGACGTGCATCGTTCGGCTTTCAGCTGCTACTGCCATGCAATGGAACGCTCCTTGCACAACTCTCGGAAGCAGCTTCTGACACCTTCATAGAAAGACCATGAATAGTGTGTAGAAAATTTAAAAGAGCTTTATACTTCAGAGCAGCATTTTTTTTCTCAGCTTATCTTGCTATTATGTCTATTTTTCTGATGCATTTTTTAAAGGCTTGACCTGTACATTTCACAGATGCCCAGGAACTAACAATACACCTCGAGCCTGGTTTTTCAGAGATGCTGAGTATTTGCAACTTCGACTGAAATAATTGTGAGCCGTCGCTCCTCAGCATTTCCATAAACTAGTCCTTTGTGTCTGTCCAATCCTCCTAAAAACATTTCCTGTTAGGTGACTGCGGGATGGGTTTTGATCACATCAAATCAGACAGGTAAATAATGTATTTGAATTAGATTTGCTGCTTGCCACATAATAAGACTTCACCTGGCCATGAAGGTGCAACACGTTGCGGGGTGGATAAACTGCTGAAAATAACAGAAATAATTATAGTAATTAACCATTGAAAGAATCAGGATTATGGTGGATTCTTCATCACTGGAAGTCTTTGAGATTGAATGTCTTTCTTTTTAATAGTCATGCCCTCATTAAGCCAGGAGACATGAGTTTGACTAGATCAAATTCTTTGACCTGTGTTATGAAGGTGATCAATTTAGCTGTTCATAAAGGTCATCTGATGAAGTGGGTTTTACCCATGAGATGCCCAGATAAATCTGTTAGTCTTTAAGGTGCCACAGGACTCCTTGTTGCTTTTGCAGATCCAGACTAACACGACTGACCTTCTGAGACTAACCATGGAATAATCTTTCTTCTGCTTTTACTGAGAGAATGCCCCCCTAAAGAACTCACCTTCTCAATAAAAAAAAGATGGGGACAGAAACAGAGGTCAAGTGACATGTCCAAAGTCACACAATGGGCAGGTGGCAAAACTGGGAGTGAAAACAGGGTTCCAGCCCACAGCCTTATGCACTAGGCCACACTGCTGCTGGAAACGTGAGCCATCAGCAAACATAGATTTGACTAACATCCAGCTCGCTGAAGCATTAGGTCTCAGAAAGAATAGATTTCCAACCAGTCATTCTATTAAGTCTTTGTGCTGGGAGTCAGCAGTTTTTCCAGTCCGGGGGAAAGACAGTTTTTCCCTGCATATTTATATAAACTCATTCGTTGATCGTCAGAATTCTAAGGGGAGGTGGCTCTGAGGCTGGCCTGTGGGTGTGTAGTTTGGATCACGGCTGTTACACTTTGGGTGTGTAATTTGACTGTGGGTGTGCAGTTTGGATCACGGCTGTTACACTTTGGGTGTGTAGTTTGACTGTGGGTGTGTAGTTTGGATCACGGCTGTTACACTTTATTGTGCTTTGAACAAATGCAGAATGAGCATTTGTGGGGAGGGCGGAGATTTATTTTACTCTCTGTGGCACCTGGCTGGGCCCTGGGGAGGGTGGGACAAGGCCTGATACTGGGAGGAACAAAGTGGGCCATTGCCCCAGGCCTTGGTGAGTCAAACAGGCCTGAGTCTCCCAGCAGCTGCCACTGTTCCTGTGGCAGCCAGCAGCAGCCAGAGGTCCTGCCCCTTTAAATCAGCCACGTGCTTTGTGCGGCTCCGAGGACGGGAGGGAGGGGCACCACGTTCTGAGCTGTCTGTCTCCGGCCTGCCCCTTCCTCCCAAGGCTGCACCCCTTCCAGAGCTCAGAACTGCCCCCCACCTCTCCCAGGAGGCTGCGGTGCCCCTGCTTGCCCCAAATGAATTAGTCTCCCATCCTGATCCTTCCCATGGTGATGCCAATGGTTAAATTCCCATTCGCTTCAAGGGTGCAGGGCCTAGAGCAGGGGCCTCTGCTTAGGTGTCAGGAGGCGAACATGCGTCAGGAGGCCACGTCCACCTTTGCTTTCCCAGATTGCTACATGGGCAAGGGGAGCCCAGGTGTGCAAAAGGAAAAGGGTGAGAACCGATCTCTAGTAAGCATGACTTGTAGTGGGTTGCCCTGTTATCTCTCATGACCAAGAAGGAGGAAAGTGTGATGACTCTGTTTCCTTAGTCTGCTTTTCACACTCCTTTTTAGTGCCCCGGGATGGGCTCATGGATGCCTGGGTCATATTTTCATGAGCACGCTCCATGCAGCAAGCTGAACTCTTTTGCTACTCTTCAAAAATACCCCTCCCTGTAGTGGGATACAGAAACTTGCTTGGGCACAGCAAGGAACAAGGAGTGTTCTGAATGTCATCCTGCCTTTAGTGGAAAGTCCGTAATGAAGTGGGTGAAGTGAGCAGATTAATTAGTTGATTCTGTTTTGAATTTGCACTTTTTCTTGGTCATGCCTTGTCCCCAGCTCTCTAGTCCCTGTCTGGGTTTTCTAAAGGAGTCCAATTACTCGGCTTGTGTGTTGATAGAACCTTTCCCCTCTCACCGTGTTTGTCCTTTCTGTTTAGATTGTAAGCTATTTGGAGGAAGGACTGTTTGCTTCTCCACACTTTGTATAGCACCTAATGTAATATCATGAGGGCCTGAAACTAGGGTTACCATACCTCGTTTTTTCCCGGATATGTCCTCCTTTTCACTTATTAAATCTCCGTCTGGCCAGGATTTTTAAATAGCTGAAACTGTCCAGCATTTTTACCTGCAAAGGGGATCGGGGAGGGGGCGGTGGCACATGACTGTCACTCAGATTGAAAGTTTGGAGCCGCACACCTGGACATTAACAGCCGCTCTGCGCACACGCCCCAGTGCCTGGAGGGAAAAGTGTGTGGCTGCAGCGGCGGCAACTCTGGTGAAATCCAGGGCAGGTCTGATGGGGGGAGGGTTGGCTCCTCTGACGGAGTCACCGCATTACCCTCCACCCCGCTAGGTTATGTCCATGGCTCAGGGGAAGGGGAAGGGTACTGGGTTAGGGCAGGGAACTGGGTGTTAAAACTTCTGTCTTCTTCCCTTTCCTGTCAGTGGGCAGTGGGGCTGTTGGTTAGATTTGGGGGTTCTGGTCTCAGCTCTGTGAGGACTGTGGGAGCTGGTGCTTGGTGGGCGGGCAGGGGAAAGGAAGGGATTCTGGGAAGCAGGATTCCTGGGTTCCTATTCTAGCCATGCCACTTCTCCCCTTGGTGCCTTTAACTTCATGCCCCAGGTTGGGCCCCAGCCAGCAGCCTCCCTGGCCCTCCACTCTCTCCTTCTGGCCCTACAGCAGCCTGGGCTGCCAGCTAGTTGGCAGTACTGCTGGAGCCCGTGCTGCTGTGCATCTTGGAGTGGTGCAGCGGGGAAGCGGAAGCCCGGCATGTGGTGTCTCCTCGCACTATGAGAAGCCAGTAGGGGAAGCAGCAGCCCCAGCAGCAGCAAGGTGGTTGCCAAAGCCCCAATCTTGGCATGCGCGGGGACGAGTTTGTCAGCTCCTGAGCCCAGCCTCCTGTGTGAGTGGAGCAGCTGCTGCTGCAGCAGCCCCAGCAGGCACCAGGTGTCCTCTTTTTTGAATGTTCAAATATGGTCACCCTACTGAAACATAAGCCCAGGTGAGAAACTTTTGAATGTTCAAATATGGAAACCCTACTAAAACATAAGCCCATAACTGACAGCACGGTAGAGATCAAACCCCCATGTCCAAAGTAATGGGTGGCATCTAAATAACATCAGAGGATAGAAACCAGATACATCAGGAGCTAAGTTCCCTGTAAGTTGTGCACCTGTGCAGCTGCACAGCTCTTTTCTGAGCCCCACTCAGAGGGTCAAAGCTCCCATGCAGGAAGGGAGCTCAGCTGAACGGCAGGGGGTGGGGCGTCTTTAAGCAGCAGCTAAATGCTGTATGCTTAAATTCAGGAGTTCCCAGAGTAGGTAAGCACGTGAGATAAGGGCTATGGCTACACTGTAGCCTTCTTCAGGAAAAGCTTATGCAAAAGAAGCACGGCCTGAAAAAATGAGGAAGAATGGCTCCTGCGCAAGAGGGACGTTTTGTGTAAAAAGGAGCCATCTACACAGCTCTTTTTTTGCGCAAAAGCCTCTTGTGCAAAAGCGGCTGCTAATTAATTATGCAAATGAAGCTTTTCCGGAAGAAGGCTACAGTGGTGCTATAGCCAAGGAGAGAATAAGTGGCTGTGGGGGGAGTGAGTGAGTAATTAATTGGCTTGGGGGGAAGTCAGAGGGGAGGAGAGTTTGGAGAGTCTGGTCTACGCAAGGAGAGACAAGCAGAGGGAGAAACCCAGTACTCTCCTCAACCCTCCTGAGCTAGGAATGGAGGTAAGGGGCTGACTACATAGGGTAGGTGGGGGAAAGAGAGGGTGGGTGGGAGCTGGCATTAGGGGAGGGGAGGGGAGGGGAGGAGTTTTCTTATGCTATGTCCTGAGGTGAGGTGGGGAAGATGTGGATAATTTGTTAGTAGTGTGTCCTGACTCTCAGCTAGTCTACTGGTGCCTGCTAGTCTGAGAAGCAGATTTTATCCTAGGCCCCAGCTGGGCTGGGGGCAGTAAATTACACAGGGGTAGGTGAGGGAAAGGGGGTGGGTGGGTGCTAACATCTGTGCAGTGAGGTGGAGGCAGGGGGCAGTTTGTATGGGATGTCCTCCTGACTCACCTACTCTTCTCTGTCTGGCTGGGTTGCAAGGGTGCTGTTTTAAATGCAAATTGCCTTTTCTTATATGGACAACACTAGGTACCTACAATAAAAAGGAGTGCGGAGGGCAAAGCAGGCTGCATGGGGTGGGTGTTTGCCAGGACACTTGCATGATTATGTTTCAAACAAAGTTTACAAAGGTGTTAATGGTTCAAGGAAAGAAAGAAAAAGATTCTTTTAACCAGATTTTTGTAGTGTTGCAGATATCTAAAACTCTGATCGTAATGATTTTTAAAAATTCTGTGTTACTAATTAATGCATGGTATATTGTATTGCATTAAGGCTAGACCTTTGATTCGCAGTAGAGTTCTGGCTCTTATAAGTCAGAAATAGCAAGTAGTAGGTGTGATGCTAGTTGTTTTGTAGGCTGAAACCTTATTTGCAATCTCTTTGAAACATGCATCTGTCTACAAACCCTTAAGCCATGTGTTAATTTGTTCTGGGGCATCAACTCTTGGAGTTGGTGATACACACAAGGTGAAAGTTTCAAACTAGGAGAACATTTATCTGTTTTTACAGCATGGATCCTAAACATTCCCCAGAGAAACTGACTCTGTACAAGCCTTAGCGAATGCCTTTTACTCTTCTTTCCAGTGTCAGTAAATATTGTATGAGTCATGCTCTCCTTGCAAATACTGTTTCTACTTGGCTCATAGATTTGTTTAGCATCTTAAAGCTGAGCTATGTGTGGCTAATATGCAATATTGGTGTTGCACATAAGAAATTTCAACCCACCCAAAAGAAAACTCAACCCGCCCAAGGATAGAAAATGTTAGAGGGAACAGTGGTCAGGAGTAAAGTGTAACTTGCTTGTATCTATGTATAATAATGTACCCCAAGGGAGTTGTCTCTACCCGACCTAGGGAGCAGTGGTGCAACCCTGTCACTGACTGAGTTGAGTACATTCTCTCAAGCACACATGTATTAGCCTAACTGGAGACATCTGATCTGGGGAAGCTAGGATCCTGCTTTGTTTTCAGTAAACCTGCCCGGGTACCTTCGATGCTTATCTGATATTGTGATATTTGGGGGCTCTCTCAGAGTCTGCTGTGTTGGCTACTTACACAAAGGTAGCACACCACACAGAGGGGACACATATACAGCCAAAAAGATAACATCATTGGATAGATCTAGAGACCCATCAGGACACCACACTGGTGACCTCTGGCAACCACACTTACCACAATGGTGCCACGTTCCTGGCTGGTCCCTAGGCTTACTACCATCATAGTTTATCTATAATCACAGGGGCTCATGAATATTTTTTCCCCATGTTTGGATTCAGTTAATTACAGTAACTTACCCTGGAGATCAGGTATGTATTAGCCTCAGCATATGTACTGTGCGTGTGTTGGGCTCAGCTCAGTTCCATTCTTCAGTCAATATCCAGCATACTCAAAGAAGTCATTGTGAGATAACTTCCCTCATTCTTGTAATTAACATTCTACTCCTTTTTATTGTAGGTACCTGGTGTTGTCCACATAAGAAAAGGCAATTTGCATTATAAAACAGCAGTGTCTGTTCTGATTAAGAACAACATTCCTCCCCAATACTGTTTCCATGAATATTTAAATTAATTAAACCCAGCAAAGATTTTATTTCACCCTAATGACTTATAAATGTGTCTTCTTATGCCTGTGTAAATGAGTGAAACGCGACAGACGCAGTTCTTAATACACCTAATTAGTAAAATGATGCACACTGAGAGATAGGGGAACGCATTATCATCTTTAGGAGCCTTTCATGTCTGAGCTATTGTTAGCTAGCTTGTACCTTTCAAAGTGCTGTTTGTGTGTGGGATTTTTCTCCTATCTGCTTTACCGTTAAATTTATTTAGACTCTACTTCAATGCTAAAAGCCCTCAGTTCTGAGGGAATTGTCCTAATAAAACAATGCAGTATGTTACAAAGGATATCTGACACACTTCATGAAATGTGTGTTAGAGTAATCCTGAGACCAAAACAGGTTATAAAGACCCATTTCTTCTATACATTACTAAAAATCACTCAGCGGCTATCTGTACTTCTGCTCCAATGTGCTTTGAGAGGAATATGTAAGGAAAACTGGAAAGAGATCAGACATACTGGAGAGTCCTAGGGTTCCCAGAGTGCAGTGGTTTATAAACATCAGGAGTGGGGAAATATACTTGTGTATTTTACCGGACAGCAATTCCTATTGTAATGAACTGGATAGAATTGTTCTTCTGTATCCTAGACCCTGTTCTGCTGATGAGCCCCTGATTCAGGAAATACCTTAAGCACATGCATCAATCCCATCGATTCTAGCTTTTGCTCATGCCCTGGGTTTTATGCTTGTTAAAGGCCTAGATGGCAAACTGGGTAACTTAAACATCTACACCAAGACTGCCTGATTAGTAAGTGACTTTGTATCAGGATTTTTGAACACATGACTGGAGAAACCTTGGGACAGTGCTAGGCACATGTGTTGTGAAAATCGGCTCTTTCTGTGTCTCACATTGGTCACCCCAAAATTAGTGCTAGCTCAATCATTGGTTGCTTTTGAAAAACTTGGCACTGCTCTCTGATTTGCATTAAATGAGCAAAAGCCTCTGGTGCCCACTACCTCAAAGCCAGGTCACTATCATGCAGGTAAGGATCAGATGTGGAGCTTGTATTTATAGAGATAGCCCTATTGAAGTCTAAGGGACCACCGTTCCAGAGTTATGAATGTTAGTGGGATTACACTAGCCCCAACAGAGAGCAGGCCCCCATTGTACTAGGCATTGTACATAGTCGTGGTAAGATTGTCTTTTCCTTAAAGAGCTTTGCACTCTAAATTGATAAGGCCCACAAAGGAAGGATTATTATCCCCATTTGACTGATGGCAACCCAAGACACAGGTAGAGTGATGTGCACAATCTGCTAGGGAAAAAAAATCTGAGTCAGAGGTGGGAATTGAACCCAGCTCTCATGGGCCTACAAGTGGTTGCATTAGCCACAAGCTCATTCTTACTCCCTTTAGAACTGTTACTTAGTTTGTAAGGGGACTCCTTCTTAAATGGACTTCATCCAAGGGGCAGGAAACCCACTCTGACTGATGGAATTCTAGACCTCCAGGACCGTGTTTGCCCACATGTTTGCAAGCCTTGCAGGATGTAATGGCTGTTTGCATGCACAAATGTGTGATGTGCACCAGCAATAGGAATCTGGTTTTATTTCGTTTGCTCTGAAGCACCGGCACTAAAAATTCTAGGTTTGCACTTGGTCCTTGGATATGCTTACAGAGGAATTGAGTCATATACAAAGGGGGAGAACTGGGCAGGTGAATCAGCCTGATACGTTCTAAATTCACAAGTGTTCTCAGGTTGTAATAACATGATTTTTCACTTCTGGAAAACATTATGTGGGGGGAAAGATACAATTGTGTCCTAAGCGAGTTGGTCTCGATTCAATTTAAATCCAGCTATGAGTGGTAAATTGATGTGTAAGGAGGTGAGTCAAGTGCTACAGAATGAGCTGCAGATGTGTTGCAATTCTAATTTATTTTTAAGACTCCCTAATGGAATAAAGTACACAGGAGGGATATAAATAGGTGGGTCAGTAACAAGAAGGCGATGGGATATAGACTTAACTGAACCCCGTGTCCCTGTGATGTGAGAACTGAAACTGGGGAAGCCTATTAGAGAGATGCAAACATCTGATAGGTGATCCCCTGGGTAAATCACTGAAGGGAGTGAGGAAAGCAATTTTCTATTATCAGCTGAAATCAGGAGATCTGGAATCCTCCCCTTCCCCCATAGCTGCAACTGAAGTAGCTGTATGACTTGGGGTGAACTGTTTGATCTCTCGTTTCCCCATCTGTAAAATATGTTGCCCCTTCTTCCACCCCTTCTGAGACCGTCATCACCCCTCTGCTAAGCATGAGTAGGATTCTGAGGCCAAGTAGGGCAGCTTCCCGGGGGGGGGATGCATTCCAGAACTGCCTTTGCAACACACTTAGCTTGAGTTAGCAACTCAATCCCACTGCACTCAAGCTAAACCGGGGTGAGTATGACCACACTCCAGAACAATGCTGCAGTATGCACAGACTGACGGGATTGGCAGAGTGATGGGAATAGTTGCTGGTTTGTTGTTACAATCAAACCGTTGCTGTGATCCCCCCGGCATTACCACCTCCAGATTCAGCTCCACTCAAGCTTCAGTCCTCCACTGAGGTCTGACGGGAGAGCTAGTTTGAGTTCATACCACCGCTTAACCCAAGCTAGAGTTCTCTGTGTGAGAATGGGAGTCAGGTCGTCGATAACACTTGTGTTAGAACTCAGGCAAAGTTGCTGTGAAGACAGACTCAAAGGCTACGTCTACACTACAGGGTTTTTGCGCAAAAACCCACGGAGCATCCACACCTCGAGTGCGGTTTTGGGCAAGAAAATTTACAGTAGAACAGCAGAACAGAGGGCTTTTTGCAGTGTAGGTATACCTTTTTCTACGAGGAATAACTCCTTTTTGTGCAAGAGTTCTTGCGCAAAAAGGTGTGTGTGGACGATCAACAGGGGTTTCTTGCGCAAAAAGAGCCTATTAGAAAAAGTACAGGTGCTCTGATGGCCATTCTGTGAATGGCCATCAGAGCTTTCTTGCTGCGCAAGAGTGTCCATGCAGTGTGGACGCTCTCTTGTGCAAAAGCACATCACTTTTGCGATGCGCTTTTGTAGTGTGGACGCGCTTTTGCACAAGAAGTTTTTGCGGAAGATCTCTTCCGCAAAAAGCTTCTTGTGCAAAAAGCCTGCAGTGTAGAGGTAGCCTTTAAAGTGTAACTTGCTTTATTTACACACATGTGCTAGTCATAGAATGGGGGCAATGACAACAGCATGAGGGGAAGAATAGAAAAAGGGGAAAGATCATAGAATGATAGAACTCTAGAACTGGAAGGGACCTCGAGAGGTCATCAAGTCCAGTCCCCTGCCTTCACGGCAGGACCAACCACCGTCTGTATCATCCCTATAGGTGTCTGTCTAACCTGCTTTTAAATATCTCCAGTGATGGAGATCCCACAATCTCCCTAGGCAATTTCTTCCAGTGTTTAACTACCTTGACAGTTAGGAAGTTTTTCCTGATGTCCAACCTAAACATCCCTTGCTGCAGTTTAAGCCCCTTACTTCTTGTGCTATCATCAGAAGCCAAGGAGAACAATTCCCCCTCCCCCCCACCTTTTCCAGATGACACCCTTTTAGGCTATGTCTAGACTACAGGCTTTTGGAAGAAACTTTTTTCTGAATTCACACTGCAAAAGTGCATTGAAAAAGTGATCTGCTTTTTTGAAAGAGAGCATCCAGACTGAATGGACGCGCTCTCGTATGTAAGCTGTGATTGCTATGAATGGAATGGCCACCAGGGCACCTGTGCTTTTTCCTCTTTCTTCTTCTTCCAAAAGAACTCCCCTTCCCCCATCCACACACACCTTTTTGCAAAAGAGCTCTTTCGCAAAAAGGCTTCCTCCTCGTAGAAAGAGGTTTACCAATGCTGGAAAAAAACCTCTGTTCTTTTGATTTTCTTGCAGAAGCATGCAATTACAATGTGGACGTTCCTCAAGTTTTGTTAAAAAAAATGGCCATTTTTCCGACAAAACTCTGTAGCGTAGACATACCCTTAGATACCTGAAAACTGCTATTATGTCTCCTCTTAGTCTTCTCTTTTTCAAACTAAACAAGCCCAATTCCTTCGGCCTTGCCTCATAGCTCATGTTCTCGACCTTTAATCATTTTTGCTGCTCTTCTCTGGACCTTCTCCAATTTCTCCACATCTTTCTTGAAATGTAGTGCCCAGAACTGGACACAACACTCTAGTTAAGGCCTAATCAGCACAGAGCAGAGTGGAAGAATGACTTCTCGTGTCTTGCTCACAACACTCCTGTTAATGCATCCCAGAATGATGTTTGCTTTTTTTGCAAGTGTCACACTGTTGACTCATATTTAGCTTGTGGCCCACTGTGACCCCTAGATCCCTTTCAGCGGTATGCCTTCCTAGACAGTCACTTCCGATTGAGTGTCAGATCACTCTTCAATTGGGTCCTTAAGATGGCCTGGCTGGGTCCTGACAATGGAGATGTGAGATGAGATATGGAATTTTCTGGTTACCGTGGATTCTCCCAGAAGTAAACTGCCTACATCCCTGTGGGGAAAGGGGGGGAGGGTAGCAGTGTGGGGAGACCTGCTGGAGAAGTGGTTTGCCCCAAGAGGAGATGAAGAATAATTTTGACTTTAGATTTGTTAGGGCTTCCATTTGTTGCTTTGGAAGGGGTGTGCATTTTATGTGACTTGGCTGCAGTTATGCAAGAGGCAGATGGCCAGCAGGAGGCACCAGGGACGATGACCCCTTGCAGCAACCTACCTTGACACAAGGTGAGGGCCCCACATTGCACAGCTGTATAGAGATGGCCTATTCCGGTAAGTGCACAGACACTGAAACTATTCACTCCTTCCATTCCCAGCTGAGGTCAATCTGCGTAATTCCACCAATTTTAATGCAGCTACGCTGATTTACACCAATGGACAATGTGGCTCATAAAATGGAATAGTGACTGTGAATGTTTCTATCATTTATTTTTTAAACTTGCACTATAGAATTATCTATTGAATCCTATAGGCATGCTCAAAATCCTACAGATGTGCAATTACTTTCTATTAAATCCTATAGGGACTTTTCATAAAGGCTCATTGGTTGCTAGAACGCCTTGTAAGACATAGGGCAACATTTCATGGTTTAAATTTCATAGTCAGTGAGGCCTAATGTGGCATATCTGCCTGCTATGAGGCATTAGTTCATGGCACAAGGATAAGGGTTGGGGGTAATTTCAAAGGAAATATTAAACAGTTAACATCTTTCTGCTAATGTGATTACACGTATCTTTTAATAACAGTCAAAGACTCATTGCAGTCTACTGAATATTGCAAATTAGCACGTTAAGTGGATAAACATGACCAAAAATAAAACCCAAGGATGTTGCATTATAAAATATATTCTGGTTATTTGTTTTGACACGTGTAGCTTAATTTTCCTCAAAGGGCAATGTCTCCAGCCTCTACTCGCGTTAGCTGCCTCGCTGACTCGAGTGGATTATCCTACAGGCTGCTCCCCCCACTAAAGAAGTGCTTTTATCGGTCTGTGATGGGGGGCACCAGAGTATTTAGTTGGGACCGCGCGTGTGAGTAACTATTTGCTGATGGGGGCAAAGAGTTCATGATATTGCACATATTGGGCCAGAGCATGTCCCTAGGAGGAGCACTGCCAGCAGATCTAGCGAAATGATTGTTCCCCTTTATTCAGCACTGGTGAGGCCACATCTGGAGTATTGTGTCCAGTTCTGGGCCCCCCACTACAGAAAAGATGTGGATGTGTAACCCACACACCTAGTGTGGCTCACTGTCCATGCAGTGGCATCTAGACCACAGCAACAGCTAAGATCAAGAGACCTCTACAGCATGGGCTGGGAGCCAGCTGGCTTTCAGCTCAGAGGGTAGAGGCTCCTATACTAAACTTCAGAGGTCTCATTCAAATCCACCTGGTGGTGGTTACAGATGCACTGGAGAAAGTCCAGTGGAGGGCAGCCAAAATGATTTGGGGACTGGAGGACATGACTTAGGAGAGGCTGAAGGATTTTGGCTTATTTAGTCTACAGAAGAGAAAAATGAAGGAGGATTTGATAGCAGCCTTTAACTACCTGAAGGGGGCCTCCAAAGAGGATGGAGAGAGGCTGTTCTCAATGGTGACAGATGGCAGAATGAGGAGCAATGGTCTCAAGTTGCAGTGAGGCAGGTCTAGGTTGGATATTAGGAAAAACTATTTTACTAGGAGGGTGGTAAAGCACTAGATGGGTTACCGAGATATGTTTTGGTATGTCCATCTCTAGATATTTGACAGAGCCTTAAGCTGGGATGATTTAGTTGGGATTGGCCCTGCTTTGGGCAGAGGGTTGGACTCGATTGCCTCCCGAGGTCTCTTCCAACCCTTGGATTCTATAATTCTAATGGGCAATTCCTCCTTTGTATTCCACCACTGGTTCTGGAAGGTGGAATTGGGGCAGTACCATGGTGTCTGTCTTATTTGTAGAGATCTCTATCCACAGCTTTTGCATAAACTTCTCATCGGGGGGTGTATTGTAGACATTTGAGTTTGGTTAGACCCTGATCCAAAGCCCATTAAGTTAATACAGAGACTTCCACTTCATTGTGCTTTGGCTCAGGCCTTTCTCCACATTGTGCTCTCTTTGGGGAGAATTAGCCCTAAGGGTCCACTCCTATAAAGGCTTCTGACCAAGCCTAATGTGTTACAGAACAATTTACCTGGCCAGATCTTCCGCTGGTGTAAGTAGGCCTCACTGCAGTTTACCCCAACTGCCGACCTGGTCCACTGATTCTTACCAGCATGTTATACCCTAACATCTCATAAGAGTTGTTTCTTGGTAGGTCTATGACTCACTCCTGAAGGCATCTCAAAGCATTGCCACGCCAGGTATTATTAGCATCTTTCCTTGGATTCAGAGGAAAAGATTTTTTCCCTTTAATGAGAAACAATATGAAATATTATGCCAAGTTAAGAGGCTGAAATAAATATCTGCAGTCATGTCTAGAAAGTGAAAGACTGACCTGAGAAGGAGCTGTTGTATATGGGGTTTGCGCTGATAACCAAGCACCACCACATCTATAAAAGATTAGGCTTTGTTCATGCAAAGTCGTTCAGGGCTCCGTTATGGAATTTTTATGCAGAGAACACTTCAGCAGAGTTTGAATTCTCTTAGGAGAGCTACAACACTTGGTGTTTATGATGATGCATCTGTTATGAGTGGCAGCTGTTTGGGAGAACAGAGAAATCTACTGAAGGAAAAAGCAGTGTTCTGCTACTCCCCTTTTTACCTCCTTTCACTGTGCACGCTATCTACACAGACTGTTGTGCATATGATAGGGATCTTGGGTTTAGTAAACAGCTCTAACTCTTTATCAGCTCTGAAAGATTTGTTGGCCTCTTGTGTAACCGGTGCTGCATATTCTCCTCCTTAACATCTGGAGTTGGCATACAGCACTCGGTTTAAAGACTGCAGTTTGCTTCTTATCAGAGAATGAATAGGCATTATCCTCCCTTACTCAGTCATGACAAAAGTAACTTACCTACTATGTGAAGATCAGAATGCGATAACATTGTCAGAACGATGAATACATCTTTTGCTTCTCTCTGGTAGAAAAGATCTTATATGGGGCTACATAAAACCTTTTTGCAGCATGTTTCAGAGGGGTAACCCTGTTTAGTTAGTTTCAGGAGGTAGTTTTTAAGGTGCCACAGGACTCCTCATGAGTTTTGCAGCATGTTACATGTGAGGGTTTTACTATGGATTGTCTCATAGCTGCAAAATCTTGAGCTAAATTTAGATGATGCTGAGAAGGGAAGGAAGAGGTACCTAAGGTTGAGACTTCCAAAACTCATCCATAGGATTTAGTCACATGATGCCCACTGACATGAATGGGATTTATGTGGCTATGTATCCTTTAGCCAGTTGTGGAAATCTCTGCATATTTGTCTTGCTCTGATTTGCGTTTTGAGAAGAGAAATAGGACTAGAAATCAGTCGAGAAGTAATTCAGACACACCGCATTGAGACCACAAGTGTGCGTGACGTGTCCGTTATGGATACTGAGAATATGTTCTATCTGGGGAGCTCAGCAATAGAAGATGGTTGATTGCGAGATGGCTCTGTACTACCTATGATATCTCTTATTATGTCAGTGTAGCTATGCAATAGTCTGATTCTCTGGAATGATGCAAATTTTTCAGGCCGTGATTATTTGGTACAATGTATTGGTACAATTGATTATTTGGTACAATGTATTTGGAGCCAGTCCTGGCTAGTATGATCAGATGAATGCTGGATTATGGCACATAGAATTATTCCTCAACTAGGTTTTTGGCAAGTGAGATCCGCAGTAATTTTGCTTCATGCTTCACATCAAACCTTATCAAACCACTTTACCTAAATACATAACTACCGAGGATAAACAGAAGCACTTGAAGATGCTTCTCTCCTCAGTTCTTCCGGGGGTGTTCAGCATGTGTCTGCAATCCCTACACAGACTGAGAGGGCTAGTCAGTCTGGGTAAAAGTTGTACAATCTGGTCCAATGTGAGTTTAATTTGTCTTCATTTGGATGTGTCAGTTCATGAATGCCTGCTTCATTTGGGGTCACATCTTGTTTGCTGTTCACAAAATGTAGTTCTCATGAGGACGGTTGTCCTTGGGTCAAAGGGCTGTTGACTGATCATAAGCGCCTTTCATAGGTTTGGTTAGTAGTTAAAATCTACTTGCGGACTCATAGGCTATATCTACACTATAGGTTTTTTGTGCAAAACCTGCCATTTTTTCGCGCAAAAACCCGTGGAGCGTCCACACCTCAAGCGCATTTTTGCACAAGAAAATCTACAGTCAACTGACAGAACAGAGGGCTTTTTGAGGTGTAGGTATACCTCCTTCTATGAGGCATAACTCCTTCGAGTTCTTGCGCAAAAAGGTGTGTGTGGAGACTCAACAGGGGTTTCTTGCGAAAAAGAGCCTATCAGAAAAAGTACAGGTGCTCTGATGGCCATTCTGCACTACCTTATTTATCTTTGTCAGCTTTTGCTTTCATTTCTTGGTAAGGGCATTTTACTCTTCTTTTGCACTTTATGTATAGGAAGGAGATTAATATTTTCCCAGCTGCTGCTATTTCAGTAATAAAAAGTGGGCTTAACAAAGACCAGGTAGCTGCTGTACAGGTGCACTGGCAGAAATACAAATATTATTTGGATTGATAATGTATCGGTTCCTTTCAGGTGGAAGACACAGGTCAATTTACCATTCTCATGCCATTAGTTCATTAGAAGTTAACTGATTTGTGAGATTATTTATCTCAGCTTTCTTTTCGGTTCCCTTCTTCAAACTAAACTTTTCTTTGTTCGTAGTGAATTTCTTCCTCATGCAGTGTCGGCAAGAGACAATCCCACTATTGCCAAATCTCACAGTATCTTGGTGTTTTCCTTTAAAGACCTGGAGTGATATGAATATGTGAGAATATCAGATCATCTGAAGAAGTGGGCTGTGCCCACAAAAGCTCATGATACCATCTACATGTTTTGTTAGTCTATAAAGTGCTACAGGACTATTTGTTGTTTTTTAAGCTTTTTTAATGGAAGTTTCTAACTCTCGTGATATGAGGGGGGAGGCTTGGAAATGTGAGCTGAATGCCCTCTGAAGATTCAAAAACCTGAAAGCAAATAAAAAGAACTCAGAATGTGATATTTATCATTTTAATGTCAATCTTATTATATTTGGGGGGCCTAGTTTATGATTCCTGAATGCTTGGGGTTGGTAGATCTACAGTCTCGGTAGATCTATTGCTCCTTAAGCCAATACAGCACAAACACTGACAGGCCACGCTTTGTCACTCGAGTCTTGAATTACTGCTCCCCCGTGGTGGTGCTGCTGTTCCTATTTATTTGTTTCATGGTTGCACCTAGGGATATGTCTAGGCTGCAACTCAAGTGCAGCTGTGCCACTGTAGTACAGACACTAATTACAGTGACAGAAGAGAGTCTTCCATTGATGCAGTAAATCAGCCTCTCTGAGAAGGCAGTAGCTAGGGGTGTGTCTAGACTACACCTCTCTGCCGACACAGAGATGTAGATTAGGCACATCGAAATTGCTACTGAAGCGGGGATTTAAATATCCTGCGCTTCATTAGCATAAAAATGGCCACTGCTTTTTTCTGCATGGAGCTTTGTCGGAGAAAAGCGGCAGTCTAGAGGCTGATCTTTCGAAAAATGAAGCCTTTTTCGAAAGATCCTGTAAACCTCAGGGGATATTTAAATCCCCGCTTCATTAGCAATTTCGATGTGACTAATCTATCTCTGTGTCGGCAGAGAAGTGTAGTCTAGACACACCCTAGGTCAGTGGTCACCAACCAGTAGATCAGGATCTACCAGTAGATCTTGGAGCCTCTGACAGGTGATCCTGACTGGTTTGGCTGGGAGGCCATCAAGTGCCAGCACTTCAGCTGTCCCTTCCCACACTGCCCTGCTGCTCTTGCTAGAGGCTCAGAGCTGCTCCCTGGGAGCCTCCTGCTTGTTGTGCAGGGTGGGGGAGGCAGAGGCAGGGGGCTGGGAATGGTGATGTCACTCTCCTGTATCCCATCTTCACAGAATGAGGAGGGAGAAGCCTCAGTGAAGGGGTGGGGCAGGGCCTTGGAAAAGAGGTGAGGCAGGGTAATTGGGGTTTGAGGTGGATCCTGGACTGACTTAAACACAAAAAGTGATCTTGTGCTTAAAAAGGTTGGAGACCACTGCCCTAGGTGAGCAGATGAATCCCACACCTTGTGGTGACATCAGTGGAGCTATACAGATTTACACTAGCTAAGGATCTGGCTCATTTGAAGGGCAGCTCATGCTCTTGTTGGCATAGAAATAAAAGGAAAGCAAGCAAATCACTGATACTCAGAGGAACATGGGTTATGGGGAGGACCCTAAACAGGACCTAATAAAAACAACCCATCCTCTGCATCTCATCCATGCTTTCCACAGCACTCTCTATAACCACAATGTTCTCCCTTCACTCCCTGTCAGCTACATTTTGGGGTTTTTTTTAATGTAATAGGTGATCACGCCGTTTACTATGTGGCTCCAATCCAGCAATTGGAAGTACATTATGTGCTATAGCACTATCCCCAGACAACCCGCGGGGCGATTAGTTCACATGCAATTATCTCCACAGCACTGCCTCTCTCTCCTCTTTGTGGGTCAGAACAGGCAGCATTCAGCAACTGCTAATGTCCTTAAAGTGACATGGCGAGAGAGATTTTTGCAAATAGGCGTATTAATGGCAGGGCGAGGCAGCTCCCTGTGGGAAGCAATGACCTCACAATTAAACCAGTGAGGGGCTTGCGCTTCATTGTGGAGTGGTCACAGTTTATGGGATTATTTATATACATTTATATTGTGTATGTATTAAAAAGGACCTGGCCAAGGCTTCTGGTACCTCTGGCATGTGATTGCTATTGATATTTGTATTGTAGTATCACCTAAGAGCTCTACTCATGGACCAGGACCCTGGTACTAGGTGCTGTACAAACACAGGGCCCTGGTGCTAGGTGCTGTGACCCTGTGTGCTTGGGGTAGCCCTCACTGGAAATGCCAACGTCAGGGTGCAAAAAGGGGAAAAGATACTCCCAAGACTGGTGAGTAACATTTAAATTAAATCCCCCAACCAATCACAAACTGTGCTTCTGATCAAGAAGCAACACACACATACACACACACACACACACACACACTAATTACATTTTTTCTGGCTCCTAATCAACACCTACGTCTAGTACAGTGAGAAGTAATTTTATAACTCTGCTAACATATGCAAAATATTCTTCTGACCATAAAGGGTCAGCCACATTACCAGGTCGATATGAGTTTGGATCTTACCCAACATACCATGCTGCCAACCAATCCTTTAGCATCTAAAACTAAAGATTTATTACAAAGAAAAAGGAGAACAAGAGGAGTTTGTTGAATGAGAAAGCAGTCACATCCATATGAAGATTTCCAAGTCCATATATCAGGTTCTTAGCAGTATTGGCCAGTTTGTCAGCTTGAAATTCCTTTGGAACTCATCCAGAGCTCGTTGGATGGGTCATTCAGTCCTTTGCTAAGAGCTTCAGTTCGTAGCAAAGTTTTCCAGAGGTAAGAAGCGAGGCTACATCTACACTACGAGTTTTCTCGGCAAAAAATATGCTAATGAGGAATTCATGTGCATGAGTTGTAATCTCATTTGCGTATTTTCTGCCGATCTTTTTTTGCGCTAAGGGTTTTTGCACAAAAACAAGCAGTGTGGACTTTTTTTTGGTCCAAAAACTCCTTTTTCCGCAAGATCCTTATGCCCCAAAAAAGGAGGTATACCAATCTTGCGGAAAAAGGGGGTTTTGCCAAAAAGAAAACGTCCACACGGCTTGTTTTTGCGCAAAAACCCCTAGCACAAAAACAGATCTGCAGAAAATACGCAAATGATATTGCAACTCATGCAAATGAGTCCCTCATTATCATATTTTTTGCCAAGAAAACTTGTAGTATAGACATAGCCCAAGACAAGAAGCAGGACTGAAGACAAAATGGAAATGATGCAGCTGCCCTTTGCGTGTCTGGTATTCCTTTGTTCCAGACACCATGGAAGACCTTTGACATCTCTCTGCAGGCATGCTCCTTCATGCCTTGCTAAGTCTTAAGGTGTAGTCTGCTTGCCCTGTCAATGATTCATTGTATAGTTGATGTCCCTTGATGGGCTATCAAGCAGGCCCAGTGCTGTAGGGGACCTGCCGGGGGAAGGGGGGAAGTCACCCAGAAACAGCACAAGTTTGGAAACAGAGACATTATACTTATCTAAAACTCATAATACCAAGGGGACACAAACATATAATCAAAATCATCTGATTTGGCAAATCCGAACATTTTCACAGATACGTTGCATACCGCTTCTTTGGTCAGAGTCCTTGCAATTTTATAATGTTGGTATAAGCACCATCGTAGTGTCTCCCAGATGACATACAGTGTGGCACCTTCCCCAAACAGCTACCACACCAAGCCTTTTGTCTGCGCACCCAGAAAAATTAAAACAAGTTAGCCAGAGGAATTAATTTAAAGTAGTTTAGTTTTTAAACAGCCTGTTCTGGATGCTCTTCTTTAAAATTGAAGTGGCCTGAATTTGGATTAAACTACAACGAATTAAGATCACTTTCTTTTTCTGAATAAAAGCACCCATAAAAACAGTTTACACCACCTTAAATTCAGAGCTGTGGTTAATTAAGATTAACATTCCGGAGTGTCCCCGTGTGGACACATCCTAAGTAAAAACTCCACCTGGAAACCACTAAAAAAGGAAAGGCAAATTTCCTCTGCCCATGTTTGATTGAGAAAGTTGGGGGACTCAAAAAGTGACATCAGGACATATTGGGCCAAGGAGCTATGGTACCATAATATATTCTGTCCAAAAAAAACAAAAGCAGGCACCACTTGTAGCTAGACTATTGTACATAATATGCAAATACATATGCATTTGGTCTCTACAGCTATGTCTACACTACGGGTTTTGCCAGAAGAGGCAATGCAAATGAAGCACTGATTAGCATTTTCTCACACTTCATTTGCATAATCGCTTCTGATCTGTTTTTGCGCAAGGGGTTTTTGTGCAAAAACAAGCAGTATGGACGAGAGGCATAAGAGGCTCTTGCACAAAAAGGGGGTTTTGCACATAACGGAAATGTCCACACTGCTTGTTTTTGCACAAAACCCCCGTAAGCAAGACGAATCGGAAGAGATTATGCAAATGAAGCATGAGAAAATGCTAATCAGCTCTTCATTTGCATTGCCTGTTCCGGCAAAACCCATAGTGTAGACATAGCCTTAAAGAATCTCTCATCTAACTAAATACACCTGGGTGTGGTGCACTGTCCCATCTAGTGGTACCAAGACCCCTTATGAAGAGAATAATGAGCCTTAGCTATTAAGTAGTTCACTTTTAGTTCATGAAGTGGAGGCTCTACACTGAGCTCCCAGAAGTCCTGGGTTTGATTCTGCCCACAGACGGTGTTACACAAACACATAGCAGGACCTCACCATCACATAGACAAGACAGCCAAAGGCTGGAAGGGGGCACAGAAGGGAAACTAGCCCAAGGTCACAGAGGAAATCGATAGCCGAGACAGGCATTAAAGCCCAGGCTCCTCTCTATTGCTCTGTCTACAGTGCCACATTGCAATCCTGTAACTTAAGGTCTCAGTAAATCTTCTAAGAAAAAACCTTTGACATAAGAGCTGAACAATTTGGCTACTCTAAAGCCTTCTGAGCTGAGCACTGGCTGCAAGTCAACAGCTTGAGTGCAATTCATTTTTCCTCTTTGAAATTGGACGTTCTATATAAACATATGGGCATCATCTATTCAAAAGGCAATGCCCAGATGATGGATCCTCCCTTTAGAGGAAATCATTTTGAGATGCTTTATAGCCCTGTTATGATGGTCCAGATATGTTTTTATACAGTGAGTGCAGTGGTGGGCTATAAAATAAAAAGTTGGTACATAAAACAAGGTTAAAAATACAACCTAAATTATTAAAGCTGTTTGTTTTCCCTGGTTGTAGCTATCTCTTCAAGCTTCTCTCTTAGAATTTAACTCTCCCCTCCCCGTTTAATTCAACCACCATCTTATTCCTTTTATGAATGACCCAAATAAAACAGCAACTTTGCCCTAAACACCACTTTCCCTGGGGTCTGAGCACACTGTCTGTGGGCTCCAGCGATATTGCTTTATGCTGTTAAGCAGGGTCAGGAAGGTTCAGAAATTGGATGAGACCTCCAGGGTATTGCAGAATGTGATTTTGGTGATTCAGTAAATGGCTTCCCTCTCCCCCCACCCCCTTGGGTGCTACTACAATATACATGATAAACATCAACTGAGAATGGGGCACCATTTTGCTAGTTACTGCCCAAACAGATTAATGCAGTCTCTGCCCCAAGAAGCTAACAATGTAATAGATTGTAATAACCTTTTAGGAGCCAGGGCTCAGGCAATGTCTCAGCATAGTGTTAGGAGGTATGCTGTGCTTCTGCTCCTCAGAAGAGAGGCTGTGTGGTATGCCAGCATGGCACTGGTTTGAGAGCAGGGCTCTGTTCCCCTCTCTGCCACTAACCTGCTGTTTGACCTTGGGAAAGTCATTTCGCCTCTGGCTTCTCAGCTTAGAAAATGTAAATAGATTGGGTCAAAGATCATTGCTTTCTACAGGGGGAAACGTCACCTGTTCTACTAGCACTGTTCTTATAGTCACATAATACCCAATTCTGGGATGACCATTTTCAGCCGACGATGAGCAGGATGGCCAAACGTCCTGACTTTGTAGGGATAACTCCCGATATTCAAGGCTTTGTCTTACATAGGGATTTATTATGCCACATCATTCCGATTCTTCACACTAGCTATCTGACCACCCTAAGTATAATTCTTTTGTTTGTTTGTTTGATTGTTTGTTTTTAATTTAGCATAAGACTCTTCCTGGCAGGCTCCTGGGAGCCCTGTATACGCTCCCTGGGAGGGCCTCTGGGCTCTTGGGAGGCTTGTGGCTGGGATATGGGTGCCTGCAACTGTGGAACTGGCAGCCATGCGGTGAGTTGCAGCTCCCAGGGACGGCGTCCTGCCACAAGCCCTGTCCCGGGTGTCTGTGGCTTTAAGAGCTGCCGGGGGACAGCAACTATGGAGTCATGATGAGTGTGGACAGAGTGGCCAGCAGGGCACCTGTGTTATTTTCAGGAGGCCTCTTTTTTCGACAGAACTCCTTCTTCCACGTCTTCACATGCCTTTTTCCGAAAAAGCATTTTTCCTTGTAGAATGAGGTCTACCGCTGTCGGAAAAAGCCGTCCGTTATTTCGACTTTCTGTCAAAATAACGCTATTGCAGTGTGGATGCAAGTATTGTTTTTCCGGAATAATAGCCGTTATTCCGGAAAAATGTGCAGTGTAGACGTACCCTTTGTGTCCAATGGTTGTCCAACTTTATAAAGAACTTTGAAATCTTGGGCAGAAAGTATTGCCTTAATAACAATATTAATGAATATATGATGTGAATCCAATTCCAGATGCCACCTCCTGAGGCCATGTTTAGTCCAGCACAGTTTTTGGCAGCAAACGTTCAATTGCAATCCAAAAAGGTGGCCGGCAAGCTGTTATGTCAAAAGTAGTCTGTGTTCCTCCCTCCACATCAAACTAGAAAGAAAAGAGGAAGACCCAGTGATTAGGACACTAGTGTGGGACATAGGAGATGTGGATTCAAGTCTCTTCTCTGTTATGTGTTTCCTGCATGACCCCACTGAAGACTCTTGTGTGCCTCAGTTACTCATCTGTAAAATGGGTGTAACAATACTGTACTTACCAGGGTATTGTGAGTAAAAATATATGGTAGATTCTGAGACCCTCAGTGTAGTACTGGAGGCCATATAAATACCTAAGATAGATGGAGCCAAATGCAGAAGTCCCTACATAACGGCAGATTGATTGATAACTAGACATTTGTGGCTCAGTCCTAGAGGTAACGTTGAGCTATTGAGTGAAGAAATGTGTGTAACAGCCGAGTGGTTAAAATACTCAATAAAACAATTCTGCTGATGTGAAAATTGCATGCAATGGGATAATTTTTCAATACTTACATCAGTGCTAATTGCTGGCTCCATATGTGGGGGTCAGCATGACGCATTCTTGCTGTTCCTGGGGGCAAAGTATCTTTTATCTCGCTGCAAAATGCCAGGCACGCCTCTGGCTCCGTATAACTAGCCAATAATAATTCTGATGAATCATGCGACAGATCCACCCTCCAATGGGTTCCTTATAGCATACCTTAGAAATGCTTTGGGCTTGCGGAGCACTGTGGGAACAGAAAATCTCAAAGTGCTGTACAAAGGCTATTTATTATTAGCATTCCAGATCAAAATCTGGTCAGAATTATTTTCCCCTGCAGAATATTTAGGGAGGGCTTTTCATCCCAAATTTGAGGGCAAACAACTGCAGAAATAAAACCACTTTCCAGTTTTTTGACAGAAAATGAAAATATCATTGAAGCAGACCCTTCTCATTGTGAAACATTTAGTCAAAACCCAAATTTTCCCCCTAAAATATGTCTGGATGGGCAATATGCTACCACTCACGTATTCCACCGCAGGCTACATCTACACTGCGCATTGTTGCTCAAGAAGATATGCAAATGAGCCGCAGCGATGAATATCGCCGTGCCTCATTTGCAGGGCTCAACAAAAATTGTAATCTACTCACCCGTGGCGAGTAGAGCGCGGCTGGTGAGCAGTGCTCATTTGCATACCTAATGAGCTTTCATTTTTGCAGAAGGGGCTTTTGCGCAAGAAAGAGCTGTCTACATACACTGCTCCTTCTTGCGCAAAAAAACCTCTCTTGCGCAGGAGCCATTCTGCCACTTATTTTCAGGAAGAACAGCTCCTGCGCAAGAGGTGTTCTTTTGTGCAGGAAGGAGCAGTGTAGACAGCTCCTTCTTGCACAAAAGCCCCTTCTGCAAAAATGGCAGCTCATCGCCGCGCCTCATTTGCATAACTTCTTGCACAACAATGCACAGTGTAGACGTAGACCTACTGAACAGGAATATTATCCCCACTTTTGGAATGGGGAAACAGAGGCAACGATACAGGAGCTTTGTATAAGCCTGTAGCAGCACCGATAACTAGAACCCTGGCCCTCCCAGCACTCTGCTCCAACCACGCTAGGGCATACTGGTGGCATTTCAGTGGCTCAGAAGTAGGCATTGGTGATGGTCTGTCACAGCCTGCTGTGTTGCAGGGTGGAGAACATTAGAACCACACCATACTGCATGTTGCCTTTATGGCAGCAGAGAAAGAGCAATAATTGTTGGGATCATATGTTGGAATGAGGAGAGATGGTGATGGGTAAACTTGTCCCCCATCATTGGGATGGACATTGGGCTGATGGCTTCCATGTCTCTGCCCATTGGAAGAAAGGAGATTCTTGGGATGCCATTTGGTGTCTACATTGTGATTCCACTTCTGCTACTGCAATAGGGAATCTTAAAATCATAGAAGACTAGAACTGAAAGGACCTCGAGAGGTCATTAAGTCCAATCTCCTGCCCTCACAGCAGGACCAAGCACCAGCTAGATAATCTCTGACAGATTCCTATCTAACCTGCTCTTACGTATCTCCAGAGATAGAGATTCCACAACCTCCCTAGGCAATTTATTCCTGTGTTTAAGCACCCTGACAGTTAGGAAGTTTTTCCTAATGTCCAACCTAAACCTCCCTTGCTGTAAGTGTGAAACTGATTGTTCCTTCCTAAGTGGAGTACTTTGCATTTGTCCTTATTAAACTTTATCCTATTTGCCTCAGTCCATTTCTCCAGTTTGTCCAGATCATTTTGAATTTTGACTCTATCTTGCAAACTACTTGCAACCCCTCTGAACTTGGTATCACCTGCAAACTTAACAAGCGTACTCTCTATGCCAATATCCAAATCGTTGATGAAGATATTGAACAGAACCAGTCCCAAAACTGACCCCTGCAGAACCCCTCTTGTTATGCCCTTCCATTAATAACTACTCTCCGAGAACGGTTATCCAGTCAGTTATGCACCCACCTTATAGTAGCCCCAAGATCTCGCTTGGAATAGGCAGAAGCCATCGAGGCTGTATGGGGCTTTGAATTGCCTTTATCAGCATGGAGGCTACATAAGATAGGAGTCACTTTAGTGAAATGCAGCATCCACAAAACAAAGGTAAGCTTGATTAGTTTGGAACATTTATTCATTGTGTGTCCCAACCCCAAGATTATTTTAAGAATGGTGGGTTTTTTTAATGATATAATATGAGTTTCATTATACTGTGTATTGATTGTGCCGGATGATTTATGTGTTCCCCAACATGAATTATGTCCCTAATAGCATCTCATAATTTTTTCTTTCTAACTAATCCACTACAGTCTAAGAGAAACAGAAAGAAGAATACCCTACATCACTCCTTAGTGTTTGCACCTATTATGACTGAAATGACTGAAATGCTGAAATTCACCACCGCGGGCTCTTGGTGTAAATGAGTGAATTGATTCAAATTAAATCCTAAATGGAGGTCAGAAACTTATGTTAGCATCTGGATTTGATTGGGTTTAGGCTTTGGAGGGGAAGTGGGTGACTCAAATTTTGATGCAGGTTCAATGGCACCAAAACCCTCTTAGCTGATTTCAAAGGATTTGATGTCAAAGGGTCTCCTGAGGTCTACTGACCTCACACGATTTTTACCCATTCTAAATGGAAGATATTCTACCACATCTGCTGCTTCATGGAATTCTTGTCATCTTGGCTCAAAATCTCAACAGAACATTTTTGGGAAAAAATGGCAACATTCAACCTATGACTAGAAAATTTGTCCTTTTCCAGTTTGTTGCCTCCATAGTGTTTGAAGTGTTTCAGATTCAAGATTGTAATTTTGATTTATTTCTAGGCATAGGTTCAATGAAAGGATTAAAATACTAATGAGGTTAGCTGTATAACTTCAATAGGTATAAATCTAGTTATGAGTTTCACATAGGGCTAAGAAGTTTAAGAAGGATTTTCCTCGATTCAGTTCTTGGCTCTCATGCCTTTCTTGGATAAACTTGGCCAAGTCACTTAACTTTACTTATTTCATTATCTCGTTAATGGGACTGACGATACTCCCCATCACTAACACTTTGTCTAGAATAGATTATAAGGTTTTCAGAGCAGTAACTCTCTCTTATTGTTTTGGGGACCATATTCTGCTATGCACTGAACAGTCTCAGTCGCTACTGGAAAAAAACTCCTGCTTAACACCAGTACAATTGATTCTTACTCTGTGCTTCCCATCTGGGTTTGGAACTGAAAGGGATGCAACCAAGGGAGCTGACTTTTTGGCGGGTCCCTGGGCAAGGTGGGGAGGGTAGCTTCTGGAAGGGACAGTATCTCGGACAGAAGGGGTAGGGCTGGGAGCTGCCAGCCCTCCACACCACATGGAGCATGGCATGCCCCACCACGCAGCTTTCAGAACCTCATGGAGGTGCCTCACAGTGCTCTGGTGGCAATTTAAAGGGGTCAGGGCACCAGCTGCCACAAAAGTGGTGGTGGCCAGAAGTCCCATGCCCCTGGGTAACTGCCTTCTTTGCTGCCCCTGTCCACAAGCCAGGATGCAGCAGCATGAGCTGCCATCTTCCTTCAGTATTTGCAAAATAATTAAAGTAACTCGTTACCACACATCCTGCCTGAATGGGAGTTTCCTGTCCTGTTTTGCAGGGGTCAGTTCAGACAGTGCACTGTAGGCTCCAAAGGGCATCCAAACATTAGGGTACATAGCCAAAGCCAGCCAACGCTTCCAAAGCTTTGGAGGCTTCCTCCACATCGTGTCTCCTTTTTCTCTTTAGATTCAGCAAGCAATTAGCAACAAGACAACATAGCTTGTTGGAGCACTGATAGAAGCCACCATGCACGTGTAGGACTCTTACACTGAATTTTACTTTCAAAGTAGCAAAGATAACTATTAGCAAACAATGAAAACAGACTTTATTTTTCCTGTGTTGTGGATGATAAATTTCTGGCCTTGATACTTTTAGCTTTCAGTTGTACTTATATCCCTACAACTCAGATCTGAAGTTGTTGTGTGCAGGGTGAACCTTAGAGTTCAGTGTAGTTCAGGGCTACTCAACTTTGGAAGCCCTGGGGGCCACACTGATACTCACATCACAAGCCGAGGGCTGCAACTTAAGTGTGGTTGCATAAACATGCAAATATATATGCAAATATATGCAAATAGCTTCTTTCACACTAACAGGCACGAATATAAAGATTAAGGCAAGACTACACACCACGAAGGCCTCATTTAAATCAGTTGTGCTGATATTAATAAAATGCAATATTTACCTGATTTCCACCCATATGACAGCACTTTTAACGAGCAATGACAGTCCAGGAATTTAACTACTAAAACGCATATCAACAGAAGACCATTATATTGACTACTTTTTTGTTTTGGCTCCCACACGCGGGCCCCAAACAAATGGGCAGGCCACATGCGGCCAATGGGCCACATGTTCAATAACCCTGGTGTAATTGGACAGCTTTGGAAAGAGGTGCAGTGTCCCCATGCGAGTAGGTCAAGAAAAGTGCACAATGTGTACAACAAGGTGAAAGATTCTTATTTAAAAATAATTTGGCCAAAGAACAACTCAGCATCTAGAAAAAATGAAGGGAATTTCAGTTAATGTGACAAGGCACTTTTAATGCCTGGGAGGAAGTGGAAAAAATAAAGAACTTTGGGGATTTTAATCTTGTTTGTCAAATAATGTATCACAGCTGTTTTCTTAAATCTCTGAGATAATCAGCATCCATAGCAAACAGAAGCCAGACTAAACATGAACAATAGCATCATTTTGTTAAACTGTGTCTTGTAATGTTGCAACATGTCAGTTTCTAATCGGCTGCAACACAAGGTGACACACTCATAGGGTGTGTCTAGACTACATGGCTCCGTCGATGGAGCCATGTAAAGTAGTTTACTCGACATAGTCAATGAAGCAGGGATTTAAATAATCTCCGCTTCATTAAAATAAAAATGGCCGCCGTGCTGTGCCGACAATCAGCTATCTGGCACAGCGGGGCAGTCTAGACACGGCGCGGTCAACAAGAGAAGTCTTTGTCGACCACTCCGGTATGCCTCGTGAAACACTCCACCCATGTGCCAATGCACTTCACCACAAAGGGGGAGCAGCAGAGGTGGCGTGTAACTGTCCACTGCCTGGTGCCTACTTGCTCTCACCAGCTTACAGCCTGTGGTAAGTTCTGGCCAGAAATGGGACACAGGCATGGGGCCCTGCATGCCAGGATCCTCACAGTGGGGACCAGCAGAAAGTGCAATTGGCCCCATGTGCTTCATCTTCATCTCACCGCCAGCCTTGCACACCCACCTATACTGTCAGCTAGTGAATCCCCCACATGGCTGATGAGCAGGGATCTGAGTAGCAGCTGGACCTGCAAGTTACCGGTGGTGGTGGGGAGACAGAAAATATGGGACCAATTTGCCCATTTTTAATAAAAAGTTGGGACACTTGCAGGAGGGTTTAAATATGAGACTGTCCCTTTAAGAATGGCACAGTAGGAGGCTGTAGGAGGCCCTACAAAATGAGCTCAAACTAGCTACGGGAATAAAGGGAAACAAGAAGACTTTTTATAAATACATTAGAAGCAAGAGGAAGACCAAGGAGAGGGTAAGCCCACTGCTCAGTGAGGAGGGAGAAACAGTAACAGGAAACTTGGAAATGGCAGAGATGCTCAATGACTTCTTTGTTTCGGTCTTCACCGAGAAGTCTGATGAAGGAATGCCTGACATAGTGAATGCTAGTGGGAAGGGGGTAGGTTTAGAAGATAAAATAAAAAAAAGAACAAGTTAAAAATCACCTAGAAAAGTTAGATGCCTGCAAGTCACCAGGCCCTGATGAAATGCCTCCTAGAATACTCAGGAGCTGATAGAGGAGATACCTGAGCCTCTAGCTATCATTTTGGAAAATCATGGGAGACAGGAGAGATTCCTGAAGACTGGAAAAGGGCAAATATAGTGCCCATTTATAAAAAGGGAAATAAGAACAACCCAGGAAACTACAGACTAGTTAGTTTAACTTCTATGCCAGGGAAGATAATGGAGCAAGTAATTAAGGAAATCATCTGTAAACACTTGGAAGGTGGCAAGGTGATAGGGAACAGCCAGCATGGATTTGTAAAGAATAAATCATGTCAAACCAATCTGATAGCTTTCTTTGATAGGATAACAAGTCTTGTGGATAAGGGAGAAGCGGTGGATGTGGTATACCTAGACTTTAGTAAGGCATTTGATACGGTCTCGCATGATATTCTTATCAATAAACTAGGCAAATACAACTTAGATGGGGCTACTATAAGGTGGGTGCATAACTGGCTGGATGACCATACTCAGAGAGTAGTTATTAATGGTTCACAATCCTGCTGGAAAGGTATAACAAATGGGGTTCCGCAGGGGTATGTTTTGGGGTCTGGCTCTGTTCAATATCTTCATCAACAATTTACATATTGGCATAGAAAGTACGCTTATTACGTTTGCAGATGATACCAAGCTGGGAGGGGTTGCGACTGCTCTGGAGGATAGGGTCATAATTCAAAATGATCTGGACAAATTGGAGAAATGGTCTGAGGTAAACAGGATGAAGTTTAATAAAGACAAATGCAAAGTGTTCCACTTAGGAAGGAACAATCAGTTTCACACATACAGAATGGGAAGCGACTGTCTAGGAAGGAGTATGGCAGAAAGGGATCTAGGGGTTATAGTGGGCCACAAGCTGAATATGAGTCAGCAGTGTGACGCTGTTGCAAAAAAAGCAAACATGATTCTGGGATGCATTAACAGGTGTGTTGTGAGAAAGACACGAGAAGTCATTTTTCTGCTCTACTCTGTGCTGGTTAGGCCTCAGCTGGAGTATTGTGTCCAGTTCTGGGCACTGCATTTCAAGAAACATGTGGAGAAATTGGAGAGGGTCCAGAGAAGAGCAACAAGAATGATTAAAGGTCTAGAGAACATGACCTATGAAGGAAGGCTGAAAGAATTGGGTTTGTTTAGTTTAGAAAAGAGAAGATTGAGGGGGGACATGATAGCAGTTTTCAGGTATCTAAAAGGGTGTCATAAGGAGGAGGGAGAAAACTTGTTCATCTTGGCCTCTGAGGATAGAACAAGAAGCAATGGGCTTAAACTGTAGCAAAGGAGGTTTAGGTTGGACATTAGGAAAAGTTCCTGACTGTCAGGGTAGTCAAACACTGGAATTAATTGCCCAGGGAGGTTGTGGAATCCCCATCTCTGCAGATATTTAAGAGTAGGTTAGATAAATGTCTATCAGGGATGGTCTAGACAGTATTAGGTCCTGCCATGAGGGCAGGGAACCGGACTCAATGACCTCTCGAGGTCCCTTCCAGTCCTAGTATTCTATGATTCTATGAATCCCTCTGTCTTGTAATTCTTCAGAATGAAAGGGCCTTTATAAACACAAGCTCCTGCTCAGCATGTAACGGCGAGTCCAACATTTCACAGAGAGACTCTACAGATGCACCTCTTTTGTATGGGTGCCCATACACTAGGAACAGCATCTTCAGCTTCAGCTTCTATTCCTTCACTCAGGCTATTGATTTACAGTAGCCAGTCTGAATTCCACTTCTCGTAGCCTCCCTGAAGATGATTTACAGAGGAAAGCCAGGTGTTTTGGTTGTAAGAGAGGCGTGAACATGACCCTAAATCATCCCCAAAAAGCAGTTGATGTTATCTGAGTACTGACCATTAAAGCCCATCTAACTGCCAACCATTATTTTCTTTAATTCCTTGCCTGAGGGCCAAAGGCAATTGACAACTCCCTCTCTTGATTAGTTTTATTGGATGAGTTTAACCTTTGGCCATGACTAAAGCAATAAAACCCTGTCTGTATTCTTTACCTCTCTTGCCTTCCTGATATGCCTCCTCCCTCTCTATCAATATTCCTTGAACTAGGTGGGTTTGTAGGGGTATATGTAACTTTCTACCTTCCCACCAAAGCTTCAGGAAAGTGTACCTTGTGTGTTCCCATTCCTGGCTTTGCCACTATTGTGCTGGATGATCTTATGAAGTTACTTACCATCTGTTATCTCCACTTTGCTATGGGGATAATGTCTCACTTACTGAAAAGTGGTTGTATCTTTAATTAATGACATGCCCTCTTTTGAAATGTTCTGTAGGTGTCCAAAGTGGTTTTTTGGGGGGCCCCTTAGGCATTTTTTTATTTGTCTACATACTATAGAAATTCAGCAAATTTGCCATTAAATGAGATATATTACATAGCTCCTTCCACAGAGATTCATTCCCACATGCCTTATAGAATGAGAAAATCTCTCATGACAAAGAGAATGGCAACAGAGAAAACAGGATACTTTTAATTGCATAACAATTTATAGGAGATCCAAATGCAAAGCACTCCAGAGGAGAAGGTTCTTGCACCAACAGTAGCTGTGATGAGGCTGGTGTTAGCTGAAGGAGCTGGGGTGGGGGAGGCAGAGAGCAATAATGCCAGCTGGTTGACTGGGGGAAAGCAAGGAATGTACAATTTTGTAGTATCAGTTTCAAATCAGGACGCATGGAGCAGAATGCAAAATTCTGCACCAGGCTTTCCACAACATACGGGCAGTGATGAAACTGAAAGGTTCTGTAAGGTTTAAGGGACAGGGTGGGGTGGGGGTGGGGGTGGAGTTTGTCCCTTTACAGTGCTCATAAATCCAGACTCACTGCAGCAATTTAAATAGTGTCCTTGGAACAGAGAGCAGAAGCTGGCCTCGTGCCAAACAGGCTTGCTTCTTATCTCGCATGGGTGCAAATCAGGAGTAATTCTGATGCCAATGAACCTGCATCAGTGTAAATGGGTACCAGTGAGATCAGAATTGAGCCTACTAGCTCTAATCATTTACACAATAGGTTCAGTCAATGCTGGTATAGATGTTCTTAATCCTCCCACCCCACAACTCCTACTGATGCTCTAAATCTCTGTTAGTCATTGTTTCTTACTAAAATTAGTTGGGTGCAGATGGTGCCATATTGTTTGGCGGCCACCACAGATAAGGCACGATGAAAGCTCTCCCTTGCCTGTTGTTTCTACATCAGTTCTAGTGCTTTTAATGTGTTTGGTCAGTGAAGGAGGGGGGAAAAAAACCATGGGGCTTTTCCATTTTAATTTAACATCCTTGCTGGCTCTCTTCTGTTACCATTTAAAATGGAGTTATGGTCAGAAAAGCGACTCTTGTGAAAAATAAATGACTTAGCAGGCGCCATAAATTTCTCTCTCTCCATGACACCCGGATCAAATTTGCTCTGCTTATGAGTCTGAAAGATAGCTTTGGTGACTGCCAGCGCTACAGATTTCACCTGTGTGACAGGCAAGCTGTATTCTTTCTGGCTTAGGTGTCACAGACAGCATTTGGCTCTGTATCTGTGTGTATAGGTGGTTGTGCTGATGGTGCAGTTGTTGGAGCTGTCCCTGTGGTTACCTTATTACTATGGATGGAGTTTAAAAGCAGCTGCTTATTTTGAGTCACATGCAAGAAAGAAAGGCAACTGTCTCCGAATCACACATTGTAGCTCTATTGCTTGTGGGAATTAGAAGCTGCAAGTGGCTCAAACATCTGTAAGTCCCATTTCAGCGAAGCATGCTTAACTTTAAGCACTTACTTATGTCCTCTTAACTTCAGAGGCTGGTGCTTTGCTGAATCAAAGCCTTTAAGTGAAATTCACCCTTCCCCCACTCAGAAGGCCAGCAAAATCCTATGCATCACTCAAGCGGAACTTCATTGACGCAGAGGCTACATGTGAGTCCTCTCCTTGGCAAAGGATTTCCTTCATCCTTAGAGATTCAATATTTGGAGCACACAGTTGTTTTTCTGACTCCTGCATTTTTCCATTGGCACCATACTTTGCTGCAGAAAATCTTATGGCCAGTGTAATGGGGCGTCCACCCCATCCAAGACCTGAGTGGGCAAAAAGGGCCAATGAACTCTGTGGCAGGTTGCACCTGATGGAGGGTTGTGGCTGATAAGCTGACTGATGATGAAGCCCAGCTGGGCAGGGCCAGGCTGAGCTGGTATAAAACCAGGAAGTGAAGAGCAAGAAGGGGCTTCAGGAAAGGGCTTGGCAGTCAGTCTCTAGAAAGGAAGAGAACTGAGACAAGGAGGTGTCCTAAGGAGGAGTTAGAACCTGAGGCTACGTCTACACTACAGGGTTTTTGCACAAAAACCTGCGGAGTGTCCATACCTCAAGCACGTTTTTGCGCAAGTAAATGTACAGTAAATCAAAAGAACAGAGGGGTTTTTGTGGTGTAGGTATTCCTCTATGATGAATAACTCCTTTTTGCGCAAGAGTTCTTCCTCAAAAAGGTGTGTGTGGATGAGCAACAGGGGTTTTTTTGTGCAAAAAGAGCCAATCGAAAAAAGCACAGGTGGTCTGGTGGCTATTCTGTGAATAGCAATCAGAGCTCTCTTTGGAGACAATGTCCATGAATTCTGGACTCTCTCTTGTGCAAAAGCTCATTGCTTTTGTGATGCACTTTTGTAGTGTGGACGCACTATTGTGCAAGAAGGCTATGTCTACACTGGCGGCTTCTTGCGCAAGAACAGCTGTTCTTGTGCAAACACGTGCCGGGTGTCTACACTGCACGCGCATTTTTGAGCAAGTAAATTTACAGTCTAGCGTCAGAAAACAGGGCTTCTTCTGGAAGAGTTATTCCTCTCCCCATGAGGAATAAGAGCTTTTGTGCAAGAGGGCAGTCTAGACAAGCAACATGAATTTCTTGCGCAAGAAACCCCTATGGCTAAAATGGCCATCAGAGCTTTATTGCGCAAGAGAGCATCCACACTGCCATAGACGCTCTAGCACAAAAGCACATCTCTTGCTCAAAAGCACATGCCAGTGTAGACACGCTCTTGTGGAAGACTTTTTGCGCAAGAACTCATCCGCAAAACAGTTCTTGCGCAAAAAGCTGCCAGTGTAGACGTAGCCAAAGCCTGCAGTGTAGACGTAGCCTGAGAGAGAGAGAGTGATGTAGCCACAGGGAGCAGAGGTGGTTGCTGTGGTAACCCAGGGATGAGCCAGAAAATAGAGCAAGGAAGGTTGGAGAAAACTCTGGGAAACAGACACAGGGTCTGAGATGGGATAAACCATGGCTGCTTGAATCATGAAGGGTGCAAGTACACACAGAGTCCTAAACTCAAAATAAGATACTCAATTTGCGCTACGCAAATTTTATTTCGAAATAGCTTATTTTGAAATTTGGCACATCTACACAGTGCCAAATTTCAAAACAACACACTATTTAAGCCATCCCTTAACCCTCTGCTATGAGGTTTACCGGGATGGTGAAATAGCACGCCCGTCATTTCAACAAATATTTTGAAATAACTGGCGGTTTGTGTATGCACAGCTATTTTGGGATGGTTGTGCAGTGTAGACATACCCTAAGAGGGAACAGTTGACTTGAGAGTGAGAGACTGAAAGAAAGCACGTCAGACAGGTTGAGAGCTAGTCTCCAGATGAGCCACACAGAATTGCCCCAGTGGTGAGTAATAAACCCCAATGATAATTTGCCCCCATTGACATTATCCCAACCATTTCAAAGGAATGATTTATTACTGATGTGTTGTACTGCTGTTCCTCTTTCAGTAGGTTTGGGGTACAGTAAAAAAGGCTCACACCCCGTGTGATGAGTCTGTCCTCTTTGGGGGATGTTCCCTTTGTTCATTACTTTGAGATGTGGCTTTGTTTCTGTCAGATAGAACAGACTATATAAAAGAGAAGAAAGAGAGTAAGTTTCAGGAGAGAGATTGCAGGGACAAGGTGGTTGTGCATGTTACGTCTGTTATAATCCAAATAAAATCCCTGATCAGTGTGCCTAGATCAGAAAGATATTGCTGAGATGCCCACTATATACAGCTTCCCATACCTTTTGCTAAGCTTCTCTCTGTCTCAGCCAGAAAAAAATAATCATCACCTCGCTTGCTGTATATATCTCAGTTCCCAAACAAGATACTTGTTTTCCAACACAGTTCAAAAGTACTTATCCCAGGCTGACTTTACTGGCCATACTGTGTACTGGGTGGGAGACTTGATTTGATTCACTAGTTAGAAAAATAGAGAGCTATAAAACGGAAAGAGAATCCAGTTCTTGAGACCGGCATGGGCAAAGATAACTAGCTGGAATCACCACAGGGCTAGGTTTTCATAACAGCTCAGCTCCGATTTAGACAACTAAATACGCACCAGGGACTGGAAAAAATTGTCACAGGTCCATTGACTTCAATTGAGCACCAGCAATTTACACTGGTTGACGATCTGGCTCCAGGTTTTCTAAGTGTTTAGCCACTACAGTTATAATGTATCCCCAGATGTTCAAAAATGTTTGGTACCCAAAGTACTGGCCATTTACATTCTTCTGAAAATCTATCCCTAATTACCGGCAATGAGTACTTCAGAAATTTCTGGCTGCACTGAGGTAGACATTAGCCAGAACCCTGGATTGAAATGTGCCTTAAACTTTGGAAAAAGTTCATTTGATCCCTATATCTGCCAAAGGTTACATTAAACTCCAGGTCTGAGCACCATGTACTTTGGGCAAGTTTTTGATTCTTTGTGGCTCGGGCCCATTTCTGACTCTTACACTATAGGAGATGATGCGGTAGTTGCAGTATTAATGCATTGGGCATTCAGTTCTGTTTGTCTGAGAACAGCACAAATGGAAACAGTATTGATAAAGCGAACATTAAAAAATCATGAGTCAGGATCCACTGAACTTTTAATAAAATCCTATGCTGAGACTTCTTTTTATCTGTTTGATGGTGTTTGAGCCTTTAGAATTCATGTTTTCAAGCTCCTCTTTGCAATCATAACATGAAAACTGAGATTTTCACATGATTCTAGAAATGGCGATTTTAATAAAAATGCCAGATAACACCACACTTTGCCATTAAAATAACAAGAGTTGACAACACATTAGAAATTTGAAAAGAAGTAACCATAAAATCCCAAGAATAAATGCATGTCTTCATACGGGCCTGTAGCAGTTCATGACTCACTGCTATGTTGCCTCCTGCTGGTCACTCTGGGAATTAGCTTAGTCCAGCCTCCAAGCACCCTCTCCTGGTGCTTCATCAGACATGCATCTGACGAAGTGGGTCTTTGCCCACGAAAGCTTATGCTCCAACACTTCAGTTAGTCTATAAGGTGCCACAGGACTCCTCGCCGCCTCTCCTGGTGGTGTCTCACCTGCTATTACCATTTTGTCTATTCTCCATCACTTGTTAGGACCTAACTAGTTTACCTAATTTTACATTTGCTTAATTCAGGTTCAACCTTTCTAGACTGGCACACTCTGGTCCGGCGCCATCCATGTATAGTAAGATGCAGGTCTGAAACTGAAAGCCCATAAGCCCCTACACAGAGGCCAGGTGTGAGGCCTGAGGCCTAGACAGCAATGGTCAAAACTTTATTAATATAAAGCAAAATGAAGCTGTGAGCAAGAGGCAAGCCCTGCTCACAGACCTTCGCGAGAACAGGGCTGATATTTGGAAACACTCCTACCTAAGAGGTACTAGACACAGTCCGTGAGCGCATTCCAGCGGAGTCATAACAGAACACTGCATTAAGAAACATCTTGGTACCACAAATAGCATACATCCCCACAAATAGCATACACAGTGGCCCAGGTTCAGGACAGAGTCTCAATTGACAGCATGATGGAGAATAATTGAATCCCCCCCCCCTTTTATGAGGTAAGGAGTGATAACTCGGTAACAGAGGGTGGCAACCTGATATGTCAGGAGTGATGTGTAACTTGTTTGTACCTGTGCATAAAAGTGCACCCCAAAGGGTCATTATCGACTGACCTAGGGGGCAATGCTGAATCCATAGTATTGATTAGGCATTAGCCTTTTGTCACGGCATACATATGTATAGTGGCACAGAGGGGAATCTGTTCGCTGACAACTATTATTGTACCTTGCTTGACAATAAACCGAGCCAGGTGCTTTAGACCCTTATCTGATTTGGGGTCTCTGGGGGCTCTCTCACTGTCTTTCGTGTTGGCTAATTGTGCATGGTTAACGCGTTAGATGGGGAGCACACACACATGCACGCAGCTGAAAATGTATCCTCTTGGATGGAGCAGAAGACCTGTCAGGAACCCATTGGGATGCCAAACTGACAACCCCATGGTCTGGCATGATTTTAGTTAGCTTGATGCCCACTTATCATGGGTGTGGACAAGTTTTCCGCAGCCCCATAAAGTTTGTTTACAGTCACCAGTCCTGGCTCTCAGTGTTCTGTGCTGTTATTTATCTCTAATTTACCCCTAAGCAACTTCTAAGAACCCAGTCAGCAGTGGAAGTGTTGGTAATGCTGCTAAGCGTAAGCATGGTTTTTATGCTTTATCTACTTATTTCCTTTTGCCAATATAGTAAAATTGTGTAACAACCTAACACTTTGTTAAGAAGAGAGCTGATAAACCTTGGCTAGGCATAGGCGTGTATAGGGTGTATGAGAACATTCATACATTATTAAGCAGCCTTGTAAATGCTGTTCCATTTATTCATCTCAGCAAAATAAAAATAGAAAGAGACCCACTGACTACAAAATTGACCTCCCACAGTTTAGCAAATTCTCTGGTTCAGCACCCATCAGGTCCCCAGGGGGCCGGTCTAAAGAGATTCAACAAGTAGTTACACTCTGAAATTCTTAGGAATAAACATTCAAAACTTTCCCATGTGACCTCTTCTTGAGATACAGAGGGTCTCAGGGGCAGAGCTTTTTTATATCAAGAAATTAACTTCTCCAAGCTTTTGAAATCATCTAGCTCCTACTTCCCCCTATCACTGCATCATCTTTAATAATAATAATATAAAGGTTTGTGCGTGTTAATTTGATGAGACATTTAAACTTTTTTTATAAGGGAGCTTTATTAGCATAAGTTAATTAGACTAATTAGTTACTTAGAATATTCTGCTTATTCTTTGCCAAAGCTGGGAATTTAAGAGCTGCAGTAAATCTACTGAGATTAATGGCATTTTATGCTATTGTTAATTCTTTTATATTCTAGTGAGGTGATCTGTTTGCTATCAGTCCTGTTCTAATCAATTCTGTCTGTTCTTTTCCTAAATGATGGATTGAATTTATCATAAATATTGTAAGTAGCCATAGACTCTTCTTTGAGCTTCATAATAAGCTAAATAATTTGTATCCTTTTATGATCCACTGTTTTCTTGAACAAATGACCTTTGAAGCTGTACTGGTGAAGGCAAAGTAAGTAAAAGGTCTTTTTCCTAAGGGAGTTACATTGTGCCTGATATTTCTTAGAATCCAAAGACATTTAAATGCCTGCTATGCCACTGTTTCTGTTTAGTCTTCTAGCTTCTCTTTAGCTATCCTGACAACTGGTTTTTGAACAGCCGAGTTTTGGCTACCAGCTATTTTCTCATATACTTGTTCTTAGCCCTTGACATCTCTGGACAGCCAAGCTGGATACACTTCAGTTCATATCTTATCTCCGATAAATGCTAAGGGAGTGCATACTGTAGAATTTTTATTTTTATTTTATTTATTTATTTATTTTGCACAGTGCAAATCAGATGTGCCACCTGCTGTTTCAACATTCAGCTTAGGGAAGGCCAAATTTTGGGATCCCTTCTCTATGAAGGTCTTTGTCTATCAGACATTGAAATGAATCCCCGCTCACGTCCTCGCCAACACCCCAGGGCTACTTTGCTCTCCTTAAGGGAGACGTTTCTGAATCTACATTCTGTGGATGACTCAGCTGCTGACCCTAGGTTGTCTCTCAATATTTGGCCGGTGGCCATAATTTACGGAATGCTAACAGAGACCGCTGGCAAAGTAATTTTTACTATGTGTGCATACCCATTGTAGCCTATGCAATCCTTCCTAAAGGCTAGACAGCTGATATAGAAGAGGTGGCTGAATTTTCAAATATGTATGATTCTTCTGTCAGAAAACCAAGTTTTACTCCAACCCAGCAAATGACTGTCACTACTTAGAGCTGAAGAATATGTATAAATTGTAGTCCATTATATATTCTGGCTCTTGCTTTCCTCTTTGATAAGTGAGAGTTGTCAGTGTGTGTTTTCATACCTGGGTATCAACTGTCTGCAAAAGAGGCATGCAAATATATGCCTCTAGCATTTTTAAGAAAATGCCCAAGTTGTATTCAAATTCCCAGTTTTTCTACAACATAGTATAAATGCTAAGAAGGCGTTCTACAATCAAATTTTAACCATGTCTAGTGATTTTTTCACTTAAAAATGGATCCCTTCTGTGGTATGTGGGCACAAAGCCAAGTGTTTCTATTTTGAGTACAAGATGGCTCAAAAATTCTGAATTCAAGACTGTTTGTTAGATGTAAAAACCACTTTCATCCATCTTCATGGGGAAAAGCAGAATCTGAGAGTCTGGAATTGCCTGAAATGTAAAGGTTAAAGATTTTGTACACACATTTGAGAAGATTTTAAAAAAAAATCAGTGGTGATCAGTGTTCCCTGCAAGTGAGACACTTGTGTAGCCGCTCAGGAGAGATTTATGTGCCTTCCAGCTCATTGGAAGAGTGCCCACAGTTAGGTTTTTGTTCCTACTGGTGATGCACATGCATATGCCCTGGTGCAAATAAAAAAATATTCCACACATGGATGGAAAAAATTCACACGTGGATAGAAAAGATTAGAGGGAAAATCGGTGGTGGTGTGTTATAGCTGGAGTGAAGCTTATGGATACCAAATGTGTCCCTGTGTATTTTCCATGATCATGTTTCATCACTATTCCTCCACTTACATGCCCATGCAGATGCACCAAAACCAGTTATGCTTGGAGATTGGAGTCTTGTTGTTCAAGGCACTGTGCTTACACCTAAGAGGCAGTCCATTCCTCCATGAGCTAAATAGAAAAGAAAGGCAAAGGGAAGAGAAAAGGGGGGTACTATTTTGTAGATGGGAAATTTATAGGAAGATTTAAGGAGAGATTTTTTTCAAATGGAAAAAGGGAGTTGATTATCCAATTGCCAATGGCCTCCTCACTGTCCCGTGTAATTCCTTCCTACAGAGTTGCACAATCTCACACTGGAAGTCTGTGGCATAGCTAGGAATTGCAACTAGTTCTTCCTAGTCCACTGTCTTGATCCCCTAGGGCAGCATTTCCCTATTTTACTTGGACACAGAAACCTTTAAAAAAAAAACGGTTAGGGGAAATTGTCCGGACCAAAAAAAAAAAGGAGGGGGGAACTATCAAGTAAAAAAAAAACAACAAAAAACGCCGACCCTCCCCTAACAAGCGATGGCTGGCAGCCCCTTCAAAATGGCGGCCCCAGGCGACCGCCTGGCTTGCTCGCCCCTAAGACCGCCTCGGGGGGGGGAGGGGACTCTTATTTTCACTTCACGGACCTCCGGGGTTCCATGGAGCACTATTTGGGAAACACTGCCCTAGGGCAGTATGTATAAACTTTTTCAGGTTGGTGATTCCTTAATTGAAGGCTTTTTTTTTTTTTACAAAAAATATTACACTTTTTTCTTATCTTTATACTAAACTAGCAGATTTACCCAGTTTTGGTTCGGCCCTGAGCTCATATGTTTAAAATAAAATGCAAATGTATATGCTTTATTGAAATGATTGTATTTTTCAAAAATACTATGTAATTTTATGAAGTTAAGGTTAGTAATTTTTTTTAAATAGGAATTCCATGAAGTGTATTTTTTCATCCCTATAAACCCTTATAATTCGCTGTTTTAACAAAAAAAGGGCTTTAGTCAGTTTGGTTTCCAGTAACATTGTCTTCTAGTTTGCAAACCTTAAGCCTTGATTTAGTTGTGCCAAAACAGAGCGCTACTCCCAATTTCTCTGTTTTGTCTCTTTTATCTTTTATCTCTTTTCTGTAAGGCAGGAGTGGGGAACTTTTTTTGAGCCGGGGGCCACTGACAGAAAAATCAAGAGGGGCCACAAATAAGTAAGAAGCCAGAAAAAACCCTCACTGTGGCCCCTGAACGAGGAGCAAGACACTCCCCACATTCCCCTCCCATATCAGAGCTTGGGATGCCCAGCTTAATAGATTGTGTGCTCCAGCCCCAAGGGAAGGCAGTGGGGCAGGGTGGGGGGGACTAGAGCACAAGCGCAGGCTCTCTAATGTTGAGGGGGGGGCTGAGCCTTGGGGGACGGATCTGGACCTGAGGTTCTCCACCCGTGCTATAAGGTTTATTGAGAAGCAATCCTGTTCCAAGTTCATCCTATTTTTCTGGCTCATCTTGGTTCAGTCTCTTTCAACATTACCTCAGTTATGACAATTTTGAGGACTTGTACTTGTTTTGGTAATTGGGTTTGGTAATTGGGTTACCAAACTCTTTTCTGTTCGGTTTCATGAGAAGCAACCCCATTCCAGGCACATCCCATGTTCTTGGCACAACCAAAACCAAAATCCCATGTTCTTGGCAAAACCAAAAAGCTCTAGTCCCCCCACACTCTGCCCCATTGCCTCCCCTTGGGGCTGCAGCACACAAGTAATGCCAAGAGGAAGCTGAATACTGAATTTGGTGGTCTTATGCTTTAGGAGGAGCAAGCAGTCCTGTGGCATTTTAGGCCTGGTCTACACTAGGATCTACACTAGGATCTTAGTCCAAAATTAGCCTCCCAAGGTCAATTTTGTAAGTGATACATCTACACCAGCAAGCCTGTTATTCCGGAATAAGGGGCTATGGAATTTGAACTCTGTAGTACTGCTTTTCACTAGGAATAATGCTATTCCTGAACTTGTAAGTCCGAAATAATGTTAGTGTGGATGCACCAGTGCAGCTAATTCAAACTCCGGGAGGCCTCCTGCAGCTCCCCCGAGTGTTTCCTGGTGTTCTGAGTCCAAGGTAGCGCATCCATATTAACGGAGCCTGCCTTGGACTACATTCGATTCTTCCTCATAGTGAGGACATGGCACTTCGAATTTATAAAATCGGGTGCCCAGAAGTCGAACTTAGCAAATTCAAAATAATCTCCTAGTGTAGACATGGCCTTAGAGACTAACAAGTATATCATCAGCTTTCATGGGTAAAACCCACTTTATCAGATGAGTTGGAGTGGAAATGACATTTTCCAGAGTATACATAACAGCAAAAGCAGTTATATGTCAATTGTAGGACCAGTGTTAATAAGGCTGATTAAGTCAGGCTGGATATGTCCCGTTCATAGCTTTTGATGAGTAAATGAAAATATCAAAGACAGGGGAAATTGCCTTTGTAATGCATTAACCAGTTAATATCTTTTTTCAAGCCCAAGTTAATAGTGTCAAATTTGTAAATGAATTCCAGTACCGCAGTCTCTCTCTGTAATTGGGTGATAACATTTCTTTGTAGAATAGCTACTTTAAAATCCATTATTGTGTCTCCAGTGAAGTTAAAATATTCCCCTACAGGTTTATGTGTGTTACCATTCCTGATGTCTGATTTGTGTCCATTAACCCTTTGTCACAGAGACTGTCCGGTTTGGCCAATGTACATGGCAAGGGGTCACTGGTGGCAGCTGATGGAATATATCACATTAGTGGATGTTCAGTTGTACGAGCCCCTGATGTTGTGGCGTATGTGGTTAGGTCCTGTGATGGTGTCATTTGTATAGATGTGTGGACAGAGTTGGCAACGGGATTTGCTGCAGGGGTAGGTTCCTGGGTGAGTGTATCTGTGATGTGACGTGGCTGCTGGTAAGTATTTGCTTAAGATTGGGGGGCTGTCTGTAAGCGAGGACTGGCCTGTTTCCCAAGATCTGTGAGAGTGAGGGATCATTTTCCAGGACTGGTTGCAGATTGTCAATGATGCACTGGGTTTAGTACTGGTAGGTGATGACCAGTAGTGTTCTGTTATTTTCATTGTGGAGCCTGTCTTGAAATAATGACATCTGGGTACTTCTCTGGCTCCATCAATCTGTCTCCTCACTTCCCAAGGTGGGTATTTAAGTTTTCAGACTGCTTGATAAAGATCTTAGAATCATAGAATCATAGAATACTAGGACTGGAAGGGACTTCTAGAGGTCATCGAATCCAGTCCCCTGCCCTCATGGTAGGACCCAGTATTGTCTAGACCATCCCTGATAGACATTTATCTAACCTGCTCTTAAATATCTCCACAGATGGAGATTCCACAACCTCCCTGGGCAACTTATTCCAGTGTTTAACCACCCTGACAGTTAGGAACTTTTTCCTAACATCCAACCTAAACCTCCCTTGATGCAGTTTAAGCCCATTGCTTCTTGTTCTATCCTCAGAGGCCAAGATGAACAAAAAGTTTTCTCCCTCCTCCTTACAACACCCTTTTAGATACCTGAAAACTGCTATCATGTCCCCCCTCAATCTTCTCTTTTCCAAACTAAACAAACCCAGTTCTTTCAGCCTTCCTTCATAGGTCATGTTCTCTAGACCTTTAATCATTCTTGTTGGTCTTCTCTGGACCCTCTCCAATATCTCTACATGTTTCTTGAAATGCGGTGCCCAGAACTGGACACAATACACCAACTGAGGCCTAACCAGCACAGAGTAGAGCAGAAAAATGACTTCTCGTGTCTTGCTCACAACACACCTGTTAATGCATCCCAGAATCATGTTTGCTTTTTTTGCAACAGCGTCACACTGTTGACTCATATTCAGCTTGTGATCCACTATAACCCCTAGATCCCTTTCTGCCATACTCCTTCCTAGACAGTCGCTTCCCATTCTGTATGTGTGAAACTGATTGTTCCTTCCTAAGTGGAGCACTTTGCATTTGTCTTTATTAAACTTCATCCTGTTTACCTCAGACCATTTCTCCAATTTGTCCAGATCATTTTGAATTATGACCCTATCCTCCAAAGCAGTTGCAACCCCTCCCAGCTTGATATCATCTGAAAACGTAATAAGCGTGCTTTCAATGCCAATATCTAAATCATTGATGAAGATACTGAACAGAGCCAGTCCCAAAACAAACCCCTGCGGAACCCCATTTGTTATTCCTTTCCAGCAGGATTGAGAATCATTAATAACTACTCTCTGAGGGTACGTCTACACTAGCCCCTACACGCATCTCCACGCGGCAGTGAAATGGGAGTTCAAATTAAACCCCTAACTCGAATTAGCTGTTACTCCTTGTGGAATGAGGTTTAACAGCTAATTCGAGTTAAGGGGTTTACTTCAAACTCCCGTTTCACTGCCACGTGTAGACGGGGACAGTTATTCTGGGCTAGTCAGCTTCCAAAATGGCGACCGCCCGGGAACATGCTAATGAAGTGCAGGATATTTAAATCCCTCGCTTCATTTGCAATTTCAGTCGCCCTCATTAGCCTCCCTAGTTCAAACTAGGGGGGCTAGTGTAGACGTACCCTGAGTATGGTTATCCAGCCAGTTATGCACCCACCTTATAGTAGCCCCATCTAAGTTGTATTTGCCTAGTTTATTGATAAGAATATCATGTGAGACTGTATCAAATGCCTTACTAAAGTCTAGGTATACCACATCCACCGCTTCTCCCTTATCCACAAGACTCGTTATCCTATCAAAGAAAGCTATCAGATTGGTTTGACATGATTTGTTCTTTACAAATCCATGCTGGTTGTTCCTATCACCTTGCAACCTTCCAAGTGTTTGCAGATGATTTCCTTAATTACTTGCTCCATTTTCTTCCTGGCACAGAAGTGAAACTAACTGGTCTGTAGTTTCCTGGGTTGTTCTTATTTCCCTTTTTATAGATGGGCACTATATTTGCCCTTTTCCAGTCTTCTGGAATCTCTCCTGTTTCCCATGATTTTCCAAAGATGATAGCTAGAGGCTCAGATACCTCCTCTATCAGCTCCTTGAGTATTCTAGGATGCATTTCATCAGTCCCTGGTGACTTGCAGGCATCTAACTTTTTAAAGTGATTTTTAACTTTTAACTTTTTTTATTTTATCTTCTAAACCTACCTCCTTCCCACTAGCATTCACTACGTCAGGCATTCCTTCATCAGACTTCTCAGTGAAGACCAAACAAAGAAGTCATTAAGCATCTCTGCCATTTCCAAGTTTCCTGTTACTGCTTCTCTCTCCTCACTGAGCAGTGGGCCTACTTGGTCTTCCTCGTGCTTCTAATGTATTTATAAAAAGTCTTCTTGTTTCCCTTTATTCCTGTAGCTAGTTTGAGCTCATTTTGTGCCTTTGCCTTTCTAATCTTGCCCCTGCATTCCTGTGTTGTTTGCCTATATTCATCCTTTGTAATTTGTCCTACTTTCCATTTTTTATAGGACTCCTTTTTTATTTTTAGATCATGCAAGATCTCGTGGTTAAGCCAAGGTGGTCTTTTGCCATATTTTCTATCTTTCCGACGCAGCGGAATAGCTTGCTTTTGGGCCCTTAACAATGTCCCTTTGAAAACTGCCAGCTCTCCTCAGTAGCTGTTTGTCTCTGTCTATGGAATTGGAGCAGATCTGGTTGTATCTTAGGGCTCGGCTGTAGACACTGTATTGTGTAAAGTGCCCTGGAAGGAAGCTAGATGCATATAGGTAAGAATAGCAGTCAGTAAGTTTCCGGTATAGGGTTGTGTTTCTGTGACCACTCTTTATTTGTCTTCTAGTGTCAATGAAATGGATCTCTTGTGTAGACTGGTCCAAGCTGAGGCTGAGTTCTTCATCAAACAGACAAACTCTCTAAAATATATAGTAGAAGATATAACACTAGTAAGTCTACAATTTGAGTATGCATGATTCAAGTTGTTGAAAAATAAGCTTAGAAGGCTTAGCTTTTTACTGGTAAACAGCACATTACACACACACACACACACACACACACACACACACACACACACACACACACACACACACACACTCACTCACTCACTCACTCACTCTGATGAAAATAGCTCCAACAATAATGATCAAGATTTACAGCTACCCAAAGGAAGAAAATGCAGCTGGAGAACTTATTAGCATTTGATCTGGGATAATTACATTGTATATTTTGAAATGTGAAGCTGCCAATTTGCTTTTAATAATTATAAAGCTTTAGCATTTTGAATCTCAACATCTGTCAATGATCTGACAACTCTGGAAATGTAAATCAATAAAAATAAAAAAGCTCACCCATAATTTTGCACAGCTGTGAAAATTTAAGTTGATGAAAATGGGAAAAAATTGTTTAAAATAAATATCAATATTATCCATCAACATAGGATTAAAATTGAATTCTGCCAAGCGAGGGGATAAAGACTCTTTGACCTTGAAGGTAAGGATGTGGGGGAGCAAGATTCAAAGCTTCCCAACACTCCTTGCCCCTGTTGCCGTTTGTGTCACCTCCTTCTCCAAAGGGTCATGACCCTTACCCGATGAAAAACATGACCTGGCCCATCCTTGTCTTCCCTCAAGTGGCACAAGCATGGAACTGTAGTGATGCAGCGGTGAAGCAGAAGCAGGCCCTCTGTTACACCACCCCAAGGTTTCAGGCTGATGTGTCTCCCATAATTACCCAAGTCCTCTGCCATGTTTGAGTTCCCGCAGATCCACATCCCATTAAACTCCCCTATTGAGCTGTAATCTCAAAAGGTGTCCTGGATGGGAAGTTAATATTGATAAGTCAGCCTCAGAAGGATGAAAGACAAGTGGGAATTAAAAAGAAAGAAGAAAAGTGTTTGTGAGGAGAACAAGTTTGCTATGATCTGATACCACCTGCTTTGCTCTGTGGGAAGAAATTGCTTCTAGCTGTGTGTAAAATACAGACACAGCTGCCCACCTCTCTCTATATATATATACACACATGTGCATGCTGAAATCTTTGAATTCTCTTCTCCCAATGGATAACGTTGGAGATGCCTCAATGAAATTTGATGGAAATTCACAGATGGCTTAGCCCTGCTGGAAATCTGAAGAGGATTATTGGAGAGCATAAATCTGAACTCTTTGCCTCCTTGATCCATAGCTGGCTCTTAATCTTACAAAATGGTGTGTGTTTGGGAGATTTAGCATTGAAACGAAACAGCACTAATTCAGCAATAATGAGGTTATTTCACCTTTTTCTAGTATACATAAGAGAGGGTGTGTGACACATAAAAACCAACACACACACACACAGGCCCACTGACAGGGGGAGAGCAAAGGGGGCAACTGCCCTGGGGCCTGGCAATTCCAGGAAGCCCAGCGCTCCTGGCCACTGCTACCATGGCAATAGCAGCAGCCTGAGCCCTGGGTCCTTTATATTGCTACCAGAGCACCAGGTGGCGCACTGCAGAGCCCTGTGTGATGTGCTCCAGACAGCGCTGAGGGGAGGGATGTGGCTGGCGGCACTGAGGGATGGTTACTCCAGTCCTGCCTCTTCAGCCTGAGGCCTCATTCCTTCCGGGAATGCAGAACCCACCTACCTGCCCTCTGGGGTGCCTCACCACTGTCACCGGCTGAGCCAGACCCTCTGGTCTCTTCCAGCAATGACACAGAGTTGGGGTCAGCGCCCTCATCAGAGGAACACAGAGACTGACAGCAACTTACTTCTGGGAAAGCTGAGTCACAGGGACTTAACACAGAACCAAGGTGCACAGCCTCAGTGTGAACAAAACCCCAGATAAAGCTGTCTTAATCTGTATACAAGTTTATACAAAGCAAGCTTACCTCTTACCCAATGGACCACATTTTCTTCTCCCCAACCACTGGACATACACACCCATACGCCTGTAGATGGTGTAGAGCGCTGAGGTTAACCCATTGCTCAATGCAGCCCTCATACCCAAACAAAGAGGATCATATGACTTTCCCCAAAGCTTCATTGCATTTCCTAAGAGCGCTACAAATAGATCCAGGCCAAGAGATAACTGAGTCAAGGATAAAGACATACTTACCCAGGAACCTACCCCTGCAATAAACCCCATTGCCAACTCTATCCACATATCTTCACAAGTGACACCGTCACAGGATCGAATCACTTAAGCCACAAAATCAGAAACTCATACAGCCGCACATTCTCTATATGATCTATGCCATCAAGTGCCAGCAATGCCCCTCTGCCGTGTATATTGGCCAAACTGGATAGTCACTACACCAGGGGTGGGGAATCTCCGGTCCATGGGCTACATATGCTTCATCAGAGTGAGCTGCTGGTGGGCTGCAAGATGGTTTGTTTACTGAATGTCCGCAGGCACAGACCCCAGAAGCTCTCAGCTGATGTGGTGCAACATTCCTGGCCAATAGGAGCTATGGGAAGCAGTGGCCTGGCTTGCAGGTTCCCCACCCCTGCTCTCATGGGCACAAATCAGATATTCCAAATGGTAACACAGAGAAACCCGTAGGGCAACATTTTAACCTGCCCAGGCTCCCATTAATGGATTTACAAGTAGCCATTCTTCTACAAAGGAATTTCACAAGGCAACTAAAGAGAGAGAGAGAGAGAGAGAGAGTGGAATTGACCTTCATATGTAAATTTGAAACAGTTTCCCTTGGCCTGAACAAAGACTTGAACTGGATGACCCACTCAATTAGCCTCATTAGCACCAGGGCTACAACTGACAGGTACTTTTTTTCTCTTTCTCCCTTCTTACTCCCTCCCCCTTTTTTTTCCACTCAAGCTCATCTCATCTGAAGAAGTGGGTTTTGCCCACAAAATCTTATGATACTCTCTCTCTCTCTTTCTCTGCATGTGAATAAATATATTTTTGTTAGTCTCTGAGTCCTGGTCTACACTAGGGAGTTATTTAGAATGACTCCCCCTTATTTCGAAATAACAAGTGGTGTGTCCACACTACCAAGCCTATTATTTTGAAATAACAGGTTGGTTATTTCGAAATCTGTACTCCTGCTTTCTTGGGAAATAATGCTTATTTCAAAATTATTTCAGGAGTTATTTCAAATTTAGTTATTTCAAAATAATTTCCTGTTGTACCCATGCCCTAAAGTGCCACAGGACTACTTTTTGTTTTTCAAGGGTAAAGGGACAGGGTTACTAAATCAATTTTCTATTCAGGGATAATATTTCTTATGTGTCCAAAGAGAATATTAAAATATTACATGCTTTTTAAAGCAAGCACCAAGCAGAAAAGATGATAAAGGAAAGATAATTTCCCCTACATTATATGGTGATTCTTTGCACAGTTATGAATGAATACAGCTATCCTATAAATGATAAAGGAAACTTATTTCCCACACAGATTTGGGAAAAACAATCCTTAGTAAATATAGCTCAGACTCACCAACACAAAGGACAGAAATAACATACTTTTTCAAGTACTTCGCTGATAACTTCTAATGTGAATCTGAGTCATGAGAACATTTCCTGATTTCAATCTTATAGTAAAAGAGCAATAAATCAAAAAGATGGGATGCACAGCTTCTTTATGAGAAATCCCTGCATCACTCATTTAGCACTCAAGATACTCCGTCTCCCGTACAACATTTGCAATAGATCAAATGTTTCTGTTTTATAACAGTAATCAACAAAATTGTGGAAGTAGCTCCTTCGCAAGGAGCTGTGGAATTAGAAAATCAAATGGTCTTGTAACATAGCAGTCTGTTTGTAATAAGTCAAATGAAAGCATTAGCAGAATGGATGAAAAATGGTTTCCTATTCAAGAACAAAAATCCCTCATCAGTTCATATCTATAGCCTTTCATATCCATTTCATAGACTCTATTTCAGTCCCGGTAAAATGCGGGTAGCAGTTGTTACCAGCGTTGGCTGTTTGATGGTGGTAATTGCTATCACAACTGAGAACATCTAGGTGGTTGTATTCCAATATTTCCTAGAGACCCAAAACTGACTCCAGGTTCCCATTTGCCAGGGATTTGTACACAAAGAGAGAGAGAGACCATATCCTGAAGAATTTGCAATCAAAGTACTAGACAGACAAATAGCAGGCAGGGAAATAGAAACACAGTGTGTGTGTGTTGGATATTAGGAAAAACTATTTCACTAGGAGGGTGGTGAAGTACTGGAACGGGTTCCCTAGGGAGGGGGTGGAATCTCCATCCCTGGAGGTTTTTAAGTCTCGGCTTGACAAAGCCCTGGCCGGGTTGATTTAGTTGGGATTGGTCCTGCTTTGGGCAGGGGGCTGGACTTGATGACCTCCTGAGGTCTCTTCCAGCCCTAGGATTCTATGATTCTATGTAGGACAAGAAGCAATGGGCTTAAATTGCAGCAAGGGAAGTTTAGGTTGGACATTAGGAAAAATGTCCTAACTATCAGGGTTATTAAATACTGGAATAAATTGCCTAGGGAGGTTGTGGAATCCCCATCATTGGAGGTATTTAAGTGCAGGTTAGATAGACATCTATCAGGGATGATCTAGATCAGGACTACTCAACACGTGGCCCATGGGCCACATGTGACCCACGGCCCATTTGTTTGCAGCCCACGGCCCGGTTTGGGCAGCGGGTCTCAAAGTGCAGGGTCCATGGAAGGAGCTCACCCTCCCTCCTCCATGCAGAGAGGAGCCCGGTGATTATCTGTTCTGTTCATTCCCTCTGAGTCACCTGGAATTGGCCACTGTCAGAAGACAGGATATTGAGCTAAATGGACCTTTTGTCTGACGTAGTATGGCCATTCATATGTTCTTATGTATGACGGTTCTTATGAAACATGGTAGAGGAAGCCCCAGAGCAGTTCTGTAGGCATGGCCCATAGATCTGAAGCAAAGGACCAATACCTCCTGGAGGTTTCTCCCAAGTTCTGTGGATTCTGTGGGGCAAAGGGTGAAGGCAAACACGGCCTTCCCCTATCCAGGTTTTCCCGGATAATGGAGAGTTGATAATTTTACACAAATGTAGAGGCTTATTAGTGTTATCACTGGTATATTTATACTTCTAGTGTTCTCTCTGGATCTGAAATGAATCACATTATGGATTCCTCCCTTGCTATGTCACATGCAGAAACTGTTCTGTATTATTAATAGAGTTTGTTCTCCAGGTCTGGCCATCAAGAACTTTCATGGAACGCACTGAATTCAAATGCACACAAAAGATTCAGGGGCAGCCTTCTAGTGGATAGATATTTCATCTTTCTGAAAGATGCCAGTCACCTTTGCCCCCTTTATGCAGACATACAATAACAGGTTTTGTGTCAAACCAGTTAGGTGCCTTCATTCATCCAAACTTTTTATAATAGGGAAACTTTTCTCTTTTTTTTGGCTTGAGTTTTATTTCTGAGTTTCATATTCTGTGGCATTTGCCTGGGTTAATCATTGCAGCTAGTTTTTCCTGCTCTGCTGAAACAGGCTGAGGGCAATGCTGTGCAGGTTTTCACTGCCACTAGTAGGTAGAGAGGAAGGCTGGATGGTCTTGTGGCTAAGGCAGTAGATTAGCAATCAGAAAGGCTCTAATTCAATTCCTGGCTTTCCCACAAATTTCCTGTGTGACCATGGGCAAGTCACCTAATCTTTCCTCACTTGTAAAATTGCTTTCCTACTTCTATAAAGGGACTACTCTGTGCATAAGAAACACCCATTACTTACAGTGCTGGAGGTGTGGAATGTGCTGCTTGATTCAACTATATACAAACAGTGTGAGTATGGACAGGGAAACCACATACTAATCACACCTGGTGATAAGGGGAGCATGGCTGCAACCCATAATATGCTTTACTACATCTACTTCATAGGGGCCTTGTGAAGATTCATGGTTGTTCTGAGGTGCTTGAAGGTTCTGTTGATGGGGCCTATACAAGAGGATAGATGTGTATTGGGGAATGGGAAAGAGTCACTTTGTGAATGTCACGCCTGAGTTCTTCCCTTTATTTCAGAGGTTTTTATTGGGAACCAAGGGCATGTCTACACTAGGAAATTATTTTGAAATAATTCATTTAGAAATAATAACTCTCGAAATAGCTATTTCAAAATAAGCAGTATTCCTCATGGAAAACAGGAGTTATTTCGAAATAACGGGCTTGGTAGTGTGGACACTCTGCTTGTTATTACAAAATAACTCCCTAGTGTCGACCAGGGCCCAGGGCTTGCTTAGCACTAATCTTCTGTTTCCAAAAAGTTATTGTAGGTCTAGCTGATCAAACTTGCTGGTCAGACTATGGGGTGCACACACCTCAAGACATTGATGCCTGTGCAGACTCTGAATGCACAATTATCTTGGTTTGTGTGTGTGCCATCATGGTAACTGTATGCACAGCCTACTATAGCTGCAGAAGCAAATGACTCTAAGGCCAGAAAGTTGACTTAAGATAGTAAAAATAGCATAGCTGTAATTGATGTCCCTTAAGTCGAATTTCTGTGGCATCTCCACTGCGGGACGTTGATGGGAGAAACTCTCCCATCAACTTCCCTTACTCCTTCTAACCCTGTGGAGTACTAGGGTTGATGAAGGTTCCATCAGCAGTTGATTGAGAGGGTCCTTACTAGACCTGCTAAATCTAACCCCAGAAGAATGATCTCTGGAGAGTCGATCTCTGGGTAAGTATAGACAAGGCCTCAGAGGCTAACTGACTTGTCTGTGCTTACAAAGCAAGTGTTTGCTGGCGCAAGGCACGAAAGCCAGAGATCCCGCTTCCTATTTCTCTGCTTTAACCACTAAAAGGTGTTTTTTCTCTTGATTTAATACACCCAATAGCCATCAGCTGGAAGCAGCTGATATCCTGATCTACATTCAATGTTTGGAAATACAGATAGAAGGCTGTAGATCCCATTATCTGCTCCTTCACCTCTCCAGTCTCCTTAGCCTTGTAAATTGTACTCACCTATTATTTTTGTCCCACCTTGGTGCAATATAAAATACTTTCCTTAATCTCTTAGGAGACAGAGCAGCATTTTTTTAATGTAAAAGTCTCTGATTTTGGGACCTTGTGGATTTATTAGTCGTGTCCGGTACTTGATGTATTTCTCATTTGCAAGGTTTGACTGACATGTCTCCCTCTGCCATCTAATCCAAATCTGTCCTCCAGAGGGGGTTATACCAATCACAATAATTTACTGTGGAGATGTGCTGGCATTTGAATGGGAAATACTACCTAGTACAATTTATTCACAAGTAGGAGACAGCAAGAAATTTATAACATTGGTCTCTGCTGCCTTCTTAAAAATTCAGGATGTGCTAATCGCTGTCAAAAATGAGTTTGCTACTTAACAAAGACTGATTGCAAAGAGAATGAGCAGAGTTTGGTAACCTTGGATGAGGTTAAATTACAGTTCTTAGCGTTGGATCTATTGAGCATGAATGCTGTGCAGTTGGGAGGTAAAAATGAAATTAAGAAATATGCTAAAAAGGGGACATCTATCTGGCTTGCACCATGTACTGTCTTGGACTCAAGTCTGTATTTTCTTGTGCTTTGAATGCTGCAAAACTCCCAGGGACAGCCTTACTTGTATGCAGAATATTAAGCTGTGTAGGGCACCAGAAAATTTGGGGCATCACTCAGTCCTAATGTCCATCTACCTCTTTGTGGGAACATAGAATCATAGAATCATAGAATACTAGGACTGGAAGGGACCTCGAGAGGTCATCGAGTCTAGTCCCCTGCCCCCATGGCAGGACATCTAGACTGCTTTCCTCTTCTAAAAGAGGAAATGTAAATGAAGTGCTGATTAGCATATTCTCATGCTTCATTTGCATATCCTCTTCCGACCCTTTTTGCGCAAGAGGTTTTTTGCCAAAAAACACAGTCTAGATGCGGCTTTTTCGAAAGAACCTGTAAACCTCATTTTTTGAGGAATACGGGTTCTTTTGAAAAAGGGGTTGGGTTTTTTTGCAAAAAAGCCACATCTAGACTGTGTTTTTTGGTGAAAACCCTCTTCCACAAAAAGGGGCAGAAGAAGATATGCAAATGAAGCACAAAATATGCTAATCAGCACTTCATTTGCATTTCTTCTTTCAGAAGAGGAAAGCAGTCTAGATGTACCCCATATCTCTGTTCTGTGGCTCTGCTTCCTCTGGAGAGGATCTGATTAACTTAAAAGTGAAAAAAGCTAGCCAGACCTATCAGCAGAACACTGAATCTGTGAAAGATTCATTCAAGTGGTAATGAAGCCATTTAACAGGCATTTGCCAACCCCAGATATATATTGTCAGTTTCTGAATTTACTGTCTTAGCCTATAGGATCTCTGTTTCAAATTTACTTAAAAAATGTGTCATTAGTGTGTCGCTGAAGCTTATAAAATCACATCTGTAAAAAAAACCTCTCCCTCCCCGGACTGCCATTGGGCATGGGAACACCAGTTTAATAGTACTGTGTAGAGCTCCATAAATCCAAAGGATGGCCCTGAGAACACCTAAACTAAGCAGAGTCTGGTGGGCTCAGTACATCTACAAAACAGCCCTAAGGACAAATACTTGCTGCAAGAAGGACTGAGGGCAGTTCCGAGGCTGGCAATCTTTCCTTGAAATCAGCAGTGACTCAACGCTCCAACCTGTAGCAAAGCCATCATCAATATTTCCTGATCACTACCGTCAACATGACTTTTGTACCAAATCGTCAACTGGTGTACACTAGCATAGCTCCAAGGGAGCACAAGGACAAATAAACCATTTTAGTAAAAACAAAACATTTCAATTGGCCAGAACCTTATATTAAAAAACAAATCATGAAAAAATCCAAAGTTCATGCTTTTCCTCCCCTTTCAGGACAATTTTTGTTTGTCTCTTTTTTTTCCCATGGAATGGAAAATCTGTTTTCTGTTCAGCTCCAGTAACTGCACTCATTATTAATGCAGCTGGACCTGTACTGAAGAGTGCATTCTGAACTCAGAGCTAGGGTTAGTTTCTCTGCGGGAGAACTCTGCGCTGGAGTTGTGCTGATTCCTAGCAGGCCTGGAACACCGCAGTGACTACAATTTTACGCCAGCACACAAATGAATAAATTCAATGATGAACATGAAACTCAGGACTCGATTCTTGCAATAGCAGTGTGATCCCAGTGCCACTAAACATAATAGCAGTGTGCCACCAAACACAATGGGAGTCATGGCCCTTCATATAATGCTGTATTTGGGGCCCTCTTGGTGGTGATTTTCTTCCTTGTCTCTTGTAGTTTTCAGTGAAAGTTCTTCTGCCTAGGACAAGAAAATTGTAATCACAGACACGGATGTTGAGTAGCAAGTTTCAGCATGCCTTGTACGAATGGGGAGTTCCTCTTGGATGGTTATCTAGCAAACACTGGGGGCTATTTTCTATAGTAATTAAAGAATCCTAAAGCAGGGGTGGGCAATAAAGGATTGGCGGGCCAGAGACATCTTTCTAGTGTTAGCCCCTGGCAGGCCAGTGGGTCTGTATTTACTTACATGACCACAACTATGGCTGCTTGTAACTCCCATTGCTGTACCTGCAGATACACAGGTAAATACAGTGCTGGTGGACTAACTGCGATGAACTGCATTCAGCCCGTGGGTCATTTATTGCCCACCCTGTCCTAAAGATTAAGCTGTGGGAGGTTCCCAGCTCTGCAAGAATTAATACAGTGATATTTAATTGCTATTCACTTTTTTGCTGTTTTCCTGCAAGACTATGTAATGTCCTTGGTAGACTGGTACAATGGTTGCTATTTAATCACCATGGCAATGGTGTGCTCTGTTGTCTTATTTCCTCGTCTCATGTAGAAACAAGTGATGGTTTTTCTCAGTGACTGTAGCATGGCAAGAAGTGGCACATACTCTTTTTAAAAAATGATCAGAATAGTAACTCCATTGAAGTGGAGATAAGGACATTCTCCTCCGATGATGACCAATGATGTACCTCCACTTAAGTCAATATAGCTATGCTGATTAACACCAGCGTAAGAGCTGGCCCTGACCTGGCTCTTATGTGTCATTGAAATAGCTTTGTTCAATTCCCCAAATGCTGCCAGGCCTAATTCTGAGCTCGTTTTTGTAATAATCAGCTCATTTCATTCATGTCATTCTGACTGCAAGAAGGTGACAGCAGAATCAAACCCAGATTTATTTTAGACAGATGTAGTGATAGGCAACTGAAGATCTGATGTGGTGCTCTTCCGGTACAGGTTGAACCTCTCTAGTCCGGCTACTTTGGGAGCTAACTGGTGCTGAACCAGAAAATTTGCTCGACCAGGGGAGGTCAATATTCTCTAGCAGCATTACCACCACTTGCTGGGCTCTTAGAAGACATTTAGGGGTAAATTTGAGCTAAATAACAGTACAAAGGACTGAGCACCCCAGATATAAGCAAACGTTATGGGACAGCGGGATACTTGGCCAGACCCATGATAAGTGGACATCTGGTTAACTGAAAACATGGATGTTTTCAGACCCAAGAGTGCCGGACTAGAGATGTTCTGCATGTAGTTGTTATTCTTTACAAGTTTGGTCAATCTTTTCATTCCATGTTGCCTAGTCTTATGAGACTCAGCAGTGCGTCCCTTCTGAATTACTCCCTTTCCTGATCATCATCCAAATACAACCTCTTCTGTGGTCCTGCTCTCTCTCTCTGATTGGATCCTGAAAAAAGATCCTCAACTTCAAGTTCCAAGTGAGCTGTCTAGATAGGAAGTCTAGACCTCTGCATCTTCCTGCATCCAATGGCCTATGTTCTTTTTGGTCTTCATCCCATAGCACATACTATTTTGCTTAATAGATTTGCTATGACATCATCTCAGGCTGAGTCTAGAGTACTGTCCTTTGTCGGAAAAAGCTACGCAAGTTGCACTCCGCAATTTGCGTAGCTTTTTCCGATTGCTTTTCTGGAAGAGTCTAGATGGGGCCAACTGGCGGAAAAGCCTCTTTCGGAGGAGCCCTTATTCCTCGTAGAACAAAGTATACAGGGCTCCCCGAAAGAGTGTGTTTGCTCTTCCACAAAAAAAAGTGGAAGAGCCAACATGTTCTCTGGACACGGAGGAGTTTTTCCGGGATACCTCTGGTATCCCGGAAAAACATGCCAGTCTAGATGTACCCTCATATCAAACTATTTCAAGTGAATATAGTCTCTTCTCTATAGAGCCTTACTGTATAAAGATTGCTAGATTTGGGATTGGTCCAAAGTCCACTGAAGTTTTTTTGACTGGCTTCACTGCTTGGAACAAGCCTTTTCTGCAGAACCATTGAGCATATTTCTAATATAATGTGGATTGTGGAAATACAATTTTGTAAGAAATATAATTTCTTTGACTAATAATTTCTCCCCTAAAGGCATGGCTACAAAGAGTAGCTAAATTAAAACATATTTCTCTACCATGTAAGTATTATGGATGACCATGGAAGGACAGTATAAAAACAGATTAATAGACTTTCCTTCCCGTAATTTTCTGAAGAACTCTGAGAGATGAATAATCTTTATAATTAAATATTGGGAACATACAACTATTTTGGACCCAAGTTATGATCTACTTGAGCAACTTCCCAAAGCTAACAATTTTTTGTGATATTAAGAGGGCGGAAGAATCTTTCTTGCATATAAATAATTGTCAAAACAGTTTTGTTTGTCCTGTGGAGTCTTAAAGAAGGAAAGCAACTTATTTTCTTTCTGCTGATATCAACCTGGAAGTGTGATGCTTTGATCCTGAAGTGCTCTTCTTTGTATGTTTAGAATTTGCATTAATGCTTTTATTTCATTCAGCTTTTCCATGAAAGGGGTGAGTGTATGGGAAACTGCAAAATCCTGCACTGCAGAAAGTTTAGTATCTTGCAAACACATGTTTAGGCACTTCTGTGGCTCTGCAGTGGGGGGGTCTATCCCACACAGGTGAGTAAAGGCTTAAGAAGAGTTATGGATTGCAATTAGCTCACTTGATCGTATCTGAAGGATGGACCAGTCCTAATTAACGGTGAAACCCAACTGGGGAGGGTCTGAGTGGTCTTGTAAACAGAGAAAGGTGATGCAGGATGAAACTCTGTAGTCACTCTCCTGGTAATAGAGAGTAAAGAGACTTATACGGAACAATAAAACTCTTGCAAGGTGAGTGTGACGGACCGGGCCGGATCTGGGCACAGTTGAGGGCATCTGCCCAGGGCGAATTGCTCAAATTCGGGGCTCCTTACAGCCCCCAGTTTGGAGACCTTTCCAAACAGGCCACAAACCAGTCCCACAGAGCACTTCAGCTGCCTGCCTGAAGCCTCACGAGCAAAACCCCTCCAACACTACAGCAATATCCATGCCCCAGATGGCCCCGGGCCTCATACACAGGTGGGGCGTCTTAGAACCCAATCCCACCTACCCGGAACAAATTCTGTCCGGTTCCAAGAAACCAGCCACAGATCCCAGGCCAATTTACTCTCTGGATCTTACCCACAAACCACGCTGAGCCAATCCTTTAGAATATACAATCTAAAGGTTTATTACTACAAGAAAGAAAAGCATGAGAGTAAGGTTGTTAAAGAATCATACATTACATGCATCAAATCTCCCAGTTCTCAATGCAGGCTCTAGCAGAGATGTCCTTGTTGCACATCCTATGGCAGGATGGATCCCCAGTTCTTCCTGGCTCGTGATTCCCTGCAAGGCCGCATCTGGGGTCAGAAGCAGATCTGAAGACCACATGGAGTCAGCCACATGGCCTACTTATACCCCCTCCTGGCTTCTTCCAAGCTGGAGGGAGTCACATGGCCAGTGGCCAGGTGTGTCTTTGGCCTTCAGAGGCCCATTGTTCCCTGGAGCTTCGCTCATTAGCATGTCCATAGGCAAACATTCCTAGCCCATTACTCAAGCACATTCAGAGAGACTTCCAGTCTCCATACAGATTACAGATTCCTAACTCCACACACAGACATTATACAGATATATGAAGAGCAGATACAGAATCAGAAGAAAGTAAGCTTTTGTTTGACCCCTCACATGGCCCCCTTTGTACCACTTTTGGGGTGAACACCCCCCCATGGGTGCAGCAGTGACCCGGCTGCTCCCCTCACAGTCCAATAACGTGACAGTGAGGAGAAAATCCAGTGAATGGTTTGGTAGAAAGAAGTCCATCAGCAAGGAGTCTTTTGAAGTGAACTGCCTGTTCTGGGTCTAGAGCCCAGTGGAAAAAAGGTGGGCCTGGGTTTCCTTACCAGCCACTTGTATGGTGGCACAGAGCCCCTGGGAAGGGGCTGTAGACCACTGAAAGCCTTGAGAAGAGGGTGGATGGACCACTTAGCCCAGAATTGAGGATGACAGAGCAGAGTCAGGAACAGACATTTGTTTTTGTTGTTGGAGCTAAACATTGGAGCTGATTTTTTCTGGTTGGAGCTAAACATGACCTGGCTGTAGGGTTGCATTGTTAGAAGGGATAGACCATTGCAGGGTTGACGTGGCTGCCGAGAGAGCGTGCTAGAGAATGAGAACCAGCCCACACCCAGCCAGAAGGGGACGTGACTGTGGTGAGTCAGCTCTTCCCCAGACGTCCAAAATCAGAGCATCTGAACACCGCAGTCTATAAAGTTGTATTTACCTCACAACACCCCTGCAAGGTAGGTAAGTGCTAGAGCTCCCTAAAGATGGGGAAAATGAGGCACAGAAGAGATGTGGGGCCAGATGGTTAAAGGTATTTGGATGCTGGAAGATGCACTGGGGTTTTCAAAAGTTCCTTGGCACCTATGTACATGTTTAGGCACTTGAAAAATCTGTCTGTAACTGTCTTGCCCAAAGTCTCACAGGAAGTCTGTGGCTGTGCACAGAATGAAATCCCAGTCTAGCATCCTAACTGCTGCATTATCCTTCATTTGGGTGTACCTTCTGCAGCATTGCATTTGGTGAGAGTCCCTTTCACGCAGCTGGGAGCTTTCCTCAGATGAATTCCAAGCACTTTAGAGCCATTTTCATCTACCTGTTTTAGACAGGGAAACAGAGACAGAGGGAGACATGCATGACTTCACAAAGCAGAGTAGTGGGGGGACAGTAGAAGAACCCACATTTCTTGATTCCCTGTGTAAGCAGGGGCTGAACTACTGCTTGCAATCAGCCAGCAGCCCTGGGGGTGGATATGCTCACTCAAATTGTTTAGCCTTGCAAGATAAGTACCATAAATTAGCATATATAACCCACTTTCATGTATAACCTGCACCTGTGCATAACCCTTGGTTTTTTTACTCCTGAATGAGTAAAAAAAGTTTTAGATAACCCGCGGACGTGTATAACCCGCAGGTTATATACGCTACTTTAAGGTAATTGCACATACCTGCTGCCAGCGGGGGGAACATAGAGCTCAGTGCAGGCGAGCTGGCCGGCCTGCAGGAGGGGAGCCACACTTGCGCCCAGGCTCCATGCAGACACAGCCAGATGCAACCCACTCTGTAACTGTTGATATGTAAATACAGCTCATGCTGGGATGGGGTAGGAATCTGGGGTGTGGTTATGTAAATCCAATTCAGCCAGGGCTGATGGAGGATCGGTTGTTAGAAAGGAATGTGATGTATTGTAACTAATTTGAGCTGTTGTGGGGTCACAAATCATGCTACCCCTAAATGTGGGAACTGTAAAATATGATGCCAGTGCTTGCAGGAGAGACACCATCATTGTAAGAGGTCTCAGATGAACAAGCCTCCCCCTTCCAGAGTTGAGTGAAGTGAGTTGGGGGAGAAAGGGCTTGAGCCAGCCTGCTTCATGCCTGCCAGGTGTGAGCTGTAAGACTGGTTCAACCTGCCTCTTTCCCCTTGTCTTAAGGCTAGACCTAAAGCAGATTCCAGCAGGAATCTTTTTGCTAGTGCAGTGGAAGCTGGAATCTTTTGCCAGCCTAGGTGGTGGCTAAAGAGCTGAAATCATTGGTTTGGCCTGGAGCCAGACCTATTGCAGCCAGCAAGATTGCTGGCAGGAGCGACCAGCAGGTGGCTGGTAGGAGCAGCGGTAGGCAGCTAGCAGGAGCAACCAGCGGGCAGATGGTAGGAGTGGCGGCAGGAGGCCAGCGGAGCAGCTGGTGGGAACGACTGGTGGCCGGCCGGTAGGAGCAGCAGCAGGCGGCACAAGCAGACCACAGGAGCAGCACAAAGGTGGCATGGCCTCAGGCTCAATGAGTGGAGTCATCAGAGTGATGTGTCTGGGTCTGCACTGACTGGACAGAGCTGTAAGTGGGGTGTTTGAAGTGGGGTACGGAGAAAGTTTGGGTAAGTGAATGGAACCCTTACATTGTTGGACTAGTGAGCCTGAGGGGCAAAGGACATTGCTAAATCCATTTGAGCTAGGACGGTTACTCATGGGGGGTTAGGAACTATGTCTGTGGTATTTTTCCGAGCTAATGCCATGTAACTTCTCTTCATCTTTCATTAAAAGTTCCTTTTCTACACTTAGACTCTGTGCTTGCGAGTGGGGAAGCATTGCCTCTCAGAGGCGCCCAGGGGTGTATGAATTTCCCAGGCTACTGGATGGGGGCTCGAGCCATTTCCGTGTGAGATGGATGAAAAAGGACCTCTAGATATTGAACCTGGCCCTGGCTGCTGCTGGCGCTACCTGGCAGAAGGGTTACACCTAGATGGAAAAAAAATTGATGGCACACTGTTCATGGGCCACAGTTTGACTATCCCTCCTCTAATTTATCCATCAGCCTGACTCCCTCTTACAATTGATTGTTGATTCAAAAGGAGTTAACCACAATTGACACAGAAATCTTGGCTTCTGATCCTGCAAAACACAGGGAGCCCCTGATTATATTTAAACCTAGACTTGAAGAACAGTTCTGAGGGGCACAAAAGCTTGTCTCTTTCACCAACAGATTGTTGGTCTCATAAAAGATATTACCTCATCCCTTTTTCTTTTGTATTTAAACTCATCAGTTGTAGAATTGGTTAGAATAGGCTCATTGATGGGCTTAAGTGCTCTGCTCCACCGGGACCTAAGTGAGAAGAATTGAGCTTGTAGATAAATAGATCTCATGGAGAGCTATGCAGCAGGTAAACACAGGCCTGGCAGTGACTAAGTTGATCTCTTTCTTGCTAAAAGTCTCAGGGTGTGTCTACACTACACCGTGACTCGAAATAAGATACGCAATTTGAACTATATAAATTGCATATCTTATTTCAGTGCTAGTTCGAAATAGCTTATTTTAACATAAATTTTGAAATAAAGTGCTATTCCGAAACATCCCTTACTCCTCATAGAATAAGGTTTATAGGGACATCGCAATAGCAAGCCCAAAATAATGGGCTTACTGTGAAAACATGGGGTAGCTATTTTGGGTTATGCAGGTATCCCAAAATAGCGTTGCAGTGTAGACGTGGCCTCATGGGGTCGCCGTGTTAGCCTGTATCTGCAAAAACAATGAAGAGTCCTGTGGCACCTTAGAGCCTAACATATTTATTAGGACATTAGCTTTCATGGTTCAAACCCACTTCATCAGATGAAGTGACTTTTACCCACGAAACCTTAAGCCCTAATAAATCTGTTAGGGTATGTCTACACTGAAAAGTTAATTAAAAATAACAGCTGTTATTTCGAATTAACTTTAATAGCGTCTATACATGCAAACTGCTATTTCGAAATTAATTCAAAATAGCAGAGCACTTAATTCGAAAATTTGGTAAACCTCATTCTACGAGGACTAACACCGAATTCAAAATAGCTATTTCAAATTAAGTGCTGTGTAGACACTTAATTCGAAATAGGGGGCCTCCAGCCCTTCCCAGGGAGCCCTGGTGGCCACTCTGGGCACAACCAGGAAAATTTACTCTTCTCCCCAAGCCCCGGAGCCATTAAAGGGGTAGACTCTGGCCACAGTGCCTGTGACAGCTCCAAGCCTGCCAGCCCAGAGCCAGCAGTGGCCACCAGGGCCCCTGACCCAGTGGCCACAAAACATGAGCCAGCAAGCCACTGGCAGCCAGCCCTCCACCACTCCCCAGGAGCAGCCTGCCAGCTCCCAGGAGCCTGACAGAGGCTGGAGAAGGCGGGTGCCTTCCTGGTCCAGGGTGGAGATCATGGACCTTATTCAGGTTTTTTTTGGGGGGGGGATGCCCCCAACGTCCATGATCTCCGCACTAGATGGAGGAATGCAGCCGTCTATGGCAGGATAGCTGCCAGCCTGGCCACCAAAGGCCACATGTGAACCCAGGAGCAGGTTTGCATGAAAATCAAGTTGGTCCGGCGAGACCCCCAACCCTGAGCCCTGAGCTTCCTCCCCTTCTTCCCTTGCTTCCCTTCCAGCTCCCTCCTCCCAGGTTTCCCCACCCCTCTCCTACCCTCTCTCTTCCCTCTCCCACCTCCTTTTCCCAGTCTCCCCAGAGGTTCATCCTCCCCACCATTTTTGTTCAATATACCCAGTTTCTATTTTTGAACATACGTGTCTTTTATTTGACATCAGGAAGCGGGGCTAGGAAGGGGTAAGTGGAAGGACGTGAGGGAGGAATGGGGCATGAGCCCCTGGTGGAGAGGACCGGGGTGGCTCTGAGGGCTCCTCAGAGTGGACGCTCTCCCGCAGGGCCTCCTGGATCCTGACAGCCCTCCGATGGACCTCCTGGATGGCAGCCTGCAGCAAGTGCAGCCGGGCTAATGGCAACGACCCCACGAGATGCACCGGCATGCCCAGGGGCAGCTCTGTCTCCATGTGGCCGAGTGCTGTGGTGTCCCGAGTGCGGGCACTCAGGGCACTCCAAGACAGGACTGCTTTGCTGTCCCTCATCGAGATAGACAGGCAAGCCTGGAACCCTGAGAACTGTCTGTCCAGGGTGGAGGTAGGGTCCCTTTAAGCACTGAGCTCAGTTAGCCTCAGGCAGCAGCCCCACACACTAATTCCTAACTTGATGCCCTGCCGGCACTGGTTCCGGCCAGCCTTAACTTCGGTTCAGGGTCCACTCATTGTGGACGCGCTATTTCGAAAGAGCAAAATGCTATTTCGAAATAGTTTTTGTGTGTAGATGCGTTAATTCAAATTAGCTTAATTCGAATTAACTATTTTGAATTAAGTTAATTTGAAATAGCGCTGTAGTGTAGACATACCCAAAGACTTTAAGGTGCCATAGGACTCCTCATTGTTTCTTGATAAATGACACCCTCCATTTATATAATTTGTTTATTAGTATTGCTTATTTCTTATTATTATTCAGATCAACCCTTTGGAGCTTTACCCATCACTGCTTTAATCCATTATGTTGCTTACTTTTCTTTAGCAAGGCATTACAGATGCTTAAGATTGAAAAAGGAAACAACCTTAACACCAAACTTTGGAAAGTGCCATTTTCATAAGAACATAAGAATGGCCATAGTGGGTCAGACCAAAGGTCCATCTAGCCCAGTGTCCTGTGTTCCGACAGTGGCCAACGCCAGATGCCCCAGAGGGAGTGAACAGAACAGGGAATCTTCAAGCAAAAGCAATCCCTCTCCCATCATCCATTCCCAGTTTCTGACAGAGGCTATGGACACCTTTCCTACACATCCTGGCTAATAGCCATTGATGGGCTTAACCTCCATGAATTTATCATGTTTTTTTCTTGAACCCTGTTAAAGTCCTGGTCTTCACAACCTCCTCTGGGAAGGAGTTGCGCAGGTTGATTGTTTGCTGTGTGAAGAAAAACTTCCTTTTGTTAGTTTTAAACCTGCTATCTATTAATTTCATTTGGCGACTCCTAGTTCTTATCGTTATGAGAACAAGTAAATAACTTTTCCTTATTCACTTTTTTCACACCAGTCATGATTTTATAGACCCGTATTTTAACCCCCTTAGTCTACGTCTACACTGCAGGGTTCTTGCATAAGAAGCCTTTTGCGCAAGATTTTTTGCACAAAAACTTCTTGTGCAAGTGTAACCACCACCACGGTGGATTTGAACCTTAGACCTTGGGAGCTGACTATAAGAGTCTCTACCCTCTGAGCTAAAAGCCAGCTGACTCTCAGCCCCTGCTGTAGAGGTCTCTTGATCTTAACTGTTGCAGTTGTCTAGGTGCCACTTGCAGTACTCAGTAACCACACTAGGTGTGTGGGTTACACAAGAGCACGTCCACTCCTCAAAGCGCATCGCAAAAGTGATGTGATTTTACGCAAGAGAGTGTCCACACGGCGTGGGCGCTCTTGCGCAAGAAAGCTCTGATGGCCATTCACAGAATGGCCATCAGAACACCTCTGCTTTTTCCCATAAGGGTTTCTTGCGCAAGAAACCCCTCTGGAGCATCCACACTTGCCTTTTTGCATAATAGCTGTAGCGCAAAAGGGAGTTATGCCTCGTAGAAGGAGGTTGACCTACGTTGGCAAAAGCCCTCTGTTCTGCTGTTTTACTGCTGATTTACTTGTGCAAAAGCGCATTTCAGGTGTGGATGCTCTGCAGGTTTTTCTGCAAAAATGGGCATTTTTGCGCAAAAACCTTACACTGTAGATGTAGCCTTAGTTTCCTCTTTTCTAAACTGAAAAGTCCCAGTCTTTTTAATCTCTCTTCATATAGGACACGTTCCAAACCCCTGATAATTTCTGTTGCTCTTTTCTGAACCCTTTCCAATGCCAATATATTTTTTTTTAGATGAGGCAACCACATCTGTACACAGTATTCAAGTGTTTCAGTGCAGACGCTTGGGGGAAACCACTAGTTACCTCTCTCCACTCTGAAAATTTACCATTTATTCCTACCCTTTGTTTCCTGTCTTTTAACCAGTTATCAATCCATAAGAGGATCTTCCCTCTTATCCCATGACAACTTACTTTACTTTATAGACTTTGGTGAGGGACCTTGACAAAGGTTATCTGGAAATCTAAGTATACTATGTCCACTGGATCCCGCTTGTCCACATGTTTGTTGACCCTCTCAAAGAATTCTAGCAGATTAATAAGGCATGCTTTCCCTTTACAGAAACCCATGTTGACCATTCCCCAACAAATCATGTTCATTTATGTGTCTGACAATTTAATTCTTTACTATTAGTTTCAACTAATTTGCCCGATACTGATGTTAGATTTACCAGTCTGTAATTGCCGGGATTACCTCTAGAGCCCTTTTTAAATATTGGTGTCACATTAGCTATCTTCCCATCATTAGGTACGGAAGCTGATTTAAAGGATAGGTTACAAACCACAGTTAATAGTTCTGCAATTTCCCATTTTAGTTATTTCAGAACTCTTGGGCGAATGCCATCTGGTCCCAGTGACTTGTTACTGTTAAGTTTATCAATTTTTTCCAAAACCTCCTCTAATGACACCTCAGTCTGGGACAATACCTCAGATTTGTCACCTAAAAAGAATGGCTCAGGTTTGGGAATCTCCTTAACATCCTCAGCCGTAAAGACCGAAGCACAGAATTCATTTCGTTTCTCTGCATTGACCTTATTGTCTTTGAGTGCTCCTTTGGTATCTTTATCGTCCAGGGTCCCCACTGGTTGTTGAGCAGGCTTCCTGCTTCTGATGTACATAAAAACCATTTTGCTATTACTTTTTTTGGCTAGCTGTTCTTCAAACTCCTTTTTGGCTTTTCTTATGATATTTTTACACTTAATTTGACAGAGTTTATGTTCCTTTATATTTTCCTCACTAGGATTTAACTTCCACTTTTTAAACGACGCCTTTTTATCTCTCCCTGCTTTTTTTACTTGGCTGTTAAGCCACGGTGGCACTTTTTTGGTTTTCTTACTGTGTTTTTTAAATCAGGATATACATTTCCGTTGGGCCTCTGTTATGGTGTCTTTGAAAAGTTTCCATGCAGCTTGCAGGAATTTTACTTTTGGCACCGTCCCTTTTCATTTCTATTTAACTAACCTCCAATTTTCCTCCAGAACAGGCTGTAATACAGCCACCAGGGTGAGCGGCTGCAGCCTTTCAGAGCCCCATTGATCCTAATAGGGCTCTGCCTCCATGCTCAAGGGCACTGGACAGGGTTCCAGGACACAGTGGGTTGTATCCCCAGGCCTGCATTGTCCTGCTGGGTCATCTTGGGCACATCATATTAAATCTCTGTGCCTCTGCTGCCTCAGTGTGACTGGAGAATGGGACACTTAGCTCCTTTGAAAAGCACATTGAGAGCTAGAGCTGAAATGGGCTATCAAGAAACATTCATTATTTTATTATTGGCCTCTCTGAGGCCACTACACCTTGGCCCATCAGAAGCTGCAAATGTGCATTCCCCTCCCTCTCAGTAAAGCCTTCTATTCTTAAAGATTTTAATTGTATTCCTGCAGACTTTTATGTGAAATCTTCCCTCTAAACTCTTGAATCAGTGTGGCAGATACTGTATGTGCCACAAATACACAGCCTGTGTCCTGAAGCAGAGGCTAGAAAACAAAATCTAATCAGGCTATTGATGGGGACTAATGCATGAGCCGCGGTGCTCTCAATCACTTTCAGAAATGGATATTATAAACCTCAAAAGGCTGAGGGAATCTGTGTTGCACTTGTGGACATAATATAATTGACATGGAAACGCTTTAGAGTAGCTTGCAGTAGTAATAACTCCTAACTTTTTATGGTTTCAAATAGTGATGCTTTAATGCCTTAAACGGGTAGAAAATAAGGCAGTATTTTGGGGATTTTGTATTTATTGTTGCTATTTCCTCCTCCCCCCCATGGATCACTTGGAAAACAAGAACCAGTGAGTTACTGTAACCCACACACTTAGGCTGCATCTACACTGTGGCAGTTTGTAGGAAGAGGAAATGCAAATGGAGCGCTCATTTGCAAATCTCGCACTCTCATTTGCATATTCTCTTCTGATCCTTTTTGCGGAAGAGCTTTTTGTGCTAAAAAGCCCTTCATAGATGGGGCCATTTGTCGGAAAAACCCCGTTTTGCGCAAGATCATGTAAACCTCATTTTTTGAGGTATAAGGGATCTTGTGCAAAACGGGGTTTTCCGACAAATGGCCCCATCTACACAGGGCTTTTTAGCACAGAAACCTCTTCCGCAAAAAGGTTCAGAAGAGAATATGCAAATGAGAGCACGAGATTTGCAAACGAGTGCTCCATTTGCATTTCCTTTTCCGATAAATTGCCACAGTGTAGACGTAGCCCCAGTATGGTTCATTGTCCCACGTAGTGACACTTACAAGGGATAAGAACAATAAAGCTGGCTTTATTGCTCAGGCTGTAGAGCTCCCTTGTTCTTATCTCTCACTGTAAGTGCCACTACGTAGGATAGTGAACCACACGGGGGCTACGTCTATACTGCAGGCTTCTTGCACAAGAACTTTTTGTGGAAGAGATCTTCTGCAAAAAGTTCTTGCACAAGAGCATGTCCACACTGCCATGGATGCTTTTGCACAAGAACGCTCTGATGGCCATTCGCAGAATGGCCATCAGAGCACCTGTGCTTTTTCCCATAGGGGTTTCTTGTGCAAGGTACCCCTGTTGTCCATCCACACATGCCTTTTTGTGCAAGAGCTCTTGCGCAAAAATGCTTTTTCCTCGTAGAAAGAGGAATAACTCTTGTGCAAAAAGCCCTGTCTTCTGACAATCTACTGTACTTTTTCTTGCACAAAAACGTGCTTGTAGTATGGACGCTCCACGAGTTTTTGCACAAAAAGGGTCCTTTTTGCGCAAAAACTCTGCAGTGTAGACATAGCGTAGGTGTGAGGGTTACATACTTCCAGTAGCTGAGGAAGAACATCTGAAGCTTCAAAGACCCAGTTACAATCCTGGGCAAGCCCCCACTTGTAAACCAGCCAGTTTTATAGCTCAAGCTATATTCCTATGCTAAGTTCCAGAGGGCACCAGGTTCAAATCTATTCAGTGGCAGTTACATTAGGTTAGGAAAAGTGCTGTAGACATTTCTTCCCTCCTGCCCCACCCCTGGATTATGCTAAATAGATCAGCTCCTGACTGGCCCCAAAGCACGAGCTGGAAATTTTTGTTGGAAATCCCTGGAGAGAAAGGAACATTAAACATTTTTGAGGTACAAAGAAGGTCAAATGTAGACACTGTACAGTAGTGACAGATAGCAGAATGGGGAGCAATGGTCTCACGTTCTAGTGGGGGAGGTCTAGGTTGGATATTAGGAAAAACTGTTTCCCTAGGAGGGTGGTAAAGCACTGGAATGGGTTCTCTGGGCAGCTGGTGGAATCTCCATCCCTAGAGGTTTTAAAGTCCTGGCTTGACAAAGCCCTGGCTGGGATGATTTAGTTGGGATTGGTCCTGCTTTGGGCAGAGGGTTGGACTCTATGACTCCTGAGGTCTCTTCCAGCCCTAGGAGTCTATGATTCCACTTTGCATGAGTGAAAAGGATGAAGTAAGGACTTGCTCTGCACAAGGTATGTAAACCTCAATATATTTGATCAGCTATTTGTTTCCCATGTGCTCCCTTGGATCTTTCCTTCCTTGTGTTCCAAATAAATTGGGTGTCTTTGTTTCAGGATGGTCCTACCATAGCTAATATCTGGTTATTCATTGGTGTAAACAGGTGCAACTCCATTTACTTTGCTGGAACCACGCTGATGTATGCTGGAAGAGAATTTTGTCCCACGTGGTGTTGCGCATAAAGTTTTTCAAAATCTAGATGCCAACCCAAGTAGATAAATGCAGTATAATTCCTGTTATCTGCATTCCGTTTATCCAAAAATCCTAGTTATCCAAATCGAGTGTGCCCCTCAAAGACAGAAGTTCATCACCCATTATTAACTTTTCACCTTTGCACTGTAATCATAACATAATTTGTAAATGGACATTACTTCTTACCAGTGTGTTTCTTGCTGTAAATAGATCTGGTACTGATTTTCTACAAATAGCTGTACAGTCCGAAGAACCACTGAAATGCTCAGTTTAAACATATTAAATTAAATGAATGTTTTAGAACATCCTAAATAACACCCAGCTGTCAATATCCTTTACTTAAGTTGCATTCCAAACTCCTGCACCTTTCATTGGTTGCTTGTAAATATTGTTAACATATATTATCTTCACTTCCATATCATAGGAAGATTAGCAGCTGCCCCAGCCCAAGACTAATAACGGAGCGTCATAGGTGTGCATGGAAACAAAAGCTCCTTGCTGTAACTTACACCCATTAAAAGTTCCCTTTTAGTAAAGTGGTGTAAAGGGGGCTTCCTCTAAATGAGAGTCAGACCCAGTAACATTCAGTGTAATTATACCATGTGTTTGGGGGCGGAGCTTACACGATGCCACAACTGTGCCTTAAATACCAAGTGCTAAGCTGCATTTTAACAATGCCAGAAGGGGGGCGTCAAGAATGTTAAAAGCTTTATTATGGGCCAGGCAAAATGAGCAGTGTGGCGCCTTCACTGATGGATTCAAAGGCAGCGCCCCTTGTTTTAGACAGGTTTTTGCTGATTAGCAAGATGAGAAAGGGTTTTTTTTTAAATGCACGAGAGCTTTCCCTCTGAGATGTAGCAAACTGAAGAAGTGTGTTCCTTTTCTGGTAAATAAGCTCCAAATAAGACTACCTACTAAGAGAACCATCTCCCACCATTGAGTTGGATAAGTGCTCCCCAAATGGCTATCCCCTTCTAATTTTTTATAATTGCTGTTTGCACTTGCCACTAAACCTTCTGAGCATCTTATACTCAGTGCAGAAATTCACTAATGTTCAGCTCGTCAGAATACGAGACCCCTCATTAGCTCTGAGTATTAAATGAAACAGTTGAGTTAGTAACCCAATCTACAAAGAACCAGCTGACTATATGTATGATTAGGGACTTTGTCATCTCGCTCATGGATTAATTATATGGTCCATTATACAGAAATGTGTTCTTGATTTCAAGAATAGTTTTGTTCTTGAGTTTTTGTACTTGCCATCTGGTGTAATGTTCCTTATCTTCCTCCCCCTTCCCCAGATAAGTACCAAATTATAGATTTCTTAACTTGTACAACATATTTAGAAGGTTTGAAAAAATAGAACAGATACATATATATATATTATATATATATATATATATATTCAGTGGAACAGTATATGGTGAGCAATCCACAATACAGTAATGGTTGGAGAGCACTCTGAGCCCCAGGGTATCAAGTCAGAGTCCAATACATGTTCTCTGTACTGTACTAAGGCCATGGAAAAGACCCCAGTAAATTGGTTTTGCTATTGCATATCTCCTAGGAGCAGCTTATTTTTTTTCCATTAAAAAAGGCTATGGAGGGAAAGCAACATTTAACTATTGTGTGACTGTGTTTATAGCTCCACCAGCATCATATATTTATATTGAACATAATGTATAGGCCCCTGAGAAATGATTATTATTCATTAGGATTATTATATGTATTTGGATTGTAGTTCCTTGAGCCTTCAGCTGAGAGATCAAAGCCTCTATATAAGCATGTGGTAAGAAAGCCCCTGCAGCAAAGATTTTACAATCTAACTAGACAAGACAGAGGCCTTGTCTATACAACCAAGGGTTATCAACCTAAGTTATGCAACTTCAGCTATGTGAATAATGCAGTTGAAGTTGATGTATGTAGGTCTGCATACCATGGTATTTTCACAGTGGTAAGTTGTCGGCTGACACTTTCCCATTGACTCTACTTACGCTTACCGCTTAATCGGAGTCGATGTGAGAGTGCTTGGAGGATAATTCATCATGTCTATAGACATGATAAATTGATCTCCGCTGGATTGATAACTGCCCATTGATCCAGTAGGGAGTGAATATATGCCCAAAGTGTGAGAGAAAGGACGTATGATGTCTGTTTTACAGATAGGGAACTGAGGCAGAGGTTAGATTACTTGCCCAAGATCACACAGGGAATCTGTGAAAGATCCGGGTATTAAACCAAAGATGAAACTCACCCACCAGGACTTAAGTGGTGGCCCTCTGCACAAAAATGAATTGCTTCCCAAGAGAATGAAAAATGTTTGAGAAAGCATGGAAGTGTATCTTGTGGCTCGTCCCATGACGTAGCAGTTTGGAAAAGCAGAATCAATGGGAATGGTATAAAAGAAAATATAAGATAATAAATATTTTGACATTTTAAAAAAAGACAAGAAAAAATAGCAGGACATTATTGGTTCCAAAGCCTGTTGTTTTTACTGGTAATTGATTTTGACAACAGGAAATAGACTGCTCCTTACAGAATGAAGTTTGCATTGAATGAAGAAACCATTTGGAGTCTGCTTGAGTTCATCTCATTAATTCCCTTTCTGCCTGTTAACTTCTAAGTAACACTTTCTAGAAAAGGCTGGAGAATCAGCAGGGGCTGGGGGATTGGAAGGAAGTAAAATTCAATAGACTCTGAAAGCCTACAGGAAAATAAATGATTTGTGTAGCTGGGAGAGAGGCATCTGAAGGCTTTTCATCTAGTAGGAGTACCAACCTAAACGTCTTTCCTGCTTCCGATGACAAAACTCCCCTGGACTTGAAAGATGAAGGCTGGAGCCTGAAAGAGAAAGCGAAGGCTCAGTTGCATTACCAAAGAGCCCTCAATAGAGGGTGTGCTGAGATTTGTTCTCCAAAATTCCACTGGAAAGTATCACAGGTTGAACCTCTCTAATCCGGCACTCTCTGGTCTGACAACATCCGTGGTCCAACATAGAATCATAGAATACTAGGACTGGAAGGGACCTCGAGAGGTCATTGAGTCCAGTCCCCTGCCCTCATGGCAGGAGCAAATACTGTCTAGACCATCCCTGATAGACATCCATCCAACCCACTCCTAAATATGATTTTAGTTAGCTGGATGTTAACTTATCATGGGTGTGGCCAAGTTTCCCGTGGCCCCATAAAGTTTGTTTACTGCCACCAGTCCTGGCTCTCAGTGTTCTGTGCTGTCAGTTAGCTCTAATTTATTAAAATCTCTTCTAAGAGCTCAGGAAGCAGTAGAAGTGTTGGTAATTCTGCTAGATAATACTGCCCTTCTGTGGTTCAGCAAATTCTCTTGTTCGGCACCAGTCATGTCCCGAGGGTGCTGGACTAGAGAGGTTCAACCTGTACTCCTCTATCACCACTGAGGAGAGTATATAGTGTGCTAGTGCAAGTTCCTGGAATGGACCCACTTCTGACCTCTATTTGGAGGCACTCAGATGCCATGCTAGAGACTATATATGGTAAGTCCCTAGACTGACACTCATTGAACAGCCAAATAAAGGCTCAAACCAGTGAATTGCTGAATTCCTTCCATTCCTGTTGATCTCTCAAGAAAAGTTGGTTGGGACTGAGTTGCCCATGTCTGGTCCCTAATATACTTGTCTTTCAGTAAAATCTCTCTTCTCTTTTCTTTCCTCCCAGCTGTAGGAGAAATAGCTTGACTTACATTGTAGTTGTTGGATGTTTTCCTTTAGTTCTTCATTGATTAGTCTACTGGCCATTTACCATGTGTTTGCATGTACAAATCTGTGTTTTAGGGGTGCAAAATGGACAGGCAATCCAATCTGAATGCATAATTTTAGGGACCAAATCAGTTTTTGTCCCAAATCTGGATTCCATCAAAATTTCACTGAGCCTTAACCTCACTCCTTGGAGTGAAGGAATGGTCCAGAGTGTAAGATGCCGTGTTAGGACTTTGGGTAGCTATGTTCAATTCCCTGCTTTCCTGTGTGACCCGGGGCTGACACTGTGAACCCCGATTTGTATTTAGACATTACACTACTCAGTGCCAAAGTACCTTTAACAATCTGTGCCTCAGTCTCTCTGTGCCTCAGTTTCCACATGAGCAAAATGTATATAACAATACTTCCCTACCAAACCAGAGGGATTATAAGGATAAATACATTAAAGACAGTGTGGCATTCAGATACATCTGTGAGAGGAGCCATATAACTACTTAGATAAGCAATCCCTGTTTCTGTAATGCCAGAAAATTCACTTTGCTGGGTGGGATAAAGACTATGACAGTGCTATGGAAAGAAGCCTAGTGTGTATTTTATCTTTAGGACCTACCTTCCTGGGCACATGAAAAAATAATATTTGGCTTTTAATTAACTTCTTTGCAAACAGACAGTGTCCTTCCAGCCAGGCAGCCTCTAAAACCTACAATTATTCCTTATAATTAATAAGTACCAACATAAATCTTGGCTGTTACTTGGACAAAAATGATCAATTACTGTGCCAAATCCCATTTTTATGGCAGATATTAAAGGTTATGAGGTTATAAATGTTATCTGAACCTTGGATTTTTATTTTTGTGTTAATTTTCTTCACATTTAAAAACTAGCAATTGTTATAAAAGAGGTTTGATGATTTTTTGCAAAAAAAAAAAAAATGAAATTGGACTCATCTGAAAATCTTCCTGATGTAAGAAAACATTAGTTAGATTATTTGTACATATCTGAATTTAGCCACTGTTATGCAGGTGAAGTAATAACTTAGGGTATGTCTACACTACAGCGTTAATTCGAGTTAACTTAATTTAAAATAGTTAATTCGAATTAAACTAATTTGAATTAATGCATCTACACAGAAAATGCATTTCAAAATAGCATTTTGCTATTTCAAAATAGCACGTCCACACCTGAATAGGTGTTAAGGCTGGCCGGAACCAGTTCCAGCAGGGCACCAGGTCAGGACCTCCTGTGTGGGGCTGCTGCCTGCGGCTATCTGAGGTCCGTGCTTAAAGGGAACCTACTCCCACCCCGGACAGCCAGTTCTCAGGTGTCTCTGCTTGCTTGCCTACCTCGATGAGGGACAGCAAAGCATTTGTGTCTCAGAGTGCTCTGGTTGCCCTCACTCGGGACACCCTACCACTCTGCAACATGGAGACAGAGCTGCCCCTGGGCACTCTGGTGCGTCTTTGGACGCGCTGCCATCAGCTTGGCTGCACTTTCTGCAGGCTGCCATCCGGGATGTCCATTGGGGGGCTGTCAGTATCCAGGGGGCCCTGCGGGAGAGCGTCCACCCCGAGGAGCACTAACAGTCTCTGTGGTCTGCCCCACTGGGGCTTGTGCCTCATTCCTCCCTCTCATCCTTCCACTTACCCCTCCTTAGCCCCCCTTCCTGATGTCAAATAAAAGACACATCTTTTCAAAAATAAAAACTCTGTTTATTTAACACAACTGGGGGGGGGGGTGAACCTCTGGGGAGATGGGGGAAAGGAGGCAGGAGAGGGCAGAAGAGAGGGTGGGAGAGAGAAAACGGGGAGGAGGGAGCTGGAAGGGGGAAGCAAGGGGAAGAAGGGGAGGGGAAGCTCAGGGTTGGGGGTCTCACCGGGACACATGTCTCCCAGCACGGCGGGTGCGGGGGCCTCGGCATCCCTGGGGGGATGGGGAGGAGGGTGTGGAGGTTGAGGAGGGAGAGGCGGGAGGGGGAGAAGAAGTGGGAGGAGGAGCGGGAGCAGCACGAGGCAGCACGCTCTGCACCAGGGTCTGCAGATGGGCACAGATGGCACGACCCTGGGCAAGTAGCTCCCGCCTGAACTCCCGTTCTTCCTGTGCCTGCTGCTCCATGATGCGGGTCTGGTCTCGCAGGGCCGCCAGGTGCTGCTCGTGGTACCCCTGCAGTGTTGCGGTGGTCCTGCGGAGCCCTCGGGTGCGGGAGCATGTCCCGGGCGGGGGTGCGCCCTGCACGTGCAGCTGGTGTGGCTGTGGAGAAAGAAGAGAAGTGGTCAGTTCTCCCTGGGGACACAGTGGGTGAAGCCCAGTGCCCCCTGCGAGGTGAGGATGACCGTGCCCAGCACCGTCAGAGCCGTTGTGCTTGCCCAGAGGCCATGTTTGGAATGTCCAGCTATCCCTGGGAGTGGGAGGTGCCCCGAGACCGCACCCATGCCCCTGTGCCGTGTATAGTGCGGCTGAGGTGGGGGGAGATTCCCCTGCCTCTGTGTAGAGGGGGTGTGTGAAGGAAGGGCGTCCTGCTGTGTCCCGCCCCGGGGTCAGAAGCGTGTCAGGTCTCTTCACACATGCGTGTGCCTATCAGGCCACGGCCCCTGGGTGTCACGCAGCTGGAGCCACCTGCCCAAGGGTGGCATGGCACGTGCTCGCATGTGCACAGGTTGCTGCGTGATGTGTGGTAGGCAAGGGCCACGCCCGCAGTTCCTGTCCCCGCCCCCCCTCCCCCGGGTAGGGGACTCTGATGGCACTTACCTGGTGTGGCCTCCCTGGACGACCCTGCTGACTCCGGTGCTGGGACAGCTTGGGGGTCCTGCTGGCGTGGCACCCTCTGCGATGGCCCCTCTGCTGCGCCCAGGTCAGGGCCCTCCAGTCCCAGCTCGCTGCCCCCCGGGGTGGCGCGGATCATCTCACCCCCCAGGATGCGGTCGAGGGTGGGTAAGTAGGAGCAGGTGTCAGCCCCTGCTGCAGCGCTGCCCCTGGTGGCCCTAGCGTACGCCTGCCGCAACTCCTTAACTTTGAGGTGCACCTGCTCCTGGTGCCCTTTCTGGCCATGGTGGCCACTATGTGGCCGTAGATGGCCGCGTTCCTCCACCTAGTGCAGAGATCATGGACATTGGGGGCCTCCCCCCAGACCTCAAGGAGGTCCATGATCTCCGCACTAGTCCACGAGGGCGCGCACCGTCTACAGCCCCTGGCTGGCCCCTGGGTGCTGGGGGACTGGGCGGGGGACGGCTGGCTGCCACTGTCTGCCATTGTGCGGCCTCTGGGTGAGGGGCTGTGGCTGCTGGCAGGCCTGGCTCTGGCACGTGGTGTGTGGCCAGAGTCTACTCCTTTAAGGGCTCTAGGCCTGTGGAGAGGAGAAGAGTTTTCCTGGTTTGGCCCAGAGTGGCCACCAGGGGAAACTGGGAAGGGCTGGAGGCCAGCTAATTCGAATTAAGTGTCTACACAGCACTTATTTCGAATTAGCTATTTTGAATTTGACGTTACTCCTCGTAAAATGAGGTTTACCAAATTCGAAATAAGCGCTCTGCTATTTCAAATTAAATTCGAAATAGCAGTTGCATGTATAGATGCTATTGAAGTTAATTCGAAATAACGTCTGTTATTTCGAATTAACTTTGCAGTGTAGACATACCCTTAGTCCTTAAGTAGTTTCATGGATATCGGTGCTATTACTTGTGGAGTAAGTATTTATGCCCTCAAAACAGGACTTAAGTGAATGGCAAGATCAAGGGAGGTGTATGGGCTTTGATTGAGCCTATGCTGATTGAAGTCAATAGCAAAGTTCCTGTTCACCTTAATGGTGGATCAGGGCACATATTGCTTTCATTTTTCACGGGTGAAGTCTTCAGGTCCTTGCATAGGTCTGGAGATCTATGCATTTGGGTTTGAGGGTTTCCATGCGGAAGCGGGGCTTGGCTATCTCCATACCTTATCTTGTGGATGTGTGGAGTCAGTCTTTCACAGCAGGGTGAATGGAGGTACACAGAAGCAAAGGGACTTGCTGTAGGACACACGGTGACTTGCAGTACGGCCAGGATCAGAATCCAAGAGCCCTAATTTTCACTCCTGTGCTCTAGAACACTATACCCTTTCGCACAGTGCTTCAAAGTAGAAGATGAATTTTGGTGTTCCAATCACTTTTTCTTGCAGCTCCTTGTCATAGCTTTTGATGCAATTAGTTTTTGAGGAAGGGTGTTGAATAGGTAAACATGGTATCACAGATGAGACTGCCAGCCTCTTCAGTAGTCTCAGGCTATGTCTAACTACAGGCTTCTTGCGCAAGAAGCTTTTAGCGGAGGAGATCTTCCACAAAAACGTCTTGCACAAGAGCACGTCCACTCCACAAAAGCGCATAAAAAAAAATGCACTTTTGTGCAAGAGAGCATCCCGACTGCATGGATGCTCTCTCGAAAGGAAACTCTGATTGCTATTTACAGAATGGCCACCAGGGCACCTGTGCTTTTTTCTATTGCCTCTTTTTGAGCAAAAAAACCCTGTTCCCAAGAGCTCTTGCACAAAAAGGAGTTATGTCTTGAAGAGGGAGTAATACCTACACCGGAAAAAACCCTCTGTTCTTTTGTTTTACTTGCACAAAAAAACACTTGAGGTGTGGACGCTCCACGAGTTTTTGTGCAAAAACTCTGTAGTGTAGACTTAGCCTCAGAGAGAGGCTGCTGATGTGCTGCTTTCTGACTCCCTGACGCATGTCAGACCCTCTCAGATCCATGTGCAAAGCCTTATTTCACAATGGCAAGTGGAATTGTTCTGACTGTTCCTGTTGGTAGCTTCTTTGCTCCTCTGCTCCACTTGAGTCACTTGCACTCAAGAACAAAGTTTACTTTTTTTTAAAAGCACATGGCAGTTGAGAGTAATACATCAGAAATCTTTGAGAACTGGATCCCTGCTAACTGCGTTCATTTTTGTAGCATTTTTTGTTAGCTGGAATTGTTCAATCAAATATTTCAAAGATACCATATATCTTCATATATTTCATAATACAGTTAAACTCCATTCGTACGGCATCTGATGGTCCGGCACTCCTGATGGTCCGGCACCATCAGGAACCCGGAAGTGCTCCGGGCAGCCAGACCATTGGAGCTGCTCTGCCCCCGGCTTCCCCGATTCAGCCGCTGCTGAAACTGACCAGCGGCTGAATCGAGGAAGCTGGGGACAGAGCAGCTGGAGTGCTGCCGGTAGGTCCCACAGCGCTGCCCCTCGGCGCTGTGGGACCAACCCAGCAGCACCCCAGCTGTCCCCAAGTCAACCACCGCTGAAACTGACCAGCGGCTGACGCCGGGAAGCCCGAGGCAGAGTTGCTCTGCCCCCGGCTTCCCAAAGTCAGCCCCTGGTCAGTTTCAGCGGTGGCTGACTTGGGGACGCCTGGAGCAGAGCAGCTGGGGTGCTGCCGGGTTGGTCCAGTAGCGCCGCCCCTTGGTGCTGCGGGACCAACCTGGCAGCACCCCAGCTGCTCTGCCCCAGGCGTCCCCAAGAGCAACTGGGGTGCTGCCGGGTTGTTCTCGCAGCGCCAAGGGGCGGTGCTACCGGACCAACCCGGCAGCACCCCAGCTGCTCTGCTGCAGGCGTCCGGATTCAGCTGCTGCTTAAACTGACCAGCAGCGGCTGAATCGGGGACACCTGGGGCAGAGTTGGACAATCGGAAGGGGGCTATGAGGGGTCTGGGGTGGCATCCCCACACCACCCTAGACCCTCATAGCCCCCTTCCGATAGTCCTGCATATCTGATAATCCGGCACCCCCTGGGTCCTAAAGGTGCCGGATTATCAGAAGTTTACTGTAATAATTGTCTGTTTCAGGCAAACACCCCTCACCCATCAAACTGGATTTAAAAATAGCACTCTTTTTTTTGTTTACATGCTGAAGATCTGATTGACATCTCACTTTACACAGGAGTAAATCCTGTCGATACCCTAGATTTCATTAGAGTTATTCCACATACGCAAGACTAACGACATCACTAATGGCCTGATTAAGTGGGCTGGCACAGAAACCCTTGTTTAACGAAGGAAACAGAAGCCTTCTCCATAGTTACTTTTCCAATCCATTGTGTGTTCAGGCTGTACATTTATACAGGATTGTTCATACTGCAAGATGCAAGAGGATACACTAAGCTATGTACAGCACCAATGAAATGTAGCCCACAAAATAATATAATGGTGGGATAGGGGGAATTTTGGCTGTAGATACCAAGATAAACCCCAGGACTTACAGAAAGTGCTGTGAGATATTTAATGCCCACAGAGAGCAGATACTCAGGACTCCTCTTTTTTATGCCATGCCAGTATAACTCCACTGATTTCACTGGAGTTACTCTTGATCTACACCAGTGAAATGGAAGGTCAAAATCATTGAGGAGTAACCTAGGCTAGGGAGTGGACCACATGAGGAGTTGTCCTTCATCTCAGTGGGTCACAAGATTGTCTTAACCAAGGCAGTCTCCCGGGATAGTCAGAATTTGTGGGAGGGTGCCAATTAAACCATAGCAAAATTTTGATTGGATGTAGAGGGACCACATGGCTTTCACAGTCATCGTGGTGTGGAATCAGCACACACCTCATTTCACGTGCCCCTGCTTTGTGTGCATGTCGTTTTAGCAATACCGGAAGGGAAAAAAACCTACTTGGATGAAACCCAGTGGAATGTAGCAACCCTGTGCATGGGCAATGGTAAACGAAATGTCTTGTGGGCCATGCACAGAACCCCAATGGGCTGCATGCAGCCCTCAGGCTGCAGGTTGCCCACCAGTGGTCTAAGTCTCTTCTTACTTTGTCTGCACGCTAAGTATAAAGGGCTCAATAATCTTTGCTGAGAAAGGACTGTACTGTGCTGTTTCGGGGCATTGATGGGCCTGAGTCTGAGCTCCCTTCTACTCCTCCCATCCACAGTAACTCCTATGCATTTGAGACTTAAGCTGGTATCGATGAGTTCAAAACTGAGCTCTGTGGGTCTGATTCTCCACCCCTTGCATCTGGTAGAACCATTTACCCCTGTGCACAGTGAGTGAAAAATGCTGCTTTGATGCTCGGATAGCGTTTTACACCCATTTTGCACCAGTGCATGTGACTCTATGATAGGCCTTGGCAAAATAGGGCCGGCGGGTCAGATCTGACCCACCAAGCCACTTGATCTGGCCCACGAACACAGTGGGAAGCCTCAGGCAGACTCCCTGCTTCCCGCCCCCCTAAGAAAAGCAAGCCACTAAGAAAAGCAGCTGCTGGGCCATTTGTGTTTCACAGCTTATAGGGGAGCAAGGGGGAGAGGCTTCATGCACTGTCCCCGCCCCCTAGCACAATCCCATTGGCCAGTTTCTGGCCAATGGGAGCTGCCTGTTTGAAGAACAGGCAGTGCGTGAAGCACCACTCCCACCACCCCTCAGGCTTTTATTCACAGATGCACATGGCCCCTGCAGCCTGTGTAGGGGCAGGGCAGGCAGGGAGCCTGCCTGAGAATCCTGCTGAGCTGCTGGCTGGGAGTCACCCAGGTAAGTCTTCCAGTCAGAGCCTGCCTCTGGCACCCCAACCCCTCTCTCCCCACAACTCACTGCCACATTACATAAGCCAAACCCTCTGCCCCCCTCCTGAACCCATACCTCCTTCCCAGATCCTGCACCCCAATCCCATGCCCTAGGTTAAAACCCCTTCCTGCCCTAGGTCACAACCCAAACCCCTGTACACCAGTTCCCTGCCCCAGCTCACTACCCCTTCCTGCCCTATGTCACAGCCCAAACCCCCACACTCCCTCCTGGGCCCCAGTCGTAACTGCCTCCTTCACCCAAACTCCCTCCGAGATCCCACATGCCCTTCTGCATCCTAATCCCTTACCCCAACCTTCCTTCTGCACCCAACCTCCATCCCAGACCCCGCACCTCTTCCATTAATATCATGGAAGAGCATGGCCGTTGACCATGTTCCAAAATCTTGGCGTGGACCCCCATCAAAAATTATTGCCCAACCCCTGCTCTATGAGGTGCACCAGAGAATCAGGATGTAAGTTTCTGTAGCATAGGCTACTAACCCATCTGCTGCAGTTTGGTGGTTACATCGCTGTACTGGAACTCATCACCCCCTTCTCGCAATCGCACCGTTACATCGCTCAGAACCTCAGAGCTAGGATCAGCTCGAGATGCTTCCTTCTTACTTTTGCTGTGCACGCCTTCATTTTTCTTGCAATCACGGGGGAACCAGTCACTCTCTAACCCCTGTGGCTGCAGCTCAGAATTGGCACTGGCCATGTGTACCTGTTTTAAGGACAGGACTCTGTGGCACATCATGGGACTGGTACCTCTTCAGTGATGCTGAATTCTGTGGAAAGTTGGATCTTAGTCTCTCCCCCCACTTTCCACACAGGGATTGATTGCTCAGACAGTTGGGGCCAAATGTTAAGAATCAATGTAAGGATCAATGTTAGGAATTCTTTAAAAAGGGATCGAGAATAAGACAGATAATATAAATCCATGGTACATCCACATCTTGAATAGTCAAAACAGATATATTGTCACTGGAGAAAAGGGCAACAAAAATGATTGGGGTTTGGATCAGGTTGCCAGATGAGGAGAGATTAAAAAGACTAGGACTTTTCAGCTTAGAAAAAGAAGACTAAGGGGGGATATGACAGAGATCTATAAAATCATGACTGGTATGGAGAAACTGAATAAGGAAAATGTATTTACTTGTTCCCATAAAGTAAGAACTAGGGGTCACCAAATGAAATTAATAGGTAGCAGGTTTAAAACTAACAAAAGGAAGTATTTATTCATGCAGTACACAGTCAACCAGTGGAACTCCTTGCCAGAGGATGTTGTGAAGGCCAGGACTTTAACAGGGTTCAAAAAAGATCTAGATAAATTCATGGAGGATTGGTCCATCAATGGCTAATAGCTAGGATGGATAGGAATGGTGTCCCTAGCCTCTGTATGTCAGAGGCTGGGAACGGGTGACGGGGTGGGGATCTCTTGATGATTCCCTGTTCTGTTCATTCCCTCTGGAGGCACCTGGTATTGGCCGCTGTCGGCAGACAGGATCCTGGGCTAGATGGACCTTTGGCCTGCCCCAGTATGGCCGTTCTTATGTGTCCTAGATTAGGGACGTTAAATGGTGTTTAATCAGCTAATCGACTATTGGATGGAATTTCCATTGAATAGTTGGTTAGTTGATAAGGGGGGGAAACTGCAGAGCCACAGCGGAGTTGGCTCCCAGCCCTGGGAGCTAACCCTGCTGTAGCTCTGCCTTTTGAATGTATTAAGAGCTACCAGGCTTTTAATACATTTAAAAGGCTAAACCACAGCAGGGGGAACCTGGTGCGAGCTGGGAATCAGCTGATTTCCAGCTTGTGCCTGGTCCCCCACTACGCCTCTGTGTCCCCTGCATCCCGGGAAGATGGTGCTGGGGGGAACCAGGTTTTAAGCCCGCTCGCCCCAACACCGGCTCCTGATCCCCACCTTGCTGCCTCTCTCTGATAGAAACAGCAAGTGTGTGTGGAGGGGAAGGGGGGACGACTAGTCAAGTCACTAGTAGACTAGTCGCTTACATCCCTATCATAGATCCTCAAGGATTGTAAATGAAATATTTCCATTAAACTCTAGTGCAGCCAATGTTGATTGGCTCTAGCTGGGGATCAGGCCTGGTTTCCAAGGAAATGTATTCACTGCAGCCTTCTGAGATTTCTGTAGTGCAATTATGGTTTATTCTTGGGTAGTATTTTATCCACAAGACTCTGCCGCCAACTCTTTGAAGGGGGTGGATAGGAGGCTAGGAATAGCTCAGAACCATCTGAATGGAAGAGAGACAGAAGATTGATTCAGGTCAACTTACATCAATGTGATTTGGGAGTAACTCCATTGAAGTCAATGGGATTGTTCTTACTGTGTGTCATCTAGTACAGTTATTTAAGTCTGTGCAAAGTTAGTTATCATAGTGCAGAATGCGGCCCAATCAAAATAGTAGCATTTACACCCACTTACTTTGTACATCCCACAGGTGCACATGATTCCCCAAGGTAACAGGCAGTGGAAAATTGGATCCATTGTATTTAATTGCATTTCTTTTCTTTTTTAAGTACTAAAATATACAGTACTACTTATAAAGCTGAAAACTGTTGTGAAGCTGAGATATGGCACTGGTAATTAGGGGTAAAAAAAAGCGTGTAGGCTGTTATTTAAAGAAGGGAATTAGGAGTTGGGATTTTTATTCTCAGGTGTGATTTCTGAATCACTGTGCAGTTGGGAAAATCACTTGTGATAGGTTTAGAACTGCAGTTTTGTTCGGTCTTTCAGTGGGAGCTAGGGACTTAATTCCATTCGCCCCTCCGGAAATCACAGCTTTAACTTGTTGGAAACTATAATTTACGCGTCTGTAAGGGGATAGAATAAATCTCTATAATAAGAGCAGTCTTTTAAGACACCTAATGTGACAGATATGCCAGTTTCCTGCAATAATTTTGGGAGATTCTAATGTATTAAGTTTCCGCATCACGGCGGGCCAGGGATTGTATGTAATTCCATGGGGGAGCATGACTTCAGCCTTCCAGTAGCTAAGAACATTGAGGAATGATAAGCCAAATTCACTCAAGTTATAACACCTTGAGGGAAGTACCACAACCTGGAGACGTTTGCCTATACTGGTTCAAATTGGCTTCTCTGGAGACCAACAGACAAAGAAAGGACTTTTGGATAAATAGCCTGAGTTTAAATTGACTCAGGGCCTTCTCTCTGATCCAGCAGACCTTCAGGACTCTCTCCAAAAAGTGTGTGTGAAAGGTGTCCTTCCTTAGGGAAGTTTTGGAAGGATTGGCATGTGTCAGAGATTGGGGTTGAGGGTGACTTCTGGTAAGACTTTCAGCATATAGGCCAATCCTGTCGTTTGTTCTTAAAGTTTTCTTTGCAATGCTTTTGCCTTAGGAATACGTGTGCTTGATTAGAGAAGGCTGGGTGATAACTTAAAACTGCCGGCAATTCCAGTGCTCATACCCTTTGAACAGTAAGCAGTATGGACATGCTGGCCAGGTGAGGCAGTCCGCTTGATAGGAATGTCACACCGTAGGCAAGGAACTGGGCGAGAAAGCTGTAGATGAAGGTCCAGGAGCCTGAACGTGGGTGCTTTTACTGGAGCAAAGAAGAGGAATACAGGTGCCGTTGTCCTGAACTGTGACACCTTTTCCTGCCCCTAAGCATGCCCTGTTCCCTCTCCTCTACCTCCACCCTCCAGGGCCTCCTGCGTGCCATAGAACAGCTGATACATAGAAGGCAGGAGATACTGAGAAGGAGTTGATTTGCATCATTGTCAGTGGGCAGGAGGTGCTGGAGGGGAGGGGGTGAGCTTGGCTGTCAGTGGGTGCTAAACTCCCACCTGGAGCACCCATGGAGTCGGCACTTAGGACTTTAGATATCCAGTTTCAGTCCCAAGGCCAGTTCCTCAATTGGGGTAGGATGGATGAGCTCCAGTGATGTCAGGGGAATTTGTACAGACTGAGGGCCTGTCCTCCAGTTTAAATGTATACCGTATGTGCATATAGAAAAATGAGGGCGGGGGAACCTCCAAAACATTCAGAGGCTAATGAGTCCACGAGCAATAAACAGTTTGGGGTTATAAAGGATCATCATTACTAAGCAAACATACATTTTAAACAGAATTACAAAACAGTGCAGTAGATGCAACGTATTTGCATTTCAGAAAAGCCTTTGATACTGTCTCCTGTTAAACGTTAATTGGAAAATTCATTCAGAGAGGGTTGGAGAGGGACACTGTGCTGCGGATTGAAAATTGGTAAAAATACCATAAATAACATCTTATCTGACACCCTTAGTAATGATTTGGAAGAAAGTGTGGTGTTTCTGAGAAATTCAAATGGGTAGGCTTAATGTGAGAAGCTGCTTTGAGGATTCCTTGTCATCTTGCATCTACTTGTAACAGCATTCCCGCTAGAATCTATTTATATTCTTATCCTGCAGCTAAACAAAGGGGAGCTATTTATATTGTTAATGGTACCAATTAGACAGTGTAAATATCATTTATAATGCTGTGCTTCCATGCAGGTCAATAGATCAATATACACAAAATAACCAAGATGCCTTAGATTGAAATAGTTCATTTTGAGAATTGAGTTTTATTTTAATGACAGGCTTTTAGGACACAACTGAAAAGAGACATGAATTGTTTTTACTTTTCTAAGCTCTTCATGTTTTTTCCATTTTATTTACCTTCTCTTTTGCCTGGCCTGCTTATGTGAAGAACACTTGGGACCAACATTTCTGAAGTTCAGCTGCATCATATTCTCAACCGCAATATAATTTGATCACTGACAGCGAGAAGGGACTTCTGCAGTCTGTGAATGCTCTATTTTCTGTACAAACTCTGAATTGATTGGTCAATCAGTCTGCTTGTCATCGAGGTATCAGAGCTCCTTGTGAAAATAGTTTGTATGCATTTGTCTTTCTCTTTGATGAGAACTTGGGCACAGAATTGCTGAGTAACACGAAACTCTGATGTGGAACTAAATTTTCATCAGAATAGAATTTTTGAAAGTTCTAGAATTTAAAAGCTTGTTGCCCAGAAATGGCATTCGTACAAATGCTGAGTTAAATTTTGGCTGCCGATGCAAACAATCTGGGATTTAGATGGGATTGGTCCTGCTTTTAGCAGAGGGTTGGATTTGATGACCTCCTGAGGTCTCTCCCAACCCCATGATTCTATAATTCTAAATTGTATGTCAGGTCTCCTCTCTCCCCCTCAGAAGAAGGGAAACAAGAGGAAAAGCTTTTCTAGGGAAGTGATTATTCCCCTTAATCTGACACTGGTGAGGCCACATCTGGAGTATTACGTCCAATTCTGGGCCTCCCATTGCAGAAAGGATGTGGACTCATTGGAAAGAGTCCAGTGGAGGGCAACAAAAATGATTAGGGGGCAGGAGCACATGATTTACGAGAAGGGATGAGAGATTTGAGCTTAGTTAGTCTTTAGAAGAGAAGAGTGAGGGGGGATTTGATAGCTGCCTTCAACTCCCTGAAGGGGGGGCTCAAAGAGGATGGAGAGAAGTTGTTCTCAGTGGTGACAGTTGACATAAAGAAGAGCAATGGTCTAAAGTTGCAGCGGTGGAACTCTAGGTTGAATATCAGGAAAAAACAATTTCCCTAGGAGGGTGGGGAAGCACTGGGATGGGTTCCCTAGGGAGATGGTGGAATCTCCATCCCTAGATTTTTTAAGTCCTGCCTTGATAGGGCCCTGGCTGGGATAATTTGGTTGGGATTGGTCCTGCTTTTCGCAAAGGGTTGGACTCGATGACCTCCTGAGGTCTTTTCTATGATTCTGGCTCATTTCTTGCCTGTACAAGACCATTCTGGAATGGTGCTTAGATACCGAATGAGTCTGGTTCAGCTGTTGGAAAATTCCAAGGCAAAATGTTTTGGATGAAAATGCAGATTTGTCAAATTGCTCCCTAGTTTGACAAAATGTCTCCCCTTGAAAATATTTTGTTTAAAATGTTTTGAAATCAACAGTGATTTGGGGTTTTTTTTAGTTGAAATGAGTTTTGATTTGAAGTTTTGGGAAATTTGTATGTTAAAAAAAGGTTAAGGTCAAAATCAAAACAAAATGTTCTGGGTTTTTGCCCCCCAAATTTTTGAGACATCCACCTTTTGTCCCAATGTGTGAAGAGGAAACACATTTGAAATGTGAAAATCCCCATGGAGCGGGAAAAAGCATTTGCTCTCCCGGCTATAGAGTAATCTGGCTTTAAACGCAGGAGGTATACAGGAGGAGGAGGAAGTAAAGTTCTTTCTGCACTAGAATGACAGGGTAGGATGTCTGACTGCAAAACAGCTCTCTCCCCATTTGGCTATTGCTTCAGTCTCTGGACAAGTGTTGTAGTTACAGTGCCTCTCCCACTGTTGTAAAAGGAGTTGCGCACAAAACAGAGGGCCCTGACCCCTGACGAACGTGGGATGAAACCTAGGTAGCCAGACTTGCATGGATCTGGTCTGGAAACAAACTCTGAAACATTCACAGGGTGCAACATTGTTTTCTACAGCTATTCTGATGTTATTCCACCCCACTATCAAGTTTAAACGATGCTAAGACTCTTCCATTGGCCAGTGATGGTGATCTCTGTGGTGAGTCTGTGCACTGTGTCATAGCTAACACGCTTAAGGATGGCCACAGCTGGAGATGCAACATCTCGGAGGTGGCAATGAGCAGTCAGGTGCTTGGCTAGCCTGCTCTCGCTCACAGCTTCAGGGTCTCACGGATCCCCATACGTAGGGTCAAGAAGGAATTTTGCTCCAGATCAGATTGGCAGTGACCTTGGAGGGCTTTCAGTGTGTGGATGAAGGTCACTTGCCAGGATTATCTGGGTTCTCTCATGTAGGGACTTTGGGAACTGGTATACCTCAGTCACTCCTATTCTCTACTCTGCCTGTAACACATCATAGTCTAGGTCTCATTTTGGTTGTTTGGTTTAGTGCAGGTCAGGGGAGCCAACAGCCTCTGCAGCCCCTGGGGTAGGTGGAGGGGGGGCTGGTTCCATGCTCCCAGAAGGAGCGGGGCCTTGGGCAGAAGGGGTGGGGGTCAGGACAGCCAACCTTTTGTGCGGCCTGGAGCGCAGTGCAGCCCTCCCCAATCTTCTGGGCTGCACAGAGCATGTGATGCAGCACTCCAGCAGCAATTTAAAGGCTCTGGGGCTCCAGCCACTGCTACTGGAGCACTGGAGCACTGGGCCCCTTTGAATCATCAGGTCCCGGGGGAACTGCCCCTTTGCCTGCCCCTCCTCCCCCCATCAGCGAGCCTAATGCAGGTGCTCAGTGGCATTGGTGGCCTGTGAGATAAAGGTCAGACTAGATTATTTACTCATCCTGTCTGGCCTTGAACTCCCTGTGGCTTGCTCAGAGCCAGTCGATGTCCACTGCAATCAGGGGGAGACCCCTCCTCGCTTTTCAGGGCTTTGGATCAGACTCTTACTAGAGCTTGGGCAAGTGACACGACAGTTTTCTAGCTCTGGCTATTTAGGACAAAGTACTTTGAGTCAATAAAGGAAAAATACCAAGACTCTGTTAACGCTACCGTTGCCTGTTTCTAAGACTTAATTAGCTTCTTTAGTGAGTGAACCTGTATTTATTCACCTCTCTCTAATGTGTTTTCTTTTAACGTAGCTATCCTCAGAATAGAGCTTCACGTGGATGTTTTTTTGTCCAAATAGACTGCAAGATGCGAGTCAGCCTCAATTAAAAGTAATGGGGGTTTCTATTTGCTAATAACCACTCAAAAGTTTCTCTGATATGTTTTCATCATTAGTGGAGGGCACAAAAAAGGCCACCCTGTGTCTTTACCCGCTAATTAGATTTTCTTTGGAATTGTTTTTTGTCATTTCAGATCTTCCTTGCTGACTCTTTTGTGGCTTGGATGCGTGGCAGCAGCTCTTATGCAAAATGTAATGAATTGGGCTTAACGGGGGATATGTTTAGAAACTGGGGAGAGGAGGAAGAGCCGCTTGTTTTATGCCGTGGCTGTGGCTGGCTGATTGGACCAGTGTATTGATTCAGAGCAACCAATATTTGATTAGTACCCTGGTCTAGAAGAAGAGGTGGGCAGAGAAGGCGGGGGGTGGGGTGGTTTCTGAGTCTAATCTTGTAGACATTACATTCATTTGCAATAGACTGGGCTCCTTCTTCTTTGGGGTTCAGTTATCAGCTGGGCTGCCAGATGGCAGTGTTACTGAGATACACGTTGGTGTCTCGAGAATTCCACGTGCAATCTCTAGCTCATGCAGACTTCTACAACCATCCTAGGCAGACCTTTACCCACATGCTTTGCTTGTGGCATGTGAGCAGCCCCACTGACTTCATGTGACTAAAGCGTACATTTGCGTTTGCAAGATTATAGCCCTAAATCATTTTGTCTCCGCTGCCCATCTAGAAATGGGGAAGAATGCTTCCCTAACTCTCCGGAATGCTAAGAGAATACATTTGTTAATTGTTCTGAGGCACTTCAGTACTGTGATGATGGGAGCATAAGACCCAGTGGATATGGACTCCCCCTCCCCCCCTCCGCCCCCTGCAGGGAATCAGAAGCTCTACATAGTTAATTGCCATCGGAAATGCCAAAGCAAAACATAAATGGTGATTAGATCTTATCTTGGGGTGAAATTCACCTTTCCAGCAGTTGAGTCTGCTAACAGGAATGATCAGAAAGCAGCCTAGTAAGTGACCAAGCCAAATATTTATAGGTAGATAGAACGTAGCTATCCAGATTACAGTGTGGACAGAACAATAATCCATGTTCATGCCCACTAATCCTAGTTCTCCATCTTCCCTTTTTTTTATCCTCTGGCTTCTTCATCAGCTGTGAAATTCCATGTTGTCTCTCTTGGCTGAGATGGGCTTTCAGGGGTATTGAAAAAGTTCATCTAAACAAAAAATTCTGGACTGCGTGCAGATAGATTTCCATCCCTCCCCCCTCTATTATCACTGCATCTCTGACCCTTTTGCATTCCTTTATACAAGGCATAACACTTCTTTCATACAGCAAGACACATCACAACAAAACCCAGCCTCTTGGAGAGACTGAATTTTCTCCTTCAATAAGCTTTTAGGTGTCAGACCTTTGGGGAGATAACTGTGTTCTCCAGTGGTTAGAAATGGGGGGAGAAAACAGGGAAATTTCCAATAAGAGCCAGCATCTGCTTATTCTTTTTTTATCTATTGTTTTTAGAAAGATGCTGCAAATCCAGGATCTATATATGCCCCTATAACAGGGACATGGCATATATAGAAAATGGCTGTGAAAAATGCAGATAAAAATAATTATATGGAATTCTATCTAGGTACTTGTCTGGCTCTCATCCCCGTAATATGATTGTCTCAATAATTAATGGATTTTATCCTCACATGGTTAGGGAACTCACAGGGTGGCTGGCCCTTTAAGGGGAGCTAGGCCCAGCCCCACCTGTGATGGATCATCTACATCCCAGCTGAGATCTGTCAGGTAGGGATCAGGTGATTGTAGGAGCCAGCAAATAAGCCCAGCCAGAGAGAAGTCTTCAGGAACAGGAGGACTTCTGCAGGAGATGCTGGGGCAAGGGGGCATGTGCAAGCCCCACAGGGAGCAGGTTGTCTTCTGTGACAGGGGCATCCCATGCAAATGGTCTTAGGACTGGACAAGAGCTGCTGGGAGCAGCAAGATTCTGGCAGGAAGTGAGTAAAGCAGTTTGTGAATGACTCCCAGGCAGGTGGTCTTGTGCAAGAGACAGGTCCCTGCAGATGCTCCCAGGTTAGGGCAGAGGGGCAATCGATGCGGAGAGGGTTGCCTGTTTGTAAGTGAAAGGGAGAAAAGGTGAAGCACCGGGGGAAAACAGACTGGGTGTGGTGTCAGTCCACAGTCTGGGTGCGGTCAGAAACCAGCCAGCAGCCCACAGAATTGCTAAGAAACAGGCCTGCATCTGATGCACGCCTGAGAATTGAACCCAGGTGCTTCCTGACCCAGGCCTAGTCCATCAGATCATCCTTCCCTTGTGGAGATTGGCTGTTCCCTTGCTGAACATGAGCAACCTGCATGGCATCCCCAGGAGTGTAGAGACAAAGCTTAGAGGCAGCGGTGCGGGTCCAACCCTGCCCTGAGCTGAAGGCAGAAGGGCGTTTAACAGTTGGTCGGGATCACCCACATGCCACAGGAATGTCAGTGCAGTAGCACAGTGTTGGCTCAGGTCGGTGAAGCACGAAGTGTTATCGAGGATGCGTCTCGTCTTGCTGCTGGCCGACAGCGGAGGCCCAAACCTTGGTAGCCCCAAGAGCCCCTTTTGCTCACAGGTGCTGTACATCAGCAGGCTCAAGGCCCCCAGAGGAATAATCCCTGTGAACTGAGCTGCTCCAGCTGGGGCAAAGGGGTGGGGCAGATTCAGCCCAGGAATGGGCCATGGTCAGGCTGGAGGAAGGGAGGGTTCATAGTATAATGGGAGTGGGCATGACTTGGGCAAGTCCTGCAAAGCCCTGTGGAGACCACTAAAGCACAGGCACAGCATAGGGTCTCACCAGCCCTGGCTGACCTGGGTAGGGAAAGGGCAATATGCCTCAGTCCCTGCTCTGGTCTGATAGCTATTTCCCCCCTAGGAAATCAGGGCCACACGAGCTGCCTTCACACATGGGTTTCCCACTGATTTCAGTAGGCATGTGGACACTGATGAAGCGCACTCTAGCATATGTCGGTTTCCGCTGAGCATACAGGGTATCCACACAACTCTTGCCCACTCTCTGAATCCTTGCACTCTCTAAAGAACGTAAGAACAGCCAGACTGGGTCAGACCAAAGGTCCATCTAGCCTAGTATCCTGTCTGCCGACAGTTGCCAATGCCAAGTGCCCCAGAAGGAATGGATAGAACACGTAATCGTCTAGTGATCATCTAGTGATCCCTCTCCTGTCATCCATTCCCAGCCACTGACAAAGAGGCTAGGGACACCACAGGTGTTCCACAGGTTGACTGTGTGTTGCATGAAGAAAATCTTCCTTTTGTTTGTTTTAAACCTGCTACCTCTTCCAAAGGTTGGGCCGCTATATTTTTTTCCTCCTTGCTGACCAGCCGTAACTAATCATAGATTGCCTGGCCTGCTCCATAAACCGATTGCTTATCTCTGTTGTATCAATTTTATTATTTAATTGTCCTGCTACCTTGCTCAGCACATCCACGTGGTTTGTGAAGTCTTCTGTGAAGGAGCAAAGTTTTCCTTCTGATTCCTCTAGCTGAACCTCTCTATTCTGTTCTACCCTGACTTTTATATGCCCCTCAATCACTGTAGCATCTGAGTGCATTAAGCCAGGTGACTGACATCTCTCATGTGTATGTTCTTTCTCACCCTCTCTCCATGGGGTTGACTATGTTCAGTGGAGCCTCTTGATTCAGTAGGGAATTCAATTTGTTTTGGTGGGGAGTTAGACAAATTTTATAGGGGAAGCTGGTGTAGCACCCGTATGTTTAGGCTGTCTCATATGTATACAGCACTTGGAGATCTTTATTAAATGAAGGCAAGGTCAAAGAAATTAGCCTGTCTGGATTAGATTAATTTAATTCCAATGGACCAATCAGCATTGAAGTCATCCCTTTTGAAGTCATAACCTTTCTTTTGGTTAGACTCAAGCAGCTGTTTAATGTATCTCTGTAAGGCTTGTTTCCTAGTCCTTTAATCATTCCTGTGTCTCTTCTTGGGACCCTCTCCAGTTTATCGACATAGTCTTAAACGTCTTCCCCGGCTGCTAGGCTGCTGCGCGGTGCAGCCCCAGCCCCTCCTGGGTGGCAGAGCAGTGTAGGCAGTTTTAGGAAGGCAATACCTTCCCTTGCCTACATTATCTGCCGCCCGTGCCTGGACGCAATATTCCTTCAGGGATTGCATCAGTGCCAAAAACAGAAGTGGCACCAAAGTTTCCATGTGGTGGGAAATTCCAGGATTTCAAAGTTTATTCTCATTCTGAATTGGAATGAAAATGAAAATTTTGGAAACTTCTGGTGGAATATTTTGAAGAAATTTGTGATGACTGAAACATTTTTCTCAACTTGACATTAAAAAATGGTTTTTTTTCTTTCAAAAATGACTTTTCATTTGGAATAGTTTGAATTATTTAAACTTTCCAGTAACAGTGAAGCAGAATATTTTAACACTGTTGTAGGGCTTCGTTTTGATGTCATTGAAATCGCCATGGTGCTGTGAGACTGGGATGTCGTCGAAATAGCTCTTCTGCAGAAAACTCTTCCATCAAAACTTTCCCACACAGATTTAAATTGGGTGCTGCAGTGTCTAAGATCCTCTGCTAATGCTGTATTTGGTTTCATCTTTTAATCATCCCTAGAAATTGCAGAAACATCCCTAGGCCTTATTGTAAGATATGCTACATCCTATAGCTTCCATCATAGCTTCAATAAATCCTCATTTGAATGCATCCAAGAAGGACTGAGTCTCCTCTTACATTTATTTAACTCCGCTGACTCCAGTGGCCTGACTCCTGCATTGGAGGAGCAAAGGATTGGCTTGATTATCCTTTGGCTGGGCTCGGCTCAGAGCAGGTGGGTAGGGATGGGGTGTCTGAGTCTCAGGACCAGCTCTAGCTTGTGTCACTGAACCTTACAACACAGTGGAGCTTAGACACAATGGATCACTGCTGTAGCAACTGTCTGCTCCTTGCTTGTTCCTAACATTTCCCAACTGCAGCGATTCAGGCAGGTGGGCAATGGGGAGGGCAAAGGGGGCAAGTTAAGGGAGCATGGATTGGGTAAATGGACTAGACTGTCGGGACCAACGGGTAGTGATTAACAGATCAATGTCAGGTTGGTGGTCGGTTTCTAGCAGAGTGCCCCAAGAATCGGTTCTAGAGCCAGTTTTGTTCAACATCTTTATTAATGACCTGGATGAGGGGATGGATTGCACCCTCACCAAGTTTGTGGATGACACTAAGCTAGGGGAAGAAGTAGATATGTTGGAGAGCAGGGATAGGGTCCAGAGTGACCTGGACAGATTAGAGGATTGGGCCAAAAGAAATCTGATGAGGTTCAACAAGGACAAGTGCAGAGTCCTGCACTTGGGACGGAAGAATCCCAAGCATTGTTACATGCTGGGGACCGACTGGCTAAGTAGCAGTTCTGCAGAAAAGGACCTGGGGATTACAGTGGATGAGAAGCTGGATATGAGTCAACAGTGTGCCCTTTTAGCCAAGAAGGCTAATGGCATATTAGGTTGCATTAGGAGGAACATTGCCAGCAGATCTAGAAAAGTGATTATTCCCCTTTATTCGGCTCTGGTGAGGCCACATTTGGAGTAATGTGTTCACTATAGAAAGGATGTGGATGCATTGGAGAGGGTCCAGAGGAGGGCAATGAAAATGATTAGGGGGTTGGAGCACATGACCTATGAGGAGAGACTGAGGGTATGTCTACACTAGCCCCCTAGTTCAAACTAGGGAGGCTAATGTAGGCATTCGAAGTTGCAAATGAAGCCTGGGATTTAAATATCCTGGGCGTTATTTGCATCTTCCCATCCGGGTGCCATTTTTAAATCCCCTTAGTCCGAACTAACTGCCCACGGCTACACACGGCAGTCAAACGTTAACTCGAACTAAGTCCTTAGTTCGAGTTAATTGTTACACCTCATTCCACAATGTCTAACAAGTGTAGACATACCCTGAAGGATTTGGGTTTGTTTAGTCTGCAGAAGAGAAGAGTGAGGGGGGATTTGATAGCAGCCTTCAACTTCCTGAAGGGAGGTTCTAAAGAGGATGTAGAAAGGCTGTTCACAGTAGTGACAGATGGTAGAACAAGGAGCAATGGTCTCAAGTTACAGTGGGAGAGGTCTAGGTTGGAAATTAGGAAAAACTATTTCACTAGGAGGGTGGAGAAATACTGGAATGGGTTCCCTAGAGAGGTGGTGGAATCTCCATCCCTAGAGGTTTTTAAGTCTCGGCTTCACAAAGCCCTGGCTGGGTTGACTTAGTTGGGGTTGGTCCTGCCTTGGGCAGGGGGCTGGACTTGATGACCTCCTGTGGTCTCTTCCAGCTCTATGATTCTATGATGCAAAAGGGCCAGGAGCTTCCAGCTCTGCAGCAGCCAGAGCCCTGGGGCCTATAAATCGCTGCCAGAACGCTGCATGGCGCGTTCTGAGTTACCTAGCCTGAGCCCTGCCCCTTCTGGCTGAGTTCCCTCCCCACTGGGGGCATGGAGCAGCACCCCCCCATCTTACCCATGGGCCCAGCAAGGCTGTTAGACCTGCTGGGCACAGGGTTCAGATCCTATGCATGTACACTCCCATTTGATGAGGGAATTCTCTGCTAACCATTTCCCGGCCCCTTTGAGCAACGAAGTCCAGAACTCATGATGGACTCTGGTCTAACATCTATAGAGCGTAGCCCTCACATACTCCCTTCCCTTCTGTGATGTGAGGCTTTTGAGCTGAGGCTCCTACCTCTGTCCCTGGCACCACCTAGAAACCGTCTGTTACAGTTGATTATTTTGTCCCTGAGCCCACAAAATCTGACATATGAGAGCTGTCCTTGTTCACATGGCAGATCTCATTGAATTTGTAGTGGACTATTTGGCTGTGTCTACACTGGCACCCTTTTGCGGAAAAGGGATGCTAATGAGACACAGCGCAATTGCAAATCCGCGGGGGATATTTAAATCCCCCGCGGCATTTGCATGAACATGGCTGCCGCTTTTTCCGGCAGGGTTTTGCGGAGAAAAGTGCCAGTCTAGATGCGATCTTGCGGAAAATAAACCCTTTTCCGCAAGATCTCTTATGCCTACTTGCAATTGCGCTGTGTCTCATTAGCATCCCTTTTCCGCAAAAGGGTGCCAGTGTAGACACAGCCTTTGTGTCTAGCAGGCTTACAAAGATGGGGCTGCTTTGTTCAGTATCAGTGGAATAAGGTGTTCTAGGCTGTATCCTGTGATGTGTGGATAAACAGCTACCATGTAGATTCTGTCCTGCTTTGGTTAATCCAGCAAGTGCATTTAAAACAAAAGTGTGGTTTGCAATAAATCCCTTCAATGAGTAAGAGCTGAGCTGTGCATTTGATGGGAGAGGAGGAATCCCCAACACAGCAATTGGATTTGGTTTCTCTCTCATTCTCAGACAAAGCCAACAGAACACTTGCTGTTGTTTTTAGCCTTCAAAAACAGATCCACAGTGTCAGATCAGAAGATCTGCTCCCAATAGCAGGGAAGGCAGCTTCTCTCCACTCTGTTGCAGGATTGTCGCATGAAATCTTAGGTCATAAGCTCAAATCTTGCTTCAGAATAAAACTCAAAGGCCTCCTGGTGCAAACAATACCTGCCACGCCAAACTACACATGACAAATGCAGACATCTTGCCAGGCCTGACCTTCATTTGCTCGTTAGTAGTGTGCAGCTGCATACTGAAGTTCTGGCTCTAGTACTGTTTAAAGGGTGGTGCACATAATAACTGATGCTCTTTCTTTCCACAGCTTCTAGGTCCATTTCTTTTTTTGTGAAGCTATTAACTGGCAAATACAGGATCTAGAGACTTAGGCGATTTAAATTCATATATTGTCAGGCTGGGGGGACCAGAGTGAACATCTAGTCTGAAATCCTGTATAACAGTCTGTGCAACTTCCCCAAAACAATTCCTCGAACAACTGGCTTAGAAATGCTCCCACTGTTGATTAAAAATTGCCAGCAATGGGGAATCCACCATGACCCTCAGTAAATTGTTCCAGAGGTTAGTTACATTCACTGTTAGAAATTCATGCTCTGTTTCTGCTGTGAATTTCTCTTAACGCCAACTTCCAGCCCATGGGTAACTTACTCTGCTACACTGAAGAACCCATTCAGGTGTGTCTGGTGAGGGGACTCATGGGGGGACTACCAGTCATGCTCCCCCCCAGCCTGGGGAAGAGCCAGGACAACCCCCACTGCCCCAGACTCCACCTCTCCCCGCCCCTGCTCTGCTCCCACCCCAACCTTGCTCCACCCGCTTCCCTCCTGTTCCCTTCCCTTACTCCACCCCTGCCCTGCCTCTCTTCCCCTGCCCACCCCTGAGCAAAGCAGCTGGTGCTTGCAGCAGGCCCCTCCCCCACTCACTGGCAGTGGTGGGGCAAAGCGGTGCAGCCTGGCCCCAGCTTGCTCTGCTGGCTGCAGTGCTCCTCTTCCCATCAGTGAGTGCAGGGCGGCTGGACCTCTACTGCGGTCGGCAGCTCCCCCAGCTAGTCCCTCTGCTGGCTGCTGGCTGGCCTCTTACCCCTCCCACCCATGGCGTTTGGTAGCATGAGCCCCCTCGTGCCCCTGCACATCTCCCCCAAACCCATTATTAAATATTTATTCCCCATGTAGGTACTTACAGACTCATCAACTCACCCCTTAACCTTCCTTTTGTTAAGCTCACTAGAGCTCCTGGAAGCCGTCCTACAAGACAGGTTTTCTAATCCTTTAATCATTCTCATGGCTTTTCCTTTAACCCTCTCCAATCCATCAACATCTTTCTTAAACTGCAGACACCCGAACTGGACACACTGTGCCAGCAGCAGGGCACTCAGCGCCAAATACAGCATCCCTCCCAGACCATGGCACCCTTCCCTCGGAGTACTGCCCTGCTGCAGTGCCCCCCCCACACTCTGAGGTCCTCCCCCCGAAGGGAACTCCCAGCCCCCTATGCCCACCTTGCCTCAGTGACCCACTGCCAGTCATCACCTAGCCCTGGCCTCAGAGGCGAACTGCAGTCTGAAATGGCCACTCATCATAGGCAAGGGGATGTGGACCTGCTGCCTTCTCTTGCCCTGGCTGCCTCCCAACAGTCCTAGTATCCCCTCAGCCTCCTGCCATTGGGCCTCAGCCTGGGACTGCTCAGGCCAGGGTTCCCCTGGCTCACCCTACCTTTCCCTAGCACTGTTCTGCCAGTGGTACCTAAACTAGCAGGCAGGTAGGTCCTTCTTCTTCCAGAGCTAGTGCAAGAGCATCTTCATCCTGGCCAGTCATCAATTTTATACAGCCCTCCTGGGCTCCGATTGGCTGCCATAAGCTCTCTCTTGATTGGCTCCTAGCCATGGACCTCTCCTAGAGGTGTTTTAACCCTTTTTATTCTGTGGCGGGGTGACTGCCCCACTACAGTAACCCAAGGTTGTGCATCACCTCAGTGACAGAAGATGGAGAGCATGAAGTCCTAGGTCATCCTCAGTAAATAATGAGGCTGCCTGTTCCTCAAACTTATCTGAATCTGTGGCACCCAAATCATCTGTAACTGCGACTCAGTTGGGACCACCTATTTTTCAATTAGACGAGTATTTGTCTGATGCCGGAATAACTCAGTATTGGCATTGCCTGTATTTTGACATGAAAAAAGGTACGTATATGGATGTGCCACCATAATATCTGAGTGCCTCACATTCTTTAATGTTTTTAACCACACAGCACCTCTGTGTGGCACAGAAGTGCTATTTCTCCCATTTCAGAAAGGAAGTTTTTCAATGGAAAATTTTGAAATGACAGTAAATATTTTCATTTCATTTGGCGTTGCAAAACTAAAATTTGGATTCAAATGGCAACTAAAGAAATTTTGAATCAGAATGAAACCTGGAAATTTGCTGTAATTTTTTGTAATTTTCATTGTGGGGGAAAATCATAGAATCATAGAACCATAGAGCTGGAAGAGACCTCAGAAGGTCATCAAGTCCAGCCCCCTGCTCTAGGCAGGACCAATCCCAACTAAATCAATCCAGCCAGGGCTTTGTCAAGCCGTGACTTAAACACCTCTAGGGATGGAGACTCCACTACTTCCCTAGGTAACCCATTCCAGTGCTTCATCACCCTCCTAGTGAAATAGTTTTTCCTATTATCCAACCTGGACCTCTCCCACCACAATTTGAGACCATTGCTCCTTGCTCTGCCATCCGTCACTACTGAGAACAGCCTTTCTCCAGCCTCTTTGGAACCTCCCTTCAGGAAATTGAAGGCTGCTATCAAAATGTTTTATATGGCTGGGTTGAGGGAGTTGCGTGGTTCGCTAGGTTGTTGGAGACACAGGGGAGCACCTTGCAGAAGTAGGACTTGAAAAAGCAGATCCACAAAAGATAGTTATGGGGGAACATAACATGATGTTATCATGACCCTCCAAAATCTATGCAAATCAAACTTGTGAAAATGGTTTAATGTGACTCTGTCCAGTTCTGCGAGGGCCTGTACGAGAGTAGTAGCACTTTGTGATGGACGATATTATATATCTGTCTGTATCAATGCTCTGCAATGACTCCTTTGACACTCTCCTTAGTGCTTGACAGAACTGCTGAGTTCATAAGAGGCTTTTTTTATTTACTGTTTGGGAAATTCCAACAAGCACTGACCTGCGCTGTGGTTTCCAGTACTTAAAATTACCCAAACAATGCACGAGAGCATTTTAAAAAGTTGAAAGAGACAGACGGGGGAGTCTTTCCGGATACGTATCATAAAATCTATCTCATGAGCTCAGCAATTCCATCCAGCCATTACAAAGAATAGCACTAGAGTTTCCTATAGCTTGATTTATAGCTATTTCTGGCCACATCCAAATAGAAAACTAGTTTTGTGGCTGTTTAGTTTCAAGTCAAAGTGATGAAATAGCTAAAATTCTGCAAGCCTTCCCCTAACATTGAACTTCATTCCCATTCTTTCCACCAGTGTAACTCCATTAACTTCAGTTGAATCCATCCAAAATTACATTAACGTGAAATAGGGATGTAAGCAACTAATCGACTAGTCGACTATCTGATAAGCAAAAGCTTATTGGATAATCGACACACTAGTTGACTATTCACTCCCCCCCACCCCACTGCCTCTATCAGAAAGAGAAGGAGGAGGGAGTGCTGAAAAAAATGCAGAAGAACGGCTCTTGTGCAAGGGGGGGGTTTTGTGCAAAAAGCGGCTGCTCATTAATTATGCAAATGAGATGTGGCAATATTCCACGCTTTGCCTCATTTGCATATTTCTTGTGCAAAACAGTGCAGTATAGACATAGCCTAGGTCCTTACACCAGCATTCTGATATATGGTGACCCGACTTACCACAGTGGTAACATTCCTGGCTCCCCACAGTTTTGTCGGTAGGTTCTTGGGACACTTTATGCACCCTGAGGTTTTGCACCTCCCATGTGGCCAGTTCCATGGAGACCACCATATCAACAGCCTTCTGTAGGGTGAGCTGGGCCTCTGTTAATAGATGTGTCCGTATCGCTTCACTGTGCAGGCTACACACTAACCTGTCCCGTATGGCGTCATTTAACATCTCCTGAAATTCACAGTGTTCTGCAAGCTTTTTCAAATTTGCTACAAATTGTACAAACTGTTTCACTTTCTTTTTGGTCTTTGGTATGGAACCGATACCGTTCTGCAATTACCAATGGTTTTGGAGCATAATGTGACCCCAGGATTTCCACAATGTCACTGTAAGATTTGGTTTCTGTGTAGCCGAGAGTAGATCTTATCCCCTACAACACTTAAGAATATTGGCATATTCTTCGCTTCCTTAGTGTCATTCACAATAGCAAAGGGTATGTCTACACTAGCCCCCTAGTTCGAACTTGCAGGAGGAATAGCAGGTAGTTTGATTTAGGGCTTTAATTCAAAATACTGGGTCTCTGCCGCGTGTAGACACAGGCAGTTAGTCCGGACTTGTAAATTTCAAAAAATGGCGACCGGCCGGAATGATGCAAATCAAGCACGGGATATTTAAATCCCAGGCTTGATTTGCAACTTCAAATGCCTACATTAGCCTCCCTAGTTCGAACTAGGGGGCTAGTGTAGACATACCCAAACAGCTCAAAATGCTCAGTATATACCTAACATTGCTCTACTGTTTCCTCAAATGGTCCCAGTGGCCCCGTAAATGTAGCCATGGGTCCTGCTATTCTCTTCCTTTTTTTCCTTCTCTCTCTCTTTGGTTTTTCTCCCCCAGACTCTGGGCTTCACTCGGGACAGAAAAAAGCAGACCCTGGTTCTAGTTTCAGTTGGCACTGTCAGTGTAACAGTCAGTTCTCACCCCCACCTTCCAGAACAGCAAAAAGGTTTGTTTTCTTACAATGACTCCTAATTCTTCTGTTGCTAGAGGCAGCACTCTCGTCGCCATTTTGTTATATCGTTTGGAGTTATCGAGTTTAGGAAGAAATCACTTGAAACATAGAGCGCTGCAGTGTTTGCAAGTTTCCATTTTATTCCGTAACACAGAACTAATTGGAACCAGCCAAGACCAGCTGGGCTGACCCCTAATGATCTAACTCAGTTACTATAACAACAAGATCTAGCACTACGATAACCCAATACACAACAGGCACCCTTCCCTCAGGGTACTGCCCTGGCATGGTACCCCGACACTCCGGGGTCCTCCCTGCTCCAGGAACCCCCAACCTCCTTTGCTTCAGTGACCCACTGCCAGTGTCATCTAGTCTCTCCCTCAGAGGAAAACTGAGTTTGATTGTCTCATTCCTCTCTATAAGCAAGTATCCCTGATTGGACTACATTTCCCATGATGCACCACAGCCAGGGTCTCCCATGAACTACCACATCCCTCTTCAAGACCAATCAACAGTTTCCTTGGGGGAAGGGGAACCATTTGCAACCGACTCTTGTCAACGTCTTTTCAGTCTCATGTGAGTTCATAGAACAATACCTGGCAGGCGAGAACTACACTCAGTTTCATGCATTATTTTTGTTCACTCACCAAGGATATTGGTAGAAAATATGCACAGGGATCATAGAATCATAGAGCTGGAAGAGACCGCAGGAGGTCATCAAGTCCAACCTCCTGCCCAAGGCAGGACCAGTCCCAACTAAATCATCCCAGCCAGGGCTTTGTCAAGCCGAGACTTAAAAACCTCTAGGGATGGAGATTCCACTACCTCCCTAGGTAACCCATTCCAGTGCTTCTCCACCCTCCCAGGGAAATAGTTTTTCCTTATATCCAACCTAGACCTCCCCCACTGTAACTTGAGACCATTGCTCCTTGTTCTACCATCCGTCACTACTGTGAACAGCCTTTCTACGTCCTCTTTAGAACCTCCCTTCAGGAAGTTGAAGGCTGCTATCAAATCCCCCCTCACTCTTCTCTTCTGCAGACTAAACAAATCCAAATCCCACAGCCTCTCCTCATAGGTCATGTGCTCCAGCCCCCTAATCATTTTGGTCACCCTCTGCTGAACTCTCTCCAATGCGTCCACGTCTTTCTATACTGGGGGGCTCAGAACTGGACACAGTATTCCAGGTGTGGCCTCACCAAAGCCGAATAAAGGGGAATAATCACTTCTCTAGATCTGCTGGCAATGCGCCTCCTAATGCAATCTAATATGCCATTAGCCTTCTTGGCTACAAGGGCACACTGTTACTCATATCCAGCTTCTCATCTACTTTAATCCCCACGTCCTTTTCTGCAGAACTGCTACTTAACCATTTGGTCCCCAGCATGTAACAATGCTTGGGATTCTTCCGTCCCAAGTGCAGGACTCTACACTTGTCCTTGTTGAACCTCATCAGATTTCTTTTTTCCCAATCCTCTAATCTGTCTAGGTCACTCTGGACCCTATCCCTGCCCTCCAGTGCATCTACCTCTCCCCCTAGCTTAGTGTCATCTGCAAACTTGCTGAGGGTGCAATCCATCCTCCCATCTAGGTTATTAATAAAAATGTTGAACAAAACCAGCCCTAGAACTGATCCTTTGGTTACTCCGATCAAGTGCAGTATGTGCAATGAAGACCTTAGTGCATTTAAGAAGGGATTGTTTTGCCCCTTGTTAGAACTCTAAAGAGCTGCTTCTCTATACCAGTTCTAAGACACTTGCCTAACAGTTGGAAGGCCATGGGTCAAGTCCCTCCTCTGCCACAGACTTGCTGTGGAACCTTGGGCAAGATACTCAGTTCCCATATGTAGAATGGTGATGATAACCCTGTCCTGTCTCACAGGTGTGTAGTGAGGATAAATACATCATCTGCATAAGTATCTAAGGGAGACAGATACATTAAAAAAAACCCTCTCATATAAAAGCGATCTAAAAACAGTGTAGCGCAATGGAAGTTTTTAAGTTAACCTCTTGGTTGCAGTTGTTCAAAGAAAGAAAATCCTCATCATATGAACAAGACTAATCTTGATCTTAGTGCAGTTGCCACACTTGTAGGGTCAGTGATTTATTGTAGAGTTATTTAATCTCCCTTTGCCTCCATTCCCCATCTGTAAAATGACAATATAACCATTACCCTGCCTCACATGGTTGGTGTGTGTATTGCTTCATTAATGTTGGTGAAGCACATTCAAATCTGCAAATAAAAAGCATGAGGGGAATGACAAATGTGGAAATGCACAATGGAAATGGCCATTTAATCGACTTGACTTTCGCAGTGTTGCAGGATCAGCTCGTTCAAAACAAAACCACCTTCTGAATCTTTTAGGTCTTCTGGCGGGAGGGGGGGCATGTATGCGAGAGAGAGAAATTGAATCCTTTGATAGCATACTGTCGAGAGCTCTCTGGCTCTGTGGCTGTTTGAGTGGTCCTGGGCCAGATTCACTCCACTTCACACCCGTGAATCTCACTGCCTTGAACAGAGTGACTCCTGACTTAGGCGAGAAGAATGAAACCTAATATGTTCTGCCTTGTCCCTTTGTTGTCTTCCCTGAACTCTGGGTACCAGCCCTTTATGCTCATGGGGGACACTGGCTGTGGCATAATTGCTCAAATAGAGATAGGTCCCGGTAATGAGGTGAAAGGGACCGAACAACAGGCAAACGTTAACAGCCAAGGCTCTGTACTGTTTTTCAGCCCACCTCCCAACAGCTAAATTCAGATAACAGAGGGCTGCATTATTCCGCTGTGCAAAATGCTGCCTCCCCTGCTGTCCACTAATGGACATATTCCCGGGCAAGGAAGTTGCCTCCGATATTTGTCAGGAGGGCAAAGAAATCATGTCTAGGTTGTATTTCCTCTGTTTTCTGTCCAACGTGTGTTCTCCCTAGACCACACTGCAGCTTTCACAATGGCTACGATTCTGCCCCTGCTTCACCCACCAAGGGAAATAGTGTAATTAAGCATTTTTGTGGTGTCAGGCATCCTACCAGGGCTGTGCTCTTGCATGGAAATAATAGATAGATTAGGAATGTTTCTTAGAGGAGATTTACAGTATCATCTCTAACTAAGCTTTTCCAAAGCCAACCAAGCAACAATGGAAAAGGATTATCCCAGAAGAAAAACACCAGTTAAAAACGACACAATTAGTTGGTTCCAATCAGCTTATCCCTTCACAAAGCTGCCAACAGATGCAGTGTGGTCCAAGGAATCACAGGGCTCTGTTTGATTTGTAAGCTGTTTGGTACAGGAATGGTTCCTTACTGTGTGTTTTTCTAGTGCCTGGAAGACCAGGGTCTTGGTCTCAGTGGGGCTGTGTCCATGAACTACTATAATATACATTAATAACAATAGAGCCTTGTGAATTTTGCAGAAAGTTTTAACGGCTTTTTGTTTGCTCCGGGGGATTTTTTTCTCCAGTTGTGTTTGTGCCCTGCTGGGCTCTGATTCATCCCAGTGCAGAGTATATTATTCTCTCTTTTTAGCACCATGCTAGAGGATTAAGAAGGAATTAAGTGGTGCATGTCTGCACTATGGGCAGTCCAGATGCAATAAATCAACCACTGATCACTCTCCCATCAGTACTCCACCAGAACAAGATGACTAAGGTAGAGTTGACAGGAGATTTTTTTTTCTGTTGACGCAGCGTGGTGAGGATCCCACAATAAGTAGATCTAATCTACTTCAATTTGAGTTCACACTACTAACATTACTCAATTTGCCTAGCTTAGATGGACCTGTCCCATACTGTTGACCTGTCCTTGTGCTCCAATATGGGAGCAGAAAGATTTAAGGCGTGTGAAGGGTCTGTGATGAGCTTTGTTCTTAAAACACTGTACTAGATAAATACATAAAATAAGCTTGAAACCACTGTGAGGATTTAGTTTCATTTCATTTGCTTCCCTGCTAAATTTCTGTGAGGCTCTGCAGACCTTGTTATCTCCAGGCTAACCTGTTTCAATGCATTCTTCTTAAGGCTACCTTAGAAAATCACTCGGAAACTTTGGCAGCACAGAACATGTTTGCCTGGCTACCTCTGAGATTGCCACTTTTCTGGATGCTTGCAGTGCCCCTGCTGGTGGGAAGAATTCCTGATGCCCTCTTTATCAATAGCCATCTTCTGGTGAGATGAGATTTCATAACGTGCCCAGCGACATGGGCGCAGCAGGGGGGGTTTTGCTGAACCCTCTTACCAGTTCTCTACCTGCTTCTTGCTGCATCATGGCTGGAACATTTGCATTCCCATTCGTGCCTCCAGCCTTTTCCCTGCAAGGTTAGGAGATGCCCTAACATGGGTATCACATAACGGTATCACCCTACCCTTCCCATGATGCTAAATAGAAGCAGAGTCTGGTTAGATCCCAGCTTGATGAGAGAATTCCCACAGATGGACACCACATGGAAAAGGGGGATCTGGTTGGAACCAATGTTCCCTCTAATTTTTTTCCATATATGTGTGGAATAAATTTTGTTATATGCACCGAGGCATGTGTGGATGTGCCGGCTGTGGAAGCTGTGGGTACTCTGCTAATCAGCTGGGCAGCCCTTGAATCTCTCCTGGGTGGCCACCCAACCACTCAGCTTCCAGTGAACACTGGTGGGAATCCATAGATCCTAGAATGCTTTATATCTAGGAGGAAATGCTCCATATGTCCTATGCATGGCTCTACCAGGATACAGGGAAACAGTCTGGGCCTCATAGACCATTTACATTCCCCTTAAACTCTGTGGTGCTCAAATAATGCACAGACCTTGCCCTACCCCCTGTATTGGGGAAAATTTCTGCCTCACTACTACACTCTTATAGGAACTAAATTCACTGACCATCTCTCAAAATATTCTTCTGGCCTCTCTCCTTCCTCCTCCCCCCATGCGCCCAAATCCCTGCTCTCTCATCTTGAAAGCAATTTTTTGATTGTTCTTTCCACTGCTGCGTTATAAATTTAGTTTAAAGGAAAGAAAAAAAATCTTTCTTCTCTCTTGTTTCTTGGCCTTCTCTCCCCTGAGTACTGCTGTTCTCTATCATTCAGCTTGATCTCTCTGTTTGCGTCCTTCAGCAGGAGTTTCTAGTATGCTGACCAGAAGGGGGGAAATCACTTTCACTTGAAATTACTCAGTAACATTTCCTTCCAGAGCTTCAGATATTTTTCCTAATGGTGGAGGGAGTCTTCTGGAATACAGGTTGTTTGCATACAATTGCAGCTATTTTTCTAGGGGTGGGGGATGTTGAAAATCAGATGACATCATAGAATCCTTCCCCCACCACCCCTGGTAATTTTAAACCCAGTTGTTTCCAAAGATAACTTCACAATCTACTAGTAATACACTGGGCTTTTCTAGCTAAGAAGGAATCTGTGCTATAAATTAGGAACAGAACCAGACCTTTCTTTGAAAGCAGGGGCTTAAGGTATTAGGAGGAGACTAACCAAGAAGAGGTTAGTGGACAGAGTGCAAGGGAGGATGTGTAAAGTAGACAATGCGTATAATTTGTCCTCTGTTTGCTAATCCATAATTACAACCACATATGCTGCCTGAGCAGTTTGTGTTTACTGCATATGCTTTTTCTCTTTGATGAAGAGAGAAATCTGATGGAATGCTTTTTATCCATGAAAGCTTATGCCCAAATAAATTTTTGTCCTTAAAGTGCCACTGGATTCCTCGTTTTTCTCTCTAGCCATGTCTACACTAGGAAGTTATTTTGAAATTACTAAATTCGACTTAATTCCCAATTTAACAAAATTGAACTAGTGAAATTAGTCCGAGGCAGCCTCTGTTAATGTGGATGTGCTACCTCATACTTAGAGCCCCAGGAAGCACTGGGGAGTAATTAGTTTGAATTACTCTGGGGAGTAAATACTTCGAAATGGCAGCACCGGAGTGTCCACACTACCGTTATTTCAAAATAACGATTTCAGAATTAGTGTAACTCCTCATGAAAAGCAGGAGTAAAGATTTTGAATTAAGTGGTCCATTATTTTGAAATAATGGGCTTCATAGTGTGTGGATGCTCATCTTATTAATTTGATCTAAGGGGAGTTATGTTGAAATAAAGTCCTAGTGTAGACCAGGGCTCTGTGATTTGTAGGAAAAAATGGATTTTCGCCCTCCTTCAATAGCTTGGCCCCTTAAAAGGGATGAGAGTCTACTACAACTGTTTCATAATCATAGAATCATAGAGCAGGAAGAGACCTTAGAAGGCCATCAAGTCCAGCCCCCTGCCCAAGGCAGGACCAATCCCAACTAAATCAACCCAGCCAGGGCTTTGTCAAGCCGAGACTTAAACACCTCTAGGGATGGATACTCCACTACTTCCCTAGGTAACTCATTCCAGTGCTTCACCACCCTCCTAGTGAAATAGTTTTTCCTAATATCCAACCTGGACCTCTCCCACCACAACTTGAGACCATTGTTCCTTGTTCTGTCATCCATCACTACTGTGAACAGCCTTTCTCCAGCCTCTTTGGAACTTCCCTTCAGGAAGTTGAAGGCTGCTATCAAATCCCCCCTCACTCTTCTCTTCTGCAGACTAAACAAACCCAAATCCCTCAGCCTCTCCTCCTAGGTCATGTGCTCCAGCCCCCTAATCATTTTGGTTGCCCTCCACTGGACCCTCTCCAATGCATCCACATCCTTCCTGTAATTGGGGGCCGAGAACTGGACACAATACTCCAGATGCGGCCTTACCAGAGCCGAGTAGGCCGTTAGAAAGTTTATTTTTAGTGCTGATGGTCACCCAGGTCAATCCTTGCTGGTCATCCATAGGGAATGGGAGTCGGGAATCATTACTAAAGTTGTGTGGATAAACAGTTTGGCCACCCAAATGATGCGGGGAGAGAGAATCAGTGTTGGGTTTATCAGAAACAACACTTCTATGAAATTAAGGGATAACCACAAAGGTCAAAAAAAGAGTTGAATGAAATGTTTTGTTCAACCCCAAACTAAACATCTTGTTTCTTTTTGAGGTTTTCTTTACCTGTACAGAAAAATAAATAGTGCTGAAATATAAATTGAAATGAAGCATCATTTGGAAAATGTCATAACAAAATTTCTTTTGGAATTTGAGGGGGGAGAGAGGAGTTGATTGCAACTATTTTGGCAAATATGACACAAATTCACAAAACTTTTGTCAGCCTAACTGTGCCTTTTTCAGGGAGAAAAAAACCTTAATCTGAATATTTTTGCCATGTTCTGCTCATCACATGATGTTGCCACAGGCTGTGTTCAGTGGAGATCAATGAAGGTACTTGAGAGAGGGTCCCTTCTACCTTCCAACTGGGCTCTCCTGCTTGTTTCCCGCCTCTGTCCACCAGATCCAGGATTGGTTACGTTTCCAGGCACTCTGCAAAACTTGTACATTTTCCTCTGGGTTTTTGAGAAAAGAAAGGAAGGAGAGGTGGTAGTGGTTCCATGTTTTTGAGGCAGAAGTTTTCAGTGTGAGGGACTAGGTCAGACACTTGGTTTTGCTGTTTTCTCTTGAGATTTTTTTTTACCATTGTATAATACCTCTCACCTTTATAAATCACGATTAACTAAAGATACAAAAGTGCGTGCGTTAATTGTAGAGTGTATGTGGATATATGGGTCTGGCTTCTGATCTAACTCACCCTCTTGATATCTTCAAGTGTCACTATAATTAATTTGGTGCATTTTCTTGGGATTTACAATGATATCTCTGAGTCAGAGTTTGGCCCTGAGTCGCACAGTGTATCAGATTATTGATTTTTTTTCTTTTCCTTCCTTCCTTCTATTTGTCAAGTAACGTTGCCATTTGGGCTTTAGTGCTGGACTGGAATTTTTAGCATAGATCTTTATTCCCATACAAATTCCTATTTTGAAACTAGGGTTATAAGGTGTTCCTGAGGACTGATTGATTGAGAAGGTGCAGACGCTGATATACACTCTTACAAAACACTTGTAAGAATGAAGCTCTGAATATATATTTAGAAGTCCATTTAGGTTTTCACCATCTTGCTTAAAATGGAATTGGATAATAATACTTGACTGTACAGTATAGTTAATGAAAAGTACCCAAAGTGAAAGTTACCAGATGTAAAAGTTGAATTTTTAATGTGTGCTTTCCTTTTCCAGAAAGCTTTTAAACCGCTATTTTCATTTTAAGCAATCTACTGATACATTTAACAAATGTCAAGATGAAATGCTTTTGCAGAGATCAAAAAACCAGAGGGTTTTATTGTACTACTCTTGCAGCACTGATAGCCTGCACTGAACTTTCATGCTAAGGATCAATAGGTTTATTTGATCAAATATGGTGAGCTATCAAAGATATCAGGCTCTACCTAAAGGACACTTCAGATTGAGCTGTCTTCCCTAGAGTGCACTAGGACACTTGAATCTGTGCTTTGATATTTGCTCATGTCCCTCCTATTTTGAAATAGGATTTTTTTTTTACATGAGGATTATTGTATATGTATGTGTCTTCCATGCTCCAGCTGGGCATGTGTTAATACAAGCCAGTACTGATCACTCGAGGACTAGGGCTACCATTAATAAGATCTCCCAGAGCATTTCAGCAGAATATTTCTGTTCCTCCATGTACCTCTCCCCCTAAAATGCACACTAACAAAAACCCACTGATCCACATACAAAGATCATTAACAGTGCATAATCAAATACTGAAAAGTTGGACTCTGCCAGAATTATGTATGCCGTGCAACCTTTAATTCAGCTTCCTTGTGCATTATGATACTTTTTTTTGTCATATTCTTATAATTTTACCCACAGGAACTTTGTGCTCTCTGGTTTTAAATATACACATACAGGGAGCAGTATATAAATATTGTATATATCTCAGCCTCTTTCAGTGCACAGAAAATGAAATGCAGCACCTTAATGACTAGGGGAAAATAGTTTGGCAGATCTTTAATGTTGGAAGCTTTCACAAAACATGTGTCAAGCAAATTATTTATCCACAACTCCAGTCTCTGTAGATGACCAAGATCCAGAATAATGGCTAAACTGTCTGTACTGATGAATACAGAGAGGACGAGAGAAAGCCAGACTCACATCTCATAAATTAACCACTGCACAATTTGCACTGATTAAAACTCAGTCTGGTGTTTTCGGGGAAAAGATTTGCAACCCACCGTAACGGGTTAAAAAACCTCTTCGATCGAGTCAGAACATTAGCGTGTGTACTGTTAGCACTGCTGTCAGAGGGAAAGAGGCGCATGTGAAGATGAAAGGAACGCTAGCCTACAGATCTAAATATTTGAACTGTGCTTTGGACGTCATGCCAGAACACCCGGAATAAAGCTGTTCTCGTGTGTCATGCTGCGCAGATGGTTTGACAGCAATTTTTAATTAGTTGCTGCTTGGATACATCTTGCAGGGAAGCACTGACAAAAAGAACCCCCTTAGTGGACATCATCGGTGACCTGGAAGGTCCATTTCAAAGGGTGGAATGGTACTTGGGTCTCTGTGACCATTCAGCCTTTGGCGTCTGCACTGAATCTGTGAATATACAGTGCTAGATGGTACAGTGCACATTGAAACGTGTGCAAGAGGATGTGGCAATTGACAAATGCTGTCCCAGGGAAGTCATGGGTCAGCACAGACAAAGTAACCCCTAAGAGAGAGGAAAGGCCAGCGCACTAGGCTAGTAAGAAGAGACAATACCCATTTAGCACAGCAGAGTGAAATCAGGGACTGGGTTTAATGCTGAGAGAGAAGTAAGGATGTCACCGCATCTCTGCTGGGGCGTACTCCACACTGGGCCAGGTTTCTCTGGTCTCATAAGAGCTTTATTAAATCTGGCTATTGGTCAAGCTTAAGCTGAAACTGAAAGTAGTGGAGAGGAGCCTGCCAGCCACCGGCTGTAACTCATTGATACTGGCCCAGCTGATGATGTGCTGCTGATGAAAAGGTTTTGATGACAAGGGATCGGAAAGTAATGGGAAGTTGTGGCCTGTAGGAAGTCAGCCAAGGATGATGCCAGCTATCACAGTCTAGGCAGCTGGCTGTTACACAAACCCTTTCTCTCAATGCCAGTCACTGGGAAATGTGTCTGTTTGCTTCTGCCCTGGTCCCTGCTGCTGCTTTCTCAGTAGACAGTCGTGTGTTACTATCACATCAAGGTAAAGGAGGCCAGGAGCATGACAGATCAGAACCGATCCATCTCCCACTGGATTCAGTAGGACGTGTTCCACTGGCTCGGGCCATCTGGTCACTATTGGCTAAATAATTAAAATATCCATTAAATGTTGAGGTCTGATTTATTTTTACAGATGGACTGAGCCCTCCCAGTTTCACCTACTTCAGCACTGTGCCAAGTTATAGGAACCCTGAGGCTCTGTCTACACTGCACAATTATTTCAGAATAAACTATTCTGGAATTGTTATTCTGAAATAGCTTATTTCAAAATAGCACGTCTATACTGCAGTGAAGCCTCAAAATGAGTCCAAGGCAGGGTTCCCTAATGTAGACGTGCTATCTCGATTTAGAGCCCCGGGAGGAATAACTTAGAATGGCGAGGTGAGGGGCTATTTCGAAAGAGCAGCAGTGGAGCGTCTCCATGTGCCTTATTTTGAAATAGCTATATTGGAATAGACGTTATTCCTCATAGAATGAGGTTTACAGAAGTCGGAATAAGCCATCCGTTATTCGAAATTATTTTGAAATAACGAAACTGCTGTGTAGATGCTCGCATAGTTATTTTAGAATAACAGCCAGTATTCCGAAATCACTTTGCGTGTAGACACACCCTGAGAGGGCTATCCACAGAACTAAGGGGCATGTCTGAAAATGGCAGATTCTAGTTATCAGGGCTGGGCCGAGCTGCAGAGTTTATCTCCATGTGTGTGTTGAGAGTGGTGTGGATCCAACGCTTTGGTTTGCTGCAGAGATCAATCTACCTGTCACAGTCAGGAAGCTTTGGAGGCTTGAATTGGTGGGGGGTGAGGCTGATGGTTTCAGGCCTGTCTCTGATATTTTGAGAATGAACATAGACAACATATGTTTGCTGCTGTGAAGCTCTGCTAAGGACTCATCTGGCCTACAGTGAGCCGCTGTTGTTTTCAAAGTTTAAATTTCAGTTCAAGAGGTGGGAATTCCTTTAGCCTCTGGGTGTGTCTAGACTAAGGAGTTTTTTCAAAAACAGTTCCCTTTTTTCAAAAAAATGTCACCTGCATCTAGACTGCCATCATGTTCTTTTGAAACTCAATCGAAAGAACATGGCTTTTTTTTCGAAATTGATAAACCTAATTTTACCAGGAAGAACACCTTTTTTTGAAAGAGCTCTTTCAAAAAAAGGCGTTCTTGAATGCAAACAGGGCTTTTTCGAAAGAGAGCGTCCAGATTGCGTGGGTGCTCTCTGTCAAAAAAGCGGATCGCTTTTTGGAAAGTCTTGTGGCTGTTTAGATGATCTCTTCTGAAAGAGGCTTGTAGTCTAGACGTACCCTCTCAGGCACAGCATAGGCAGCATTAAGGAGGTACCAAGTACCAGTACCAAGAAGTAGGGTGCATGGAGGGTGTTGGAGCTAGAAGAGACAGAGGTCACAATCCCCTCCTGGGAAGAGACTGCTTTCTGCAGCTGCTCTGGGATCATAGGCAGTTGCAACTTGCAACTGGCCCACTGCGCCCCGTTCCAAGGCAGGGGTGGGGGGTGGGGTCAATGATGCAGTGGGCATAGAGATTGACTCCACTGTGCCTGAAACAAATATTGCTGAGATGAAAGAAGGGAGAAATGTGAGTAACCACACGTCATGTGGGAAAGCGAAGGATGTGTGTGACCTCAATGCACCATCAAGGCTATTCAATGACTCATGAAGACTGGGCAGTGAATGGGTGACTCAGGGAAAGCAGCATTAATATTCTTGTGCAGAAGAAATCATCGTATTTCAAGTGATGCAAGCAGTGCTGTTCGGACTAGAATGAGTGAAGGGAATTGTAGTGTTTGCCAAATTAGCCTGTTAAGGTTGCACTGCAGAAGAATCAGGCTGTAATTAAAGGCAACACCAAGGACTTTGCATGACAATGCAGGGCTTTTTTGTTGGTTGTTAGTAGACACCATAAGATGCAGAATGGAGCAATTTTTGAAAGATTGTTTTTCATTGGACATTCATTGACATTCAAATGTTCTGGGAAAGGGAAAATTTTGACTCACTACTTGTTTTGAAAAAAAGTGAAAGCATTTTGAAATTGTCACAATATCTTATTTGGACATTTTCCAAATCAAAAATTCTATTTGGGGGTAGAACCAGTTTTGTTTTGGAATGTAAGATTGTATAAAAATATAAAATCAAAACCAATGTTCCCTCTAGCTTTTTCCATCCACGCACAGAATAAAATTTGTTATGTGCACTGTGGCATGTGCGGATGTGCACCACCAGTAGAAACACATATTGCTGGCTGTGTGTGCTCTGCTAATCAGCTGGGCGGCATTTTAATCTCTTCTAGGTGGCTGCCAAGTGCTCAGTTTACAGGGAACACTGATCAAAGCTATCAAAATAAGCCAGGCCTGGTAACAGTGTCTACAATATTAGCTAGCCCTTTGCAGATGCTCCCCAGCCCTTGCAGGTAAACTAAGGTAGCCTCCTGTGTGGGATGGTGGGTGTGTATGAGTGAAGGGGCATAAAATTTCTATTCCTTTCCTTTGGAGCTAGTTATACTTTGGCCCATTTAATGGATTCAGTGGAAGGATGCCCTAGACTGGCAAAAGTGCGGGGTGACATATTTTGATTGAAACTTCCTTCTTCTGACCAAAAAAAAAAAAAAAAAGCAGATTCAGCAACATGAAACTTTTGCAATTCCCGTCCATTTCACCCTGTTCATTTTGGAGAAACAAACAGACACATTCCGAAAAATGGAGCATTTTGTTTTGATCTTTTTTAAACACAACATTTTGATTTTTCAGATAATTACATTTTGTTTCAAAATTTCCCTTCATTTTCCTTAAGGAAAAAAAAAAGAACCACAAATAAAATAAACACATTCAGAGCTCTTTGAAATTGTCATTTAAATTCTGAGCTTTTTATTTTGTGTCAAACAAAACATTTTATTCTACCTCAAACTGTTTTTCTCTTTGATTTTCTGATTTCAAATTATTTTGGTTTTATCTATTTATTTGTTGTTTCACCCTATGATTTTTTTCAGATTGGCCAGAATAGTCAGTGAACTGAAAATTCTGTTATTCACTTACCTCTGACTAGAAGATCAGTGTTCAGCTCCAAGAATTGCCACAAATCCCTTGTGTGATTGTGGGCAAATCACTTAGGCTACATCTACATTGTGTATTCTTGTTCAAGAAGATATGCAAATGACGTGCAGTGATGAATATACCTAATGAGCTGCCATTTTTGTGCAAGGGGCTTTTGCGCAAGAAGGAGCAGTTTACACTGCCTGAAAATAAGCGCATTTGCAAATCTTCTTGCGCAAGAATGCGCAATGTAGACGTAGCCTTGATCTCTCCTCTGTAAAATGGAGATATGAATTCCCATTTCTCCAATTCTTTGCCTCTATTGTTTAGACAGATTATAAGCTCTTTGGAGCAGAAACTTGCTCTTAATTCTGTGTTTGTACAGCACCTAGCACAAGGGATCTCAGGTGGCACTGCTGTAATATAAAGAAATGACCTTCTGAAGTTGATGGTAGTCTTTCCATTGACTTCAATGGGCTTTGGATCAGGTCTTGTGTTGTAAGGAGGAAAAGCAAAAGGGTAGTTTAAGTCAAGGGCAATGGGAGCATCAGAAGGAAGCTACATTCTAACTGGACACTTATTCATGTTGTGGAAGGAGTCCATGCGGGTTAACTTAGTAAGCAAGCGGAAGTTAAAAGCCTAACCAGAGCTGGGCTGAAGACTCTCCTTCTTCCTTTCCCATTCACTTTCCCCTCCTCCCCACTTTGAATTGATGTTCAGTTCCTGCCAATGACAAGGCCATTAATTTCACTGCACTCCCTTGGCTCCAGATACAGTGTAATGTGTCTGTCTTTAACTGTAGGCATGGGCTGACTCTGCCTGATGATTTCTTTCATTATTTGAGAGCAATTTAGGGGCATTGTTTAAATGCACAATGCAATTAGCCACTTTTAAAGTCGTTTTTTAATTTTTGTAAAGAGAAGCAAAGGAAAACCATAGACAAACACCCTTTGTAGAGGGTTGGCACAAGTTCTATTTGCCGCTTAAACTCTCAGAAAGGGACCTAAGCAGGACATAGGGGCTTATGCCAGACCTCTGTATGGAGATTAATTTCACCTGGGAATGGCCCTGTGTAGCAGACTGAGATAAGCCACAGTGGGGAAGTGTGCACCGAGGAAATACAATGTCAAATTGGCAGAGTATTATTTGTGGATGGGTGGAGAAGACAACAATGTCAAAATGGCAGAGAATTAATACAGAACATTGTGTGTAGATCCATCCATGCGATGCATGTGTCTCCGCTGTGTAATTTTATAAGTGTATCTCTTCTCCTTCCCACTCCTCAGTGTGGTGTTGCCGTAGCTAGGCAACTAATTTGCAAGGATACTGACCCCTTGCTCCCAATATAGTCATCCTCAAGGTTGAATCTGAATTTTCTGCAACCAAGCAAAGATCTTTACTACTCGAGTTTAAGATGCAACTTCATCACCTGGCACCAGTAGTCGGTTGTTATCTGGTGTGCAACTGGCTGCTAAAAGGGGACATGACACATGTTACCATTCAAGGAGGGAACCTGATACATTAATTTGTGAGGGAGCTAGCACAGTTCTGGGAGCTATTAGCTAGCAATTATTATGTCCCTTGAGGTATTTTGTCACTGTCTACAAACTGAACGTGTGTTGGGAGGAAGCAACAGAGTCTAACGGCACAAACTACCATGTTTTAATCTGTTACAGATGTAAGAACTTTTTCTTCCTTTAAGTAGCATATGCGAGGAGGAAGAATAATACTGCAAACTCCAACTGTGAGAGGTAGCTGAAAAGAGCCATGGCAAGGCAATTTCTTATAAAAGACTCTCTCTCTCTCTCTCTCTCTCTCTCTCTCTCTCTTTTTCTGCCAAGCTATAAAGTTAGACACTCGTCTGACAAGTAGATTTTAACCTGTTAAATCTGTTTTCATCACCTTTGAGGTTTGACATGCCTATCCCCTTACAAATGAGCGGGAATGATTTTAATGACAATATCTGGGGATGAGAATAAAATATCGAGCTTTATGCTTGCCCTTTGTTTTCCAGTAGCTGCATTGCCAGAAGATGAAACTGACTTTTACCTTGACACAGAGCTCACATCCTCTGTAAGCAGGAAGATCTGGCTATGTGGAGACACAGTGCCACCTTGGGAATATGTGAAGAGGATGTGTACAGTGTGAGAAGAGACATCAGAGAAGGCCACAGTGCTGTGTTTATGAGATGGACTCTTTATTATTCCAGCAGGATTAGACCTGCACTCATATGACAGGAAAGGGCCCCGAGTGAGTTTCTAGCTCTAAAAAGAGAAGGCCAGAGAGAACTAACCCAGAAAGCTCTCTCCCCAAGAAGCAGGCTTCAGTTTTGTTAGTTGTTTAATGACATTGCTCCCTACACAATGAAATATATTACAGTAAAAGTAGAGCTACAGATCTTTCATGACCGTGAGTGGGTGAGAAGCTTCATCTTGCCTGTTATCCAAAATGTCGGTCCTTCCCACAGCACTGTGACTCTGTACTGATTCAGAAAGAAGAGAATTATTCTCTGAATCACCAAAAGCACTTCCCAGTTGCCCAGCCATTTACTGAATCAGCATTGGCCTGCTTTGCTTCCAATAAGCACACCTCCAAGTGCTAAGTCCCTTGGCTTTACATTCGAATGAGCTTTTATATTTTTTCCAATATAAAACTATGAATAGGAGGATCACTCTTTAAGAGAACAAATAATTGTTTATTTAACTAATGAATATCTGTACAGTGCTTTGGAGATTTAAAATCCAATATAAGTACATAGGGTTATTATTTATGCTTAGTGTGTTCTGCAAGTGTAAAGTTGAATCCATTCTTGCAGTGAACTTCACATGTCCCTTTAAACTCCTGAAGTTTGCTTTGAGCTAATAACACAATTTAAAAGCCCTTTAATGGGCGGGGTGGAGGGGGAGGATTAGATTGTGAATGGGAACATCAGTTGCATGCCTGCTGTCTAATAAGATTACATAGTCAGATACGGCGAAATGTTTGGGAGTTATCTGCTCTCTGACCTTAGCAGTGCATGCAGATTGAATTATAATGATTCAGAGATGCTAAGGAGAGGTCTGACTCTGAACGCGACCATGGAAGATAATGGGCTAGATTCTGCTCTCATGCAAGTTTAGACACGTGGTGACTGCTGATTTGCTCAGTTACTCCTGATTCTCACGGGGATGAGGAGGAGTAGAATCCGACCCATCTGGACACTCCTTTTAGCTACCTAAAGTACAATACTAGAGCCTGACTTTACTTGTCGTGCACCTTGCATAGTAGTGAGAGAGTTGTTTCCGTAGGATATTTTAATAAAAAGAGGCTGACATTCCAGTCTTTGTGTGACACAATGTATTGCTGCAGTGACATATCGCTTATTATTTGCAAAGGGAAAACAAGAAGGCCAATCACAAAATGTAAATAGGTAATAAAAATTGCAAAGGAAAATCCCGTCTGTTGTCCAACCTATATGATTTCCCGTTCATTCATTGCATGGTAGGGGTGCATTTGTATAAGGAATCTATTTTATGAGCCTTTGCGTAATCAGAAATATAATTGCTTTGATGGCGTATCTTTCTTGTGGTATCTGAATGACAAACATCTATGCACATGAGTTCTAATATATGTTGAGATCTATCATTCGGAGTGCAGGGGTGTCAAAATAAAGCAAAATAATATATAGTTCTTCCAGGCAGCTCTTCCTCCAGGGAGCTTATTGGTGTTGTCAGTTGTTATGTGCTGAAATCCACAAACTGCATATGGTATATTCACTTTTGGGGAGATTTTCAGGAAGCAGATATTCAATATCTGATGTAAGTTACCGTTGTGATTGTCAGAACAAAGTAATATATTGTCATTTCTCATTTGCTGCTGTTTTCCTGAAATTTTAAATGTGAGATCCTGCAATGTGCTGAGACACTTCTATGAGGCGCTAACAAAACACAATTCCCATTGAAGTGCTGGGCTTACATCAGTGGTGAATTTGGCCGGCTGTCCTCAGGCACCCTTAGTAAATGTATCCTGAAAATGTATTACAAAAAGATACAGAACACCTCTGATGTCTATGTGTGTAACTGGAAAATGGAAACTACAACTTGAAAACTACCGAATTGATTTTCTACAAACTTGGCTTCATTTGTAAGCTGTAATCAAGGAGGAGGGGAGAAGCCATGTTGGAGGTTTAACTTCTTTTAATTAGAATCCAATCCTACACCGTTCAAGTCAGTTAACAAGAATTCCATTTTGCAGTGTCCTGGCCTTAGTCAGGGAAGCTAACAGACTTGCCAGGCCCATGCGCAAGGAGCGGGGGGGAGGACGATGCTCCCCCTTCAGCAAGCCCTCAGAGTTGCCTGGCATGTGCCATGGGGTGCTCTGGTTGTGGTTTAAAGGGCCCAGGGCTCCAGTTGCTGCCACTCCTAGAATCCTAGAATTCGAGGGTTGGCAGAGACCTCAGGATGCCGCTGAGTCCAACCCCCTGCTCAAAGCAGGACCAACCCCAACTCAATCATCCCAGCCAGGGCTTTGTCAAGCTGGGACTTAAAAACCTATAGGGATGGGGGATTCCACTGGTGGTGGAATCCCCACCCTCCTAGGGAAATAGATTTTCCTAATATCCAACCTAGACCTCCCCCACTGTAATTTGAGACCATTGCTCCTTGTTCTGCCATCTGCTACCATTGAGAACAGCCTCTCGCCATCCTCTCTGGAACCCCCTTTGGGTACTTAAAGGCTGCTATCAAAACCCCCCTTCTTTTCCTTTTCCTTGGAAGTGGCTGGGACCCCAGGGCAACTGCCCCCCTTTCCAGCACCCACCCCTGCCATTGGCCTGGCCTTAGTCAATAGAACACATTGTTATTGAATATAGGGCTGAGTCTCAGCTGTGTGGCTCCACTGAAGGCCATGGAACTATATTGTATGCAGTGTTGGTCCCAGGATATTAGAGAATCAAGACGGGTGAAGTAATATCTTTTATTGGCCAACCTCTGTTGGTGAGAAAGATGAGGAAGAGTCAGGTCCCAATGATATTTGTCTAACTTGTTTTTTAGAACCTCCAATGAGTGGAGTTTCACAATGTCCCTTGGCAACCTGTTGCAGTACTTAGCAACCCTTATAATTGGAAAGGTTTTTTTCCCTTAATATCTAACCTAAATCTCCCTTGCTGTAGATGAGGCTCATTATTTCTTGACCAATCTTCCGTGGACAGACATCCGTTGATCACCGTTCTCTTTAAAACAGCACTTAACATAGCTGAAGAGTGTTATCTAGTCTCCCCTCAGTCATCTTCTTTTCTGAAGTCTAAACATGGCCAGTTTTTTCCTCATAGATCAGGTTTTCAAAATCTTATATCACTTTTGTGGTTCCTTCAATTTATCAGCATCTTTCCAAAAGTGTGGTGCTCAGAACTGGACACAGTTGTCCTTTAGACACCTCACCACAACTGTGTAGATCGGCAGTTACCTCCTGCAATTTGCATATGACAAATCACATCCTTAGTTACTCTGGATTCATTTTCCTGAATGTCTTCATGTAGACAAGCCCTAAATGTGGAATAAGGAGTCTACTAGGCACTGAAGATTAGAAAAAATGTGGCTCTGGTCAAGTTGGTTTAGATTTGTCTGTGTAGCTCAACTCCGTTGATTTATTTCACAGTAAGAAGCAGAACTGTAGAATGAAAATGGTTTGAGGAGGGGGGAATATTAAGGAAAGATCAGAGAGTAAGGGAGCATGAATGGAAGATGCTGACTGATGCCAATAAATTCTTTGTGACAGTGACTTATTCATAAACATGAAGGGATAACTATTCAAGGGGAAAAAGGATTAAATTATAAACAATTCAGGCAAAATTTCCTCATACAAAGAGTTCTTTAAACAAAGCTCACAGGCAAAGGCAGCAAGAGAGGTAAAAACTGTTTTTGAGAGGGAGCTAACACAAATTTTATGGAAATGGAGCGATCCCAAATGCACTGCCAAAAGCTACATTATTTAAGCGGGCAGGCATTTAGGCTGCTATGTACAGCATTTCCTAGGGTTAATAACGGTACGTCTTGATGGATCATAAGGACTTCTTGGAAATCTCAGCCATATCTGTGTTCCCATTTGACATAAGCATACAGCACCTGAAAACAGCTTTCAGATATTGCTGGGTTGCATGCACTAGGGGAACAAGCTAGGGGAATATGGAAAATAGGTTGATTAGGGAGATCTGATATAAAATGAACTCATCCTAATGGACCCGGCTGTTGTGTTGTGTAATTCACAGATTGACACAGGTCACTTACCACTGTTACATAAAGTCTATTTAATTTGTGTCAACATGGTGGCTCGTGTTCTGAAGGCATCGTTAAAAAGCAGAGCATCCGGTACTTCAGGGTACTAGAGATCTGTGATTGGGAAGCCTGGATGAGCTATTTTTGCACTGTAGGTAAGACATGAGTAAGGCTTCTTAAACAAATTAGCCTCAATGCAGTTGGATGAATTTCAGTGGTGGGGTGTTGAGTATTTTTCAGTAGCACCTAGAGGCCCCAGCTTTGATCTGCACCCTGCTGTATTAGATAGTCACACATAGGTTAGATCTACAATAAGAGCGCTGTACAGGGATAGCAATATGCGTGTACTACATCGGCAAAGTACTTCTACTGCAGATGCATCTGTGCTGGCAAAATTCCACTTTGTCCCTTATGGTAAAATCACCTCCAGGGGTAAGGGAAAAAAAGCAATGCTCGTGAAAGCACAGCTTTCCTCCTAGAGCTGTGTTCACACAAGAGGTTGCTGCTAGCACAGGTGTGCTGGTCGGAGATCTCACCATTTTACACCCTGGTAGAAATCTGTCATGTAGACATAGCTTTAAAGAAAATTGTCCCTTCCTCACAGAGCTTACAATTTAAGTACACAGCACAGACAAAAGATGGGAGGAAGGAAACCTTATGATCTCCAGTTCACAGAAGGAAACTGACACGTGGAGAGATGATGTCATTTGTTCTAAGTTTCATGGGAAGTCTCTGGCAGAGCTGAAAATGGAAACCAAATCACCATAATCCTAGACCAGTGTTTAAACCAGGGCTACTCAACAGTAGAAGCCCCAGGGCCACAGTGATACTCACAGCACATGCCGAGGGCTGCAACTTAAGTATGGTTGCATATATATGCAAATATATATGCAAATATATGCAAATAGCTTCTTTCACCCTGACGAGCATGAATACAAAGCACTTCCCACAATGCCTCCTCCTTGGGGGCTAGAAACACCAACACCCTGTACCCGTCTGTTCCAGCCAGCCCGTCCACTTGCGCGTCTTTCAATGTTCACCCCGCCTGGGAGACACCTCACAGTTGTGGAGCATGTTTGCAGTGGAGGCCATGTTCAAAAGATCCCACCCGCGGGCCATGTGTTGAGCCCTGTGTAAACTCAAACCACACTGCGGGCTGCAAACAAATGGGCTGCGGGCCACGTGTTGAGTAGCCCTGGTTTAAATGCATGGTGAACCTTGCTATCCCTAGTCATGTGCCAGTTAAAATAAACAAATACATAAGTTTGGGGCAGGAAAAGACAAAGCGGGAAGGAAGTGGGGTTCCTTTTTACTTCTATCAGACGTGCTTATGGATTTATTAGCAACTTCCTTTATTATCTAATTAAATAAATAATCAGCCATTAATATTCGAAAGACTCAGGGTACGTCTACACTAGCCCCCTAGATCGATCTAGGGAGACTAATGAGGGCGACTGAAATTGCAAATCAAGCCCAGGATTTAAATATCCCGCACTTGATTTGCATGTTCCCGGCCGGTCGCCATTTTAGAAATTGACTAGCCGGAAGTAACTGCCCACATCTACATGCGGCAGTGAAACGGGATTCCGATTTAAAGCCCCTAAATCAAAATAACTGGTAAACTTCATTGCAGGAGGAATACCAGCTAATTTGAGTTAGGGCTTTAAATCGAATCTGTTTCACTGCGCGTAGACGCGTGAGCAGTTACTTCGGGCTAGTCAATTTCTAAAATGGCGACCGACTGGGAACATGCAAATCAAGCACGGGATATTTAAATCCTGGGCTTGATTTGCAATTTTAGTCACCCTCATTAGCCTCCCTAGATCTATCTAGGGGGCTAGTGTAGACGTATCCTCAGAGACTCACTTTTGGAATCCAGGGTCTGTCTCGATTGTTTAACATATTTGTGGTTTGGTCTGTGGATTTTTCTAGACTCCAGCAAGCCTTCAATGAGGGTAAGAGCCACAGCTGAAAGATGGCCCATGAAAAGATGAAAGAATGCCGAGTGGTAGGCCTGTGCAATGTAAATGTTACGTGTTAAATCGAAAGCACTGCTGGCCAGGCAATTGAATCACGCAGTGCTGTTACCGGAGACAGAAGATCATTGAGAACAGGCCTGGGTTTAGATTCAGGTAATTGGAGTTGGCATCGTGGGTTAGCCTGCTAGGGCACTTTTGTACTGATTTCACTGAACTCAAAGGCGATGAAGTGAAACCCCAGAACTGATTATAGAGCTTTGAAATTACAGTATAGCCGGCACATTTCCCATATCTCCCCAGGAATTAGGAAAAGGGTTACACGGCAGGGCAGTCTCTCCCCAGAGAAGAAAGAACAATGACAGGGTGTGTGTGAGAGAGAGAAGTTGGGTTGTGAGGATAATAAATAGGCCAATCAAGTGCAGGCCTGTCTTTGACAGTGTTTGTTCTGGGCCGAGGCATGGTGCTGAGCCATGCAAATAATGGACTTGTTAGTCCTCGTCAAGATGAAAAGGAAACGAACTGCTGTGAGCCACAAAATTTTTTAGATGCTTAAACGTTTCAAAATAGGATTGAAAAACTCACCAGGGAAGAGATTATCTCATGTTTCCTTTCTTTCTTTTTATGTACCTGCAGATAATAGAGTGAGACCTATTTATGTTAAGGTTTTAAACAAAACTTCCCCCTGCACACTCATGCAATGACCACCTAGAGACAAACTATGTTCTCGCTGGACTGTGATACTTCTCCATAACAGGCTGAGGAGGAAGCACAAAAATGGTATTTACATTGTAAACTCTTTGTACAGAGGCTAGCACAGTGGGGACTTTGTCCATGACATGGATGTTACCACAAAACATTAGTAATGGTAAGAGTGATAATAACAAAAGGTCCATCTATGGTTTAGCAGCATCTCAATGTTTGAAATGGCCAGGCCAACAATCCATAATCCTCCATCATAACGCTGATGTTGGGAAAGAATTCCTATTTGGGAAAGAATGTAACTGCCATTGGCTTCAGTGGCACTTCATATTAGTGATGGGTTTCACTGTTTTCCAGAATTAGGATGACACAGTTTGGTACTGAATACTTGGGTGAGCATCATGATTGTGGCCAACTTTATTTGAGTCACCACTAAGGAACCTGATTCAGCTGGTGTCTTCTGAGAACTGGAATCTTTGTCCATTCTGAAAGCCATTCTTTAGTTATGTACTGACAGACTTAGCTAGCAAGGCGTTGATGTGGTTGAGTAGGAGCGAGGAGGAATGTGCATATATGGGTGCATGGGACAGAGTGGCCGAGTGCACCAACCACTGGACTGTGGCTCAGGAGATCTGTGCTCTATTTCCAAATCTGCACCGGCCTTCTCCGTGTATGAGGGCTTCACCTCGCTCTACCTGTGTTCCATGACTGTAATGTGGGGATAATTACATTGATCTTTGTGACAGGCTTTGAGATCTACTGATGAAAAGAGAGGGTCATTGTTATTAGTCCTATCCAGGGTCTAGCTGGGACTACAAGCAGAGTTGCTGATGAACCATGGGACAATCTATTTTTGCAGCAGATTTTCCAGGTGGGATCGGGATTAGATATACAGGAAATCTCACAAACTTGCCTACTTTCTGACAGTGTCTAGCCCAGTTCAGAATCCCCATGCATCTGAGTGGAATCCCATACCCTTTACATCTCCCCAACTGCTAGATCAATGCCAGCTCAGACCATGCTGCCAAACATGCCACCCCTTCAGAGTCCTGCCTGCTTGAAAAGCCTATCCCCACCAATCAAGGGCAATCTGAAATGCTAGCATGCGGTTCACTATGGTCTGAAGGCTTGGTCCAGTTAAACCCTACTAACGCCAGTACGAATCTCATAGGAGTGAAATAAACATTATGAAGAAAATAATTTTTAACCTTTCTGAACTCTGAGAGATGAAGTTATTATGGGTTGTTGATTATGGGTTATTATGAGTTGTTGATGGCTCTTCTCTCACGTAGGCCAGAAACATGAAGATGCTACTTTACCAGCATCATCATAGAAATAGAGAAATAAACTGGATTGTAAGGTGTGATTGTGAGTTGATCTTCTTGTCCAGCTAGAAAAGTAACATTATGGGGAGACAGCATAAGTAGCAGGAAGTCCACAAACAAAATAGTATTAGCAACAGCTTCCTTTTCTCTTGGTCTTTTCTTAGGGAAGAGATACTCCTTCCCTAGATAGCATTTTTGCAGTAGCTGCTATTATATAGACACTTCTAAGTACATAAATAACTAGTTTGGTGTTAGGTTTTTGGGGAGGGGAACCGTTTTTTCTGTTAGCATTACAGCGCTGCCCATTAAGTACATTTACAAAGCTCTTACTGACAAGAAAATTGTTTGATGGACTCATCCAATGTAATGAGATGTTTCAGCAACTGTATTTTCCACAATAAGTTAGTAACAAAAACTAGAAGGAGCTTGGAAGAATATGGGCAGGCATTTACACAGGCTCAGATGACCCTCCCAACATCCCTGTAAAAATGACAGTGAGGGGAATTTGCTTTTAAAAGGAAATTCCACTTGGCTCTGCTCTGTGCATTTTGAGCAAAAACATATACGTAGTATAGAATGACAAGAATAGAGAACTAGAAGGGATCTCGAGAGGCCATTCTAGTCTGCCCCCCCCGCTCCGCCCCCCCCGACTGAAGCTGTATCAAATATATCTATACCAAGTCTTACAGGTGTTTGTCTAATCTGTTCTTAAAAGCCTCCATTGATAGGGATTCCACAAATTATCTTGGAAATCTATTCCAAAGCTTAGTTAAAATTCCCTCCTCCCCCCAAAAAACCCACCTATAACCTTGCTGCAGATAGATTGGAACTCTCTTAAAGCAGGATTCTCTGGTCCAGCAACATCCATGGTCTGGCACAAATGTTGCAGGACCCAGTGAAGGGCCAGTGGCAAAGATCCCTGCAAGGCTGGCAGGGCAGGGGGCTGTCCGCAGCGAGCTGACGGCGGGGTGCCCAGTGCGTGGCATAGGGCTGCCCAATGGGGCTGCGAGAACTGGCGCGTGGCTTCCCAGCGGAATTAGGATCCGCGGTAGCTTGGTGGGGCAGGAAGCGGCATCCAGCAGGTCCTGGAGCCCTAGCACAGCATGCCCAGATGCATGGCAAGCCTTGGAGCCCCAGTGTGGCACGTGCAGCTGCCCAGTGGGTTCCGGTGGGATAGGCAGGGCAGCGGGGCCAGCAGGAGGTAAGGAGCCGGCCGAGAAGCCAAGGGGCTGGACCACAGGAGCGGGTGGTTGGGGTCCAGAAATGACCTCCCCTGGTCAGGCAAAATCCCTCATCCAGTACCAGTCAGGTCCCGAGAGTGCCGGACCAGGGAAGTCCAACCTGTACTATTTGTACTACCTTTAGTGGACTTGGAGAACAATTTGTCATTTGTCCTTTTTTTTAATAAACAGTCTTTAACATATTTGAAGACTGTGATCAAGACTCACCTCAGTCTTCTTGTCTCAGGACTGCACATGCCCAGTTTTCTTAGCTTTTCCTCGTAGGTCAGGTTCTCCAAGGCTTTTATCATTTTTGGTTGCAGAATGTGTCCAAAGAAGAGCAATTTGGTCCACAGTCAGGCCTGCTGGTTGGGCAGTGGGAAGAGAGGGGAGGGGGCAAAGAGGGCAGCTGCCCCAGTTCCCAGTGATTCAAAGGAGCCCAGGGCTCCAGTGTGCTCATGACTTCTGAGGAGAGGCTGAGGGATTTGGTCTTATTTAGTCTACAGAAAAGAACAGTGAGGCAGCCTTCAACTCCCTGAAGGAGAATTCTAAAGAGGATGGAGAGAGGCTGTTCTCAGTGGTGACAGATGACAGAATTAGGAGCAATGGTCTCAAGTTGCAATATGGGAGGGCTAGGTTGGCTATTAGGAAAAACAATTTCACTAGAAGGGTGGGGAAGCACTGGAATGGGTTACCCAGGGAGCTGGTGGAATCTCCATCCCTAGAGGTTTTTAAGACCCGGCTTGACAAAGCGTTGGCTGGGATGGTTTAATTGGCATTGGTCCTGCTTTGGGCCAGGAGTTAGACTTGATGACTTCCTGAGCTGTCTTCCAATCCTAGGATTCTATGAATTATTGTGTCCTCCAAAGTGCTAGCAACCCTACCAGCTTGGTGTCATCTGCAGATTTTATAAGCATAGTCTCCACTCTGTTGTCCAAGTCATTAATGAAAATATTGAATAGTCCCAAAGCCAGGACAGACCTCTGAGGGACTCTGCTTGATATGTTCCCCTCAAGTTTGACATTGAACCATTGATTACTACTCTTTGAGTATGGTCTTTGAACCAGTTTGTACATCCATTTTATAGTAAGACCACATTTCCCTAGTTTGTTTATAAGACTACCATGTGGAGCTGTGTCAAAAGCCTTCTTGAAATCAAGATATATCACATCTACTTGTTCTCCCCCATCCTCTAGCCCAGCAATCTGGCCAAAAGAGGAAATGATGTTCATTTGGCATGGTTCGTTCATGACAAATCAATACTGGCTATTTCTTACAACCTTATTAACCAACCTTATTAACCTCTAGGTGCTTACAAATTGATTGTTTCATAATTTGTTTTGGTATCTCTCCAGTACAAGCTGACTATCACTCCCCAGATTCTCTTCGTTTCCTTTTTTTTTTTAAGACAGGAAGTGTGTTTATTCTCCTTTAATCCTCTGGGACCTTACCTGCTGTGTGCAGGCCTGCTGATGGAGCGGGGGGCAAAGAGGGGCAACTGCCCCAGGGCTCATGGATTCAAAAGGTTCTGGGACTCCTGGCCACCATTGCTGCTGCTTTGACAGTGGCCAGAGCCCTGGGTCCTTCTAATCGCAGCTGGAGCACTGGGCGGTGCTGAGGTCTGGCTGCCCGGCCCTCACCCCTTCCACCTGAGGCCCCGCCCCTTCCGGGAGGGTGGAGCCTGCTCCTACTCAGCTTGCCCAGGGTCCTAGAGAGTCTGTCAGGTCCGCTCGCTGTGTGGGGGAGAGAGAGAGCGAATGTGTGTGAGTATGGATACATATTATAAACAATTTGGTGAGATAAATGTAAATATAAATAGCCCTTTTGGCCTCGATGGTTAGCCAAAAAATTGGTATTGGGTGGGTCATTGTTCATGCTAGGAGAAGAAATGGATGATGGAGTTAGGCATTTCTTTGATACAACCCCTGTTTCTTTGCAAGGAATGAACAGAAAGCTCTGTTTCCCTGAACATAGTAGGAATGAACAGCAGGAAACCGTGCCTTTGTTTGCAACTTCAAGCCTCTTTCTAGATAACATTTGACTCAAAGCACTCTCTTAAGCTCACACTAGTAAGATTTCTCTGACTGTGTCAGGGGCTTCTGTGTTGTTTTTTTCTGTGTGCTTCTGTGGTCTTTCTTCCCCTTCTTTTGTACACAGACACACAGTTGCGATCAAAATCAATTCCGCACCCCTGCATTCATAGTCAGCCCACAGTAACATTTCCTTCAGGGCTGACCCAAGGGTTTTTGTTGCCCTAGGCGAACTGTGACTTTGGCTCCCCTCTCCATACATCCAATGAGCAGTCTAGAATGAAATTTTACCTTCTTTATTTGCTTGGCATTTGAAACGAACAATGTAGAAATAAAAATAAATATTGTATTGATTTTTCTACTTTTTCCTTAACCCTAACACAATTATACTGTACAGGGTAAACTGCCCAGTAGCTGACACTGTTAATGAGCCTCTTCCGCCCTGATTTGATTAGCCTCCTTAATACAATATATATACCCCTGTCTCTGTAACTTCCAGTCCAATTTATCTGATGAAGTGGGTTTTACCCATGAAAGCGAATGCCATAATACATCTCTTATCTCTAAGGTGCTACAACAATCCTTGTTTTTTATGACTACATTAGCTTTCACTCAAAAAATTTAGGCCTCAACTAGCCTCCATTTTGTGAGTGTCATTTTTCACTAGTTAGTAATAATGCCTGCATAGTTCCCTGAACACTGTTTCTCGTACCCCCTCCTGATCCTCCTCACTGTGCAGGTGCACACACGCACACACACACACACACACGCACATGCACACACACACATACTCACTCAGCTCAGGTGTGTAGTGGGGCTGATGTCTAGAATATGAAGTCAATGGTGCTGCAGGTTGCATAAAGTTATGCATGTGCACAGGTCTTGGCAAGTTAGAGGTCAATCCGCTGACCTCAGTTGTGTTTGGATCTGATCATTCAGATCCTTGGCACTCACATCTGGGAAGCAGGCTTTAAAAATAACCTCACGGTTCCCGTTGTTGTGAGTTGGAGCGGCTGCATGCTAAGCTCTTTTCCAATTCTGGCCACTAATGACTGTGTCTAATTCTGATCCCTCTGACACTAGTTTAAATCAGAAGCATTGCTCCTAAAATCAGAGGAGTTACACCACTTTCCACCGATGTTTCTGATCATTGGAATCCGGCCCTATTATTTCATTAAAAGGACACCTCATGGAGATTGAAGATTTTCTATTTCTTTCATTATTTTGTAAGGAAAATAATGCTTCTGGTGTGAAGCATCTTTCTGATCAAACTCAATGTTTGTTTCTTTTTTAAACAACAGATCCCTCCCTCCCCCCAAATGCTATTTAATACACTAGCGAGAGAGAGATTGTCATTAAGTACTTGAAATTGAAGTACTGATTTGTTATTCTGCAGTTTATCTTTAATTGTGTCATGCTAATTAAGCCTATTAAAGCAAATGTTCATATTCTGACTAATTCAGAAATATCTTCCCAGTATGATTGTTTTGCCCGGGTTAGGTAAGATGCCACAGCATAGGTGCAAAAAGTATGTAGGTTAAGCCTATACATGTAAATGAGTTGTTTTTTAAGAGTGCAAATTGAAGTTAAGAGGAGCAGAACATTGAATATAAAGGTCTTGATGAGTGCCCTTAGCTCCTCTTGATATAAGTCCCAGCTCCCCCAAAGAACTGCAACTCTGGAATAATCGGAAGCACGGAATGCAAAGTCAGACCCCAGGGAACCGAATATGAGACGGGCATGGGAGATTCTCTTTGATAAGTTCTGCTTCCCTTTAATCATTTTCTAAAAACTCTTTATGTATTTACTGTTAGTTATTATATCTATTGTGGGGATGCTGAAGGACGCCAATAGGCACAACGGAACGAGGTGCCCTATGCAGTCAAGAAACTCAAAGTCAATCGGCACCAAAGGGACCACAATCTGGCATTTCATTAATATATGATCTGGGCCCAACCCAACTAATAACCCTGGTGTTCATCAAACATGAGTTGGACGCCCCAGACATCAGGAAATTAGCTTTAAAATTACGACATTTTGAAAAATAATAAAGTGAAGGTCCTTTTCATTGTCTTTTAAGTTTCTTAGCCTTTGTTGCACTTTTCCAAGCTTTTCTCCAAAACCGTGAGAGCCAGAGTCTCTCTTCTGAAATGGAAGCTGAGATTCTCCTGTGCCCACATCCATCCAGGCCGTGGAGCATTATGAAATATTTCTAATATTTCTGGTTTTACAAAAGTTGGCAGGACTGCCCTAGATAGACTCGCATGGAGCTCAGTGTCTTTGGATCAGGCTCCAAGCGTACATACAGAAAAACGGGTCAGTCAGGACAAACAGGAGACAAAGCTCACTCACCAGCCTCATCAAGGCCTCTGTCCTTGTGGAAGGCTGTTAAAGAGATGCATGGGTACTAGGTGGGGGAAGGCGTTGGCCTCCCAAACTGCCAGCCTAGCCCCACCCACACTCCACCCCCAGAACGCCTACTGGAGGCAGGGAGACTGCGGTCACACACCCTCTGCCCTTCCTGTGCTCCAGGGCCAGGGAGACTCGGGCCACACACTCCCCTTCTTCCCCGTAATGTTGGGGAGAGGGCATGGGTGAAGGGGTGGGACTGGGGGCAGGGTTGGGGGCTTTCCTCCCCCAGCCCTACCTTCAGCCCCCGCCCATGAAGAGATGCCTGTCAGAACCGAGTTACACAGGATAAAAGAGCTACTGTCGCTCTGTGCTCTTTGGAGGAGAGGGGGATTCAGAGGTGATTCACTGAGTGTGCAGAGTCCTGAGAGGGGACTAAGAGGACAAATGCAGGACTTGCAACGCTTGTGTCAAATATCAGGGGGAAAAGGCAAGAAGTGGAGATTAGGCAAGGTCGTGTCCCCTGGGAATCGATGGAGAATTTCATTACACATAAAAAGCAGATTATCAACAGCATTTAGCTGCAAACAGCCATTTAGGCATTTCTAAGAAGCCGGTGTTATGTCTAGCTCCTTATCAAACGTCAATGGCGATGGTGCTAATAATTTCATAGGTCTTCCATCTGCAGGAGACTTGACTGGACAAAAGCATTCGATAGCCTCTTCTGAACAAGAAGAGACTGCAGAGAGGTTCCTTTTCTTTCTTTCTTTCTTCTTCTTCTTTTTTTTTTTTTTTTTTTTTTTTTGAGATTGATTTTCACTGCGGGGAAAAAGTTTTAGCAGACTAAAGCAAAGCCCATGAGAGAAATAACACCCAAAGGAATGTGACTTACAGCTGAATGGACAAACAATTCACTGTCCTGACAATAAACATTCTGGAGTTCTGCAGCCATATAAATGTGAGGCGCTCGTTACAAGACAGACTTCGATCCAGTGTATTGCTGTGTAGGAATGGCGGGTAGTCTCTCTCCCCTGTGCAGTGCTGCCTACTGGTCAGTTCTGCCATCATAAAGTATAGCCCCTTAAGAGTTTCAGGTGGCCTGATACAAAGCCATGGGAGAAATAGAGAGGAAAGGAGCTCCGGGAAGAAGTAGCATTTAGAAGAACTCCAGTGAGTATAACAAAGGCCTGAGACCCAGAGCCTTGAAGAGAGAGTGGGGCAGGGCTCCCCTTCCACACAGTCAATAAGGAATGAGCGGGGAAAAGGGACCTGCATAAATGCTTGTCTCTTCTTTCATAGCAGGGCAGATACCAGGAGATGCTGCAGGGCCCTGAGTTAGCAGAGAGCAAAGGACTAAGGAGCCGGTTGCAACAGACAAACCACAATCCAGATCCAGGAGGGGAGCAGGGTTCTCCTGGTTAGAAGAGGGATAATAATGGCTTGAATCACCCAGTTCCAAGAGGAGAACTGGGACTCCTGCCATGCGATAAGACTTGTAGACTGAGTCCCCGGGGGCACTGAGGACTGAAGGGAGGACAGGCTTCAGTGGGACTTTTTATTTGGGACTTTTTGTTATGGCCCCTTTTGTGCAAGCTTTGGTAATGATGAAGTGCAACCGAGGGTATTATTGAGTCAAGCATCCAGAGTGCCAGAAGTGGAATCATTGACTTCCTGGGGAAGGGAAACTGAGGCAGGCAATACATGCATTGCTGCACTGTCTCAGCAGGGGGCACCACAAGATAGGCAGAGCCTACGACAGTAGAGCACTGGAAAAAGAGTCAGGAAACAGAGACATTGCAGCTGTACACCACAAATAGTCTCAGGGAGCAATGTGGCTCCTTTTCCCAGTCTGCAGCACCTCACTTAGCAAGCAAACCAGTAAAACTAAAAATTAGTCAGATGAAAATTGTGTGTATGTGAATAATAATTCCAGTGTGGAGTTCCAAATTGGAAATATCTATATTGGCTTGGTGGTTTGTATGTTTTTGTTTAGATTTTTTTTTTTTTTTTTGTGGTGGGGGAAAGGTTTGAAACCAACAGCTTTCCAAACTGCAAAGGATCCTTGTGACAGCTGCAGTGAGTATAACAAGTATTTATTTGTACACTCATCCAATCAATGAGGCAGGAAAAAAACTCCATGACAACCTGTTCCCAATCAAAAGTTTCAGGAGCAAATCAATAACTGAACATTTTATTTGCAAAAAATAAATCAGCAAATATTTCAAAAATAATTTAACTTATTTTGTGCCACCAAAAAATTATCAGGCACAAAACATTACCAAGAAAATGTCCCAATGTATGCTATTTTAGATTTTAAAAACAATCACTTGCAAAAATTCTGACCAGCTCTACTTTAAATTTTTGCCTCTTCATCATACACAGTTCACCAGTCCTTCCTTCCTACCCTTCAGCCCTCCACAGCTCCCACAGATGGGCCTTGCAACATGTGCCTGGGAGGTCAACAGGTTCAGGCACATTACTCACCCTGAAATTTTGATTTCAGGTTTGGGGTGGGGGTGGAACTAGGCAAATGTGGGGGGAAGGAAGAGAGTTCAATTTTCCAGTCACTGCTACAGGTTGGACTTCCCTGGTCCGGCGCCCTCAGGAACTGACTGATTCCAAACAAGGGAGTTTGCTGGACCAGGGAGGTCAATTCTGGCCCCCTGCTGCCAGCCTTCAGGCTCGCCTGCGGGGGCCACAAGCCTCCTGGCTGGGCTCCCCTCCAAACCATGCTCCCAACCCCAGCCCCAGACACCAGACCGACTGTGCTCCTGGCCCTGACCTCCAGCATGGCTCCACTCACAGCCACTGGCCACTCTGCCACTGTACTCCTGGCTGGCCCCCACTTCCCACCGCTGGAGCTTTCTAGTCCAGCAACACCTATGGTCCTGTTGGACCAGAGACTCCAAGCCAGAGAAATGCTACCTGTAGTGAGTAGATTATTATTATTATTTATTTTTATAGAGACAGCAGTGTGCTAAACATTCCCATTTTCTTATCCTTTCTCAACAGTGGGAACCAATGTTCTCTAACGTAAGCTATCAAGGAAAAGATTTCTAAAAATAATCCCTTATCCCTGCCTTATCCAGGCTGATGGGTTTGGCTTCTAGGCTTGTCTCAAATACTTTCTCACAGTGGGTTACTTTACACTAAAAGTCACATCTTTTGGCTTTACAGAGACTGTAAAATATGAGGCCAGATCTTCAGCTGCTTGAAATCTGCGTAGTTCTGTGGACATAAATAGAGTTGCGTGATTTATACCTGCTGACCATCTGGCCCAAGTATTTGGAATGAGCCTCTTAACAATGCTTGATTACAATGTGACTTATCCCTGTAGCATGTCACAACAGTGACTTCCATGGTAACTCATTGAACACAACTTGCTTGCTTCATTCCTAGCCGTTCTGCCCGTTTTCTCATTATGAAAAGTCAGATAGGGTCAGAGCATTATTATTGATAACGGGGAGACCAATTGATTAACTAATGACTTTTCCTGAAGGTGCTGCTAAAGCTAAGCCTCATTTTGTTTGACTAATTGTCATGTTTATTCTTCATTCTCTTATACTGCTTGCTCCATCTCTCTTCCAGTGTACAAGTGAGTGCCCACTTCAGTTAGTAGCTATTGAGCTCACATGGTTGGTGGTAACAGATGCGAGCAATTTATAATAATTCTTCACTCTTAGACTATATTAGCATCCTCTCATCTGAGTATCTCAGCATTTTTAAATAAAAAGAAATGAGGCATCGCAACATCCATGGGTTATGTAGAATAAAGAAGAACTATTTTTATATGCTGGAGAAGAATCCTGGCTTATGTTTGGCCAAAAACAGCCATGTGGCAAGATAATAGTCTCTTTTCCCTTACTGATCAAATAAAACTGGTGTCTGGGACAATGACAACTAATCAGCAGTGGCCTGTATCCTCAAAGGGTCATTTGAGCAGTCAGGCACTGGCTCTGCTATTTTTTTTAACCCCCATCTTTATCATAGCTACAAAGGCTAACAGTATCTTAGGCTACATTAGTAGGAACATTGCCAGCAGATCCAGAGAAGTGATTATTCCCCTTTATTTGGCACTGGTGAGGCCACATCTGGAGTATTGCATCTAATTCTGGGGCCCCCATTACAGAAAGGATGTGGATGCATTGGAGAGAGGCCAACGGAGGACAACAAAAATGATTAGGGGGCTGGAGCACATGACTTACGAGGAGAGGCTGAGGGATTTAGGCTGATCTAGTCTACAGAAGAGAAGAGTGAGGGGGGATTTGAGAGCAGCCTTCAACTTCCTGAATGGGGGTTCCAAAGAGGATGGAGAGAGGCTGTTCTCAGTGGTGACAGATGACAGAACAAGAAGCAATGGTCTCAAGTTGCAGTGGGGGAGGTCTAGGTTGAATATTAAGAAAAACTATTTTACTGGGAGGATGGTGAAGCACTGGAATGGGTTATCTAGGGAAATGGTGGAATCTCCATTCCTAGAGGTTTTTAAGTCCCGGCTTGATAAAGTGCTGGCTGGGATGGTTTAGTTGGGGTTGGTCCTGCTTTTAGCAGAGGATTGGACTCATCGACCTGCTGAGGTTTCTGCCAACTGTAGGATTCTGTGATTCCATCATCAATAGGGGAATGGAAGTTGCTATACCAACTCTGTGAGCCTAGAGGTTTCTGCTATAGCTAGTCATGTTGACATAGGACACTTTGAGTGTTGGACTCAGTCTGCCTGTGTTGAGTGGTGTTAGTGAAATACAGGAGGTCAGTCTAGATGATCTAGTGGTTCCTTCTGGATTTCAGCTCTAGAGGGTGTGTCTACACAGCAAAGTTATTTCAGAATAACGGCCGTTATTCCAAAATAACTATGCGAGCGTCTACACAGCAATTCCGTTATTTCGGAATAACGAACGGCTTATTCTGACTACTGTAAACCTCATTCTATGAAGAATAATGCCTATTCCGAAATAGCTATTTCAAAATAAGGCCTGTGTAGACGCTACACTATTTTGAAATAGCCCCTCACCAGGGCCATTCTACGTTATTCCTCCTGGGGCTCTAAATCGAGAGAGCACGGCCTCGAGGGGAGCCTGCTTCAGACTAATTTTGAGGCTTTCCTGCAGGGTAAATGTGCTATTTCGAAATAAGCTATTTCGGAATAACTGTTCTAGAATAGCTTATTCCGAAGTAACTGTGCAGTGTAGACGTAGCCTCTATGTGCAGCACAGGGCGTGGCCCATGGTGTTCTAGTAAGTTTAGCACTGTATTTTCTGCTACAGTAGCATCCACAGAGCTCCACTGAGTTCAGGGCCTTATTTTAAACACAAGAACAGCCACACAGTGATAAAGCACTGAAATGGGTAACCTACGGAGGGGGTGGAATTTCCATCCTTGGAGGTTTTTAAGTCCTGGCTTAACAAAGCCCTGGCTGGGATGATTTAGTTGGTGTTGGTCCTGCTTTGAGCAGGCAGTTGGTCTAAATTACCTCCTGAGGACTCTTCTGAGCCTGATCTTTTATGATTCCATGATACTGGATTAGACCAAAAGTCCATCTAGTCCAGTATATTGTCTGCCAAGAGTGGCCAGTGCTGGACACTTCAGAAAGAATGAACAGAACCAGGAATCAACAGGTGAGCCTTCCCCTGTCACCCATTCCCATCTTCTAGCACACAGACACCAGGGATACCATCCTTGCCCATCCCACCTAATAGACACTGATGGACCGATCCTGCTATGTTTACTTATACCCATAATGAGCAATGTTGCCAGTGCTCACAATTTTATTGCAAGTCGTATGCTGCTGCTGTTCTTTCTACATTCACAGTTGCTAGAAACAAAACTTTTGCATAAGAATCTTCTTTTTTTAACGAAAATTGCAAGCTTAACAGTTTGACCCAAGTTCCTCCGAAAGGCTCCAAACCAGCAGACAAAGAAAAAGAACCCAAAATGCATTCCTAAAATACCTCATGATATTCAGTCTCATGATTCTGGGAGTGCCGACTCATGATTTTGAAAGCTTGGGACTGTCAATACCAAAAGAGGCAGATTCTTTTTCAGAAAGCTTGCAGTATAGCTGGAAAAGCAGACAAACGGTGGGAAGGACGCCAGTGGTGAAGTTATTGAGCCGTGGAGTGGAACATCTGAAGACAGAGTCAGGGTCTCCAGAGTCCCGCCCAGCCTGCTCTCCACATAAGAACATAAGAATGGCCATACTGGGTCAGACCAAAGGTCTATCTAGCCCAGTATCCTGTCTCCCAACAATTGCCAATGCCAGATGCCCCAGAGGAAGTGAACAGAACGGGTAATCATCATGTGATCCCTCTCCTGTCATCCATTTCCAGTCTCTGACAAACAGAGGCGAGGGACACCATTCCTATCCATTCTGGCTAATAGCCATTGATGGACCTAACCTCCATGAATTTATCTAGTTTTTTTTTAATCCTGTTAAAGTCCTGGTCTTCACAACCTCCTCTCGCAAAGAGTTCCACAAGTTGACTGTGCACAATTGAATTTTTCCATATCAGTCATGATTTTATAGACCTCTATCATATCCCTCCCCCCCCCCCCCTTAGTCCTCTCTTTTCTAAGCTGAAAAGTCCCAGTGTTTCAATCTCTCTTAATATGGTACCTGTTCTAAACCCCAGGTTCCACCATGGCAACCTGCTACAATTTTCTAGGTTGTTGGATTGGTCAAAGCGAAGCGGACAGGAGCTGCAGACAGGGGAGTTTGAGAGGGAGTTTGACAGAGGGAGGCCTACGATGGTCAGGAAGACCCGCAACACCTGTGCCAGCACTGCTTCTGTATCCTTCACCGGCACCTGTAGCCAGACAGAGCACCTGAGCATGGATGCCTCTACCCCGATCCTGGTGTGGTTTTGCAGGGACTGTGGATTGCAATTCCCACTGATTGATATCCAGGCTGGGGAGATCATCCAATGCGAAAGGTGCCTGCTGGTGGAATCTCTCAGGCAGCAGGTAGCAGAGCTACAGGAGGAGGTGGCTAGGTTGAAGAGCACCCGCATCCATGAGAAATTCCTGGACTGTGTTCATGAGGAGACAGCTGAGGTAGCTGTCCCGGTACACAGGACTGTGGACACACCACTGGTGGAGGAGGAGATGGCTCAGGGTGGACAGTGGCAGCTGGTTACTTCTGGCAGCAGGCACTGCTCCACCCCTGCTCCGAACCCTCCCGCCGTAGTACTAAGAAACCGTTATGCTCTTCTTTATACAAGAGATAAGCAATCACCCCCTACACCGGAGGAGGAGAAGCCCCGTGCCCCCAAGGCTGGGAGGTCTGCTGCCACCACTGTGAATAGTAAACGTAGGGTAGTGGTGGTCGGAGACTCTCTTCTGAGGAGGACGGAAGTGCCCATATGTCGCCCTGACATTTCATCTCGGGAGGTAGGCTGTCTGCCGGGGGCCCGTATCCGAGATGTTACGGAGGCATTGTCAAGGATTATCCGGCCCTCTGACTACTACCCCATGCTACTCATCCATGTGGGCACAAATGATACTGCGTGGTGTGACACTGAGCGGATCAAGAGTGACTACAGGGCTCTGGGAGTATGGGTGAAGGAGTTTGGAGCACAGGTGGTATTCTCTTCGATCCTTCCTGTCGAAGGTAGGGGTCTGGGCAGAGACAGGTGCATCCTGGAGGTGAATGCCTGGCTGCGAAGATGGTGTCGCCAGGAGGGCTTTGGCTTCCTCGACCATGGGATGCTATTCCAGGAAGGACTGCTAAGCAGGGATGGTGTCCACCTTTCGAGGAGGGGGAAGATCCTATTTGGATACAGAATGGCTAACCAAGTGAGGAGTGCTTTAAACTAGGTTCGATGGGGACAGGTGAGCAAAGCCCACAGGTAAGTGGAGAACATGGAGACCTGGGATATGGGTCGGAAATGGGAGGGAGCGTGGGCTACAATGGCAGAGAGAAAGGAGGGTCAGGGCAAAACTGGGAGGCAAGGTCAAATCAGGATCTTAGATGCCTATATACAAATCACGAGAAGTATGGGAAATAAGCAGGAAGAACTGGAAGTGCTAATAAATAAGTACAATTATGACATTGTTGGCATCACAGAAACTTGGTGGGATAATTCACATGATTGGAATGTTTGTATGGAAGGGTACAGCTTACTCAGGAAGGATAGACAGGGAAAAAAGGGAGGAGGTGTTGCCTTATACATTAAAAATGAACACTTGGAGTGAGGTGGAGATGGACATAGGAGACGGAAGTGTTGAGAGTCTTTGGGTTAGGCTAAAAGGGATTAAAAACAAAGGTGATGTCATGCTAGGAGTCTACTGCCACCTACCCAGGTGGAAGAAGTGGACAGGCTTTTAAACAACTAACAAAATCATCCAAAGCCCAAGATTTGGTGGTGATGGGGACTTCAACTATCCAGATATATGTTGGGAAAATAACACTGCAAGGCACAGACTATCCAATAAGTTCTTGGACTGCATTGGAGACAACTTTTTATTTCAGAAGGTTGAAAAAGCTATCGGGGGGAAGCTGTTCTAGATTTGATCCTAACAAATAGGGAGGAACTGGTTGAGAATTTGAAAGTGGAAGGCAGCTTGGGTGAAAGTGATCATGAAATCATAGAGTTCACAATTCTAAGAAAAGGTAGAAGGGAGAACAGCAAAATAGAGACAATGGATTTCAGGAAGGCAGATTTTGGTAAGCTCAGAGAGCTGATAGGTAAGGTCCCATGGGAATCGAGACTGAGGAAAAACAACTGAGGAGAGTTGGCAGTTTTCAAAGGGACATTGTTAAGGGCCCAAAAGCAAGCTATTCCGATGTGTCGGAAAGATAGAAAATACGGCAAAAGACCACCTTGGCTTAACCACGAGATCTTGCATGATCTAAAAATAAAAAGGAGTCATATAAAAATGGAAAGTAGGACAAATTACAAAGGATGAATATAGGCAAACAGCACAGGAATGCAGGGCAAGATTAGAAAGGCAAAGGCACAGAATGAGCTCAAACTAGCTACGGGAATAAAGGGAAACAAGAAGACTTTTATAAATACATTAGAAGCAAGAGGAAGACCAAGGAGAGGTAGGCCCACTGCTCAGTGAGGAGGAGAAACAGTAACAGGAAACTTGGAAATGGCAGAGATGCTCAATGACTTCTTTGTTTGGTCTTCACCGAGAAGTCTGAAGGAATGCCTAACATAGTGAATGCTAGTGGGAAGGGGGTAGTTTTAGAAGGTAAAATAAAAAGAACAAGTTAAAAATCACCTAGAAAAGTTAGATGCCTGCAAGTCACCAGGGCCTGATGAAATGCATCCTAGAATACTCAAGGAGCTGATAGAGGAGGTACCTGAGCCTCTAGCTATCATCTTTGGAAAATCATGGGAGACAGGAGAGATTCAGAGGACTGGAAAAGGCAAATATAGTGCCCATCTATAAAAGGAAATAAGAACAACCCAGGAAACTACAGACCAGTTAGTTTAACTTCTGTGCCAGGGAAGATAATGGAGCAAGTAATTAAGAAATCATCTGTAAACACTTGGAAAGTGGCAAGGTGATAGGGAACAGCCAGCATGGATTTGTAAAGAACAAATCATGTCAAACCAATCTGATAGCTTTCTTTAATAGGATACTTGAGTCTTGTGGATAAGGGAGAAGCAGTGGATGTGGTATACCTAGACTTTAGTAAGGCATTTGATACGGTCTCGCATGATATTCTTATCAATAAACTAGGTAAATACAACTTAGATGGGGCTACTATAAGGTGGGTGTATAACTGGCTGGATAACCGTACTCAGAGAGTAGTTAGTAATGGTTCACAATCCTGCTGGAAAGGCATAACAAGTGGGGTTCCATGAAGTCTGTTTTGGGATCGGCTCTGTTCAATATCTTCATCAACGATTTAGATATTGGTATAGAAAAATATTAAGTTTGCAGATGATACCAAGCTGGGAGGGTTGCGACTAATCTGGAGGATAGGGTCATAATTCAAAATGACCTGGACAAATTGGAGAAATGGTCTGAGGTAAATAGGATGAAATTTAATAAAGACAAATGCAAAGTGCTCCACTTAGGAAGGAACAATCAGTTTCACACATACAGAATGGGAAGCGACTGTCTGGGAAGGAGTATGGCAGAAAGGGATCTAGGGGTTATAGTGGACCACAAGTTGAATATGAGTCAGCAGTGTGATGCTGTTGCAAAGAAAGCAAACATGATTCTGGGATGCATTAACAGGTGTGTTGTGAGCAAGACACGAGAAGTCATTCTTCCGCTCTACTCTGCGCTGATTAGGCCTCAACTGGAGTATTGTGTTCAGTTCTGGGCACCGCATTTCAAGAAAGATGTGGAGAAATTGGAGAGGGTCAGAGAAGAGCAACGAGAATGATTAAAGGTCTAGAGAACATGACCTATGAGGGAACACTGAAGGAATTGGGTTTGTTTAGTTTAGAAAAGAGAAGATTGAGGGGGGACATGATAGCAGTTTTCAGGTATCGAAAAGGGTGTCATAAGGAGGAGGGAGAAAACTTGTTCATCTTGGCCTCTGAGGATAGAACAAGCAATGGGCTTAAACTGCAGCAAGGGAGGTTTAGGTTGGACATTAGGAAAAAGTTCTAACTGTCAGGTAGTCAAACACTGGAATAAATTGCCCAGGGAGGTTGTGGAATCTCTATCTCTGGAGATATTTAAGAGTAGGTTAGATAAATGTCTATCAGGGATGGTCTAGACAGTATTTGGTCCTGCCATGAGGGCAGGGGACTGGACTCGATGACCTCTCGAGGTCCCTTCCAGTCCTAGTATTCTATGATTCTGTTCTATGATTCTATGATTCTATAAAGCTTCCACCAAAATTTTTGCCCCAGCCCCACCTCGTGTGTTTGAGCAACTTTTCTCTTTTCCTTCTCCCAAGTTGCATGCAAGATTTTCTTCTATCACCTCCTGCTTACTACATTTCTAACCTTGGTATATTTCCCTGGCCATAGGCACTGAGTTTTTCTCCAGGCTGCTCCTTCCCGAGGCCCTGCTCTCATTTCACTCTCTCCCCTGAGATCCTGCCCTCACTCCTCCACTTCCCACTTCCTCCCGCCTGCCACCCGGAGGCTTCTGCTTGCCTGCCTCTCTGTGCTCTTTGCCTCCTCCCAAGCCTCTTCCTGAGCCACCAAACAGCTGTTTGGCAGCACCTCCAACCTGCCCCAGACGTGCCGGAGTGGGCGCTGATGTCACCTGCCACTGTGCAGTGGCATTAGCCGTGATATTATCAAGTAGGAGTTTAGGGAACAAATCTTTTTTGCTCTTGCAGCGAGTCCAGTCATTCCACTACAAACATCAGGCACAGGCATATCAGGGCAACTGCTTTATTAGTTGGGTGACTGCCCGTTCACTTAATATGTTAAAAAGTTCTGTGACCCGCATCCCAAAGGTAGAACGGATTAGGTAGTGTATATTACTTCATTCGTCTAAAAGCAATCTGGTTGGAATGCTTACTCCGAGAGGATCCAAGGATGCCATACACTGAGTGTACCTTAAAACATGTTTTACAGATTTCTGTTCTTCCACCTCAGCAGTAGATTTATTATTATTATTTGCTGCTATAATAGAGGCCAGATCCTCAGGTGGAATAAATCTGGGCAGCGTCGCTGAAGTCGATGGAGCTTTGCTGGCTTACACCAGCCGAGCAGCTGACCCCATGGCTTGATTGTTTTGCTGGGGAAATGCAGCAAGATTGGCTCACAAAACAAAAATCATGGGCAAAGGGGGGAAAAGTTAATAAAACAGAGCTGCTGCTGTGACGTTTTAAGTAGACTCAAGTGCAGCACTGATTGTAAATCCAATCCACTTGCAATAGCTCTCCCAAAGATGTTGCTTGCAGTGCAATATAGTTTACAACAAGCATTTTCATATTCCATGGCATACCGCATTGTGCTTTTAGTGATTAAAGAAGTTCACACTACGGCCAGGTCCACGCTATTGGGGAAGGGCAGTTTAAGGTATGACTCCAGCTATGTAAAAAATGTAGCTGGAGTCAACATACCTTAAGCCAAGTTTCGGCGCCGTCCTCAGAGTGGGAGGTTGACAAGACAAACACTCCCATTGGCTTCCCTTGCTCCTCATGAAGAGTAGGTGTACTAGTGCTGACAGAGGCGCCCTCAGTGTTCGATTTAGTGGGTCTTTATTAGACCCGCTAAATCAAACACCCGAAGATCAACCACCACGGTGTCAATCTTCCCACAAGTGGAGACATGGCCTGAGTAGTGCTGTGGGTGAAAGTAATTTCTGAGCAGAGAAACTAGGCACATTGCCTTGCATCATGATAGTGCTTGCACCTGGTCTTTCTGCACAGAGATGAATTGTACTTGTCAATATTAAGGGCCAGCGCGATGAACATTGGTCACCATAACAAAGCACATAAGGGCACATTGCATTCACCTGCTTCTCATATTTCAGGCAAGGTTTTCAAGAGATACTAGTGATTTTCAGTCCCTTAGCTGTAGCACCTAATTTTAAGTAAATGTTGAGTCTGTACCTTCTGGAAGTCAGAGTGCTATAAAATGTATTGTGTTATGTACCCCAAATCACTGATCATTAAAAATGTAAGAACAGCCATACTGGGTCAGACCAAAGATCCATCTAGCCCAGTATCTGACAGTGACCAATGCCAGGTGCCTCAGAGAGAATGACCAAAACAAATAATCATCAATTGATCCAACCCCTGTTGCCCATTCCTGGCTTCTGACAAATAGAGAATAGGGACACCTTACCCACTCATCCATGCTAATCGCCATTGATGGACTTGTTCTTCATGAATTTATCTAGCCCTTTTTGGAAGACTGTTAAAGTTGTGGTCTTTAGAACATCTTCAGGCAAGGACTTCCACAGGTTGTTGGAACTGTGTGTTGTGTGATTCTTTAAAATCTTGGCTGTCGTGTTAACTTTGGCATGATGTTTATATTATACTAGAGCTGATTGGGAACTAGAATTTCTGTCCAGGAATGACAAAACATTTTTTTTAATCTTCCAATTCAGAAGAAAAAGCTGACATGTTTTTACAAACTGAAAAATCTGAGGAAAGTTGACTCAGGATGACTAAAAATTTGTTTTGATGGTGTTCTCATTAATTTTGTTTTGGTGTCATGTTAAATATATGTTATGGATACATATTCTTAAACGATTGGATCTACATATAATGTACAAAGACTATATTAGTATCATATAAACATCTCAATGAAATGAACAAGTTTCAACAGTAACTCAATAAGTATTGATATTAATTAAACAAAATATTTTGACACTATTGAACTGAAAAGTTTTGGCATTTTCCCATTGATAATTTATAGCAAAAAAGTCACAGTCCTTCAAAAAGTTTGATTTTGACAAAATTGTGTTTTTGATGGAGAGCCATTTCATTGACAAATTGTTGACCAACTTTATGATGTGTCATTGTGAAGGCCACGTTGGGAGCCTAGTTTTCTAAAAGTGCTGAGCAACCTCTGATGAGGTTCAACAAGGACAAGTGCAGAGTCCTGAACATGGGACGGAAGAATCCTACGCACTGTTATAGGCTGAGGACTAACTGGCTAAGCAGCAGTTAGGCAGAAAAAGACCTGTGGATTATAGTGGATGAGAAGATAGATATGAGTCAACAGGGTGCCCTTGTAGCTAAGAAGGCTAATGGCATATTGGGGTGCCCTTGTAGGAGCATTCCCAGCAGATCTAGGGAAGTGATTATTCCTCTTTATTCAGCACTGATGAGGCCACATCTGGAGTATTGTGTCCAATTCTGGGGTGCTCATTACAGAAAAAGAGGTGGATGTATTGGAGAGAGTCCAGAGGAGGGCAACAAAAATGATTAGGGGGCTGAAACACATGACCTACAAGGAGAGGGTGAGGGATTTGGGCTTGTTTAGTCTACAGAAGAGAAGAGTGAGGTGGGATTTGATAGCAGCCTTCAACTCCCTGAAGAAGTGTTCCAAAGATGATGGAGAGAGGCTGTTCTCAGTGGTGACAGATGACAGAATGGGGAGCAATGGTCTCAAGTTGCAGTGGGGGAGGTCTAGTTGGATATTAGGGCAAACTATTTCACTAGGAAGATGGTGAAGCACTGGAGTGGGTTACTTTCGGAGATGGTGGAATCTCCTGCCCAGAGGTTTTTAAATCCCGGCCTGACAAAGCCCTGGTTGGGATGATTTACTTGGGATTGGTCCTGTTTTTAGCAGGGGATTGGACTCAGTGACCTCCTGAGGTCTTTTTCAACCCTATGCTTCTATGATTCTATCATCAATAGGGGAATAGGAAGAGTTTTCTGCTGTAGCTATGACTCCCATGGAATTTAATGAAAGCTTTAAAGGCTCAGCACTCTGGAAAATCAATCTGTGAGATTCTCTGTTCTTCATTCAGTGCAGGAAATGCAGAGCTCTCAACATTAGTGAGAGACACTGCATATTACACAGGGGGCAGAGAGTGTGGGGTACCATGCACTATGCAATTGCGGCCCTTCCTAAATAAGCAATACTTCTTTAAAAAGATAATTAAAGCTATCTCCACAAACAGGCGTCTACACAGCTTGTATTCTGGCTTTGTCCCATTTGTTGACCATGAACCAAATTCCATGTGGAACTGTTTATCACAGAGATATCTGCTGGTTGAATAATATATTGCCAGGAAACATAATTACAAAGAATACCTGCACATGTAATTGCAACTTCCTGAGACAAATAGTCCTGGATTTCATCAAACTCCTCTTGAAAAATCAGCAGCCCCTAAAGTAAAAAGTTATTTTCAGAAATGTTCAGCACTCTCAATTGCACTTGAAACCAAATGGAAGCTATAATTGTTCAGCGCCCTTAAATATCAGGTCCGAAATTTTCTCTTATTCTTCCCCCTCCTTGAGGAAAAATCATTCTTTCATAAAGGAGACATGCTAATTTGTATGCCATTCTTCCCACCCCCATGATGTCATGCTTTCCCCATGTTAATATTCCTGAGTTGTTTGGAATCAGTCCACGTTTGTCAAAACCCTGTTCGTTTTTTAGCCCATCAATATTCATGCATGTGTAATTGCACCTGCAAAATTGGAATTATGTTGCTGCATCTGTGCAAAATCGTTAAGCCGGCGAGAGAGAGAACTGGATAAAAGGAAGACACGGGCTAGTATATCGTTGTTTTGAGCTGGGCGGTAATGAAACGAGTGTGCTTGGCATCTCCACTTCTGACAGATCAATCAATCACAATTTATGTCAAGAATTGGAAGGAGCCCTTCAACCTGTTAGCCTCTAGCTGAAGGCCGGTGTTTAGAGCTTTTACTCTGTCCAGGCCACGGACAGCAATTCAGGACCCCAGGGCAGATATCAGTGGGCCCCCTGGTCCCCTACCTTGTCCAGGGCCGCAAGCCCCCTGCCCACCCTGAGAAGCACTTGCACCCCCACCAGAGGGCACTGGGCTGGCCAGCCTCATCCCCATCTCCCCATCCCTTCCCCAACCTTTCTGCTGGGGAAAAGCCGCAGCTTTTGACATGCCCTATGCAGGGGCATCAATCCCGCCCCAGAACCTGCATATCAAAAGCCTCTTTCAGTCAGGAGATGCTTTTCGGCAGAGCTACTGTGGCAGCAATCAGGGATCCCTGGCCCCAGAGCAATTGTCTCCCCAGTCAGTAGGCCTGGCGAGTCCGTGGGAGGTGGGTGACCCCATAGCTTGGGAGGCAAGCTCCCCCCACAAACCCGCCCACCAAAGCCCAGGCCTCTCGCCCCCACTGTGGCCGCTGCTGCCCCCGTCCATCCTGCCCCACCCCTGCAATGTAGCTGCTGGCCCTTTCCCCTCCCTGCCCCACGGCAGCGTTCCCAGCCTTCCCTGCCCCCAGAGCTCCAGAGACCCAGTGGGCAGTGCGGCTGCAGCTTACACCCCATCCCCAGAACTCTGGAGAACCTCCCCCAGCCCCGGAGAACGGGTGGGGAACACAGCTGTATCCTCCTCCAGGGTTGGAGCCCCTGAGTGCTGGCAGACAGCGCAGCCTGCCCCAGCTCTGAAAGGATGGAGAGCCAAGTGGTTGCAGACCCCAACTTGCCTGCCCTGGCTTCTGGCATCACAATAGCAGGCTGGAGGAGTGAGGTCTGGGGGACTCCGGAGGAGCATGGGCAGGGCCAAGTGAGGCAGTTTGGAAAGGCAACGCCTTCCCCTGCCTGCAATACTCACTGCCCATGGCAGTGTCACTCTGGCAAGTAGATCCCTGGGAATAGTTGTGTGGGTATGTTTGCTAGCATAAGTAAGGGCCCTCTATGAATACAGATTCAGTTTCCTTGTAGGGAATGCTGCCAGACCTTAGTCTTTGAGGCACGGTATTTAAGCACAGGTCTGACTTTAAGGGCAGGTCCACACAGCAGCATTATTTCGGAATAACAAAAGTGAGCGTCTACACAGCAAGCGTGTTATTTTGAAATAATATCGACATAATGGGCTTCTTACTCTGACTTCTCTAACCCCCATTTCATGAGGAGTAAGGGAAGTGGAAGGAAGAGGGTTCTTCCTTCGATTTCCTGCTGCGTAGACAGCGCCAAAAGTCAAGTTAAGATATTTTGACTTCAGCTACACAATTACAATACCTGAAGTTGCATAGCTTAACTTGACTTTAGTGTACATGTACCCTAAATAACCACATGAATGCACCTCAATTCTTCCTCTGTGCTCCAGCAAAGACTCCTTCTCTAGACTCCCAGCGTCTCACCAACCATCACAGGTAGACACCTGTGTCTTTATACCTCACAAGTTACTTTGCTGAACTGAAGTCTGGAAACGCTTTTCCATCAGAACAAGAATGACTTTTGTCAAGACCCTCCCAAAACTGAGGAATTGTTCACAAAATAGAAATTCTGGGGCCCCACACAGCACAAACTTTATCCCAGCTTTTTGCCACTGTAATTACATGCACATTACTGGTTATACTGGTATAACACCTTTAAGCAATGAGTATCTACCAGTACAAAAATGATGTGTAAGCCAGGCTACACTGGAATTTCTTTGGAGCCAAGGGTCATCTTTTTGTTGTGTATGTACAACACCTAGCACAGAATAGCCCTCACCGCTAAAGCATCTTCCAAGCTCATGGCAACGGGGGAACAAAGAGCGTTTTTCTGATGTGTGGTGTAAATATCATTGGATGCCATCCACAAAATATTTTTAGCACTAAAGTTGGATGCTTCGTGTATAACGAAAGATCCTGTCCCCCTAAGAAATGACTGATGAAATGTTAGCTCCTATGAGTAATCAATTTGAAACAATACAGTAGCAGGTCAATAGCAAATAAGTGGACTTTGTTTCTGCCCAGCACTGTTTTGGAAAACGGCCAGATTTCTTCTAGTGTAATTTATCTCTCTCACAAAATACAGGGAAGCAACAACTCAGTAGAAGAGATATAAATCCATCAAATTCTTTAGGGCATGTAACCAATTAAATAATTACCTTAACTTGAATTTAGCCTTAGCACTGTGTTTTATCATCACAGCCTCAATTCTACCAGCCTTGCAAAGACTATCATGTATTCTCGAGTTATCTGTTGGTAAATAAAAGTGATGGAATGCTCTGTCACATATAGTAACTTGACTATCTAAATCCTAGCTCTCACAAAGCAATGCGGGTACATACACGACTTACAATCTTTCAAGAGTTTCCAAAGAGAAAGTATGTCACAGTTCAGGGCAACTGCACCTCAATTCTTCCTCTGTGCTCCAGCAATGACACCTTCTCTAGACTCCCAGCGTCTCACCAACCATCACAGGTAGACACCTGTGTCTTTTTACCTACTGACAAAGGTTTTGTTTGTTTGTTTGTTTCAGTTCCCTACCTAAACTGTGAGTTCCATGGCAAGTCAGGCTGCCACAACAGGCCTATTTTACTTTGTCCTCAGCAGCCATGAACAACACAATAACAACCTGTGGAACTCCTTGCCAGAGGATGTTGTGAAGACCAGGACTTTAACAGGGTTCAAAAAAGAGCTAGATAAATTCATGGTGGATAGGTCCATCAGTGGCTATCATCCAGGATGGGAGGCAATGGTGTCCCTAGCCTCTATTTGTCAGAAACTGGGAATGGGCAACAGGGGGTGGATCAGCCTGATCTGTTAATTTCCTCTGGAGCACCTGGCATTGTCCACTCTTGGCAGACAGAATACTGGGTTAAATGGACCTTTGGTCTGACCCAGTATGGCCGTTCTTATGTTCTTGTAATTTCCTGCAGGTAAAAGTTACCACATATCCCTTTCTTATGCTTATTTATAAGGTGAAAGCCTTTCAGAAAAAAATATAATTGAAGAAAATCAAAGAACATGGATTCTAATGATGCATGTATGCTGCCTAATTTCACATACTATTTTCAGATGGCTTCCTGAAGAAACTTCCAGCAATTCATTCTCAACTAAACAGATTAGTACCATTAGGTGACTGACTAGTTGCTTGCTGGTACAACATGCTAGATACTCCAAAGGCCTGAATCTTCACTATGCTGCCCACTCCGTTGGTAAATATTCAAGCACATTCATACTTCCTCCCAAGCCTCAAAGGCAGTTTTGGAGGAAAAAAACTCTTCTACAAAGCCATTTAGTTTTCCCCCTTCCAAACTTTCCTTAAAACTCTCCTGCAGGTTTAAAGCAAACAAAAGGAAGTACTTCACACAGTGCATAGTCAACCCATGGAAGGCAGGATAAGGGAGGCCCGGAAGATAGCTAAGTGGAGTGAGTTATGGAGTGGCCTAGGGGCTCAGGTATTTGCCTGAGGACCCTTAGCTAGTGGGTTCTAGTCCTGTTCTTCCCCCCCACCCACCCTATGAACAGCTGGTGATGCTGTTATGACTAAGGGCACATCTACACACCAGGGTTTAACTGAAAATGAGCTACATTAAGTGTGTAGCTTATTTCAAGTTTTGGGGCTATCTACACAGCACTTATTTCATAAAATGAGGGCTACAGGAGTCAGAGTCAGAAGTCCTCCAGCTTTACGGTATTTTGACATTATGTCAAAAAAACTGCCAGCGGTGTAGGCGCGGACTAATAACGTTAGTTTTTTTTAAATAATGTTGCTGTGTAGACATAGCCTACCAGGGTGCAAAGAAGAACTGTATACATTTAGGAAGGATAGTTCTATTAAGGGCTGTTAGCCAGAATGGGCAGGAATGAATTCCCGAACCTCCATTTGTCAGAAGCCGGGAATGGGCAACAGAGAATGGATCACTCAATGATTCCCTGTCCTGTTCATTCCCTCTGGGGAGCCTGGCATTGGCCACTGATGGAAGAGAGAACACTGGGCTAGATGGACTTTTGGTCTGACCCAGTGTGGCCATTTTTATGTTCTAATGTTCTTTGCCTACAAAACCAAAACCAAACACACCTTGACTCGTGTGCCCAGGCCATACATAAATACAAATAATGAATAATAGCAACTGCGTAGTGATATATACCAGCAGAAAATGCAGGTGCCATTTTATCCAATCAGAACCATATCTCATGATGGGGAGGTGTGACTTGGTACACAACAAATGAAAAGATGCTTCTTCCCATCAAGGGGCTTACAATCTGATACCAACATAACACAACAGAGGTTGACAATAAAGGTCAATGCAGGAGAGAACATGGGGAGGAGAAGGGCTGCAAATTGTAACTGATAATGTGGGTATTTTGGCATCATATGATTTGCAATATATGGGAGGAAGCTGGAATTATTGTGGCAGTGCAAATACATCTAAGGGCTATTGACATTAATGGCCTATTACAAAAGATCCACTTATCTTGGACAGCATCCTGCCATCAGGATTGTATATCAGCCAGTGACAATTTTGTTTTGCTAGTGGGATGTTGCTAGGTTGTGTTTCATTGATTAAGCTGGTTATGACTTGAGAGCCTGTTTGTGAGGATGTGAGAAGTGGATATTTTTTGTATATAAATCTGAGTTGTTCTCTGTGGGATGGAATTTCAGAAGTGCCCAGCTCCCAACTAAGCATCAAAATAAGTGGCCAGGTTTTCAACAGCATACAGCCTGTTGGCAGCACATTTCTTCCAAAAATCTGTAAGTGGAAACGGGTCGTATTTTCAAAATCACCTAAATAACTGAGTCAGTTTTGAAGGTTTTATGCATGCTGGGAGCTGCTGTGTTGTAAATTCTTGTGGTGGGTGATTTTCTTCCTTTCTTGATTAACTTTTAGAAAGAAACAATGAGCAGTACAAAAAGGCAAATGACTTACAAATTGCACATCATCCCAAACAATGCATGCTTAATATAAGAGCGGCCATATTGGGTCAGACTAAAGGTCCAACTAGCCCAGTGTCCTGTCTGCCAACAGTGGCCAATGCCAGGTGTCCGCAGAGAGAATGAACACAACAGGGAATCATCAGGTGATCCCTCCTCTGTTACCCATTCCCAGCCTCTGACAAACAGAGGCTAGGGACACCATACTTACCTATCTTGACTAGTAGCCATTGATGGACCTATCCTGAGGTGTTAGGGAGAAGTAAGTGAGCCAAATAAACAAAACAGTGCAGAGGGTTCAATAAAATTCAGTTTCACCTGCATTCAGCTTTGCACTTAGCGAATGAAACAGTATTCAGCCTGGACCCCCTCTCTGCTCCCATTGAAGTCAGTGTTTAAATTTTAAGGGGAGCAGAGTGAGGTCAATGCATAGTGCAGCTGAAAATGCCCCTCCACTCCCCTCCTTCTCTCTCCCTGTTACCCTACACTCCCTTTTGGTGTCATTGCATCAACGTTTTTTTGCTTTGAAAAGCAATTATTTTGTAACCCTTTTTTTCTGGATCCTTGATAGCTTGTTAATCCAAAGCGTAATAAGAACATAAGAGTGGCCATACTGGATCAGACCAAAGATCCATCTAGCCCAGTGTCCTGTCTGCCAACAATGGCCAATACCAGATGCTCCAGAGGGAGGGATCACAACAGGTAATCCTCACGTGATCCCTGCCCTGTCACCCACCTCCAGAGAAACAGAGGCTAGGGCACCATTCCTACCCATCCTGGCTAGTAGCCATTGAGGGACCTAACCTCCATGAATCTATCTAGCTCTTTTTTGAACCCTGTTAAAGTTCTAGCCTTCACCGCATCCTCTGTCAAGGAGTTCTACAGGTTGACTGTGCGCTGAGTGAAGAAAAACTTCCTTTCATTTGTTTTAAACCTGCTGCCTATTAAGTTCATTTGGTGACACCCCTCCCCCAGTTCTTATATTGTGGGAATATGTAAATAACTTTTCCTTATTCACTCTTTCCATACCAGTCATGATTTTATAGACCTCTATCATATCCCCCCTTAGTCTCCTCTTTTCTAAGCTGAAAAGTCCAAGTCTTTTTAATGTCTCTTCCTATGGGACCCGTTCCAAACCCCTAATCATTTTTGTTGCCCTTTTCTGAACCTTTTCCAATGCCAATATATCTTTTTTGAGATGAGGCAACCACATCTGTACACAGTATTCAAGAGGTGGGCGTACCATGGTTTTATATAGAGGCAATAAGATGTTCTCTGTCTTATTCTCTATCCCTTTTTTATTGACTCCTCACTTTCTATTTGCTTTTTTGACTGCTGCTTCACACTGAACTACAGGTTTGACTTCCCAAATATGTGTATATGTTTATGCTAACTACCGACCAAATATGGAGAGATCAAATAAAAACCTTTTGACCATTCAGAATAGTATAACGGCTGGAACAGTTAAATTTAAAACAGGGGAGTTGGAAGAGGAGAGGAATCACCTTAAAATTACAAGAAGCTTGGGAGGAAAATCGAAGTGGTAGAGAGAATTATCAATTGACCTGATGTTAACAGAGAATTCTGAAAACTGTATGAAGTTGAGAAGTTAAATTGATGGCCTGAAAAATAAACTCATATTAAGAAATATCCTGTCCATGATGTTGCTGGATGCCTGAAGACAAGAGAAGTTGGGCTATTCCAGCCACCAACAATGCTATTCCTTGCCTAGGGTCTCCATTTCCAGCCAGGCATGGGTCCCACTAATCTGCCATCCCTGTGTGTAGAAGCTCAGCCAACAGCCCAGGCCCCACTGGGCTGTCATCCCCACACTATGGGTGCATCTACACAGCAGGGCTTAATTCGAAATAGGCTACGCAAATTGAGCTACGTCAGTTGCGTAGCTTATTTCGAAATAGCTTATTTCGAAATTGGGAGCATCTGCACAGCACTTATTTCGAAATCGAGCTCTCTTCCTCCGACTTCCCTTACTCCTCGTACAATGAGGGTTCCAGGAGTCCAAGTAAGAAATCCTCCAGCTTGACAGAATTTTGACATTATTTCAAAATAATGGCCTGCTGGGTAGACGCAAACGAAGTTATTTCGAAATAATGTTGCTGTGTAGACGTTCCCAAAGGGTCTTGGTTGCTCAGCTACTGGCCTCACCACCAAGCCCCACATACAAGGTGCCTGCCACTGGTGCCAGGATCCTTCCCACCAGCTACACATGCAAGACCCTGACTGCAGCTCAAAGGGGCAGTGAAGGGCACTGACAGGGGTAAGGGAGAGGGGTGATGGAGCTCAGCACCCCCACTCCCAAAATTGTCCCTGCACCTCTGCAGTCGTTTAGTGTAGGGAGACTTTGGGCTGTTTAAAAGAGCAGGTCCTAACATTGAATGCTTGGCTGTGCAGGGCCTGACTGTCAGCCATTCTGTCCCTGTGCTTGTAGGAGAGATCAGAGCTGGCTTTGAGACAACCCTCTGAGTCCTGTCTTCCAGAGCTATGGAAGGGCTTAATGTCACCTGGTGTGAATCAGAACAACCTTGGGCTTGCTCTGACCTACACTCTGCTTCCCACGAGTCTTGGGAAGCAAAAGAGAGTCAGAGTGTTGAGTTGTTTGGGATTGTGTCCCCAATACACCCGCAGTCTGGGCCATACTCCCCCAGGAATTTGGACCAGGGTCTACTGGGCCCTTATATCAGTTTTATTGGGAATTGCCCAGGGACTATTTCTGCTCACTGTCTGAATGGCATAAAGGGACCTCAGTATGAGGGAAAAGCCCCATCCTATCCCCCAGCTTTGAGTGTATAACTTTACTAGGTGCAAATATCCATGCAGTAAGGAGTTTGTCTCCTTAATGTGGGCTTTGAGCGGTTGGGTTGGTTTTTCTCTTTCCTTCTTTAGCAAAGTTCACAGTCTTTTAGTTCTAAGGCAAGGTGCATGGTTCAGTTTTTACAGCATGGAACTGGAGCCTGGACTCCTGAATTCTTTTATATTTTTTTCAGGTTCTTGCTTTGCGTCTTTGGGCAAGGCACCCATCCTATCTCTGAGACAACTTCCCAGACTGTAAAATAACCAGTGACACTTACCTCGTAAGGAAGTTCCAAGCCTTTTTTAATTAATGGATGTAAAGCACTTGGATGGTTTGGATGGAAGGAATAACCAATGTGATTCCACTCTCTGAAGTCATTGACAAGAAACCTGTGGAGTATAACCGGAGATGCAGCAACCCCTGTAAATATGCTAAAGATTGATGGATTGATTACTAATTTGTTCCACATTTTATTTTATTGAATTTTTATTTTGACTTAAACACCGTTTTCAGAGCAGAAAGGAAGGTGCAACAGCTAGCTAATCAGTTCACTATATCAGGTTCACTCTCCCTAGGGTCATTTATATTTAGCATTATATGCAAATTGCCAGCGCTGCAATGATGGAGATATGAAATGAGAAATCTGGATTTTGTTTTCCTTTCCTTTTTTCTATTTAAAGCAAAGTATAAACTGTGAATGCTTCCGTGGAAGGATTAACTCTAATGACAGTATGTGTCAGGGTTGTGATAATAGGCAGAAGATTGGGTTTGAGAAAGATTTTGCTTGAGCTCTGGTGGGTGGGGAGGGGTTTGGCTAGTGTATTTGCAGGCAAGATCCTGCTTTTCCTTGAGTTCATATTTTTGGAATTCCTTTCGTATGAAAAAACCAAACTAGCCCAAATTGGGTTTGTCTCCTAACGTGTATTATTACAGTGGAAGATTCCCTGTTCAGCTGAGTAAATTGCATTCTCCCTACTTCCTTTATGTGGACAACATTTAGTTTTGTTCGGACAGAAACAGGGCAAAATATTACCCGCACTCCTGCCTTTTCTGTCAGATAATATGGGCAGGTGCGCTGTGTGGCACTAGTGCACTGTCCGAGGCTTCAAGTCCCTGCTCTGCCATAGATTCCTTGTGCGATGTTGGCTGAGGCCAGGTCTACACTATGCAATCAGTTCAATTTAAGATACGCAACTCCAGCTATGAGAATTGTGTAGCTGGAGTCAATGTACCTTAAATCAAATTTCTCCGGTGGCCTCACTGTGGGAGGTCAATTTGAGAAACTCTCACATCAACTTCCCTTACTCCTTGCAACCCCATGGATTACCGGGGATCACAGGGATGCCATCAGAGTTCAATTTAGTGGGTCCTTACTAGACCTGCTAAATGGAACCCTGGAAGATCAATCTCTGGAGCATCGATCTTCCTCTAAAGTATAGACAAGGCCTAAATGACTTAGTACTTGTCTACATGAAGACCTCGTGTGTGTCAAGCCAAAATATGCATTTGCAGCACACTAAGTTGTTGTGTGGACCCTGTTAACGAAAGCTTACAAAGGAATTTTTAGCATGCAGTATCAGGGTCTGCGTGGCCACTTTGGGCACTGTATTTTCCCACCCCAGCTGCTGGGGCAGTAACTCTCTGTGTAATCAAACCCTGAGCGTCTCTGTGCCTCATCCTGTAAATGCTGTGGTAATAGCATTTCCCTCCTGGCAGGTGTTGTGAAGATGAATACATTAAAGGTTGTGAGTTGCTCAGATTCCGCAATGATGGGGGCACATATGTACCCAATTGGTCAGAATTGCCAGCCCCCAGCATTCAGAAATCATGAGTCAGCCCTCCCCAAAACCATGAGGGTTTTTTTGGAAGGTAGGGAGAGAAACCATATTTGCTATCCGATGTTAAAGCATCTGTGAAGTGTTTTCAAGCACTTCGCTTTACTCACCAAGCTTTCTTGCATGAGATACAATTTTGAGAGTTGGAGGCAGTGAGAAGCCATGAGTTTCCTTTTTAATTAGCTATGCTTTGTGTGCTGCACTTGGAAATCCAGAGAGACAGGCAGCCATTTGGGTTGAATGCAGATGGTCATAATCAAGACCAATGCTTTGTGCTCTCTCCTGCAGACCTTCCCTTTGATCTTACTTTGTTTTGTCAGCAAAACTCACCCCATTGATGGTATATGCATGACTCTGTGTGTGTGTGTGTGGGGGAGAAGCGGGGGAGGGAGAGCAATACGACCCTAGGAATATACCCTAGTTAGCTACTAAAGAAAGATGGATTCAGCCCTTTATTTTAACCACTTTTCAGGAATGATGTGGACAATTAGGAGAAGGTCCAGAGAAGAGCAACAAAAATGTTTAAAGGTCTAGGAAACATGGCCTATGAGGGAAGACTGAAAGAATTGGGTTTGTTTAGTATGAAAACAAGAAGACTGAGAGGGGACATAACAGCTTTCAAGTACCTAAAAGGGTATTTACAAGGAGGAGGGAGAAAAAATATTCTCCTTAACCTCTGGTGATAGGACAAGCAACAATGGGCTTAAATTGTAGTATGGGAGGTTTAAGTTGGACATTAGGAAAAACTTCCTGTCAGGGTGGTTAAACACTGGAATAAATTGCCCAGGGAGGTTGTGGAATCTCCATCATTGGAGATTTTAAAAAGCAGGTTAGACAAATACCTATCAGGTATGATCTAGATGGTGCTTGGTTCTGCCGTGAGGGGAGGGGACTGGACTTGATTACCTTTTGAGATCCCTTCCAGTTCTAGTGTTCTATGATTCTATGAAGTCCTCACCCCCTGAATTTCAGTTGCTCAAACAGAATACAACACTGATACAAACTACCCCTGGTTCTCTGCCAGCCTTTGCAAATCAGAATGCTGCCATGTTTTTATCTCTCCCCTCCCCTCTTCACGCTGTTTCGTGATCTGTTTTGTATCTTTGTAGATACTCAAGTTGTCACGGAGAACAGATTATGAAAAGAGCCAAGGCCCAGATTCTAAAGAGTTCAGCTGTCCCACCTGGGGGGCAGGATTTTTCATAAGGTTCAGCTCAGATTTAAGTACCTAAACAAGGGACAGATTTTCCAACGTTCTCAGTGTTTGTCAATTTCCTTTCTGATACTTTATGGCCAAATTTTGAACCTACTCAAGCCTGGCCATTTGTTTTGGTGTTCAAATGGGAGCTGAGCTGTTTTTTTTGTTTGTTTGTTTGTTTTTTAACTAGCTCTGCAGCATATGATATGGAGAATGGACAAATAACAGCATGTCTGGTTCATTAACGATTTCATAAAGGGATTTAATGAGATATATTGATTTATTTCGTTTATTTATTTCATAAAAGATGATTTAGTTGGGATCGGTCCTGCTTTTAGCAGGGGATTGGACTCGATGACCTCCTGAGGTCTCTTCCAAGCCTAGGAGTCTAGGATTTTTTTAAACAGGAGTCAAGGGAAACGTTTCATTTGAAAAAATGCAAGTTTTTTGTTTTGATTGTGGAACATTTTTAAATATTTGATTTTTTTTACTGAAATTAAAGGAAATTTTGAAATAATTAAAGAAATGTGAAAAATTGAAAGACGTGATTTTGAAAATGTCAAAACAAAACATTCAGATGTTGACAAATCTGCATTTTTCTCCCGGCCAGAGATGAAAAATGGGTATGAAAAATGTAACCCAACTCATTTTTCAGGGGTCTTTGATAACCCACGAGTATTTCTCCTTCCTCGTTCCTTTTCTTTGTGTGTAGGGGGAGAAGAAATATTGCCCCCTTCTCCTTTTGGAATTGCTGGTCATTTCAAACGTGTGTTTCTCAGTGGCTTTGAAGAAATGTGCAGCATTCTTATAAAGATGCTTTTAAAACAATCTCAGCTATAACATATTTATGTGATCACAACCACAGCATGTTTATAAAAGGGCCATCCTGGAGTCAGGGTCCCTATGGGAAGGGCTCCTTATCCTAGGGTTAGGATTCCAAAAGGTCAAGTACTTGGAGCTGGGCTTACAGTTCCTGTGAGCTTCTCGTCTGGTAAGGGGAGCAGGTGCACTTTTTGGGAAAGCACAGCCCATGGTGCATTTCATAAAGCTGGCCAGTCCTTCAGTTACAATGATTTATATGGACCCATACGTATGACATTTGTTCTTTTTCTTACAAAGCGGCCTGCTTGATACAGAGCCAGGGAGGCAGTAAACAAATCATTAACCTTTTCAATGAGTGGGTACCCACTGAACTCCAGGGCTAGTCAATTTGATGGATCCCATATTTTCCAGCAGTGCACAAGATGCTTAGAGAGGCCAATGTGTATTTTTCTGCCCACACTGAGGACTGCTTATCTGAAGTTATCTTACCTACTTGGGCTTTGTGCAGCCTATGACTTCCCTCACCAGTGCCCACAAAATCCAAGTCTCTTTCTGAAATCCCATTTTTCAAGATAAACCATCCACCAGAAGAGACAGAGGATGTGGTTCTTGCATGTCAGAGGCTACTGGTTGACACAGTTACTCGTTTTAGGACTGAAGAAGACTGTTAGCGATTGGCGGTAACTGCCAACCCTCATTTAAGATCGTTCTCGGGAACAGGGAAGCTAGCAGGAGAGTGGAACCAGGGAGTTGATATGACAGCAGCCTCCACCCCATGCACACATCACCACCCAACAGCAAGGCACATGTGGGTGGGGAGGTTTTGCAGGCTGTTGTTTTGTGAAGATTTGTTTATGTTTGTGAAAAAGCAGAAACTGTAGGACACAGTCCCCGGGAGCACTTGAGAAGTGGCCCTGAGAAAAGCTGAGAGAGAGAGTGAGCTTTTGGAGGAGTGCTGATTAGTCAAGGGTTTGGTATTTGATTCCCAGGCCTGCCGACAGGGGCAGGCAAAGGGGGCAACTGATCCGGGGCCAGGTGATTCAAAAGGGTCCAGAGCTCCTGGCTGCTGCCGCCTCTACTGTAATAGTTGCAGCGGCTGGAGCTCTGGGCCCTTTAAATTGGTGTTGGAGTCTCGGATGGCACGGTCTGAGTGGCACTGAAGGGCTTGTGGGGGAGGCTATCGGCCAGGCCAGCCCCTTCCACCTAAGGCTCCGCCCCTTCCGGGAGCATGGAACACCCCTCCCCCCTGCCGTGAGGGCCAGCAGTTCTGTCCGCCTCCCTGTTGTTGATTCCTGCTGAGTGCACAGAAACAAGACTTTGTACACTCTTTGCAAATAAAGTCCACTGTGGGAAAGAAACACCCGTCTTCATCCTCAGTTTCTCCTCCGAACCGGAACAACGGAAAGAACCCGGATTTTTAGCTAACGACGTGACTGAAAAGGGGTAACAGCACTTTTCCTCTGCACACCTCCAAGCACTTTATACAGGAAGGCCAGTGTCACTGTCAGTTACAGAGAGGTGAAGCAACTTGCCCAAGCTCACTCAGCCGGTCACAACCCCAAAGAGCACCCAAGGCTTCTGAGTACCAAACCAGAGACGTCGCCACTGGCTCTCCGCAGTTCATTCAGCATTCCCGCTGAACAACAGGCTGCAAGGAGCGGAGACAGGGAGACAGGGAGAATCCGAATGAAAAGGTCTGTGGCTCAGACCAACAAAGACATTTAGGCTCTTAATGTTCATTGAAATCAATGAATGTTAAGAGTCTAAATACCTTGGTGGCTCTGAGCTTAGGTCAGAAGTGAAGCTAAAAGTGGATTAGAAATACAGGGTCTGATTTTTTCAGGAAAATTCAACACGCAAACTTCAAATGAACATGGTGGGAACGGTAGACACTCAGCACCTCAGAAAATCAGGCCCATTGTGCATTACAAAGGCCATAAATGTAATATTTGATTCCTGGGTAAGTTAGGCCTAATCAATCCACCCGCAACTGCAGCTAATTCAGAAGCCACTGTCACTCAAGTGGAAGGATAAAGCAAAGCCTACAAATAAAGAGACCCATCTGAGTTGGCAGAGAAGAGATGTATTGATCAAAAATTAATGCCTCAAGAAAGAGGCTCCTTACTGGAGCTCCCAATACAGAATGAATCTAGTGGCACAGAAGGGACAAAAGACTTTGAGCATAGACCTGGGTCTCTATTTATTTTTTTCCACCACTCTGGCTTTAAAATTAGTGCCAATTACCCCTCACATTGCCAGGGTGAGGGAAAGAGGCCCGATCCTGAGAATTCAGTTATTTGTGTTTAAGTTCTTGAACGTTTATGCTTATCCTGCTGTTCAGGGGATGTCAGAGAGTATGCAGGAAAGAAATACAGCGTGTCTCTCCAAGATACTCCATACTAGGCTACAGCCTGTGAGCTGGGTGGGGTTGGCAGCATTGTGTGTTATTGCTTATGTGAGCATCGTGGCTGTGATTCATGACACGTCTATAGGACACTTCAGGGCAGCCACCCTGGGCCCTGCAATGTGAGGAACCCTGTGGCGGCCACCCCAACTGTCCTATGAACAGGCTGGTGCCCCATACTGAGGTCTGCCCATGGGGCCAGGGTGGCCCAGTGAGTTACCTGGAGAGCCTGGGGCCAGCACCAGGGGCTGGGCCCCCCTGCATTCACCACGGTGGTGGGAGCTGTGGGAAGCATAGTGATGTAGCAGCCTGCTCCGCTCAGCTGTCATCTCCCAGCTGGGTTGCTCCACTTCACCACGATGCGGGAAACCAGACTGCCCCAGCCTGCTCAGCTCCCCCACCCTTGGAGTGGGGGGGAAGGGAGCTGCCGCACTCCCCCATGGGGATGACCCTGGGTGAGGTGTTACTCCCAGGAGCCCTGCAGGCCAAGCTGCCAGGATACATGGAGCCACAGGGACCTGCTGAGCTGCAAGCAGGATACTCAGTGCAGGTGCTAGGCTGCTGGCTGAATGGCAGGGATCCCACCTGCTTCAGGCTGCCTAGCACATCTGAGATAATTTGGTCTCCTCCAAAAAGCTTCTTTTCCTGTTGACTTGGGCACATTACAGATGCCCCCGTCCTTCTGCTTCACAGGACGGCTCCGTGTTCTCCAATCTAATAGTGGCATGGTGACACTAGTGGAGAACCTTTCATCCACGCAATTCCCTCTGCTGATGTGCAGGTTCTGGACACTTTGGTTACATCTACATTGCACAGTTAATTTGGAATAAGCTATTCCGGAATAGTTATTTCAAAATAGCACGTCTACACTGCAGGGAAGCCTCAAAATTAATCCGTGGCAGGCTTCCCTAATGTAGACGTGCTATCTCGATTTAGAGCCCTGGGAGGAATAACTTAGAATGGCCCTGGTGAGGGGCTATTTCGAAATAGCAGAAGTGGAGTGTCTACACACGCCTTATTTCAAAATAGCTTCTTTGGAATAGGCATTATTCTTCATAGAATGAGGTTTACAGAAGTCAGAATAAGCCGTCTGTTATTTTGAAATTATTTCGAAATAATGGAATTGCTGTGTAGACGCTCACATAGTTATTTTGGAGTAACGTCCATTATTCCGAAATAACTTTGCTGTGTAGACATACTTATTAAGGCAGACTCTCCACGGGCCACTCAGCTGGTAAGCTTGGCCCATTGAATTCAGTGGAGCTATACAGATTTACACCGGTAGATGACACGGCTCATCTAGTTCACACGGAATTCTTTATTTTCTAAATCATGACCCATCCCGCAAAGAGACTTCAGAGCACAGGAGTTGTAGGCACTTTACCAAGCTCATTTAAAAATCTCATTCCTTTTTTTCCCTCTCGCCCATCCTATTTCTAAATTACTTTCACATAATTTATTTAATGCCTTTATACCATACATTCTTTACATAATTAAAGCATGTAACATGAGTAATCTACTTTCTCTAATTAATTATCTCTTTTATTCACAGCCATCTGCAACACAATCTTCCCTCTTAGCCTGGTTTCTCCTTCAGGCTTAAAGGTCAACTGCAATTATGAATGTGTTTCCAACCCACCGTGTCAGGAAATTAATTAAAAATGGAACACAGTGTTAGTGAAATGGACTATTTTCCCCCATTCATTGTAGCAATTGCCCATTCCTTGAGCTAAATTTCTTTTGCCTCTAAGAAAGGAATTTTTGGGGCTAGAGAAAATGGATCTTAGTCAGTTTTGATCCAAATAAAAGACAGATAAGCCCATACCAATACCCACTTTGAGAGGTTCAACTATTGATTCAAATGTCATGGCTGCTCTGTATTTCTAATAACCCAATGAGGAGTCCTAACAGTTTTATTTGGGCATAAGCTTTCTTGGATAAAAACCACTTTGTCAGATGCATGGAGTGGAAATCATGGAGGTTGATATATATGTACTAGCCAATCAAAAGAAGAGAGTTACTTATCAAGATGGGGCTACTATAAGGTGGGTGCATAATTGGCTAGATAACTGTTCTCAGAGAGTAGTTATTAGTGGTTCACAGTCATTCACTTAGGAAAAACTATTTCCCTAGGAGAGTGGTAAAGCACTGGAATGGATTCCCTAGGGAGGTGGTGGAATCTCCATCCCTAAAGGTTTTTTAAGTCCTGGCTTGACAAAGTCCTGGCTGGGATGATTTCGTTGGGGTTGGTTCTGCTTTGGTCAGAGGGTTGGACGTGTTGACCTCTTGAGGTCTCTTCCAACCTTGTGATTCCATGGGCATGTCTACACTAGGAAATTATTTCAAAATAACTTATTTCAAAATAATAACGCCCAAAATAACTATTTCAAAATAGTGTGTCCACACTACAGGGAAGTCTCAAAATTAGTCTGAGGCAGGCTCCCTTAATGTGGATTCACTACCATGACTTAGAGCCCCAGGAAGCACGGAGGGAGTAATTACTTTGAATGACTTTGGGGAGTAGTTATTTTGAAATAGCAGCAGTGGAGCATCCACACTACTGCTATTTCAAAATAATGATTTCGAATTAAGCATTATTCCTTGTGCAAAGATGGAGTTATTATTTTGAAATAACAGGCTTGGTAGTGTGGACACTTTGCTTGTTATTTTGAAATAAGGGGAGTTATTTCGAACTAACTCTTTAGTGCAGACCTGAGCTATGACTCTATTCTGGAAGGGCATAACAAGTGGGATTTCACAGAGGTCAGTTTTGGGACCAGTTCTGTTGAATATCTTCATCAATGATTTAGATATTGGCATAGAGAGTACACTTATTCAATTTGCAGATGATACCAAGTCAGGAGGAGTTGCAAATACTTTGGAGGACAGAGTCAGAAATGGTCTGAGGCAAATAGGATGAAGTTTGATAAGGACAAATGCAAAGTACTGCACGTAAAAAGGAACAATCCGTTTCACACATACAGAATGGGAAGTGACTGTCTAGGAAGGAGTACTGCAGAAAGAGATCTAGGATTCATAGTGGACCTCAAGCTAAATATGAGTCAACAGTGTGACACTGTTGGAAAAAAAAGCAAACATTAACAGGAGCATTGTGAGCAAGGCACAACAATTCTTCCACTATACTCTGCGCTGATTAGGCCTCAACTGGAGCATTGTGTCCAGTTCTGGGCACCACATTTCAAGAAAGATGTGGAGAAATTGGAGCGGGTCCAGAGAAGAACAACAAAAATGATTAAAGGTCTAGAAAACATGAGCTATGAGGAAAGACTGAAAGAACTGGGTTTGTTTAATTTGGAAAAGAGACGACTGAGAGGGGACATGAGAGCAGTTTTCAAGTATTTAAAAGGGTGTTAAAAGGAGCCGGGAGAAAAATTGTTCTCGACCTCTGAGGATAGGACAAGAAGCAAAGGGCTTATATTGCAGCAAGGGAGGTTTAGGTTGGACATTCGGGAAAACATCCTAATTGTCAGGGTGGTTAAACACTGGAATAAATTGCCAAGGGAGGTTGTGGACTCTCCATCACTGGAGATATTTAAAAGAAGGTTAGATAGGCATCTGCCAGGCAGTGTTCCCTCTAAGATTTTCCACTCATGAGCAGAGTGAGTTTTGTCTTGTGCACCAGTACTGAATTCATGTGGCTTGTTCGGATGGGTGCCACTGTGGTACCCAAGTTATTAATAAATATCTTATAAACCTCTCCCTTTTCCCTCTGCTGCCATGTCTCCCACCCTCCCCTCACCCCACCTGCTCCGCTGGTTCCTGCTGCTGACCCCCTACTCCTCAGGCCTTTGGGGACCTGCCCCTCTCCCCTGCTTTCATGGCTCCTGCCCTCTGCTTTCATGGCTCCTGCCCTTCTCACTCTCCTCAGGCCTTTGGGGACCTGCCCCCTCCCCTGCACCTGCCCTTCTCTTCCCCTGTGTCCACTCCTCCTCTAGCCCCACTCTGATCATCTGTAGCTACCCCTCCCCATCCCCTCTCCTAACACCTCCCTCTACCCACCTGCCCTGCCTCTCTCCTCTGCCCTCTGGTGCCCGTCCCTCCCCTCCATGTGTCTGCCCTTCTGCTTCACTCCCATAATCCCCTGGCACCGGCACCTTCCCTTACCCCTGAACCTTCCTGCTGCCTCCCCCTTCCCTCACTGCCCCTCTCCTCCTTGCCCTCTTTCTCTCTGGTGCCACCCCCTCGCCACCCTCTGCCACAGGTCTCTTCATGCCCCACTGCTCCCTCACACATTACTTGCTTCATCCTCTCTCTTCCTCATGCCCACTTCTTCTTTACATGTCTCTTCTCCCGACACTCTTCCCTTCTCCTCTTCCTTCCTCTTGCTCCCATTCTCCTTCCCCTTTCCTCTGCCAGCATTGCCTTGTCCCCTCCCTTCTCCCACCCCAATGACACCTTCCCACCCTTCCACCTCCTGCCCTTTTCCTCATTGTCTCCTCTTGGCTCCTGACATTTGTCTCTTCTCCACCCTGCCCCTTGGTGCCTGCCTCTTTCTTCTCCTGCCTTGCCCCCTCTCCTCTCAGCACAAGCCCCTTTCTCTCCTCACCCACCCTCTCCTTAGTTCTCCCCATGCCCCTTCCCTAACTTTCTACCTTCGATGTGGAAAGCAGTTTGCGGGGGCTGGAGCCTGGGACACAGTGCTATTTTTAGTACTGTGGTCCTGGCTCCAGAAACCCACCCAGCCCTGACCCCAGCTGCTCCCAGGGTGGGACCACATGCTGGGACTAGAGCAGAGGCCGCCCATGGTGCTATTTTTAGTACCATGGTCCTGGTCCCCGCAGGCCTCGGTACTAAAAATAGCACTGCGAGCAGTCCCAGCTCCAGCTGGAGTCAAGTGGCAGCTGCACAAGGCCCATTCCAGCTGGAGCAGCCTCCCGAGAACAGCCTCATCTCATGAGTCCTGGTTCCAGGTGGAGCAAAAGGGCAGCTGCCTGCCACCTGCCGCCAGGAACCAATCAGGCCACCGGCCACCACTCACCTTCCATTCCAGCAGTGCGGTGAGGGCTGCTTCATGGCTCTTAAAATGACATGGGCAGACCCAGGGCCGTCCTTAGGATTTATGGTGCCCTAGGCGGGATTATTAAACTGGTGCCCCTATGCCTGCCTTGCTCTTCCACCCCTACTCCCTCCCCTTCCCAGAGACCCCAGCAGCCAATCCCTTCCCTCAGACTGTGCTGCAGGGAGCGCATTCGGCTCTCTCTAGGACCCAGCCCTGCTGTTACATGCTCCACTGCTTCCCGTCATAGGCATGCGCAGCACATTTCATTAGGGTGTGCACCCAAAGAATTTTTTTTAAATGTACTCTTTGACCCCCATTAGCCACACCCCTGACCCCCGTTAGCCACGCCTCTGGAGGCAACACTCTCGGGGCAAGATGGACACATGACCAAAAGTAAAAGGTGTCATGTGACCCCCGCTCTAAAGACTTTTCCCACCATCCTCCTACCAATAGGAATTAGTTTGGCCCCCACCAACCCCCCCTCATGCAACTATCCTGCAATTGCATTAACCCAATGTGTGTGACATTAATTTGGGGGCGGAGAGGCTGGGGGAAGTGTTCCCTCTAAGAGTTTCCTCCCATGAGCAGAATGAATTTTGTGTTGTGCACCAGTACTGAGTTCATGTGGCTTGTTTGGATGTGCCACTGTGGCACCCAAGTTATTAATAAATATCTTATAAACCTCTACCTTTTCCCTCTGCTGCCATGTCTCCTCCCTTGCTCCATCAGCTCCTGGTGCCTGCTGCCCCCAACCCCTCACCCTCCTCTGCTGTCCTGACTCCTGCCCTTCTCACTGCCCTCAGCCTTCCTGAGACTTGCCCCCGTCCACCAGCCCTTCTTTCCCCCCTGTGCCCACTCCTCCAGTAGCCCCACTCTGATCATGTGAGCTACCCGTCCTCATCCCCTCTCCTAACACCTCCCTTTACACACCTGCCCTGCCTCTCTCCTCTGGTGCTGGTCCCTCCCCTGCAGGTGTCTGCCCTTCTGCTTCACCCCCAGAATCAGCTGGCACCTGCACCTTCCCTTACCCCTGCACCCTCCTGGTGCCTCCCCCTTCCCTCACTGCCCCTGCCCCCTTTGCCCTCTTTTCCGCTGATGCCCACCCCCTCACCACTCTCTGCCCCATTCCCTTCATTCCCCTGTGCCCTCACACATGACTTGCTCCATCCCCGCCTTCCTCATGCCCACCCCTCCTTTCAAGCCTTCCCCAAGCACCTTCCCCTCCCTCCTCTTCCCCAATGCCCTTCCCCTCTCCTCTCCCAGCATCACCCTGTCCCCACCCACTGACACCTCCCCTCCTGCCCTTTTCCTCATTGTCTCCACTTGCCCCCTGCCCCGCACTTGTCTCTTCTCCACCCCTGTCCCTTGGTGCCTTCCCCTCTCTTCTCCTGACCTGCCCCCTCCCATCAGCACAAGCCCCTTCCTCTCCCACCTCTTCCCCCTATTTTTCCCCTTCCCCTCCCCTCGCCTAGCTTCTGCCTTCCAGTTTGTTGGGCTGGAGTCTGCTGCGATCGGACCCCAGAAGTCCCCACAGCCCGGGCTCCAGACCACATGCCAGACCTGGAGCTGGGCTGCTCGGTGTTTGCAGCCCCGGCCCATGACAAGATGACCATCCCGCCTCTACCAGGCTCTGCTCCCCCACACCCCGCTTGGCACATCTCCTTCCCTGAGCCGTGGCTTGGCTGTTTTTAAAAATGGCGCTGCAACGCCACGCTGATGTGGCACCGCCCCCTCCGGCGTGCCACGTGTGACCCGGCCCCCGGCACAGCCCCAGCCCTACCCGTCTGCTGCCACCCAGGTTGACAGCTTCCCTTCCCCTGGCCTTGTACCTTCTCCAGCCGGGGTCAGCTTGCCGGCCTCCTCGCCGGAGTCCCTCGGCCCGGCAGAGTGGTGCCCCAGAAAGAGTGGTGCCCTATGCAACTGCATACTCTGCGTATGCCTAAGGACGGCCCTGGGCAGACCTAACATTTTTAGTGCGTGGCCATGCAGGTGCACAGCTTAGAGGGAACACTGCTATCAAGAATAATCAAGATTGTGGTTGGTCCTGCTGTAAGGGCAGGAGACTGGACTTGATGACCTCTCAAGGTGTCTTCCAGTTCTAGTCTTCTGTGATTCTATGATATTATAAGTGTAGAAACAGTGTTAACGAGGCCAATTCAGTCAGGGTGGACGTGGCTTACTCCTAGCAGCTAATAGGAGGAGTGAATACCAAGAGAGGGAAAATTGCCTTTGAAGTGAGGTAACCATTCTAAGTCCTTATTCAATTCTAATTTGATTGTGTTAATTTTGCAAATGACTTGCAGCTCTGCAGTTTCTCTTTTAATCTGTTTTGAAGTGTTTTTGTAGATGGATGGCTACTTTTAAGTCTGTTACTGAGTGTCCAGGCAGATTAAAGTGTTCTCCTACTGGTTTTTGTGTGTTACTTTTCTTGATATCTGGTTTTGTGTCCATTTATTCTTTGGCACAGAGGCTGCCCAATTTGGCCAATATACATGGCGGAGGAGCATTGCTGGACTTGATGGCATAGATCACATTAGTATATGTGCAGGTGAACGAGCTCTGGATAGTGTGACTGATGTAATTAGGGCCTCTGATGGCATCACTTGTGTAGATATGTGGACAGAGCTGGCAACAGGGTTTGCTGCAGGAATAGATTCCTGGTAAGTGTGTCTGTGGTGTGTCTGCTGATAAGTTTTTCCTTCAGGTCGGGGGGCTGTCTGTAGGCAAGGATTAGCCTGTCTTCCAAGGTTAGTGTGACAGGGCATTTGCCCTGCACTGTCTCTTTAAGGGCAAAAACCCAGCCCTGAGCGAGAGGCTATATAAAGAATGGCTCCTGGAGTGGGGGGAGAGCTGACTGCTGCTCTGGACAAAGAGCAGTAGGGACCTGACTGCCAGGGAAGTAGAGCAGTGCTGGGGAAGGAAGGCAGGACTGGGGAGGCTCTGGCCAAGCAAGCTCCCAGGCTGCAAGGCCTGAAGGTACTGGGGCCGCAAGGGGCAGCCATGATAGGCAGGGGCAGCAGGTCCACACCCCTTTGCCCATGATGAGTGGCCATTTCAGACTGCAGTTTGCCCCTGAGGCAGGGGCTAGATGAAGACTGGCAGTGGCTCACTGAGGCAAGGTGGGTCCAGGGAAACCGGGTGTTCCCTGGGAGGAGAACAGGGTGCTCTGGGGAAGGGAGGACCCTGGAGTGCAAGCAGGATAAACACCAACCCCCTGGAAGGGGGCACAGGGGTACTGGAGTGGTCACTGTTGGATGGCAGTGTCCTGAAGAGGACGGCATGGTCAAAGAGAAACATGGGGAGACACCAGCTACAGGGAGGCCTCCAACAAGACAAACAAGCTAATTGCCAGGACTGCTATGGTGGTGAGCACGCCCCATGACAGTCAGTATTTCTACACGAGCCAAACCAACCTGGGGCACTAGTTCAGATCCAGGCTTCACCTTCACAGTGTGGGCCAAAATCTGTGGAGCACTGTAGTGTCCTAGGAAGAAACGGAACTATTAAAAAAATATTTTGAGGGCCTTTGTATTGAGAGCAGAGCACAGAAGCGAGAGGAAAACCAGGGGTCTTGAGATTATGTCATTAGGCTACAGAAGGCTCTGGGTTCTAGCTCAGCTCTGCCACACACTCACTTTGTCACCTTGATGATGTTACTTAGGCTGAGATTGAAAAAACACACTCCGAATAAGAAAACAACCACCATACGCTATGGAAAGTAGATGCCCACATCCCACTGAGCTGCAACAGAAGTGGGGATGTGAACCCCCTTTGGCTGCTGTGAAAATCTCAGCCTCAGTCTGTTCATGCCCCCATTCTGTGAGGATAAATGCCCGGATTTCCCCAAAGGTTCCACACACCAGGTCCTGAAGAATCTGCCCCTCAGTGTTACGCTGGAAGCTGCTGAATGATGCTTTCTGAGCACGCCTGGAAAAAGTAGCCCTCGATCTCCCCTCGTTAGCTTTTTACCAAGCCAACTTTTAGTTACAAACATTTTATATCAAGAAACATACATTAATATAGCAATAAAGGGAACTACGACACAAAAAGCAGAAAGGCCAAGAGCTTGAAGTTTTCGTATTGAAATCAGTAGCTGGAAATGCCGTCCTGTCAAGATAATTAGTATGATGAGTAAGAATGACCTTTATAGTAGGGAACATAATTGCATTGTCATGGCCCATTATTTGACCTTCTATAGGCCATCCTTCAGTGCCATTAATGAGTGTGTGTGAGTGAGTTAGCAGCCGGGATGTGAAAGAATAAATGGCACTGAGAAATGAAGCAAAATATTAAACATATAAATATGCTTGTTACTATAAAAAGATCCTTATTAATTTACTTCCGCTATCAATTGGAAACAGATTACAATAGGACAGGGTTCATTCTCTTTCCCTATGCTATGTAAATACATTTGTTTTGGGAGCACATTAATGTAAACAGCAAAAGACTTAGCCGTTGATTTCTCCCCCAATCAACAAAGGCCCTATCCTGCATGTTGCTCTATGCAGGTGGACATCACTGAGCAAGGACATGGTTGCAAATCTCCACCCACGCAGAACAGCCTGCAAGACTGACATTTCATCCTGTCTCATGTGTTCCCAACTCACGTGGAATGCTGTTTTCATGGACTTCAATAGATTTTTAATTTACCTGCAGCCATGAAATTTGGTGTTGTCCTTCTGGGATTCATGAAACCAGCCTCTCTATCATCATTCATGCAGGCTTCGGTGGCCATTGGATCAGGATGTTAGTTATTCATAGATTCCAACACCATGTGTCATCATTAGGATGATCTATTCTGACCTCTTTTATAACACAGAACCTCCGTCAGTAATTTCTGCCGTGTGCCTATAACTTCTGTTTGAACTTGCAGTATATCTTTTAGAAGGCTGCCCAAACTCCATTTAAAGATTTCAGGTGATGGAGAATTGTTCACCTCTAGATAAGTTGTTCCAGTGGCAAAAAGAATTTGCGCCTCATTTCTGTTCTGAATATGTCTTCAGCTTCCAAATATTGGCTCTCATTTTTGTTTTGTTTTTTTGTTGCTAGATTCAACACACGTCTATTATCGAGCATATCTTCCTCATGAACCATAGAATAGTCGAACTGGAGCCTCAAGAGATCACTGAGTCCAGTCCCCCTGCATTCATGGCAGGACCATGCACCATCTAAACCAGGGGCTGGGAACCTTTTTTGGGTTGAGGGTCACTGACCCACAGAAAAATCAGTCAGGGGCTGCACACTCTAATCTGCTCTTAAAAATTGTCAGTGATGAAGATTCCACAACATCCCTAGGCAATGTATTCCAGTGTTTAACCATCCTGACAGTAAGCTTTTCCTAATACCCAACCTAAACATCCCATGCTGCAATTTAAGCCCATTACTTCTTGTCCTATCCTCAGACATTAAGGAGAATAATTTATCTCCCTCTTCCTTGTAACAACCTTTTCGGCAATTGAAAGCTCTTTGCAAGTCCCTTCTCAGTCTTCTCTTTACTAGACTAAACAGACCCAATTCCTTTAATCTTCTCTCATAGGTCTTGTTTTCTAGACCTTTAATCATTTTGGTTGCTCTTCTCTGGACCTTCTCAAATTTTTCCACATCTTTCCTGAAATGTGGCACTAAGACCTGGACACAGGACTCCAGTTGAGGCCTAATCAGTGCAGAGTAGAGCAGAGGAATTTTTTGTGTGCCTTGTTTTATAACACTCCCGTTAATACATCCCCAAATGATGGGGGTTTTTTTTTGCAACAGTGTCACACTGTTGACTCGCATTTAGCTTGTGATCCTTCCTGAATAGGCATTTCCCATTCTGTATGTGTGAAACTGATTGTTCCTTCCTAAGCAGAGTACTTTGCATTTGTATTCTTAACACTGTCTTGGATAAATTAAATAGTTTGACCTGCTGATGTCTCTCATTATACCATTAGGGTGCATCTACACAGCACCCTAAAGTCGAAATAAGGTACAAAATTGTATCTCATTTTGATTCTACTTCGAAATAGCTTATTTTGAAATTTGGCGCATCTACACAGTGCCGTATTTTGAAATAATGCCCTATTTTGAGACATCCCTTAACCCTTGTGGAATGAGGGTTACAGGGATGCTGAAATAGTGCACCCGTTATTTTGAAAAATACTTCAAAATAACGGGTGGCTTGTTAAGATGTGGGGTAGTTATTTTGGGATACTTCTGGTATCCCAAAATAGCTATGCAGTATAGATGTAGCCCTACTCACCCTCTCAGGCCCTGGAGTTTTTAAGGACACTGACTAGTCAGCTCCCATTGACTTCAGTGGGTGCCATGGGTGCACGGTAACTTTGAAATCTCAGGCCTCATTCTTATCTCATGCACTTCTGATTTACTGTGGTGTAACTCCGTCACAAACCGTGGAATTGCCCCAATGTCAGGGTGTTGCAGAATCAAAATCAGGCCCAATGGAGGTGCAACAGGGTGGGAAGTTTATATCTGATTTTGAACCACAAAGCAAATGATATTGTCAAAATAGCCATGTATCAAATACTGCATTTATCCTACAATGCATTATAACTTAGTGCCCCACCCGCCCTGGTGAGACTGCTGCAGAATGTGTTGTCTATTCTAAAAAGCTGCAAAAACTGATTGTCAGTCACAACCTCCTATCTGAAAGAGTGTAGGCACCAGTCTCTCAGTGTGCTGACTTGTAGGGTTGGAGAAGAGGAAATCAGAAGAGCAATTAGACTGCATTGACTACAGGTTAGTTTAATGTCTACACTACCTGTTGTGTGGTTGTCTTGATTTTACTCAAGCAGTTTCCATCATTCAACCTTCTATTTCAGTTAATGTGTTTTATAATGAGTTGGTGACCCTGCTAGAGCTTAAAAAGATTTTCTATCCCAATGGTTGCAGCTAAAGTAGCCGCTCATTTCCACCTCATATTCTAGAGGTTAATAAGACGCAAATTGAGAGGAAAGATGTTCTTATGGTTAAGACACTAGACTAGGACACGGAAGGACTGGGTTCAATCTATGGCTCCACTGGAGACTTCCCATGTGACCTAGGGCAAGTCACAATATCTCTCTGAGCCTTAATTCCCCATCTGTAATATGAGGATAACAACCCTTCCTTGCTTCTGACATTTGCCTGTTTTATCTTAGAGCTGAGTGAAATTCAGTTTCCGACCTGTGGAAAACTCCAACTTACCAACTTTGGAATGCTGACTTTTTTCACACAACAGAAAATTTTAAAACAATTCTGTTAAAAAAACATAAGAATGTTTCATTTCAACCTTTTTTGAATGAAAGAAAATACTTGTATAGTCTTGAAATCAAAAGATTTCATTTTGCTTTGTTTGCTTTCCTTTTAAGTCAGATCATCAGAACTCCTCCTAATATTTTGACCCAATCCACACACAAATATAAATAAAAATGTTCATGCCAAAACTGTGCCTTTTCATACATTAAGCATTTTCAAATCAGGATGTGGTTAATCTTTCCCCGTTGGTGTTGTCAACCTACCTGTTGTGATTTTTGTATAGCAAAAAATCGCACTGTGTATGTAACACCTAGACAGCACCCTTATCTCGGAATACTCCATGGAGCTTATTTTGAATGTATTTCAAAATAGCTTATTTCAAAATTTGTAACTGTCTACACAGTGCCAAATTTCAAAATAACATGCTATTTCGAGACATCCCTTAATCCTCATGGAACAAGGGTTACAGGGAGGCCGGAATAGTGCACCCGTTATTTTGAAATCTATTTTGAAATAATGGACATGTGTCAAAGATGCAGAATAGCTCCGCTGTCTAGATGTACCCTAAGATGCCTCAGGACTACTCATTGTTTTTAAAGTTACAGACTAACATGGTTTCCCGTCTGAGACTTTTACACCACTCAGTGTTAGTCAATAGAGAAAAGGAAAGTAATATACTTTCAAGGTCTTGCGGGTCTCTTGGTCTAAATACACACATACATTTAAATAAAACTTGATGGGCAAACCACTGCCTTTTCTTTATGAAGCGCTGTTACAGCTGGGTTGGTTTTGGAATATTAAAGCGACAAGGTGGGTGAGGCTACGGCTTTTGTTAGACCAACTTTTGTTGGTGAGACACAAGCTTTCAATCCTACACAATGCTCTTCTTCAGGTCTTGAATTTTCTTCTTTCTTTTGATATTTTCAAACTATTAATAAGGGCTAGTTCTGAGCACTGGTCGTGTCTGCATTTCTGCTGTAATTTCAGTGTTGTGAAAAAAAGTCCTTTGAAAGGTAGCAGGGTCAGTTCATTATCGAGGCATTCCAGTATCAGATTTTTGTTTTGTTTTGAGGCAGCAGTTATGATATGATCATAGGAGTCTTTTAGTGCTATGTTTGTCATTGTTTCATCCCTCTCCCCCCCCCAAAAAAAAATTATCAAAAGTGTTTGTTGGGGATCTGAGAAACCCCAGAGAACAGAGGGTTTTTTTTTAAATTTCATTACAATTGTTCAGAAAAATGAGTTTCTTTGAAGACCACACCATCATATGGCTTTTCTGGGAAGCCGGCATCTGCTAAGAAGAATTTCTGGGGAAGCTACAATTGTCAGATACATTTTCTCGGAAGCCCACACTTGAGAGCTAATGATGCTGGGGCAAAGACTCGCTGTTTCATGGCACATGGACAATGTGCATCTGAATGCATATATGGTTTGGATTTTGTTGAATTGCATAGCAGGTCATTAATCTTTGAGTAAGAGATGTATGTGTCCAAGGGACCAGGGCACAGAAATGGTGAAATCTCTGGTGCAGGAAAGGAACATTAAAGCCTTTTCTTCAGATTGTAGGGCAGAAACATCTAGCATTCTGGGTAGTGAGACAGAGTGTATGAAAGGGGGAAGATGTTGCATCTGTTCCAAAAAACGAAACCGAAAAACACATCAGAAATCATCCAAGTGTGAAGAAAGGTATGTTCAAAATATGTCACCTCTTTGCTCCATTTCGTCAAAGTATGCTGTGTTTTGTGCCTTTTATTTTGCTGTGAAGCTATCTCTTTTCATTGTCTAAACATGGGGCCAGTTAGATTCCACAACCCCCATACCAGTGAAATGTGTAGCATTTTAAAAAATATGTTTAATCCTGGGATCAGTTAGACTCCAGCACATGTACTGCAGAGTGTGCTTCTAAATCTAGGCAAATTTTAACATGTTCATAGATTTATATAGTTCACCGGTTCCAAATAAATGCAGTCTTAAATTCATCCCATATGCTTTTTTCCAGTTGACATACTAGGAGTCTCTAAGATTTCAACAGGGAAGTAATAGGGCGGGTTTTGGCTGGTTATGAGGGTTAAAGTGCATTTCTCTTGCTTTAGGGAAGTTGTAATTTAAACATCCAAAGCTAAACGCCCTGGAGGCCTATTTCTCCAAGCGCCTGGTCAGCTGGATCTGCATTGCATTGTGGGAGGTTTAGTTCCCCAGGGAGCCAGTCCTACAAGAGACAATGGGACCTGAACCACAGCTCTTATAAGGCAATGTGTCAGGGTGTTTCTGAATAGATTAGAAACACAATGATCCAGGTCAGTTCATTAAAACACAATTTTCCAGTCTGAATGAAACAAAATATTTCATTCACTTTTACCCTCACAACACCCCTCTTAAGCTCAGGTTCTGGCAAGTACTTAAACTCCTGGTTCTTATGTTAATGTCCCGTTAACATCAACAGACCCACTCCTGTTGTGAAAATCAGCTGTGGTGTGTCTTGCTGACCTCAGAGGCTACGGTAGGAAGTACATATATTCCCATTTTACAGATGGGAAATTGAGTCATAAAACGATTAAGTGATATGCTCAAGATGTCATAGGAAATCAATGTTAGGGCCAGGAACAGAACCTATATCTCTTACATTATATTTTGTACATCATATATCAGTTTTTAGCACTGTCTCCTAGTCCCGGGCCTTAAGCAAAAGATTGTTTCCCTCCTCTTTCTCTAGATCACAAGCCCTACAAGGTAAGGATTGTCTCCTTTCTTTGTCCAGTGTTTAGTGCAACTGAGGCCATCGTGTAATGTCATAATATAAATATTTACAACTAATAATATTTAACCCAAATCTCCGGTGTCCCAATCATAGGGCTTAATATGACCATCCTTCCTCACAAGTAAAGAAACAAAGGGGCTAATGACATGACTCACTTTTTTTTTAAGCACCAGGTGGCCTGAGAAAGTCATGAATATGTTAACGGTAACTGTGGTTACATGGGCACATTGGGAATTTACGTTCCCCTGCCTTACATTGAACGTGAAAGCCTGCATTTAAAATGTATTCTAACAAATCCAACAGTTTTCCCTGTGCAATCAAAGATACTAATTATCCAGCCCATTTTCAGATAAAGTAGTACTTAATGGCAATGTGTTGGGATGGGAAATGAATCTGATTTCATTTCTAGAGAGGGTGCCCAAAGGCAGGAGGTTTAAGGCTTGAATATTCCAAGTAATGAGGCCCTGGGGGATAAACAGCAACTGTTTTAAGCACCTTCATTATGAGTCAGCAAATACTCAGGGCCTGTCTGCTGAAAGAAGCCAAATCTGATGTACTGTACTTAGCATGTTTTGGCTACTCAGCGGATACAATATCTGCATCTAGGAGATGCGAGAGGCCTTCTGGAATGCTCTGCTCCTTATTCTTGGGGCTCTCCAGATGTCCTAGAGAGCATTGCCATCCTATCTGTCAGGCTACTGTCAATTAACAGCGTGGATACCCCCAGAAGGAGCAGAGCTTTGGGCAGAATGGGCAGAATTGGAACAGCTAGCCCTCAGTGCCACCCAGAGCTCCTCTCACCATAGCCTGCCCTGGGAGCTGCCTGGAGTGCACCGCACTGGGCTCCCAACAGTGAAATAAAAAGGCTTGGGGTTCCCTCGCTGCTGGCCGGGAGCCCTGGGTCCTTTTGAATCACCAGCGCCTGGAAAAGCTGCCCCCTTCCCCTCCTGTGAGCAGGGCTGCTTACAGTGCTTCGCATGGGAAAGCTTTGTTATTGGCAGTAGAGTTCGTATCAGGGCCGGATTAAGGGCGGGGGGGCTAGCCAGGCAGCTGCCCGGGGCGCCAACCTATGGGGGGGGGGGCCACCTGAATGAAGTGGTAAGGGGCGCCGCGCCATGCATGTGCCGCTCGCCCGGGGGTGCGGCGCCCCTTACCATGTCAATCAGGCGCGGTGAGCCCGGGGGTGGAGCTGCACATGTGCCGCGCGCCCGGGGGAGGGGGCTGCGCATGCACCACGCACCCGCTGCCCAAGGCGCAAGTATGGCTCGGTCCGGCACTGGTTCGTGTTATGGTAACATTACTTCACAAGGCAAAGGAATGCGGGTGACAAATCAATTTGCATACCTTGGCAGTGACATGCAAGTCAGTGGGGGTGTCCAGAAGGAAATAATGTAGCCAATTGGCAAGGCGGCAGGTGCGCCCAACCCTCTTCAAAAAATCTGGTCATTGAAAGTCTATAGCTCAAGGAGTAAGCTATAAATCTTCCATCCAAATGTTATTTCCATCTTAACACATGGATGTGAAAACGGGAAATAGGGATGTATGGGTAGACATCTAAATGCCTTTGAAAAATGCAAGGTATTAAATGGGGTGACTTGGTAACAAATGCCAAGATTTCTCAGGGTTTTCTCTCTCTAAGGTAATCTGGGGAAAGATGGGAACGTCTAGGGTGTGTTAGGAATGAAGCCAGAGACTCTTCCATGGCAGACATGCTATTGGGTGTCTGGAGGAACATGCAGAAGGGGCCAGCTGAAAGAATCACTCTACTGAGCACTACTCAGGCCTGGCCTGCTCTAGCACGGGCCGTCAACCTAAGTTATGCAACTTCAGTGATGTGACTAACGTAGCTGAGGTCGATGTATGTAGGTGAGCTTATTGCTCCTCATGCCAGCAATTTGACAGCTGATTCTCTCCCATCAACTCCACTTACTCTTCTCGTTTTGGTGGAGCACTAGAGTTGACGGGAGAGCATTCAGCGATCGATTTATCGTGTCTGTACTAGATGCGATAAATAGACTCCTGCTGGATCGATTGCTGCCCGTCAATCCAGCCCATAGAGAAGACATAGCCTCAAAGAGAGAAAACTTAAGACTCAACAACATAGAGGTCATGCAAAGAACAGTCCAGGATAGACAAGGATGATGGAGCCTTGTTCCTGCCTTCAGTGACCTCTGAAGACACAGGAAAGGTTGAGATTAGAGTAACATATGAGATCCCCATCAACGAGGAGGGTCCCAATTGTGCTAGGTGCTGTACAGACATAGAAGGTTCTCTTCCCCTAGGAGCAGACAGGAAGCCTGAGGTTATTGTTAATAGTCCAGTGCATCTTCCTCTGAAACATTTGGCATTTGTCTCCCCAGAGAAGGGAGGTCGGACGAGATGGACGTAGTGCCTGATGCAGGCTGGAAAGGACAGTCATGTGATTCGGGCATTTTCCATGGAAACGCTGAGTAAAATTCTCATCACAGATTGGCCCCTTTGTGCTGGAGCAGCACCAAAGAGGTAAGTTCCTGCTTGGGCTGGGGAAGCCATGCCCCAGCGCGGGAAGGGGGCGAGACAGCCGCATGGCTGCCTTCTAAGAACACTTGCAGGCGGTTGATTCTGAACAGGCTGCAATCCATAAAGTAGACAGTGCTTTCTAAATTACACCAATGGCCTCTCCTGCCCCAGAAACTGCCAGAATCAGGGGGAGGGAGGGAGAGACACACAGGAACAAAGGGGGCTGAAAAGCACCTTTGTCTCCTCTCTGCCTGGGCTCCAAGTGCTATGTAGCACTGCGAAGGGGATGTCTACAGATCAGAAAGCTGTGCATGGGCTAACCCTATCCAAGGTAATGTGCATTCAGCTAGCAAGGGTAAGAACAGGGAAGTGGGTGCATGGGCCCTTGATACTGACCCAGACCTAAGCTGGTTCGGGGCTGTGTTCACCTGCCATTGCTGCTCATTCTAGCTGGATTTTAGGCAGGCTCGCCCAGGCACAGATTTTGCTGTGGGGCAGCACAGGATCCAGCCTTGTGGGCAAGACCCTTAATTTCTCTGGGTCTTTGTAAAAAGGGGTGGGGAGGGACAGTGGCACAGGAACATTTTTAGGAGTGGAGGTATTGAAATCAAGCCCCTTTACCACTGCCCAGCCCCCCGGCTGAGGCCGGGAGCAAAACCCTAGTGTGTGGGGCTGGCAGCAGGGCACCCTGGTGCATAGCAGCAGCTGGGACTCCGGGCACACGGGGTGGCAGCTGGGACTCTGGGCGCTGGGCGCTTTCCCCTATGAAGCGTAAAAGCCAATGCTCTGTTTCTCCTTCCCTTTGTCTGTGGTGCCTACCTAGGGCTTGCATCTGCAGTACTGTCGAACGCTTTACTGGGTGTGAATTGTGGAACACTAACAAGCTGCACCTGGAACTGCCCTGTGTAGGCCCTGCAGGTGCAACCTAAAGGTGCAACCTAAAGGTTGCGGGTGCAACCTAAAGTGTGTTAACACTTTGTTTCTAATGGACTATGTTAATATGTACTAGCTAGCTTCAGTTCAATGCAACATGTTACCGCACTCTGCTACTCACACCCCCATGGAGTGTGAAAAGCTCTTAAACTGTAAAGGAAGATGATGTCAATTTGGATCTGTGCAAGTTTCTTTGTGAACTTCACAAAGAAACTTGAACTGTAAAGCCTTTCAGGTAGGGCCATCTCTCACGTTTCTATGGCACCTAATGCAGTGTCTCTTCTGATGGGACCTCTTACTAGAATAATAGTATCACAATCATAGAATCATAGAACACTAGAACTGGAAGGGACCTCGAGAGGTCATCGAGTCCAGTCCCCTGCCCTCATGGCAGGACCAAATACCGTCTAGACCATCCCTGATGGACATTTATCTAACCTACTCTTAAATATCTCCAGAGATGGGGATTCCACAACCTCCCCTGGGCAATTTATTCCAGTGTCTGACTACCCTGACAGTTAGGAACTTTTTCCTAATGTCCAACCTAAACCTCCCTTGCTGCAGTTTAAGCCCATTGCTTCTTGTTCTATCCTCAGAAGCCAAGATGAACAAGTTTTCTCCCTCCTCCTTATGACACCCTTTTAGATACCTGAAAACGGCTATCATGTCCCCCCCCAATCTTCTCTTTTTCTAAACTAAACAAACCCAGTTCTTTCAGCCTTTCTTCATAGGTCATGTTCTCTAGACCTTTAATCATTCTTGTTGCTCTTCTCTGGACCCTTTCCAATTTCTCCACATCCTTTTTGAAATGCGGTGCCCAGAACTGGACACAATACTCCAACTGAGGCCTAACCAGTGCAGAGTAGAGCGGAAGAATGACAATAAAGTTCCTAATTCCTGCTTAAAGGTGGTATTCATCTAATGGAGTATAAGAGTTAAAAGGTGGGCTGTGCCCACGAAAGCCCATGAGACCATCTACATGTTTTGTTAGTCTTTAAAGTGCTACCAGATTATTTGTTGTTTTTTACGTTTTTCATATTTATATAAAACCCAGTTGCCTCACAGAGGTTTACCTACTCGATTTCTTATTTCCCTAGATTCCTTATTTCTCTGCTTACAGGGCAGATAGTTGTAGGGGTTGCTTTGTTTCATCTGTCATCAAAGTAATTTGTACTCCTGCATCACTTTAGAAATACATCCCTGTGCAACCCAGAAGGCTCACAGAGACAACTAAAGGAGTGAAGTGCTAAACCTTTTTAAAAAATCTCTAAAATGTCAAGTAGCAAATGCTGCAGAAAACCCACTCAGCCAAAGAGGAGACACCTTGAGGCAAAATGCGAACTGGGCTAGATGCAATTAGCACTCTTCTTTTAACTCCAGATATATGCCTTTTAGTCATGCAGAGAAAGATTCAGCTAGAAAATTATGATTCCTAGAAGAGTCTACTGAAGGGGCAGATGCAGCGTAGTGGGCATTTATTCAGCACTCAACATACTGCACTAGCGTATTTCCAATCCCAGCGATCGCTTTAAGCGGCTTCTCTTTGCCCCTGAGAGGAGAAGGTGATTGCATTCTTGATGCATGGCAAAAAGTCTCAGAGGGGTCGCTGTGGTATTCTGTAACTTTAAAAACAACGAGTAGTCGTCCTGGGGCACTTTAGAGACTAACCAAAATATATACAGTATCATGAGCTTTCATGGACAAAATTGACTTCTTCAGGTGAGCTCCACTCCAGCTCATCCGAAGACATGGGTTTTGCCCCACAAAAGCTCATGATACTGTTTTTATTTTGGTTAGTCTCTAAGGCTATGTCTGCACTACCAGGTTATTTCAAAATAAGTTATTTCAAAATAATAACTCCTGAAATAAATATTTCAAAATAGCGCATTCATGCTACCGGGAAGCCTCGAAATTAGTCCAAGGCAGGCTCCCTTAATGTGGATGTGCTACCTCAACTTAGAGCCCCAGGAAGCACTGGGGAGTAATTACTTTAAATGACTCGGGGGAGTAGTTATGTTGAAATAACAGCAGCTGACCATCCATACTAACCCTATTTTGAAATAGCAGTTTTGAAATAGGTGTTATTCTGCATAGAATGAAGGGAAATAATTTCGAAATAACAGCTTGCTGTGTGGATGCTCACCTTGTTATTTTGAAATAACTCTGTAGTGTAGACATGCCCTAACGTGCCACAGGATTGCTCATTGTTTTTAATGCATGGTGTAGGCTGCACAGAGCCACCTGTTGTGTGGCTTTCAGGGGGGCTTTAAAGTAAAAGTTTCAAAAGCACTTAAGTGATTTCATAAGTTTTCAAACCTATTTAGGGTCCTAAATCGCTTTTGAAAATTGGACTTAGCCTCCTGAGACCTTTAAATGCTTTTGAAAAGTTTTACTTCAAAACTGAGTCTAGTGAATAAAGATTATTCGGCTCTTTTCTCTTACCCTCATGTCCTGTGTCTCTGTGCATTGTCCTGAACAAGACTTTGAACCAAACTAAGTATAGGTCGTTTAATGATTTTCAATAAAGCTTCTAGCACCTGCGATGATGGATCAGATCTTCTCTGGAACGTGCAGATTTGAGCCAACTGTGACTTGACCATAACATAAGCCAGAAATATACAGAAAAAAGAATCAAGTGCTGCCATCGACGTGGTGGCTCTTAACAAGCCGATTAAGCCTTTCAAATGAAATTGTGTTCTAGAAAGTAGTTCTGAAAGTGGCATAATGATGTTCAATGATTGTCTCTGTTACCTTTCAATTGAGTGGTTTTTTTATTCAGATTCAAAGGAATTTTCCTCTCTGGTCAAGATCTGAGTTCTTTTCTTCTGCTGCATGATTATGCATGTTTAAAAATGAGAGAATTCAGAGAAGCACTAAAAGGGTGATTTGAGGTCTGAAATGAAGCCTGACAATCAGTTGAAAGGAGCTCATTTTATTCAGAGAGAAGGTGAAGAGGCAACTTAATCCTAGTTTGTTTACACAGGGAAAAGTTTTTGGATTCTAAAGGACTTTTTACTCTATCAAACAAAGGCCTAACAAAAAACTCAGTGTCTGGAAGATAACAAAGGGGGAAACAAAAACAAAAATTCCAAAAATGTATAACACATTAGAAATAAAGTGCAAATTCTTGATGGTAAGGTACTCAACCTTTGGAACAATTTACCTTGTGAAGGCTTTAAATTAATACTGGATATCTTTCTAAAGGAGAGGCTTTGTTGCAGTCCCAAGATAGAAGAAAAAGACGGAAATATCTGTGAAGCAAGCTTTCATGCTTCACTACCACTGACCACCTTGGGTAGGACAGAGCTAGGCAAGATGCAGCCTGGGGGCCAGATCCAGCCCACCTAACTCTTTGATCCATCCCATGGACGGCATCTGGCTGCTTTCTGTTTATATCCTGCTGCCCATGCCATCAAATTTCCAGGTGGTGACTCAGACCGCAGTATCCTATTTCAGTGGCTCCTGGGCTTCCAGTCGTGGTGCTATTCTGGCAGAGGCCGGAACCACAAGCCTTTTAAATAGCCACCGCCACCCAGTGCAGCTGCCACGAAATGCAGTAGTGGCATGGCCAGGAGCTGAAAGACTTTTGCTGTGATTCTACTTCAAAGCCTCTGGCCCCAGACAACTCTGGCAGGCGGCGGGGAAGGGGGAGAATGCAAGGGAGGGGAGTAGTCGCCAAACCCATCCCTTCCACCCCATGCAGGAAGGGGCAGGGATGGAAGGGTGGAGCTGGCCTGTGACCAATACCAATATTCATTAAGTGGCCCCCCTGCAAAAATTATTGCCCACCCTTGGGTTAGGAGAAACTTCTTTTATGGCAGATCATTTCAGTATCGCCCATAATAGGAAGGTTTGCACTTTGGTCTAAAGGCACTGTAGAAAGCAGGCTGGAGCAGCAATCTGATTTGGTATGGCACATCCTTAGTCCCTGTGCATTGCCTGCCTGGGGTTGCATGGGTATCAACGACAGCAGAATTTGTCTCTCTGGTTAGAACTGAGCTACCAATTCTGTTGACAGTGCAAGAGGCAGAACCCGGCTCATCCGAGAGGTGTCTGGGCTTCCCCTCACCCATGGGCCAGCCCCACTGCCAACCCGCCTCTGGCTCCATCAGCCCCAGGTCCTGGCCTCTGGGCGGCCCCTCCGGTGTCCAGCTGGCCCCATCAGCTTTGGCACTACATGGGTACCCACCACCTGCCATCTGCTTGGGCTCTGCAGCCCGTCATCCCTGAAGGTCCAGGGGGGTCCAGGGCTCTGCTGTGCTTGGGGTCCGGTCACCGGCCCAGGGCTCCACAGTTGCCTCCAGCTCTGTCTAGGTTGCCAACTCTCCCAGACCAGACAGACACCCCCCACCCTAAAAATAGTTCCAGCACCAATGCATGCGTCGGCCAAAACAAAGCAGAGCTGATGAGTACAAAGGTGACACTTTTTGCTTAGCTGATTCTCAGAGCAGACACTCACTTCAAATATTCTTGTTGTTGAATATCTGGCCTGCTGGGAGACCTTGCAGAAGTCATTTTCCCTCTTTCTCATTTTCCCCATCTGTAAAATGGGACACTGCCTGTGCTGATGAGGAACACTATGTAGGAGTTATATGTCTCCTGGTGCTGGCTGATTGCAGTCTGCGTTACTGATAGTCCACAGTGGAGTTTTATAATATGCTTTCTTTGTGAACCTATTAAAGATGTCTAATTAACCGGAGGCCCTGATTTTCCCTGCCATTAAGATTTGGGGTAGGCTTATCCACGCTAGGTGCAGGTTTCTGTTTCCTAGCTCAGAAGCTGGCCACAAAGCCTCATTTCAATTTTTCCCTCATTTTTTCTCTTCAAGCGTTTTATGCCTCTCAGAAAACTGGTTGCTCCTCCAATTGCTGCCGTAAATTATTGATCTGCTCAAAAAATTTTTAAAACTGCCCTTCAAAAAAACCTCTCAGCTGAGGCTTCAGAAGAATGAAAATCATAATGAGCAAAGGGAAACCATAGAGAGCAAGTTAATGGACACTGACACACAACTACAGGTCTCTCTGCGGGTTCTGGAACATTAACCAGGGCTCAGTTAAAGAAACATGCTGTTGCAGATGCTTTCTCAGCCTCCAGCTGCTGTCTAATTGTCGCTTTTAGGAATCTACCATCAAAAGAAGTTCAGAATACCTACCTGTGAGGAGCAGCAGTGTTATCTGAAATCCAGCCATGACTTCATGCCCAGCGTTTCTGTTTATTCTCTCTGTCGGGTTTATCTATCTCTACCCCCACCCCCCCCGCCCCCTTCATCACCATAGTATTGGAGCATCTCAAGCATCAACATATTTATTTCTCAACTCTCCTGTGGAGTAGGGAAGTGCTTTTGCCTCCATTTTTGTCTCTGAACGGCAGGCCCCGAGAGGCCAACCCTACCTCTAGAGTGTGAACTGGGAGAGTGACTTCTCTGCTCATGTCCACACATTCGTACTAGCTCCCGGTCAAGCTCCCACAAGTACAGATGGCCACGTGGTCACAGTAGTGGCAGCAGAGGCATGACTGAGCCATGCTGAGCACGTCAACACTGGCTTCCGGTGGGTTTGCATTTGGCATAGCTCAGCAAGTCCTCCAGCGCCGCTACCTTTGTTACCATGGTTACACTGCTAGTTATCCTGCGCTAAGGTGAATTTTAATATGAAGCGCCGTAATATCGGTGCATAACTGGTTGGGAACCTTCTCACAGACAGCAATAATCAGTGGCTTACAGTCAAGCTGGAAGGGCATTTTCAGTGGCTTCCTGCAGGGATCGGTTCTAGGTCCGGTTCTGTTCGGTGTCTTCATCGGTGGTTTAGATAATGGCGTAGAGGGAGCACAGATCAAGTGTGCAAATGATAATGAGCTGGGAGAGATTGCAAGGGCTTTGTCTTCAGTCAAGCTTCCAGAGTAGCCTGTCTGCTGTACTGTCTCTTTGGCTACACCGAGACTACATCCCTCTGTCAGCAGAGGGATGTAAATGAAGCACTTCAAAAGTGCAAATGAAGCCAGGATTTAAATATCCCACACTTCATTTGCATAATCACATAATGGCGCTCTTTCGAAAAAGCACTCTTTCGAAATTGAAACCGCAGTCTAGACACTGTTCTTTCGAAAACGGGGTGCTTTTTCGAAAGATCCTGTAAACCTCATTTGCACTTTCGAAGTGCTTCATTTACATCCCTCTGCTGACAGAGGGATGTAGTCTAGCCGTAGCCTTTCTCTGCCGTCTGTCAGGTTACTTTGCAGAAAGCTGGAACTCATCTCGTTTCCTTCCTCAACTGGCCTTCTCCAGCTCTTTATGGGACTAAATCCTGCAGTGCCCATCTCGGCTGCGTTTGTTAATAGGCCTCGCCCACCGGACAGCAGCTTGCAGATTCATTGGCTCCTCAGGCTCAGAGTAACCTGTTACTCTGGGGCTTACATGTCCTTTCACATCTAGAGTGCAAACAAAAACACGAGACAGAGAATTGCTGAGCCAGGGTCAACTGATTCAGGTTCACGAGGCTGTAAATAGCCATAGAGACGCTCCTGCTCAGGATCTGAAACAATGTTACCTCTATGCTTTTCCATCCATGTGCAGAATAAATTTTGTCATGTGCACCAAGGCTTGTGCAGATGTGCACCACAAGTAGAAACATGCTTCAGGCTCTGGGCACCGTGGTTGCTCTGCTAATCAGCTAGGTGGCACTTGAATCTCTCCTGGGTGCCTGCACAAGCACTGAAACCAAAACTATTCCATCCAAAATGACAGGTCAATAGGGGATGTGCATGCAGACGCAGGATAGCTGGTGCTGTCGGCCAGTTGAGGAATGTTTTATCCTGTGAAATTTTCATGCCCTGGGCCTACCTGAACACATGGAAAAGTTTCTGGCTCTTGAGAAAAAGCTTGCTCACACCTGTACATTGCAGCCAACATTCATGTCACCATTTGCTAGCATGTTAGAGGCAGTTCCGTACCGTGGTCATTTTATTTCATCTTCACTGTCTGTCTTCTTTCCCATCTGAAGAGCCTTTCTTTCTTGTTCTCCTCCCCACTCCCGCTGCTTTTGAACTGACTCATGATAATAAATGTTGGTGTTCTGCAGAAGTGGCCCTCTTCTACACCTGCCATCAATAACAATTCAGACACACCAGCAGTCGGGTGCATGTGCTGGGCAGTGACAATGAATTGATGGTGTCTGGAAGAGCCAGACAGCTGGCGCAATCAGCTGGAAGGGAATGTTTTCTGAGTGGTTCAGATAGATTTCACCCTACACACACACCCTCCCTTCTTCCCTCCCTTCTTTCAGGGCTAGATCCACAGCTGGTCTGCGTGGAAGCCAATGTTGCTACTGTCAGTTTATGTCCATTTAGGATTAGCCCTCAATTCCCCTCTCTCTCAGTGCACATAATGTAGATGCCACATAGGTTCTATTTGCAGTTTCACCCACTGAAACTGTCTCTCCACTCTCACACCCCAATATAAATCAGGAGTGACTCTATTAGTGGGTCCATTCCTCCCCTTTCTCATGTCAGGAGTATATCAGGAATGATTCTCCTCAATTCAACCAAGTTACGCCAGTGGGCTCATGACGCTTCCTAAGGTTTATATTAGTCACTTCCCCTAGACAAGTGAGGGCTATTCTGCTAGCCAGCGGCTGCTCCCCAGGGCTACTGCACTTGCTGCTCCCCGTTGTCATTCTGGAGTATAACCGTCCCCCATGGTTGCTGTCCCCATGGTCATTCATGAGTATAAATGTCCCTGCTATCACACCTCTCTGTTTGATGTGAAACAGTTGTATTCCATGCACATCCCATTGTCCTGGCACAATCAAACCGTGACCTGGCTTTAAGTTAGGGTACATGGGGTGGAAGGGAGGAGTTCTTCAACAAACAGACTCACAGACAGATGGACGGACACACAGACAGAAAGATGCACAAACTCAAAATAATGCCTTTTGTTGAGAACAGCACCCCTCATGAATCTGCGGGATGCTCCTTTCTGGCATTTGGGCCTTTTGATCCTGGGACCAGTAGACAAAGGTCCCATCTGCAGGGCAAGTTTCCAAAGAGCAGGGTCAAAGGTCGTCATTTGCATTCCTCTCTTCCCAGGTATTTCCTAGGAAAGCTACTTAAATAACTGTTCTTTTGTGTCCTCATGATGCTTCCTAAGGTTTATATTAGTCATGTCCCCTAGACAAGTTCTGTACAACCCCGCAATGACATGCCAGCATTTACCTTTTTAATGCAAGGAGCTCCGAGGATACTTAGACTTACAACAGTGAGACTGGATGAATTCAGCAGGGCTTATCCAGGAGAGTGAAGCAAATTGCCACCTCCGTCCCAGGCAGCATAAGGGTTTGCATGGTCGACAAGGCGACACAACAACTCTCCTGGCTTCCCCCACCGCCCGTTCGGATTACGCCCGAGTTAGAAACATAGGCCTTGGTTCTTCCCTGCTTTAGCAAGACTTTGTGCTCATTTTGCTTTGGTCTGAATGCCTACATGAGGTACTGGAGTATACTGGGGAATCAGACCCCTGGTGCAACTCTGAACATTCCTTAACCCTTTCGCCTAATTTAGTCGCTTTTCACCTTGCTCATGCACTGGCAGCAAAGGGAGACAGGCTCTCTCCCTCTCCTTCTCCCTCTCCTTCTCTCTCTCTTCCCTCTCTATTCCTCTTTCTCCCACTCCTCTCTCCTCCTCTCCTTTTCCCCCCTCTCTCTCTCTTTCCCCCTCTCCCTCCCTCTCTGTCTCCCATCATCCTCTCCTCTCCCTCTCCCTCTCCTCTCCCTCTCCTCTCTTTCTCCTTCCTTCTCCCTCTCTCTCTGTCCCTCTTCCTCGCTCTCTACTCTCCCTCCTCCCTCTCCCACTCCCTCGCCTCGCCCTCTCCTTCTCCTTCTCTCTTCTCGCCCCGCATCTTCCCCCTCTCCCTCACGCACTCCCTAGGCCCTTGCCCTCTCCTCTCCTCTCTCTTTCTCTCCATATGTGTTAAAACTTAGTTACCAGTTCTTCAATTGAAATCCTTTCTACATTTCAAGCTGCATGTAAAACCTCAATAGAAAAGCACAGGGACAAGGGGATTGCTTTTAATTTAAGCCACTCTTTCCGAGAGAGCTCCTCCCGGACCTATTCTCCTCTCACATACCCTGTTGTAAATTGGGAAGAACTCCACTGGCACCAACGTAGCTTAACAGCGGTGTGAGATGAGAATCTGGGCTGTATCTTTTAATGAGCATGACAATTTAGGCTTCTGAGCCCTTTTTTCCCATAGCGTTTGAAGTCAGTAGAACCACTTGTGTGTGCGAAGACTGTTCACCTCAGGAGAGATTTTCAGGGTCTCACCATTTTGTTTTTGAATATTAAGGGTCAAATATGCAGGAATTATTTGGGGTCCTTCCATTGACTTTAATGCAGCTACGCTGATATACACCAGTGGCAAAGCTTGGCCCTGGACTGGCAGCTAGAAAATATAGACGCTGATTCTTGTTTGCACCGAGGACCTCTCTGGCAGTATAAAGGGGCCCTCTCCAATGCAAGGCACCCATGTGGTTCCAGAGCTCTGTGAAATGGCCTTTTTACATAGGGGACTCATGGTGGTGTAACCTGCTGGCTGTGGTGCACTGTCCCACGTGGTGGCACTGAGAGAAGAAGGAGTCTGCTCTGCAGCCTCAGCTACCACCCAGCTGGATTTTAGCTCATGTAGCAAAGGCTCATGCACTAAGCCCCAGGCGTCCGATTCAATTCCGCCCGCAGGTGACCGGGATCTGTCAGCATTACAACAGCACTCGGGGGGCCACCGCCACCTCCCCAGTGTTAATTGCTAAATGGGGAGCCCTCGCATGTAGTGTTGCCAGGTGTCCAGTTTTGAACCGGACAGTCCAGTATTTGAGCTTTCTGTTTGGGAAACAAACTGAAAAAATATAAATGAGAAAATATAAATGTCCAGTATTTTCTAAATAAGATGTGATGTAGATTGTGATGTAATGTCAAGTGTGTCCAGTATTTTTGTTAAAACCATCTGGCAACCCTACCCACATGTCCCTCCCTGCCCCCTTCTCTCACAGGCACCAGTTGCCCCTGCCTATTTACCTGTGTATGTCTGCACTATGGCACTATCGTGTGATTCCCAGGTCCTCCAGACACACTGACACTAGCAAGCTACTGCACTGAAAAACACAGGCTGTAGATAGTGGCAGCCTGGGCCAGCCATGCCAACTAGACACACCTGCTTGAACCCCCTGGGTAAATATTCCGCACAGTGGGCCCCTGCTACTGCTCACCGAAGCCCTTGCTGCCCCGCTACACTAGCTCAATGAGGGCCAGTGTGAGTATGTCAACAAGAACTGGCTCCATGGTATCGACACCCCCTACGTGAGAAGCAGGCAGTACACATCTTTCCATTACTCTGTCAACATAAAGGGGGCTTACTCTGCAACTTACTTCCAGTTTACGGCCAGTGGCAGAGTGCAAATGAGAGCCAGGCCCAGAGTCCACCACTTGCTATACCAACAAAGTCAACAACACTTCAGGTATGTCTACACTGCAGAGTTTAAAAACGTCACTTACGTCCACACTGCAATCGTGTTCTTTCGAAAAAAATCGAAAGAACAGAGGGGCTTTTCTGACATTGGTAAACCTCTTTTACGAGGAAGAAGCCTTTTTTTGAAAGAGCTCTTTTGGAAAAAGATGTGTGTGGACGGGGAAGAGGGAGTTCTTTTGAAAGAAGAGGAAAGAGGAAAAAGCACAGGTGCCCTGGTGGCCATTCCGCCCATAGTAATCACAGCTTAAATGCGAGATAGTGTCCATTCAGTGTGGACGCTATCTTTTCAAAAAGCAGATTGCTTTTTCGATGAGCTTTGGCAATGTGGAAGCTCTTTTTCGGAAGAAGTTTTTTTGGAAGATCTCTTCTGGAAAAGCTTCTTCCAAAAGAAGCCTGCAGTCTAGACATAGCCTTCTTTGCTCATGGCATGTTGGCATTTCCTGATCATCATGGTGAATTCACATCTGCTTGGCAGAATTTTGCTATTTTTTAATTTTTCCTTTTTTTAATCTAGGAAAGCAAAATTTGCATAATTTTGCCAATCTGTTGTTTCAACCTTACCACCAAATATTTACAAAATGAAACCTCAGAAACTGGGTTCAACCTTTTCAGCTTTATCTTCTAAATGAATGTCCTCATGTATTTCTTCCTATATGGAAGCTATATCCTCCCATACTGATTAGATCCATCTTCCATGCTACATATAGACCGCAGGCTTCTTTCGGAAGAAGCTTTTCTGGATGAGATCTTCCAAAAAAACTTCTTCTGAAAAAGAGCGTCCACACAGCTAAAGCTCATTGAAAAAGTGATCTGCTTTTTCGATAGATAGCATCCACACTGAATGGACGCTATCTCACATTTAAGCTGTGATTACTATGGATGGAGTGGCCACCGGGGCACCTGTGCTTTATCCTTTTTCCTCTTTTTTCGAAATAACTCCTTCTTTCCTGTCCCCACACACCTTTTTCCGAAAGAGCTCTTTTGGAAAAAGGCTTCTTCTTCATAAAAGAGGTTTACCAATGTTGGAAAAACCCTCTGTTCTTTCAATTTTTTTCTGAAAGAACTCGATTGCAGTCTGGACGTAAGTGAATTTTTTTCAGAAAAACAGCTATTCGGAAAAACAGTGTAGCCATAGCCCCAGTGTCCTGTCTATGAAAGTGGCCACCACTAGCTGCTTAAAATGAACTCTTTGGTAAGATCTTTGTATTCCATAACTGCCTAGAGAACTTGTCTTCCTGACCCCCATTTATTAGAGGTTTGCTTATGCCTTGCAGCATGAAGATTAATATTCATGCGAAAGCTCTTGGGTAATAGTTTCTTTTTTCTTTTCTTTTTTAGCTCTGATTGTTATAAATCTGGATATGCTTGTTAAATTCCAGTTCTTTTCTGAATCCTGCTGATCATTTGCCTTCTATTATACCTTGTAGCAACAAGTCCCAGAAGATAATTGTGTTGTGTGGGAAACGTAACTTCTTTCCTGAATTTAAAATATACTGCCTAACAGTAGTTGAATTGAATGGGCCTTTGATCTAGCATTATGAGAGAGGCTGAATAGAAATTCCTGATCTACACCTTCATTAGTTTATCATTCCATTCTCATTTGTCTCCTCTCAAAGATATAGTCCTTATGTTTTCAGGATCTAGCATGTTGCTGCGTACAAATAAATAAATAAATAAATAATCACCCTACCGAATATAAAATAAAATTGTGCCCCCACTGCATAATTCTGTAGGATGATCCAGGTCATCATTTTCTTTTCAGTTTAATTTCTGTAGTACCCTATTGGCATTCATCCTTATTAAATTCTATATGACTTTTCCTCTGGAGTCACCCGGAGGATTATTTTGATATGGGGAAGAGATTGTCTTACTGTGTAATGTCTCTTCCTCTGCTAGGCTAACTTCCCTGTGAGTGTTCGCTAAAACGTCATCGCCTCTCTGAATTCCTCAGCTCTGTCTCCCACTCTAAAATATTCTGATGAGATCTCTCTTTTAGAATTTAAGAATACAAGACTCCATCAGAAGTGTAAATATTTTATGCCTGAAGACTCGGCTCTCAGATAAATTAGCACATTTCCAAGTCCCCTAGAACCTTTTGAATCAGGTTGATAAAATGTTTCTATCTTCCATGAGGCACTTTGGTTCGGTTGCTCTGCATGGTCAAACTGCTGTTGAAATGTGTCCAGGCCCCAGTAGCAATTTGCTTTATTTTGGGCCTTCAGATGATGTCCTGCTGCAACAGTAGCTCTGGTCTCCCCCAGGAAAGTCAAACACTTGAGGTAACAGCCTCCCACCAGAGTAACACAGGCACTGATGACAGCTCAGGGGAGTGTCTACACTAGGAAATTATTTTGAAATAACCAGATTTGAAATAATAACTCCCCAAAGAACGATCTTGAAATAAGCTTATTACCCGAGGAAAGCAGGAGTACAGATTTCAAAATAACCAGCCCGTTATTTCGAAATAACTGGCTTGGTAGTGTGGACACTCCACTTATTATTTTGAAATAAGGGGGGTTATTTCGAAATAATCCCTAGTGTAGACTAGGTCTGAGAGGGCTCAGCTACAGAGACGTGACAGCACCCCAGAGCACAGCCCTCAAAAGGGAACAAACCCCCAGATAAATGTGTCTTATTCTGTGTGAAAATCTTACACAGAGAAAACTCATAGAGTTTGCTCTCTTTATCAGTGAATAAGACAGATACATAGCTGTTGCTATCCCCAACCCCAACCCCCGTAATAGTTATTTACATTGGGTTTGATAATAAACAGATATTTTATTAAATATAAAAAGCGATTGCAAGTGAGAACAGAGATCAAAGCAAGTTACTAACATAAAATAAACAAAACATGCCAGCTAAGCCTAATATACCAAGAGAAATAGTCTTTCTCTAGTTCTTGTTCAGACAAAATCCTTCAAGTCAGAGCTGATCTTTTCTGTGGTCTGGGTCTAATAATTTCTTGTGTAGTCTCTTAGGATTAGGAGGCAGATTTCAAAAGCAGCTTGAGGATGGTCACTGATAGCTTCCCATCCCTTACATAGAATTTCCCCAGGGCAGGAATCCTTTGTTTAGTTCTCCAGGTCCCCATGGAAAAATACCAAATTCAAGATGGATTCCAGCATCAGGTGGCATGGTCACCTGTCTTTGTAAGACCAACTACTGTTTACGCTTACAGGAAAAACAAAGCCATTAACAGATCATTGTCTTGAGTACCAGGCCATTAAGGCCCTTACGTATCACTAATGGCATTCACTAGAAGACCTAGAAATAATAAAATAGGTTTACACTATTTCATATTTCTACCTTCACAAACAAGAACAATTCACACACACAAATATAATATACACACTCAGGCAGTCACCAGCTCATCAATGACAGGTTACTTGACCTGTTTTGCATAAAGCATATTAAAGTTATACAAATTCTTATTCAAAACACATTTCCAAAAAATATGGGGGAGTAGCACCACAGAAAAAGACCTGGGGATTACAGTGGATGAGAAGCTGGAGATGAGTCAACAGTGTGCCCTTATAGCCAAGAAGGCTAACAGCTTATTGGGGTGCATTATTCCAAGCATTGCCAGCAAATCTAGGGAAGTGATTATCCCCTTTTTTCAGCACTGGTGAAGCCACATCTGGTGTATTGCATCTAATTCTGGTGCCCCCCATTACAGAAAGAATGTAGATGCATTGGTGAGAATCCAGTGGACGGCAACAAAAATTATTAGCCGGCTGGAACACATGACCTATGAGGAGAGGTTGAGAGATTTGGGCTTATTTAGTCTGCAGAAGAGAAGAGTGAGGGGGGATTTGATAGCAGCCTTCAACTTCCTGAAGGGAGGTTCCAAAGAGGATGGGGAGAGGCTGTTCTCAGTAGTGATGGATGGCAGAACAAGGAACAATGGCCTCAAGTTGCAGTGGGGAAGATCTTGGGATATTAGGAAGAACTATTTCACTGAGAGGGTGGGGAAGCACTGGGATGGGTTCCCTAGGGAGGTGGTGGAATCTCCATCCCTAGAGGTTTTTAAGTCCCGGCTTGACAAAGCCCTGGCTGGGATGATTTAGTTGGATTGGTCCTGCTTTGGGCAGGGGGCTGGACTTGATGACTCCTGAGGTCTCTGCCAGCTCTAGGATTCTATGATTCTAGCTCGCAGTGCAGGAGTGAAGCTGTCACCATCCCCTGTTTCTCAACCCAGTGAGTGAGGTCATGGACGCAGCACTTCCCCAGTTTGCTCTCCCCGCCCTTCCCCCCAGGACTGTGTGGCATTTAAAAGGGCCCTGAGAAAATAAGCACAGACCCAGTTCAATACGGGTCACCTAGGCCCACACCCAGGGATCATAGCACAGAGGGAAAGGCTGCACTGACTAGACTGCAGAGTAGACTGTTCAAATGAGTGGCACATTGGGACGTAATGGGCCTATCTGGCAGGCCTCAACCGGCCATATGCTGTGTGCATCTGGCGCATGGCACCATTGCTGAAGCAGGTAATTTACCGCACTGGAGGAAACTTGTCAGTGATTAGCGCTGGCTGAATGTTTGCTCTGATTTATTGAGGTTAAAAAGTAGCAATGGGAGACACACCATAGGGGGAAGGGATGTCATGGAAAGGCGTGGATAATTCCTTCCTTGCTCTGTCCTTGTAATGCTCCGTTATTTGGGGAAGGGCAGGGTTGGCTCCCTTAGGAAGCCCCACAAGCCCTCTGGATTCCAGCACGTTCACTGGAAACGGGGGCTATCCACATGGCAGCTTTGTGCCTCTGGATCATCCCCAGTTCTTCACAGTCGGTTGAGGGATCCACGTAGAAAGGGGGCCATTGATACGTGGATTGAATGGGGAGATGATTTGGGTCATAGTTTTGCTTGGAGAAGGAGCTGGACAAAGGAGGGCGTAGTGTTAGGGTGCTAGCCTGGGATGCAGGCTCAGTTCTGTCCTCTGCCACAGACTTCCCACATGATCTTGAGTAAATCACCTGACCCCGCCGCAGCTCAGGTTTCTACATGCAATTGTCTCTTGACACTGAAATCTGATCAGGGCGGGTGTGTTCTCATGTCTGTACTTGGCCTGGCACAGTGCTTTTGGAATCTCTCTACGTGCTACCACGATACAAACATATCACAGTAATCTAGAGAGTCAACTCAGGGACCCAATCCAATAACTAGTTGGTTTTTTTGCATGATCTTTAACAGCTGTTCCCTTTGACAGCAACCACGTCCTTTTTATTTCTGACTTCCCTGGTGATGAATCCTGCCCTGCATCCCCACATGGCCTTACTGAAATGGAAATAAAAGGCTGACCTGAGAAATAAGTTCTGGAAACAGCAATATATTCCCAAAAGAGCACGTCTGCCTCCTTTCAGACATACAATAAATGGCCGGCCTCATGACAGCCTCTCTCGCCATTCTTTACCTTTTATCCCTTGCTAGGCTGCAATATGTCTGCATATCTGGCATTTTTATTAGGGCACCTAGCAATAATCTTGAGCAACATAATATAATTAGGACAAATTTGAATAGAACGTGTTAGAGGAAGAATCATTATTTCTCAGAAATACCATTAAAAAATCCTATTTCGTGCAATATTCTCTTCCAAAGTACCATGCCAGCTCACTTTGGCATATTGGAGATTAATCACTGGCTTTGATTGTCTAGTCTAGGAACTCCAATACATCAACATGCTTCTGAGAACTTGTTAAAAATCCAGGGAAGGAAAATTAACATTCAGGCACCTTTATTCAAAGTGCTGTACCTAAGTTAGATAAGATTAGGAATTTAGTCTCCCTGGACAAAGCCAAGGATTTTTATCCCATTATTAACGATAATTAAACAATAGCCTTACTCAACGTCTTTCATAAAGTGCTTGGTTTTATCTAGCAAGATAATCTTGCTCCTTCATTAGGTTATGTGGCTATCAAGGTTTGATGCCCGATGGATGAACGTTTACCATTGAAAAAGAACAAATTGACATGCTCTGGAAAAAGAAAATATGAACAGCAATTGCTTTCAGTGGCTTATCTACATTGATGGCTCCAAAGCTTTTCAAACAGATATTCCCTCTTCCTTTTTTTTGAAAGCAGGCTAAGCGCTAAGCCAATGAACTGATAGCCTGGATGGATGTACATTTGATTCCATATTGATGGAATTATAAAAAATGTCTTTCCCAAGAAGGCGGGGGGATGACTTAACCAAACAAATTAACAGCAAGGACGGTCCATCCCTTCCCCCCCCCCTCACCCAAAATAGCTATTTAATTCCACGGACTCAGTCTAAAACTACTTGTGTGTCGTGCAGAGTTGTGCGCACTTTGAAAAGGAGAAGTAAGATTGAACGGTGACTTGCAAAGGAAAGACGGCTCTGTGATCTTTTTGCTTTGGCAAAGTGCATAAAGAAAGTTGGAAATTGTTGCTGGGTTTGTGATTTACACAGATTCCTCTTCCCCTTCTTTATGCATTAAAAATTCTGCCTGGGAAAACTCCATGGACCTGTCTAGAGAAGGGAAAAGTCTAGACAGGATCATGGAGCATGAGGCTGTACATCAGAAGACCAGGAGTCCAGCTGAAGCTGGGGCCTGGTGGGAGGAGCCTGGCAGCAGAAACCCAGATGGCAGTGGAGCCCAGCTAGGGCCAGATAGGCAGCAGCTAGCAGCAGAGCCTGGACAGGACTGGGAACTGGCAGCTGGGGCGGCTGGGGCCAGTGGCCAGACACCAGCAGCACATCCTGGGTGGGGCTGGGAACCGGCAGCTGGGGGGCAGTGGAACTTAGCTGGAGCTGGGAGCTGGGAGCAGAGCCAGGCTGGGGCTGTCAGCAGAGACTTGGTGGCTGGGGGCCAGAGTCTGGTAACCAGAGCCAGCCTCTGGGAGCAGAGCCTGGCAGAGAGAGGGCAGCCAGTGGCCAGCGCCTGGGGTGGAGCTCAGCAACTGGCAGGGTGCTGGAGGCTGGGCCAGTGGCTGGGCAGTTGGGGCTGGCATTGACCTCCCCTAGTCCAGGAAACTCCCTGGTTTGGGACTGGTCCCGAGGGTGCCGGACCAGGGAGGTCCAACCTGTAGTTCACATTTTTGTGCCCATCACCATGTAGAACAGAACACAATCTCCTTGAATCCCGGCATCAGGCCCTGACCACTAGTTCTTGGAAATAATTCAACACCCCGTGCTGAAATGTAGCCCCCTCTGGAGTAGAACCATTCACAACAGTTTAAAAGAGGACATGGGAAATTACACTGCAGGCATGGGCAGTTGGTGCAGCTGGGGCTGGGGGAGGCATGCCCCCAGCCCCACCTACAGCCCCGCCCCCTCTGCTGAGGCCCCGCCCCCCATAGGGAGTGGAGGAAGCGAGGCAGCATGCTGAATGCTCCCCAGCCTCCCTGGAGCCCTGGGGAGAGGAGGAGGCGAGGGGCCATACATGCAGCAAGGCTCCTCAAGCAACAAGGGAGGGGAGGAGGTCGCATGGTTCCAGCCTCCCCAGCCATGAGCCAGAGCGCCTGCAGTATGCATTCGGGGGGCGGAGTGTGGGCGTGTCTATGCTTGGTGGTTTGGGAAGGCAAAGAATCATTTGCAGGATTTCATTCTCCAAAATGCTTTCCAGAGGAAGATGCACAACAAGGGGAAATGCCTTGCCCAGGGTCACGGAGCAGGTTGGTGGCAAAATCAGGACTAGTGAGCAAATCCCCTGCCTTCCAAGCTACTGACTTCCCCAGTAGGACATGCTGGGTGTAGAGAGCATATCCAGAAGTGATCCCTGGTCTCACTTGGGGCTTACTCTCATCTAAATCATAATGCACTGGGGAATGGGTCCCTTCCTGATCCCTGCAAATGACTGGGCCATTCTTTGCAGCATGCGGATGGAGTGCCCTCATGTTTTCAAGTGCCATTAGATATGCTCAGAGGAGCCGAGTTAGTCTGTAACAGGATAAACTTAAAAACCAACAAATAGTCTGGTAGCACTTTAAAGACTTACAAAACATGTAGATAATATCATGAGCTTTTGTGGGCACAGCCCACTTCTTCAGATTACCAGAGTATTGGACGTCCAGGACCAAAATAAATAGGGGGGGAGGGAGAAGGAAAAAATGGGACGGGGGGGAGACAAGAAGAGGCAGTGAGTAAAAAATATCAAGGGGAAAGCTGAGCTGGAATGAAATAGGAAAAACAAATAGTTTCTATGTACCTAAAGGCTGGATAGTCAAAAGAGGCAGATGAGAACCATTAATTAGCAAACAGCAAATGCTGTTAGTCCTAAATGTTCCCACATATTGGTACCTCACAGACCATAACTTTTAGATTTCTTTGGTTGCGTCTACACTGCACCATTATTTCAAGATACTAGCGTTATTTCAAAATGACAATGTGAGCCTCTACACAGCCATTCCGTTATTTCGAAATAAATTCTAAGTAACAGACGGCTTATTCTGAAATCTGTAAACTACAAGGAATAAAGCCTATTCTGAAATAGCTATTTCAAAATAAGGTGTGTGTAGACGCTTCACTGCTGCTATTTTGAAATAGCCCCTCACCAGGGCCATTGTAAGTTATTCCTCCCCAGTGCCTCCTGGGGGCTCTAAATCGAGATAAGCATGTCCATATTAGGGAAGACTGCCTCAGACTCATTTTGAGGCTTCCCTGCAGTGTAGACGTGCTATTTCAGAATAACTATTCCGGAATAGCTTATTTTGAAATAAGCAGTGTAGATGTGCTCGTAGAGGCCACATTATATCAATGTAAAGGATGTATCTACCTCCTCCCTATATAAACAGCACACACAGGTCTGAAATACTGTATCTCTGGGGGTAAAGAGAGAAGCTAGTAGAACCATGCTCTAGCACATCTTTAATTTATTTTCTGCGTTGAAGAGGCGCTGTTTAGTTTGATAATGTATTCTGAACATGGAGCAAAGTTCCCTTCATTATCTTCTCATCTGTGTCCCAGTTCATTCGCTTGTAGAAGACGCTTCATTTGATACTTGTGTGAGGATGTCTCCGGCTGGATTAAAACCATGAAATATACATTTATCTTTCAAAGATCTGCATAACCGGGCAGAAAACAAACGAGGAAAAAAATGGATATTGATGCTTTTTTAAGGGGGGAGGGAGAAAGGGAATGGAAAGAAAGTTTGCCATCATCTGCAGATGGCCCTTGTGTTGCCATGGTATGCCTTTTCACATGATCTTTGTGGGACAGATGTCCATTGATATTGGCAAACTATCAGTCAAGGAGCTACAGTTCCTGCCACACATCGCTGGAATTGTGATGTGACCACCATAGCTTTGGAAATAAAGCACAGTTTTGGAGCTGGCCAACGGCTCTCTCCCCCTCTTGATTTTTCTCCTCTGTTGACTGTGTTCCAACAAAGTAAATAAGCTTTGTTTTAGATGGCAAGTATAATCTTTCACTGCTGTTCTCCCTTTGACTGGTGTCATTTATAAGAAACTCTCATAAATTGCTCAGGGAAAGCAAAAGATCTTGCACGCACTCTCACACGGACACACACTAATTTTATTCCACACGTAGCAGCTTGTGAAAGAACCAGACAGACAGCCCGGGAGTCTGAATTAGTCAGTCAGGCACTGGCAATGTGACCTTCCCCTGCATCATTTAACTGTTTCACGGCTGAACTCTTAGGCTACGTCTACACTGCCCTGTAGTTTGAAATTAGATACACAATTTGAGCTATGCAAACTGCGTAACCTATTTTGATCTTATTTCAAAATAGCTTATTTCATAATTTGGCACTGTCTACACGGCACCAAATTTCCAAATAACCCGCTATTCCAAAACGTCCCTTACTTTTCGTGGAATGAGGTTTACAGGGACGTCGGAATAGTGAGCCCAAAATAACAGGCTTACTGTTAAGACGCGAGATAGCTATTTTGCGATACTCTGGTATCCCAAAATAGCATTGCAGTGTAGACATAGCCATGCCGGACTCGAGATAGCATGCCGGATTAAGGTTCGAGATGATATGGGTTCTCCTCCAATCTCTGCTAAAGATTCCCTGTTTTTCCTAACACCAAAATATATCAAAGTTGTTTCCATCCATGTACCCTGATATCTTCTCTCTTATTATTATATATGTTATGCTCCCAGCTTAGCTTGGGACACCATTCAACAAACCCATTGTAGCATCTCAAAACAGCCTTAAAAGATGGCTCACCTGAGCACTGAAAAATTTCTTCTTTATGGGGACGTACATACACCGACACCTTCCCAGATGCTGGAAGGAACGGAGGCGTGACCTGGACATCCCTGCCCCATGATGATATGAGGCCCTCAGAATGGACCCTGCACAGTGCTGGAAGCCAAAGTTAATGAGAATAACTTTCAGGAGCCTTTAATTTATGATCGGGCCTGGCTTGGTGGCCAGGGCAGTTTCGTACCCTGCATTCTCAGCTGAGTTTGGGTGCTCCTCATCTGAAAATTTGGGCCTGAGTTTCTCCTGCGCTCATTGGCATAACTTAACTTTCAGCCACTTTTATCTTTTGAAGCATCTGGGCTGTGGTTTTCTTTTTCAACCTTCAAGGGTTGTTCTTCTCTCTGTAGCCAAGTATGTGGCACTTCAAGTTTATCCCCCCCATGCCACTGTCTGTCTTGGGATTCCCAGTTCACAGATTGCCTGTGGGCATTTTCTAAGTGAGGGTCACAAGCTTCTTAGCATCCTCTGCCTTCCTTGCGAGCCATTGTGGCTGTAAGTGAAAGGCACAGCTTAAAAAGGACACCTGGGGTTTTTATTTTGTATGGAATCCAACACAACTCTGGTTTGCCTAATTTTCTTCTGTCTAGTCATCTTCCCACAGTCTTTGCTCCAAAAGGCTTTCACAAGGACAGAGAGTGAAAATAGTAACAGCTGAGGACGAGACAGGGAGAAAAGGGAGTGTTGTGGATGACATTTAAAAGAAGCCAGGTAATTGACGAGGTGGCAAGAAGCCACAAGGCTTTTTTTAGACTGAAGATGCTACAGTGGAGAAGGTTCTCTTGCCAAGAGTGAACAGGTGATATGGGCTGGGATGTAAAGGAGTCTAATTTAACTGAGTTCACACAGCAAATGCACAACAGAATTGTGAATAGAGCCCAGCAGGGCTGTCCTTAGGATTTATGGGACCCTATGCAATATTAGTAACTTGGTGCCCCTATGCACCCCAAGGGGAGGGAAGGATGATTTTTTTAGAGATGAGAGTTTATAATCGTCTGCAACACACGAATGAACTATTTACAAGCAAATTTTAAAATAAGGTCCTGTCAACTAACAGTAATTTCAAAAACTGCCTTTTGGCAACAAAACAGTGAGACCCTGCAGTGGGACTTTTGCCAGGAAAAACACCCAGTTTTGGCAATAAAAAACTTCCACCCCTGCGAGAGACTTTTGTCTTTCTCCCTCCCTTTATTGTCAACAATAAAGGGTGGACTCTGCAATTTGTTTTGTCTAGAGAACTGGCTTCCGCCAATATCCCACTATGCCTGCCTTGATGGCTGTGCTCAGTTTTTTGTGATCTCTGCTGCCCTGCAGGCATGTGCCCCTTCCCTTTCTGGGAAGTATCTGACAGCTGAGTGGGTTGCTCCAATTGGGGAACAAAGAGCAAATCATTGGAAAGTTTCTGTTCTGCACTGCTAGGAACACAGTATCAGGCAGGCTGCTGCAGGGGGAGGGCTGAAGAGATGGCTGTACTGCTTTGACATTCCTCAGCATGAGGGTATCCCAAGAAGCGCAGGCATCAGCTCTGCCTTCCCACAACACTCCACTGCAGAATGATTACCCACAATGCTTTGCTCTATCTGTCAACAGGGTGCTCAGCAATATGGCCATGAAATGTCAACAACGGGAGGCAATAAAACGGTTTGACTTGTTTTCACTTTTGGCGACTTTTGTGTGTTGACAGTGCTTTTCATCACCAAATCTTCCCAGTGTAGACATAGCATAAGTTAACCAGATCCTCCCTAGAGGAAGCAGAGCCATGACACCAGGGTAGGAAGAGGTGAGTGGAAGGACATTAGGACCCAGGGGTGCCCCAAATTTTTGAGTGCCCTATGCAGCTGCATATTCTGCATATGGATAAGGACAGCCAAGAGGGTCTTATATGTAATACACTGGACTGTGTCTCAGGAGGTGTGACCTCAGTTCTTGGTTCTGTGACAGATTCCCCATATGACTCTGGACAGGGCCAGATCTTGAGCTGGTGTAAATCTAGTTTCCTGCTCTGACATCTCTCTGTAGAAGAGAGATAGTAGTAATCTCTATTTACACCCTTTCCCTTATTTATTTAGATTGAGTTCCATGAGGGAGGGACCAGCTCTATACTCTGGTGCTTGGAGCATGTGTAGACACATCCAGGTTATAGGGTTTCCAGCTCTGACTGGAGCTATTCTGGGAGGGCTTTTCCCTCCAATATGACATAATGGCATTTTCTTAAATGATCCTATGAATACCTCTGGGATGGCTTTCAGTAAGCACCAGGAGACTGATGACAATTCTGGGAGACACAAAGCCAGTCCTGGAGGGTTGGCAACTCTACCAAGTGTGACAAAGTCCTACCAGAGGGCTGCAAGAGAGTGGGAAAAAGCAGCCCTAGAAGGGTAAAGAGCCAAATTTCCTGTTAATTAGAAGTGCGGTTAGTGCAGGTCAAGCAGGAGCAGCTGACAAGGGGTTGTCTCAAGCAGATTAGGATCAGCTGGGACAGGGCTATTGTGGACCAATTAGGGTCAGCTGATTCCACTTCAAGCGTGTCTGGGACCTTTTACAAGCTTCCCCCTATTGGTGGGAGGGGGAGGTACGAAGAAAGTCAGCAGAGGAGTGAGGAGCTCCAAAGGAGAGGCTGGGTTCCCTACCCCGGAGAAAGACTACAAGCCCAGCCCCCTACTAAGGGGAAGGCTGACTGCCCAGATGGGGCAAATAGGGGGGTATTTTCCCCGAGGCCCTTCCTGCCAAGGGGGGAGAAGTGCAGAGGCTGACAGGAGTAAGAGAAACCCTTGCCGCACAAGCTAGCTAGATCCAAGTTAGTTCCGGTACATCAATACATGCTGCAAACAGGCCTTCCAACTGGATTGTAGACATACCCCATGTGTGTGTGCGGCACCTAGCAGAGACTTGATCTTGGTTGGGGACCTCAAGACATAACTGTCCTATTTAAAGAAAAGAAAGAGCTATTGCCTGAGTTCCAATCCTCTGGTAGATATTCCTCTACAGCAGCAACACTCAGGAAGGCAAAGCAGATCAAGGAGCTTTATTCCTCCCCAAGTGTGCCCAATTTCCTTTGAAATTAGCCATTTTTGTCCCTTGCTTCAGGACTTATTCTCTCCCTCTCGCTAAATCACATTGGACATCTCACACTGTACACACTGACTCTCTAAAATATCAAATGGCTTGTCCTTAGGAGCCGCTAGGAGTTGCTTTTTTAATGGATTAACTAGGATAGAGACTGCTCCCACAGTTTGTAAAATATACAATAAGTATATTACATACTTTTAAAGCTATAAATAAGATTTATACATAACCCATGGGGATTTTCCATTAAAACTTCATAAATCACATTGTACATTATCCTTTTTAATCCTCGGCCTTGCAGTGTTAGTCACCGGAAAATATATTTAACCCCGTACCAAATTCATGATAAGCACATATAAAGAATATTAACTAAGGCTTTTATGTGCTCTGCATTTTCATACATTAATGCATTTTTCCTAGGCAATTATTTGTTATGTTAACAGTTGTCCCTCCAGCCCATTTTATTAGCCAACAGTCAAGGTTCTTAGCACAGAACAGGTTCAGCTTGGGCAGGGCCATGTAAGCTTTTCTGTAATTATTCCAACCCTCACCTGAAGGGATCCTTATTATTGGGAACTAGGAGCGTAATTCAGTTCTTTGGCCCATTTAGTTTCTGGCCCAGAGTTTGCATTCCTCGGTTCCTGTAGCTGGTGCAAGCATGGTGGGGTTATAAGGTTACACGGGGCTGTATCTGCTCTCTGAGGGTCATTACGCTGGTTAAAATAGGTGACTAGAGTGTGTTAAGACCATTGACCTCTCCTTCCATGGAATTGTTCCATGGAGACCACTTAGTCCTTTTTGATGGCCACTTTCTGCTGCAGGAGTGTCAGGAAGAGACCATTTAATATGGCAGAATCTGACCCTGGAAGCGTTTAAGTGAAAAGATCCATTGTCCCCTTAGGTTTTGGAGACTTTAATTTGTGTGTTGTGCATGTCCCTTCTCCTAGGAAAAAATGAGGTTTAAAAGTTCTTTGGAAAAAGAGGGTGTTTTTTTTAAAGAACCCTGTCGAGACTGCATTTTATTTGAAAACCCTTTTACGAAAAAGTACTCAGATGCAATTATGCAAATGAAGCACAAAATTTGTAAATACACACTTCATTTGCATTTTTGATGTCCTTCATTTGAATTCCTCTTTCGAGAGAGGAATGCAGTCTAGACGTAGCCTTATTTCAAAATAACAATACCAGCACCTACATAACAATTCTCTTATTTAGAAATAAATTCCAAATAACGGTCGGCTTATTCCAACTTCTGTAAACTTCGTTCCATGAGGAATAAGGCCTATTTCAAAATAGCTATTTCAGAATACCACTAGTGTGGACCCTCCACTGCTGCTATTTCGAAATAGCTCCTCCTCAGGGCCATTCAAACTAATTACTCCCCAGTGTCTCCTGGGGCTCTAATTTGAGGTAGCACGTCCACATTAGAGAAGCCTGCCTCAGACTAATTTTGAGGCTTTCCTGTAGTGTAGATGTGCTATTTTGAAATAAGCTATTTCTGGGTATGTCTACACTAGCCCCTAGTTCGAACTAGGGTGGCTAATGTAGGCATTCGAACTTGCAAATGAAGCCCGGGATTTAAATATCCTGGGCTTCATTTGCATGTTCCTGGGCAGGCGCCATTTTTAAATCCTCTTAGTTCGAACTGACTGCCTGCGGCTACGTGCAGCAGTCAGAAATTAATCCGAACTAAATCCTTAGTTCGGATTAACTGTTATTCCTCCTGCAATGAGGTGTAACAGTTAATCCGAACTAAGGACTTAGTTCCGATTAACTTCTGACTGCCGCGTGTAGCTGCGGGCAGTCAGTTCGAACTAAGGGGATTTAAAAATGGTGCCTGCCCGGGAACATGCAAATGAAGCCCGGGATATTTAAATCCCAGGCTTCATTTGCAAGTTCAAATGCCTACATTAGCCACCCTAGTTCAAACTAGGGGGCTAGTGTAGACATACCCTCTGAGTATTTCTTCCAGAATAGCTTATTTCAAAATAAGTGTGCAGTGTAGACATACCCTTAGATAAGGGTCCATTAAGATGCTGCTCTTGGGCAGATCCCCTTTTGAACTCATGGCTCGGTTTTGGTTGTGGTTGACAGCAAAGGAAGAGACACATTAACATTGCCTATGCTGAATTTATGCCCATCTCACCGCTGTAAAGCTAGAATTGCAGTAGCTGCAGTGCCAGTCTTGTCCTAGTGACTGAAGGCAAAGATATCAGATTAGGATGCTGCTAGAGATCTATTTTTATCCCATACACACACAGTAGTTGCTGCAGCCCTAAAACAAGACCTGTTTTTGTCTCTTCAGCAGCTAAGCCGACTTGTTTTGTCACTGCTGTCACAGAACAATCACTGCAAAGATAATGATTAAGCATCTTGACCTGCGCGAGGGGACACTATGAAATGAAGCTGCTTGTCTTCGCTTGTAAAGCCCTTTTGCTGCTGGTCCCTACCTATCTTCTCTAATATACTAGCTGGCCCTCGACCCCAGGCCCCTCTCCACCCTCAGTTCCAGCCTGTATCACCATCAGTCCAGTTCTCCCCTCAAATCATCAAAGCCATCTACTTTATCCTGCTGCAAATCTCTTTCAGGGCTGCGGCAAAGTGCTTCGGAAGGGCAGGCCACGCACCTTGGAGACGGAGCACTGACTGGCCAAGTCTTTGGAGCAGGGATGCTTAAGTCCTGATCCTGGGCCACTTGGAGGCACTGGCACAATTTTGTCTTTTCGGAGGAGGGAGCTGTCTAAATTATTGCAGCCTTCCTAGCATCTCTGCAGCACGGTGGACACCAGGTCTGCCCCGAGTGCTTACGTGGCAATGAAAGACATGCCAAAGCCCAGGGAATGGCGCCCCTCGGGCCGATAAATGACATGCAAGTGACCCAGTAAGCCCAGGGGTGCTGCAGCTGAGAACTGCCAAGCCACGAGGTCCCAGGACTCAGCACAAATTAAGCACTGCCTATTGCTGGTACACTGTTCTTGCACTCTGCCCTGCCCCTGTCATGCCCCCTGTTTTAAGCAGTCCTCGGAGTTGGAAGGCAGTTCTAGGGCTGTTCTCCACTGGGAAATCCTCTGATGGCCAAACCATGGGGGCTTAGAGCCTCGTTATGCCACTCTGGCCCTCTTATGCCTCATCCAGGGGCTGGAGCTGTGGTGATGAGCTTAGCGTGAGCTGTTGCTGTGCAGCTGGTGGCCTGTGTCTGGTGCTTATTATGCTAATTACAGTCATCTCACTGCAGAAGAGCCAACTGCCTCTGCAGACCCCTGGGCAAGGTGGGGGGCGGCTCTGTGCTCCCCAAAGGGCTAGGGTGCAAGATGCAGAGCCAGGGTACCTAGCCCTCCACTCCGCCCAGAGCGCGGCAGGCCTCCCTACCAGCAGGCCTCCCTACCAGCCCTCAGAGCCTCATAGCATGGCACTCTAGCAGTGATTGAAAAGGGGCCCAGGGCTCCAGCCACTGCTGCTGTGGCAGTAGCAGGAGTCCTGGGCCCCTTTGTATCGCCAGGCCCCAGGGCAACTGCCCCCCATTGACAGGCCTGCCTCACCGTTTCCTCATGCTCCCCGCTCCATCGTCTGTGTTGTACTACCTGTGACCACTTGTCAGACACTTAAATAAAGCTATTTATGCACCACACTCCCATTGATTGCAATGGGAATTAGACACCCAAGCAGATTTTCAAAATCTGGCCCTAAATTCTTCAGGGCAAAGGCAATAGGTGTGCATAATGCTTATCAACGTGGGGTCCTGATTGCAGTCATGACAGCTTCCCACAGTACAAATAGCTAATTACAATAATAAAGAAAAATGTGTTATCGGCTCTTGGAAATGTGGGATTCTGAGCATGTAAGACACACCTAAGTGGGAATCGCATTGTTCTCGCATCGAGGGTTGGTAGAATGAGGTACCTAAGGGTATGTCTACACTAGCTCGATAGTTCGAGCTAGGTAGGCAAATGAGGGCAACCGGAGTTGCAAATGAAGCCCGAACTACTTCCAAAGTTGTGCGCAGATACTGTACTTCTCCGAGAAGGAGGGGCAGAATCAGTAAGAAGTATCTGAGTGGAAAGATGCCTCTGAGGTCAACATTCTGTTCAGTGGTATCCCTCCCGTGGAAGGGGAACCCCTGCTACGTGGTATACAAGCGTGCACAGGTGTGGTGCCAATAGCAGTGCCCATGAAGACGGCACACAGAAAATAACGGCAACTTTTTCAAACACCAGGATGCTTTTAAAACACTGGAATATGCAGTGCAGCTGCCTCCCCACTGGGAGCCACTGGCAATCCGCGTTAATTAACAGAGCTTTTGTACTTTGTACAGCAGGGGTGTTATTTTATAGCCAAGTGTCATCTCTAGCAACCTGGAGAGCCGTGGCTCAGCCCCACAGTGAGAGCGAGCCATCGTGGGCTGCATTTTAATTCAGATGGGGCTCAGCTGCTCCTGCAACACGATGGAGAGGCAGCCGGTCCAGAATTGAGTGAGTGGTACTGTGACCTGGCACACAGGGTTAAGGCTCCACTCAAGGTTGTTGGTCGGGAATTTGTTTTAGTTTTGTGTTTTGCTGCTGGTTGGAGTCTGCTTGGCCTGGACAAGTGCAGGTTGGTTAATCTCAGCATGCTGCAGAACAGACAGCTGTTCCATAGTGGAGAACATAGCTGCCTTTATTGCAGATGGTGCCTAAATGACTACAGTAGTAAGCCCTGCACAGATGTGTAGTGCTGGTTAGCTTTCCAACCTTACTAAAATAAGGAATCTGGAGAAACTATGAGGCACCCTGGCTCCTTTGCCAATCTTATCCTTCCCAGCTCTTCCACTGCTGTGCTGGGTGACCCTGGGCAAGTCACTTCATCTCTGTGCGTCTCATTCCTCTCCCCCTGTAAAAGGCGGGCGTCGATACTGAACTCCTTTGTAAAGGCATTTGAAGTCTGTGATGAAGAGCGCTATGGAAGGATGTTGATATCTGTTATACATAAGTAAATTGGTTAAACAGCAGAGCAAATTCAGATAAACCTGGAGGCCCCAATAAAGCCACCTCTGGCTGCCTGATTTTAATAAGATGTGAGTAACCCACACGACTCACAATTCCATCTATCTCCAAATAGGTCACCAAACCTCGTCCTCATTCTGATCTCACTGCAAACAATAGCAAAACTTCTTTGATGTCATTGCTGGCTTCTCAGCCCTGCCCCCATCCATTAAGGGACAATGTTGTAGGTCTCAGTCATGAGATTGGCTCATGGTTCATATTTTCAAGCTTTACTCTCTACCGAAAAGGGCTAGAAACTTCCGTTTTTCTGTAACTGAGGTAGGAGATTCCAGCATAACCACCTGACTTCAGGAGCTAAGACTTCAAAGGAAAGCACCAGCTCTGGTGAGGCTTGTGATGTAATTGTGAGTGTGGGCTGTGTTGTGCAATTTGGATTTTCTGAAGCATGCCACACGGAGCAGCTTCTACTGTGGGGCTGAGGGCCAGCCCCCAAAGTCTTCTTACCATGTTGAACGCTCTTGAAAAATCTGTCCACTGCGTTAAGCTTTGCCTGCACTGCCAACTGAACAACAAAACATTCGTCATTCACAAGTGCTTAGCCCCCCCCACTCCCAGAAATACATTTTGCTGCAGCAAGAGGCAGTGTAAATGGCTCGTTGTTGGCAAGATGAACCCTGCTCCTAGGAATTATTTTTTTTTTAAAAGTGCAGGCAGCGTTTACACTGCCCGAGTGTGTCGCTAAAATCTGTGTCATGTAGATGAAGCCTGAGTGGCCTACATGGGAAAATCTAGCCAGGAGGGGCAGAAGTACCCTAAAAGTTGGGGTACCACAGGTGAAAGAACTGTGTCCATCCCCCCAAAAGTTCTACCTGTACAGCACCCCTTCTTCTGAACCCCCATCCTCATGCTGCCCATTGCCACTGAGGCCCCACCCTTGCAGCACCCCAAGATCCCACACGCACTTGCTCTCTGCCCTTTACCCCCATCACACACCATTACAACGGGTAAAAAATGGCAGGGCCATAGCCCACGAGTTTAGCCTGATCAGGGCCATAGCCTCGCCTGATTTTCCTGGCTTCTGACAACGTTGTGAATGTAACCGATTGTTCCATTTCTCCTACAAGAACTTCCTCAGTGAGAGCACCATGTTAAAACTATTTTGTCCATTATATACACACACGAGGGAGATTATTCATGTTACGGAAACGCTTAGAGATCAGGGCTCTACAATAATGTGGGCTTGTACATGCAAAATAAGAGACAATGCCAACCCAGAAGAGCTTGTGGTCGAAATGGAGATGAGAGAGGAAGCAGAGGCACAAGACGGGTGAAATAACATGCTTGAGGATGTCCAGCAATTCAGCAGCTATGGTAAGAACAGAACTCAGGTCTATGAGTTCTGAGTATGGCTGGTGGCCCACGCTGCCTCTCTGATAAATTGTAGTGTAAGTTGGTGAGACAAGATGTTTGGAGAGGGGGTTACATTTTTTATTGGCCCAACTGCTGTTGCTGAGAGAAGCTTTCGAGCTCTTCTTCAAGTCTGGGGCTGATACAGCTACAGCAACACTGTAAGTGGGTGACAGACACCTGCAACAGTAGGGAAGGTCTTTAAGTGATTGTAACAGGTTCACCCTCTTCTTCTGAGTGCCCCTTTAGGCTGAAGGCATTTGCCTGCACGCTCTTGCTACTTCTTCTGGTTCCAGGACAAGGTGAATGTCCCAGAACAATCTCCTCTGGATTGCCTTGGGACCAGACTTCTACCCCTAGTAGCTACTGTGGGGTTGGGGGGAACCTAGGCCTGCCCACTACTCTGGGTCCCAGCTCAGGGACCCTGTAAATAGCAGTTGTCTGCTATGTCCCATTCATCAGAGTCCTACCGATATTCTCACTCCCTGGGCCACTGCACCATCCTTGCCCTTGCCTCAGGGCTTTGTCTCAACAAAGTCCCAGGGTCACCCTATTCAGGGTTATGCAGCTCTTCCCCTCAGCCATGCCCTGGTCTTCAGCACCAGATCCAGAGCCTCAGTCCAGTCTGCAATAAGCACTTCATAGTGAGCTGTCCACGGTACTGCTGCTCTCTCAGCCAGGCAGTCACCAAGCCTTCGCTCCTCAAACTCCAAGGAGGAACTGCCTGGCTCTGGCCCAGAAGCTTTATTTATATTGGCCTGTTGAGTTCCTCTCTTTCCATCACTCCAGGGAGTTTGGAGGACTTTTCTACTGCTCTTTTCCTAGGGCGGAGTGTGGCGAGGCCACGGGCCTCCAGCGGGGATGTCAAAGCCCAGCCCACTCTGCCACAGTGATGTACTCCATAGGGGCTGAATCCTGTTCCTACTGAAATCGATGGGAAAGAGTCCATGGCTGGTTTGGGGCAGTGTTTTTGAGTGGTGGTGTGAGGTGGCAAGGAGAATTACAGGCTGCCGGGTGAGGATGCTGGTCCCGAGAACAATCACCGCTCTCCAGCACAGATCTATTCTTGTTAAAACATAACACCCCAACCTTTTCTAATGTTATGGAATGTTGTCACTTCATGCTTCTAAAAGAAAAGGTCACATGGAGAAAATAATGGCAGCTGAGAGTGCGATGGGAAGATAGCCAGTGAGTTTCACAACAGGTGGGCCACTTGAGGAGGACTGGCATTTCATGAATCAGCATCTGTGTATGCAGCCCATCAAAAGGTGCCAGATGCTGTTTGTGTGATAATCGCTCCTGCAGCTTGGCATTTGTGCCTTGCAATTTACAATGCTGCCTTGTGAGCATCCATAAGGGATGACCTGACTCGTGCCAAACAGCAGCTATACTTGAATGGATAATTGTTGCATGAAGACTACACATCTCATCTGACAGCACAATCCCCAGCGCTCCAAGTCTACTTCAGAACACGAGAGAGCTGTTGGAGCCCCTTGGAGACCAGGACAACTCTGCTTTGATGCTTTCTGTTTAATATAACTTATTTCTGTTCCTGGGACTAACTTGCCCCAGCTTGTATAGAATAGGAGGGCGGAGAGAGACTGATGCTGAATCTTGGATCTTGCAGTCAGGTGTGCAAACTGGATGGCATTGCAGGGGGATCAAGACTTGTTTGAACCATCCTCAGTCTCCTGTATCCAGCGCCGTTGTCTTATGTTTAGCTCAGGCTCAGCAGAAAGGGCAACAATGATAGGCATGCAGCTAGGTAGAGCTGAAAAATCTGAATGCAAATGTATGACATCTAGCTGCTTCTGTGCTGGCGGGTGGTGGGTTTGTCCTTTTCATTCTAACACAAAGCAAGTCCAAAAAAATAAGCCTCCTAAATGTGAATATACTTAAGAGGGAAAATAATAACTAGTTTGCCTAAAGAACCTAGATCATAAAGCACTTTACAAAAGAGGCAAGTAACACTATCCCTATTTTACAGATGTGGAAAGAGAGGCACCAAAAGGTGAAGTGACTTTCCCAAGGTCATTATTATTTACCAGTCCAGTGGTAAAGCCAGTAAAAGAGCCCAGTTCTTCTGAGTTCCAGTCCAGTGCACTACCCTGTAGGCCACACTGCCTTCCCCCAAATTCCATCATCCTCGCAAATCAAACTGTGGAAGCCAAGAACGTTAATTTGAAGCATGTGGATTATGTTGTATGTGGCTATGTTTCTGTTCATTGTTGACACTCTGAACTGGTGGATATTCTCTAGGAATGGGAGACAAGGTCATGCATTATTAAATCATCATTTTATTTAGGTGTGTTACTGGAGCATGGCCAGGACCTGGCAAAAGACTGGGGACTTTATTTTGTATTAGGCATTGTACATTGAGCCAATCCCACACAAAAGGATTTACAATGTAAATAGACAAATCAGAAATTCCAGCTGCTTATTCTCCTGCCTCCAAACCAAGAACTCTGAGAATAGGTTCTGCTTTCTGGTTAGATTCCCACTTTGGTGTTCTTTTGGTCCTGGGATTGGAAAAAAAGGATTCCCATGATAGTTGGTTCTTCTGGCCCCAAACCCTGGTCCACAGTGAAAACAAAATAACTAGGGGTTGGTCTACACTGCACAGCTATTTTGGGATACCAGAGGTATCCCAAAATAGCTACCCCATGTCTACATAAGCCACCTCTTATTTTAAAATATTTTTCAAAATAACGGGCATGCTATTTCGCCATCCTGGTAAACCTCGTTGCACAAGGGATAAGGAATGGCTTGAAATAGTGTGTTATTTTGAAATTTGGCACTGTGTAGATGTGCCAAATTTCAAAATAGACTATTTTGAAATAGATTTGAAATAAGATATGCATAGCGCAATTTGCGTATCTTATTTCGAGTTTAGGGTACTGTGTAGATGCACCCTAGAAGGGAAAAGTAAATCACACTTCCAAAAGCATTTTGGGGCTGAGATTTTAGGTTAGCTGAACTGATTAACTCATCCCTACAGGAGATCCCTGCACATGGATGTGTGCGGACAATGTAGTCCTGCTGGTTGAGCTGTAGAATCCTACAGTTGCTGCTATTGATGGAGGGAAAGGTCCGGGAGATGGGCAGACATCCAGATGAGGATGTGCTAAGAGCCTATGTGGGAGACAACACAGAGCACAGCCTGGAGAAAGGTGGAGTATGATATGGATACTATATAAATAAATATGGATACTGAAGAAAAGTTCTGAATCTTAAAAAAACCCTGGGATTGTCAGGCTGCAGAGTTGAGCTGATAGGTAATCCAGCGTAAGCATGGACTGACATTCTTAGTGAAGCATCCGGGCATAGCAAACAATTCTTCTGGCTAGTGTCCTAGAACATTTGCCAGTGAGGGGAAAAAAAATCTCTTGTGCACTGTGTCTTTCCATTATAGACAAGAATGATGCCTCAGGAAATTCAGCAAGCACTATTTTGTCTAGAATTCTATATAGTGTGGATCACTGCACTCCAAGAAGGCTTTTAACAGAAATATATTACCACTGGATAAAGAATATCTAATATATTCTAGAAAGACAACAGGATAAAAACCTATAGGTTTTGATGCACTGGGGTTTCTAAGGTCACAACGTCCGGGTGTGATTGTAGTTAAAAATATCTTTGTCACTTACAGCACAGCAGCAATACCTCCTCGCTGGGATCTGGTGTATGAAACTAATATGGCTAATGAAGAACTTCAAAGGCTAATAAGCCCTAAATCAGGCTTCCCAATCTTTTCATTATGTTGCATAATTATCGGAGATTTGCCATCATCCTTTTAATCTAGTTGATTAATAGATAGGCTCAGCCAGTCCACACAGCAAACTGTTTATTCTGCAGCGATGATTTCCTGTCAGGCGCAAACTGGCAGAGGTATTCGTTCAGCAGAAATAGCGGGTGCTTTGCAGCAAGAAGTTTGTTGAACCTCAAAGGTATTTGTTCTCTCTGCCTGTGGGGCTTGGGAGTCTCCAACATTATGAAAGTCTTTCATTAATTTGTCTACCTCTAAGATTACTCCAAAAAGAAGTGCTATAGTATCATTCATTATTCGTTTTGCAGAAGGATCTAGAAGCTGCCATCAAGATACGAGCCCCATGTATAAGGTGTTGAATATGCATATATTAATAGACAGTCCATGCTCCAAAGAGCCTAAAGTCTAAATAGGCAAAGTGTGTTACAGAGGGAAAACCTGAAGTACAGCGCTCAAGGTCCCAGTTCTCAGAGCATTTAAGTACATAATTAAATCCTACTGAAGACACGTGCTTGAGTGCTATGGTGAATCAGGTTTATAAGACTTGTCCAGGGTCACCTAAGAAATTGGTGGCAGAGATGGGAATTGAACCCAGAACTGCTAATATTGAGGCTAAAGTCAGGAGCTTTAGCCTAAGCACAAGACCGATTTTCCTTTTGCTACTTAGCTCTTGACCAGGAAAACTTGTGGGAATGTATAGGAATCCATTTAGCATATAGGATACAATTCCAGCATAGTTATAGGGTAATTTTATACTAATATTTTTAAATGCATTTGGATATGTAGTAGGTGACTTCTGAAGTCTGATACCTTCATTTATAAGTGAAATTGCAAAAGCAATTAGACTGTAATCTTGACAGCCAGCTATGAGTTGTGCAGGACAATACACATTGGTAAAAATCCATTTGAACTGGACAAGTATAACTCTCTTCAAACTCTGAATCTTTAAACTTCAATTTAAAATTGTTGTCTCATCAATAGTGGAAATCAAGAAGTATTAATTTTGGGCCAGTTCCATAGCTGGTGTAAATCCTCATAGCTCCATTAAAGTCAATTGAATTAGACTGATTTACAGTTACTGAGAATTTGGCCAATGCTTTCTAATGGCATTTATTATTATTATTATTATTATTATTAGTGTTGTTTCAAATTGCATTTATTTTAATGGATATGTAAACTGTTAAAGAAGTGCAAGAGATAAGCATGTTGTGATCAAAGACATTATTTTTTAATGCTATCCTCCACTCACAACCCACTTCTGTTGATGTGTGTAAGATAATTACAACTGGGAGAACATTTTGCATAGACTCGATCAGTCAGCGTGAAATTCACCTTTGTGAAAAGGAGCAGCACAAGCTCTAAGTACTACTTCATAACTATTGGACTCCGGAAAGACTTAAGTGATGTATAACCCCCACACCAGCTCCCTGCACACAGGTGTAATTCACTTGTGATGCCTTTAAAAGCAGCTGAATTCTGTAAGGGCAGGATGACTTTCTCCAATATGATCCGCTGCTTGAATTTTTCTCTATGGACGGGTTTGCAAATTTGCTAGACACAAGCTGAGTGCCGCTTAGTTTATGATAGGTCTGGTAAGGCACCTCATATTATTTGGGTCCTGATTAGAAAATCACCCAGACTGTTCTGGAGCAAAATCTTGTATGCATGTGAATTTTAAAAAATGCATGCATCTGACTAAGTGGTTTTTATCAATGAAAGCTGATGCCCAAATAAATCTGTTCGTCTTTAAGGTGCCACTGGACTCCTCATTTTAACACTGCTACCCCTCTACACTTACCAATTTTAAAACATTGTGGGTGTCATATTGAAATTTGCCCTCTACAGATGTTTTTGAAAGTGAAACTTGATCTCTTGAATGTTTTGGAAAGTGAACCTGAGAGCTGGACATTTGGATGGCTGACATGAATTCCTTTAACACTGTGAATGAATATTTGTGGAATGCTCTTTGTGCATTTTCATTAGCTTTAATCATTTGGTGTTAGCAGTTATAGTACTTTCCTTCTTCACCACGTGTTTATCCTTTACGATTTAAACTCTAACCTGCTCAGAGGGCCAGTAGAATCCACTTATATCCCTTTGAAAACAAGAGGAAAAAGTACTTGATGTAGAATTTTTACTGCTTAGCAGACTTCACTCTCCCTTGTGGTCTCAGAGCCTCTATGGTACAACAGGGTACTTTCAAAAACTTTTACTTGTGCCTTATCTTTCTATATTAACTAGAGCCCTGAACTTGAAAATGCGGCTGCACTGGCTTAACATGATACATACATGATGCATGATCTAGACAAATTAGAGGTTTGGGCCCAAAGAAATCTGATGAGGTTCAACAAGGAGAAGTGCAGAGTCCTGCACTTGGGACAGAAGAATCCCAAGCACTACTACAGGCTGGGGACCAACTGGCTAAGTTGCAGTTTTGCAGAAAAGGACCTGGGGATTACAGTGGATGAGAAGCTGGATATGAGTCAACAGTGTGCCTTTGTAGCCAAGAAGGCTAACAGCATATTGGGGTGCATTAGTAGGAACATTGCTAGCAGATCTAAGGCTACGTCTAGATTGCAAGCCTCTTTCGAAAGAGGCTTTTTCAAAAGATACTTTCGAAAAAGCCTCTTTCGAAAAAGAGCATCTAGACTACAACCAGTACTTTCAAAAAGCAAGCTTGAAAGAGAGCACCCAGGCAGTCTGGATGCTCTCTTTCAAAAAAGCACAGTTTGCATTACATAGTGCCTTTTTTCAAAAGAGCACTTTCGAAAAAAGGCATTCTTCCTCGTAAAAGAGGTTTTCCGTGGTCGAAAAAACTGCTGTGTTCTTTTGATTTACTTTTGAAAGAATGCAGCAGCAGTCTAGACGCAGGGGAAGTTTTTTGGAAAAAAGGCCACTTTTTGCGAAAAAACCCTGTAGTCTAGATACACCCCATGGAAGTGATTATTCCCCTTTATTTGACACTGGTGAGGCCATATCTGGAGTATTGCACCCAATTCTGGGCTCCCCATTACAGAAAGGATGTGGATGCATTGGAGAGAATCCAGCGGAGGGAACAGAAATAATTAGGGAGCTGGAGCACATGACTTATGAGGAGATGCTCAGGGATTTGGGCTTGTTTAGTTTTCAGAGGAGAAGAGCAAGGGGGGATTTGATAGCAGCCTTCAACTACCTAAAGGGGGGTTCCAAAGAGGATGGAGAGAGGCTGTTCTCAGTGGTGACAGATGGCAGAATGAGGAGCAATGGTCTCAAGTTGCAGTAGGGGGGATCTAGGTTGAGTATTAGGAAAAACTATTTCACTAGTAGGGTGGTAAAGCACTGGAATGGGTTCCCTAGGGAGGGGGTAGAATCTCCATCCCTACAGGTTTTTAAGTCCTGGCTTAACTAAGCCCTGGCTGGGATGATTTAGTTGGGGTTGGTCCTACTTTTTGCAGGGGATTGGACTTGATGATCTCCTCAGGTCTCTTCTAGCTCTATGGTTCTATGTTGAGTCATCCCATTGAAGACCCCCAGCAATTTGCATGCATAAAGTTAAGCTCATAGAATCATAGAAATGGACTTGAAGAGACCTCAAGAGGGCGTCCAAAACATTCTCCAGCACAGAGTCAGGAACAAGTCCAACTAGATCATCCCTGTGAGTTGTTTGTTAGTGTTACAAACCTCTATTGAAAGTATGTCAGTGTTTGCAGAATTGGAAGTGATATTGTCCTGATCCTCAAAGCTTACCCCCTGTCCTGGTTGTCCCTAAACCTCTGAATGCTAGAATCTTGGACTGAACACCATAGTACAGTTCACTTCTGAAGCATCTGGCATTAGCCACTATCGGAAGACAGGATGATACTGAGCTAGATGGATCACTGGTCTGACCCAATATGACTATTCTTATGTTCATAAGCAATGCTCTTTTTCCAACTTCAAGAGTTATGGTCACAGGGTCCACCTCTAATTTTAACAATTCCTGGGGGATTTGGGGCATCTTGTGTTAATCAAAAAAATTCTAAATAAATAATTGACCTGTAAGAAAAATGCACATCAAGTGTCCTCCAGAAGTGCTTTTTATGGCTATGGTATAAACCCCTAGAAATAAGAGGCTATAACTGAATGGCTGACGAGCTCTAAAATGTAGTGGCACAAGCAGTCTGCTATAAAATAGTGCGACAGAAAAATAGATTTTTTCCATTTATAGTGTGTATAAGTTGATAGGATAGGCTGGACCAACTCTACCACATGAAATTGATTAGAACGTCTCCTAATGAGAAACATAATTTTACTGGTGGGTTTGTGACATCCTCTTGACAACGTAGTTAACCTGGAAGGTCTCGAGGCAATGAAAGAAAGGGTGTAAGGGGAATGACACTTCTCTGTAATTATTAGCAATAAAATATTGAAATGTTGTGGAATAATAAAAAGCTTCCATCTTTTGCCATCGTAGCATACCCTCTTAATGGCACCAGTTAGTGCATTGCATGAAATCCCTTAGCTGCCCTTTTTACACTCACTCGCTCGCTCATTCGCTTGCTCACTCACTCACTCAAAGTACATCTACACTGCATGCTCATTTTGAAATAGCACGTCCACACTACAGGGAAGCCTCAGAATTCGTCCGAGGCAGGCTCCCCTAATGTGGACATGCTCTCTCAATTCAGAGCCCCAGGAAGCACTGGGGAGTAATTACTTTGAATGACTCTGGGGAGTAGTTATTTCGAAATAGCAGCAGTGAGCGTCCACATTACTGCTATTCTGAAATAACTATTTCAAAAAAGGTGTTATTCCTCGTGAAATGAGGTTTCCAGATTTTGAAATAAGCCGTCCAGGATTTCGAATTTATTTCGAAATAAAGGAATTGCTGTGAAGACGCTCGCTTTGTTATTTCGAAATAACAGCCGTTATTTCAAAATAACGCTGCTCTGTAGATTCACTGTACTCTCCCCACATTCAAAATTTCCAGCCAGACTAGTTGGTGGACTTCTACCACATCTAGTTCAGTTATGCTGCTATTTGGAGTGCTAACCAATTTATAATGTTAAGGAACAAGTACAAATAAATAAGCAATGTTTTAGTTGAAAGGACATTATCTTAGGGTACGTCTAGACTACATGCTTCCGTCGACGGAGGCATGTAGATTAGACAGATCGGCATAGGGAAATGAAGCCGCGATTTAAATAATCGCTGCTTCATTTAACGAATGGTTGCCCCGCTTGCTGATCAGCTGTTTGTCGGCAGATTGGGACAGTTCGACGCGCCGCGTCTGGGCGAAGCCTTTGTCGATCAGCGCAGGTAAACCTGATTTCACGAGGCATACCTGCGCCGTCGACAAAGGCTTCCTTTGTCGACCGGCGCGCCCAGACTGTCCCGATCTGCCGACAAACAGCTGATCGGCAGAGTGGGGCAGCTATTTAATAAATGAAGCCGCGATTATTTAAATCGCGGCTTCATTTCCCTATGCCGATCTGTCTAATCTAAATGCCTCCGTCGATGGAGGCATGTAGTCTAGACGTACCCATAGTCATAACTGAGAAGTGAGACTTTTGTGTTTTCACTGTTTCCGCATGTTGATTTGTTTAGACTGGAATTCTAGGCTCCTTTGCAAATCCCAGCCAGAATGTATGGAGTGCAATATGATACGAATCTATCAGCATCAGAGATTTTTACGTGCCAAACCAGGGTTTTATCTATGGATGATCTTGTTTTGTCTTTTCAGGCTACAAATGGTATGGACCAAATTGTGCTCTCTGTGCAGATGAAATTTACCCCTTTGCAGAAAGCTGGCACATGGACTGGGTACCAGAGAAGTCCTTTCAGCCCTCAAAATAGATGCTATCAAGTAAAAAGAAGTCCATATGTGATCTCATTCTGTGGATGGCCTTTGGATCAGCCATTGCTGTATTTGTGTAACTCAGAGCAAGATCCGCCACAGAGAGGACGGGAGAGAGAGCAAGCAAATGATTTCCTGATATTGTGGAAACTAATGCTAATATATTTCTGTCCTCTCAGCAGTGCAGCTGAGGTGGTGTCTAGCTTTGCACAGTCACTGAAAAATACTAAATTACCATATTTCCTAACCTTGTTCATACTTTAGTATTTGTCAAGCAAGGCAATTTATGCTTAGCCGGTTTTCTTGGTCAGATGGAGTAATTTATTTAAAGTACCTCTAGTAAGAAGTTGTTTTCCCCTCCCCACCCTGTCCTGAAGAGATAATAGGAAGGAAGAGGAGAATACAGTAAATTTTAGCTATTTGCTTCAGTCACTGTTATTTCTTGTTCGAGTGATTGCTCATGTCCATTCCATGTAGGTGTGTGCATGCTGCGTGCACGTCATCGGAAGATTTTCCCTTAGCAGTACCCTTTGGGCCACTAGGGGAGCCCCCTGGAGTGACATCGCTATATTGGCCAATATATACCCCTGCTGGCCCTCCAACCCCTCGGTCCCTTCTTACTGCTGGTGACGGTCATTGGAACGCGCCTTGCTGTTGCTTTGAAAGCGCCTCTTAGCAGTTCTCGCCTGTTGTTTTGTAGATTGGTTAGTGTTTTCTGGTTAATTGTTCTCTTATCTTCTGAAAATAGTTTGTTAGTGTAAGTCGTTGGATTTGGCATGGGGGCTCATTTGCATCCCCAGCACTTGCAGCGGGGCATGTCCGGGCTGCAAGGCACCCTGTGTGAAGTGCCAGAAGCCTCTGCCCTGTGGGGATCCCTACGAACCGGAGCAGGTGCTGGCCCATATTTCCCTGGTTCAGGACCTGTTTTGGGGGTTGGGACTCCCAAATGTGGCCAAATCTGCCCTCGTTCCCACTCAGGTGAGCGCTTGCCTGGACTCAACATCGGCCACAGCCTCACTGCCCAGGTCCCGCGTCTCTACCATCAGGGAGTCTATTCTGGCCCCACAGGCATCTCCCATGACCAGGGCCAGAAACTGCATGCACCTCACAGGGCCCATGGCTGCCTGTAGCATGGTAGTGCAGCACGCCAGGCTTTGCCTCTGCCCGCTGCAGCTGTGGCTGGCTTGGGTCCACAACCTGTCTTCCCACCTTTGGGACAAGGTGGTGACAGTTTCTCTCTGTCCTCCACTCCTTGGATTGGTGGCTCCAGGATGATGTGGTCTATGCAGGAATCCCATTCTCCAGGCCTCTGCCATCCCTCCGGTTGGTGACGGATGCATTCGACACCAGTTGGGCAGCCCATGTTGGTGACAGCAGGACTCAAGTTATGTGGACCCGGGAGGAACTCTCCCTGCGTGTCAATGTGAGGGAATTTGCGGGCTGTCCATCTCGTGTATCAGGCCTTTCTCCCCCGGCTCAGGGGCAGGACGGTTCTCATCCTGTTTGACAATTCAACGGTGGTTTTCTACCTAAACAGGCTGGGTGGTGCTCGTTCCCCTCCCCTGTGCCTGGAAGCCCTCTAGCTCTGGGATCTGTGCATTGGGGCAGATATTCACTCAATCGCCTCCTACCTTTGGTCTGACCCAGTATGGCCATTCTTATGACTCAGAACACACTGGCAGACCAGCTGAGCAGATCCTTCACCAGCCATGAGTGGTCTCTCAGGGTGGATGTGGCCCTTCAAATCTTCTGCAGCTGGGGGTTTCCACTCCTGGACTTGTTTGCAACCTGCCAGAACAGGAAGTGTCCACGGTTCTGCTCTTTCATGTGGCTTGGCCAGGGATCTGTGGGGAAAGCCCACATCATCCCCTGGTTCAATGGTCTGCTTTATGCTTTTCCCCCTTTCACACTGGTAAGCAAGGTGATCATGAGCGCTCGGGAGTTCGGGGCTTCCCGCATTCTCATAGCGCCAGCGTGGCCAAGACAGCACTGGATCATGTCTCTCCTCAGCCTCTGCACATCCTGGCTTGGAACCTCCATGGCTGACAGTGGCAGAGCTGCAATGTCCGGAACGTGTGCAGGAGGTCCTGCTAGGGAGTAGGAACCTTCTACTAGGGCCACCTACATGGCCAAATGGAAGTGTTTCTCTATCTAGGCTACTCAGAAGGGGTTTCCTCCCATGGATGTCCAGGTCCCCCTGGTCCTGGATATCTCCTCAACTTCAGGGTCCAAGAGCTATCATCCTCATCCATTAGGGTCCACCTGGGGGCTATCTCCACTTTTCACCTGGGCTCCCATGGTAAGACGCTCTTTGCGGATCCCAGAGTCCACTGATTTCTGAAGGGGATGGATTTATCCATATGTCCAGCAACCTGTTCCACAGTGGGACCTCAACTGGATCCTGAACAAGCTCACCAGGCCTCCTTTTGAACCTCTGGCAACGTGATTGCTACTACACCTATCTTGGAAGGTGTCTTTCCTGGTGGCTATCACATCAGCCAGATGTGTATGAGAGCTCAGGGGGTCTCACCTCAGACTCTCCCTTACATGGTTTTTTTCAAGGATAAAATTGAAAAAAATTTCCACCCCCACCCAGCCTTCCTGCTGGAGGTGGTGTCTCAGTTTCACGGCGCTCAGGACATTTTTCTTCCAGTTTTTTACCCCAAACCTCATGCTTCTGGCAAAGAACAGGCCTTGCATACACTGGATATTAGAAGGGCACCAGCCTTTTATTTAGACAGGACAAAGCTCTTTTTGTAAGTCCCCGCAGTTGTTTGTGGCAATCACGGAGAGGCTGAAGGGGCAGCTGGTCTCTGCTCGGAGGATTTCCTCATAGATCACTTCCTTCATCAAGGAGTGTTATAGTCTGGCGGGGGTGCCAACCCCTCCTTTGACAGCCCACTCCACTAGGCCCCAGGCCTCGTTCACAGCCTTTGTGGCTCAGGTCCCCGTCCTGGACATCTGTAGGGAATACCATGCGATGTTCGGTCAACAGCTTTGCCAACCATTATGCACTGGCCCACCAGGCTAGGGAGGCTGCCACTCTTGGTAGGGCTGTTCTCCTCTCCGTGGAAGCTTAGAACTCCAACCCCACCTCCTGGGGTTTCTGTGATGGAGCCACCTATATGGAATAGACATGAGCAATCACTTGAAGAAGAAAAAACGGTTATTCACCTTTCTAACTTTTGTTCTTTGAGAAGTGTTGCTCATGTCCATTCCAAATCCCACCTGCCTCCACTTCTCCGGGAAGAAGGAACGGCGGGGTGGAGGGCCAGCAGGAGTTTATATTATCTAATATAATGGCACCACTCCAGGGGGCTTCCTTGCTGGCCCAATGGGTACTGCTAAGGGAAAAACTTCCACCGACACATTCACACACCTATGTGGAATGGACATGAGTCACACGTCTTGAAGAACAACAGTTACAAAGGTCCGTAACTGTTTTTTTATCCCCGTGTGCAGCCATTTTACCAATGGACATGTGTTGACTCATCATTACTGGTATTCCTACTATGGAACATGACTGCACTCTTGGTCTACGTCTAGACTACATGGCTCCATCGACGGAGCCATGTAAAATAGTTTATTCGGCATAGTCAAAGAAGTGGGGATTTAAATAATTCTTTGACTATACCAAATAAAATATTTTACATGCCTCCGTCGACGGAGCCATGTAGTCTAGACGTAGCCTTAATGAAATACAATGTGCTCCAATTTTAACTGAACTGACCCAGCAATCATCTGAAGCTGTGTGTACACGGATACAATGGCCATGAAGTAAACAGCACACAGACTGTAATTTGTCCAAGGTTTTATGCACCATTTATTCCCTTAGAATAGGGTTGTGAATGCATCACATGCTGACCCATGGCTCAGCTGCACGCTTCACTCATGAGCAGCACAGGAAATAGAACTTGTGAATAGAGCCGGGCAGGGGAGTTTCATACAATGGAAAATTCCTGAGCTTTGTTTTTTCCCCATTGCTAAACTGACTGAAACCCAAACAAATTTCCTCTGAAACAAAAATCTGAACCATTGGAGCCCTTTGAGTCCATCGAAGGATTTTGTTTCAATAAGCTCAAACTGCTTCATTCTTTGTTAACATTTTCATGTTATATTATAATATCAAATTTTAAAACATTGACATGAAAAGTCCTTCTGAAATGGAAATGTTCTATTGAGGTTTAATTGTAATGAAAGTTTATGTAAATCAGCACATAACTGCAACATGTTTTGCTTTCAACCAATTGGCATTTTTTTGATGGGAAAACCATTTCAAGCCCACTCTGTTCATAACCTTCTGCTCCGCAGACAAAAGCTTCTTACTCTTGGAATGGAGAATTAGCTTGTAGCACAAGCTCTTTCTTTACCTAGACAACCACAAACACCTGAGCAATATTGAGTCCACCTGCAAAGGCCCACGATGCATCAGTATCTTTCCAGTACATTAGTCTTGTGCTAATTAGACTGTTAGCTTACTTGTCCTCCCAGAATTGGTTGCTTAGAGACCCGGGCTTCAGCTCTCCCTTTAAAAGAAAACAGGGGAAGTCAAATAGTGTAAATATAACTGCATCTAACCCAGATGTCACTGATTGCTATCACAGCCGTCTTTCCTGCATTCAGGAGACTTAAGTCATAGCCGAGTAATGTATAAAATTAACTAACCATTTTATAATGACTTTTAATTAACCACCTTTTAATTGCTGCTTCCATGGTTATGCCTTTGGGCCTGATTCTGGAAACGATTATTGAGTGCAGACTGGGAATTGGTTTGCTAGCAATGGCCTTGGCTCAGATGCCGTGTGTCTATTCCTCGGTGTTTATGGTGCTACACCAGAGTTCACAACTTACAGTCTGATGTGCTGTGTACTAAAGAGAGTTCCACAGATTTTGGAATGGAGTCTTTTCCGTGAAGTAAACTGCACACAGAGTGGTACAGGGTATGGACCATACAGGTTAAATCTGAGTGTCTTGCAACTATTAATGAATTTATTATACAGGATAATCTACAGATGCACCACATGTAGGCTCCAGATTGATTGTAATAATTCAGATGTTCCCATGTTCCTGCTTGTGTTACTGTAGCACCCATGGGCCACAGATGGTCTCTGGTTCTCATTGTCTGAGCACAGAGTAAGGGAGAGCCCCTGCCCTGAAAATCTTACAGTCTAACCACACAAGTCACACACAGGGTGGGATGGGAATTAGAAGCATATAGAAGTGAAATGACCAAATTTTCACCAGACGGATCCTACCCACCATCATGCATCTTCCTTAGCTTGAACTTGAGATCTTGTAATGAATGAGGGAGCCAGTGGAGTGAATAATAGACTGGGGTGTGCTTCTTTGGGGCTCCGATCCATATCCCATGTCTGAACACTCCATAACTTCTAGAGGCATTTCAAACTGTGAACCTAGAACCAGATCCAAATATTACAGACATCCCCTATTTTTCCCCTAGATTTCAAGGCCAGAAGGGACCTTTCTGATCATCTGGCTGACTTCCCGGATGACACAAGCCATAGAGTTTCCCCAAAACAATTCCAACGGCAGATCTTTTGGAAAAAAAAAAAAGTGTTTTTATTTGACAATTATCTGCAGTGCACCTTGGGATGCTGAGGGGGTTTGGGCTCTGAATTAGAATTTTGGGGCTTGGATCTGTGGGAGAGAACAGTCACTTTCTGTGCGTGCGGGAGTCTGCAAAGCTTCCACTCCCCTCTTCAGATACGGCAGTGTGAAAAATATCACTGCCTTCTGTAGAGAATGCCGTGATCCCTGCCACCAGAAGCGGGAAGGGTGTTTTCCTGGAACGTAGGAGACCCGGATTGAATCCCTTGCTCTGGCACAGTGTTCTTCCATGGCCTTGGGCACATCCTTTAGGCTATGGCTGCCCTGCAGAAAGAGAACTGGGGCAGTGAGTCTCAGAGGCTGGGTCAACAGACCTGGGCTTGCAGGCTCATGCTGTGGAGCCAAAAATAGCAGCGTTGACCTTCCTACTCAGGCCGGAGGGAGCTCTGACGCTGGGGGATGGTCTCAGAGCTCGGGCTCCAGCCCAAGCAGGAACATTGCTCTTTCTAGCTCCGTAGAATGAGCCCAAGTCAGGCAATGTGACTCACTGCTGGAGGAGATTTTTTGTTTGTTATGTTTGCAGGGTAGGTACATCCAAAGCCTCTGTGTAGGGACAACTGCTCTTCCTGCCTTGCAAGGGGTTGAGGGAAATGCATTAATGATTGTGAGGGGCTCGGGTGATATACTAAACGGGGGCCATACTGGTACCCAAAATAGATACCAATGAGCTGCCAGATCATTTCCCTCTTCCAGCTGTTGCTGATTAAAGGAAATGTCGCTCTCTCTCTTTTCCCCCGACCAGTGCTCTTGGTGTGGCTGATTCCATTCTCGCAGGAGTGGCTGATTCCATTCTCGCCGAGCTTTGATTCCGACTCCCCCTTATCTGCGGGAGGAGGCCCTGTCAGAGAGCCATGCTGTATGTGAAGTCCGAATACCAACTTAAGAAGCCTGAAAAGTGCCGGGAGCTCAGTACACGAGAGCTGCCTCAGCCTGTGACAAGTGACTAAGCTGGCTGGTCTTTTTTAAAAATGATTGTAATAGGGTGACCTTGATCCTGTGCAGAAAAGCCAGTGCAAGAGTGAATTTCAAACTAGCGTTTAAGTGGTGCCTAACCCTCTTGCTGATCCTCTACATAAGGATGAATATCACTGAATACTGCTACCCCCTCTATTGCCTTCTGTCCGGGAACCTCGAAGCACTCTACACACATACATGAATTAAACCCGTCTCTGCGAGCTAGCCAAGGGACTTCAGTTTCATTGCCAGCCAGTGGAAAAACACAGCTGCTTTATCTGCATGGAGTGGTCCCTACTGAGACGTGAAGAAGAATGCCAGCTCTGCTCCAAGATGTTCAGGGTCCTAATGTTTTCTATGTTCAGGGTCCTAATGTCATTCAGCAGGGCGCCGAGGCAGGTCATGGGAGGAGATCTGAGTCCATGGGCAGAGGGTAATAATGTAGGCAAGGAAGGCTTTGTCTTCCCAAAACTGCCCACGCTCCGGCCAGCCTGGCCAGCTGAGGCTGTGGCTCGGCTGTGAAGAATTGGGCTGGGGCACAGCTGCTCACTGGGAGGCAGAACCTAGCGGCCTGGGGGTGTTCAGGGCAGAGGGTAGTAATCCAGGTTGTGGGCAGGCATGGTTGCATGCTGGGATGGGCAGGAAAGTTACAGAAGGGGCGTGGCATATTTGGAAGGGGCGTGGCTGGGGCATGCCTTCCCCCACCGGGCGTTAACCTCTCACCCATATTTGAGTCTGCTGGCCAGCACAACTGAGCTGTGCTGCGGAAGGCCGTCCCTACCCGGGCTGGTGCCATACGCAGCCCAGCACAGACACCACCACCCTGTTGCGGGGGAAACGGCCGCTCCACGGCTGTGGGGGGCTGTGAGGGCAGAAGCTGTGGGGATCAGGGGGCTGTCAGCTTTTCCAAGCCGGGTGCCATTTACGGCTGTGGCGTCCGGTCCGGGACAGCTGACAACCCTAGAGGAGGGCAGGGACGGAGGCTCACCTGCAACCTCAGGGCAGCAGGCGGGAGGCACCAGAAGCAGCGGACCGTGCAAGAGCAGCCCCACTGCCAACCACAGGGAAATGGCGCTTTGAAGGGGAAACTGCCACTTTTCTCCAGCTGCGTGGCTGCCCCTCCTCCTCCTCCTGTTCCACTCACCGCCACCTGATGAGCGGGGGCTGGGTGCAGAGCCCATGGGGGCACTGGGGTTGGGGGCTGCCAAATTCCTGGCACTGCCTTCAGCTACTTAACATCTTATCCCTAGGCATGCGCAGCAGAGGGAGCCACTGAATTTAGGACATGGTGCCCCAAATTTAGTGGCGCCCTACTCAGCTGCATATGCCTAAGGCTGGCCCTACTGATTGGGGGGTGACCTGTGCCAGGAAAAGAACCAATGCAGTTTGCTTCCCCCATGAAACAAAGGGCAAAATGGGGAGTAGGAGTGACAATTCAGTCCCCGGCTCTGGGTAAAGCATGGCTACTTATCTCCTCTCACAAGCAGGGAGAGCTCCTCATCAGAATCCATGGAGACGTCAACGTGTCTTCCTTCAATGCCCCACTTGAAATTCACTTGTACCATAATGCACAGCGTACACTGCAACCCGAAAAGAGGAGGCTGATGGAGAGCCGTGAACAGGATCAGTGCTGCTGACCGGCTGTGATGCACGTCCCAGCATATTTATTTGTTACCCGGTCTCCCCACTTTGAACCCCTACCCCCTTTTTTGTCTTCCTTGTCTGCTGTGTTCTGTCTTTCAGACTGAAAACTTCTTTGGGGCAAAGACTGTCACTACGTGTTTGTAGAGTGTCTAGCAGCATAACAGGGCACACCTGGCTTCAGCCGTTAGGGCTGTTAATTAGGAACAGGAGATAGTGGATTACAAAGTGACAGTGTAGCCAGTAAGGCTGTGGTTCTCAACTGGTGGTCCATGGTGATTTTTTCGGTTGTCCACAGGAACATTGTCCAAAGTCACACGGTGTGGGCAGGCACCAAAAATCTGTTAGTAAGAAATACATTTCAAACCAAAGTGTTCGTTGTCTGCTCTTTTCTATCATGTCTCAAAAAGGAGGTGGTCCACGAAAATGTTTTGATTGTCCTGGTGGTCCGTGGACTGAAACGAGTTGAAAACCACTGCAGTAAGGCATGTAGCAGATGCCCTGTCTTGTATGTAGAACTGTCAGGAACCACTCACTGGCATTACTATGGGTATGTCTAGACTGCATTGCCATTTCAGGATACCAGAAGTATCCCGAAATAGCAATGCCGCGTCCAAGGAACATGTCCACTATTTTGGAAAGTTTTTTGAAATAACAGACGCGCCTTTCGCCATCCCTGTAAACCTCATTCTACGAGGAATAAGGGATGGCTCGAAAGAGCACTTTATTTCAAAATTTGGTGCCATATAGATGCACCAAATTTTGAAATAGCCTCTTTCGAAATTAATTCAAAAAAAGATACGCAATTTGCGTAGTGCAAATCGTGTATCTTTTTTCGAATTTAGAGTGAAGTCTAGGCATAGCCTTTTGGATGAAAATGCGTCTGTTTTCATCAAAACCCAAAAGTTTGAAAAACCTATTCATTTTTATTACTTTTTTTTTTTTTAAGAAGCATAAATATCAAATTGTTCCATTTCAGACTGTCTAGAATGGAATGTTTTGATTCTTCCTCCTGAAACTGCTTTTCCAAATGAAAGCGTAAAAGGTTAAAAGCTTAAAAGGTTGAGATGGGAGCAAAATGTTTCAGGGTAATTTTTTTCCCCCCACAGAAGCAAATACTTTTACCTAACATTTTTTTAAAAATGGAAATTTCAAACTTTTTGGTTGCATTTGGAAATGGAAAAAAATGAAATCACAACATTTCATGGAAAAGCTGCCTCCTACCTGGCTCTTCTTGTAACGGCACACTCTTTAGTTTTTAAAGAAATGAAAATGAGGACATAAGTGGAAAACAAGATAGAACATTATCATTTGTCATTATTCTTGCTGCCTTCTTCCTCTCCAACTTTGCTTACACAAGTTCGGAAGCCAGGGTAAGTTTTTTGTACCATTAATGTTAACAGTGGCCAATTCTCTGTCATTTCATTTAACATTTAGTCTTGTTGAGGGGGAAACTCGAACAAACCCTAACTCATCAGATGAAAGATCCGGTTACTTACCTCAGGTTTGCAGCTGTGGGGCACCCATCTCATATGCCCCATTCCAGGCATCTTGCTTCTGAGGGTAGCAGCTGGCAAAGTTGGCACCTGGGGAGTTGGGAACAGAGCTTAAAGCTGAATTTTAAACAAATATGCAGAGATAATAGGGTGCAGGTTGGGGAGAAAAATATCACAGTGCAGCTCTTGATATGGTGTATGGCAGCTGATCTCAGAATCAAAAAGCCCAGTGAAGGAGAAAATATTACATATATGGATGATTTGTAAATATGTTGTGGTCTCTGTAATTGCACTTTGAAAACCTTAAATCCAGTTTGCATCAATGTGGGACGAGGTTGAATATTCAAGATAAATACGACATTTATAGTAATGATTTCTAAATTAAAATCAAGCGTTTAAAATTCACCAGCAGCTTGTGTAAATCAGCGGCTCAGGATAAAAAATTCCAAGCACTGTATTAAAATTCCACCTTTGAAATCAAGGGAAGAGGGTGAAGAATGGAGAGAAAAATTATCCTGCTTATTTCTAAATAGTAAGATTTTGCAAATGTGCCTTATGAGGAAAATCCCAGGGTGATAAGCTGCATTTCTGCGCTTGCTTTGCTGAAGCAGAACTGGCGAAAACTCAGGATCAAAGCTGTTCTAACTCAGACTTGCTTCATTTTTCTTAATTGTTTTTCTAAACTGGCTCAATGAATCAGTATTTGTTTCATCGCAAACTAAACGTGCTAAGAACATTTCAGGCCTAAATGAGTTTTAGGGTGAAATGTCTGAGGTGCACCTCAAAAGGTTCAGAGCTCATGATAATACCTAGGCCATCTTTAACATTTTCCTTAGTAGATATCAGGGCACTTTACATAGGAGGTTGGCAGCAGGACTCTTTTTTTTTACTGATGGGGAAACTGAGGCACAAGGTGCTGTGACTTACCTGAGGTCACCTGTGAGGCCTGTCATAAAGCCATGAACAGAATCCAGGCCTCCTAAGTCTCTGGGGGCAAAACATGGTAAATAGCCCCACACCATGTAGTTCAGGGGGTAGAAAGTTAAGAATTCTCCAGTCATCTGAAATGGCTGCCAGGTATTCTGCGTATCTAGAATGTAATTACTCTTATCGGAATTTTGCATTAATGCCCAATGTTGCAAATTAAAAATTTTGAGACCCAAAGAGGTCAGGGCTTCAGTTTTTCACCTCACCTAAGAGATAATGGACTTGAGTTGGATCTTACAAGAGTTTTAGTTACTGGTATAATTCCACTGTTCTATAAACTGGTGTAACTGAAAGTAGTATTGGACCTGGGATATCTTTTTTATTTATATTTTCTAAGGGTCTTGCACCTTTTTTTGTAGCTATTTATAGCAAAGCAAAGTGACTGTAAAAAAGCTCCCATGTCAGAATGGCAATATTTTGATTGACGTAAATGACTGCTCGAGGTTCAGGCTAATGGATAGGGCCCTACCAAATTCACAGCCATGCAAAACACATCAGGGACCATGAAATCCAGTGTTCTCCCATGTGCTTTTACCCTGTACTACACAGATTTCACAGGGGAGACCAGTGTTTCCCAAATTAGGGGTCCTGAACCAAAAGGGTTATTTTAGGAAGGTCACAGTATTGCCACCCTTCTGCATTGCTTTCTGGGCAACTGAACAGTAGTGGCTGTAATGTTGGCTGAGTGCCCAGCTCTAAAGGCAGCGCCCCACCAGCAGCAGCACAGAAGTAAGGATGGCAACACTGTCCCCATGTCACCCTTACTGCTGTACTGCTCCTTTCAGCGCTGGCTGGCCAGATTGAGGGCCCAGCTCTGCAGGCAGCAGCATGGAAGTAAGGATGCAATTACATACCATGACATCCTTCTATGCTAATTCTGGCTGCAGCTCTGCCTTCCAAGCTGAATTCCTGGCCAGCAGCCGCTGCTCTCCAGCTGCCCAGCTCTGATGGCAATGCTGCTGCCAGCAGCGGTGTAGAAGTAAGGGTAGGAATATTGCAACCCCCATACAGTAACCTTGCTATCACCACACAACTCTTTTTTAGGTCAGGCTACTATTACAACACTGTGAAATTTCAGATTTCAATACCTAAAATGAAATTTACCATTTTTTAAATCCCATGACCACGAAATTGACCATAATGGACCACGGATTTGGTAGGGCCCTACTAATGGAGTGCCAGGAACTAGTTGTTTATCTAGCAAATTGATGCTATAATGAAAAATGTGGATCCAAAACATGCATTGGCGTAACCAACAGGAGAATTTGGCCTTAGAAACTGAATATTAAACTAGGCTACATAGTGAGGCTGCTACAAAGTAGTAACTATTTCTTTCTGAATAGCAGTATCAGTAGATGTTTTTTAAGATATCTTGGAATGTCAGTTCTCAAAGAATGCACACTGGAAGAGACTGGGTTATGTTGAGCAAACTTCAAAACGTGTGATGGTTCAATTTGGAGATAGTTGCCCTTGGCTGATCTGAATGATCAGATTTTGCTTCCATTCTCCTGCAACATTGGCCCAAAAATTTAACCAGGCATTACCACAAGATTTTCAGCCTGCCACCTCTACCCAAAATGAAAAAGAAAAGGGAGAAAAAGTTATGGGAACTTTTTTTCAGAGCACAGTAAAGGTTAAAGTGAAGTTTGGTTTGATTTGGGGGGGGGGAGGCAAAGGTCATAGATCAGGTCTTGTTTAGTCAAACTCTGGCCTCAATTCTTAGGGAAAAGTCTGAATAGATGATCTAATATTGTCTTCTGGTTATAAAAATGTGTGAATTCAGCATGCACTTAAGTCCAATTGATTTCATTTGGGGCCTCTGCCTCTAGAGATGTGTCATTGTATGATCTTGCCTAAGAAAAGCAGAAATTTGATATTTATGGTCCTTTGTCACGGGTTGGCTTTCAGCTCTCTGTGATGGTTATTTTTGACATGGAGAAGTGATCATCATATATATAGTAGCCCCATGTCTCTGACTCTGTAACGCTTGGTGTTGCCTCTGGGCGGTGCTGTTGCCTCTGTCACATCCTTCACCTCCCGCTGTGGTGCTCGGCTGACTTCTGCGCTGCTCAGCCGGGCCACCACGCGGGAGCAAGCAGCGCAAACGGCCGTTTGGGCTCCGCGCTCCTGGAACCCAAACGTCAGTTTGCGCTGCTTGCTCCCGCGTGGCAGCCCAGCCGAGCGGCGCAGAAGTCAACCAAGCACCACAGCAGGGGCAAAGGGGATGGGACGGTGACGTACACGGTCAGGGGGCGGGGCCTGGACGAGTGTGCATCCCCAACAGAGACAGAGGAGAGCGGAGGAGAGTGGAAAGAGAGAGAGGGGGAGGCAGGAGGAGGAGGAGAGAGAGCGTGAGAGACGGAGCGAGAGACCGGAGGCTCAGGAGAGAAGACCGAGATAGAAAGGGAATAGGACGTGGAGGAGAGACCCGAAAATCCCGTCTTATAATGGGCTAATTGGCTAGTTTGATAATAAACTTCTCACATTCAGATCCCTTCCTGAGTCCATGAAAGATCATGAAAATCATCCAGATTCCTGAGCCCCATTGCTGCTACAACACTGCCTGTCCTTGTTCCTGGTAAATCAACCCTGAGATTCAGGAGGTTCAGAGGGTGTAATTTACATGTCTCTGTGCTTCCCTGGGAGAACTGAGCATATTAGCCTCCTGGCCCCCAGTCTTATCAAGACAAAGTCTGTTTTACTTATGTTCAGGTTTTGCTCATGCAGATGGGTTTAAAAAGGCCAAAAGACAGCAATTAGCTCTATTTAAAATTAATGACCACTTTGATTATGTGGAACAAAGAAGATGATGGGAGAAAAATAATTCCTGAAGTATAACCATGCTGACTCTTAAGCATCTCTGATTAAAAATATTTTGTTTTAAATGTTGTCAACTGGCAGAGAAAGGTCAAAGTAGAAAATGAGGGGATTTATTCAGAACATGTTCCTGGTAATTAGGACTTGCACATGTATTAGCGGCTACTGAAAGAGACTGAAAATTGGGAAATGAAATTCTTGGTGGTTACAGAATCTGGTGTGTTCATTAAAGTGTGGCGTTAGGATCATGAAATCCCAATGGGTGTTCATTTTCTCTTTGAGTCCTGTAGGTGCTGCTTGAATATGAGTAATAAGAAAGAGCTCATTGTTAGGAATTAACAGAACTCCTTTGTGCTGGGTGCTGTACAAACACAGAGTAAGATACAATTGCTGCCTACGAAAAGCAAACAGACAAAGGAAGGATAGCTATTTCTATTTTACAGATGGGGAAACTGAGTCATAGGCTCCCTATACAATCGCTTTGGGGAGATAGGACCATAGATTTCAATCCACAAAGCCAGCGTGCTAGGTGGGAGGAGGGGCACCTTAGTTAGACAATAGAGAATGCCAATGAAAGGGGTGTATCCTAAGGAAATTGGCATCTACTTGCAGGCTGCAGAGAGGCACCTACCTCTATGTACCAGCTGCCAGGAGTTGAATGGTTTGGGTACAGAAGACATTTCTTGCTGCAGTGAGTTAGGTCTTACCTTCCTCTTTGCAGGACAGCCATTAGGCAGCGATGGTACCTTCCTTATAACTTTATGCCCAGTGGTTCGAACACTTGTCTAGGATGTAGAAATGTCAGGTTCAATTGCTCCTCTCTGCCAGAGAAGAGGAACAGAGGTCTCCTATGTCTCAGTCCCTCACCATGGATACATCTAGACAGTGGGGCTATTTTGGGATACCGTAGGTATCCCAAAATAGCTAACCAGCGCCTTTGAAGTGCAGGGTATTTTTTTGAGGGGTATTCAATATTTTGTGGGGTATTCAATATTTTTTGAAATAACAGGAGCACTGTTCCAGCATCTCTGTAGCCCTCATTCCACAAGGGTTAAAGGATGTCTTGAAATAGCATATTATTTTGAAATTTGGCGCTGTGTAGCTGCACCAAATTTTGAAATAAGCTATTTTGAAATACCATCAAAATAAGATACACAATTTGCATGGTACAAATTGAGTATCTTATTTTGAATTTAGGGTGCTGTGTAGCCACACCCCATGTGATTACAGAGTCTTTTCCTTTCTCTGTCTCTAGCCCAATGACTTTTTAAGTCCTTATTCATAGTCAAGTAGCCCTTAATACTATTTATCTTGAGTAATTTTGTGTTGTCTGCAAATTTTGTCACCACACCGTCACTCCTTTTGCCAGATCATTTATGAATACATTAAACACCATGGTCCCAGTACAGATCCCCGGGGATACAGCTATTTCTCTCTCCTTCCTCAGAAAACTGTTCATTTATGCCTAGCCTTTGTTTCGTGTTTTTAACTGATTGATGAGAAGACCTTTCCTTTCACTCCATGACAGCTTTCTTGGCTTAAAAGCCTTTCGTGAGGGACTTTATCAAAAGCTTTCTGAATGTCCATGTATACTATATCCATGCGGTCACCCTTGTCCACATTTTGCTGACCCTCTCAAAGAATTCTAGTAAATTGGTGAGGCATGATTTCTCTTTACAAAATCCAATTTCTCTCTTCCCCAACAGAGCATGTTCATTTATGTGTTTAGAAATTCTATTCTATACTATCGTTTCAACCAGCTTTCCTGGTGCTGAAGTTAGGCTTTTACTAGCCTGTAATGGATAAGCATCACCATTTTTATTTGTTTGTGTGTTTGTTTAAATGGATCAAATTAGCTAAACAGAGACTGATTTAAGTGATACATTACATGCCACAGTTCCGCAATTTTGTATACGAATTCCTTCAGAATTCCTGGGTGATTGCCATCAGTTTGTTTCAAAACGTTCTTTCCTGACACTTCAATCTCGGACAGTTCCTCAAAAGAACATTTCAGATGTGGGACTCTCCCTCACATCTTTTGCAGTGAAGACAAATGCAAAGAATTAACTTAGCTTCTCTCCAACAGCCTTGACATCCTGGAGTGCTTTTAGCGCCTCAGTCATCCAGTGGAACCACTGATAGGCAGGGTTCCTACTTCAGATATACTTCAGAAACTGCCCCCTATAAGAAAAGTTGAGAACCTCACCTGATCATCTGGCTGTAGGACTAGGGGGATTAATTAACGCACCAGTTATCGCAGGATTTGGCCATGCTATAATTTTATTCCAGAGTCCACAGTAGCCTGGTGAAGCTCTGTGATGTTCTAAGCTCTTTGGGTACCTCTACACTGCGGGCTAAAGTCAAATTAAGCTAAGTCTCGGCTTGACAAAGCCCTGGCTGGGTTGATTTAGTTGGGATGTTTTGTTAGTCTATAAAGTGCTACCAGACCATTTGTTGGTTTTTTTTCTGTACAGACTAACTCGGCTACCCTCTGAAGCTTCTGGGTTGATTTAGATGGGATTGGTCCTGCCTCCTGGCTGGACCACTATGCTCCAACACTTCGGTTAGTCCATAAGGTGCCACAGGACTCCTCGCCGCTGTATCAGAAAGAAAAGCCAGAATGCTCTAGTAAGAAGACATAAAGTACTTAGTCCTTCTTATTAGAATGCTTTATGACTCATTCAAGACTGGCTTATGTCCAAATGTTTGTTGACAAGAATAATACTATGAATTTTCCAAAGAGTTCAGCACCTCGATTTTCAATGGGAGCTTCTGGCAGCTGATCACTTTTAAGAAGCTGGCCAGATGTGTTTTTCCCAGCCTCAGTCTGAGGCCAGGCCTACACTACAGCCAAAGGGCTTAAGGTACTCAATTCCAGCTATGTAAAAGCATGGCTGAAGTCGACATATCTTAAGCCAAGCTTTGGTGCTGTCCCCATAGCAGGAGATTGATAGGAGAAACACTCCAGTTGACTTCCTTACTCCTTGTGAGGAGTAGGAGTTCCAGAACTGATGGGAGAGCCCTCATCATTTGATCTAGTGGCTCTTTACTAGACCCGCTAAATCGAAAGTCAGAAGATCGACCGCCGCAACATTGATCCTACCTGTAGTCTAGACATGGCCTGAGCGTATGTCTACACTGTGGAGCTATTTTGGGATACTGAAAGTATCCCGAAATAGCTATTCCACATCTACTGAAGCAGTCCATTCATTTGAAATAGATTTCAAAATAACAGGCACCCTATTCCGGCATCCTGGTAACCCTCGTTCCACGGGGGATTAAGGGGAATTTCGGGAATAGAGAGTTATTTTGAAATTTTGCACTGTGTAGACAGTGCCAAATTATGAAATAAGCTATTTTGAAATAGCATCGGAATAAGCTACGCAATTTGCATAGCACAAATTGTGTAGCTTATTTCAAGCTAAGGGTGCTGCGTAGACACACCCTAAGGGAGGAAAGTGCAGTTCTTCCCATTTGACAGTTGAGAAGCAGACATAGGTCACATGGGAAGCCTGTGGCAGAGAATTGGAGCATCAGAACACACAGGTGGGTGGAAAATCCAAGCGCTCACTCCGCCGCACGAGGGTGGCTCGTACAATGGCTGACAAAGACCAAACAGATGAGGCTTGCACCACAAAACTGAACATAACAGGCAGACTGAAATGACTGGGGTGAGGAGAAGGGGGTCTTTCTTGAAAACTTTTGTGACGTGTACTGAAAGCCACCCTGATTTCGCATTGCCCAGCCATTTATAACTACAAACAAGGGGAAACAGCAAGCCTGCATGGTATATAAAGGGACATCTGGGTCTAAAATGTGAGACACAGCTGGTAACAAGATACAGCTGAAAGGGAAGGGGCACACAATGAATTTCTATTAAAAATACAAGCCACTGATGCGCAGAAGCAGAGTTAGTTGGAAGGCAGGTGTAGGAAAGAGGCTGTTAAAGCAAAGAACCTGGAACACATCTCACACCACAAAGGCTGGGATAATGCAATATCCAAGTGTAACCATTTTAAAAGGCTACGTTTTCTTCCCTCTCAGGTAGTAGTCCTTTGTTCTGTCTCATTTGAGTGGCCATCAACACATCTGCCTCTTTCTATCTCAGCTGGACTTGGTTGACCGAGGTCCAACTGGAGAGAAGCCCAGATATATATTTGCCCCTGTCTGTGATCTGAAAGAAAAAAAAATCCTCGCCAGCCAGACACTACTTCCTCCTGTCCCCCCCCCCCCCTTTAAAATAAACTTTCAAGAAATTCACAAGAGAAATTCAGGTCTAATAACCCGGGAAAAAAAATACAACTTCAAAATCTCAGAGCTCTCTACAAACAGTCTGTCAGGGCAACCTTGCTGTGATTATCTAACCCAGTAAGCATAATGCAGAGAGGAGTTCTGAGCTGCCTTTAATTAGCTAATCATACTGAACTCCCAGATAACAGGGTGATAAACCATGCAGGCCGATTCACTAGCAGCTTATGTAAATCTTTGGTGTGAGCCTGACATTTGTTTGCCAGGAAAGAGAGGCTGCAGTTACAGAAAAGGGCAGCTTGGCTTTAGAAAAAGGGACAAAGGGACATTTAGAATAAACACTCAGAAATGGATCCAGGAGAGAAATTCTCAGAGCTGCTGCATAATTCCAGCTGTTGGTAAATGCTCAGAAAGAGGCTTCAGGGGGTAGTTGAGTTAGTTTATACAGAAAAAAACAACAACAAATGGTCTGGTAGCACTTTATAGACTAACAAGACATGTAGATGGTATCATGAGCTTTCGTGGGCTTAGGCCTTACAAGGCATGTCTAGACAGCAGCGTTATTTCGAAATAAATCACGTTATTTCAAAATAACAGCAAGCCTGTTGTTTTGAAATACTTTCGAAATAACAGGCTTGCTCCAACTTCTGGAGCCGTAATTCATGAGGTGTAAGGGAAGTTGGAGGAAGAGTTTTCTTCTTTTGACTTCCTGCAGTGTAGACAGTGCCTAACACTGAGTTAAGCTGTTTGACTTCAGCTACACAATTAATGTAGCTGAAGTTGCTTATCATAGAATCATAGAATCATAGAGCTGGAAGAGACCTCAGGAGGTCAACAAGTCCAGCCAGTTGATTTAAATCCCATCTAAATCAACCCAGAAGCTTCAGGGGGTAGCCAAAACGTAGTGGGTCTTTGCCCACGAAAGCTTATGCTCCAACACTTCGGTTAGTCTATAAGGTGCCACAGTACCCCTCGCCACTTTTGCAGATTCAGACTACCCCTCTGATACTTTCTGATACAGTGGTACTTGCCATAGTCAGAGATAGGACACTGGACTAGATGATGTACAGAGGGTGTGAGCCCGTCTGATGATTCCAATGTTCCTAAAATCAGACCTTTTATGTCTCCATGCCTCAGTTTCCCAATTATATAGAAAACAGAGACAACAATAGTTCATGCCTTACAGGCATATTATGAGGCTAGCTTCACTAATGTCTGTGAGACATGTAAGTCCTACAGTCATCCGGAGCTATCTTAACAGCTAGGTTTCAAATGTTTTGAAACAAAATAAAGACCATTACTGGAGTGGAAGGGGTGGGAGATGCAGGAATTCAGAAGGCAGAGATGCTAAAACATGGCTACCTCTTGTAATCAAAGCTCCTCTCCTCTCTGTAGCTGACATTTTAGCAGATTGGATAGTGCAGGGATGAGAAGTAATAAGAACATGCAATTTACTAAAGCAATAGAAGGTCAGAAGATAAATTACCAATTATCTGCTGAACACCTCTATTTTGAAGTTACCTAAATTATCTGCAAACTGTTCCAGTGAATTGTGTAATTAAGATTACTTATTAGCACTACATTAAAGTGAGCGGTTGCCCTGGCTATTCTAAACTCAAATTATGCCTGTTCAAATGAACTGCCTGCTTGCACATGTTCTGGGTGGCCACAGAAGCCCGAGACAGAGAACATGACAAAGCCAAGACTCTAATCAACCTAATTAAGCAGCAGCATGAGAGCCTATGTTGCATGATGGGAATAAAAATTTGCCTCATGAAAGAAATCAGTAAAAGAATAATGTTGATCTGGAAAAAATCCCCAAAAACCAAAAACTCACAACAGCTTCAACCAGTATCTTCTATATACCAGTACAACCTCATTACCACCAATGTAGTTGCTTTGATGCAAGTGAGCAGAGAACTTGGTCTGGTTCATTTAGGCAAAATTCTACTAGTGTTATCCATTGATGTTAATGGGACTGGAGAAAAGCACTGTAAGTATCTACTACTACTACTATTATGAGAGAGATTTCAGTCCCCCAACCAGACGGGGTTCCCATTTTGCTGGGCGCAACACAAACAAATAGTAAAAGAGAATCTCTGCCCCCCAAAGAGCTGACAGTCACCAGAAGTAGAGACTAAGGTTATGTCTAGACTACAGGGGTTTTTCGAAAAAGTAGCCTTTTTTCGAAAAAATTTCCCCTGCATCTAGACTGTCGCCATGTTCTTTCGAAATTAAATCGAAAGAACATGGCGGTTTTTTCAATTGCAGTAAACCTAATCTTACGAGGAAGAACGCCTTTTTTTGGAAGTGGTCTTTCAAAAAGGCATTCTTGAATGGAAACAGGACTTTTTTGAAAGTGATCATCTAGAGGTGGTTGCAGTTTAGACTCTCTTTCAAAAAAGGCTTTTTCGAAAAAGCCTCTTTCGAAAGTGGCTTGTAGCCTAGACATACCCTATGAGAAGTGAAGTGACTTGACCAAGGTTGCACAGCAAATCAGTGGCAGAACTAAGAACAGAACTGAGATCTTCTGACTCCCACTTCACTATCTAGAGAGGAAGCAGTATCTGACCCTGTGTATCAGGTGATTGCCAGAGACAAATGAAATTGCCTTACGAATCACACACAAATCCAGGTGTTCAATACTGAAAATTATTTAGAATGAATCCTTAATGAACATATTGTAATGAACTGGAGCATGTGTGTTGCTACCGGTGCATTCTACAGGATGGAATCAGAACTGTTTAACGTCATATGCCCTATACTGCAACCAAGTTTTGGAAATTCACCCTGAGCTTGCACGGTAGAGGTCTGGTTTTGGAACAAAGAGATGTGAATGCTATCCTTGCTGTCACTATAACTGGCCATTGAGTGTGCATAATGACAAGCATGATTAGCTATGTGCTTTCACGCTACTGAGAGAGTAACAAGGTGTCCAGCTATGGCATTTTACATCACTATCAGGCATAACTAACAGTAGGAAGGGGAATATTGCTGGTTGCTTGAACTTTCCATATGTGAAGTAGAGCAGGAAATGTCTCCCTGATGATTCCAGCACCAGCTGAGATGTGACGGCAAAGAAGAGTGAATGATAGAGGTCCTCTGAAAATTTACCTCCCGGGGTGGAATAAGAGTGAGCTGTTCACAAAAGGATCATTAAAAAAACACAAGGAAATAAAAGGTACCAACCAAAGGGATCAGACTGGGAGTTGGAATTGAAAGACGGAAGGTTGCCATTTGAATCACAGGTATTTCATCTCTTGATACAACCCATAATTCTGTAGCTCTCCCAGGCAAACCACATATGGGCCTTTGCCAAAAATTATCTTCAGCCTGAACTTTGTAAATCTGTCTTCCCTCTCAACACACCCACCTCTTTTCTCTTCCCCAGAACTATGTCCTTCCCCTCTCCTGAGTCCAGTTCCCTTGGACTCAGACAGAATCCTAGCCCCTTCGGTCTAACACATCTCCCCAGTGCCAAAGATCCATCCCCAGTCCTGCAACTCGGGGCCTTGGGACCCCACAATCCTTTGCCTAGCTCCTCAGTGAGAGGTCTGGCACATATTCGCATTGGTCCGTGGTGCGGGAACATTTTTAAAAGTGGGGGTGCTGAGCCCCCTTACCCTGTTCACCCCCACCTGAGGCCAGGAGCTAAGCCCCGGCATATGGGGCTGGCAGCTGAGACCCCAGGCATGGGGATGGCAGCAGAGGCCCCCTGCATAAGGAGTTCATACCAGCAGCCAGGAACCTGGCACATGGGGCTGGCACCTGGGACCTTGGGCAGTAGGCTGGGAGTCCAAGGGTGCTGCAGCATGCCCCACAACCATAGTTCCTGCGCCTATGGCATTGGTCAGCTGATTTAAAGAAATCTTGTGCCTTCCTGACTGTCCCTGGTTTCAGTGTGTTGATTTGTGTGTGTGTGTGTGTGTCTGTCTCCATGCCTGATCCATAGAATCATAGAATCCTAGAGCTAGAAGAGACCTCAGGAGGTCATCGAGTCCAGCCTGCCCCTGCCCAAAGCAGGACCATCCTCAACTAAATCAACCCAGGTGTCTATAGAAGACAGAAGATGTGTCTATTACAGCTGTCAGCTAAGGAGTCTGGCTTTTTACCTCAAGCTGTAGCCACACAGGCTTTTAGCTCTGGGGGTGCCCAGTGTTAGCCAAGATGGCAGCCGACACAAACACCCCCTTGTCTGAAACTCAGTTGTTAAGCTCATAAAGGCTGCTCACAATCCAGGCCAGGGGATGAGGGGAGCAAGGGGGACTGACCAGAGGCAACGGTGGCAGGTGGAGCTCTTGTTCCCTTTAAATCACCACTGGAGCCCCATGGAGCACACTCTGGGGGGGTGTAAAAGGCTGGGGGCAGGTGGCTGGTTGCTCTAGCACTGCCCCTTCCACCCAAGGTCCCACCCTTTTGGGAGCACAGGAGCCAACCCTCCCCCCACCTTGCCCCCACCTTGCCCAAGGGCCTGGCAAGACTGCTGGCCTCCCAGTCATAACCACAGGCAAAACACTCAGGAAATCGTTCTGCAACCAAATATTATACAGCGTAGGTGGAAATCAGCAAGTGGATGAGCAAGAACACAGCTCCTCTCCGGTAGTCTTTCATCTATTTCCTGCGGACTTGAAAAGTCACTTGAAAACTTCTGAGTCGCCATACACATCAAAACAGGGAAAACTCCCATTGATTTCAGTAGACTCAGTCCTGGATTCCATACTGTTAGAGGGATAGTTCACACTGGGCTAGATTCTCTGCTCCTGTAAAGCGGTGTCGCCCCTGTGCCATGCCAATTTACACCAGCTGAAAATCTGGCCTATTATCTTTTGAGGAACTACAAAGCGGAGAACGGGAGTTTGGGCTGATGGTGAATGCAGGAAGCTGGGAATCTGAGTTCTCTGGTTCTACAGCCTATTCTTTCAGGGCACATCTACGCAGCAGGGCTAAAGGCGAATTAAGCTATTCAACTTCAGCTTTGTCAATTGTATGGCTGAAGTCGAAATAGCTTAACTTGGCTTTTGGCGCTGTCTATACAGCAGGGAGTCGAAGGAAGAACACTCTTCCTCCGACTTTCCTTACTCCTCGTAAAAAGAGGGTTACAGGAGTCAGAGTAAGAAGTCTTCCAGCTCAACATTATTTCAAAATAACGGTTTGCTGTGTAGACACACATTTTGTTATTCCAAAATAATGCTGCTATGTGGACGTACCCTCAGTGATTATGATTAACAATTATTTTATTCTTAAATATGTACCTAGCACTCACAGTGCTTTACTGTTGTGAGCTCCAGTCCAGTGAAAGAGATGCATGCTTACAGACAACTTCTCACTGACCTGACTCCACAATTATCCATTGGGGCGAAAGTCTGACCCCTGGATTCCACTGCAGGATCTCAGCCAGAAATGAGACACGGCACATGTCCCAAAGAGCCAGATCAGATGAGACCCCACTGGCAGGACAGAGGAGGTGTAAAACTAACTGATTTAACCTAGGAACTCATACAGCCACTTATTCCCCTTCACCATCCAGGAAGCTACACCCTTAGCCTCCTCCAAAGCCCCTCTCAGGCATGTGTCTTTTGCAGCATGCCCTGATAATCACCCAATTTGAATTATTGGGGACTAATGGGCATAGTTATCATCGAGGAAGATGAAGAGAACCTTGCAATAACGGTGCAGGTGCTAAATGAGGAAGGGAAGAGGTATGGACTGATTATGAATATCGATAAAACGAAGACAATGGTATTTGGAGACAAGGAAATAGGAAGGAAGATCAGTGTAGATGGGATTGAACTAGAGAACGTAGAGAAGTTCACGTATTTGGGGAGCAATATGACGTATGATCTAGACAAGTGGTCACCAACCAGACGATCGGGATCTACTGGTAGACCTTGGATCCTCTGACAGGTGATCCTGACTGGTTTGGCCAAGAGGCTATCAAGTGCTGGCACTTCAGCTGCCCCTCCCCCCCCACTGCTGCGCATCTCCTGCCCCTTACCTTGGAGCTGCCTCTCCCCACCCCTGGGAGCCTCCTGGTTGCTGGGCAGGGCAGGGGAGGGAGAAGAGGGGAACTGATGTCAAGGTGCCCCCCCCTTCACTCTGTATCCTATCTCCACAGAGCAGAGTGGGGGGCACAACAGGACTTGGGAGGGAGTTTGCTGACTGCTTTTGGGAGTAGTGCAGGGCCAGGGCAGGGGGGAAGCCTGCCTTAGCCTCACTGCACCACCACCCAGGAGCCACCTGAGGTAAGCAGTGTCCAGCTGGAGCCAGAATCCTAAACCTTTACCCCAGTCATGAACCCTCTCCTGCACCCCAAGCCGCTGCCCTAGCCCCAAGCACCCCTGCATCCAAACACCTACCCAGAGCCTGCACTTAGAACCCCTTCCGGCACCCCAACTGCCTGCTCCGAGCTCAGCTCAGAGCCCCTCTTGCACTCCAAATCCCTTAACCCAAGACCAGAACCTGCACCCAACCTGCTGCCCCTGCCTGGAAAAAGTGAGGAAGGATGGGGGAGGGAGGGAGGATGGAGTGAGCAGGGGGCGGGGCCTCAGAGAAGGGTCACAAAGGAGGCGGGAGCACTGTATTTCGGTTTGAGGTAGATCTCGGAATGCACTTCAATTCAAAAAGTGATCTTGTGCTTAAAAAGGTTGGAGACCCCTGATCTAGACTTTCAGAAGGAAATAGTGACTAGAATAGCAAAAGCAAGAGTGGGTTTGAAGGCAATGGATAAGATCTGGAAAAGTAAAGTGATTAGCTTAGGAATGAAGCTGAGCTTCTTGAAAATGTGTGTATTTAACGGCATGTTGTTTGGATGTGAAACATGGGTGATAACGAAAGATTCGAAGAGAAGGATATTGACGTTCGAGAGGAGTTTTTATAGAAAGATCCTGAGTCTTGGATGGATGCAGAAGGTTACCAACAAGGAATTATATAGGAAGATACAGCTGAAAGAGAACCTACTGCAGAAGGTTATACAATGGAAGTTACGGCTATTCAGGCATATCTGCAGAATGAACGGCGAGCGAAAAGTTAAGACCCTGGTATTCGGCATAATGGATGGTCCGAATAGGAGAGGCAGACCCCACAGAGAATGGGTAGATGATACAGTAGATTGGTGTGGAGCTAGTCTACAGAAACTAAGCCACTCCGCACTGGACAGGGAAAGATGGAAGGAACTAGTGAGGGGGACATCGGACACCAATGGGCGTTGAGCCCATGGTTGTTGATGATGATGATGATGATGATGATGAATGGGGTGAGCAAATTCCATAGTTGTGGAGCCTTTATAGAGAACTCCTTGCCAGATGATCACTCTCTTATAACAAGAAGGGGTGTCGTCTAGCTCAAGACCTCTGATGAGCACAGTGGTTGCCGTAGCGTGGGGGGAAGAAAGGTGCATGCTCTTGATGAAAAGAAGGAACCTTCTCACCTCTCTTCAACCCTCAACAGTTGTCTAGGGCCTTGTCTGTCTTAGCTTGTAAACACAATGGTGCAAGAGAAGGCATATCTTATTTATCCATATACTGAAAGATTGTTTGAGACTGGGGTTTAAGGCCTCAGCTCAGCAGTCCACCCCTATTCAGCAAATCCCTGAAACGGTACTTAATGAGGCACGTTCTTAAGTTCCATTAAAGGCAATGGCACTTAAGTGTACCCTTAGGCTATGTCTACACTGCAGGCTTTTTGCGCAAGAACTGTTTTGAGCAAGAATTCTTGCGGAAACGTACTTGCATAAGAGTGCGTCCACACTGCCATGTGCTTTTGCGTAAGAGTTGTGCTTTTACGCAAGAGCATCCATGGCAGTATGGACACTCTCTTGCGCAAGAAAGCTCTGATGGCCATTTTAGCTCTCGGGGTTTCTTGCGCAAGAAACCCCTGTTGCCCAACCACACTGCCTTCTTGCGCAAGAACTCTTGCGCAAGAGGGCTTATTCCTCATGGGGAGAGGAATAACTCTTGCGCAAGAAGCCCTCTGTTCTGACGCCTTACTGTAAATTTACTTGCACAAGAACGAACATGCAGTATAGACGCTCCACAAGCTTTTGCACAAGAACAGCCATTCTTGCACAAAAAGCCTGCAGTATAGACGTAGCCTACTAAAGTTAAGAGCTTTGCTGAACTGGGGGCAGAATTAGGAATTTGTCATCTGTGTTTGTGGGGCAACTCTGGAAGTCTGGGCATCTCTGCCTGTGCATTGGAGAAATGAAGGCCTAACTTTCTGATGAGCATTGTATTTCTGAGATCTCCCCCGAAAGATGCTATTTAGAAGTGTCAAGTATTATTTTTGCAAAGCATGTTGACTATAATACTCTGGGAAATGTCATTTATGAAACAGGTTTACTCTGCAGTTTTCATTTTTCATCCTTATTTACTAATACCTTTTCAGAGCACTTTAGATAAGTGTTTGGAAACCTAGTTAGAGGACAGTCATATTTCGCACATTTCACTTTAACTGGAAAGAACACTGTTTTCTGATTTTAATCATAAAAATGGAATGCTCCTAATAGAGTGAAGAAACCCAATTTCCTCAAGAAGCATTTCCAAGCAGATCTGCTTCAGATACTCCTACGATCACAAGAGAATAATATCTTGAACACCAGAAAATGTTCTGCAATATATGCAAAATAAATATAGCTGTACCGGACAATTATGCGTTCAGCATCACTGACGTTCAGCTAAAGGGCTCAGACAGAGTTTGCTGTCCATTGTCAATTATTAACCTTCATGGCCACAAAATTCATGCTGTTAAATCAGAGTGCAAGGTGAAGGTTTATACTGAGCACAAAGTAGCACTTACTGGGCCTGCTGCAATCGCAATACACACTGTATTATGTCATGTTCTCATCAGGACTGTGAGTGCCATTCTCTGAGCATACTTCCAAGAATCAGGGCAAACCCCCAAAGCTTGGTGTGTGTTCTGTAATTAGATTTCACCAACCCAATAACAAGAGTGAACTCGTAAAGCATAGTCTGACTATGGAGTCCCAGACATTCTCCTTGGGTATCCTAGTGTATCTTGCCACCTACCTATGCAAGCTGGACTGTGTGGTTGATGATTGCTTTACACCGCCCAAAAATCACAACAAAATTCAGATTATGCCCAGTCCCAAAGGACCAGTCACTTACCCCGGGTCAGTAGTATTTAGCTCTCAAACCAGAGGCCATGCTTTTTACTAATCCTGTGACAAACAAAGTAAATGTTTATTAACTAGAAAAAAGATAGTTGTTGACAAGCTTAAAGCAGGTAAGTGCACACACAGTAATGAATCAGTGTGAGGTTTAAAAGGCAATAGAAACTTCCAGGGATGTCCTTAGAATTTCTTAGGCCCTCTGCAGTACTATTAAACTGGTTTCCCTACGCCCAGTGGCAGCTCAGGGAGAGGGAGGGTGGGTGATGAGTTTTGAGAAATGTGACTTTATAATCTTCAGCAACACACTAAGGAAATAGTTCTAAAGCAAATGTAAGGTCCTGTCAACTAACACAGTAAATTCAGAAACTGACATTATATACCTGGGGTTGGCAACTGTCTGTTAAATGGCCTCATTACCATTTGAATGGCTCTTTTACAGGTCCCGTGTTCTGCTAATAAATCTGTCAGGCTTTTTCACTTGTAAATTAATTAGATCGTCTCCAGGGGAAAAGCAAAGCCCCAGAACAGGGATGGGAAGAGGAAAGTAGGTGGACATTAAGACCCAATGGTGCCCCAAATTTTCAGGTACCCTACACAGCTGCATATTCTGTGTATGGGTAAGGTTGGCTCTGGAAACTTGTAAAATAGACTTTTTATGTCCTTCAGGTCTAACCGAGGGAAAAGAGCTAAGGACTCCTTGCTTATACTTAGAAAGCATAGAATCACAGGACTGAAAGGCTCCTCAAGAGTCTTCTAGTGCAGAGGACTCCAGGAAGGACTATCTATTATTTTATAGATTAACAGATTTATTGGAGCATAAGCTTTCGTGGGCAAAGACCCACTTCGTCAGATGCATGGATGAAGTCAGATGAAGTGGGTCTTTGCCCACGAAAGCTTATGCTCCAATAAATCTGATAGGGTATGTCTACACTAGCCCCCTAGTTCGAACTAGGGAGGCTAATGAGGGCAACCGAAATTGCAAATGAAGCGCGGGATTTAAATATCCCGCGCTTCATTAGCATGTTCCCGGGCAGTCGCCATTTTGGAAACTGACTAGCCCGGAATAACTGCCCGCGTCTATATGCGGCAGTGAAGCGGGAGTTCGAAGTAAACCCCTAACTCGAATTAGCTGTTACTCCTCGTGGAATGAGGTTTAAGAGCTAATTCGAGTTAAGGGGTTTACTTCGAAACTCCCGTTTCACTGCCGCGTGTAGACGCGGGCAGTTATTCTGGGCTAGTCAGCTTCCAAAATAGCGACCTCCTGGGAACATGCTAATGAAGCGCGGGATATTTAAATCCTGCGCTTCATTTGCAATTTCGGTCGCCCTCATTAGCCTCCCTAGTTCGAACTAGGGGGCTAGTGTAGACATACCCATAGTCTATAAAGTGCCACAGGACTTCTCATTGTTTATGCAGATTCAGACTAACATGGCTACCCTCTGATACATATTATCTGACCATCCTGGACAGGGTTTGCTTAAACTGCCCTCAATTCCACAACCTCCATAGGCAATTTATTCTCATGCTTAACCACCCTGACGGGAAGGGGTTTTTTCTGAATATCCAACATAAACTGTTCTTCCTGCATTTTAAGCTTCTTGTCCTTTCAAGAAGAGATTCAATCCTCGCCCCTCGGAGTTCAAGCAGCAGAGGAATAATAAATTCTCTTTGAAAGGGCTTTTTATTTCTTTGCCCTACTGTTCAAACTGTGATGGGATGAGGACTTGGGCACTACCTTCTTCAGGGCTGTGGGGGAAGCTGTCAGCAAAGCCTTTTGTCCAAGGGGGCTTGTCTGATGTCTGTAGACTTTCCTTCCTTCACTTCTTATGGTGAACAGGTAACTTACACTTGCTAATGCTTGTCCCCTGACTATGGAGAAAGGGGGGTTCACAGTCTTAGCAAACGTTGGAACATGACCTTGCAGCACGGAATCCAGAATTCTAAGTAGGATTTATACACGCAGCAGCCTGCAAACATTCCATGAAGTCCCTAAACACATTCTTACGTCTGATATCTCTTTTAACTGTACTAACCCAGGTAAGCCAGACTAGTTTCCAGTTCTGCATCTGGCAGTGATCAGTGAGGTCTGTAGCCTTGGCATGAACTGGCACTTGATCTGCCAGCAGTGGGCACTTGATCTGCCAGCAGTGGCCACTTGTATAATGTGCTATTCCTCCTAATTGTTAGTTACATGAACACTCCCATTGACTCGGGGAACAACTTGCCTGAGTAAGTGGATGTGAGTGAACCTGGGTTTCTGTACAATGACCAAGGCCTATTAGCTCAGTCGCACACTGGCTCCCCTAAAAGAGATTCCCTCAAGACACAGGCAATGTTCCCTCTAATCCAGTGTGTCCCAATTTTATTTGGCCACAGAACCCTTTTAAACTCGAAAGAATTTTGTGGAACCCCTAATAATAGTCCTATATATGGAGCTGAAAAAGTAGACCACAAATAAGTAAGGATAATAATAAACAAATGCTAAACAAGGTCACGAGATCAACATTTAGTTTAATTGCACATATTTAAAAACAAAAATCACATTTAATGTGCACAAAAAATAAAGCTCGAAAACTAATATGCATTATATTGGCAGTTTTCAATAAGAAGAGTGGTTTTTCTTCTTTTCTTGGCAAATTCTTTTTATATTTGGTTTAATACTGGAAAGTTGGATTTGCGTATCTGGCGTGACATTCAGTCAATTTCTGTATTTCATTTTTGTTGCTGCGTAATTCGAGAACCCAGTTTCACACAAGTATGTGCTTGCGAAGGGTAACAACTGACGAATTGCATGTCTTGATAAAGCTGAATATTCTTGACATAAGCTGCCCCAAAATGTAATCAGAGAAACTTCCTCAGAACTCTTATTTTCACTTCACGGAACCCCAGGGTTCTGCGGAACATCGTTTGGGAAACACTGCTCTAATCTTTTCTGTCCATGTGCAGATTTTGTTCCCATCCATGTGCAGAATACATTTTTCATGTGCACTGAGGCATGTGCAAATGTGCACCACCAGTAAAAACAAAAATCCAGCTGTGGGTGCTCTGCTAATCAGCTCGGCAGCATTTGGAGCTCTCCTGAGTGGCCGCGCAAGCGCACAGCTTACAGGGAACCCTGGCCAAAAGCCTCATGGCTTGGTACAACTGACTGGGGAGGAAAGTGACTCTGAGCCCAACTCACTTTACTGCAGAGTTGGCTGGAAAATTTTAATCAAACCAGTTTTCTGTGTAAAAAAAAATGGATTTGATGAAACTGACACTTGTAAAATCGTACAATACCAACCAAGAATTGGTAAAAAAAAAGAAAAGTTTTTTCAAGGTATTGGAACCATTTCCCAGTTCTGAAGGCAGCGCTGCCACCAGCAGCAGCATAGGAGTAAGGGTGAAAATACCATGCCTTAATGCAGAGCTCAACCCCCTGCTATTTTTAAAACTCATTGTTCTGCCTTCACCCTCTGGCTTTGCATCTTTGGTAGTGGCCCCACTCTCCCCTGCTCTGGTTATGGCCTTCTCATTGCATCAAACTGTTTGGTGTGACAGACCCAGACGAGCTGCCTGCCGTTCACTGGTGGAGGGAGCTTGGGTAAACAGCTTTCTCTTCCCTGAGTTTAAAAAAAAAGGAAGAGGGAGAGTCAAAGCCTAAGTCCAGCATAATCAGGCAGGCAATGGGAACTTGCTATAAGCCATGGGCTAATTAAACACCTGCAGCCAATTAATAGGGTTGTCAGATGGTTTAACAAAAAATACTGAACACCGTCCCCCACAAAAAAAAAAACACCGGGAAAAAATTCTGTTGAGGAAAAAAAAAGGGGGAGACCAAAGTTCCCCCCTTCGCCGTGACTCTGCTGCACTCCCCTGCCCCGGCCCCCACCAGAGGAAAATTGTCCCCGCCGGGCTTCCGTCCCAGAGAAACAGGAAATACCGGACATTGCACATGTCTGGTATTTTCTGTTTTTTTTTTTACCGGACGGAGCCTGCAAATACCGGATTGTCAGGGTGAACACCGGACACCTGGCAACCCTACCAATTAAGGCCTGTGGGGCTGCTTTAAAAGGGCTCCCCCCGGCTAGGAAGGGGGAAGGAAAAGAGCGAAGGACAGGAAAGAGGGAGTTCTGGGTGCAGGAGCTGGGTGGGGGTGAGCGGACGACTGAGAAGCCGGTACCAAAGGGAAGATGCTGGCAGGGATTGTTTGGGGAAGTGGCGCAGGGAAAAGCTCCCAGATTGCAAGCGGCAGTAACCCGGCCTGTTGCTGCTGCCTTAGGGTCCCTGCACTAGAACCCAGAGTAGTGGGCAGGCCTGGGTTCCCCCTAACCTCCCCACCACATCTCAACCTCTGCCTCAGGAAGGGAGATCAGGGCTCCTGAGGGGTTTTTCCCCCAAACGTATGAACTAGCCTGTGATGAGTATGGCTTAGTAGACTGTGGCTCCTGCCTCTCGTAAAGAGAAAGAGGCCGTGTGGGGGGCCACAGCGAGTCGCTGAGGCTAACACCATCCGCCAGGAGCATGAGACCTACGGGCAATAGCTGGAGCTCTGTCACAGTGGTTACAAAAAAAAAAAAAAAAAGCCCAGGCATAACAGAATAGTTGAGTGTTTACATTGCTCCCGCACATTTTTCTGAGACAAATGGGTCTGTTGCAGCTTTTCTAAAGTCCCCGATTAATAAGGATCCATTGTTACATCTCTGCAGTTTTCCATGTCTTTTCCACCACTCCGCTGTAATTACTTGAACATCATCCCATGATTCAGTTAGGGTCTTAATCGTGAGCCAACTCATTTTTGACCATTATGTTTCTATCAGAAATAGACTTGCCACTGCATAAATTCAAGTTATTCTTGCTTTACTACAATGTAAACCACCAACAGATACAAGATACAGAAGGAAAAAAAAAACCTCGAGTATTAAGAGGCTGGTTGTTCAATTTATGGATTGTAGACAACTGGCTTCTTCTCCACAAATCTAAAGTAACATCACTTGATTTTTCAATATATATGCAAACAAATCACAGCAAGTGATTTCATGGTCAGTGCTAACAGAGTTCATTTGGAGTTGCACTGCTGCGCATTGTGAGAGCTGGGGGATCAAATATAAAATTATATTGGCAACTTCTAGCTGTAAACATTGGAGGATTAGGAAGATTACGTGACAATTCCAAGTTGTATGGGATCAGAACCCAGTTATGGGTGTTTCAGGTAAAACTTGCAAAACCTCGTAAATGACCTGCACTGAAAGCAGGTCTACACCATAGAACCACATTGACCTTAGGTACGCAACTCCAGATAGGTGAAGAGCACAGCGTCTCCACTGTGGGGGGGGTCAATGGGAGAAACTCTCTCATTGACTTCCCTTATGCTTCTTGATCCAGTGGCGTACTGGAGCCAAGGAGAGAGTGATCAGCAGTCAATTTAGCAGGGTTTTACTAGTCCTTCTAAATTGACTCCTGGGGGACCAATAGTCCCCGCGCTGATTTGCCCTCAGACAAGTTCCCAAGTCACTTAGGTGCCTTTGAAAATGTTGCTCTTCATGACTGGAACTGTAGGATGCTATTGTTTCATATACACTTATTTTTGTTTGTCCATAAGTATATACATTGTTACAATTAACTTGGGAAAAATATGTACTAAGGGAGAAATTAAAAAAACTCTCTGTGCCCATTGAAATCTGTGATAATATTCTTATTGACTTCAGGGGGAGCAAATCTAGGCCAACATTAGCTGCTTCTGAAAATCTCACCCTTCACTTTTTGAGCCAGACCAGGCCAAGAATGAGATGGGATGGGGACACAATGGATCTGGAGAGGCAATGAATTCCTCAGCAAATAAATCTCCCAGTGGACCCCCAAAAGGATACCTGCCCACCAGAAAAATACTAACTTTTAAACCATTTTAAATTTCAATGTCATCACATTTTTTCCTTTACTGCTTCACCCGGGAGGAACTCCCTCTCTTAGCATGAGTTATGAGCACTGGTTATTTATTACTGATCAGTCTGCTGGGTTTTTGAAAATGCCAGGGCTGGACCTCATGAAGGGGCAGATGGACTTGTGTCCCTTCCCAAATGGTTAGATTTTAAAGCACTGGTAGGCTTGTGGAGGTTCTGCATGTGGCTTGCAAGACCTTTTGTTTGCTGTTGCCCATGTAGGGTTGTCAGATTCCTCAGATTTCCATCTGCGTGGGGTTTGTTTCTACCGGCATTAAAGTGGTATCTACATAAAGCCAGGGTACGTGAAGTGAGGTGCAGGCTGATTGCAGGCAACATTGACCATGAGGGCCGTGCACTCCCTCTGCATCCAATCCCTCTGCGCTGCTATGGTTCAATCGACACATCCCGCAAATTCTAGGTGTTTTTGTGGTGAATTATGTAGGTTCCTAAGATTGTGGTGGATTGCTACTTTTTGGAAGGTCCAATGGCTAGGGACTGTCAGGGCACATCTCTGCTATAGCCAGAGGGCTATTTTCCAGCTCAGGCGGAAGTACGCATAGCTGCTTTGATCAAGCTCGCTTGCTAAAAATAGCAGCATAGCCCTGATTGCATGGGTGACAGCACAGTCTAGCCATCTGAGTCTGAGACCCTGAGTAAATACTCTAGTGGTTAGCCATATTGCTAGGCACAATGTTGTAGCTAGTCTGCTATCTGTAGCACACTAGCTCGATCAGAGCAAGCATGAATATGTCTCCCTGTGCTGGAAATGGCACTTCCAGTAGATGTACTGCCCTTCTGGGTTTTGGGTGTTTTTCGTCTCTAGATTCTGTTGAAATTCTGGTTTTGGTCCTGCTGAGTCACCGTATGACTTTGGGTATATCACATATTTAGATGGTAAGCTTTTGATTATAGGGATTTTTGTGCACTACCCGGAACAATGGGCTCCCATTCTCAGCTGGACTCCATGTACCCACTGTAAAAACATTATTATTATTATTATTATTATTAATAATAATAATAATAATAATCACGGTCTTTGTGTCTGACTTTTCCTGTCTGTAAAATGAGATGATTTCAAACCACTGTCAGCTTTTTGAGATCAAAGGAAGAACTAAGGCATATTGGTGCTAGGGATGTTAAAAACGGGGTTGTACACATGTAACCACTGACATTTTACATGTAGCGGGTGATTTCTGTATCGGAGGCAGCAGCGCGGGAGATCCAGCAGGAGCTGACTCCCCGTGCATACTAGCTCCCACCTGCCCCCCACGGCTGCTTCTGTATCAGAGGCAGCAATGTGGGGGAGGGCAGCGGCAGCTCCCCAAGAGCCGTTGGTCGCACTGGCTCCTGCCTGCTTCCCTCCCCACATGCTGCTGCCTCTGATACAGAGACAGCAATACAGTGGGAGTGGGGGGAACACTGTGCATGTCATGTGAAAGTTAACTGAAGAGCCTAGGCCCATTGGTTAACCGTTTAAATGTGTCACATATCCCTAATTGGTGCTGACTATTTCTGCCTCATTTGCAGGAGGTTTTTTGCAGCATCTGTAAGCAATTGCCATGTTTGTACACCTCTCCACTTTTACCGTTCCTTCGAACTTTTTCTTGCCGTGTCTGGAATAAATTTTGTTAGATGCACTGCCAATAGAAACACATGATGCTGCCTGTAGGCGGCTGAGGGCACTCTGTGAGTCAGCTGGGTGGTATTTGAAACTCTCTTGGGCGGTTGCCCAACTGCTCAGCTTCCAGGGAACATTGAACGTTTCCCTCTCTGAAGCAAGCACGTGTGTGTGTCTTGTAAGGTAACTTGTTTTCTTAACTCACTTTGATGGAATTCTGTAACAAAAAGAGGAAAAAAGTAGCAAACACATATTATTTTGTATGTGTGTTGCATAATAAAGGAAAAAATATTAAGCTTGTGTTTTTTCAATGAAGAAAGCTATTTTATCACAAAGAAGAAACAGCCACATTATAGATTTCTAGCGGAGTGTATCTTTGGTATATCTTTTTATTCCATTTCATGCTGCTACCCCCTGCTTTGCATAGCCTCACTTCACTTGCAAAATAGCCATAGTGGGTGATTTTAATTTGTTATTGATTTCTACTCTCGCTGTTCTTTTTTCATGCCTGACATTTTTTTCCCCGGTATGCGTATATATATTTGATCATTATTTGCACTTTCTGTTCTGACCCGGTGAAATGGGATTGCCACAGATCTGTTTCTTCATTGATTTTTTTTTCCTGTCTGAAAATCTGTCAGAAGCAATTGTTCAGTTTTTAAAGACTGACATGGTATTCTCTCGTTGAACGTGATTAAAACAAAGCAGCATGATCAATTTGATATGGGGAGAATGTCTGTGTTTAATAATGACCTTCATCCTGCCAGCTGCCACTTTTTAGTGTCTAAAGATTTCTAAAGTCCACAAAAAATATTTTGAAAATCTAGATGCTTAGGAAAGGTCAGGAGATAAAATAATTAAAAATGCTGGTTTTCCCCACATTTTTCTATAAAGATGTTGAGGGGTTTGGGCGGAGGGGTCCCAGGGAAGCCACCCTTTCTCTGGGAGCAATCCTTAGCAGCAAGAGAGGGGAGCGAAACCTAGGCCTACCTGGCACCATCTGGTTCTGATCCCTGGGTAGCTCACTGCACCAATGCTGACTTAGGTCACAGGTCCTCAAATGTATCCCCTGGACTCACTTCCTACCTCTAGGCCCGCCTCAGGCACCCCATCTGTTGGTAGCGGTTTTCAGCATCCTCTTTAGCCCCCATGGCCAACTGGGTCCCTGCAGAAGAGTCAGAATCTGTGACCGCAGTGGTCTGGGGCCTCAGCAGCTCTTCAGCAGGAGCCTCCAGTTCATGGCAGGTCTCCTTCTCAGTGCAGGCTGAGCTGAGCTGCCTCCTTTTATACTCACCCTCCAGTGGGAGCATGCCCAAGGGTGAAGGGGTGTGGCGCTTTGGGCCCAAATCAGTTTAACCCCTGTGTTGCCAGGGTGGGGTTGATCCATACCAGCACAAAAGAAAAGGCCCATTAACTGGAGGGGAGAGGACAAAGGGGGCAGTTGCCTTGGGGCCTGGCATTTCAAAGGTAGCAGTGGCGGAGGCTGGAGCCCCGGGCCCCTTAAATTGTGGCTGTAGCACACTCCGTGCAGCTCTGAGGGCTGAGAGGTTGGGGGGAGGGGCACTGTGCTCTGTGCAGCATAGGGAGCTGGCTACCCTGACCCCGCCTCTTCAGCCTGAGGCCCCGCCTCTTCCAGGATTGCACATGGAGTTGGCTTTCCTAAAAAAGAAGATAAATGTTATAAACTTATTTTGGAAGTGGGTAGGGACCATGTTGTTCTGTGTTTATATGGCACCTACTGCAACGTGTCCCTAGCCTAGGACTTGGGCTACTAGGTATCACTGTGATACAAAGAAAAAGAGGAAGGATTTTCTGACTTACCAGGGTATAAGCTACACTATGCCCTGATCTACACTAGGGAGTTATTTCAAAACAACCCCATTTATTTTGAAATAATAAGCGGAGCATCCATGCTACTAAGCCTGTTTTGGTATCTGTCCTCCTGCTTTCCTCAGGGAATAACGCTTATTTCAAACTAGTGCTTTCAAAATAGCGGTGGTTTGGACGCTCCGCTGCTGCTATTTCAAAATAATGACCCCCAGAGTAATTCGATATAATTACTCCGCAGTGCTTCCTACGGGTCTAAGTTGAGCTAGCGCATCCACGATAATGGAGCCTGGCTCAGATTAATATTGAGGCTTCCCTGTAGAGGGGACACGCTATTTCGATTTTGTTATTTCGAGAGATATTATTTCGAACTGGGAAGAGTATCTAGCTTGAGTTCCTCAGCAGCTGTACACTGGTGTTGCTCCATTGAATTTAGTCTTCAGTGGCGCTACCCAGGTTTACACAAGCTGAACATCAGGCACCTAGAGATCAAAACAGAGAACGAGGAAGCCAAGAGTCCTGGTTTACACAGGGGCGTCCTTACACATACGCAGAATACACAGTGGTGTAGGGCCCCTTAAGACTTAGTGGTGCCGCAAATCTTCATGCCCACCCACCTCTTCCTATGCTAGTTCTGAGGCTCTGCTTCTTCCTGAGAAGATCTAGTTAACTTAAAAGTGAAAGCCTGCCAGAGCTGTTAGCAGAACCCATGAAAGAGCCATCCATTCAAGTGGTAATGAAGCCATTTAACAGGCATTTACCAAACACTGGTAAATGTCAGTGTCTGAATTTTTTGTGTTAGTTAACAGGACCTTAGGTTAAACTTAGCTTTAAAAATATTTCTTGCTGAAGATTATAAAATCACATCTCAAACTGTCTCAAAAATCACAAATAATTGTCTTCCCCCTCGGCTGCCATCAAACATAGAGGCACCAGTTTAATAGTGCTGCGTAGGGCCCTGTGAATCCTAAGAACCGCCCTGAGTTTACATTCCAGAGTCTTTCATTGACTTGCTTTAGGTCCCCCTGCAACTTATTTCTGGCCACACTCAGACTCTTATGTGCTAGGATAAAACTAGAGTAACTTCGTAGTCTTTAGGTGGAGTTCTTAGCCCCTTAAGTCCTCTGTAGAATCATAGAATCATAGAGCTGGAAGAGACCTCAGGAGGTCATCAAGTTCAGCCCCCTGCCCAAGGCAGGGCCAATCCCAACTAAATCAACCCAGCCAGGGCTTTGTCAAGCCGAGACTTAAACACCTCTAGGGATGGAGATTCCACCACCACCCTAGGTAACCCATTCCAGTGCTTCACCACCCTCCTAGGGAAATAGTTTTTCCTAATATCCAACCTAGAACTCCCGCACTGTAACTTGAGACCATTGCTCCTTGTTCTGCCATCCATCACTACCTTGAACAGCCTCTCTCCATCCTCTTTGGAACCTCCCTTCAGGAAGTTGAAGGCTGCTATCAAATCCCCCCTCACTCTTCTCTTCTGCAGACTAAACAAACCCAAATCCCTCAGCCTCTCCTCATAGGTCATGTGCTCCAGCCCCCTAATCATTTTGGTCACCCTCCGCTGGACCCTCTCCAATGCGTCCACATCCTTTCTATAGTGGGGGGCCCAGAACTGGAAACAATATTCCAGATGTGGCCTCACCAAAGCCAAATAAAGTGGAATAATCACTTCTCTGGATCTGCTGGCAATGCTCCTCCTAATTCACCCTAATATGCCATTAGCCTTCTTGGCTACAAGGGCACACTGTTGACTCATGTCCAGCTTCTCATCCACTGTAATCCCCAGGTCCTTTTCTGCTGAACTGCTACATAGCCATTCAGTCCCCAGCCTGTAACAATGCTTGCGATTCTTCCGTCCCAGGTACAGGACTCTGCAATTCTCCTTGTTGAACCCCATCAAATTTCTTGTGGCCCAATCCTTTAATCTGTCTAGGTCACTCTGGTCCCTATTCCTATCCTCCAGTTTATCCACTTCTCCCCCCGCAGTTTAGTGTCATCTGCAAACTTGCTGAGGGTGCAATCCATCCCCTCATCCAGGTCATTAATAAATATGTTGAACAAAACTGGTCCAAGAACTGATCCTTGGGGTACTCAGCTATAAACTGACCGCCAACCTGACATCGAACCATTGATCAGTACCCGTGGGCCCTACAGTCTAGCCATCTTTCTATCCATCTTACAGTCCATTTGTCCAATCCATACTTCCTTAACTTGCTGGCAAGAATATTGTGGGAGACCGTATCAAAAGCTTTTCTAAAGTCAAAGTATATCACACCCACTGACTTTCCCATATCCACAGAGCCAGTTACCTCATCATAGAAGCTAATCAGATTGGTCAGGCACGACTTGCCCTTCATGAATCCATATTGACTATTCCTGATCACTTTCCCCTCTTCCAAGTGCTTCAAAATGGATTCCTTGAGGATTCCCTTCATGATTTTTCCGGGGACTGAGGTAAGGCTGACCGGTCTGTAGTTCCCTGGATTGTCCTTCTTCCCTTTTTTTAAAGATGGGCACTACATTTGCCTTTTTCCAATCATCCAGGATCTCTCCCGATCTCCACGAGTTTTCAAAGATAATGGCCAAAGGCTCCGCAATGATATTTGCCAACTCCCTCAGTACCCTCGGATGCATTAAATCCGGGCCCATGGATTTGTGTATGTTGAGCTTTTCTAAATAGTTCCTAACTTGTTCTTCCCCCACCAAGGGCTGTCCACCTCCTTCCCATACTGCGTTGCCTAGTGCATTTGTCTGGGAGCTGACCTTGTCCATGAAGACAGAGGCAAAGAAAGCATTGAGTACTTCAGCTTTTCCCACATCATCTGTCACTAGGTTACCTCCCTCATCCAGTAAGGGCCCCACACCCTCTCTAATCACCCTCTTATTGCTAACATGTCTGTAGAAACCTTTCTTGTTATCCTTCACATCCCTTGCTAGCTGCAATTCCAATTGCGCTTTCACCTTCCTGATAACTCCCCTGAATTCTCGAGGAATATATTTATACTCCTTCCTAGTCATCAGTCCAAGTTTCCACTTCTTGTAAGCTTCCTTTTTGTATTTAAGCTCACCATGGATGTCTCTGGTAAGCCAATCTGGTCGCCTACCATATTTGCTTCTCTTGCTGAGCATCGGGATGGTTTCTTCCTGTGCCTTTAATAAGGCTTCTTTAAAATACTGCCAGTTCTCCTGGACTCCATTCCCCTTCATGTAAGCATCCCAGGGAATCCTGCCCATCAGTTCTCTGAGGGAGTCAAAGTCTGCTCTTCTGAAGTCCAGGGTGTGTATTTTGCTACTCTCCTTTCTTCCTTTGGTCAGGATCCTGAAATCTACTATCTCATGATCACTGCTTCTCAGGTTGTCACCCACCTCTACTTCCCTACTAGTTCCTCCCTGTTTGTGAGCAGCAGGTCAAGCTGCGCATGGCTTCTGGTCAGTTCCTTCAGCACTTGTACCAAGAAGTTATCCCCAACTTTCTCTAAAAACTTCCTGGATTGTCTGTGTGTGCTCTATTGGTCTCTGAAAAGATGGCAGGGTTATTAAAGTCGCCCATGAGAACCAGGGCCTGTGATCTGGAAGATTCTCTTAGTTGTCCAAATAAAGCTTTGTCTACCTCATCCACCTGATCCGGCGGTCTATAGCAGACACCAGCCACAACATCGCCCCTGTTGCTTCCACCTCTAAATTTAACCCATAGACTCTCAACAGTCTTTTCTCCCTCTAAGTACTGAAGCTCCAAGCAATCATACTGCTCTCTTACATACAATGCAGGTCCTCCTCCTTTTCTCCCCCACCTGTTCTTCCTGAACAGTTTATACCCTTCCATGACAGTGCTCCAGTCATGCGAGTCATCCCACGAAGTCTCCGTTATTCCAATCAAATCATAGTTCTTCGACTGGGCCAGGGCTTCTAATTCTTCCTGTTTGTTTCCCAGGCTTCTCGCATTGGTGTATAAACACCTTAGATAACCAGTTGATCACCCTGCCTTCTCCATCCGAATCAGGGGTCCTCCTTTGTTGTTCATTCCTCCTTGTGATTCTTCCCTGTGTCTGACTTCCTCACTTACCTCAGGGCTTTGGTCACCATCCTCCAACGAACCTAGTTTAAAGCCCTCCTTACTAGGTTTGCAAGCCTGCCCGTGAACATGCTCTTTCCTCTCTTGGTTAGGTGTATCCCATCTCTTCCTAACAATCCTTGTGCCCAGAACAGAGTTCCACGGTCAAAGAAACCAAAGCTCTCTCTCCGACACCACCTTCGCAACCACGCATTTACTTCCTCAATTCGACGATCCCTACCCGGACCTTTTGCTTCAACCGGAAGGATGGACAAGAACACCACTTCAAATTCCTTGATCCTTCTTCCCAGTGCTACATAATCTGCTGTGACCCACTCAAGATCATTCTTGGCTGTATCGTTAGTTCCTACATGGAGAAACAGGAAGGGGTAGAGATCCGAAGGTTTAATCACTTTTGGAAGACTCTTGGTCACAGCCTGAATGCGAGCTCCCGGCAAGCAACACACTTCTTGAGATTGCAAGTCTGGATGGCAGATGGATGACTCAATCCTTCTTAGGAGGGAGTCCCTGACCACCACCACCCGTCTTCTTTTGGGGATGGTGGTCGTGGAACCCCCATCCCTAGGACTGCGCATACCATGCCTTCTGGTAGATGGCGTTCCCTTCTGATTTCTTCTCTGAGAGGTCCCTGTCAAAGCATTATCCACTGCAGTACCTGTGGAGAGAGCCTGAAAGCAGTTACTTACTTCTACAGGAATGGGGGATACCTGAGCTGGCCTTCTTCTCCTTCTAGAGGTTACACGCTGCCAGTTTTCTTCCTTGTCCTGTACTGCCCGGTTCAAGCTGCAGGATTAAACGCTGCCTTCTACTGAGGAAGTCTTCATCCTCTCTGATAGAACATAGGGTCGATACTCGGGCCTCCAGTCCTCTAATTTTTTCTTCCAAAATGGTGACCAGCTTGCACTTAGTTCAGATGAAATCCCTTCTTTCTTCTGGGAGGAAGACAAACATGGCACACAACAGCGGAGCTATCACCATCCATACCTGCCTTCCTTCTGAGAGATTCCTCAGTTGTTATTCAATGCCTCCTTGAAGGGAAGGAGTGTAGTGAAAAGATGTTAAAGAATGGTGAGTGTCTCTCACCCGCTTCCCACTCCCTCTCCAGACTCCCTGTTAACAGCTCTTGTTCACAAGCTCCCTGGTCGCTGACTCTCTCCTTTATAAAGCCCTGGACTGCCTGATAGCCCCTCCCACTGATTAAGGCTCAACCAATGAGCAGAGGCTTCTAGATTTCAAATGCTGATTAGAAGCTCACAGCTTCCACCTGCTAACCACAGCACATACTCTGTGAGAGGGCGGGGAGAGGGGGAAGGGGATAAACACCTACCTCTCAGAGATGTTATAGGGTTTAATTGACTTAAGTTTTTGTATTCTGTGGATGGAAGATACTATACATATGTACAAAGCATTGTAGTGGTGGAGTTCTTCCAATGTGTGCTTCTGGAAATAAATTTTTGTGTAACAATCAATGAATATTTGAGATGTTCCAGGATTTATACAAATTGGTAAATTTCTATGAATTTGTATAGAGATGGCATGAAAAAGTACAGTTCCACAAAACACGGCAGCCATACCGAATTAGGTGAATAAAATTTTATTGTTTTTTCTTTGGGCACTTTTTGATTCAGAGGTATAGATAATGAACCTGTATCTTACTGCAGTCAGCCTCTAAGGTACATGTTACAGTAGCTATTATGCTATGTAAAGTCATTAAAATTATGGCTTTTTTCAGAACCTGGCCGTAAAAAGTTTATTGGAATGTATGGCATTATACTGTAAGGATGATTGCATGAGGCAAAATACATAGAGTGTAAGAATATGGAGACTATAAAAATGTGATTTAGTTTTGGGAATTTTCTGGCAGAAGATGCGGGGAGAAATAGCTAAGACTTGGCCTTTAATGAAGCACTGGCCCTGGGTATTTTTCCAAATACATTGCAGCACAGTTCTCCTGAGTAGTATGTATCAAGCTTGCAAATATGAAATCAGCATTTTTCTGCCAGTTCAGACATGGATGGGTGTGCATTTTTTCTGGATAATGTTCAATTTTAACAGATCTAGCACTGAAACAGTAGGTCAGGATCCTCAGGTGGCACAAATCTGACTTCAACAGAGTTATACAGATGTGCTGCTTTGCACCAGCACAAGATCTGTGCTATTATTTTCCTTGGTCTATTAGAATCCATGTTGCGCCTTTGAGTTCAACATGCTGTCGTCTTAGCACCTTGCTGGTTTAAGTGCCACTGATTGGATGGAGTTACTCCTGATTTACACTAACATCACTAAGGCCTGGTCTTCACTAAAGAGAAAAGTAGACTTAAGATATGCAACTCCAGCTACGTTAATTATGTAGCTGGAGTCGAAGTATCTTAAATCATGTTTCGGTGCCATCCACACCATGGAAGGTTGATGGGAGCACATGTTGCTATCAACTTCCCTTACTCCTCCTGAGAACCAGGGCTACTGCTGCCAAGGGGGTGCCCTCACAGTTTGAATTAGCTGGCCTGCACTAAACCCTCTAATTCGAACCCAGAAGATTGACTGCGGTAGTGTCGATCCTCTCCATAGCGTACACAAGCCTTAAGATCAGAATCAGCCTCCCCCACCTTAATACTGATCAGAGAAAGTGGGAATTGAACTGCCACTTGTGTATAGTATTCATCCAGCTTTGGAGCACCAGTGCTCTTTGTGCCAACGCCTCCCTGCCAGTAGCGTGTGTGTGAAGGGAGAGACTATTCATGGTCTAGTTGGAGCCATTGGAGGGAACTATCCGCCAGGGATGAAAGGTCTGAACAAGAGAAAACTGAGGCAGGCTTGCTATAACACCTGTTCAGACATGTAGGGGTAGTAGCTGAAAATAGCCCCTAGACAGGGTTATAGAGGGATTGCAGCTGCTATTTCACGGAGGACTGAGAAGGAGATCTAGTGATAACAGCAGAGACGTGGAGCCCAGGTGTGTAGACCATCCCTCAAACCACTTGAAGAATCCAGCCTCCAGCCTTGTTGAGAAGGGATTACATTTGACTAGTGTGGGTAAGTTGAGCACTAGATAACTGAGCTGAAAGAGAACGGGTGGGTACCTTGAGGCCAACATGTGGTGCTGCATAAGATGGCATCACTCCATTGAACCACCCCCCTAAAGGCGGTGGTGTGGGAGTCCCATCTGACAGGAGTGCTGCTTTAGGGAGAGGGGTTGGGGTTCTTGTCCCTCCTTCTGCCAGTGCCAGCTGGTACCTGACCATTTAGTCTCAAGCGGCCCAAGCAGTGAAGGTTCTGTCACAGACACAGCTGTTCCCCGGGGTGAGATCCTGAACCATTCTCAGGGACAGGATAAAGGAGTGGAGGGATGGTTGGACTGACCCAGTATTCCTGTGGACCTAAAACTGGATAGTGCATGAAGTTTGAGTACTAGCATACGCAGGAGGAGGAGTAAATGGGGCAGTTGCCCCCAGACCCAACCATTGAAATAGGGGGAGCAGTGGTGGCCAGAGCCCTAGACTCCTTATATCACCACTGAACCCCCACGTGGTATGCTCCAGACAGCTCTCAGAGGAGGAGGAGGGTGATGTGGTGTGTTCCAGGTGGCACCCCTTCTACCTGAGGCCCCGCCCCTCTGGGAGCACAGATCTGGCCCCCACCACCTTGCCCAGGGGCCCAGCAAATCTCTTGACACCCCCTACCCCTGGATATTTGAGATAAAACAATACTAATCAGTGAGTTAGGGTATATCTACACTACAAAGTTAATTCAAACTAACAGCCGTTAGTTCGAATTAACTTTCATAGGGGCTACACATACAAACCGCTAGTTCGAATTTAAATCGAACTAGCGGAGTGCTTAATTCGAACTAGGTAAACCTCATTCTACGAGGAGTAAAGCCTAGTTCGAATTAACTATAGTTCAATTAAGGGCTGTGTAGCCACTTAATTCGAACTAGTTGGAGGATAGCCCTTCCCAGGTTGCCCTGGTGGCCACTCTGGGCCAAACCAGGGAAACTTTTCTGCCCCCCTCCCGGCCCCGGAGCCCTTAAAGGGGCACGGTCTGGCTACGGTGCTTGTGCCAGTTGCAAGCCTGCTAGCACCCAGCCAGCAGACCCTGCACCTGGCACGGCATGAGCCAGCCATCCGCTGCCACTCAGCCCTCCGCCTCTTCCCAGGACCAGGCTGGCAGCTCCCAGGAGCCTGCCTGGGGCCGCAAGAGGCGGGTGCCCGCCTGGTCTAGTGCGGCGATCGTGGACCTCATCAAGGTTTGGGGGGAGGCCTCCAATGTCCACGATCTCCGCACTAGCCACAGGAACGTGGCCGTCTACAGCCGCATGGCTGCCAGCCTGGCCACCAGAGGCCACATGGGAACCCAGGAGCAGGTTTCCATGAAAATCAAGTTGGTCCAGTGAGACCCTCGACCCTGAGCCCTGAGCTTAGAACATAAGAACATAAGAATGGCTGTACTGGGTCAGACCAAAGGTCCATCTAGCCCAGTAGCCTGTCTGCCGACAGTGTAGACATACCCTTATTTACTAGTATACCAGTGGCAACACTTAATATGCAAGACATCTTGGGGTTTGTTTTTGCCTGTACCAGTGCACAGGATGTAATAAAATGGGATAAGTACTAAGTATTTCACAGAAGAATTATGTACTATACAATGGTAACATGCATTCAATGTTACCAGACAATATCGCAAGATTTACTGTAAAAGAAAATCTCATGGCAACTCCATTTTGTGCCATTGTGTAAAAAGGAGAATTATTGCTAGATATAGTAAATAGCAATGATATCTCATAATATATATGACCATAACTCTGCATTTACTGCTGATGACTACTGCAGTGATAATAGAAAGGAAATTAATCTCTGGGACAGGTTAAATGAATGCAAACACAAAGAGAACAGCACAAAGGAACATAATGTATACAGAAAGTTCAGCCATTAATATGCAGAATACAAAACAGAGAAAAAATGCAACAGGTATTATCTCCTCTTTGGCTCAGACCAAGAGAGGGTCTATAACTTCTGGCTAATTCTTGAATACAACTGTGCGAATAACAGATTTTTTTTTAAAATGTTTATTTGTTCATTTATTTTTGTTTTTAATTAAAAAGTCCTTTTAGCTCAAACCGAAAACCTTTTTTATGACTCAAAAAGTAAAGCAACTCAAATTAAAACTCCTAAACATTTTGTTTTGATTTAGAGTTAAACATTTTACATTGTTTTAAACACAACGAAAGGAACATTTGAAATCAAGTCATTTTAATACTGGGGAGGGAAAAGAAGCACCTAATTTCAAAAAAGTCAAAATGTGTCTTTGTTTTTTAACCAAAACTATCTGGTGCAATTAAAACAAATTCATTCAACATTCATGGCACCAAATCCAAGAGACAGTTTCGTTCAAACTTTGCTGAACTCCGAGGAGCGCAACCGGTGATTAATCAAAGGCTCCCATTGATTTAAGCAGACTTTGGATTGGGCTCTAAACTCTCACTGTAGTAGCTGCTGGACCTACATGTGGTAAGACACATACTGGCCCTCAAGAATTCACACTCTAGGTCAAACAGAGTACGACATGATGCCTTATCCATTAGCAAAAGTGGTGTGTTCCTTTTACAAATAAGGAACTGAGACACAGAGAGGCTGTGACTTACCTAAAATTACACAAGGAATTGAGCAGGTCTGGTGTCATAACTACACGACCATCTTTCTGCTCTTTTTCTTTCCCTTTGAATGAGCACGTGAGGGTTGTTCCTGTAAGAGTTGGAATGGGGCTGCTTAGCTGAGCGGCTGTGCTGAGGATGCTGTCCCAGGAGGGTTTGAAACTCCCACTGCAATAGATTGACTCTGCTCTGGTGCTGCAGTATGGGACACTGATTTCAACCCACTCTCTGTGTAATGTGTGTTCCTAGTTCTGCCTCCTGCTCACTATGCACCAGAGGGCAATTTCACCAAAGTCAGTGGTATTACACGAGGGCTAAAAGATCAGATGGTATAAGTGTTCATCTATCCTAAATACTCTTGCCCATTTTTCCCTTTACCATTACGCATTTATAATATTCCTGTATGCACCAAGAATTTTAAAAATCAGCTAGGGCATCACGTCATATTTCTTTCTAAATAGAAATCGGCTTGGTCCTCAGTAGTTTGCAAGCATTTGGTTGCTGGAAGTTTATTTTCAGGACAGCATTCTGGGGATCATAGACCGTAAAGTTCACAAACATGCCTGTCTTCTGCAAACCAACAAGCCGTGATACTGTGATTTGCATAAACCGAGCCATCATCAATGCAATTTTATCAGCAAACGCCCCAGGAGCTTATTCCATAGGTAGAAGTGTGTTTGTGCAACTGAGTGATTTTTATGGACCGTGGAAAGATAGATTTGAAGAGAAAGATAGATAAACCCTCAGTAATTCCCTTCATGTTACTTTTAAGGTAGCACCAAGTACAAAAAAAGGAACAAACTACTAAATACCCAAACCAGCACTCTGCTGGGTAATAAGCCAATATAGTTGGAGAACAAGAGTGGTTGTGTGGTTAAGGCACTAGACCGTGAGACAGGAGTCAGGTTCAATTTCTGGCCCTGCTGCAGAAATGGTATGACCTGGGGCAGGTCACTTCATCTTTGCCTCATTTTTTTTCTCGTGCTAGTTAGTTTAGTTAGCTTTCGGTCTGGCCTCTAGATGGCATGATCTTTGGGACAGGACTTTATTTCGTGTGTGTGTGCTGCACCTGTCTCAATGGGGATCTGGTCTCATTTGGAATTCTAGGCATGCCTGGAATAGAAATAGCTCAACGTGCCACAGGATATATTTAAGGACCATTGTGGTCTGTCTTATTTTTCCCTGAACAATATCTTAAAGGGATGTATTCCATGAGGAGGACCAAAAACATCTCAGATAGCCTAATATCAAATCACACCACTCGCTGCCTCGGTTCCTCTCTTATTAAAATATTTTTGCAAATTTTAGCATTTGGGATTGTGTCCAAAGGAGTAACGAAGACAAACATTAGAATCAGAGGATTGGCAGAGACCTCAGGAGGTCATCGAGTCCACCCTCCTGCTATAAGCAAGGCTTAAACCTCGCATTCTTCAGTCACCCCTTTGAAATAAGGAACACAAATATAAACCTGTCTTTGAATAGGAGCTCAAATATTGTATTGTAGGCTAGATTGTCAGTCTCAACAGGTAGTGATCAATGGCTTGATATCTGGTTGGCGGTCGGTTTCAAGCAGAGCAACCCAATCAGTTCTAGGGCCAGTTTTGTTCAACATCTTTATTAATGACCTGGACAAGGGGATGGATTGGACCCTCAGCAAGTTTGAAGACCCTAAGCTAGGGGAGAGGTAGATATGCTGGAGGGAAGGGATAGGGACCAGAGTGAACTAGACAGATTAAAGGATTGGGCCAAAAGAAATTTGATGAGGTTCAACAAGAAGTGCAGAGTCCTGCACTTGGGATGGAAGAATCCCAAGCATTGCTACAGGCTGGGGACTGACTGGCTAAGCAGCAGTTCAGCAAAGGACCTGCAGATTACAGAGGGTGAGAAGCTGGATATGAGTCAGCAGCGTACCCTTGTAGCCAAGAAGGCTAACAGCATATGAGGGTGCATTAGGGAGAATTGCCAGCAGATCTACAGAAGTTATTATTCCCCTTTATTTGTCACTGGGGAGGCCACATCTAGTGTAGTGCATTCAATTCTTGGCCCCCCATTACAGAAAGGATATAGATGCATTAGAGAGGGTCCAGCAAAGGGGGCTGGAGCACATGATTTATGAGGCAAGAATGAGGGATTTGGACTTGTTCAGTCTGCAGAAGAGATGAGTGAGGGTGGATGTGACATCAGCCTTTAACTACCTAAAGGGGGGGTTCTAAAGAAGATGGAGAGAGGCTGTTCTCAGTGGGGACAGATGACAGAATGAGGAGCAATGGTCTCAAGTTGCAGTGGGGGAGGTCTAGATTGGATATTAGGACAAACTATTTCCCTAGGAGAGTGGTGAAGCACTGGGATGGGTTCCCTAGGGAGGTGGAATCTCCATCCCTAGAGGTTTTTAAGTCCCAGCTTGATGAAGCCCTGGCTGGGATGATTTAGTTGGGGTCAGTCCTTTCTTGGACAAGGGATTGGACTCAATGATGTCCTGAGGTCTCTTCCAGCTCTGTGATTCTATGAACCTTGGGCTTATAAATACCACTTTTCATTCATTGCTCTTGTGAAAACTAATAAACACTGTTATCCCCTTTAAAGATAAAGAAGATCTTTAGGACCCGATCCTGTGCCAATGTCAATCCCTAGGGCTACACAGCGGATGTGGCCCATGGAGTTCACAGCTTATACTTTCAAAAGTGACTATTAATTGTGACTGACCAATGTGGGGTAATCAGGGCCTGGTTTTGAAAGGCGCTGAGAACAAATGTCTCTCATTGTTACATGTTAAGGAGAGATGGCTCCAAGATACACATCTGAACACCCCAAAATTAAGGGATGGTTGAAACGGAGTTTTATTTAGCCCCTGTGAAAGAGAAGGGACCCAGGTCTCTGTCCCGTTCACCTGAGAGAATTCCCCTTGACCACTTTGCTTTACTCCAGCTGAGGATCTGATCCACAGAGCCCTCTGCACAAAGTGATTCCAGAACCGGGTTTGGACTCTAAACCCCTTTCCATGCAGACGTTAGGTGGCATCCAGAAGCAGAGAGAAATTCTGACCAGTCACAAAAAATAACAAACAGTCCTAGCATTCAGCTTGCTCAAAACCATGGAGGGAAGACCGGTAATGGGGGAAAACTGGGTCAGTGCCTCAGGGCTCAGAGCCGAGAGGACCTTGTACGTGGCGGTGAGCTTTTGAACTGCCCTCCTGTGGCCTCACGACATGCCTGCAACCCTGTGTGTCAGACAATGGCATCTCATTCAGCCGCATAGTTGCTGGATGCAGCAGCAACTTGTTTAATACTTGATTCTGGTACAAATTACTCCCCGCCCCCCGTGTGCACACACTTATTAAGACTTTTTGGAATGCATTACAAAAGAGGCAGCCGCTAGGGAGATACTCTTGGTGAGTGCTGTCATTTATTTCAATCTGAGGTTATAAATCATGCTTAACAGACCCTCAGCTGCCCTCTCAGCCAGCTCCATTTCCACCACCACCCTCCCCCCACTCCCTTTGGCAAGACAGCGTAGAAGGAGGATGGAAATTGTTTGTTCTGAAGACGTTAGGTTTGCCAATTTTGGTTGGATGTATTTTTAGAGATTTCATCACATGACAGGAAGATTAATTCCTGAAGACTCCAGGCCAATCCTGGAGGGTGGGAATCTGAAATGTCATGGAAGAAGGACAGCTCTTTGGAAAAGCCATTTATTCTACCTGACCATTTATCTCATCATTGTGAATGGCTGTTGCAAGGTTCCTGTAGCTTTTCCCCTTGAGTGTTATTGATTATTAGTTCTTGGTGATAATTGATTTTGTTTGATGAATTAGGATGCTGATGCATGATGATAAACAAGACTTCTGTGTTAAATGTCACTAGTGTGTTTTGCTGTTGTATCTCTCTGATCATATGTCAGATGTGGAGTATTACAGCTTTGCCCTCTGCATTCTCCTTGGTTTCTAAATTAATGTAACGTGGATGATAAAGATTTACTGACGTGTAGTCTGTGTATTTGGTTTTTCATTTTGAACTTCTGGAGATCTGCTCTATTTGTGGATTCAGGGGTATTTTTTGATCAGGGTAAAGTGTTTCCTTTAGTTAATTCAGTGGCTTGGAACTCTAGCTAGCTGGGTTCAATTGCCAGCTCCGTCATAAATTCCTTACATGACTTTGGATCAGGGTTTTGTCTCTGTCCCTTAGTTCCCCATCTATAAAGTGGAAATAATGCTAGTTCATTTGTATGTTTTATTTATTGGACTCCTAAGCTCTCTGGGGCTGAGACTGTCTCTCTGGGTATGTTTACCGAGTGGGGAGGGGAGAGAAAGACGCACCCACAGCAGTGAGTCTGAGACACCAGGTCTACAGACTTGGTCTCCCTTTACAGCACCAAAAATATCCATGTAAACTAGGGATGTCAACGTCTAGTTGACTAGACGATTAACCGATAAGCCTAGGCTTATTGGTTGATCTTGTCAATTACTTGCATTCTCCCACGCCACCTTGCTGCCTCTGTATCAGAGGCAGCAAGAGAGGGGAAGCAGGAGCCGGTGCTGGTCCCCCGCCCCCACCACCACACTGCTGCCTCTATCAGGCCCAGGTTCGCCGCAGACAGAGACTGCTCTGGAGGATGTGGAGCAACCGCTGTCCACAGGGAGCTCAGACCCCCATGAACAGGGGCTGCTGCTGCTTCTGTATCAGGGGCAGGGGGCTCCCTGGAAGTGGGGACAGAACGCTCTTGCTGCTGCCCCCACCCCGGGTCCTATCGAATAGTTGTGTAACCACAAATATTTCATGCGGTTTATTCAGTTACCCGATGGCTAACATCCCTAATGTAAGCATTACTGTGTGGGCTCTGCAGCCCTGGGGGGTTGGGGAAAGGGCAGATATGGTGCTCCGAGGCTAGCTCCAGGCTGAGCAGGAAAATCTATATGGTGCTTTTAACATGAGCCCAACTCTGTAGATCCACGCTGTGAGGCTTGTTGGCCATGGAGTTTCAGGAAGAACAGTTTAGATCTCCTCTTACTCTACGTTTATAGTGTCTAGAACAATGGGCTGCCCATTTTGATTCATAATGCAATAATAACTATCTGATAATGCAGAGTGGAGCGTCCAAGGTACTTAAAATGGAGCTGATAGCTAATGCTACGTCCCATGGAAAGGAACAGAGCAGTGGGTGATTGCAAAGTTACCTTTTAACAGGAATGGGACTCAGCATAACAGCTGGAATGTGCATCATGTCTGCATGCACCTCGTCATGCATAGCGTGATTGGTGCTGGCTGGAAAAGTATCACTCCTGTCAATGGGAAAGTCAGGTCAGCAGCAGCAAAAGTGGGTCCAGCGGTTATTACACACCTCTGTTGCTATCCGCACAGGCTCCCTTAGAAATACCAGGCTAAGACCAGCACTTCAAACAAGGTGTGAGTAAATGAGGGAGAGCCAGAAATCCAGTCCTGAGGGCATGTTAACCCTGAAAAACAGCTGCTCTCCCCATTGTAATAGTGACAAGCACAAAACCAGGAGGGAGCTGGATGATGTGATGTGAAAGGGAACGGGTAAAAGGATTTGCTGAAAGAGCTGCACATCCAGAGGCAGGCAGTGTGAAAGTGAACAGTGATAGAGATGTAGCCGTGTTAGTCTGATCTAGCTGAAACAAAAGACAGGACTATGCAGCACTTTAAAGACTAACAAGATGGTTTATTAGGTGATGAACTTTCGTGGGCCAGACCCACTTTCTCGGATCAATTTGTGGAAGAAAATTGTCGTGACAATTTTCTTCCACAAATTGATCCGAGGAAGTGGGTCTGGCCCACGAAAGCTCATCACCTAATAAACCATCTTGTTAGTCTTTAAAGTGCTGCATAGTCCTGTCTTTTGAAAGTGAACAGGCTGTCTTTGTTAGAGGTGGGGGAGAGAAAGGGAAATGAAGATACTGTGGCTGATGCATACTCCCCTGTATTGCTGAGGGCCTCTCTGGCCATTCATTCAGATAGCCTTGGAAAAGTGTCTGAGCATTACCTGGACAGTATCCCGTTCATGACATTTTGCCTTGCCTTAGCCCTTTTCTGGGCATTATTATTTAGCACCATGGATGTATGTGGCATTGTATAGAATACTACAGATCCTGCATGAAGAAAAGAGAGGGGTTATGGGGTTACTTAGGAAGTGAGGAAATTCTCTCTAAGCAGAGATGGTCAGCCCAAATTGAAGCCCTGCTTGCCTCCTCCTTAGGCATATGTTTAATTCAAGCCATCTAACAGATCCCTAGGGCTTAAGCGAGAGTGATGCCCAGGTGTGTGCTGGCTGGAGTGACAGTAATGGAGGTGAGAGTAAGCTATTTTAGCTTATTTTCTGTTCACTGCTTTGCTTGATTTATGTATTAGAAAGGAAGGGTGGCCTAAGGGCTAGGGAACTATCCTAAGACTTAGACTAGAGTCAAGTCTCTGCTCTGCCACAGACTTCTTGTGTGACCTGGAGCAAGTCACTTGGCCTCTTTGTGTGTCAATCCTATATCTGTCCAATGGACTCTCAGGCTATGTCTACACTACAGGCTTCTTGCGCAAGAAGCTTTTTGCAGAAGAGATCATCCGCAAAAACTTCTTGTGCAAGAGCGACACTGCAAAAGCACATCAAAAAAGAAATGCACTTTTGCGTAAGAGAGCGTCCCGACTCGAAAGAAAGCACTGATAGCTATTCACCTCATCGCCACCAGGGTAACTTTTTTCGATAGGGTTTTTGCACAAAAAGAGGCAGTTCCCCGTCCACACACACCTTTTTGCACAAGAGGTCTCGTAGAACGAAGAATAATTTTTTGCACAAAACCCCCTCAGTTCTGTCAATTTACTTGCACAAAAACACGCTTGAGGTGTGGACGCTCCACGAGTTTTTGCACAAAAACTCTGTAGTCTAGACGTAGCCTCAGTGTTGTGAGGATAAATGCATTAATGATTGGAAGGGGTTCAGATAATGTCATAATGAGGGTGCCAAGTACCTAAGAAAGACATTAGGAATCAGGAACAGAAATAATTGCTACAAAATATTATTTTAAAATATCATAGAATCCTAGGGTTGGATGAGATCTCAGGAGATCGAGTACAACCCCCTGCCCAAAGCAGGAACAACCCCAACTAAATCATCCCAGCCAAGCCTTTGTCAAGCCGGGACATAAAAACCTTTAGGGATGGAGATTCTACCCGCTCCCTAGGTAACCCATTCCAGTGCTTCACCACCCTCCTGGTGAAATAGTTTGTCCTAATATCCAACTTAGACCTCTCCCACTGCAACTTGAGACCATTGCTCCTCGTTCTGTCATCTGTCACTACTGAGAACAGCCTTTCTCCATCCTCTTTGGAACCCTTCAGGTAACTGAAGGCTGCTATCAAATCCCCCCCCTCACTCTTCTCTTCTGTATACTAAAGAAGCCCAAATCCCTCTGCCTCTCCTCATAAGTCATGTGCTCCAGCCCCCTAATCATTTTGGTTGCCCTCTGCTGGACTTTCTCCAATGCGTCCACATCCTTTCTATAGTGGGGGGGGGGGGCCAGAATTGGACACAGTACTCCAGATGTGGCCTCACCGGCGCTGAATAAAGGGAAAGAATCACTTCCCTAGATCTGCTGGCTGTATGCCATTAGCTTTCTAGCAGTGGATAGGGAAATGCCACGTGCTTTTTTTCCAAAATTCAAAGAAAATTTAATGAAGGCATGAAAAACAAATCCTCTTGCAACTGAAATCTTAAGGCCACCCATTTTGTTTCCAGCTTAAGTCACAGATCTGTGAAGGCTGCCTGGGAAATGCTTCCCAGCATTGTATGAATACTTTAAGAGCTCTTCAGAGAATGCTCAGCATGATAGTAAGGAGCGAACAATGTACCATACTCAGGGCTGTAGAGAGTCTTTCTTCCGAAGCGGTTGTCACAAGCATAGGAATAATGCATGATGTGCTTGAAGAACAGAGTGAGTTATCTACTGAGTTTCAAAGGCGAGAGTTTTACAATTACAGGTGCACATGGGGCAATCTGTAGGCAGATTCGAGTGTTTGAGTGAATGGCTGATTGACTTTTCTCTCGTGGGTTGCTTGTTCAGAAACCCGCAGAGAAAGAAGAATTATAAAATATATACATCTACCACTAAGACTCAGGCAAGAAGAGAAATGAGTAGGGTTTTTTCCCTTCTTTTGGGTGAACACACTCTCAGTTTACAAAACTGTTTTCTTTGTCTGCATGATATTTGAATGAAAAATTCAGCGGCGATGAGCAAGGAGGAAAGCAGGCTATCAATGTTATAAAGGAACTCTGTGTACTTGCATCTAATATGAGGCCCTGATGAAACAGATGAAATTTACACTTGGAGGGTCTGAAAAATGCAGATGAGTATTTCTTTCCCAACAGATCCCCCTCTAGACTGCTGCTTTTTGCCGACAAAGTGCTGAGTCGGCAAAAACGCGGCCATTTTTATGCAAATTAAGCGCGGGATATTTAAATCCCCGCTTCATTTGCAATGTCGACCTGCCTAATCTGCATCCCTCTGCCAAAGAGAGATGCAGTCTAGACATACCCTAGGTACCTACGGTCCCGCTGTTAACAAAATCCTCAAGGCACCTAAATTTCAGCAAGCGGGTGTCCATACAGCCCCCTAGACACTGATGCTGTCCAACAATTCAGCACCTAATTAAGCCCCAAGAGCATTCACAAATGGGGCATTCCGCCATCTTGTTTCAGAGCCTGCTGCAGTGGTTGGGTTCAGAGCATGCCCAAATATGCACAAAATGGCTGGAGCAGGTGCTGCTGTGTATCCAGTAGCTCAGTGGTTATCACACTTGTCTAGGATGTGGGAGACATTCAGTTCCCCCCACCACAGTGCTTGATGTGGGGGGAGGGACTTAAATCCAGGTCCTAGGTCTGAGGTGAGTTCCTTAACCAATAGGCTGCAGGGTATTATAAATGGATCTTTCTTCATCTCCTCTGTTGAAACTATTCCATGGGGTATAAACAACTATTCATTGGAACAGGGAGCAGGGATGATGCTGTAACCCAGTAGCGAGGTCACTCCTCTGCAAGAGGGAAACCCAGATGCTAGTTGCCCCGCTCCAATACATATTTAAAAAGTACATCTAAGTTCCCTTGTGAACCCCACCTTTAGGAGAAGTGGGGTACTATTCTCATAAACTACTTAAGATCATATTTTTCTAGGTATTTAAATGCCTGATGATAGGAGCAAAAATACCTTTGGGATCTGAAGATAGGTGCCTAACTCCTGTTGACTTCAGTGGAAGTGGGGGAATATAAATATCTTTGTGGAATTATTTAACACGCCTAAGCACCCAATTCCCATTGACTTCACAATGTGCAGGCATGTGTATGTAGGCTTGGCAGAACCGCATCTTTTATTTTTAATAACTACAAGAAATCATAGTGTTTTTCTTGGTTTAAATTTTCAATTGCACAATGGGGTGGGAAAGTCAGACAGTGTTATGTGAGTGTAGAAGGTGTGATTGAAAAGGCTAAATTTTCTAGCTGTTGAAAACACTTCATGTCAGATTATGCAAAGTTAATATCCTTAAAAATCAAACTCCAGTTTTTCAAGCATCACTTTTCTTTGTCTATTTGTAAATTTCTTCTATGGTGTAAATACCTTTCCATCAGTGTGAGTGCATGCAGAGAAATCAATGCTTGCTGACTTAGCCATTGAAACCTAATCCTTATACAACACTACTTATATAAATGCACAGTGAAGATGAAATTCTACCACACTAGAGATTTTCCCTCACCCTGGTAGTCGCATCTGTGACACTGCAACTCTTTAGTTACTTCAAAGCACAGTTTCTCCCTCTGTCTTTGGGGAAGTGTGGGTGTGTGTCCAGGGGAGATTCAATTAATCCAAACCTATATGCAGATTTCTTTAAAACATAAGAACAGACATTTCCCAATGCCCACTGTCTCTTTCCAACTCAATCACAAAGTTTCTCTTGTAGGGAAATCAACCCTATACCTAGGAGAAGCCTTTTCCCTTTGCTACAGCCTTTGTACATCTTGCTTCTCATGTCTCATCTCTTTTCCTGAAAGCAGTTTCTAAAGGTTGGAAGCTGCCTGGTGTCCATAGTTAAACTAAGAACCTCTTTCAGTTCTGAGTGAAAAGGGCTTTCCTCATTCTAATACGACTCTTTCAAAACTGCCCGGTCTGACTCAGTCATGCATTTTAATGCCTCCCCCCGTTGCATCGGAGGTAGATGCCTGCCCAGTGTGCAAGACAATAAGGGTATGTCTACACTGCACACGAATTCCGAAATAAGCCATTTCAAAATTTCTTTTTGGAAATAGCTTATTTCGAAATAACGCGTCTACACAGCAAAAGCCCATTGAAATAGCGCTGAGCTATCTGGAAATAGAGCCTCCACACGCATTGGACGCTAACCCGCATTTAAGGCCACCCGGAAGCACTTCAGACAGGGCATCAGGACAGCAGTCACTTCCCATAGCTGCTGCCTGAGGCTGTCTGAGGCTGGTGCTTAAAGGGACTCCCTTGTATAGCCGTTTCTCAGGCTCTACTCCTTTGCTTACCTCCTCGAGGGACAGCAAAGCCTTTTCTCTGTGTGCTCTGGTTGCCCTTGCGGACACCACATCACTCCAGCCATTGAGCTGGACCTGCCTCCGAGCAGTCAACTGCTCTTACATCTCATGCTGCACTTCCTGGTACGATTTCTGCAGGCTGCCCTGGTGGCTCTGCAGGAGGAGGACCCCCAGCTCATTGCGGGGCACCTCCTCTCCTCTCTCCATGCGCCTGCTCATGCAGCTTGACCCACCCACCTCCCCCGCAAACCGTGCACCTCCTCTTCTGGCAGCTGGACCCCCATTCCGACTGGTGGGATTGGATCATCATGGAGCGGTGGGATGACCAGCTGTGGCTCCAGAATTTTCCACATTTCCTTTCTGGAGCTTTGTGAGTCACTCACCTCTGCCATCACATGACGGGACACCCACATGAGACCCTCCATCCCCCTCCAGAAGCGGGTCGCCATCGCTATCCAGAAGCTCACCACGCCAGACAGCTACCGATCCATCAGGAACCAGTTTTGTGTGGGGAGATCAACTGTTGTGGTCATGGCCATGCAGTTATGGCCATGGTCCCAGGAGGGTGGTGAACTTCTGGAATGGGGATCCCTAGGGTGGGGTTGGGGAGTGGAAACTCCTTCCCTGGGAGGTTTTTCTGTCCCACCTTCACAAAGCCCTGATGGGGGATGGGGTAAGTAGGGGTTGCTCCTGGTGTAGGGGGTTGGGCTTGGCTCTCCTGAGGGCCCTAGTAAACCTGTGATTCTCTGTGTCTTCTTCTACTGGTAGAATAGGCCATCAATACTGTCCTGCTGCACAGGGTCATCAACCTGGGTGATGTGGACCTCATCGTCGCTAGCTTTGCCGCCATAGGTGACCCCAGCTGTGGGAGGAGCTATTGACAGAACCCATATTGCCATCCGGGCCCCCAGCCACTAGGCATCCGAATACATCAACTGCAAGGGGTACTTTTGGATGGCGCTGCAGGCCCTCATCGACCACCATGGACAGTTCATGGAGATATATGTCAGGTGGTCAGGGAAGGCGCATGACACACGCGTCTTGCAAAACTCCAGCCTCTTCCAGAAGCTGCACGCTGGCACTTTTTTCCCTGACTGCATCATCCGGGTCGGGGATGTGGACATGCCGATGTGCATTGTAGAGGACACAGCTTATTTTCTGCACCCCTGGCTGATGAAGCCCTATGCTGGACATCTGGACCCTACCAAGGAACATTTTAATGCCAGGCTTAGCAGGGCCTGCATTGTTGTGGAGGGTGCCTTTGGTCATTTGAAAAGGAGGTTCCGTTGCCTCCTCACCCAGCTGGACCGCAGCGATCAGACTGTCCCCCAAGTGGCTCCAGGGTGAGCATAACCACCTGGCTGGTGGGCATTGACCTGCTGCTGGCCTTATCTGGATCCTCCTCCTTCTCTGCACCAGCTCTGCCCTCTGGGAGGGCAACAATGGACATCTCCAGCCCAGAGTCCACAATGAGGGGGAGGGGAAGGGACTGCCCCCCTTCCCAGGATCCGGTGGAGCTGGCCATCATAAAGGCAGGTCTGGGTTGCCGCCCCAGAGCAGGAGCTGTGCTCCCTGGCCTTGGCATAGGCCTGCCTAAGTTTTTTAATTTTCATGTGCACCTGCTCCTGGGTGCACATGTGGCCCTTGTGGACCAGACTGTCAGCCACCCGGCCATAGCTGACAGCGTTCCTGCATCTGGTGCAGAGATCCTGGGGATTTGCCTCCTCTCCCCAGACCTCAATGAGGTCCAGGATCTCCACACCAGACCAGGAAGGCGCGTGCCTCTTTTGTCTCCGGGCAGGGTCCTGGGAGCTAGCTGCCTGCTCAGCTGTGGCTGTGGAGGGCTGGGTGGGAGTATTGGGGTGGCTCATGGCAGCAGCAAAAGCTGTGAAGGCAGCTGCAATATGGCACAGGGCTGGCAGGGCCTGTGATGTGCCACAAGCCCTTTCCCCTGTGGCCACAGCTTAAAGGCTGCCGGGGAAGGGGAGCTATAGAGTTCTGATGAGTGTGGACTCGGCCAGCAGGGCAGGAAGCCCTGGAGGCCCCTGATTTCAAAATACCTCCAGGTGACCTGTCTGCACACGCACTCATTCGAAATAGACGTTATTCCTCGTGAAATGGGGGTTACAGATTTCGGAGTAAGGCACCCGTTAATTTGAAATTATTTTGAAATAACGGGCTTGCTGTGTAGACTCTCACTTTGTTTTGAAATAACACTAGTTAGTTTGGAATGACGCTTCGGTGTAGACGTGCCCCAGAGGATCAAACCTATTGATTTTTAACTGGCACTCCTTCATTAAGCACCATTGAAGGGCAAAACTGTGATACTCTTGCATTGAATATTACCTAGCATAGTCCCACTGATTCTTTTTCCCCAGTTGAAGTGCCCTGGGAGGAGTAGTCCAGATGAATAAGGGTATCACAGGCTCATCCTGGGTGAGTCCCAGTGCAGGATTGGGCCCTAAATCATAGGGGCAGAGTGTGTCAGCTGGTGTGAATCAGAATAGCTCCTCGGACTTCATGGCAGTCCAGGCAACCTACCAGATGGCACCAGCTGAGAAGCTGTCCCAGCAGACCTAACCTATTAGCATTCCACCAAAGCTTGTAAGTGGCAGTGCCCAGGCAGCACATCAAACCTTGCAACCTTTCCTTGAGTGTGGAAGGGGGAAATCGCTTCCTGCAACACCAGGAAGAAAGGTTCCCTCTACTTTTTTTCCGTCCAGGTGTGAAATAAATTTTATGTGCACTAAGGCATGTGGAGATGTGCACCATCAGTAAGAACACATGCTCAGGGCGCTCTGCTAATCAGCGGGGTGGTGTTTTAGTCTCTCCTGGGTGGCCGCCCAAGCTTTCAGCTTACACAGAACACTGTCAGGAGCTCTGATGAAGTAGAGGGTAAAACTCCTGAGGCTTTTTATAATGGGGGTGGGGGAAGTGATATGCTGGATTCTCATTCACATTTTATGGTGCTCTTAAGGGCTTGAGATAGATGCAGGAACTTAACAACCGGCTTGCAAAAATGCTACATTTCTCCGCTGGACAAGCGTGACCCTTCTTATTGATCACCCTAACTTTTATCTTCCCTAAGGCACCTTTACTAACCACTTTATCTTCCAAGTACCTTGCTTTCCTCTCCCCCAACCATTTTGTTTGTTTCTTTACCTTGCTTAAAGATTTTTTTTTCTTTGCTTTCCTGTGGTGATAGCATAGCCGGGTCCTCTGGAGGTCAGCCCTTCCAATCCCTGCTTAATGAGAGCTATGACTTTCTCCAGCACTAGAGAAAATGACTTCACAGCCTTTCCCTCAGGTGATACGGGCGGGGAAAGTGTGGTGAGCTCAGGGAAACTATCTGGCTTCCTTTTGGAGTTTTTCTCTGACTCAGGTGGGGGCGGACTCTCAATTAACAGTTCACGTGGCGTCGGTGTCTCAGTGCCATCTGCTGACAGCCACGGGATGAGGCTAACGAAGGGCTTTTTCTCTGAACACTGCTGGACTTCCAGGAAGATGGGGGAGAGGAGGAGACAAGGGGCAGCCAGAATATGCATGTATCCCAGGGGGTTAGGTAACAAAGCTGAGGCAGGGCACAAGTGCCTGCAAACATGCCCTGCTCTCTCTCAAATCTCTTAAGATCCATGTGAATCTGAGTTTGCCTTGGGTCTTGTGGCCACTTCCGTGGCATGGGATGATGTAAAGCATGAGCCTCATCCCTACAGGCCGATGTAGGGGACTCTCTCCTTCAGATCCATTGGAGAGGACAACTGCCATAGTTGTCCAGTTGTCCAGTAGAGGGCAACTGTCATAACCAGGAGAGCTGACCAGCACCTGGTGACTAAAGGGTTAACTATGACTGGGTTAGCTAATGCCTTCAGCACCTAGGCAGGTATCGGGTGGTCAGCCAATAGCAATGCAGGTAGGGATTTCAAACTGGGACAAAGGAATTTTTCTTTCTCTCTCCTTTGTCTGAAAAGCAGAGTTGTTTTCTTCCGAGTTCAGGGAGATCGGAGATTGGAGGCCCGTCTCTCTCCAAGAAAAGACTTCTTATAATGTGTAAGTAGGGAAAAGTTTAGCTAGTCCATCAGGTTTTATTATTTTCATGGGTTGGGAATTTGGAAACAATGTCTGAGCTGTTAACTGTGTTTTTTTCTCTTTTACAACTAAAGCTGTTAGCCCAGGGAATTTTCCCTGAGGATATCAATTGGTGGCTCTTACCATCTATCCACTTTATGATGATTGTAACTGTAGTTTAGTTTTGATAATAAAAGTTTGTTTTCTTTTTTCTAATTACCTGGTATTGCTTCATTTTGGTGTCCTAGTTTTACCTTAGGGATGAGATTTCCCAAGTGATCTCTTCCCTGATTTTTTTCATGGAATTACTTGGGTGGTAGCAGTGGATATTCTCCAAAATCCGGGTATTAGGATTTTGGGGGGAGGTTTTTGTACCAAAGCTTGTAGAGACCAGGTTTTGGGGTGCTTTTGTGGGACCCCACTTCTGCATTTGTCGTGCCAGAGTGGAGAACAGCCTTGACAGCAACATAAATGATTAGGGGGCTCGAGCACATGACTGAGAGGCTGAGAGATTTGGGTTAATTTAGTCTGCAGAAGAGAAGAGTGAGGGGGGATTTGATAGAATCCTTCAACTTCCTGAAGGGAGGTTCCAAAGAAGATGGAGAGAGGCTGTTCTTAGTAGTGATGGATGGCAGAACAAGGAGCAATGGTCTCAAGTTACAGTGAGGGAGGTCTAGGTTAGATATTAGGGAAAACTATTTCACTAGGAGGGTGGTGAATCACTGGAATGGGTTATCGAGGGAGGTGGTGGAATCTCCATCCCTAAAGGTTTTTAAGTCCCAGCTTGACAAAGCCCTGGCTGGGTTGATTTAGTTGGGATTGGTCCTTGATGACCTCTGGAGGTCTCCTCCAGCCCTATGATTCTATGATCCACCTTCTACCTTCCTCTTTGTGAGATATTGAACTCAGTTACTCACAGAAGCTGCTGCTGTACATGTGTCTTGTCTTGGGCACAGTCGTTTTCTGATTACACAACTTTAGGAACTTGGTATTTGGGGTGGGGAGATCTGGGCCTTCTGCAAAAAGTCTTCATTAAACTTAAGTTGAGTAAGATGTTCCATATAGTCAGCTGGTGTTTCTAGTGTCTAGAGTATTGTGTTTGAGTGGCAAGGGATCCTTTTGAGCGGGGAAGGAAGGGGGATTCCTGGCTAGAGGGCTCTGTAGAGAAGCCATGCCATCAGTCCAACTGGAAGAAGCCAGCCTTATACAGGATGGGGATGAGCTGTTCCCCTTTGCCCTAGGGAGAAGTCTGCTTTGTCTCCCTCTGTCTGGGGCTGTCTTGTGCTATCATTCTGAATTTTAAGAAATAAAAGCAGTGTTATGTTGCAACTTTCTATCTAGAGCATTTTTGTTGGGTCTCATTTCTCTGTACTTAGGCTGGGAACATAATAGTTTTCTCCTTCAAACTCCCTCCTCTAGACCCTTTGCTACTTCAGACAAAGATATTAGGATCTCAGAATTAATGGCACAACCAAACTTTGGGCTGCTGAATTACATGGCACTTAAACTAGCTAAGCAGGAAGGTACGCAATGATACCGAATGCCAGCAACTTTTCTGAAATCAAGTGGCATAAAGCTAGGCAAGTTCCCAAAGTACACAGTTCAGCTAATGAACCTGGTTTTGATTATGATAGATTGTAGAACTATCAATTAAGATCAGAGGCCCCAGTGCTAATAGTATAATTCATCATAAGATTTTGTCATTTCCTGAAGTGTTTACAGTCTAAACAGAAACACAGTGGGAGGGAGAGTTTGACTCAACCAATACCAAATCACTGGCAGAGATGGGAACAGAACCCAGATATCTTGGCCCCCCAAACTAGGACATGCTGTCTGTTTGGTGGCATGCAACTAAAGGTTTGTTTTAGCCTATGGAGGGCCAACTGCAGCATTTCTATCCTGATCCCCATTATCCAAACAGTTCTGAGTTCTAGCCCATCTCTGCATTAAATCTAACTGTGCCATAAGCAAAGACGAACCCCTCTGTAGCCTGAGGAAGGCTATTTATTAACGGGGCTCTGTGCGTGCAATCCGTGTCAATGGCACACATGATATGTAATTAAAAGTCTGTTAATGTTGTAGTGCTCCATGATTAATGCCTTAGGTAGGCACTTCTGATTCTAATACTAATAGGAAGTGACTGGCTCTAAAGTGCTAGTGCCGTTCAGGTACCTCAGGAGTAATAAAAGGTTGCTCTAGGCAGATTGCACGATTCCTCGACTCATTAATTATAGCTGCCCAAAGTGGAAAGTTTATAATTAAACATATAGTTTACTCTTCTACTTTTGGAGGAAGTAAATTAAGGTAATTAGATTTCTTTTTGATTTGAGCATATGGAGCCATTTACAAAGTGCACAGGGGTATGGAACCAGCGGGTTAGCTAGGGAAAGAACCCGGGAAAGCCCTGACTTGTGATGGAAATGGGGTTACATTTTTATAGATGGATATTTGGCTTTTGTAAAGCGGATGGACTAATAGTGCCGGTCAGAGGCATAGTGTAACCAGGAGCTGTATAAGGCCTAAACCCCTCCCTTCAATCCCCTGTGGTGTAAATAGCGTAGCTGAAGTCGACACACCGTGGCATCTTCCACACGGTAAGGTTGGCAGGGGCTGCTCTCCCGTTGACTCCGGCTACTCTTCTCATCCTGGTGAAGTACCAGAGTATCTGTTGACAAAGCCTCTGTCGACAAAAGCCTGTAGTCTAGACATACCCTGAGTCTCTTAAGTTCTTAACCAAAAGACCTACCTTCCTTCAGTGGGAGCATGATCCGGCTCTGTACACCTAGCTAATATCTGTTCAAATGCACCTCAATCCTGATGTGCAACACCTGTACCTGAGAACATCTCCCTCTTCAAGGTTTGCCTTCAGACCTGCACAGTCCCCCTCCCACCCACACCTCTGCCAGTGCCCTTCAGTTCTGTCTTGCAGCATTCTTAGACCTGGCTTTCTTTGATTACCATCTGCTCAGTGCTCATTTGTTTCCTAAGGACTTTTGACAACCCAGCCTGGTTTTTACTTGTAAGCAGGGGTGCTGAGAGCCACTGAACCATACTGGACAACCTGCATCTGATGGAGACCACTGTGAGCAAGACAGCGTGGCAGCCCCCCTGGGTCCAGCACCTATGCTTGTAAGTTGAACTGCAGGTAAGAGGGTTTTGAACAGAAAAATACCAATGTGCACATGATTTCCCCCAAGGTAGACATTTCTAGTTAAAACAATGGGGTTAGTTATTAAACAATGTTGTCTGTTATCATACTGATCACAGTATCTGAGAGCCTCGCAGAGTTTCTATATGCTATGAGCATTGCTATGAGCATAGTATTGCAGATGGGAGATTAAGGCACTGGGAAGCTAATTGACTTGCCTTCAGTCACCCAAGAAGTCAATAGGCAACCAAGCAATCAAGTCCAGTCACCCAAGTCCTAGATGAGTGCTATAACCACTGGACTTGCCTGTTTTTCCTGATAAGGTGTGTGTGTGTGTGTGTGTGTTGTTTTAATTTTTTCATTACCATCTGCTTCCACTGAGAATAACCAGTAGGCCAGCGGTCTGCATGTGAGGACCTCAGATAAAAGCCAAGTGCTTTGAAAATACTTAAGCAATGATGAAACTGTGCATAGCTAACTACTGGATCCATATGGGGAGACTTCTGCCATTTGGTTTGAAGTTGGTACACTTTGTTACAAAGCAGATGGACATATTCGGTATGTCTACACTGCAACACTATTTCGAAACAACTTAGTTCACATCTACACAGCAGGCAGTTATTTCAAAATACTGACAAGCTTACTCTTCCACCGACTCCTGTAACTTTCATTGTACGAGGAGTAAGGGAAGTCGGAAGAAGAGTGCTCTATTTTGAAATAAGTGCTGTGTAGATGCTCCCTATTTCAAAATAAGTTATTTTGAAATAAGCTACGCAATTGACGTAGCTCAATTTGCATAGCTTATTTCGAGTTAAGCCCTGCAGTGTAGATGCACCCATTGTGGTGGTTTTCTGTATGTATGTGCATATGCTCACATACATGCACATGCCACACACACTCTATGTATATCTCTTCAGGGATTCAAATCTAAGTGAGGTGAGGTTGAGGAGCTGTCTGTGACTAGACAGATTCTTGGCCTCTCCCCATCCCCATGACTACTTGGCCCTTGTGTCAAAGCCACAGCCTGGGAGGTAACAGGCTGGAGCCTCTATCCTGCTCCCCTGAGCCTGCCCAGCACTGCTCTGTTCAAGGTGTTATCGGTCCACAGGAAGCTAGACCCTTGCTGTCTAGAGCAAGAGTGAGCTCCTGTCAGCCCTGCAACCTTTTATAAGGCCCAGCCTATTTCTGATTGGCTGACTGCTCCCTGCCCTGATTGGCCAGGGTTGTGCAAGCCTCCTCTAGTTTGTCTGTAACCCTCTCCCTGCTGGAGCAGGCTTTGGTACCCTACATACAAAATGCAACTTAATGACTCAAGTAGGGATATTTTGTAAATAGACAAGGCTAACTATTTGTACTTCATGTTAGTGGAGCCCCACGCCCCCACCCCCAACCGTCCTTATTATGTTGCAGGCAAACACAGGGAGCGTATTGATTGTGGAGACAGCACTAATGGCATTTGTTTCAACACAGAATTAACCTAGACAAATACATAATAACGATGGTGTCAGGCTGTGCCTTAATGAGCTTTTTAAGATCCCTTCCCACTTCTTATTTTGCAACTGTGTAAGTGGTTTATTTTCTGGTTTTGTTGTTGTTATTTTTTCATGAAAAGCAGAGATACCCCCTCACTCACACACATCTGGGGCTCTTCTCGAAGGGGCGCAGTTGCAGTCCGCATTCTTCCCTGGGAGTTTTGATCTAAAACGGCCCTTTTGAAAAGAAATTCTGAAAAGTGTTTACCATAATGAAACATGAACATGGTTAATTAGTGTGAAGTGGAACATCTCCAAAGCAGAGGTGCCATCCTGGGCTGTGATCTTGTCGGATTTCGCAAACAAAGTCACCTGGGTTTGGGGTTTTTTTGTACTTCTGAGGGAGACGCAGAAGAAAAAATCAGAATGCGGGGGGAAGTTGTAGTCTAGTGCACGGGTGATGCAGGCACTGTTTCCTGTAAGTTACCACTGAAGCAAAGAGGAGGAAGGACGGTCTGGCGGTTAGGGTGCTAGTCTAGGATATGAATCATAGAATCATAGAGCTGGAAGAGACCTCAGAAGGTCATCAAGTCCAGCCCCCTGCTCTAGGCAGGACCAATCCCAACTAAATCAACCCGGACAGGGCTTTGTCAAGCCGAGACTTAAACACCTCTAGGGATGGAGACTCCACTACTTCCCTAAGTAACCCATTCCAGTGCTTCACCACTCTCCTAGTGAAATAGTTTTTCCTAATATCCAACCTGGATCTCTCCCACCTCAACTTGAGACCATTGCTCCTTGTTCTGCCATCTGTCACTACTGAGAACAGCCTTTCTCCATCCTCTTTGGAACCTCCCTTCAGGAAGTTGAAGGCTGCTATCAAATCCCCCCTCACTCTTCGCTTCTGCAGACTAAACAGACCCAACTCCCTCAGCCTCTCCTCATAGGTCATATGCTCCAGCCCCCTAATCATTTTGGTTGCCCTCCGCTGGACCCTCTCCAATCCAGACCATGCTGGATTCCCAGCTCCACCGTAGTGATGTGGGGCAGGTGACACTCAGTATTTGTGTAGGCACATCCTGTGTGCAGCCAATCTGCAATGTGCTGAGGCTATGGCTACTCTGCAGCTGGGAATGTGCTTTCCAGCTCGAAGGGAGAGACTCCAGCCCGCTCTGTTCAAGCGAGCCTGCTAAAAATGACTACCCACCCACCCAGGCTCCCTGGCTCTGTAATCTGGCAGCCTGTCCGTGCTAGCCCTAGCCCTGCAGCTATTCTTAAAGAGCAAATACTTGCCTGGTTCCGCTGGGAAGCGCACTCCCTGCAGCCATGTGCATGTTCCCTAAATGTCTGTGTGCACCCAGCTGCCATAGCCTAACAGTTCCCTAGTGTGCTTTAATCTGTTCCCATTTCACTGCATACTAGGGGGCACTGAGTGTATGGCAGCAGGCCCCACACAGCCTCTTAGTGCTTGGCAGGCTCGTACAGGGTAGATTTCCCTGCCAGTTTGCGGCAAAATCGTGTTTGTCTAGATGGCTCCTAAGCCAGCCTCTGTGTTCCTCAGTTCCCCGTTGCTCACCAGGGATGATAGTACTTCCCTCCCACGCAGGCTGTGCCCGATGTTGAGCCCGACAATCTAGCCAGCTTTCTCTCCACCTTGTAGTCCATTTATCCAATCGATACTTCTTTAACTTGCTGGCAAGAATATTGTGGGAGACCGTATCAAAAGCTTTGCTAAAGTCAAGGAATATCACATCCACCACCTTCCCCATGTCCACAGAGCCTGTTATCCTGTCATAGAAGGCAATCAGATTGGTCAGGCATGACTTACCCTTGGTGAATCCATGTTGATTATTCCTGATCACTTTCCTCTCTTCTTAGTGCTTCAAAATGGATTTCTTGAGGATCCCCTCCATGATTTTTTTGATGTCTGAGGTGAGGCTGACCGATCTGTAATTCCCGGGATTGTCCTTCTTCCCTTTTTAAAAGATGGGCACTACATTTGCCTTTTTCCAATAATCCAGGACCTCCTCCGACCTCCATGAATCTTTAAAGATATTCATCAATTGTCCTGACATCTGTCCCCACTGAGAACAGCTTCTCTCCATCCTCTTTGGAACCCCCTATCAGGAAGTTGAAGACTACTATCAAATCCCCCCTCACTCTTATCATCTGTAGGCTACATAAGCCCAAATCCCTCAGCCTTTCCTCATAAATCATGTACTCCAGACCCCTAATAATTTTTGTTGCCCTCTGCTGGACTTTCTCCAATGTGTCTACGTCCTTTCTGTGACTTCTTTCATTTGGGAAAATCTGGAAATGAAATTTTAGGAAGGTGGGATGTAATAGTCTCTCACAAGCATGAGGCCAAATTCATTTTTGTTGTAACTCCATTCAAGTCAGCCGTGTTACACATTTAGCTTCATAATTCTGCATTTGAAAACAAGATGAACTCAAACCAGTGTTCACTGAGTGCAACCCTACTACAAATTAGAATTCAGTACCATCTTAAGTCTCAGGTAATAGAATTCTGTTGGTATCGACGGTCAATTAGTTGAGTAAATAAGCAGGCAGTTCACTAACACTTCGCATTTCAATGGTGTTTTGCTGAAGTAAGCACTGAATGTGATTGTGTTTCAGCTTGATTTAAGATGACAACTTTTGCATTTTCTAAATATTAATTAGCAGTGAATTTCTTCTTATTTAAACTGTGAGGCAGCAAACAGGCAGCAGTGTGATTTACCTCTTCCCTCCTGCCATCTCATCTCATCTGGGACATTTGAAAAGGTAATTCGAAACAATTAGCCTTTGTCTTTTAGCTTCAAGAATGAACAACGGAGCTTGCTTTGTTTGGGGGTTGGGGAGGGAACGGTTGCTACGTGATCCAAATGGACAAATAGCCTGATTTCTGCAAAGAGAAGGAATAGGCACATGGGGGCTTAGTGCAGGACTGGGGTCTTACTAGCAGAATCCTGCACTGTACCTATTGCAGATTCATATAAAACATTGTCTTGATTGTTTTGTTCTGAGACTGGGATAAATGGAATGTCAAAACCCCTTCAGCTCAAGCTTTTAGGGTTAAAGCCATATGTGTACCAGACAAAATATCCTTGTTCCATGCTACAGGATCAAACCCTTCAGCTTGAGAGCCTTTAGGTGAGTGGATTACCTGCTAGGTGCTTGGGTACCATAGTGAAGAGTAAAGGATCCATGCGGTATAGTGGTCCTCATGTTTGGCATGTTTGGCAGATTGCTAGAAAAATCAACTTCTATAGGGGGATCATCTCCATTCATGATGCTTTGCCTAATTCCTAATGGAGAAGTCTCCTTGTATTTAATAGTCACGTACACCTATTGTGTAGGGCCTATATTTTTTCAAACGTAACTTGACTGAATTTGAGCCACCGCAAGAGGCCTGATCTTCTGAAGATGTAGAGCGCTAGCACTCAAAATCAGGTCCCTTCAGAGCACCACAGGTTGGATGTTGAAAAGCTAAGGCACTCACAATCAACAGTCAGTCTTGGACATTTAGGCTCAAGGCTCTGGGATCATTCTATATCATGGGGAAAGAATTATATTCCTTCTGTAGGAAAATTCGAAAAACATAAAGACAAGATCTGATTCACTGTTAAATTCTATAGAATAATTTTAGAGTAATTCCTGTTTTCAATCCCATTAAATTCCACTAGCACACTTGCATAATGACCATCCCTGAAATGCAGCCTAGCACCTAATGCTGGAAGTACTAGTCCATGGCTGTGTTTTGAAAGTTGCTGTAATTCCAGTTAAACCATTAGCAGAGTGGATCTTCAGAAAGTGAAGTAAGTCAGAAATAAGTCATAAGATTCTTGAAGCATGTTCATAGTAGTTCATTTCAGATCAACATTATCCTTCTGTAACCTGTCTAGATCCATGTGTCATTATCTAATCCTACTTTGGTTCTTATGCAACACAATAGGCTGAGACTTTCAGATCAATCTGGGGAATTTAGATATTCCATTCCCCTTCGTTTTAATAGGAAATAGATATTCAGGTCACTTTGTTAGCTTTGAAAACCTTGGACCATGGTATTTAAGTGCACACGTCATGTGCAACCATTAAAACCAGTTGTCACCTCAACAGCTACTAGGGATAGATGGGTCTCCTAGGGAGCAATGAATAGTGTCGTTGGAGTCGATATACCTTAGTTCAAATTACTGCAGCTTCCCCACTGCAGGGGGTTGACGGGAGAGATTCTTCTGTCAACTCCCCTTACTCTTCTTGGTCAGGTGGCGTACCAAAGTTGACGGGAGCATGATCAGCGGCCAATTTAGCAGGTCTTTACTAGACCCGCTAAATCGACCCTGAGGCGATCAATCCCGGCTGCGGTGAGTGTAGAGAAGGCCATACCCTGGTAACTAATTGGCTCATTTTCAAGGGTTCTGAGTACTTCAGTTTCCTGTGCAGACCAAAGGCAACTCAAAGTCAGGTCATCAATAACTAGAACATTATGAATCTGTCCCCAGGCCTATGGTCTCTTTTCCATGCTCCAGCTATGGCCCTAATCTCATTACTATGTAGATAGTGAGGCAATGAATACAGTATTTCAGCAGTAATGGACTGATGGCAGCCAATCTGTTTTGAAACTTCTGCCTTAGAATCTAAAATGCCTCTGTACCCAGAGAAGAAACTGGTTGTAATCCTAGCAAAAGCCTGTCACCAAATGGCCATCTCTCTCCCTGGTTTTTTTTTTTTTAACATATATACACAGTAAAAGCTTTGGAATATCTTCTGTTTCAGAGTTTTATTTTTAGAGCTGTGCTCTGAATGTGGCTTGGCCACCTGTCACAGAACAGCAGGGTTAATATAGTGCTTGGTAGCGCTTTCCCATCTGTTCCAGTTTCCATCCTAACATGGAGTTTGATGAGTGCTCTCTCTAGGAGAGTTTTGAGTTATCCAATTCATAGGATTCTGATATAATCAGCCTGGTATCACTTGAAAAGTTCACTATGCCCAGCAGGAGAGTATAAAAATTGCTGGGAGACAAAGGTGATTGGAAAGTGGAGACTTTCTTACCTTTTCCGAAATTATTTTTATTTCAATTCATATTGAAATTGGGGCTGGAGCATATGGAGGGGGTGGCACAGGAAGATAGGGGTTAGATGAGGCTTTGATAGTCTAATGAGAAGTTAGAAGGGGGATGCCACTATGATTGGGTTTTTCTTCAGGGTCTGGTTATCTTTTTTCCCATGTTTTTCCCTCCACAATAAATCACCAATGCTGTTCAAGTCCTGCCAGAGGTTGACAGCAATGAGCAATCAGCAGATGGAGGAGGGGAAAGAGGTAAAGTCCTTATATTGGGTAGATACTTGCCTCTTTCAGTGTTTTATCTCCTTCTAAAGGTCTGTTGCATTGACTTCTACCCAAACCTCAGAAAGATGCTTCTAAGCAGCATATTTTTACTGTGGGCTGCACTAGATCAGTTTCTCAACCTTTTTTTTAATAAAGTACCCCTTTTTTAACAAAAAATAAGTACTCCCAATACCTACAGTTTTCAGACACGCAATTTTTTTCTACCATTGCATCACATTTGTTTAAACAACTTAATCATAGCTGGGCGGGCGATGAAATTTTTGGGTGTAAAAAGTACAAAAATAATAAAGCACTGTAAAACTTAAAACAAAAATTCAGTTTTCACCAAATTTCAGTTGTGTTGACATACCCCCCCAGATTTCTCTTGAGTACCCCTAAGGATAGTCATACCACTGGTTGAGAAACACTGCACTAGATAACATGCACCCACAATGCAGCTCCCTAGGGAGGTATCAGAGGGGTAGCTGTGTTAGTCTGGATCTGCAAAAACAATGAGGAGACCTGTGGCACCTTAAAGACTAAAAGATTTATTTGGGCATAAGCTTCCGTGGGCAAAGACCCACTTTGTCAGATGCATCAGAGTGGAAATGACAGAGGCAGGCATAGATACATTGAGTTACCTTATCCAGTGAAGGGCCAGTGTCAACTCATCAGGGTGGATGTGGCCCCCTCCCAACATTGATGGGGAGGTGTCAAAGAAATGGAAAGTCTGACACTTTGGGGACAGGCCTGGGAGCCAGCCACTAGCTTTTGGATTCCAAATCAAGGCCTGACCCTAACATCTATCCCAAGGTGATGGATTCCTCGCCTGTCTTAAGAAACCGCTTTAATTGTCCAGGGTCATTATGGAGTAAGCTGGTAGACTCAGACTGAGTCAATAAATGAGAGCCCAGGAAAAGCCATAAAACCCACCCATACTTCGGGTACCAACTGCCCCCCCTCCTTGTTCATAGCTCTCAGAATGAAGCGCCAATCTTCTGAGTCTAGCCCACTGCACTAACCCCCAAGCTGCGGTGCATTGCACATTGGCCTGCCGTGGCTCTTCCTCTCCTGGAGGAAGTCTTTGAAAACCACTTCAGGGCTGAGATGCATCAGGCTTGATTGGGTGCCATTAAAACTGACCGGGATTCTTTTCATTGACTTGAATGGTATCGGGGGATCAAGTCCATCATCAGAGGAGTGTGTCTGTTCTGGGAGGAGGGTCCTCCCATTAGGTTGTCGGGCTGTCGGCCTTCACTCTTTCTGCCAGCTCTAAATGAACTAAGCGGATTTAAAGGATCCTATGACAATTGGAGACATTTCACTGCTGATACATAAGCAACCATTTGAAGATTGCGGCTTTATGACAGAACCCTAATTAAATCACTGTTCACCACATTTATTCCCCTCTAGCCCATGAAATAACCATGAAACTTGATGACTTTTTCCAAGCAGCCACCATGAAATCATCACAAATTTTCCATCAAAGACGGACAGCTGTGGAGATTAAACCAAATAAGGCTGGAGGCGGAAGATCTCTGCTGACTAATTAGAAGTTTTCTCATCTGAAGTGGGAGCTTTAACTCTGCTAACTTAGGAGAGGCCTTGATGTTGCTACAATATTCAGAAAGCATCTTTCCTCTGTATCTAAAGTAGAGGGGATGCAGAGGTTAAGAGGCTTGGGGGTTTTTTTCCCATAGAGTATGTCTACACTACAGCATTATATCAGAATATCTAATTTCAAAATAGTTATTTCGAAATATCTTATTTAGAAATAACACGTCTGCACACAAAATGCATTTCGAAATAGCTTTTTGCTATTTCAAAATAGCACGTCCACACTGATTGGATGCTAAATCACATTAAAGGCCAGCCAGAACTGGTTCTGGCAGGGCATCAGGTCAGAAGTTATCTTGTAGCCAGGGTGGCCAGCAGGGCACCCTGGGAAGGGCTGGAGGCCCCCTATTTCGAAATAAGCATCTACACAGCGCTTATTTCGAAATAGCAATTTCAAAATTGGCACTATTCCTCGTGGAATGAGGTTTACCAATTTTGAAATAAGCCCTCCACTATTTTGAATTAATTTCGAAATAGCAGTTGGCTTGTGTAGATGCTAGGAAAATTATTTCAAAATAACAGCTGTTATTTTGAAATAACTTTGCTGTGTAGACATACCATAGAGATGAGTGGAACAAATGTAGAAAAGTTTGTGCACAGTTACTTCCAAACCCAGGCCTACTTACAGGCCTAAAGGGATCTAAATTGCCCACAGTAATGGGCAGCTCAAAGGGAGCAAAGAGATGTAGAAATGCGTTTCTAAAGGTGCATCTACACTGTAGGGCTTAACTCGAAATAAGCTATGCAAATTGAGTGGGAGATGGACATCTAAATCGCCCTTTGTGCCTTTGAAAAATCTACCCTAAAAGGCTTAGATTAGTGTTGAGTTCAAGTCCCCCTTCTCTTCATTGAAGAATGTCCCTTAAAAAGTGACTTGACTGCTATATAAAAACCTACGTGGTGCGAGGAGTCCCAGTCGCAGAAGATAATTTAATTAATGTGGCGCAGACATAATAAGATCCAATGGTTGGAAGCTGCATTCCTACCGTTCTACACAAATTTCAAGTGAGAAAATGTAAATTGTGATTTTGGACTGTGTGGGTGATTAACCATGGTAACAGCTTACCCAGGTGGAGTCTTCGTCCCTTGAAATCTTTTAAATCAAGAGCTGATGTCTTTCTGAATGAGATGCTGTGGCTCCACCTAGGAGTTATGAGCTTGATATGGTGCAAATTTATGCCTTGTTCATTCATAGATGAATCAATTTTCAGGCCAGAAGGGACAGTTATGATTATCTGGTCTGATCTCCTGAATTACAGAACCACTCCTGCACTCTCTGAAAGCCTTACCATTCATTTTTGGTGCCAGAAAGGGAATGGAGCTCTTTGGGGGGGAGAAATCTTCCCTAATAGAAAGTTCAGCCGGGACCGTCTAATTCTGCACATCTGTGTTTGTTACTTTCCAGATACTCCGCTGCATCATGCCATTCTGATTTTCTTTCTCTGCTTGCTGCCTTTCTCCTGAGGCATCTGTTCTGAAGCATCACCTTGTCTCACTCAGATACTTAAAACTTGCCATCCCTGTGACCTGACCAGCAGAGCAGCAGTCGGATTCTGTTCACCTGAGCACAAAGGGATTGGAAGCTCGCCTCTGACTTGTTAAGACACCTTGCTGGAATTCCAGGGACTTTTTTGTTGCTGTTGTTCAATGGAAAGTTATCGCTGTGCAACTCAAGATTGTAACTGAATTCATGTCAAGGCAATAATAGCTCATGGGCACTGCCTCTGCCAGCATTGATCCAAAGGTGTTTGCTTTGGCTCAAGTCATTTCTACACATACCATGACTCTAATTTCTGCTTGCACTATTTCACAAACGTTATCTGCTGGTGCTGCAACTGGGAGGACGATATGTCTGTAGGAAGAGAAAATGGAGTCAGGTGTCCATAAGGTAAAGCTGCCCCTCCGCTTGCCCCTTTGTTGATAGCTTTGGCAGAGTCCAAAACCTTGGTAAGCATGGAGAATGCAGTAAGCATAATATCAGGAACATGCAGGGTCTGATTCTGCCCTCTTTGCACCAGACTAAACTAGAATATTGCATTTGCGGCCCACCATGGCCAGATGCTGAGTTGTTTTAAACAGGCATCACTCCACCAGCATTGGGAGAGTTGTGCCAGACTGCAGCAGCTGAGAATTTGGGTCCCAAAGCACTATAGAAAAGGCAGGTCCTAGGAAAGCGTTAGATCTACTTTACAAATGGGAAACGCCTCCTTTCTATGGCCTTCCTTCCACCTGGGACTTTCACCCGTGCAAGGATAGTATAAAATTCTACAGTGATGTAGTGCGTTACAACTCATCTGAGGTCACTCTGGGTATGTCTAGACTGCATCCCTCTGTCGGCAGAGGGATGCAGATTAGGCAGGTCAACATTGCAAATGAGGCAGGGATTTAAATATCCCGCGCCTAATTTGCATAAAAATGGCAGCCACATTTTGCCGACTCAGCACTTTGTCGGCAAAAAGCGGCAGTCTAGAGGGGGATCTGTCGTGAAAGAAAGCCTTTTTGACAGATCCTGTAAACCTCCTTGCAGGAGGCATAAGGGATCTGTTGAAAAGGCTTTCTTTCTCGACAGATCCTCTTCTAGATCAGCCGCTTTGCCGACAAAGTGCTGAGTCGGCAAAACGCGGTGGCCATTTTTATTCAAATTAGGCGCAGGATATTTAAATCCCTGCCTCATTTGCAATGTCGACCTGCCTAATCTGCATCCCTCTGGCAACAGAGGATGCAGTCTAGACAGACCCTCTGTAAGTAACTACTCATTATGCTTGTCTACTTCCTGGCAGGCCTTGGGTAAACGGAGGCATGGATGTTAAGCTTCCTGCCCATAGTGAGAGTAGGAAAGAGTACCCAGGAGTTCTGCCTCCCACTCCCATACTCTAATCAACAAGTCTTGAAGGAGGTTATTCAAAAAGACAGAGCTGCCCATTTTTATTCACATGGATTTCCCAGAACCCTTTGTAAGTTTCCATTGATGCAGGATTCTTCCCACTGGAAACAACTTAGATTCAAAGTAGTGATATGAAGACAGGAAATCTATTTCTTCTTTCAGCTTGGTTTTGTAACTATTATTTTAGTACTGGTAAAAAATTCCCTTAACTACCTAAAATTACAAGATCAAAGACCAAAGTCTGCTCTTGTTTACACTGACATAATCTAGCACTGCTAACAATAGTGGCAGGGTTCTGGATTTATATCGATTTACCCAGGCCCTGCTTATTTACATCTGTGCTTAATTTTAGTCATGTGACTAGTCCAATTGAAGTCACTGAGACTGGTGTGCTTAAAATTAGACTTCTTGAATCAGGACCAAGGCAGTATTCTGTTCCACTGATGCACTAACTCTGTTTCTCAAAATTCAGGGCCCCCAAAGATAGTCCTGAAAGTATTATTGGACCCTTTTTCCTTGCATCTTTTCTGGTTTTGTTTTCTCCCCTTTCTATTGTTCTGACCCAATCATATAAAATATATTTCAAATGAGTCACTTCAAGCCAAGGGCTCCCATTTCCCAGGAAACAGATAGAACAAGGTCTTATCCCCCAAGGCCATGTCTCTCAATTTGTAAGGAAGATCAAATCTTCCCAGAAATGATGCAGAATCGGCACAGGGTCCTTGGATGCGGCAGTTTGCCTTAGGCTGTTTATTCTAGCAAATATGTCTATCAGCACATTCTGATAGTTGGCTGAGCATAGACTCCATGGCAGAGAAGGGAGTGAAACCTGAAATTGACACCATTCTGAGCACCTGTTTTCTTTTTGAAAATCCATTGTCTGTGCATCTAAACATCAGCCCTTTTTTGGGTCAGTCCTGGCCACTTTTCAGAGCTCCATTCACAGCCAGGCATATGGCAAATTTCAGGTTAGCCCAAAATACCCAGTAGCAACCTCAGCTCATAATACACCTTGATGGACAACCCCCCCCTAATCTCAAACTAGGGATTGAAACCCCTCAGGGGGTTGCGAGGTTGCTACATGGGAGGTTTCAAATTGTCAACCTTTACCCCAAACCTGGCGTTGCCTCCAGCATTCGTAAGAATGTTCAATCTATTTTAAATGTGTTTGTAATTTAGGGGAGGGGGGGCCACACTCAGAACCTTGCCATGTGAAAGGAGTCACCAGTACAAAACGTTGACATCCACCGTTCTAACCTCTGGTGTAACAAGGTGCACAAGTAAAATTACTCCCATCTAGATAAATGTTTGCCAGATTGAAGGCAGTGTGAGTATGGCCACATCAGTGTAAGTGGAGAAAATGTGTCTGTGCAGCTAGAGGACTCAAACGGGACTGCTCTGCATGGATATGTTGACTCACATATGGAGTTACTCTTGTGCATAGATGTTTGCAGGATTGGGGCCAGAATTACTGTATTTGTTAGCTGTCTGCAAAGCACCCAATGGTGCATCTGACAAAATGGTTTTTACCCACGAAAGCTTATACCCAAATAAATCCGTTAGTCGTTAAGGTGCCACAGGATGCCTCATTGTTTTCAAAGGGGCAGTGGTAATAGTGGGGCATTAAACACTGTTGCTGTCTCTTTAAGAAGTTCAAGAAAAGAGGGCCCCTGACAAGAACGCCTGAAGCAGAGTTCCTTGCTGGAGGGAAAGAGGGTCATGCCTAATCCTGGGCCCTGTAGCCACCAGCCCTGTAATTCCATCGATGATAAACTTTTCTGACATCCCACTTGAGAGTGGATGAAATGTTGCTTCCCCGGCTCGGCACTCACCTATCACAAACCCCTCCGCCTGAGCAGGGCACACAGCTCTTGTCCGGTAGATGCTTTGGCTTGTAGGAAGCTGGAAATGGGCTCATGCACTCGTCCCTGACCTCTAGTTTTCTCAAGCCTGAGGGAAGAACGACAGATCTTGGGAGATGTGCAGAGAGCAACATTGCCCCAGAGAATGACGCACCGCATGTTCTGTGCTAGCACTGGAAATCAACATCACTTCCCACCACAGCCAAAGTAGCCCTTGCCAGACCTTCAACAACTGCGTCTTTCTGTACCAGCACTCTCACCTGCTCTGTTCTGTTGCATGCGGGAATGATTGTCAGTAAGTCTAGATGGGAATCGCAGGAGGCTGTCTCCCCGCTTCCTGCCCCCCATCCCTTTCTCTGAGAAGCCTTCATATTCAGGGGAGCTGACAGAATTGCCAGGCCCCTGGGCAAGATGGAGAGTAGCAGGGGCAGGGTTTCAGGTGGAAAGGATGGGGCTGGGGGCAGCCAGCCTTCAGTGCTACCCAGATTTCACCGTGTCCCCCTCCCAGCCAGCCGTTAGCATCCTCAGTGGCAATTTAGAGGGCCTGGGTATCTGGCTGTTGCCGCAGTAACAGCAGCAGCAGCTGGGAGCCCCAGATTCTTTTGAATCACCAGGCCCCAGAGCAGTTGCCCTCTTTGCCCCCACCTGTTGTTCTTATCTATTGCCCATAAGTCCAAGGAGAACTCCAGATGCTTTGCAATGCATTTACAAAATGCAGGATTTAAACCAAAAATTACCTTACTTTTGTGGAGTAGGGAAGCTTTTTTTTTTTTTTAATTTGAGCTCACATTGCAAATGGGAAAATTTAGGCACAGAGGCAGTAGCAGTCAGGTTTTCAGAAGTGTTCTCTGACTTTGTGTGCTTAATCTGAGAACCCAGTGGCCCTGTTTGCCAGAAACTGGGAATGGGCAATAGGGGAGGTGGATCACTTGATGGTTAAGTCATTAGGATGTGAAAGGTAGTGTGTGAGACAGCCAATGTCTATGACACTACCTTCCATGTCCTAGGGTATGTCTAAACTACATGCCTCTGCTGACAGAGGCATGTAAAATAGGCTACCCAACATAGTCAATGAAGCGGGGATTTAAATATCCCCAGCTTCATTAAAATAAAAATGTCCGCTGCACTGTGCTGGCTCAGCTGATCGTTGACACAGCGCGTGAGTCAAGACGCGGATCGGTCGACAAGGGAAGCCTTTGTTTACTGCTCCTGTAAACCTCTGTCGGCAGAGGCATATAATCTAGACGTACCCCTAATGACTTAACTAACCCACCAAACAAGGGAGGTGCTAATTGTTCTTATCAGCCTCTTCTAACTACTTGAACAATTTACTCACTGTCTCCTTTCTCCCTCCCCACCCCTTCCTGCCTTCCGTTATTTAATCTTGGGTCTGGACTTCTAATTCTCCAGTCATCTGAAGAAGTGGGTTGTACCCACAGAAGCTCATGATACTATCTACATGTTTTTTTAATCTTTAAGGTTCTACTAGACTATTTGTTGTTTTTTAAGTTTTCCCATCACTGGTACGTGGGTGCCTTACAAAAGAAGAAAGCACAAATACTGTGTCCCTCTTTTCTAGTCTTACTGACAGGAAATTAACTGAAAGGTATTAATTTTAAATGAGAAGGTTGATGTGAGTGAGGGCTATCACAGGCAATCTAAGTGGAAGAGATGAGTTTTTTGTTTCACTCTGAAAGTGCCAGGGGTTTATACTGTTCCAGTCTCATCTGGCAAGTGAGTTCCTTAATCTCAGCTCCAGCGAGAAACTATACAGAGAAATGGACTTGGCTATCTAATACATCAGGGCAGACGTGCTGAAACTAGGAGTCGCAACAGCCTTGCCCCTTCCTGTACTGCTAGATGAGGAAGAAGGTTTCTAACTGGCAACGGATTATGTGATAGGTATGATCTTGATTATGAGACAGGTTCAGCTTCATTGTGAGACTAGGTTTTTCTGTCTTGAGTTTAGCAGCAATTGCATTATCTTTGAACTTAAGATAGTGCAACAATGTGAACCAGAGGAGTTTGTTTCCCTTCATTCGAACCTCGGAGAATAGTTTTTGTTGCGAAGCGCACAAAGCATTAACCAACGCCTCTTGGTTATAATTTGCTCTTCCAGTTGAGATGATGATGGCACAGTGGTTAAGAAATGGCTGCTATTGGTGAACTCTATGAATCAAGCACTTTCTTGTACAATAGCGGCACTGTTATCTTCCAACAAGCAAACTCTCTTTACCGGATAGTTATTGACACTACATTTTCTCTCTCCAGTGCCTTCTAGTGGTGTCTCTGTGGTTTCACTGCAGATCTTGCCAAGCAAGAATTTACTTTGAAACCTGCCCTTCAGATGGAAGGAGCCAGTGTTTAGCGGAGCCAGTTAGAAATCCTCCTTCACTGTATTTTCCCCAGTCCCACCCTCTTCCCTCACAAGAAACGCTTCAATAGTAAAATCAAAGATTTTACTTGCAAAATGTCCATGTAATACTATATATTTTATTGAAAGTTACCAAATATTGAATTGGGAGAGAATAAAACAACTCAAACACTTCTTACAAAACTGTGTATTTCCTTTCTTCCCTCTGCCCCGACCACGTGTAATATCGAGTGATGCTCTGCCCAGCATATGCCAATCCAGGGGTGCTGACTTTCTAATTTGCCCTGTGGGTGCACGACACCTGCTCCATCCCAAGCGCCACCTCTGCCCTGCCTCTTTGCACCCCATTCCATCCCTTCCCCCAATCGTACCCCATCCTTGCTCCTCCTCTTCCTGCCTCTGCTCCTCCCTCTCCCTCACAGCACTTCCTGTCCATCACAGAACAGCTGATCAGCGGTGGGCAGGAGGCTTGGGGGAGAAGGACCTGGTCAGCTGGTGAAGTGCTGAATACCCACTATGTTTTCCAGTGGTGCTCCAGCCTCAGAGCACCCACAAAGTCGGCATCCATGCCTCTGTGCCAGCCCCAGTACTTGTATTCATTGTCATTTCCCTTGCCTCCTCAATGCCCAAGGAGACCATGTTAAGGTGAGTTTTAACAAAGAGATCTCTTACCTTGGCTGGGGATGAGCCAAGCGACAGACTGCTCATGTGCTATCTGACTCATGTGCACTTGCAGAGCTCTTTAAAATCCCCCCAGTCAGGCTTGGCTATTTGCATTTGCATGGAAGTGGAGTGCACATTCCTATGATTGCCCACTCTGAAAAGTTCAGCTAAGTCTGATCCAGTTTCCATTCACTTAAATGCGACAGGATCAACTGCAGAATGCTTATAAAAAAGTTGGTGAATCTAACAGACTTTTAAAATCACTCTTTTGGACAAATACTGTGCATGGGCCTCATTATACAGGCAAAAGTGCACTAGGATGGAAATAAGATCCAAATTTGGCCCATTGTAAAATAATTTCTTCTATGGGCTTGTAGTGGGGCTAGGCCCTAAGGCCAAAAGGAACATAGATAAGTCCTCCACGGAGGCTAGAGTGGCTGTGGAGGAACCAGCCAATCAGGAGCCAGGAGGGACGATATAAGAAGCTGCAGGCCTAGAGCAGAGGGCTGGACTTGATGACCTTCTGAGGTCTCTTCCAGCTCTATGGTTCTATGATTCTATAAGGGAGACCTGGAAGGGAGAGCTCCAAGTGGGGAGTTGTGCAGGACATTGTCTCCAGGAGGAGAGGTTCTAGAGGTACCACTCTCTTATGAAGTGGGGAAACAGATTGAGTGACTGGATTCAGAGGGCACCAGCATGGGCCTCTGTTAGAGGTATAACCCGGAAGAGGTTTGTGATTACACACAAGGCTGTGTGACTCAGCCAGAGGGCTGAGTATCTTCAAGGCTTTGAAGACTGAGGCAGTGCAGGAACCCACACTTGGCCAAACTGGGGTGCTCGTGTGAGGTGAGTGTCAACCCTGTTACAGGGCTTTAATAATAATACTTAATACTGATGATGTGTTTTAGCCAAGGATATCTAAGGGCTTGCAACCATTAATTAATTTAATCTTTGTCAAATGCATAGGGCAGGTAAGTTTTGTTACATTGCATGAATTTACCCATCTGTAAGCACAAAAATGCCAGTTCCCAAGTTAATGGAAGAGTCAAGAGTCAGGCATAGAATGCAGGAGTTCTGATGAATAGCTTCCCCCACTCCCTTGTTCTAAAGTTACATTAGCTCACAAATGCAAAGTACTTCCCTTAGGAAGGAGCAATCAATTGCACACAGACAAAATGGAAAGTGACTGTCTAGGAAGGAGAACTGCAGGAAGAGATCTAGGGGTCATAGTGGATCACAAGTCAACAGTGTGACCCTGTTGCCAAAAAAAAAATGCATTTTTTTTTAACAGGAGTGTTGTGTGCAAGAAGAGACGTCATTCTTCCACTCTACTCTGCACTGATTAGGCTCATTTGGAGCATTGTGTCCAGTTCTGGGCACCACATTTCAGGAAAGATTTGGAGAAGGTCCAGAGAAGATCAACAAAATGATTGAAGATCTAGAAAATATGACCTATCAGGGAAGACTAAGAATTGGGTTTTCTTAGTTTGGAAAAGAGAAGACAGAGAGGGGATATGATAGCAGCTTTCAAATACCTAAAAGCATGTTATAAGAAGGAGGGAGGAAAAAATAAACTCCTTAACCTAGGAGAAGAAGCAGTGGGCTTAAAGTGCAGCAGGGGAGGTTTAAATTGGACCATAAGGAAAAAATTCCTAACTGTACGGGTGGTTAAGCACTGGAATAAATTGCCCAGGGAGGTTGTGGAATCTCTGTCCCTGGAGATATTTAAGAGCAGGTTAGACTGACACCTGTCAGGGATGGTCTAGATGGTGATTGGGCCTGCCATGAATGCTGGTACTGGAGTGAATAAGGTCCTGGAGGTCCCTGTTCTAGTGTTCTATGATTTCTGGCCGGGATGAGCAGGGACACAGATCCTCAGCAGGTGTAAAACTGACATAGTAAATTTTGCTAGCATATACTAGCTGCAGATCTGGCCCTTGGCACAGTCAATGGTGCTAAGTATTCACATTTACCATAATTATTTTGGGATTAATTAACTATGCTAGGCTCCTATAAAGAATATTGTCAACTATTTAATGGCTCATTGACTTTAGAAGCATTTCTAGCGTCTCTTTTTCAATTTCAGTAGAAGAGATTTTGTGATTTGTGGCTCCAAGTAATAGCTAGTGAGCTGTGAGCAGACCTCTCGCCCTGTAATGTATCTTACACCCTTCGACAAACAGGTTTGGATGGTCACTGGTGCATAGATACTATCTGGGGGCCTGGACCATCCAAATAATAGAATACTTGGTACTTGCAAGAGGCAGCTTGACTTAGCCTCCTGCAACAATACCTGCTCACTAAACACCCTTCATAGATGGTCTTCAGCAACATTTAGACAATGGAGAGGGAGGCTTGGAATGAGTCTGTGTGTTTCATGAGTTGCGCATGCATGAAATGCAGCCGTACACCGAGGTCAGAGCTCTCAGAAGAGCTCAGCTCCCAAATACGCACCTAACATAAGTGCCCTGTTTTCCAAACAGCTCAACATGTTGGGTGAAGAGCATTTTGGAAAAATCTGACCCCTATTTAGGTCACATTCAGTAGTTTCCCAATGGAGATGATGCATTAGCTCCATAGCAGTTTGTTGTTGTGGGTTTTTTTTTTTTTTTCCATTTGGAAATAGCTTTCCCCATCAGGTTTTCCCAACTGACTCCATTCAAGCCAATTCCCCCCTTCATTCATTCTTATCTATAGTACGCATCCTATAGGTGGGTAGCATCATACAGTGAAGTTGAGGGCAGTGGCTAGTTTCTAGTTCTTCTTCCAGGGACACTGCTGTCCTGCTTTGTACCTGGCTGAGCGATGGCATTGAAGGTTCCCACGTATTTAGCTGGCACCAATCCCTCCAGGATTACTCTGGAGTCTCCCAGATTTAAAGATGTGATGAAACCTCCAGAAATTCACCCAACCAAAGTTGGCAACCCTACCAATCCCATTTGAAGAACCCTTAAGTCTTTTAGCATAAGCCAGCCTCACTCTGTAGCTCAAGGTTAATTGTACAGAAAATGGACTGAGATTAGTAAATCATCATCTGTATGACACAGTTGCCATTTCTGATTGGTATCTAACAGGAATGGATGTAAAACGGTGGCAAAAAAAAATCTTATCCCTTTATAAATCCTGAGTCATCTGGTCCCCTTACCTAGAGTCATAGGGTTGGAAGAGACCTCACGAGGTCATCAAGTCCAACCCCCTGCCCAAAGCAGGACCAATGCCAACTAACTCATCCCAGCCAGGCCTTTGTTAAGCCGGGACTTAAAAACCTCTAGGGATGGAGTTTGCTCTAGGGCTACGTCTAGACTACAGGCTTTTGTCGACAGAGGCTTTGTCGACAGATACTGTCAACAAAGCCTCTGTTGACAAAGAGCATCTAGACTACAGCCAGTTATGTCGACAATGCAAGCCACTTTTTCGACAGAGAGTCTAGACGCTCTCTTTTGAAAAAGCACAGTGTGGATGCAATAATGCCTTTTGTCGACATAACTCTGTTGACAAAAGGCATTATTCCTCGTAGAATGAGGTTTACCGCCGTCAACAAAACTGCCACGTTCTATTGACTTACTGTCGACATAACGTGGCGGTAGTGTAGACGCAGGTATAGTGTTGTCGACAAAAGCCCACTTTTGTTGACAAAACCCTGTAGTCTAGACACACCCTAGCAGAGAAAAATGAGGCCTCTTTTTTGCTTCATAGATAACCATGTCACCTCTTGGTATTCACCCCTGTAGCAATAACAAAATGTAGAAGATGGGCAGGAATAATATTAGGAGAACAACGCTCAGTGAATGGAAAGTCTGAGAGTCAGCAGCCAGATAATGTTACAGAGGATAAAAGAGGCTGGGAACGGGTGAACGTTGTGTCTCCAACATGAATGACTCACAGTGAGGGCTGTTGAAAAGGATTTAAACTAATTTCCTATTAGATGATTCCCATAATATTTCACTGTGTCCTTCTCCTCATCATGCTTTGTGTAAATTGCAACTTCATCCCTCTGAAGTAAACATTTTCTTTTGATCTGCAAGATTTCATCTCAGTAAGATAGGTGTGCAGCACTAAATAATTCAGTGTCCGTGATGTGTGTTAACAGCATTCAAATGAGACTTTACAGAAGAGAGACGCAATCAAAGGAAAAAAACCCAATCTCGCAGAGTAGTTTTTTGGCAATAGGTCTGTTAAACCTTTGACAACCCACTTACACGCTAAATATTGAAGCCAATTTGCAAGTTCCTAAGTGAAGTATTGCATGCCTAGGCTTGTGGCCTGTAGCAATACAGCCCAGCTTGAAGTCCCTTTCCATCGTAAATAATTTGCACCCATTGCCTTTGAGATAATAAATGAGGGCCTGTGGGCAAAAGCGATGGGAATGTGTATGCCGAACTCCACACTTTGCTGCAGGAAATTATTGGCAATCAGGGTTTCTAAGGAGGGGTAGTTTTGTTCTGGATTTTATAGGAAAGGCCTGGAGAGACTCTTGAATTGTGCTCTAAAATTTCTGTGTCTCCGCCAACTCAAATCTCATCTAGCTGATGCTGCTTGTCACAAAGGAAGCGATGATTCTGCACTGAACTCCACATGGACCTATCTTCGTGCCTCATGGAAATTGCAGGATCAATGCCATAGGCAGTGGGTGAACCTAGGGCTGGTTGAGGCCCCGTCCCTTCTGCCTAGGGCCCTGCCCCCTGCAGGAGCAGGATCCAGCCCCCTGCATGAGCCTCACGGGCCTCAGACTTCCCTAGCCCCAGAGCTTGGGGAGGGCACATGGCTGTAGTGTCTCCAGCCTCAGCATGGGTGCAGCCCAGGAGCTGCGCTGAAACAGGTGGGATCCTGGAGGCAGAGTGTGGAGGGGGCTGTGCCTGGCAGTCTGGAAAGGAAATGCCTTCTCCTGCCTCTTCCACCCACTGCCCGTGATCAAGGCCTTGCACTATAATCATCTTGGTGTCATCTGGATCCCCCAGCAGTTCCTGTTCAGCCTCGTGCAGGTCCCCTGTGGAGTCATAGCTGTACATTGGTAGCACGTGGTGTCGTAGCCTGTCAAACCTCCTCTTCTTCTGAAAATACATCATCACCACCATGACGATGCTGACGGTGATGAGGAAGAAGGGCACCAGGTGTACCCTACCAAGGAGTCACTGGAAGTCCTGGTGGAGGTGGGCGTGCATTTTAGCACATTGAACACCTCTTTTTCTTCAGTTTGTGAGTTGTGTGAAGGCTTAGGCAGGGACTAAATGCCTAGAGGTAGAGGCAGCAGCATGAATGCCCAGAGACAGAACTTTAGGTGCCTCAAAGAATTTATACCCTGAAAACATAGGGGCCCAGTGTGTATAGGTGTCTGAGGCATTGGTGGATTGTAATAGAGCCCAAACTGGGAATTAGACTCCCAAGCCTTGGGTTTAGGCACCTAGGTACCTTGGTATTTAGGCCACAAAAGCTTAAAAAGCTGGATATGAAGTTATAACTCTAATTTTTGTATTAAACTTCCATTAAGAGTTAATGTTTGCTAGGAGTCCAAAAAATGTCCTATGCAACCAATGCTGCCGACCTCTGATCCAATCAGCAGATGTGACTAATTTCCTACGTCAGTGTTTGTCCCTGTGGTACACAAGGAATTCCCATATGTAAGAATGATATTGCTTTTTCTCTCTCTAATCCCTGCTGGGAATAGGCAGGCTGTTAAGGTTTATTTTCACCTTCCCAATCTGCCACTTGATGTGGTGAAAAGAGCAAGACAGTTCCTCAGAGGGTGTAAATCTGCATAGCTGCATTGACTTCAGTTGGAGTGACGCCAACTGACACCAACTACAGGTCTGTCCTGCCTGCCTCATACTCTTCCACCAGAGGGATCTTGAGGGCACTATAGAACAATCCAGCCAAGATGCTTTAAGCTTCTGGTGGAGAGTAACCCGAGGGTGGTCACTCCTAGCCCAGGGTCTTCCTCACATGGGTAAAATTCATCCCCTTCCTCATACAGAGATCTAGAGCAAAGGTATTGGCGCCAGTTCTGCCCTCGAAACATGACCTATAGGCCTTTTGCTGGCTTGCTGCACTGGGGTGAATTTTATCCAGTTGATGCTAGGGCTACGTCTACACTGCAGGCTTTTTGCACAAGAACTTGCAGAGCGTCTACACTGCACGTGCGTTCTTGTGCAAGTAAATTTACAGTACAGTGTCGGAAAACAGGGCTTCTTCCGGAAGAGTTATTCCTCTCCCCATGAGGAATAAGCCCTCTTGCGCAAGAGCTCTTCCACAAGAAGGCAGTGTAGACAGGCAACATCAATTTCTTATGCAAGAGACCCCTCTATGGCTAAAATGGCCATCAGAGCTTTCTTGAGCAAGAGAGCGCACATCTCTTGAGCAAAAGCACATGGCAGTGTGGACCGCTCTTGTGGAAGACCTTTTGCACAAGAACTCTTCCACAAAACAGTTCTTGTGCAAGAAGCCTGCAGTGTAGACGTAGCCTAGGGGTACATCTAGACTACAAGCCTCTTTTGAAAGAGGCTTTTTCGAAAGAGCTCTTTCAAGAAAGCCTGTTTCAAAAGAGATCATCTAGACAGCCACAAGACTTTCGAAAAAGAGCTCTGCTTTTTCAAAAGAGAGCACCCAGGCAATCTGGAAGCTCTCTTTCGAAAAAGCCATGTTTGCGTTCAAGAACACCTTTTTTCAAAGGAGTGCTTTTGAAAAAATGTGTTCTTCCTCGTTAAATGAGGTTTACCGCTGTCAAAAAAAATGCCGTGTTCTTTTGATTTAATTTCAAAACAACACGACAGCAGTCTAGATGCAGGTGAAGTTTTTTGGAAAAAAAGGCCACTTTTTTCGAAAAAAGTCTGTAGTCTAAACATAGCCAAGGTGTTGCTTACATGGCTACCAATTCCAACTGGCTGTATTTGGCTGTCTGTATTTAGTCTGCCATTGTTGGTTTTTTTAATTTCTTCCCCCATCTTTCCCTGCCACATTTCGGTGGATTAGTCTATGTGGTCCATCACAAATGTCATGTACAGTTCTGGGTGTTTGAGTTGGGGGTGCTTGAACTGGATTCAGGAGGTTTGGTTTGGGGCCCAGTCTCTAGTTCTAAATTGAAGGCACACTAAGAAGTGCCCCTCAGCATTGACCACCATTTTTAGATAATCACTGCTATCGTACATCAAAATTGCATTCCTTTCCTTCTCCTTGTCCCAGCTGTGCAGTTTGTCTCTAATAATATAGAAATCATGAGTTTTTAAAACACAGTAATTTTTTTCTGGTTGAATTCAATGGACGTTGCAATGCTCAGGGAGGAAAATACAATCCATCTTCGGTGAAATGAACTCAGTCATCCTTCAGTTTATTGAGCAAAAGGGAATACAAAACAAATCCACAAATGCCAAAAGCAGTCTACAAGGCCTCATTCCATTTCTCTTTCCATTTGTTTCTTTGATTAAAATGATTTATTTAACCCATTTCTTTCAATTTAATACTGCAAAATGTAATTCACTTTAATATCTCCCCCAGCCCAGTGCATATATGGTTAAATTTGTTGGCGTGAGGGGGGAGATTTGCTTCATAATGCTTATGATTTTAATAATCTCTCACCTGTATCTTTTTTTTTTTCAAGCTGATATATGTTGGAGGCAAAATTCTGGCCCCACTGAAGTCAATGACCAAACACCATTTATTTCAATGGAGCTAGGATCTCCCTAGCAATCAGATGACTTGTTGCAAATCACATAGTGTTTTAGCAATTTTTGCTCTATGAACTTACCCTGGCTTCTTCAAATGCATGTTTTGTTTGCATTTATCAAAATTTATTTGCATTTATTTGTTTGCATATATCGAAATAAGATAGAAGAACTAGAGGACACCAAATGAAATTAATGGGTAGCAGGTTTAAAACTAATAAAAGAAAGTTCTTCACACAGCGCATAGTCAACCTGTGGAACTCCTTGCCAGAGGAGGCTATGAAGGCTAGGGCTAGAACAGAGTTTAAAGAGAAGCTAGATAATTTCGTGAAGGTTAGGTTTATAAAAGGCTATTAGCCAGGGGATAGAAATGGTGTCCCTGGCCTCTGTCAGATGCTGGAGATGGATGGCACGAGACAAATCGCTTGATCATTGTCTTCGGTCCACCCCCTCTGGGGCACCTGGCACTGGCCACTGTTGGCTGACAGGCTACTGAGCTAGATGGACCTATGGTCTGACCCAGTACGGCCATTCTTATGTTTTTATGTTCTAAGTGTTTGTCTATTTATGTGAACAATTTTCATCCCATAGTTTGTTCTGACCCTATTTACTTGGGGCTACAGTCTGTAGCCTTACACACTTGGGGTGCGTCTACACTGCACCATAGCTTGAAATAAGATACGCAATTTGGGTAGCTCAAATTGTGTATCTTATCTTATTTCAATCTTATTTAGAAATAGCTTATTTTGCACTTTAGCGCTGTCTACACAGCACCAAATTTGAAAATAACCCCCATTCCGAAACATCCCTAAATCCTCATGAAATGAGGTTTACAGGGATGTCAAAATAGTGTGCCCATTATATTTTGAAATAGTGGGCTTGCTGTGAAGATGCGGGATAGCTATTTCGGGATACTCCAGTACCTTCTCTGTGCTGTGGCTATGGTTCCAAACTAAAACAACTAAGTGGAAGTGTTAATGGAATCAGAATCTCCAATGAAAATTAAAATCATAGGATAGCTGTTTTTTCTGACATAGTAGGCGATTAACAGGGAACACACTTTGCTACCACTTATGCTGCGCTATTAAAGCAAATTTAATACCATAAGATTATTTTATAAGAAGCTAGTCTGCAAAGTTGAAAAGAAGCAGTAATGAAGCAGAAGCTCACCCGACCTTCAGTTGAAATTGACATTACATTTCTAAAAGACTGATTCAACTGAGAAGTAATTCACCAGATCCTCTGCCTTTCACATTTTTGTATGAATTGAGGGCCTGGGCAGTGCCCAAACAGTCCTGTGGAGTCTGTGGCAATTCCTCATTGAAAGCCCCAGAGTGGGGAGAGCACATGACACATCCCAATTACTTATCTGGCAATGAGGAGGAACAGTCTTCCTCTTTTGCTGTTACAGCACTAGTCCTGGCTCTCCACAGCAATGGATTCTGCTGACTGGTCCTTATTCAGGAATAAAAACCCCTATCTGGAAAAGCACTTAAACGTGTCCTGATGTCTCATTGAAGTGAACAAGACTTAAACACAAGCTTAAATATTTTCCTGAATCAAGGCCAACATGAAGATTTTGCATATGGGATAACAGGCAGTCAAATCAGTCCTGAATTGCCGACCGTCTGAAGTTCCATTTAGCATCAGCTACCAAGATGAATAGCAGCATTCAGCACAGCAACATTTTTACTGCTGTAGTGGTGGTGAGATGGGTGTTTTATTTTTTTGTGAAACGCCACTTTTTGGTGACTGAACAGAATCTGAGGTTTACTAGAGCAGCACATTTTCCAAAAAGGAAAATAAGAACAGAAGAAATATTTGAGGGATTAAGACAGCCCATTCACCCCATGAAGGTTCATTTCCTTTAACAAATCTTGGCTTATTGGTGACACGGGCTTCAATTTGCTACCTTGTGAAGTATGCCCAGGTGTCAAACAACAGAAAATGTGTTGGGTGTTTCAGTTGCTTCAGTAACTGGAAAGGGAGCTTTAAAAAATGTTTTTTTGGAGCTGCCTTACAGCTGTGGAAGCAATTTGTAATTGCACACGATGGGTGTAAATTCTGAGCTACAGTTCAGTGGTTCTCAGGCTGGTGTATGCAGAGGTCTTCCAGGGGTGCATCAATCCCTCTAGATATTCGCCTAGTTTTTCAACAGGCCAAATAAAAAGCGTTAGCAAAGTCCGTCCAGGCCAAAATTCCATGCAGACATTGGCTTGGGGGTGCACAAGCCAAATCACATTGGAAAGGTCGAGACCAAGGTACCCTCTAAGCAGGTCGGCCACACAGCTTTGCAGCTGCTCAATCAGCCCCGTCCAGACCCGCAGCTCCATGTGCGGAGGAGCCCCAAGCCCTGGCTGGGCGGGGCTGATTAAGCAGCTAGGGGCCTATGCTGATGCGCCACTTGGAGGGAAGCTTGGTTGGGACCCACTGCTACAGTGTGCTGGAAGGGGGCTGTACTGAGGCTAGATTCTGGCAGTGGACATTGTTTTCCACTGAATAAGTAGATAAACTCTGTAATGCAATTCAGCACTGTGCACTGCGGTACGTGCCCTGCCAAGTGCGAATGAGTTACCATCATCTTTGTACTGAGAATAACTTCGAATGGCCACGTAACTTTTTGGCTGTGAGATTCATCAGTGGTGAGGACAGTGACCTGTGCAAATAACTTTTTTGTTTGGCCAAATCATTCAGCGTCCAACTTTCAGAGGTTCTGAACACTGCTGGCTTACGTTGGCGTCAGGCAGAGCTGTGAACGCGCAACACTTTGGGGGTGTGTGTGAAATGATTAACATCTCTTTGCCTTAGTTTACCCATCTGTAAAAGAAGGATCCCAATGTTGATGTGAAGAGGCTGGGAGGGAGAGAAGCACCTGAGTTTTGGCAGGAAACCCTTTGGAAGAGCACAGTCCTCGCAGGTAGGAAACAATATCCATATGTGCAACGCAGACCACAGCACTCAGTAGAGGTGGTGTGTGCATGTGGTATAAAAGCACATGCAGGCCGACAATTTTATTCAAGTTCTATGTGTTAGACATGTCCAAGTGAAGATATAGGCGCAGGAATCAGGGGTGCTGCAGCACCCCTGGGCTCCCAACCTACTGCCTAGGGTCCCTGCTGCCTCCCCATATACTGCAGGATCCACACCCGGGGATCCAGCTGCTGCCCTGTTCTCCAGCGACTCTGCTGCTGGCTCCACACCCAGAGTCATGGCTGCTGCCAGCTCTGTACACTGGAGGCTCTGCTTCTGACTCCACACCTGGGGTCCTGGCTGCTGGCCCTGTACACTGCAGGGCTCTGCTTTGGCCCCATGCTCTGGGGACTCTGCTGCCCGCTTCATGCTCTGGGTCCTGGCTGTTGGCCCCACACACCAGGGCTTTGCTCCCGGCCTCAGCTGGGGGTGGGAGAACAGTGCTGGGGGTCAACACCCCCACTCTTTAAAATGTTCCTGCACCACTGAGTGCAGAGAAACAGTCTGTGCATGTGACTTCAGCTGTGTGATGCTGCAGGTAGATCCTGCAAAGGGCTCAGCACAGCCTCCTGCAAATGAGGCAGGAGGTCCATGGGAATGGAGCATGCCCTGCCCCTGTCAGGATCAGGCCTCAGCAGCACAGGATGCGGTCTGGAGAGACTGCAAACAGGGTGTGAAAAGTCACCCGGCTGGAAGACTGACAGTGCTTGTGATGGATCTTCCGAATGGCGAAAGCGCTGCTGCTCTTCCTCCATTCCGCTAGCACTTGTCAGATAAGATTAAGAGGAGGAAGATGACATGGAATAAGAACAGGAGAATTTTCCAATGGTGCGATAGAGAGATAACACCCATCGTGCTGCTGGGCAGTGTGGCATATTGCTCCGTGCCAGAAACCTGCCTTATTAGAACAAACAGGAAAACCCTAAAACTATAGGCTCTGGAGGAAGCTGTTGTACGTTCCTCAAAGGCAGTGGGTAAGTTACACTGATGGCTTTCCACGTGCCTGAAAGGAAGCTGATTCTCAGAGCCGAGTGCCCACCTTCTTTCTCAAAATCAGATCCTCTTTAAAGTATCTCAGGTCGGGCACCCAGAATCACTAGCTGCTTTTGAAATCTTGGCCTAAAGACACTGGCTTTGACCTTGAGAAACCTGGATTTCTTTACCAGCTCTGCCACTGGCTTGTATGTAACCATGGGCATGTCACTCACTTTTCTCTGCCTCTCTCTTCCCGCCAATCTTTTGTCAATCCTTTTAGGTCAGGAACTCACTCTCCCTAGGATCCTGATTTCAGCTGGGCCCAAAAGACACTATCACAGTATAAATAAGTGGAGGATTTGCTCAGTGAATAAATACCGTTGCTCTTGTGGAGTTAGGGTTGGTATTCTGATTCATAAAATGCTCAGAAGCTTCTTATGTAGAGTCAGGTAAGATCTTAGGTGATGGCTTATGAAGCTTTACATTCTCTAGTAAGTGTACGGTTCATCCCGCAGGCACTGGGCCAGCAATGGGAGCTGGGAACCATTCAAGTCCATCTTCAACTTGAAAATGAGGAAGTTAAAATTGTTTTCATGTGTGACTCAAGAGGGATTTAGTTGGCCAGAATCAGAGAAGTAATAGCAATGATGAGCTACCATGAAGACCTAGCAGAAGAGAGAACATGTAATAGGAGGGAGGCATGAGGGGATTAAAAGAGGGAGATGCGTGACCAGTTGGAGAGGTGGGATGGAAAGTATGACCAGATCCCAAGGAGGTGCAGAGCGCCCACAACTCACTAATTTTTGTGGGAGCTGGAGAGTACTCAGCGTCTTTGAAAATCTGATTCTGGATTGTACCTTCACAACAGCACATAGCAAGTCAAATTCTGAGTCCCACTCCCTGGTCCTTATTGCAAACCCTCCCTCATCTACGAGGGTTTAGAATCCTACAGATACAGCTGCCATTTTGGCCAACAGACCGGGGACCACCTCATTGGAAATCATGAACTAGAGAGTCAAGGCTTCCTAGTGGGCATTGTAACAGACCTGTATCCACTGTAGAGTAGGCAAAGAAGGGAGTATATCACACACTGACAAGTGGGGTACTTCCACTGAGGCCTCAGAGGTAGGCCACTGTGGGTGCATCTACACAGCAGGGCTTAACTCGAAATAAGCTACGCAAATAGAGCTATGTCAATTGCGCAACTTATTTTGAAATAGCTTATTTCGAAATTGGGAGCGTCTACAACAGCACTTATTTTGAAATAGAGCACTCTTCCTCCGACTTTCCTTATTCCTCGTACAATGAGGGTTACAGGAATTGGAGTAAGAAGTCCTCCAGCTTGACAGTATTTTGACATTATTTCAAAATAACTGCCTGCTGTGTAAACACGAACTAAGTTATTTTGAAATAACGCCAGTTATTTCAAAACAATGTTGCTGTGTAGTTGTACCCTGAATGTCATTTGGCAGATCTTGCTTCTATTCCCCGACTGTTCTTGGTCTTCTGGTTTCATCATCTATAAAATAGGACCATGTTCTGTGTCTCCTTTTCTGAAGTGTTCTGAAATACAGGTGGTCCCCGAGTTATGAACGCATCAACTTACGACCGTTCGTATTTATGACCAACCTCCCATTAAGCGCATTACAGCCGGTCCCCGAGTTATGAACGCTCGAGCCGCGCTTACAAACAGCGCAGTCACATGTAAATGAATGGAGTCCGACTTACGAACAGATCGAGTTACGACCAACGGTTTGGTACGTAACTCGTTCGTAAGTCGGGGACTATCTGTATCTAGGTGAAAATTACAGTCCAGGAGTTTAGTGTCATTACTAGATTCTTGCAGTGAATCACTTCTGAATGACTTTGGAAGCCGCCCTTAGAAATATCCTCACATAAGCATAGATCCACCACGCTTATTTCCAGATCAGAACCAGCCTAATCTGTCCCTCCCTTCCTCACTCAATTGAGTAGAATGGCTGGAATCGGGACTATCTTCCATGCACCATTTCTCATTGTTGTTCTTTCCCTTTCTTAGTGTCACAGTTTTGATGTCAGGGAAGCCATGCACTTCAAATTCTTATCCAAAGGTTTCAAGACGATTTTCATGGCAGATACGAGCAGTGATGCCTGTGCTGATCTCAGACGTGGTTTATTTTTATTCTTCTATATCCACAGCTATTTGTCATGCTACCTTGCAGTATGGAACTCACATTTATAGGGTTCTGGGAGATGTAACTCATTTTCTGTTTAATCCACTGTCTGTCAAAGAGAGAGATTTAAGACAGCATACCGTGGGTTTTCTGACATGGATCAGAATTTTTTTTTGAGAGCGAGCGAGAGCACTCTGTCATTTGCCAGTGGTATGCAAGGGGATTCTGGTTTCCTTGGAGGAGCTGTTGCTTGAACAAAACTTAACCTTCCAAAGAATATTGGACCAAATTCTATGCTGTCTAGTGGATAGAGGCTTGGACCTGGATTCAGTTCCCAGTCCTGCTGCTGGGTGACCTCTGGCAGGTTATCTTACCCCTCTAACTCTCCACGTGTCTACACTGCCATCCGGAGGTGCGACTAATGCATGTTGCCAATACCTGAGCTAGCTCGCTCACCATAACAGTGACGTGGTGGCACAGGATGGCTACCAGGGCTCTGGGCAGGCTTGTCCTCAAGCAGCCACCCTGTGCTGCCATGGCTTGATTGAGTTAACCTGAGCGAAGCTCAGAGATGAGGTGTGCTGCAGACGTGCCTCCCAGTCACAGCGAATGCTCCATCAGAGAAATGGAGCTCCTGGTACTGACCCCCTCGGGTTGAGCACTGAGAAGTTCATGGGTCAAGAATGCTGGACAAGTGCTGGGTGGTAGGATTCCTTAAACTTGCGCAAGGCAGGGCAGGTTTTGCTGTAGCTGAAATCCTCTTGGTGCAGCAGCAATGGGGCTGGGCAGGCGGGAGGAATGAAGGGCAAAGCTTTGCCCTCTGTCACTATTTCTAGGGAAGTAGCTCCTAGAAACTCCACATACATTGCAGCCCATTCTGCAACAGGCTGTGCAAATGCTTCACAGAGACAGGCTGCGCCATCCCGGAGGGCTTACAGTCTGACTAGACACCGCAGGCAAAGGCTGGGAAGGGGAACACGGGCATAGAAATGCAAAGGGATTTGTCTAAGGTGAAACAATAAGGGAGTGACAGGAGGGTCGACAGAACCCTGGGTTTCTGAACTCTAGCCTTATGCCTAATCCATTGGACTGCACTTGTCTCTAGCAGGGATGTAAGAGAGCAGTCGATTAACCGATTAACAAAAGCTGATAGGTTAATGCTATAGACAACACACATTTCCCTCCTCCAGACAGCAGCCTGGCTCATTCCTGGCTTACACCAGGTCCTGGCTTATCCCCGGTGCAGCGCTGCATTTAAAGTGTATTAGGAGCTCGGCGGGCAGGCAGCCCAGCTCAGTTCTGGCTCCTGCCAGGTCTGGGAGCTCAGACTCCCCCCAGACAGGGGCTGCTGCCACCCTGCGCTGCTGGCTCTGTATCAGAGGTAGCAGCATGGGTCAATAGGTCTGTGAGGGGAGCTGGTTTTTAAACTGGCTCCCCTCACGGATCAGCTCCCGCCTGGTACCCCACGCTGCTGCCTCTGATACAGGAGCAGCAGGGGGATCCTCTGGGGTGAGGCTGCAGTGCACTGGCTGCTGGCCCCATCCCCGGGGACTATGGAATAGTCGAGTAACCAATAAGAATTCATGAGGTTACTTAACTATTCAATTAACTGATATTTCATATCCCTAGTCTCTAGTACACAGAACACGTCAAACTGGCATTCAGCCTTGCCACAAATGTTGGAGGTGCGAATGAGATCAGCTTTTTTCTCTTAAGATCACTCTTAGAGGTCCCAGTTGCATTTGGGATCCCAACTGTGATAGGCAGAACAGGGTATGTTCACACTGCACGCTAAGCCCAGGCTCTGACTCCAGTCTGAGCCCAACCCTCGCTTCTGTCCACACACACATCAGTGTGACTTGGGTCAGCAGGCACTCAGGACTCCCCCTGGGTCAGAGCCCAAGTCCCGCTGTGACCCGGATGCAAGCCCTGCCATTTTGCAGTGCGGACATGGCTCAGGCTACAGACCCATGTCAGGGCTGTGTAGCTGTAAGACCCGAGTCCAGCAATTGTAAGCCCTGGTTTACAATGCAGTGTGACCATCAAGTATGGGCTTGGGGTCTTCAAGTTCACAAGCCTGGGTCCGGAGCCAATGGAAAGAGGGGGCCAGGAGAGCCATTTGGCCTGGGCTCAAAAGGGGGCCTCAAATTTAGACACGTTTGTTAATTTTTGGCATTCAGTAAGTTTTACAACTTGTGTTTATGCGCATCCCTATGGGACTCAGGCTAAAAGAGCATTTGTTAATTTAAAAATTCAAATGATGTCTCTTTTTTTTTGGTGCCTTATCTTGTTTTCATGTGTCATCATTTTGTATTATGGCTAGGTGGCTCAAAAGCTTGAAGAGGCCTTTCTGGAACTCAGGGAGGACTAGCCTGGGTCCCACAGAATAGAGTTTAGAATGCAGTGCAGATTTCCCCATGGAGACTCAGGCTATGGCTACACTGCTGTTTTTTTTTGTGGAAGAAGATATGCCCATCGTGCTCGCATTTGCATATCTTCTTCCGATTCTTTTTGCAGAAGAGGTTTAGCCGCTATTTGGCCCCATGTAGCCGGAGCCAAATGTCGCAAAAAAACCCCCTTCTTTCGCAAGACCCTGTAAACCGCGATTTACGAGGAATAAGGGGTCTTGCGAAAGAGGGTTTCTTTTGTGACATTTGGCCCCATCTACATGAGGCCAAATAGTGGCAAAACCTCTTCCACAAAAAGAATTGGAAGAAGAAATGCTAATGCGAGTGCGATTGGCATATCTTCTTCCGCCAAAAAAACAGCAGTATAGCTGTAGCCTCAGAGAGAGGAAGTCTCTCCTGTGAAGAGGCTGCAATCGAAATAAGCAAAGATGGAAGGGGAAGCAGAGGCACAGAGTTGAACGGACATGTCCAGTGCTGAAACAGAATAGTAGCAGGTCTCCTGACTTTCTGGACTGCATCCTGTGCATTCGACCAAGCTGCTCTCATCCTTTCAATGCAGCAAGAGTTGGATGAACTGAAGTTCATCCGAAGTGGGTAGGCACCTTAATTACAAATCCAGCAGAAAGTTAGGGACATCTCCCTACTAAAAAATTAGCCCTTGATCTTTGTGAAAACCCAATCATATGTGAGCACATAAGCATGGCTCTTGATTAAAGCTGTTAAGACAGTTGTGGAATGTCATCTCAAGGAAGATTAATATGCACTGTCCAAACCATCTTAGAGACCTGGGTCATGATTGGCAATCTCCTGTTTTAGCTAGTGGCTCTTTCAGATGCAGTCACTGCATGCGTCTCTGCCTCTGAATAAAAATTTTGTCTTCCTTAGATGCAAATTGAAAGAAAATGACTTGACTGGTTTGATGCGTTAGACTTGCAGCGTTCCTGATGAAGAACTTGGCTCAGTGAAATTATAATCACTAGGGATGAGAGAAATTTGTTCTCTCTCAGAACTTCCAGGGTGTTGCCCAGATTACAAAAATAGGCATATTGGAGAACATGTGAGTTAAGTCAATTTTAAGCATGACTTCACATCATGTGTAGACTGAGTTTTAACACCTTTAAAAACATAGCATGCCTAAGCTTGACCACAGTCATCTGATAGATTTTGAAGAGGTTATACTGTGCCTATACTAGGTACTGAGTCATGTTAAAATGGTTGTAGTTAACATGTTGTCATACACGAGTTATTTCCCAGTCGGTGTGAGAACTCTGACTTTGAGCCACTCAGCATATCTCACCATTCAACATATCCTTACCCCTTCTACTTGTGTTTAAAGATAAGCATTTGCTTCTCTGGGTCGGAACCAGAGTGGGTCACACCATTGAGGAGGTTTCTAGGTAGAAATAAATCTAAAAGTGGGGTGTTTTTTAGTGATTTAATTATCTGCATGTAACAGTTTTTTTCAACTAAATTAATCTACATCTCCTCCAGGAAGCGTTAAATGGATCCGGTCCAATAATTTCTAAATGGAATCTTTTTCTGTCAGGAAATCCTTGCTTGAAAGTTAAATGTTTCCCTTTCAATGATCTTATTGATTTTTTATTAGATTTCATTTTGGAAAAAAATTGGAATGATCTATTTTGAGTAGAAGCATTCCATTGACATTTTCTGAAAAGAATATTTAATTTCTTTACAAATGACTTAATATCAATGTTTATATCACATTCAAAGTCAAAATTGAAATAAACCATCTTGATTTAATGAAGTGAAATATTTTTGCAGGAAGTATCAATTGCTTTTCTTTTCATTCCATTTTGAAACAGGAAAAAAATCCCAAATCATGGGATTTACTGCAAAATATTTCCTGCCCAGCTCTAGTGCTCAGTATAAGGTGAAGAAAATCTCAAAACAGATGCTGTGCTATTTGGATAAGTCACAGAATCATAGAATACCAGAACTGAAAGGGACCTTGAGAGGTCATCAAGTCCAGTCTCCTGCCCTCGCAACCTCCCTAGGAAATTTAGTCTATTGGTTAACCACCCTGACAGAGATTTTTCCTAATGTTCAACCTCAACCTCCCTTGCTGCAATTTAAGCCCATTGCTTCTTGTCCAGAGTTTACAGTAATTTTTATCACCCTCTGTTTCTCATTCTCCATTTGTTTTCTTCCTCTGAAGAGATGCCAGGGAAAGAGGAGATCCTAAAGGTCCTTCTAACCTCCCAATTTATACGGATAATGAGAACATTCAGAGTTGTGTAAAGGGTAAAAGTCACCAGCGGAGAAGTTGGAATGGGACTGGCTCCTGCTTCAAAATCCTGAGCCAACTTCTGACTGACAGGAGTTGAGAAGAAACTTTCCATGGTAACAAATTGATTCATAGCTTTGTAATGCAGAGTTGTCTTTAACTTGTTATTCGTAAGTAACTAGTACAAGCTATTGAATCAGATGCTCCAATCCAGTATGGGCAATTCCAATGTTACTATCTTTTCCCATTAGTGACAATCACTCTCTTCCGTGTTTCCTATTTCAGCTCAGCCCATCCTGCCTCTTCCAGTCTCCTTTCCATTTACGGATCACTGTACCATATTTACGGATGTGTATCTATATGTATGTATCTATGACGGATATGTATCTGCCCAGTCCAGTTTACAGTGATCAAATCAATGTAGCACTGAATACTTTCACTCGAGAAGTTTCCTGGTAGCCAGAAAGAGCCCAATCCACTTCAGTGTCACATCAGTGAGAGTTTTGCCATTTACTTCAATGAGATGAAGAATTTTCCCAAGTGTAATTCACTACAGCTACTTGTTGGGGTCTGAAAAGAAATAAAAAAGAGAATATGATTGGTTTGTTTAGTGAAAACTGTGTTACAATCAGCAGAGATATCCACAGATTTTCCCCAGCTGAGCTACCCACCCAACTTGCAACATTAAACACAAGATGGAAAGATGGTCTTTGCCCTGAAATGTTTACAGTTGGAGGCTACGTCTACACTACGAGTTTTCTCGGCAAAAAATATGCTAATGAAGGACTCATTTACATGAGTCACGATCTCAGTTGCATATTTTCTGCCAATCCGTTTTTGCGCTAGGGGTTTTTGCGCAAAAACAAGCAGTGTGGATGTTTCCTTTTTGTGCAAAAACCCCTTTTTCTACAAGATCGGTATACCTGGGGCATAAGAATCTTGTGGAAAAAGGGTTTTTTGTGCAAAAAAGAAACATCCACACTGCTTGTTTTTGCACAAAAACCCCTAGTGCAAAAACGGATTGGCAAAAAATATGCAACTGAGATCACAACTTGTGCAAATGAGTCCCTCATTAGCATATTTTTTGCCGGAAAAAACTCGCAGTGTAGACGTAGCTGGAGGGTGAAACTCATCTCTGTGAAAAAGGTCTATGCGCCACTTCAGTTTTATATAGAAGTTTTAAGTGGGACTTAAATATTGTGTAGACTTTGTGTTAGCCTTCTGCACAAAGGTAAATTTCACTCTTAAAAGGTAGGAGGAGACATGTTACTCCTTCCTTTTATCTCAGGCTGTGATCACAGCCTACGTCTGAGGTTGGTAAATACTAAGTAACATGTAACTTGCAGGGTGGGGGTAAGAGTAGAACCAATGTAGGAGTCCTAAGAGGAAAATAAAATAAGGAGCTAAACTGAATACCAGGATTATGTCCAAGACTAGTCTCCCAAGAAAAGTAGCTGAAGCCCAGTGATATGGATCATTTTAAAATTTGACTGGACAAAAATGGCTGCAAAGTATGCTATTGAAAGCAATCTTGTACTGATAAAGGGATGGATCAGGTGAGCTGCTCTAACAGGGCTTTTCCATCATTCCTGTTATACTGTGTTGCTGTGCCCTGTCAAATATTTTGGAAGAGCATTTATTTTGGGACAGGGACCTGCTATATCCATCTAGGGCGCTGGGCAATTGACGGCACAAATTCATTGATACGCCGGACAAGAGAGGTGAAGGCTGAGAACATTTGTTAGCAGACTAACTCCAGCACCTTTGTCACTTTACATGACTTTATTGCTTCTTACGGAAAGCGATGGGGAGGAATAGATCAGATGAAAGGAGAGACCTGGCAGGAATAGAAAACACAGCTGTGTATACCAGGTAAAAAGAAATGGATGATGTTCAAAATGTGGCTTGAAGAATTTTACACTGAATCAGATCACTAATTCTCTCCAGGCCCTCCCCGGTGTCCCTTTGGAATTCCAAACCTCTTAGTTGCTTCAAGGGGCCACCAATTATTATTTCTATTTAGTATCTCTATTTTGTACTGCAAGCCCTTCTGTGCTGGGTGTTGTACAGACACCTAGCGAAGAGCCTTAGGATAAGCTGAGAGATGATGGATAGATACAATAACCCGACAGGTTTGGACTAGACAGTCCATGTGGCAACTCCACTGTCCCCATTTATTCTGATTTGCTGCAACTTGCTTTCACTCTCATTTATGCTCCTCTTTCAACTCTGTCTGTCCTGCCTCCCCTTATCAGCTTGCTCTTTATTTGTGGATGACCCTATATAGTGTTTTCCCAGGTGATCATGATAGAAGCAGCCACAGCACAGCAGCTGCCTAATCATGCTCTTGGGGTTTTTTTTCCGTTGGCATCAAAACGCCAGCTGGATATTAGCTCCTGGGAGTTCCTCCTTTTGATTGTGTGGCTGGTTCAGAAATGAAGAACTCAGTCTGATTCTGATTTTTAGTGATATGGAGTGGGAAAGGGGTTTATTTTTAAATGGTGTCTTACAGGCTCAATTCCAATTAACACCGATGTGTTTTACCAGCCAAGAGCAAAGAGAGCAATCACTGAATCTGAAAAAAACAGGGATTTCTAACAAGCAATTCCACTCTTCCTTTAGAGAAGGTGCCCAGTGCGTCCGTTCCCAGAATGTAATGGGCTAATATCAACCTGGGTGTAACGCAGGTCAGGGTTAATTTGGATTGAGGTGTCTGCATCCCACTGGTTAGACTTTTACACACAATGATATAGGGCTAAATCAAATCCCTAGACCCAAATGTCCCTGCATTTTGGATGCTAGTTGGGGTATTCACTAGAGGATCTGATTCTCCATTGCATTACGATGGCTTCAGTAATATCCCCATGAGGAATCATGCCCCAAACCCAGGTCTGGATCTGAATCTTGCCTTCTAATGGGTAGAGCCAAAATCTCATGTCTCAAGGCAGGTACATCCTATCCCACGTGGGCATGGCTGGGGAGCAGTGTGTGTGGACACCATAATTAACCCTACAGGGTGGCCTCCAAGCCACAGAACCCTACAGTCCAAGATGTAGGGACAAGACACTTGCCCCATTGCTGCATGGCCTAATAGCTAGAATCAGTATAGCAGCCTGGCATCACAGGGCGGTCAGCCCAACAGCCGGCATCAATACAGCACCATCAACAAAGGAGCTGGTGGCCCACATGGGGGAGATCCTGACCCAGGGCTGTGCAGTGGCAGATTAGGGAATCCCACAGAAACACACTGAGCTCACCCGGGTGAGCCATACCACTCACCAGCTCAGCCAGGTGAGCCATACCACTCACCAGCTCAGCCGGGTGAGCCATACCACTCACCAGCTCACCCCGGTGAGCCATACCACTCACCAGCTCAGCCAGGTGAGCCATACCACTCACCAGCTCAGCCAGGTGAGCCATACCACTCACCAGCTCACCCCGGTGAGCCATACCACTCACCAGCTCAGCCAGGTGAGCCATACCACTCACCAGCTCACCCTGGATCACTTCCTACCGTAGTCAGTGTTGTGTCAATCCATGAAGTTGGGATCTCCAGGCTCCTCACCACAAGCCGGTCCCTGGTGCTCCGTCAGCTGGGGAAGCTTCATCAGTTCCTCTGGGTCCTCAGGTCCTACTGGGGGACTCTGCAGCTGGCTCTCGGCAGGAACTTCCACCACACATCCTTCCTCTCCAGCATGACTCCTAGGCTAAGACGAGCTGCATCTTTTATACTGGACCAGCACCTCATGCATGCTCAGGATGGCCAAAGGGACAGGACTTCCTCCACCCACCCTTCCAGCCTGGTGTTGGGTATACAATCCCTATCATACCCCAGATCTGGTCTTGGGAAGAGCTTGGATTTCAATGTGACACTGGCAGCTTGGGGCCCCTTCCTTCCTGAGAGTGGCTGTATATGGGCTGTCAGTAATAGAGGAGCGACTTGCAGAAGCCATTTCCTGTTTGACAGAGAATTGCTTGTGATTGTGCACATGGCCCTTCACCCTTTTGCTCCCTCCATAATTAGTTCTCTGAATTCCTAACTGGAAAGTGGCTGTGTCTGAAAATCAGGGCCTGTCAGGGCAGAACTGTCCAATCGAGAGGAGTTCATTAGGTTACTGCAGTGCCTGCATGAGTGAACGAGCAAAGGAGCAGATGGAATAGTAATTGGGAAGCACCAGTGCTAAATAAATAACGGAGAATAGTCGTGATACATTATTTTTGAAATTTTAACATAAGTAATAAGGGAGAGAGAATGGCCTTGGCCTTGTGGTTAAGGTACAGGGCTGGGACTTCGGAGATACTTATGAGGAGAGGCTGAGGGATTTGGGTTTATTTAGTTTATAGAAGAGACGAGAAGGGGGATTTGATAGCAGCCTTCAACTTCCTGAAGGGAGGTTCCAAAGAGGATGGAGAGAGGCTGCTCTCAGTGGGGACAGATGACAGAATGAGGAACAATGGCCTTAAGTTGCAATTGGGGGAGGTCTAGGTTGGATATTAGGAAAACTATTTCCCTAGGAGGGTGGGGAAGCACTGGGATGGGTTCCCTAGGGTGGGGGTGGAATCTCCATCCATAGAGGTTTTTAAGTCCTGGCTTCACAAAGCCCTGGCTGGGATGATTTAGTTGGGATTGGTTTTAGCAGGGGGTTGTACTCAATGACCTCCTGAGGTCTCCTCTAACCCTAGGTTTCTATGCTTACAGACTCCCTGTGTGAGCTTAATGTCTCTCAATTTCAATGTGCTTCAATTCCCCATATCTAAAATAGGGATACTGGTTTTTCTTGTCTTTTTAGATTGTATGCTCTTCGGGGCAGTTAATGTTTCTTACTATGTGTTTGTAGAACACCTAACACACTGGGGCCTTTATGCCAGTGCTGGGGCCACATATCAACCATTGGGATTCTAGGAATGGCTCAAGAGACATTTTTACTGTGGCCCATGCACAGGGTTGCCAGATTGTGCTGGTTTTCGTCCGCATGTTTTTTTCCCGACAAGGTATTGCAAAACTGACATGCACGTAAAGAACGGGCATGTGATGTGAGGTATGTGCTGACTGCACACAATATTGCAAGCTGTGCACTCCCTGTGCACCCAGTCAAAGTGCTGCTACAGTGCAAATGGCACATCCCGCAAATTCTAGGTGTGCAGGCGCAGTTAGCTCAACTACCTTAGGGGACCGTCTTGGTTACGACAGTTCATGCAGCCTGCTGAGCTGGAGGGCTACTTATACAGGCCCGCTCATCAGTCTAGGCTGCCCCTCACTGCTTTATGCGCTACTGAGAGACCAAGAATACTTGATTATTCTATAGCACTTTCCATCTTCTAGTCCTGGGGGAATTCTGCAATTCTACCATGGCTCCAAATGCTACAGCTGCCACAACATCCCTAAGACAGGAAAGCATGAGTGCTACTGTAGGTGCAGAGGCAGAGGTTACAGGACTGCTCCCGTGTCAGAATTTGATCTGAAAGAAGTTTCTGCCTCCCAGGGCAATGCTCAGTAGAGGAGATTTGGAAACCAGGGGTTTGGAGCTGGCTCAGATGGGGCACTATGAAAGCACTGGAGAGGACATTCAGCAGCAGGCAGCAGGCGGGGGAACAGATTGACTCTCTTGTCTGTAGGCTACTCTGACCCACCACATCACCCTGCTGCCTCAACCTCTGGACATGTGTCCCAAGCTGACCTGACTCCCAAATTCCAGTTCTTTGGCTTGGGGAGGAGCCCCTTGCAACAGCAGGCTTCGGGCAGTCGGGAAAGAAGACCCCGTGGTGTAAGCTTGTGGAGGGGCCCAATGGGAGAGATGTGCAGGGATGGTTCTGGGCATAGGAGAGCAGAGCACGTGTTGGGTGAGCTTGAGGCAATGAAGGATTTGTTTCCACAGGGGTGAGTCCATGCTGAAGGAGACATTCTGGAGCTAGCGCTCTACAAGCTGGCAAGCTAAAAATAGAGCCAAGTCCTGGCAGCGTTGCACATGGCAGGGTGGGCTACCCATCCCATGGCCGTGCCTATTGGAGACCCTACTCATGGTGGCCAGCCCTTCCTGCAGCTTGCACTGCTGTGGCTACTCTGCATTGTTAGCAGGCTAGCTTGATGAGAGCTAGTGTGCCTCCTTCGGCTGGGACCCACGCCCCCAGCTCCATGCTGAGAGCAGAAGGATGGTATAGGTTGGACCTCCCTGGACTGGCACCCTTGGGATCTGATTGGTCCCAGATGAGAGATTTTGCCAGACCAAAGGATGCCATTTCTGGCTCCCCTCCCATCAGCCCCCACCCTCCCCAGCCCTGGCCCTGCCACTGGCTGGCTCCTCCCATGCCACCAGCCCCACTGCTGTGGAAGCCCGCCGGCAGTGAGATTCCCTGCTGGCCCACAGGACTCCCAGTCACCAGCCCTCCACTGGGATTCCTGGTCCTGGAACATCTGTGGTCCTGATGGACTAAGGATGTTGCCAGACCAAAGAATCCCAGTTGAGGGATGTTCAACCTGTAGTTGGAATACTTTGGGAAAGAAATAGGAGACTAAGGTAATTTATCAAGTTTTGGACCCTGGCCAGTAGGAGCCATCCACAGACTGGGGAGGAGAGAGGGATCAAGATCTGAGCATGGGTCTGATCTCCAGGCCCTCAGTGGAACAATACTGAAAAGGTCTCAAGGAAGGGAGGATCATATGCTAATGCTCTGACCGGTACCTAGGACCCCCTGAATGTTAATTATGGCTCTGAAAATGACCCTGGATGTGCCGTTGGGAACCCTGAGTGCTTTCTGCCTCTGAGACCTGGGAATAGCTGCAGAATGCTTTGCAGGAGGAAGTGCTAAGTGTTCGTTATAGCTCCTCTGTCATCGGTGTATAATAGCCGTCCTTTCACAATCCTCACTAGGGCTACGTCTAGACTACATACCTCTTTCTACAGAGGAATGTAAATGAAGGACTTTGAAATTCCAAATGCACTGATTTACAAATGTCGTGCTTCATTTGCATAATGGATTCCAATCGCTTTTTCAACAAAGGATTTTTTGGAAAAAAAACCCCACGGTCTAGACGCAGTTCTTTAAAAAAACTTTTTTGAAAGAACCTGTAAATCTCATTTTTTCAGGTATTAGGGTTCTTTTGAAAAGGGGGTTTTATTGAAAGAACCGCATCTAGATTGCGGGTTTTTTCTCGAAAAATCCTTTGTCAAAAAAGCAATCGGAATCCATTATGCAAATGAAGCGCAACATTTGTAAATCAGCACCTCATTTGCAATTTCAAAGTCCTTCATTTACATTCCTCTGTCAAAAGAGGACTGTAGTCTAGACATAGCTTAGGAGGTTAGCACTGACCCTGATAAACCTGAAGATTGTACACATGGCTTTGGCTGCACAGGCTGGCTAAAGATAGTTATTCAAGCCTTAAAACAGTTATTTCTGGCATGTATGACACTGAAAAGTCTACTGATTCCTCTGCGAACTGGAGCTCCATCACCACAGATTTATGTCAGTTACCTGTATCCCTTTTGGCTGATGCAGGAGGTTTCTTTGATGACACCTGTCATTTCGAATTCATTCTTCCACAGCCCCCATGATTTTGATTGTTCTCTCTGATGGGAGTTAGTGACTAAACTTCTATAATGCTTACGTGACACAAGTTCTGTAACATATCAGTCAGTGCTTGATTCCTTCTCAACTACAGAGGGGTTTCTCAATGCTTGTCTCTTTACAGCTGTACTTCTGAACTGGCTTGTTCCCTGAAACTGAGTGAAACTAGTGTTAGGAGCCATATTTATAAGACATAAACTATATCCCTGTGTAGGGCCCCTACCAAATATATGGCCAAGAAAAGTGCATCACTGGCCTTAATCTGGTCTCCCCCCGTGAAATCTTATCCTTTGTAAGCTTTTACCCTGTATTCTACAGATTTCAGGGAGAACCAGTGTTTTCTCAGTCTAGAGGCCCTGACTCAAAAGGGAGTTGTAGAGGGTTGAAAGGTTATTTTAGGGTAGTCGCAGTATTGTCACTCTTACTTCTGGGCTGCCTTCCAAGCTGAGCAGCCGGAGGGTGGTGGCTGCTGACGGAGGGCCCAGCTCCGTAGGAAGCAGCACAGAAGTAAAGGAGGCAAATCCATCCCAGGCCATCCTTCCTTCTGCTGCAGCTGCTGGTGGTGGCTCTGCCTTCAGAGCTGGACTCCTGGTCAGCAGCTGCCGCTCTCCAGATGCCCAGCTCTGAAGGCAGCACCTCTGCTAGCAGCAGCACAGAAGTAAGAAGCATAATTGCAACCTCTCCCCCACAGTAATCTTGAGAACACTCCACACACACACACACACACACACACACACACACACACACACACACACTCTCTCTCTCTCTTTTTAGGTCAGGGTACCTACAATTACAACATTGTGATATGTCAGATCTAAATAGCTGAAATCATGACATTTAATTTTTTTTAAATCCTTTGACTGTGGAATTGTCCAAAATGGACCATGGACCATGAATTTGGTAGGGTCCTAGTTCTGTGCCATTCGGGGTTTGATGAACTCGGAACAACCGTACAAGGCAGGAGATCAGCAATGAAGCTTTTCTCCTCTACGTCACTGGGTGGAATCCAGGTTGGGCTGGGTGAACGGTATTCTCATCTCTCAGGGACGGGGTGGTCTCAGTCCTGTCTCCACCTCACAAAATTCACCACTGCAGTCATCGCATTTTCGGGCAGCTTTGCACAGACACAAAGCATTAAATGCCTACTCATTGCATACTCAGTGCACAGGTAACATTATCAGCTCCACCCCTGAGCAATGATTTAAATGAAGAAAAACAATTGAGCTAAGGATCTGAGCAATGCCAGGTAAATCTTGTAGTATTCTGTATTAGCAGTATTACCATGATTATGTATTTCATTCTCTGTAATTTCTTGTGATTCATCTCATTGCACGATCTGTTAAGTGGGATAAGAGTTGGTTGTGCACGGAGCCCACAGCAGCCCCAGATATATGTATAATTCCGAACAAAACATTACACACGATGAGAGGCAGGGGATGGAAACACATGTGGCTGTATGAACTGGCTATTAACAAGTCAGAGCAGGGAACAAACAACTCTGAATGGGGCACAATAGAAAAATCAAAGGGGCCGATTTAATCATTCCACGCAGATCTACTGAAACGGAGGAAGCGATGGGAATGGAAGAGATAACTAGGCCATAAGCCCCATCTTGGGGATTATAAAATTGGTCTGATTGTGTGACAGGGTGCCCCTGCCTCCGTCGATTCGCTTGTCTTACTTGAGTGACGTTCATGCTGTTCATTTGAGAAGAAAAATGAGGACTTATTTTTTGCTTATAAAGTGCTGACTCTTAAGAACTGGGAATTGGTTGGATGATGCTCTGACTAGGTTGAAGCATGGGCAATGCTCGCAGTGTGTTTCTGGTGGGAACACATTTCATGGTGCCAGTAAGTCCTGCTTAACCTATTTGTAGTGACTAATCCAAACAGATTGGCTTTGGCTTTGGTTGTTAATAGCGAATATTCATCAGGATCTCTCAAGCCTATTGTTTAATAAGAACTGGATGTGGGACTAGACTGCTGAAGCTGAGCAGACAGCTCATGTAAGAGGCTGATGGCGTATACAGAGATCCCAAGGGACTGGGCATAGAACTAACAGAACTTATCCTGAACACTGAGGTCAGTAAGGTGGCAGCATTGGACTGGACGGTGCAGACTCATTCCTGCTGTGGTGCTGGGGTAGGAAGACTCATGCCTCTCTCCTTTGGCCTGTACCAGAGTTTGGCTCAAGATAGGGCAGGCTGGAGAGAATGGCTTGTCTTCTCTGCCTGCTTCAATCACCCTATTCAGCTGTGCAATTGCAAAGTGGCAGATCTGCTCTGGACACCTACCCTCATACGCCTAAGTCTGCTTGACCGTTGGCCTGCCTAGGGATACCCTCTCTCCCAAAGCCTGTGGACGAAATGTCCTAGAACTGGTATAGCCATCTCTGTGTTGGGGTGTGAGGCCATGGGTGTGGGTGAGATGCTAATCTTCTCTTGTGGCCCAGCCTCGCTGGAGCAAAAGGACCTCAAGGCAGCAAGGGATCAATCCTCAGCTGTCCTGAGTACAGCATGGGACTATAATGGAACTTCTGATTTGGTGTTTACCTTGGGAGAGGGGCGATCCAGCGCTCCCTCAGAAGGGACACCTTTTCAGATCACCATGCCATATTCCCAAGCTCTCAGCACCCCGCCCCTCTCAGAAAACTTGGATGAAGACGAGGGGTGAGGGGAGGGAACTGCAGGTTGTAATCACAAGTTTGGACAGAAAAGTTCAACATTCCACACAGGGGCCATGTGTGGCAGGGTACGAGGGGCCACGTGCCCCCGAGGCCATGGGTGGGAAGGGCAAAGGGCCAGCCAGCACCTGTCAGGGTTATCGCCTCTGGGCAGCCCAGGAGGCTAATAGGAGGGCCTGATGCCCACAGCAGGGGTCCACCCTCCCCCCACCTCACTCACTGGGGGCGGTAGGGAAAGTGGACCAGCAGGGCTCCAGCTCGCACATTGCTCAGGGAAGGAGGCAGGACTGTGGAGTGATGCAGCTGGGGGAGCAGAGCGGGCAGGGGCCACATTGCTCTGCTTTCCCTGCTGCTGCCAGTTACATGGAGAGGGGGCTACCTCACTAGTCATCATTTGGGGAAGGGAATTAGGGGAAGAGGCAGGCTGGGGCAGAGCAGAGGTGGATCCTGGGGCCCCTTTCCCAGGCTAAGGGGCAGTCATGTGGCTTCCCCTGTCGTGTCCCCCCTCAGCAATTGCCCCGATTGCAAAACCTCTTTTGTCATGGGGGGTCTTTTTCCCCAACAAGACTTGCTGTGGAATCTTGGCCCAGTCCCTGTCTCTCCCCGTGGGGGTGTCTGGTGCAGCATGTCGGAGTGAGCCTTCCAAATTGACAGACCCAGACTTGCCCTCATGCTCTAAAAACAGACTGGGAGGGGAGGGCGGGTTTCTGAGCCTGAGAAACAGCTTCAAAGCAGTATCCACACCACTACTTTTAAAGGCCAAATGGACCTCAGTTTCCGTATTGGTAAAAAGGGACAAAAATCGCTCTGTCACAGGGATGTTACAAGTGTTAAACAATCTTCCTAGAGCTCACGCCCTCTGATGGAAGGTGCGATATGAGGGGCTAAGTGCTGTACAAACACATAGCAACTGTCAATCCCTGCTCCAATGAGCTTGCAGCCTAAATAGGACAGGAACAATGATTAGCCATGTCCCTATAGAGTGACCTCAACACACTGGACGATTGGGCCAAAAGAAATCTGATGCAGTTCAACAAGGACAAGTGCAGAGGTCTGTATTTGGGATGGAAGAATCCCAAGCATTGTTACAGTCTGGGGACCGACTGGCTAAGTAGCAGTTCTGCAGAAAAGGACCTGGGAATTACAGTGGATGAGAAGCTGGATATGAGTCAACAGTGTGCCCTTGTAGTCAAAATGGCTAACGGCTTATTGGGGTGCATTCGCAGGAACATTGCCAGCAGATCTAACAAAGTGATTATTTCCCTTTATTCGCCACATTCTGGGCCCCCCACTATAGAAAGGATGTGGACACATTGGAGAGGGTCCAGCAGAGGGCAACCAAAATGATTAGGGAGCTGGAGCACATGATTTATGAGGAGAGGCTGAGGGATTTGGGCTTGTTTAGTCTGCAGAAGAGAAGAGTGAGGGGGGATTTGATAGCAGCCTTCAACTCCCTAAATGGGACTTCCAAAGAGGATGGAGAGAGGCTGTTCTCAGTGGTGACAGATGACAGAACGAGGAGCAATGGTCTCAAGTTGCAGTGGGGGAGGCCTAGGTTGGATATTAGCAAAAACTATTTCCCTAGGAGGGTGGTGAAGCAGTGGGATGGGTTCCCTAGGGAGGGAGTGGAATCTCCATCCCTAGAGGTTTTTAAGTCCCAGCTTGAGAACTCCCTGGCTGAAATAATTTAGTTAGGGTTGGTCCTGCTTTTGGCAGGGGCTTGGACTCAATTACCTACTGAGGTCTCTTCCAACCCTAGAATTCTATGATTCTACTTTACACATGGGCAAACCAAGACTTGGAGATTAAGTGACTTTCCTGAGGTTTCACTAGGAATTTGTGGTACAGAAAAGAATTAAGTCAAAATCCCTGCATTTCCAGACCCCTGCCTCCAGCACAAGACCATGCTTCCTCCCACCTGTCTGTATATGCCTATCCATAGAGATATTTATTTAGCATCAGTACTGATGTGTGTCCTTTACACAGGCTCCTCATTCATCATAAACAACTACATTTAGTCCTTTCTTAAATCAACCTCCAGAGCCTTGAAATATCTTTCTGGCACATCATCTGAGAGAGGGTTTTCCAGCCAAATAGATTTGTGTACAGCCACAGTGCACCAATGGAGAGATCAAATTAATTAACTTCTCCTTCCAGCAAAACATTTTTCATAGCATGTGCATCAAAATTATCTCATCTGCTTATTTTTCTCTTCCCTCCCCACCTTCCCAATGAAAAGAAAAGCAACCATGCCCTTTAAGATCCTGTTTACCCTGTCAGTGTCTGTAACACATTCGTACCGTTTCATCACACAGAGACACCCTTGTCTTTCCAATTGCATTACATTTTCAGGATGTGTGAGAGTCAGAGAGTCAGCCCAAAGCAAAGCAGATCAAATGGAACTTGTGAAATGCAGGTTTCTCCGGTCACCTTTTTAAAGAACAGTTAAAGATTTAAACTTCTTTTGCACAAACTGAGCTAGACAATTCATTGAATCTGTTCGCTTGGAAGCAAAAACAAGTCCAAGAGATCAGACTGGACTTGAGCAGAGGCAGATGTGAACTAAGTGGTGAAGAAATGCAGCCATCAGAAGTTGAGCTATTGATATCAACCAAAAACATTTACACTAGGGAGTTATTTCGAAATAAGTGGAGCGTCCACACTACCAAGCCACACTACCAAGATTATTTCAAAATCTGCACTCCTGTTTTCCTTGGGGAATAAGCTTATTTTGAAATACAGGTTGGACCTCCCTGGTCCTGCACCTCGGGACCTGACCCATCCCGAACGAGGGAATTTGCCGGACCAGGGGAGGTCTCTCTCCTCATGGGCCATGCTTCCCTGATGCCACGGGACTAGGGCTCCAGCCTGTCCCATCTGCTACCCCAGCTCCCAGGAGCTTGCTAGGACCCACTGCTGCCAGGGCCTGAGCGGCATAGCCGGAGCTCCGTAGCGAGGGCTGGAGCTCTGCAGCTGCTTGGCTTTGTGTCCGGGGCTCTGCGGCCCCAGCCCTGCCCATTGCCGGAGCTCCACAGATGCCACTGAGGTCGTAGCTCCCTGGCCATGGCCAGAGCTCCACAGCTGCTGGAGCTATAACTCTCCACCATGCCGCAACCCCCTCCCCTGGCTGAGTCACTGGTTCCCCCCATCACACTCCTGCCCAGCTGCCAGACCTCCCTGTTCCTGGGCTCTCTAATCCAGGAATATCCATGGTCATGCTGGACCATGGATGTTGCTGGACCAGAGAGTCCCAGTTGAGGGATGTACAACCTGTAGTTATTTTGGGAGTTATTATTTTGAACTTAGTTATTTCAAAATAATTTCCTAGTGTAGACATGCCCTTAATTGCCTGGTAAACACTTGACCTGTCCCTTAAAATCTTCCAGGCTAGTCCCATGTGAAGATCAATGCCGCTCTTTTTTCTTTCTCTTCCCCTTTAATATATATCCTGGTTCCCTGCATAAGCTATGTTACCCCAAAAATATTCTCACTGGAGACCACCCAGGGTTACACTAGTATGGGTTTATTTCCACTAGGTAAAACTAAAGAGAAAGCAGCCACCAAAGGTTGAAGCTAAAGAAGATAGAACTCTCTCTCTCTCTCTCACACACACACACACACACACACACACACACACACAGACAAGCAAGCACACACCCCTCCATTCATTCACTCATTCACACCCATTCATTCCTGCCCTCAGGCAATCACACACTTACACAGACATATGGGTTGCAGAAGGAGCCAAGGCATGTGGATCCTGGAGGGTCTGTCTGCTCATCATGGCTGGGGAAGCTGGTCAGGAGGAAAGACACTGGAGGGGATGCATGACGAAGTGGGTCTTTGCCCACAAAAGCTTATGTTCCAATAAATCTGTTAGGGTATGTCTACACTGCAAAGTTAATTCGAAATAACAGCTGTTATTTCGAATTAACTTTAATAGTGTCTATACCTGCAAACCGCTATTTCGAAATTAATTGGAAATAGCAGAGCACTTAATTCAAATTTGGTAAACCTCATTCTACAAGGAGTAATGCCAAATTCAAAATAGCTATTTTGAATTAAGTGCTGTGTAGACACTTAATTGGAAATAGGGGGCCTCCAGCCCTTCCCAGGGAGCCCTGGTGGCCACTCTGGGCACAACCAGGAAAACTTACTCTCCTCTCCCCCAGCCCCAGGGCCATTAAAGGGGTAGACCCTGGCCACAGTGCCTGTGCCAGCTCCAAGCCTGCCAGCCCAGAGCCAGCAGTGGCCACCGGGGCCCCTGACCCAGTGGCCCCAAAACATGAGCCAGCAAGCCACTGGCAGCCAGCCCTCCCCCGCTCCCCAGGAGCAGTCTGCCAGCTCCCAGGAGCCTGACAGAGGCTGGAGAAGGTGGGCACCTTCCTGGTCCAGGGTGGAGATCATGGACCTTATTCAGGTTTGGGGGGGATGCCCCCAACATCCATGATCTCCACACTAGACGGAGGAACACGGCTGTCTATGGCAGGTTAGCTGCCAGCCTGGCCACCAAAGGCCACATGCGAACCCAGGAGCAGGTTTGCATGAAAGTCAAGTTGGTCTTGCGAGCAGGGCTGGCCCGAGCCCTTTTGGCACCCCAGAGGTTCATCCCCCCCCCCATTTTGTTCAATAAACCCAGTTTCTATTTTTGAACATACATGTCTTTTATTTGACATCAGGAAGGGAGGCTAGCGAGGGGTAAGTGGAAGGACGTGAGAGAGGAATGGGGCACGAGCCCCTGGTGGGGAGGACCAGGGAAGCTCCGAGGGCTCCTTGGGGTGGACACTCTCCCTCAGGGCCTCCTGGATCCTGACAGTTCCCCGATGGACCCCCTGGATGGCAGCCTGCAGCAAGTGCAGCCAGGCTGATGGCAACAACTCCACAAGACGCACCGGCGTGCCCAGGGGCACTTCTGGCTCTATATGGCCGAGTGCTGTGGTGTCCCGAGTGCGGGCACTAAGGGCACGCCAAGACAGGACTGCTTTGCTGTCCCTCATCGAGGTAGACAAGCAAGCAGGGAACCCTGAGAACTGTCTGTCCGGGGTGGGGGTAGGGTCCCTTTAAGCACGGAGCTCAGTTAGCCTCAGGCAGCAGCCCACACACTAAGTCCTAACCTGATGCCCTGCCGGCACTGGTGCCGGCCAGCCTTAACTTTGGTTCAGGGTCCACTCAGTGTGGGAGTGCTATTTCGAAATATCAAAATGCTATTTCAAAATAGCTTTTGTGTATAGATGCGTTATGTCGAATTAGCTTTTTAGCTTTTGCTTTTGCGCAAAAACTTGCCAGCTGTCTACACTGGCCGCTTGACTTTGCGCAAGAGCACTGACTTTGTAATGTACAAAATCAGTGCTTCTTGTGCAAATACTTTCACGCTCCCGCTCGGGAAAAAGCCCTCTTGTGCATGAATACTTGCACAAGAGGGCCAGTGTAGACAGGGAAGAACTGTTTTGTGCAAAAAAGCCCCGATGGCGAAAATGGCAGTCGGGGCTTTCTTGCAAACTCGCGTCTAGACTGGCCATGGATGCTTTTGCGCAAAAGCACTTTTTGCGCAAAAGCATCCGTGCCAATCTAGACGCTCTTTTCTGCAAATGCTTTTAACGGAAAAACTTTTCCGTTAAAAGCATTTGCGGAAAATCATGCCAGTCTAGATGCAGCCATTATGTTTAGTATTTAAGATGTTTAATACTCCAAGGTGGATGAGATTAACATGCAAGAGAACCGGCCAAATACATTCCTAAGGCTACTCTGCAGAAGAATTTTGAGTTCTCTTGGGCCAACCCCCTTCCTGGCAGAGGCAATTATTATTAAATGGGATGGCAAGTGACTGCATCCTTTTAATTTGGATAGTGAAGCAATTCCTGTCCTTTAATATTTTAAAGGAAATTTACCAGGCATGCTGGGAGGAATGGGTGAGCTCTCAGCAAGGTAATAAAGTAGGAATCTAACGTGCTAGCAGGAATGGGAGGAAAATATGTGATGTTACCTGTTGAACCATAATGGAACAGTTACGTTTTCTTTTGATTAACAGCCGACCCCTGCTCACTGAAGTGAAAGAACAATGATGTTTCACTCCATTTCTACAACCACAGAGGGGGTTTTCCAGAAGAAAATTCCTTCCAGTGCATATGATGTTTGTCTCTGCCCCTGTGACAGAAAACAAGGTAGCTTCAAACCTAGATTGTGCCTGTCCCAAAGGCTGTGTGGGGAGCACAGACCAGGGCAGTACATTTTAAATCCTTCCCAATGAAAGTAAGGTTAAGGCAATTAAGTAATATACAATTAATATAGTGCAAAGAATTAGGTTGGGTGGCTGAGTGAAGTCTTATCTGTAAGCTGAGTGTTTGGGCAGCCACCAAGGAGCGATTCAAACGCCACCCAGCTGATTAGCAGAGCACCCACAGCTGGCAGCATGTGTTTCTACAGGTGGTGCACATCCACACATGCCTTAGTGCACATAAAATTTATTCCTCACAGGGATGGAAAAAAATGAGAGGGAGCACAGGCTGGATGTGTGCACTGTTAGCATTGCTCTCTGTTGGACAGGCTCAGAATTGTTCAGTCAAATGCTATAGATACTGTGCCGCTGACTGGCACGCTCCTGCACCTCAGCTGGTAGGACAAAAGTCTGTGAATTCAAACCCTGCCGCCGCTGTGAATTTCATTGGTTCTTCTGTCAAATTTGCATCTTCCAAATGCATACGATGAGTACATCAACCATTCGTACCTTCGTAGGCTCATTTGTGGCTGGCTGTTCTTGCTCAGCTGCTGTGAACACTGGCGATTGAGAGCAATGCGGGTGAAGGACATGAGGGACGGTGAAACCTCCTCGATGGGTGGCTATTTTGTACTTAGAGACCTAACGGGCTCAATGTAAATCAAGCAGGGAAATGTCCTTTCAACAGGGCAGCATGAAAAGAGCCAGACGGGCCCAGTTCCCAAACTTGGGTGTGATTTTCAGAAAGCGCTGAGACCCCGCCCCTCAGGCCCTGTGAAGGTGTCTCAGAACAGGTGCCCAAAAAGTCTCCTCACTTTTGAAATACGTTGGCCCAGAGGAAGATGATGTCGAGGCCTTTCACAGTCACTGACCCCTGGTGGTGGTGGGCTCAGGCCCTTTAATGGGGGTGGGGAGCCAAGGGGGCAATTGCCCCAGGCCATGGTGATTCAAAGGGGCCCATGGCTCCTGGCCCTTGCTGCTGCTATGCGGCAGGAGGGGCAGCCAGAGCCCTGGGCCTTTTAAATCATCATGGTAGCATCAGAGCACTAAGCGGTGCTGAGGGCTGCTTGCTCTAGACCTGCCTCTTCTACCTGAGGCCCTGCCCCTTCCAGGGGTGAGAACCGCCCCACACCCACTTTGCCCAGGGGCCCATGAAAACTGTCAGCTCCCGGGCCTAACCTTGCCAAGAGCCTAGCCCCCAGCACTATTTTCCAAAGGCCCTCCCTCAAAGGATCCTCCAATTATACAAGAACTAGGAGGGTGGAAAACCTCCCGGTCTGCTGCACAATTGCTGTCCATAGCTCAAATGCAGCATTCCATGCCCTCTGTAATTAAAGTGATTGCCACCATAATAAAAGTCAGCTTGATTTTCTGCTGCTGAGATAGGGCCTCTTTTAGTTTGCCATGATTTTCCTCCAAAGACAATAACCCCCCTTTTGAACTAGAGCAATGGCAGAAAGAGGAGCTGAATTAATATTAACGGAGAGAAGTCCAGACTGCATTTTACTCCTGAGATTTCCCTTCAGTTGATTAACCAGCACTTAATAAATCCACTTGGGGAAAGTTATGGAGCTTCTGGGAGGTTTAAAAAAGGCCTGTCGTTGCTAGCAGTCCACTGGTTGCCGCTCCTTAGAGGCTACCACCATAAAGTAAGCAGGAAATAACAAGCAAAGGGACTGTTACTCAAATATTTCAAGTTAAAGCAGCATTAAAAAATGTGGCGTAAACAGGAGTTGAAATTAATCTCAAGATTCAGTGCAGCAGAGGGTTAGAAGCAACATGTTTAGATTAAGAGTGGAATGAGTAATGTTGGCTTGATAGCAGGCAAAACCATCTGTTAGCAGCAATGTGTTGATGAAAGCAGGTATATATAGAAATGGGCCACATCACCTGGCTAAAATCTCACATACTATGCTACCCTCACCCTCTAAGGACTTATGAATGAATTTAACTTGATGCACTGTGAGATCAATGGGACTACACACAGCGCATCAAATGAAGCATTTGTGTAACATCAACAGGTGGAATCGAACCGGGGACCTCTGGAGCTTAGTGTACAAGCCAAAAGCCAGGTGGCTGTTAGCTAAGGTTGTAGCACAGACTCCTTATTCCCTCCCTAAGGGTACATCTACACTGCACGCTTATTTCAAAATAAGCTATTCCAGAAGAAATACTCCAAAATAGCACGTCTACACTGCAGGGAAGCCTCAAAATTAGTCTGAGGCAGGCTTCCCTAATGTGGACTAGGGATGTAATAGTGTAGTCAATTAACTGATAAGCAAAAGTTTATTGGCTAATGCTATAGACTACATGCATTTCCCTCCCCTCCTTGCCACTACATTTTTTAGCAGGCTGGCAAGCTCAGTTCTGGCTTGCAATAGATCCACCACATCCCCCGTTCTGCATGTAAGTGTATTAGGAGCCAGGTGGGCAGGCAGCCCAGCTCAGTTCCAGCTCACACCAGCTCCAACTCACATGGGTGCTCAGACCCATCCCAGCCAGGGGCTGCTGCCACCCTGCGCTGCTGCCTCTTTATCAGAGGCAGCAGCACAGGGTGACAGGTAGTCCATCCGCAAGGGGAGCTGGTTTTTAAACTAGCCCCCCTTGTGGACCAGTTCCCACCTGGCACACCACGCTGCTGTCTCTGATACAGAGGCAGCAGCGTGGAGTGGCAGGGGGCTCCTCAGGAGTGGGGCCAGAGCACACTGACTGCCAGCCCTGCCCTTGGGGACTACAGAATAGTTGACTAATAGATAAGAATTCACGAGGTTACTCGACTACTCAATAAACCGATATTTAACATCCCTAATGTGGACGAGCTACTTTGATTTAGAGCCCCAGGAGGCACTGGGGAGTAATTAGCTTGAATGGCCCTGGGAGAAACTATTTTGAAATAGCAGTAACGGAGCATCCACACCACTGCTATTCCGAAAGAGCTATTTCAGAATAGGCGTTATTCCTCGTGGAATGAGAAGTCGGGATAAGCCGTCCATTATTTCGAAATAACAGAACTGTTGTGTAGATGCTCTCATTGTCGTTTTGGAATAATAGCCATTATTCCAAAATGACGTTGCTGGGTAGATGCACCCCACGTGGTGTCAGTGCATGGGACAATGCACCGAACCCAGCAAGTGTGTGGGTTACATTTGCATAAACCTTTGCAGGTTCCTAACCTGATGGAGGTGTTCCCCAAGGAAAAGCCCATGTGGTTTAGGAGGTGGGGTTAGCATGTCAGCACTTAGTTCTCTTTCTTTTTGAAGGTGAACCCCTAATCAGCAATGCTCCAACTTGGCCCTACGGAACATAGTACAGTATTTTGAATGTGGACTTTACTCCAGACTTGCTTTCTCCTCCACTGAAATGAAGCCCCATGGGGGGGGGGTGTGAAAGGAAACAGCTGTTAAATACAGCCACTGTTTAAGACAGGAAGTGAAGAAGAATCCTATTATGTATCCCATTGAAACTGCAGGGAGAACTTAGCTAGAGTGGCCAGTCTTTCTGCTTTGTTGTTGAGCAGTTGCAGAATGATGATTTGGTTAACACTGAGACTTTTATTACGTATTTATTGTATTGCATACTGCATTTTATTTATATTACAGTAGTATCCAGAAGCCACTATAAAGTCAGGGCTTTGTTGTTCTGGGCACTGATCAAACATACAGTAGATGATAGCACCAACCCCAAAGAATCTAAAGGAACAATTGTAAAGAAACTGTCAAGAAGCAGCACTTACCTATGCTGCCCCAGAAGTACCCCAGGATCCTACAACCTTTAGGGCACATCTATGCCGCAGGGCAAAAGTCTAATTAAACTACGCAACTTCAGCCATTGCATCGCTGAAGTCGAAATAGCTTAATTTGGCTTTTGGCGCTTTGGCTACACACAGCAGGAAGTCCGAGGAACAGCACTCTTCCTCCGACTTCCCCTTCCTTCTCGTGAAATGTGGGTTACAGAAGTCAGAGTAAGAAGTCCACCATCTCAAAATTATTTTGAAATAACGCTGCAGTGTAGACGTGGACTTAAAGACCATGGTTGAATCACAGCTAAAATCCCAGTTATTAGTGTCCTGATAGAGTTGCTGTCCTAGAGAATGACACTATAATAATTGGGATAAGATTAAGCACAGTAAAGATGGTCAGGGCTTTGGTCTTTGCTTTTTAATGTTGCTTTAGATTTACCAGTGGAAGGTGAAGAAATGGAACAAGGCATGTTTTGACAAAATTGATAAAAAAAAATTAGGACAAGAAGCAATGGGCTTACATTGCAACAAGGGAGGTTTAGGTTGGACATTAGGAAAAACTTCCTAACTGTCAGGGGGGTTAAATGCTGGAATAAATTGCCTAGGGAAGTTGTGGAATCTCCAATACTGGAGATATTTAAGAGCAAGTTGGATAAACATCTATCAGGGATGATCTAGATGGTGCTTGGTCCTGCTGTGAGGTCCCTTCCAGTTCTAGTATTGTATGATTCTATGTTTTATCAATTATGGATGCTTTAAATAAGAATGATTAAAAAAACTGAGATATTACAGAATTGTTTGGTCTTGTCACACCTGAGATGTGGTGGCCATCTCCGGACATGCTGGATCCTCCCTTCATTATACCTGAAGCTGACGATGTACAGGTGCCACATGGTTCCTCCTTGTGCCATCTCCTTCATGCCTTAGGCCACTGTGAGCACATCTGGCCTGTGCTTAAGTGCCTCCACCAGCTCCCACTCAGTTTCTGAAGCCAATGTAAGGCCTCGATTCAATGTAAAGCAATTATTGGACCCAGTTTCAATCTGTGACCCACCGGAATAGCTGCCCTCCTCTGGATCACAAAGTTGAGGACAAACCAAGTGAAAGCTGGAGACAAAGGAGTCTTTGTCAAGGGGACATGCAGAGGAGTTCAGGTGAATCCAGAGTCTGACCATCCTTAGAAAATGGCACAAATCCATCCCTTTGAGGGAGCTTTTCTACCACAAGTGACACAGTCTGAACAACTCTTTGGTTCCCAGCCCCTCTTCCTGAAAACAGTCTTTATCCTCAAGTCAAGTTTTGACCCAGGAAAGCAAGAAGTGCTAGAGACATCTTGAAGGGAGTTCACTATTGCAGTTGATTTTTACATGGAAGACACACTGATGTTCTGGTGCTGGGAGCAGTATAAACCCCTAAGATTGTTGCAGTACAAGAATTTAATAGCAACCAGGCTTAATGATATTACTTTTAACGAATTTTGATACAGTCTGGGGCTAATCTGGACTGAATCTTAGGAAATGAATTAAATAGGCTTTTTTTAAAAAAAATGGATCATGGAAGGTTTAATTATCTCTGTTCTGAATTATTGGCTTTGACACCTTCATGAAGAAGAAACGTACAGAGAAACAATGCACAGGTTTCTGATTGGGGGGGAGGATGAAGTTCCCAGATGAATCGTGATTAGGAATCACATCATGCTGTGGGGAAATAGGCCAGGGAAAAGCAAAAAGATAATTAAGTGGTAGTAGAAGAGGATGCAGTTGGAATTCATCCCACTTGAGTCTCAGCAGAGAAATGAGCAATAAGGGCCAATGAGGTTAAGTAGGGCTATAAAAGGCAAGGAGTTATGTGCACTTTGCAAGAGACGTTATTTAAACAATTTAGGAAGAGGGTGGGGTGTGCTCGTGTGTGCTAGCAGAAGGAAAGGAGAAATGCTGAGCATTGTCGCATGAAGGATATTTTTACCTTCGATACATTTTTTCAGCTCTATTCATCAGAGGAAAGGTGAAGAGAACAGAATTTGGGGACGTCGGGCTGATTTGAACAATGATGGTACTTCTGCCTTTACCATAGAAGAGGAAGGTGGAGAGAATCCAAAGATTGGATGATTGCTGGGTACTGATAGGAGAGAAGTTAAACACTCTTCAGATAAGAACAGGAATGTCATTGAGCGCAAAGGCTATTCTTAAACATGTAGATGACTCTAGTGCTGTGATCAAAAGCCCTTAGAAACTGCAATCTGCAGGATGGAGGAGGCCATTAGTGACACGATTTCCAAAGAGGGGCGAGGCGCAAGGAAGAGTGTGCCCATGTGACAGCTGTTGAAGGGCTAAGTCATATAAAAAGAGGAAAGAAAAAATCATAAAGCAAAGATTTGAAAACAATATGTTTCAGCGGAATTATTATGGTAACATCTAGAGGCTCTAATGAGGGCCTCACTGTCAGTGTCGTCAGTATGATACGGATAATATCCTAGTCTTAGTTAAGTCAGTTGGGTTCAAATTCCACCCTAAATGATAGTCCTTGCCCATGCCATAAATTGCTTACTGTCTAAGGCCAGGTCTACACTACTGGAGAAAGTCAACCTAAGATACGCAACTATGAGAATAGCGAAGCTAGAGTCAATGTACCTGTGAGAGGTTGACGGGAGAGACTCTTCCATTGACGTCTCTTACTCCTTGTGACCTGATGGAGTACCTGGGTCAACTGGCATGCCATCAGAGGTTCATTTAGCGGGTCATTACTAGGCCTACTAAATCAACCCCCAGAAGATCCAACTCCGGAGCATAACTCTCAGGATAAGTGTAGAGCTGGCCTACGCAGGCAAGATACAGAGGGAAAGGTCTCTAAAAGGGTGTTACAAGGAGGAGGGAGAAAAATTGTTCTACTTGGCCTCTGAGGATAGAACAAGAAGCAATGGGCTTCAATTGCAACAAGGGAGGTTTAGGTTGGACATTAGGAAAAACTTCCTATCAGGGTGATTAAACACTGGAATAAATTGCCTAGAGAGGCTGTGGAATCTCCATCACTGGAGATATTTAAGAGAGCAAGTTGAATAGACAACTATCAGGGATGATCTAGGCAGTGTTTGGTCCTGCCGTGAGGGCAGGTGACTGGACTCGATGACCTCTCGAGGTCCCTTCCAGTTGTAGGATTCTAGGATTCCAAGGTCCTCATCCACCACTGGAACTGATGCACAGAGAAATTAATGGGAAGATCCTCTGCTGATATCAATTGTCAACACACACTGAGGAGCTTCCTCTTGGGCCCTGATTTGATGTCACTGGGAGTTAGGGCCACACCCTGAAGGGTATTTTGGCACCTAAGTGACTTGTCCTTGGTCACAAAGGCAGGGCTGGAAAACAGGAACAGAGAATAATAACCCAGAGCCTTAATCACAAGAACTTCTTTCCAAAATAGGAATGCAAAGAAAAGAGAATAATCTCCAAAAGCCTCATCTAGTCCTCATATACAATATTTAATCAAAAGAGATTATGGGACTCCATAGATGACTGCACTTAAAAAGAGTGAGCTAGAATGAAAATGGGTTTTCATTGCCTGTTTTAAAGCTATTAATTGGATGTTTTTCATGTTTCTTTTTAAAAATCAGACACCTGCAGAGATGCAATATCCTGTTTTGTGTTCCCCAGGAAAATACATACAATAAGGAATAAAACTTTGTCTCAGGGAGGCCAGGTTCAGCCTTACATTATTTTTATTTGCTCAGGCATTAACTCACCTGTAAATCCATGATGAAAATCTCCTGTCACTTTCCCCACCCTCCCAAATTTCTAAGTTTCCAAAAGTTGCAATTTAATGTTAACAGTGGATGAGCAATTTACAGTATCTTGTGTGTATGGAGTGAATTACCTATTCAGAGTAGCAGGCATTGAACAATGCAGGGCAAGTTGTTTTGTTAACTGCTGCTATATTGTTGTGTTTACTATCAGTGTTTGTTTTGTCTTGCACACACGGAAAAACAGAGGGGCTGTGTCTACACTGGGCCACTTATTCCGGAAAATCAGCCGCTTTTCCGGAATAAGCTGCGAGCTGTCTACACTGGCCGCTTGCTTTTCCGGAAAAGCAATGACGATCTACTGTATGAAATCAGCCGCTTTTCCGGAAAAGCTATGCCGCTCTCACTCGGGCAAAAGTCCTTTTTCCGGAAAAGCTTTTCCGAAAAGGGCCAGTGTAGACAGCTTTTCCGGAAAAGCAGAAGAAACGGAAAAAAGCGGTTTGGTCGCCACAAGACCCCGTAGGAGCCCTGGACTTCCTGGTAGGGAGGCTGCTGGGCGCACGTGGCAGGAGCGCGTCGCAGACCCTGCAGCCTGAGCTCTGCCACGTGCCGCTGTGCTGCCCAGCCAACCCATCTCACCTTACCATGGCAGCTCCAGGTGGTGAGCCCCCTGCACCCCCAGCACAGGAGGCCCCCAGGGGCCGCAAACGGCGGGCCCCATCCTGGACCCCCAGGGAGCTGGAGACCCTCCTGGACTTATGGCAGGAGGAGGAGGGTCTCCACGACCTGCACTCCAGGCGCCGGAATGTCGACGTCTATACAAGGATGGCCGACAACCTGGCGCAGCAGGGACACCCCGCCCGGAATTGTGAGCAGGTCCGCTCCAAAGTTAAGGAGCTGCGGCTGGGGTACGTCCGGGCCAGCGAGGGCAGGGGGGCAGGCCCAGACAGCTGCCCGTATTACGACCGGCTGAACGCCTTTCTGGGCCAGCCAGCCCCGCAAGCCCCGGACGTCCCGGTGGACACCTGCCAGCGCCCCCCCATCAGTCGACCCACCGAGCAGGGGGAGGGAGAGGACAGCAGCAGCGCGTCCGGCGCAGAGGAGGCCACCACCCAGCAGGCCCCCTCCAGCAGCTCCTCCGAGGCCGAGGCCGAGGCCGGGAGGAACCCACTGGTGAGTCTTTGCAGTTTGCACTCCCAAAGGGCGGGGGGGCGGAGGGCGGGGAGCCAGGTGCCCAGAGGAGGAGGGGAGAGCATGTCACTCAGGCCACGTGAGCTGCACGCTGCGCATGAGGCAGCAAGCAGCACGTGCAACCTCGTGCAGCCTGGCGACCGAGCGGCACGTGGCCGCGGCAGGCAGCTGCAGGGCACGCCTGGGACCGTGCTGTTCACACACATTCGGCGGGACCAGGGGGAAGGGTGGATGCCGGCTGGAACCGGCCAGGGCCCCAGGGACTCAGCCCAGAGCCCCTCACCTCCGCCAAGGGTGCAGCACGGAGAACAGCACACTGTCCCATGCCTGGCTGTGAGGCACAGCCAGCTGCTCCTGGGAAAACCGCAGCATCACAGTCCCTCGCCTGCTCCCGGTGCCTTGGCTGGTTCCCCGAGGGAAGTCCCCACTGTGGCTGGGCTACCGGCCTTGTGGGAGGGACAGTGGGAGGGACAAGGGCTACCGGGGACAAGGGCTACATGTCCCTGGGCTACCGGCCTTGTGGGAGGGACAGTGGGAGGGACAAGGGCCCCTGAGTTTTGCTGCAAGGATGGGATACCCCCCCACCCAGTCACGCTTCTGGTTACGTCCAGGAGATATCCCACGCGAGGGGATCTGAGAGCCCAGACCGCCTCTGCCAGATATGCTCCAGGCACTGCGTGGGATGCATCTCGCTCCTGTCAAACACCAGCGATTAGCCCAAAGCTTTTCACAGTCTCCAGCAGGAGTTCCACAGGTGAACGCAGCACAAGCACCCTCCCGCCCTCCACGGGGCCAGGATACAGACCGGTGCTTACAATACTGGAGGGGGGACCCTACTCCAGGGGTGGTCCTCCTTGCCAACATACAACACGGGGGCAGGAGGGAAACCGAGTGGGCCCAAGCCACACAACTGTGGGGTCACCTGGGCTCAGGGGTGGAGGGCATGAGATGTGGGGACAGTGGACGGCCTGCCCGACTGACCCATCCTTTCTTCTCTTCCCTGCAGCGGGACCCAGCACCAGACCCGACACTGCGGCAGCAGCGGCACCCCCAGCTGGCCAACCCCGGAGGCACAGGTGGCGTCAGAGAGACCAGCTTCTGCGCCGCCATGTGCGCGCCGTGGAGGCAATCCAGGCCTCCATCACTGAGCGGGTGCAGGGGGACCTGCAGTGGCGGCAGGAGGGCTGGGCTGCCTTCCTCAGCGAGTGCAGAGGGATGCGCACGACCATGGACATGCTCACAGCACATTTAGTCCATGCCATTCATTATGGCATGGCCGGACCCCATGCCCCCGCCATCCCTTCCGGAGCACAGCCCATGCCCCCTCCTATCCCAGCTCCTGCCCCTGTTCCTGCTCCTGCTCCTGCTCCTGCTCCTGCCCCTGCTCGTGCCCGTGCTCGTGCCCACCTCCCCGTGCAGCCTGCCCCGACGCGGTCTGCCCAGCGTGTGCAGGCCGCCCCGGAGGAGCAGTCGCAGGGGCCATCCATCCCAGTAACTGCCCCCCCGTCCCAGTTGAAGGTCCCCCCCGTCCCAGTTGAAGGTCCCCTCCCCCCCTTGTAAATAAACAGTTTTCTATTTTTCTGTTCATTCCTGTGTTGGTTATCGTGTTACTCTAGTAACTGTAGGAAATGATGTGAGATGCCAATTAGCCACTTAAATTTAACAGGGTTACAAACTGCAGACAACAAAATCTGTACTCTATCACTGGGGCCCTTTAAGTGCTCATTGGTTTGTGGCGCATAAATAAATACTGAGACTTTTCAGTAAAATGTAAACCACAAACTATATTTACATAGCTCACAAACAAGCAAGAATGGTTAAAAGATGCACACTACAGATAATTAAACATAGTCTAGGCGCAGGGAGGACAATTGGGTAGTGTTGCTGGCCACCTCAATCCTTTGGTCCTTCCGGGCCTCAGGAGAGGAACAGCCAGGAGATCCCTCGAAGGTAGATGATGGCGAAGCTGGCCACCTCAATCCTTTGGTCCTTCCGGGCCTCAGGAGAGGAACAGCCAGGAGATCCTCGACGGAAGACGACTGGAATCAGGTACGCTGACTTGAGCCTTCTGCACGAACCCGAATCCTCGTGGCTATTCTTCGGGACAGGCGATGGTGGCCTAAACCCTAGCCTAAACTAAAAAGAAAAACCCTAACTAAGCCCGACGCACCCGACGAACAGTCACGATGACGGCCGATGTGCTTTGACCCGACGCTTTACAATTGGGGAGGTAAGGGAGGGGGGGTAGGGACGGGCGGGAGTAGTCTGGGAGACCCAGGCGACCCTACCACGGGCTTGGGCAAACATGTCCACCAGGGCCTCTCTGATGCGCACCGCATCCTGGCGCGCCTGGCGGACGGCAGCTGTGTCGGGCTGTTCCAAGGTCTGTGCCTCGGCTGCCATCCATGCAGGGAGGAAGGCCTCCCCACTGCGCTCCACAATGTTGTGGAGCACGCAGCACGCGGCCAGTACCTCTGTTGCATTCTGCTCACCCATCTCGAGACGGGTGAGCAAACAACGGAACCGGGCTTTTAAACGTCCAAAGGCCAGCTCCACTGGGTTTCGGGCCCGGTTGAGGCGGTCGTTGAACCGGGCCCGGTTCTGGTCCGCTGCCCGTGTAGGGCCGCATTAGCCAGGGCACAGGGGGTAGGCGGCGTCTGCGGCAGCGCAGATGGGCATAGGCACATCCCGACAGTCAAGTCTCGCCGGGAAGTAGGTGCCCCAACCTGCGAAACAGTCCAGAGTTCCGGAGGATGCGGGTGTCGTGTGCCCGGCCGGACCAGCCCCCATAAATGTCCAGGAAGCGGCCCCGGTGGTCCACGAGGGCCTGCAGAACAATGGAGCAGTACCCCTTGCGGTTCATGAAATGGGCCGCTCGATGCTCCGGGGCCCGGATGGGGATGTGGGTGGCGTCCAGGGCTCCCCCGCAGTTGGGGAACCCGAGGGCAGCGAAGCCGGCCATGGTATCATCCACGTCGCGCAGGCGGATGATTCGCGGGAGCAGGATGTTGTTGATGGCGTGGACGACCTGCAGAAGGGTGCAGAGAAACACAAGGGAACACATCACATACGGCAGGGGTGAGTGTGCGCTCCTGGGGCCCCCTTGATTCCCTCTGTCCTCACACACACACACACACACACACCCCCTCGCCCCACGGCCCCCACCACCAGCGGGCCTGTGCAAGGAGGGACGGCCCAAACCCTGGGCGACCCAGCCTGGGGTCTTGGCTGTCCCTGGGCCTGGAGTGCAGCACCCTCCCCACCCCACTCCCCTGGGACTTACCTCCATGATGATCACTCCGACGGTTGATCTTCCCACCGAACTGCTGTGCCCGAGCGGTAGCTGTCCGGTGTGGCCAGCTTCCAGAGCGATGGCGACCCTCTTCTTCACGGGGATGGGTGCCCGCAGCCGGGTGGTGGCTCTCTGCAGCGCGGGAGTGAGCCAGGTGCACAGCTGCAGGAAGATCCGCTTTCTCATGCGGAAATTCCTGAGCCATTGGTGGTCGTCCCAGACCCCAAGGACCAGCCGCTCCCACCAGTCGGTGCTGCTCTCGAAACTCCAGACGGGCCTCACCACGGTGGGGTGCTGATGCCACAGGGTTGCCAGGGCCTCCCTGGTGAGGGAGTCCAATGCGATCTCTGCCTCCTGGTCCATGAACAGCAGGGCACCGGCCTGCAGCACGAGCTGCAGGCACTCGTACAGCTCCAACAGGGGCCCGAGCAGGCACACGGCCACCCACGGCTCCATGGCAGACAGAGCAGGGCAGAAAAACCAAAACTCAGGGAAAAGCAGTTGGGGGCCAAAGGGTGGTGTCCCCAAAACTCAGAGGCAACCAGCGAACCTGCTAAGGGTGCCAGTCCCTGGCAGAGGTCCCAAGGCAGGAGCAGGAGACCAACGGCTGTCGGAGAGACCCCTTTAAGCACGTGTCTGAATGGCGCTCTGGCCCGCCCGGAAAGGTCTGGTGGCCTTTGCCCTCTTCAAAATGGCTCCGGGCTTCTGCTTTTCCGGAAAAGCACGCCGCCAATGTAGACGCGCTTTTCCGGAAAAGCGCATCGTTATAACGGTAACTCCGGGTCAATGTAGACGCTCCTTTTCCGGAAATACTTAAAACGGAAAACTGTTCCGTTTTAAGCATTTTTGGAAAATCATGCCAGTGTAGACGTAGCCAGGATCTCTTGGTGTTCTCTGTAAGCTGGGTGCTTGTGAGGCCACTCAAGAGATATTCACATGCCACCCAGTTGATTAGCAGAGCTTCCACCACTAGGTTTTTTGTTTCTACTGGTGATGCACTTTTGTATGTGTCTTGGTGCACATAAAATTATTCTGCAAAGGGATGGAAAAGATTAGCGGGATGATTGATCTCAGTCTATTGAATAATGAATGGTAGCAAGGGATTTTTTTCTTGGGGCTATTTTCCATAAAGAAATATCATTTCTTAATTAATCATTCACCCACTCCTTTATTGACAGTGTCTGAGTGGGAAATGGGGCTAGCAATTTTGTAATATTATTGTACTGTAAAATAATCCTGCTCTGCTGGGTAATATTTAAGGAACAGGCTGGTTTTGGGAACACAAGTGGGATGCGGCATTTGCCCACTAGATAAGGCAGTGGATGAGGATTCAAGAGCCCTGGATTGTGCTCCTGGTTTGCTACTGATTTGCTGTGTGAACGAGTGTAAGTCACTTCAACTCTCTCTCTCCCCTCTCACATCTTAGCTCTTTATATTGACAGCTCTTCAGGGCAGCCACTGTGTTTTATGAGGTGTAAACACAGGGCCTGGTACAATGGGACCCCGAGCCTGGCTGGAGTTTCTAGGCACAACTGCAGTGAAGATAGCAAAGAGTAATACAATAACATCTGTGAACATTGCATTGATGTAGCTTGAAAGTGACTGGCTTGATTTCCAGAGTCTCTGAACACCTACAGCTCTGACTGGTGTTAGTGGGAGTAAGGGTGCTCATCACAAAATCAAACAATAAGACACTCGCCCTCTTTCTTGGAGGGCAAGTGAACCACACGAAGAAACCACTGTAAGCCACAGCTACCCACTCAGATCACTGGCCAGCTGGGCTTTGCCTTTGTCATGGTGCAGTGCACCACAGTCACTTTGAACTCCATGGTAGCAATAGGGAGCAGTGATGTCCTGGTTGAAAGCTCACACCACTGCCATTAGCGCTAAAAAGGAGTTAGCAGTATAGGACCTCTGACCCACAGACAAGCTGCCTTAGCATGTCAAAGTAGCAGTGCTGCACAAAGCTGACCCTGGGCTCCATGCAGCGCTGCCCCTTTAAAACGCCACCACTGCATTTCAAAGCAGTAGTCCCCAGCTGACCCCAGGGTCCATGCTGGTGCTTCCACTTTGAAATGCACAAGAACTGCCACTGGGGACTCTTGCACATTTCAAAGGGTAAGCGCCCTCCTGGAGCCCGGAGTTAGTGGGACTTCCTGCTGACCCTGGGCTGCATGCGGAGTTCTGCATTCCCCCTTTGAAATGTACAAGAGCCACAATGGGGGGCTCTTGTATATTTCAAAGAAGGAATGCAGAAGTGCCTATCGACTAGTCGAGTAGTCAATGGAAATTCCATTGACTACTTGACTAGTAAATTACTCGTTATTTAACATCCTTACTTATGAACTCCCAACCCCATGCTCTGAGCCCCTCCACACCCCCAACCCTCACTCTCACACCCCCTCCACATCCATTGCCCTGAATCCCTCTTCAACCACCAACACTGACTCCTGCGCTCCACACCCCCTAGGCTGTGCCCTGACTTCAGCACCTCACACACTGCCAGCCTCCTGCCCCGTAGGACCCTGGCAATGCGGGGTAAGTCTTCTAATAAAATCTATGCAGCAGGACAGGTTTGCTTTTACCTCTTGTCTAGCCCCACAAGATCGCCCTTCAGATAAAACATAGAGGCTGCGTCTAGACTGGCAAGATTTTGTGCAAAAGCAATTGCTTTTGCGCAAAAACTTGCCAGCTGTCTACACTGGCCGCTTGAATTTGCGCAAGAACACTGACGATCTAATGTAAGATTGTCAGTGTTCTTGCGCAAGAACTCTGACGCTCCCGCTCGGGAAAAAGCCCTCTTGCGCAAGTGTTCTTGCACAAGACGGCCAGTGTAGACAGGGAAGGAATTTTTTGCACAAGAAAGCCCCGATGGCGAAAATGGCGGCCGGAGCTTTCTTGCGCAAAATCGCGTCTATACTGGCCACGGATGCTTTTGCACAAAAGCACTTTTTGCACAAAAGCATCCGTGCCAATCTAGACGCTCTTTTGTGGAAATACTTTTAACGGAAAAACTTTTCCGTTAAAAGTATTTCCGCAAAATCATGCCAGTCTAGACGCAGCCCGAGAGTGTGCTTCTTAAGCTTGCAGATGATACCAAGCTGGGAGGGGTTGCAAGTGCTTTAGAGGATAGGGTCATAATTCAAAATGATCTGGACAAACTGGAGAAATGGTCTGAGGTAAATAGGATGACATTTAATAAGGAAAAATGCAAAATACTCCACTTAGGAAGGAACAATCTGTTTCACACATACAGAATGGGAAGTAATTGTCTAGGAAGGAGTACTGCAGAAAGGGATTTAGGGATCATAGTAGAGCATGAGCTAAATATTAGTCAACAGTGTGACACTGTTGCAAAAAAGGCAAACATGATTCTGGGACGCATTAACAGGAATGTTGTGAGGAAGACACAAGAAGTCATTCTTCCGTTCTTCTCTGTGCTGATTAGGCCTCAGTTGGAGTATTGTGTCCAGTTCTGGGCACCATATTTCAAGAAAGATGTGGAGAAATTAGAGAAGTTCCAGAGACGTGCAACAAAAATGATTAAAGGTCTAGAAAACATGAGCTATGAGGGAATATTGAAAGAATTGGGCTTTTTTAGTTAAGAAAAAGAAGACATGAGAGGGGACATGATAGCGATTTTCAAATATCTAAAAGGGTTTTACAAGGAGGAGGGAGAAAAATTGTTCTTGGCCTCTGATGATAGAACAAGAAGCAATGGGCTTAAACTGAAGCAAGGGAGGTTTAGGTTGAGCACTTAGGAAAAACGTCCTGTCAGGGTACTGGAATAAATTACCTAGGGAGGTTGTGGAATTTCCATCACTGAAGATATTTAAGAGCAGGTTAGATAGCCATCTATAGGGGATGATCTAGATGGTGTTTGGTCCTGCCATGAGGGCAGGGGACCTGACTTAATGATCTCTCGAGGTCCCTTCCAGTTCTAGTATTCTGTGATTCTATGATCTAATGTGATTTGTTTACAGTGTTCTTTCCCACAACCATTAGAAAATAGCCTCATGCCAACAGAAACAGGGAACCCTCTAGTTTTCAGGTAGGCCGGGGAATATAATACAATACAAAGGGAGTCAGTGAAACTGCAGACTTGGTGCAACCCCTTGCTAGAGGGTGGGCTTGTAAAACCATATAGCTCAGATACACACTGGATGAGATTCATGAGATAAGTAGCTACAGTAGCTTCTCGCCTATCATTGGAGTTACTTACGTTCCTGAAAAATGCTACTTTAAGAAAAATAATATTAAGTGAATCCAATTTCCTTATCAGAATTAATGCAAATGGGGGGGGAGGGCAGTTAGGTTCCAGGGATTTTTTTTAAGCAGACAAAAGGCAGGATATACAGGGGTGCTGCGTCTAGACTGGCAAGTTTTTGCGCAAAAGCAGCTGCTTTTGCACAAAAACAGCTGCTTTTGCGCAAAAACTTGCCAGCTGTCTACACTGGCCACTTGAATTTGCGCAAGAACACTGATGATCTAATGTATGATTGTCAGTGTTCTTGCACAAATACAATGACTCTCCCGCTCGGGAAAAAGCCCTCTTGCGCAAATGCTTTTGCGCAAGAGGGCCAGTGTAGACAACTCAGAATTGTTTTGCGCAAAAAAGCCCCGATGGTGAAAATGGCGATCGGGGCTTTTTTGCTCAAAAGCATCCGTGCCAATCTAGATGCTCTTTTCCGCAAATGCTTTTAACGGAGAAACTTTTCCGTTAAAAGCATTTGGGGAAAATCATGCCAATCTAGACGTAGCCAGAGAGTATAAGGTTTAAAAATGTAATACTGCACACAGCAATGCTGAGTGTGAAACATGGCTGAGGTGGTAGAGTCAGAATGTGGAATATTTCCCAGGGAATGTCTTGCTACTGCATGAGGAACTGGCCCTCAGCTGAGCCCTCCAGGGCTGTTAGTGTAGCCTTATATTCCGGAGGCTGCATGGACTGGGGCAGGAGGGAGGAAACATGATAGAAACATGGCAGAGGCTGCAAACACTTCCCAGCACAAATGGGGTGCAGAGTGAGGGGTGTCCTGACATCAGCACTCTTCTACACCCACCCCCCAGCAAGCAGAAGGCTCCTGGGAGCAGGTCCAAGGCAAAGGAGCAGCGTGGTGGGGGGAGGGGCAGCTGAACTGCGGCTGCCCAGCTGCATACCTTACAGGGAACTTAGGGGAGTTGATGGGAGCAGTTTTTTCCAGAAAATCCTGCAGGAAGTGGACAAAGCAGGCAGCCAAACAACGTTGTAAGGGAGCATTGCATAAGTTTAAATGAGCATGTGCTCTAGAAGATAAGCAACAAAACTATACTAATCAGCAGGTTAAGTGAGGAGTTACCGTACTTAAGAAGAGATCTAATAAAGGATTTGGTCGAGGCAGGAGGAAGAATAGGAAACATTAGAGAAGACTCATGTCCCACAGGGGATTCCTTGCCCTGCAAATCAATCCCATTGAGTTAATGTACAAGATTCTTCTTATCTGCAGGGCGAGGGTCCAGGGATTCTACAAGTCATTACACAACCAGCTGACAGGACAGCCTACCTCTCCCGCCATTTATCTTTCCTTCTGACTGCAATGCCAATGGGCCAGGTCAGGATTCAATTTCTGTAACACTTTCTTCCCACAATCACTTGGCCTACATACCGTCCTGGTGAACTAATCTGAGATATGCCTCTCAAGTTCCCCAGGAGGGTTTCTATCTGGTACTGCCGTTCTGGTTCATCTGTGGCTTGGCTGCTAAGCAGCTATCAGGCATTAGTGTGGAGGTTTTCCTGATGAGCTGAAAAGGGCAATAGCCTGTTACTCCTATCCCCTCCTCCAGCTGGCCTTCAGTCCAATACGTAGTCATCTGTCAAACCTCCGCACAGCACTATTTCATTGACATTATGCTGTTATTTTTATAATGGCCCTTCACTTCTTATCCATTGAATCAATAAAGTATTTCCATACATCATTAATTCATTATCTCTTTCATTTTGTCCTGTTACCGCTCTCGTATCCTGCTGTCTGAGGGAGAGGAAGAAAATACATTCAGCTGAATATAAATAAATCAGTTCAAAGTACAAAGATCCAGAATAACAATAGGGGAGAGAGGAAAATGAAGCCCTAATAAAAGGAAGCAATTCAATGATTATTTTATTTTTCTTTAATAACTGTCTGGGGTCTTTCACTGTGTCATACATATAAAAAGGATGAGCTACAAATGAGACCTGAAATACCTTTTTATTTTTTGCATAAATCAGCAATTACTTTTCACTCCATCTATTCCTAGACACATCTAATGACAGTGGCTTAACACGCACTGCCTCCTTTATAATCAGCTAACATCTCTCTTTCCTAGGCATCGTATTTTTATACACGCTGTATCTTTTATTCTTTAAAGCCCTTTTTTTAGCTCAAAGACAGAGAAAGAAAAGAATGTAGGAAATTTTTTAAAAATCTAACTGACCTAAAGCAAAACAAATAAAATAAAGAGGATAAATCGTCACCCCTTTATTCTCCCAGTATTCAGTCTGATAGAAGGAGATAGGAGACCTGCATTCCTTTTCCCAGGCTGCTTCTGGCCCTGTTCAGTGTTTGTTTCCCCCTGTAAAAGGGAGATAGTGACTCTCCTTGTAAAAGGCTTTCTGCTCTGTAGTCAGGTCTCTGGCTGGCGTGCTATGGAAGAACTAAGCACTTGTACCTTTGTCTATCTTGGGTACTTGGGACACCCATCTCCCTACTCTCTGGTCAGCAAAGAGTCACGCCCCTGCTGTGCAATGAAATGGACTTTGTTTAAAACTTGCATTTCCTTCTAAAAGGGTGGTCCTAGAGAAGGTTCTTCTTTCCTGGCAGCACCTCTGCAAACCACTCTGAAAACGGTGGGCCCAGCCTTTGCACATAGGTCCATACAGACACCATTGCCTGCATGGAATATGTTTCAAGATCAGAGGCACGGCTAGGATCTCTAGCTCTTAGGGCCATGAAATCATAGGGGCTTGTGCTCTCTCTTTCTTATATGGAGAAAATAACCCAGCCTCATTTCCTACATCTTTCAGGCTCTGCAGTCGGCAGGTGCTGCTGCTGCTCAGCCTGGCGGAGGAGCAGTAATTACCGGGGACTCAATTTCGGTAACACTCTGTGCTTTCTCTGCCCACTGAGAAATGACGGGATCTGCTTTGGTACTCTCAGAGTCATTGCCTCGTGAGTACACTTATGACACCGGCTTGTGCGGGCCCTTTTTCAGAGTAAGCGCCTCATTATTCACCCCTCCAACTGGACTTCATTAAGCCTTGACTAAAACCTAAATGAATGTGTGGACGAGGCTGCTGCCCCTCTCCCCCGGGACCCACTGGCCTGGAACTAGTAGTGTGAGAAAGAGGCTTATGGAAGTGTCTGCAGCCGGATTCAGTTAACAGGGAGGAAGTGTTTCCTCAGGGACAGACTCCCCGGCCTGTGCAGGGCAGTAACCTTCATGCTGAGGGCCAGTGAATCCCAGTCCCTGCTGGGGGGAGCCAGGAATTACTCCCCTTTGAGATACATGTTGCCCCAAAAGGGGAAGGGATAGGTCGGAGTGTGAGAGGGTGGTCCAGGCCCTGGGGCCGCTTGCTAGAGGCCCTGTGATCCTGCCACATCCCACCCCAGAGAGGCTGACTGGCTGAGAGCAGCAGCTCAGGCTGAAAGCAGCACAGCGGACAGCTCCGTGGGAGAGATGGCTAGAGACTAAGGCTAAGTCTACGCTACACCCCTCTGTCGGCAGAGGGATGTAAATAAAGCACATCGAAAGCGCAAATGAAGTGGGGATTTAAATATCCCGCGCTTCATTTGCATAATCACATTCTGGTGCTGTTTCGAACACGCGCCATTTCGAAACTGAAACTGCGGTTTAGATGCGGTTCTGCTCAAAAAATCATCCCGCTGTCAGCAGAATGGCTAGATCATGTGACTCAAAGGCTGCCCTCCTAGGTTTTATTCCAGGCGCCGAGCCAAGGTCACATGGGAAGCCAACTATAGAGTCAGAAAATGAGCCCAGCTCTCCTGAGCCCATGTCAGAACCTCCACCTCTCTAGAGGAAGCTAGAGAACTAGGAGCTCCAGAACTATGGATCCAGAACCTTCCATCTGCGCTAAATCCATTAGAAGAAGGTGATGATGTGGGTTCTTCCCAGTCGGATGAAGCCAAAGACAGAGTGAACAGGAATGAGTTACACATGTGTTCATCCTAAAGCCAGAGAGTCATCTGTTAAGCAGGTCACCTAAAGGCAGCTGCTGCCTATAGGAACATAGATGAAGCCCAAGCCTTTCCCATTCATGCATTGATTGCCTGGGGTGTGGGAAAGATGTTTTAGTAGGGTCACCAATATAGTAGTGTCAGGATTTACTGTCTTGGTATCCTGACAGGTGTCCTGTTCCATTAGTGCTGATAACCAGAAGGTTGCATGTGTGTGTGCTCAGTCATGTGTGCCGTGTGGACTTGCACAGTTAGTCCACACAGCAGACTCTGAGGGAGCCCCCAAAGACCACAATCAGATAAAAATCGAAGGCACCTGGGCAGGTTTATTGTTAAGCGAAGTACAGGAATAGTTGTCAGTGGACTCTACTGAACCACTACACACATGTACCCATAACAATGGACTCAGCTCAGTCAGTGGGAGGACCCACTGCCCCTGTGGCTGGACAAAGACTGTCCCCGCAAGCCACCACTTTATATACAGGTACAAACAAGTTATACATCCCTCCTGACGTGTCCGGTTAGCACCCTCAGATGTTACTTAGATGCCACCCATCACCCTGCACCTCATGGTTCAATTAGAACATCTCTATCCATCATGCTGTCAGTTTAAACCCTTTCCTGAACCTGGGTTGGTATCTGTGGGGAGTGTGGGCACCAAGGTCGTTTTTAACGCGCTGGTGGTACCATCCTTTTGGAATGGGCTTTCAACTTATGACCAGTACCATTTACTGTTCTACACCTGGGCCTATTACCAATGAGTGTTTTACATTCTCAGCCCTGTTCATGCCAAGTTCTGTGAGCAGGGTCCTGCCCCTTGCTCAGAGCTTAGCTTTGCTTTATATTAGCCAAGTTTTGTCCATTGTTAGCTAGGCCTCAAAGCAGGCCGGTGCTACATTGGCTTACGTTTCAGGCCCTCATCTTACCACAGGTGTGGCAATGGTGAGCAAACTTTTTTAGGGTATGTCTACACTAGCCCCCTAGTTCGAACTAGGGAGGCTAATGTAGTCATTCGGAGTTGCAAATCAAGCCCGGGATTTAAATATCCCATGCTTGATTTGCATCTTCCCAGCCAGTCACCATTTTTGAAATTTACAAGTCCGGACTAACTGCCCGAGTCTACATGTGGCAGGGACCTGGTAGTTCGAAATAAAGCCCTAGTTAGAACTACCTGTTAAACCTCATTCCAGGAGGAATAACAGCTAGTTCGAACTAGGGCTTTATTTTGAACTACCGGGTCCCTGCCGCATGTAGACACGGGCAGTTAGTCCGGACTTGTACATTTCAAAAATGGCGACCGGTCGGGAAGATGCAAATCAAGCTCGGGATATTTAAATCCCGGGCTTGATTTGCAACTTCGAATGCCTACATTAGCCTCCCTAGTTCAAACATCGGGGGCTAGTGTAGACATATCCTTTGAGACCAGGCCCACGCCCAGAGCATTTAATTATTTCCCTGTGTCCGATGTTTGATATTTTCCAGTACAGCTCTTGCTGCTTGCACATTAGTTTCAGTTTAGATTGCTGGCGCGGGCTCAGAGCGAGAAAGTATAGAGATTAATTACAGACCTGGTCACCTGCTTCACCCAACACAAACTCTACATTTGTAGCTCATTTCAGAGGGGCAGGCCCCATTGATGGAAACGGAAATGGGCTCACGGAACACGGCTTTAACCAACGTGCCACATTCTGAATGCTCCATGCCGCATGCTGCAAAATAGATTGGAAACTCAGAACCAGATTTTACTCATTAAATCCACGTACGTTTCTGGAATGGAACAGGGAAGAAGTGATTAAACCCCGGTCAGCTTCTTCCAACGCTTCATTCGCAAGGGGCCATGGTGATTTATGGAATGAAGCTGGGGGTGGTTAGGGTTAAAGTGCATAATGCATAGAGTCCCTTATGGAAAAGTTTGTATTTTTAGAGCATTTCTGAATCAAGGGAAGCCAGAAATCCACAAGTTTCATTACTGACATAGGTTTCCTTGCATTTGCACACTCTAGTTGGTTTGGTGTGTAGGTTCAGGGGCTGTGGAGCAACATGAGAGACATAGGCTAGAATCTTACCTTTGAGCGGGATGTTGTATTTGTCTTTGCCACAGGCTTTGTCTATGCTTCAGACCTTACAGCGGCACGGCTGTACTACGGTAAGGTATGGTGGTGTGACAGCTCCCATAATGAATGATGGTAACTAGGTTGGCAGAGCGTTTCCCATCCACAGAGCACTGTCCACATGGGGCCTTTTGTCAGGGAAACATTTCCTGGTCAGAGCTGTTACTTTTTTTTTTCAAATCCCTGACTCACAAAAGCTTTGCTGACCAAAGTGCTAGTGTAGACAAAGCTTCAGTTTCTCATCTATATAATGGGGATAATCTTCCTTTCTCCTGGCTTCTAGTTAAATCGTAAGCAATTCAGAGTAGGGGCTGTCTTTCACCTTGCATAGGTATAATATTTTGTGCATTGGGACTGGGACACTTGTCTCAATGGGTAGCAGCATTCCTTACATTTAACACCTCATTGCCATCAAAAGCTAAGTATGGAACACTTCCAGCCCACTCAGTTAGCCTCATTAGCACCAGCACTAGTTGACAAGTCTTCGCCCCCCCCCCCCCGCTTCTTTTTCTGTTATAAATTCTGAGAGTCCCCCTTTTTTCTCCACTCAAGCTCATCTGAAGAAGTGGATTTTGCCCATGAAAGCTCATGATATTGTATATATTTTTGTTAATCTCTAAGGGTGTGTCTACATGGCAGCGTTATTTTGGAATAGCAGCCGTTATTCCAGAATAACAATGCAAGTGTCTACACAGCAATTCTGTTATTTTGAAATGAATTTGAAATAACGGACAGCTTATTCCGATGTCTGTAAACCTCATTCCACGAGGAATAATGGCTAATCCAAAACAGCTGTTTCAGAATAGCAGTAGTGTGGACGCTTCACTGTTGCTATTTGGAAATAGCTCCTCCCCAGGGCCATACAGAGTAATTACTCCCCATTGCCTCCTGGGGCTCTAAATTGAGGTAGCATGTCCACATTAAGGGAGCCTGCCTCGGACTAATTTTGAGGCTTCCCTGTAGTGTCAACGTGCTATTTTGAAATAAGCTATTTTGGAGTATTTCTTCTGGAATAGTTTATTTCGAAATAAGCATGCAATGTAGACGTACCCTATGGTACCACAGGACTACCCATTATAAATAATATAGCAATAGAATCATAGAACCATAGGGTTAGAAGGGACCATAAGGTTCATTTAATCTAACTCCCTGCCAAGATGCAAGATTTCTTGTGTCTAAATCATCCAAGACAGGTGGCTATTCACAGAGAGGGTCATTGTAAGAAACCATCAGATAAATATTCAACAATACTTCCATCATCTCTGCCCAAACCGCACTATACGGAACAGCCTAGTGAAGGAGCTAGCAAATACACGAATTAAGAATGCACCCTAAGCTTTTTTTCTTCTTCACTATTCACCTTAGTCTGTATCATTTCTATCATTCACCTGCAAAGAAGAACAGCAAAAGTCTCTTGCTTCCACTAGGGAAAGATCCAGGATGTATTTTACAGTGTCACATTAACACAGTTCATTTTCCTGGCTGTCTTAGTTTCCTCTTCTCTATTTAACACTGCGAAATACCCTGCCGATAGTGTAAGACGTATCTCTTTGGGCACTTCAGGCCGCAATCTGTCGAGTCCTTGGCACAGAAAGTATCCATTTGTATTAGCAGGGCTGTGAATGCTCTTAGGAAAGGTTTATGTTTGCAAGGAGGGGTAGGAAATGAACTTGCTTGCTTCACTGACTAGTACATTAAAGACTCAATCCTGCACTCATTGAATTAAATGGCAAAGCTCCCATTGATTTCTGTGGTGTGGAATCAATGTAATGCCCAATGAAGTCAATGGGAGCCTTTGCATTGACTTTAATGAGAGCTGCATCAGACCTTAATTGTGTCTATGAATAGCAGGCTTTAAATGAAGCAAAACTGTACTTGCATCACCGTACGAGCTTCTTTTTCGTATGAGTTTGAAGGAGAGTGAGGGAGACAGCACTCCAGTAATAGAGCAAGTGCAAGAGATCTCCCTCTAACAGTGAGCTACATCCAGCGATGTGCTCCATCTTGTTTCCGCCAGTCTCCAGTGTGAGAGAGTCTCATTGTTAGCTCCCTAACCCAACCAGCCTGTCAGCCATTCAGCACTCTCCTGGGAGCTGCACTAGCCCTGCCTTACCTCACAAGTTGATGATAGATTCACCCTAGCCCCCAAAGTCTCTTTAAAGAGAGCTGGTCACTGGATACCCCACAGAAATCCCAGACTCTCTGTTCCCAACAAAACAGTGCACCTCAGTTTACTGATATTCCCTGAGGACCGCCCCCCGACGTCCTGAATTATGCACAGCACTTGTGTTCAATTATGATAAAAAAAATGCATTTGAGAGAGAATAGAGTTTCAATACAAACCAGTGCAAGAGGTGGGAACAAAGGGTTACGTATAAAACAAAATCCTCACCCAAATTCTAGAGACTGAACATAATGAACAAGTCAGCCTGAGGTCTATAGAAGTTTCTCACCCAAAGGTCTCTCCAGTATTTTCATCCACGCCTAACTCAGATCCCCTTTTTGTGAAGCAAACTTGCTGCTAGTTTACTCCCTAGCTGAAGCACGGTGTTTCTTTGCAGCCCCACATATACCAGAACAGATCTTTGATGTTCCCTTCCAATTAGGGTTCCCCATTTCCCACTGTTTACCACTGCCTGCTCATTTCCTTCCGAAGATTCTTCCAGCTCTTTATTAGAATGCTCATAGACATCTATTGTAAGATATACAATTCACAATGGTCCATTGGGGGATTAAATGTCTCCCACCTCCTCTCTGGGAAAGTTGGTCTCAAGACACACTGCCTGTGAGTGGCCTGCTTTTAATGACCAACCTAGAGAATGTAATGTTTAGTATAGATATGTAATTCCTCACATATTTTCCATACATACATTTTGTAGTGACTACAATGACCAGTGTGACGCAGGCTTTCAGTAGAGATCTTACATGACCCCTTTTGGTGAACCATGGGGATCCCTGTACCCCCATGTAACCCTGTGATCTCTACCAGTTGGGGACAGGGGGTTCTTGTGTAATGCCGACTGACAGAATCAAAACCTGGGACCTCTGGAGCTTAGTGCATGAGCCTCTACCGCTTACTCTAAAAGCCAGCTGGTTGTAGAGCAGACTCATTATTCTTTCTGGCCATGTCTACACGGCAGAGAAGATGGAAGCTGCCACAGTCGATCTTCCGGGGTGAAGACACACCAGTTTGAACTGAGAGGCACTCCCACTGACACCAGTAGTCCCGCTCCTAGGAGGAGTAAGGGAAGTCAAAGGGAGAGTGAGCTCCCATTGACCTCCCGCAGTGCGGACGACGCCAAAACTTGACTCAAGATACTTCAACTCCATCTACGCAATTAATGTAGCTGGAGTTGTGTATCTCATTTTGAACTTATCCCCTAGTGTAGACCTAGCCTCTCTCTGTACGGGTGCGTCTAGACTGGCAAGATTTTGCGCAAAAACTTGCCAGCTGTCTACACTAGCCACTTGAATTTGCGCAAGAGCACTGACTTTGTAATGTACAAAATCAGTCCTTCTTGCGCAAATACTTTGATGCTCCCGCTCGGGAAAAAGCCCTCTTGCGTAAATGTTCTTGAGAGAGCCAGTGTAGACAGGGAAGGAATTTTTTGCGTAAGAAAGCCCCAATGGCGAAAATGGCCGCCGGAGCTTTCTTGCGCAAAATCGCGTCTATACTGGCCACGGATGCTTTTGCGCAAAAACACTTTTTGCGCAAAAGCATCCGTGCCAATCTAGACGCTCTTTTGCGGAAATACTTTTAACGGAAAAACTTTTCCGTTAAAAGTATTTCCGCAAAATCATGCCAGTCTAGACGCAGCCTAGGTGTTCTCAGTGCCCCAGATGGGACAGTAGACCACCTCCAGAAGGGGAGTGGGTTACACTTGCTCACCCTTTACTGGATGGACATAACTAACTCAGAGAGCGCTGTCAGGTGTCTGCCCTCTCTCCAGCCTCCCTTCAGATGTTCAGGCCAGGGAGGCTCTTCAGCCGTGAAGGATCCTGTCTCTTTTCCTCTTCCATACAGGCGTCCCTGGGCTGCTTTCAGGGACTGACATATGTATGTGTTCTCTGGACGGACGAGGGAGAAGTAACTCCCTCCAGACCCTCCCACAGCATGAGAGAACTGATGGGCAGGGATGCTAACATGTTCTGACACCCGTGCGAGAGTGACTATTGTTTCCATTGTCCACCGGCATGCTTTGGACCAGGAGTTCAGCCCCACACCAGTTCCAGGCTCTTCGGCATTCTGACGTAGAGTTCAGAGCCAGAAGGAACAACTGGAACATCTCGCCTGACCTCAAAACAGGCCACCCAGGGGCACCCAGCCACCGCTAGGCCAAACCCAACTGCCAGAATTCCACTAAGCATCACAGCCCTCAGGGGGTTCAGTTACCGTGTGCCAGGGTCACAGAACAAGAGGGGCCAAGGTGCCCCAGTGCTTGAGGGCCCTCCAATGGAAGGAATGGACTGAGGTAAACCCAGCTGTCCTGGACTTCCGAGAGCAGGATTAGTCCACAGCTGAATTATTGGTGGTCTAGTAGCTGCAGCCAGAGGCAAGACACTATAATGACAAAGACACTGAGCCTGATGTGCCACAGAAACTCCTGTGCCCCCAAGGATTTGCCTACATAGTATTGTAAACCAGCTTGTGTGGACCCAGGATTTTTCCACAAATCCACACCTGAGCACTGAGACTGCATTGCTAACTTACATAAGAACGGCCATACTGGTCCATCCAGTGTCCTGTCTCCCGACAGTGGCCCATGCCAGGTGTCCCAGAGGGAGTGAACAGAACAGGGAATCACCAAGTGATCCCTCCCCTATCGCCCATTCCCAGCCCCTGACAAACAGAGGGGAGGGACACGGGCATCCAATATGCTAGGCAGGGGAAGGCTTTGTCTTCCCAAACTGCCAGGCGTGGTCCCACCCACACTCCGCCCCCAGAACACCTGCTGTAGGCATTCTGGGGGCAGAGTGTTGCTGCCCCCTGCACCCTCCCTCCCCACTGCTCCAGGTCAGGGAAGCTGGGGACGCATGCCACCCATGCTCCGGGGGCCAGGGAGGCTCTGGCCGGCTTGGGCAATGTGGCCTCCTCCCTTCCCTGTGCTCCAGGGGCCGGGGAGGCTCAGGCAGGCTCTAGCTGCATGGCCTCCTCCCTCCCATCTCTCTGGGAGTTGGGGAGGCTCAGGCCATGCAGCCTCCTCCCTCCCCAGTGCTCTGGAGAAGCTGGGGTGCGTGCACTCTTCTCCTCCCTGTGGTGGGGGGGCACACACTCGGCATGCTGCCCCACCTCCTTCCCTCCCCATGGTGGGGGTGTCCCTCAGCAGAGGGGGGGTGGGGCTGTAGGTGGGGTTGGGGGCCTGCCTTCCCCAGCCCCAGCTGCACTGACCACTCATGGCTAAGGGCACCATTCTTACCCATCCTGGCTATAAGTATTGATGGACCTAGCCTCCATGAATTTATCTAGTTCTTTTTGAACCCGATTAAAGTCCTGGTCTTCACAACGGCCTTTGGCAAGGAGTTCCACAGGTTGACTACACACTGCCTAAAGAAAAACTTCCTTTTCTTTGTTTTAAACCTGCTAACTTGCTACCTATTAAATTGTGCTTACAATGGCTGAGTCTCACAACTGAGCTGATGCATCCGTGCTGCACTCACGACACAGAGGTTCTGCCTCAGGTCTGCAGCTTGAGCTGTGTCCACACTGCAAACGACAGGGTTGCAACTCAAGTCAGAGCAGGATTCGTGCTCTGACCCCTCCCCTAATACTGCCCAGGGGTTCACATCCTGAGCACTTGCTGACCTGACTCAGGCTGATTTGAGTATGGATGGGCGGGGGCTCAAACATGGCTCAGGGCCGCGCTTAGAGCACAGTGTAGATACACACTGAGTCCAATATCAACAATTTTGTGGAAGAACCTGACGTGGAGCCAGATTCTCCTTCCATAGGGCCTTGAGACTGGTGCAACTCCATTAGTTTTGATGGCACTGATTTGGATTTGCACTGGAATAAATAAGAGAATAATCCATTTTTTAGTCCCTCATGTAGGCATTCTTGATTGTTTACCTTCACTCTCCAACTTAGTAGCAAGACAGTAACTAGTGCAATCCTAGAAGTTTGAGTCTCATTACTGGTAGTTTGCAAGGTGTTGTCCAGTCTTGATCAATTCCTGGCACCTCTGTTATCATGCATGGCAAGTCATGTTGACACTGTGTGGGTTGAAAAATTAAAATTCCTTATTAGTTGAAACGAGTCCCTTTTTCTATGCATACGGAAAAAACAAGGTTTATTGCAGAAGTTGTGGGTGAGAGAGAGTGAAGTCATGATAAGTCTGACGTCAGAAATTAAATCTGTTTCTTTGTCAGCCCAGAACTTGTTAGCTTAATCCTGGGATCTGAAAAGTGGCCCAGTAATGTCTGATGGCCGTGTTTTAGAAAGGAACATCAATTATAACTGGGTAGGACTTTGTTATTTAAGTCTATTACCTGCACATGAGTTATTCCAGAACAAGGAGTTCAATTGATAAAAGGCAGAAAATCAATCTGTAAGATTGTTGAGATTAATTGGAAGTTTGTAAAGGATTTTTTTTTCCATGGGGGTTTCCAGTTGCTTCTGTAGACTATCCATCTTAACCCTGAATCTAGTGTTCCTGATGCAAAAAATGTGACTGAGCTTCAGTAAAGCTTTGGGAAATCCATATTTTTGCATTAAAATTACTAAAATTTCACAATTGCAGCTCTCCAGAAATAAATGATGAGGGTCGTCAGTAGCAGAAAAAAAAAAAGCCTTCAGGGTACAGTATCTTAATCCAGTGAATTAAGGGTGTTTTAGTTGCAATATTTATAATATAGTCTCGCCTACAGGTCCAAACTGAGGTCAGGGCCCCATTTTGCTAGGTTCTATATATAAACAAGTTAGATCCCCAGGGAGATTACAATGTCAGTAGATAAGAGAAAGGAAATATTATTATTCCCAGGTTTAAGATTGGGAAATTGAGGTACAGGGAGATTAAAATGACTTGCGAGAGACCGCACACAAGTCAGTGTCAGAGCCAGGGACCGGACACATATTTCTCCCAAGTTCCAGTCAAATGCCTTAATCCCAAAGTTATCATTCTCAACCTATAGGTTGGACCTCCCTGGTCTGGCACCCCTGGGACCTGACCAATCCTGAACGAGGAAGTTTACTGGACCAGGGGAGGTCAGTGCCAGCTCCCTTGCCACTATCCAAGCTGGGCTCCCAGCCCCGGCAGGGCTGCCGACTCTACTGCCACCCGTCCAGATGAGCTGCTGGCCACCGGTCCCCCTACTGCTGTCTTGGCAGGGTTCCCTGTCCCATTAGGGCTTCTGGTCCTGCTACCACTGGCCCAGCAGGGCTCCCCTGGGCTGCAACTGGCCTGTCAGGGCGGCTGGAGACTGTCACCCCTGCTGCTGGCCAGCCTCTGCAGGGCTCCCAGCCACCAGCCGGATTCCTGGCCGCTGGGGCTCTGTGGAACATCCATGGTCCAGCAGCTGCAGAGAAAGTCCCAGTTTAGAGGAGTTTTGTAGCACCTTCCAGTTGAAGATCTCAATATCAGCTTTGTTCTCAAACACCTTGGTAACAAAAGCCTTTTGTTTATGTATCAAACCCCTCCTTAAACACTCCGCCAGGGTCCCTCCCCACCACTTTTCTGGGACAATGGCCAGGCAAGTTGTAAGTTGATTGTATGAGGATTCTTTTGCTTTACACTTCCCACTTTCTTTGTTATGCGCCCCCATTGCCTCAAGCTGTTTAAATCTTGCCACCACCTGCAATGTAAAGGTCTTGGGAAGGATACTTTATGGCATCTCTATAGTTCACACTGCAATCCGGCAGTGTGTCTTGAGCCTTATCTGGCATCCTGGCAGGAGAAATCCTAACAACAGAGCATGTTACAAATATTGTTTGTTTTAGCTTTGTAATAGCCCCGTGCAGCGGGAAGGTGCTAACATTCCCCCCATTTTATAGATGGGGAAACTGATGTCCAGCAAGATGAAAGGCGAGACAGTTAAACTCCGCCCATCCCAGGGATGTGCCCAAAGGGCGTGGTCACTTTATGGCCATTGGGCAAGCAAACTGTTACCGGCTGCACATGCTGTTTCCAGGATGGCCTCTATGACAGGTGCACAGGGCAGCTGAAAATGCAGGTTCATGTGACTTTTGTACCAGATGACAGAGGATGTTTGTGTAAGAGTCAGGAACAGAACCCGAAAAGGGCTTGTGAAGCTTGTGGGACTCAGCAAAGTGCTTCCCTCTAAGCCTGCGTAGAGTCCCTTTGAAATCCACACACTTCTTAAAACAGGTAAAATCAGCATGGGAGTGAGTCTTTCAAGGAGAAGAGCCACAAACCCATCCTGCCTCTGCCATACTCGTACTCGGAAAGAGAGCACAAAACGGGCTCCCCTCTTGCCTTTGCTTTGGCTATGGCCTTTGTTGAATAGCTGGGGAGCAAACAGCAAGCACCTCTGCACATAGCCAGAGTATACACCTGGGCTATGTCTACACTATGCAAATGAAGTGCGGATTTAGCATTTTCTCGTACTTCATTTGCATACTCTCTTTCGGTCTGTTTTTGCGCAAGGGGGTTTTGCGCAAAAACAGTCAGTTTTTCCAACATACACAGCCATCTAGGGACTAAGGACTATAGTGCAGGGATGCATTAAGGAGAGAAGGGGTTAACAAGTGGATTCTTTAAATAAACGTGTACGTATCTATTCCAGAGCCAGGAGAAGAAGCAAATGAGATAAGTGTATTGAAGCATATTTCTCATTAAATATAGAAAGTGGGAACACAACTATTGGAAAATGGAGCTCATTTGTCATATCTCGTGGGTGACACTGAGACGCTTTGTTTTATTACTTTTGTAAAGGGACTGCTCTGTGCAATATAAATAAGACTTTACTCACAGGTTGGCAGGTTGGGGACGTGCCGGTTTATTCAAGTCCATCGCAACAAAGGTGTGTGGGGGTACAACGCCCCACTGACAAAAGGAAATAAGGATGGGCCAAGTATGGCTGCATCCCTTCCCATTCTGGGGAACCCAGGATGACTAGTTTACTATAATGAACTCTGGGGCCATAGGGGAAAATTAGACTTTTCTGGATATCAGCATGGAGTCAGAGGCTACATCTAGACTGCAAGCTTCTTTTGGAAGAAGTTTTTTTTGGAAGATCTTTTCCAAAAAAACTTCTTCTGAAAGACAGTCTCCACACACAAAAGCGCATCAAAAAAGCGATGTGCTTTTTCGAGAGAGCGTCCAGACAGACTGGATGCTGTCTTGCATAAAAGGCCACCTGGAACCACTTCATCCAGGGCTTTAGGTCACCAGTTGCTTTCGACTGCTGGTGCCAGAGCCTTGCAGAGACAAGTGCTTAAAGGGACCTCCCCGGACAGCTGTTTCTCTGCTTCTGCTGCATGCTTGCTACCTCTTCAAGGGACAGCAAACCTCTCGCAGTGCCTGCTGTGGTTGCCCTGTTCTTTTTTGGACGCCACAGCTTTGTTCTTTGAGCTATGGAGCCGGAGCTCCCCCTGGGCATGCGATGGCCCCACATGGCCATGCTGCAGTTTTTGCAGCACTTTGTGCCAGCTGCCTTCCTGGTCCTGCACGAGCTGGATCCCGAACTCATTCTGGGGACCCTCTCCCCTGAGTGCGGGAGCTACACTCTGGCAACTGCACCCCACAGTGGAGAGATGGTTTTGGAGGCTGGACACCAGTTCGGCATGGGGAAATCCACCGTCGGGGCCCTCCTGAAGGAGGTAAGGCACTCTGGGTTTGCAGTCCCTGCGGGGGATGGAGGGGGGAGTCCTGGATAAGGGGGACCCTCAGGAAAGGGGGTTAGGGGCTGTAGGGGGTGGAGTGGGGGTGAGGGGGTAGCCCCATCCCTGGGGGGCTGTGCCATCCCGCCCTCACACAGCCCTGCTGCTTGGGGGGGTGGCCTCATAGGAGGTGGCTCCTGGGATGTTTGAGGGGGGCAGGGAGGGGATCAGGGTGGGCACTTTCCAAGAGCTCAGGCACTCCCTCGTTCATTCTCTGTGTTGTGTGTTTGTTTGTCTCCTTCTGCAGGTTGTGAGGGCCATCAACTCCATCCTACTGCGGAGGGTCGTCCGTCTGGGAGACCTGGACATGACCGTGGCTGGATTTGCTGCCCTGGGGTTCCCAAACTGAGCTGAAGCCATAGTTGGGATTGGTCCTGCCTTGGGCAGGGGGCTGGACTTGATGACCTCCTGAGGTTTCTTCCAGCTCTATGATTCTATGATGGGGCCCACATCCTGATCCGTGCACCGGACCATCGAGCGGCCCAGTATATTAATCGGAAGGGCTACTTTTCAATGGTGCTACAGGCCCTGATTGACCACCGGGGACACTTTACAGACATTTTTGTTGGGTGGTCGGGCACGGCACATGATGCCCGAGTCTTAAGAAACTCCAGCCTGTACCACAAGCTGGAGGCAGGCACATTCTTCCCCCCACTGTGAACTTGCCATTGGTGACATGCAGATGCCACTGTGCATCATGGGGCTGATGAAGCCATACACTGGCCACCTGGATCCCAGCAGGGATCAATTTAATGCCCACCTGAACCAGGCCAGGATTCAGGTGGAGTGTGCCTTTGGCCACTTCAAGGCATGTTTCAGGTGCCTCCTGACCCACCTGGACATGAGGAAGCACAACATCCCTGAGGTGGCAGTGGCATGTTGTATCCTCCACAACATTGTGGAGAGGAAGGGGGAGGCCTTCCTCCCAGGGTGGGGGGCAGACGTCAGCCACGAGGGGCGAGCATTCGAGCAGCCGAGGACAGATGTCATCCGACAGGCCCATCAGGCCAGGGTGCATATCCAGGAGGCCCTGAGGGAGAAGTTCTCTAAAGGACCCCAGTAACTCTCCCCAGGGCCTCCCCACTAGGGGCCTGTGTTTTGTGGCCCTATCCCTTCCCCACCACAGCCCCTCTCTTCACCCTCTCTCTGACCTTCCAATAAACACAGCTGTTTGGTTTTCAAAAATATGAAGTCTGAATTTATGAAACATTCAGAAAAGGTGGTCAAGGGGAGGGGGGCTCATAACTAGGAGGGGAAGGGGGCTCAGGGCTGGGAGGGGTGAGGGGGTTAGCTCAATGTGCCACCATGGGTGTGGGGACCTCATCGGAATTGGGGTTGGGTGGACCAAAGGGGGCAGTAAACAGGAGAAGGGGTTGGAGCAGGGTCAGGGATGGCAGAGGGGGCAGGGGGAAGGGGCATAGGCATCACTTGGGGTGGGGGCATGGGCATCACCTGGGAGGGAGCAGAGACATCGCTTGGGGAGGGAGCAGAGGCATAGTGGGGGTGGCAGAGGGGGAATTGGCATAGCGGGGGGGCAGGAGGGCGGAAGCCAGGAGCAGAGGCATCAGGCGGGTATGCCATCATGACGGCACACATGTTGTCATACCGCTGCATCAGCTGGTCCCGTGCGTGGTTCCACCACTCCAAGTCCTCACAGACCTTGTGCGCCAGAGTCTGTTGCATGTCATGCAGGATACTGATGTGCTGGTATATCAGGTCTTCATGGACCCTGGTGCACCTTCGGGTCCCGGGCTCTGGCGGGTGGCTGCAGTGGTGTGGCTTGGCCCTCAGTCCCAGCTGGTCCAGCTGTGGAGAACACAAAGAGGGAGAGGCGGTCAGTCGTCCATTCAGACGCTGACCCTGAGGCCGTGCCCTCCTCTGTTAGCAGTGACCAACAGTCCTTGGGCCAGCAGAGGAGGATGTCCCAGGAGCAAGGTGCTGTGTGGCCTGATGTGCCCAGAGGACCGTGCTGCCCGCTTCCCACCCTCCCCCCGGCCCATGGACAAGCAGCCAAGGGAAGTGTCCGGCCACAGTGGGATCCCCTCATGGGCGACAGAGGGGCCGGGAGCAGCCTGGGCCTCCCTGGACTCCGCACACACAGGTGCGGCTCACAGCGCTGTCTACGGGAGCAGCTGCTGTCTTGCACATGCAGGCGTGCCCGTGTGCTGGGTGCAGCACTCCTCAGTCTGTGTGGGGCCATGCCTGCTAGCCAGCTTCCAGCCATGGCGCTTCCCCTCCCCCCGTGGCAAGATGTGGGTGGCCTCTCCTGAGCCTGGCAGCAGGATCCCGGGCATGCTCTGGGACTGCCTGCTGTGTCCGCGTGCCGCACATTAACGCTGCATGTGGTTGCACGTGCATGGACCGCAGCACGATGTCCAGCCCGAGCAGCCTGAGTGACACTTGTGCTCCCACCTCCCCCACCCTGTGTGTGTGACAAAATGAGACCGCTCACCTGAAGATCCTTCCCAGCCTTCCGAGGAGGCCTAGGAGACATCCTGGATCAATGGCACCAGCTCCAGGGAGAGGCTCATGGTGTCCATCTCCTCCTCCTGCTCCTCTGCCTCCGACTGGCCCTGGACCTCTTGCTCCTCCTCCGTGGAGACCTCCGGCCAGGTGATGATGGGGGTCTCCAGGACGGAGTCCACGGGGATGGGTGGGGAAGATGTTTCCCGACCCCCCAGGATTTGGTGCAGTTCCTGGTAATAGGGGCAGGTGTGTGGTCCTGCCCCTGAGCACAAGCTGCGCTCTCTGGCACACACATATCCCAGCCAGACCTCTTTGACTTTACTCCGGACCTGTTCCAAGGTCTAGGGTGGTTGTCCGCGCTCCACCAGGGATTCGGCCATCCAGCCATAAATGTCCGCATTGAGGTGCTTGGCCTGGAGATCCTGCAAGGTCTCCTCCTTGCCCCACAGCTCGAAAGAGCTCTTTCGGAAAAGGTGTTCTTCCTCATAAAATGAGGATTACCGACGTTGGAAAAAACCCTCTCTTCTTTCGATTTACTTTTGAAAGAACATGATTGTAGTGTGGACGTTCCACAAGTTCTATCGTTTTTCTGACAAAACTCTGTAGTGTAGACATACCCACAGTGGTGCCATTGGTAGACCTTCAATCGCTCTCCAGTTTTAATACTTCCAGTTGGCTGGTTTAATAGACCATCTTTCCTGAGTGACCAGCTTCTTTGAAATATGTCAGGAGGCAGTTGGTGAATTTTCCCACAGGGTTGACTCTTTGTGTGCTGCCGCATGGTGTTTGTCCACAGTGTTAGAGTCTGAGGGTTATACTGGGGATGAAATGCTCAGGGATTGAAAGGGAGAAAGGGGAAAGGGACAGAGAAAAGTCCCTACTTCTGTCTCAAGTGCACTCTGTGGTTTTGTTATGTACTAACTAGCTGAGGTAACCAGCGTTGCTCAGGTCTTGAACTGAAGGATTTTTTTGATGGAAAATAAATGAAAAATGTACAGGCTTTATTTCAGTTGTATTTTTAAAAAATGAAGGCTGGAGTAAGAGTTGGGGGTGAGGCGGGGCATGGGTGGGTGGCTTAGAGCAGAGGGTTGGAAGGTTTGGTGGGGGTGGGGGGGGACTCAAGCCAGGGGCGTGGAGAACTCAGGCCAGGAGAGATGCAGAAGTCAAGGCAAGTGGGAGGTGCAGGACTTGGGTCAGGGGGCTCAGGACAGGAGACTAGGGGGTGGGAGGAGCTTACTGGGGCAGCCCATGGCAGCAAGGGTGCACCGTTGTGGTGGTGACTCCTCTCAGAGGGCTGGGGTAGCGCTCCCATGCCAGTGGGCCCCTCCCCCCCACCCCGCCATTTTGATTAACCGGATTCAATGTTTTTGGATTTTTTGTTTGTAGAAATTTGGGATTGCAACTTTTGTCCCAATTCTGGAAAGGAAATGTTTTCAAACTCTCATAAGAACGGCCATACTGGGTCAGACCAAAGGTCCATCTAGGCCAGTATCCTGTCTGTCAACAGTGGCCAAGGCCAGATGCCCCAGAGGGAAGAAACACAACAGGTAATCCTCACGTGATCCCTCCCCTGTCATCCATCTCCAGAGAAACAAAGGCTAGGGACACCATTCATAGAATCATAGAATCATTGAACCATAGAGCTGGAAGAGACTTCAGAAGGCTGTCAAGTCCAGCCCCCTGCCCAAGGCAGGACCAATCCCAATTAAATCAACCTGGCCAGGGCTTTGTCAAGCTGAGACTTAAACACCTCTAGGTCTTACTTCCCTAGGTAACCCATTCCAGTGCTTCACCAGCCTCCTAGTGAAATAGTTTTTCCTAATATCCAACCTAGACCTCTCCCACCACAACTTGAGACCATTGCTCCTTGTTCTGCCATCCATCACTACTGTGAACAGCCTTTCTCCAGCCTCTTTGGAACCTCTCTTCAGGAAGTTGAAGGCTGCTATCAAATCCCCCCCCTCACTCTTCTTTCCTGCAGACTAAAGAGACCCAACTCCCTCAGCCTCTCCTCATAGGTCATATGCTCCAGCCCCCTAATCATTTTGGTCGCCCTCCGCTGGACCCTCTCCAGTGCATCCACATCCTTCCTGTAATTGGGGGGCCCAATGCTCCAGATGTGGCCTCACCAGAGCTGAATAAAGAGGAATAATCACATCTCTGGATCTACTGGCAATGCTCCTCTTAATGCAACCTAATATGCCATTGGCCTTCTTGGTTACAAGAGCACACTGTTGACTCATGTCCAGCTTCTCATCCACTGTAATCCCCAGGTCCTTTTCTGCAGAACTGCTACTTAGCCATTCAGTCCCCAGCCTGTAACAATGCTTGGGATTCTTCCGTCCCAAGTGCAGGACTCTACACTTGTCCTTGTTGAACTTCATCAGATTTCTTGTGGCCCAATCCTCCAATTTGTCTAAGTCACTCTGGACTCTATCCCTGCCCTCCAGCGTATCTACCTCTCCCCCTAGCTTAGTGTCATCTGCAAACTTGCTGAGGGTGCAATCCATCCCCTTATCCAGGTCATTAATAAAGATGTTGAACATTCCTACCCATCTTGGCTAATTGATGGACCTAACCTTCATGAATCTATCTGGTTCTTTTTTGAACCCTGTTAAAGTTCTAGCCTTCACCGCATCTCAAATTCTCTCAGGCTATGTCTAGACTACAGGGTTTTTTCGAAAAAAGTGGCCTTTTAAAAAAAAAACTTTACCTGCGTCTAGACTGCTGCCATGTTCTTTCAAAATTAAATTGAAAGAACACAGTGGTTTTTTCGACAGCGGTAAATTTTACAAGGAAGAATGCCTTTTTTCAAAAGAGCTCTTTCAAAAAAGGAGTTCTTGACTGCAAAGCTGGCTTTTTTGAAAGAGAGCATCCAGATTGCCTGAGTAGATTGCTTTTTCGAAAAAGTTGTGCCTGTCTAGACGATCTCTTTCGAAAGAAGCGTGTAGTCTAGACGTACCCTCAGATTCTCAAATCTTTCAAATTCTCACCTGACAAAGCTCTGCTCAGCTCTGTTTGTTTATGCATTTTCACTTTTTTGTTGTGTAGCTTATTTAGTATGAAAACAAGAAGGGGGCCTTATATTTATAAAAGCTTCTTCATCCAAAGGACCTTAAAGAACTGGCCCTTCCTTTAGCTACAAAAGTTCTCCAGAGCCTTCCCTCTGATGCAGCCAGCTACACCTGTGCAAAGCGAATCCAAAAATTGACTATAATACGATTCTCCATTGTTTTCCTTTATTTCGTTTTATTACTAGAAGATTCACTCAGTTTTGCTCAGGTCCTTAACTCAATTAATTTTGGGGTTTTTTGGATAATAAAATGAAATGTCCATGTTTATTTAAATCATTGCTCTGGGGTGGGGCTGGAGAGTGGGTTCAGTATGGAGGCTGCCCTGGGGAGAGAGGATAACCCCAGCTCTCTGTCACCACAGCAGCTAGGGGCCAGGTGAGAAGCGCCTCTTCATGGCCGCTGCAGCTCCAGTGGGCACAGCCAGGGGAGGGGTGCATTTTCCCAGATGGGGCAGGTCCAGGTTCATCTGCCCCCTGCACTCCCCAGCCAGAGTAAGGAATGCAGCAAACTGTGCACTTCCCCTCGCTCCCTGATGAAGGGAAATAGCCAGCAATGTTCTTGTATGAATGAGGGGGAGGAGAGATAGGGGTGGGAGGTTTAGGGATGGGGCAGTCATGGATGGGGGAGGTGTGCACCCAGCCATCCCCTTTTACCTGCCTGGTGATTCTGTCTCTTTTTTGGATGGTTTTATGAGCAGCAATCCCATTCCAGGCACATCCTGTTTTCTTAGCGCAACCAAACCCTTATGTTGCTTTAAGTTAGGATGAGAGGAAACTGTATGCCAGATTTGGCGGTCCTTGCTCTTTCCATTTAGGAGGAGTTCTTGACCAGACAGACAGACAAACTCTCTCAAATATGGAGTAGACTAGAAGAATTACCAAGTATTGCCTGGGTCATTCAGGGCAGGGGGCTTGAGGTGTGGGGGGATGCAGGAGTCAGAGCAGGGCCTTGGGGATGTGGAAGAGGCAAGAGTGAGGGTTGGGGGTGAGAAGCATTTTAGGGCGCAGAGTTGGGGAGTGCAGGAGTTAGGGCATGGGTAGAAGAGGGTCTCAGGGCAGGGAGTGTGGGTGCAGGAATCAGGGCAGGGGATTGAAAGGAGGAAGAGGAGCTGACGGGCGGGGAAGGGGAGATCAGGGAAGGAGGTGGGAGTGGCCACCGTTTTCTCCCCAGGGGCAGCCTGGGGCCTTCTCTCATTCCCACCCCCCATCCAGCGGGGTTTTCTCTCTCCCCCTCCATATCTGGCAGAGCCTTCAAACCTCCCCCACACCACCTGTCCAGTGGGGATTTTTCTCCCCACCATTCGATGGGGCCTTCTCCCCCTACCCACATTTGGCAGGGGCCTTTCTCTCCTCCCCATCTGCCTTCTCTCACTCATGCAGTGGGGCTTTCTTTTCCTCTCCTCCCCATCTGGCAGGCCTTTTCTTCCCTCCTTCATACAAGAGGGACCTTTTATTCTCCACTCCCCCCTGCCCCGTCTGGCAGGGCTGTAGCCCTCCCCTCTTCTGCTCCAGCTCTGCGACCAAGGGCTGGAGGGACGGATTTGGACAGGGAGGCACCTACCCAGTCTGGTGGCTGGCAAGATGGTGAGCCTGAGCCCCAGCTGGCCACTCTTTTGCTGGTGCATCTTCCCCCAGTGGCTACTCAGCAGTATCGCTTTCCTGCTTCCAGCCCCCTCCCTTTTCATGTTATGGAAAACCATCCCATTCCAGGCAGATCCCATTGTCCTGGCACAACCGGACCCTGACCTCGCTTTAAGATAGGATAAGTGGAAGCTGCCTACCAAATTTGGTGATCATCATGCTTACCATTTAAAGTAGTTCTTGAACAACTGGACTCACAGACGGACAAACAGACAGACAGGTGCACATTTCTAAAATATATAGATAGATTTAACATTTATATAGTGGTTGCCTCTTGGGTCTTTAACCAGGCCAGGGCCCCGCTGTGCTAGGTACTGTACAAGCATATAGCAAATAACCATCCTGTCCTAAGGAACTTGCTTTCTAAACAATACAATAAATAATTAGGCCAGGCCATTGGGATTAAGCCCACACAATGTAAAATCCATTTCCTACCGGAATGTTCTATCCCCATGGCAGCTATTCAGCAGTGCGCAGCAACATTGCTCACCAGATTAGGATAAGCGCAGAAGATTAGTCTCCTATTGAAACAACAAGGCAGTTTCTGGCCAGGTTTACATCGCATCAGAACATCCACAGGACTTTGCTGGCTCCACAGGAGTGGGCTTCCTGGCATTGAACGCTTTGCAGGGGAATGGGGTCGGTGTTAATGCAGATGGATGAGTGTTGCTTCATAAATCCCCAGCCCCCCCATTCCCTCCCGACTAATGTGTGCGCTCAGCCCTACTTAGCTTGTGAAATCCTCAGGTGACCGGATAATGCTGCAGCTGAAGAATACTTTGCTCACTCACCTGCGTGCCCCCATTTTGCAAAGCATTTTCTAGCCATATCTTTCCACTTAACATCTGCTAATGGTAGTTTGCAGCCAAGACCCCGCACACCACATTTTGCGAATGTAAGAGTTTGAATCAGCTGGGGTGAAGAGAGATGACATTTCTCTCTGGCTCAACTGATTTGTTTTTCATCTTCCTAGATTGGGTCCTTTCACCAAAGCAAGACAGCTTTATGCATCAGCTGTAACCCACTTGGAGCTGGAACATTGTAAATAGTGATGATGATAATGAATTCATGTGAAGAGAAACATCATGTTCTAGTCAGCTTTTTATTTTCAACACTTTGTACCTCTGATCATGAGCATTGCAGTAGTATACCATGGTGGTTCCATGCGCGATTCAATCCCAGAGATAGGCTTTCAAAAAGGCGCCAGAAAACTGTCCCCGTCTGGTTATTTCTCTTTAATCTTTAAACATGATGATCATGAAAACATTCCTAATACTTTACACTCATGTAAAAATAATTGCTCATTTTGGCTGAATGGCATGTTGGGGAGCTATCCAAGCATTGCATATGAAAAGGCAGTTGATTGTACTTTAAATCACTTAAAGCAATAATGTTGTTGTGTAGATTGTTGTTGCGTGTCTTCAAGATTAAGCTAGATGGGTTTATGAAGGGGATGGTTTGATGAGATAACATGATCTTGGTAACTAATTGACCTTTCACTATCAGTGGTAAATAGGCCAATGGAGGGATGATAGGAGTTACTATAGAGAACTTTTCCTGGGTGACTGGCTGGTGAGTCTTGCCCACATGCTCAGGGTTCAGCTGATCACCATATTTGGGGTCGGGAAGGAATTTTCCTCAAGGGTAGATTGGCAGAGGCCCTGGAGGTTTTTCACCTTCCTCTGTAGCATGGGGCACGGATCACTGCTGGAGGATTCTCTGCATCTTGGGGTCTTTAAACCATTTGAGGACTTCAGTATCTGAGCTATAGGTGAGAGGATTATTCCAGGAGTGGGTGGGTGAGTGAGATTCTGTGGCCTGCATTGTGCAGGGGGTCAGACTAGATGATCATAATGGTCCCTTCTGACCTCAAAGTCTATGAGTCTATGAGTCTATGAGATGGTGCTGCTTTGGGAAGGTGTTTGATGGCGAATTTACAATCAAAAGAAGGGGAGAAATGTACACACAGCTTTATGATAACACCTGGAGCTATCCCTGTACTCTGCATTGTAAAAACACACATCCCAACTTTAATGATTGGAGTCTTTTATTTAGGCTGAGATTTGGGATATTTTTTTCATTATTCTGTCAGATTATGGACCAAAAATACTTTCATAAACATTCTGGCTTTTAAATTTGGTGGTGTTTCAGAGTAAGCAATTATTTTGTCCTTATTGTCACAACTCTGCTGTATATCCCTGAGGTCTCTGGAACAGATAAGAAGAGCTAGTTTCTTTTTACTTGGCTGGTCCTGATTATTTCCAGCAGTGAGACTTGAAAAGGCCTCAGATGATTCAAAAACCGTTATGTGAATAAAATGTCAAAGTGGCTCCTTTCTGTCTAAACTATCGGGGTGCCAGTGTTGAACGTGTAGGCTCAGTTGGATTGAGAGTAAATGATTTATACAGATTATGTGCCTTTATACTCGAACAAAGGATGTGGGTTAGTCTCTGAAGAAAGTCTTTTTTTTTTTTTGTAGTCTTCCTTTTGTGCCTTTGAAGGTTTTGCTGAATCCATCTGTGGATAAAGAACTGGGTGTCAGAATGGAGGAGGGAATCTGAAGGTATAAAGGGACCTGAACTGCCTTCCACAAAAATCTTTTATACGGCACCTTGTCTGTGAGGTGGTTTTGAGGCTGTGCTATTGTGCTGAAGCCAAAATGACCTGTATCCCTTGTAGTCGCACACCATTCCATAGAATAAAAGATGCCTTCATTTCCCACTTATTCTGCAGTTGGGCTTGAAAGTTTACTTTTTCCCTGGTCCTCCTGTGAGCACTGAGAACACAAAATTGTTCCTTCCATTTTAGGAATGGCCGTTAAAGCGATAATAATGTGTTACTAAGGGCAAAATATAGACTGTAGTTTTTAAAAACGTACGTGTGAGAAAAATACATTTCCCTGGAGGAAACAGGAAACCATATGCCACCCCTCCTTTTTGACTGGAATACTTTGATCTTACACAACAGGTTTCTGATATGCCTGCTTTTCTCAGCTCCAGTTTTTTGGTCTGGCTGCCCCTTCATCTCCTTGTTCCATGACTGCTTCTGCTTCACATGACTCCCTCAACGGCAAACACCCACACTGGCCACTTCTCCTACCACTTCTCCACCTTTTCTTCTATCTGTCAAGCCTCGTTCCTTGACGCCTGTTGCCGTAATGTCTGAGTGACTCTATTGGGCCCACATGCCAGAGGGAACCACCACAAGGACACAGAGTTCCGCGTTGCAGATGGTATAAAGATCACTGCCAGGTATAGTTGTACAAGGAAGTGCGTGGACATGTTTATGCGCCTGAAATGGTTTGTGTGTCTAGATCAGGGGTACGCAATAATTTGTGGCTAGGGGCCACTACAAAAATTTTTGAAGTGACCCCAGGCTGCCCTGGAAGGGGCGGAGCCTAAACCAGAAGGGGCAGGGCCATGATGCTTCTGGACTGCCCCCACCCTGCACAAGTGTACGGCACTTTGAAGTACCGCGCACTCCTCACAGGGTGGGGGGGAGGGCAGAGGAAACTTTGCACGCTTCTTCTGCCAATCAGGGCTTGGGGTTCGGGAAGTGCAGGACATCTCCTCCCACCCTGAGAGGAGCATATGGCGCTTCAAAGCACTGCGTGGTGCTGCCAGGGTGGGAGAAAGTTTTGCCTAATTGATCTGGGGGCAGAGGAATGACAGGGCCTTCCCAGGCCTGATCAAACCACTTGGCGGGCCAGATACAGCCCGCGGAGGCCCTTTTGTCCACCCCTGGTCTAGATTGATAAATTTGGGGGGGAGGCTTATGCATGAACCTGAGACCTTGGAACCCTAAAGTAGAAGCCTCTTTACTGTCTGACCTAAAAATACCAAGTCTGTTAGCTATGGCTGTAGGCGTCTCCTCATTCTCTAGAGGTAGTCCAGCCTCTTCTAGAGGAGGACAGAGTGCCATACTGAATGAGTGTGGGTTACACAATCAATATGGCCTGGGTTCTCTTGCATTATACCAGTGGTGAGCAACCTGTTGTCCATCGGGGTGCTACGCATGGTCCACGAGACATTTTGTTACTATTGCCCAAGCGCAGGGTTGCCAGATTCCACCTGTTTCTGCCCACTTCATTTTTTTTCCTCCTGGTATTACTAAAGTAAAGCCAGGGCTTGCGAAGTGAAGTGCATGTTGATTACACACAATATTGTGAGAGCCATGTGCATTGCTATGATTCAGTGGGCACACTCCCTGCAAATTCTAGGTACACAAGCACAGTGACAAAAACTTTCCCAGGAGACCGTCCAGGGCCACTCATGGTCCATTCACTAGCCTAGGTTGTCCATTGCTGAATTATGCTGTTCTCTCTAAAGGGAAAATTGAGCTATTTTCCCCCTCCTATGAAACCACAGAGCAAATTTGCTGAGGCGCTATGTAAAGTGCTTTTCTGTGGAGCTGTGTTTCTTAAAAACAATTATAACACTGGCAGGTGGTTTCTCATTAACAGCATAGATATGCAAGATCCTAATTCACAAAGGACAGGATGGTTATTTTTGTTAGAAGACAAATTAATAAAGGCATGCGAAGATGTTTCAATTTGTAGCAGACGGATGTGCCGTTGTATCTAGCATTCAGAAGAGCGGATTGCGGCTTAGACAGTGCTTTTCATCTCTAATATGTGGAATCAGATCTGCCCTTGGTTGGCAATGACCAAAAGGTATTACCATTGAATGGCCGTTTGGTGGCTCCTCCCAAGTGGTGCAATGAATCAGCCCCGTTCCAGGTTGCCAAGTATTAAATACACAACAATGGGCTCTAATCGCCTCCCTTTTATATTGCAGAGTAGCTGCATCTTCATTAAGGGTGTGGCATTCATTTAGAAATGTCAGTATTCCCCTCCTTAGCAGAGAGGCCAACAACTGGCAGTAACATCACAACATGGTGTATGACTCACCCCGTTCTGAAGGCTACTTTAAAAAACAATTGTTTTGACTATTATTTGTGTTACAGTTGCATTCAGAAGTCCTAGCTGAAAGTGATCCCCCCATCTCAAAAATAATCACACCTCAGTCTCTTAGGGTATGTCTGCACTAGCCCCCTAGATTGAACTAGGGAGGCTAATGTAGGCATTCGAAGTTGCAAATGAAGCCCGGGATTTAAATATCCCGGGCTTTATTTGCATCTTCCCGTCCGGTCACCATTTTTAAATCCCCTTAGTCCAAACTAACTGCCCGCGGCTACACGCAGCAGTCAAACGGTAACTCAAACTAAGTCCTTAGTTCGAGTTAACTGTTACACCTCGTGTACCTAGTTCGAACTAGGGGGCTAGTGTAGACATACCCTTACAGTATTTACAAAGGACAGATTGAGGCTTTAGCAGGACAATAGCAGAAACTAGTTTAGAACACAAGTTTTTGGAATCCCGGTCAAGTACCCCATTGCTTTGGCCACACTGCTTCTCCAACTAGTCTGTATCGTGGTGAGTATGGGGGTGGAGATTCTGAAAGCATTCACATTTATCTGTGGTTCCAGATTGTGTATTAGTTGTACTACTAATATCACACTATTATATCAGCGGTGTACTGTAATATCAGTTGTGTACTAATATCACACTGTACGCAATTGAAAATACTGACCATTCATCAGAAGAACAAGAATGTCATTGAGGGATCTGAGCTAGCAGCCATGCCAGGACTCCTGTTGGATGATCCGTGATTAATAGTACATCGGGGGATGTGGTATGCCGCTAGGAATTGGAGAACCAGGGTTGTATACCTGACCTTCATATGTAGACCACATAGGGCCTGGTTTACACTGGAGGGGAAGATATGCTACTCCGGCTATGTTAATTGCATAGCTGGAGTCGACATACCTTAACTCACAGTCCACACTGCAGGAGGCCAACAGGAGTACACAATCCCACTAGCTTCCCTTATTTCTCTCAGAGGAGGAGTATGGGATGCTGATGGAGGCTGCCCTCAGCATTGGATTTAGGGGTCTACACTAGATCTGCTGAATCACAGAATCATAGAACACTAGAACTGGAAGGGACCTTGAGAGATCATCGAGTCCAGTCACCTGCCCTCATGGCAGGACCCAGTACTGTCTAGACCATCCCTGATAGATGTCAGTCTAACCTGCTCTTAAATATCTCCAGAGATGAAGATTCCACAACCTCCCTAGGCCATTTATTCCAGTGTTTAACCATCCTGACAGGTAGGAAGTTTTTTCTAATGTCCAACCTAAACCTCCCTTGCTGCAGTTTAAGCCCATTGCTTCTTATCCTATCCTCAGAAGGCAAGGAGAACAATTTTTCTCCCTCCTCCTTGAAACACCCTTTTAGATACCTGAAAACTGCTATCATGTCCCCTCTCAGTCTTTTCCTTTCCAAACTAAACATGCCCAATTTTTTCAGTCTTCCTTCATAGCTCATGTTCTCTAGACCTTTCATCATTCTTGTTGCTCTTCTCTGGACCTTCTCCAATTTCTACACATCTTTCTTGAAATGTGGTGCCCAGTGTGATGGGGTGTGGTCACAGACGACCCCTCAGGGGTGCCTCCCGGGTGCTGACATGGCCGCTGCCACTCACCTTCCTGCTCTCTGGGGCTCCTCACAGCCCAGTCCTGCTGGGCCAGCTCCGCTGGTCTCCCCCAGCCAAGGCCCCAAGCTGAAGGTCCCTGCCCCCACCGAGAAGCAATACAGACACTGAACCACTTCACGTCCAAGGAGAGTGCAGTTTAGAGCCCAGCCTCCTGAGAGAGTACTCCCCAGATGGGATCAAACCCCAAAGAATTAGGTAAGCCCCCTTTAACAAAGAAAGGGGAAATGTGCTCACTGGTTGCCCCCTCCCCCACGTAACAATCGCTTACACTGGGTTTGATAGAAAATAAAAATGGTTTTATTAAGTTGGAGCAGTAGGATTTTAGTAGTAATAAAACAGGCAGAGCAAAGTAGGTTACAAATCAAAAGAAACAAAACCGCTTAGCTAATTCTACATTGAACCCTCAGTGCAAACTTAATCAAACTGACCCTAAAACCTCTTTTCCAGCTATCCCTCCAAACCAGGGCTGTCTCCCCACTCTGAGGTCTCAGGCTCCTTCCTTCAGGGGCAGCCCAGCCAAAAGACCCAGGCCTCTGCTTTCCTATTCCTTTTGTTAAGGAGTTGAGGCCACTCCCTACCAGCCACTGCTCAGACTTAAGGACAAAAGATTGTTTAACAGCGGCTCATCTAGAAGTTGCAGGTAACACCCTCCATGTCTCCCATTTACACATTTGAAACTCACCAAGTATTCCCCACTCCATGGCTGCGTCTAGACTGGCATGATTTTGCGGAAATGCTTTTAATGGAAAAGTTTTTCCGTTAAAAGCATTTCCACAAAAGAGCGTCTAGATTGGCACGGGTGCCTTTGCGCAAAAAGTGCTTTTGCGCAAAAGCATCCATGGCCAGTCTAGACACGATTTTGCGCAAGAAAGCGCCAATCGCCATTTTCGCCATCGGGGCTTTTTTGCGCGCGAAACAGTTCTTCCCTGTCTACACTGGCCCTCTTGCGCAAGTATTCTTGTGCAAGAGGGCTTATCCCTGAGCGGGAGCATCATAGTATTTGTGCAAGAACACTGACAATCTTACATTAGATCGTCAGTGTTCTTGCGCAAATTCAAGCAGCCAGTGTAGACAGCTGGCAAGTTTTTGCGCCAAAGCAAGCGCTTTTACGCAAATCTTGCCAGTCTAGATGCACCCCATGTGTCTAATTTTCTACGCAAAAATGATACATACAACAGAGTAAGATAAACAGAACCAGCAGATCATGACATGAAGATCGATGGGTTACATGAAATAATTCGCTCAAACCACCTTTGAGTTATGTATATTCATGTCCATGAGTCCACTTCATAAAGCAAGGGGGGACACACCCAGAACTGGACACAATACTCTAATTGAGGCCTAATCAGCACAGAGTAGAGCGGAAGAATGACTTCTTGGCTGTGTCTATACTACATCCCTTTTTCAGTAAAGGGATATAAATTAGGCACATCAATATTGCAAATGAAGCTGGGATTTAAATATCCCGCGCTTCATTTGCATATTGGCGGCTGCCGCTTTTTTTCGAAATGGGGCTTTTTCAAAAAAAAACCCGGCAGTTTAGATGGGAATCTTTCGAAAATAAAACCCTTTTTTGAAAGATCCTGTAAACCTCATTTTTTGAGGAGTACAGGATCTTTCGAAAAAGGGTTTATTTTCAAAAGATTCCCGTCTAAACTGCTGGGGTTTTTTCGAAAAAGCCACGTTTCAAAAAAAAGTGGCAGCCGCCGCCATTATGCAAATGAAGTGCAGGATATTTAAATCCTGGCTTCATTTGCAATATCGACATGCCTAATTTACATCCCTTTACCGAAAAAGGGATGTAGTCTAGACACAGCCCTTGTGTCTTGCTCAGAACACTCCTTTTAATGCATCCCAGAATCATGTTTGCTTTTTTTGCATCAGCATCACACTGTTGACTCATATTTAGCTTGTGGTCCACTATGGCCCCTAGGTCCCTTTCTGCAGTACTCCTTCCTAGACAGTCACTTCCCATTCTGTATGTGTGAAACTGATTGTTCCTTCGTAAGTGGAGCACTTTGCATTTGTCCTTATTAAACTTCATCCTATTTACCTCAGACCATTTCTCTAGTTTGTCCAGATCATTTTGATCTATCCTCCAAAGCACTTGCAACCCCTCCCAGCTTGGCATCATCTGAAAACTTAATAAACGTACTCTCTATGCCAATATCTAAATTGTGGATGAAGATATTGAACAGAACCGGTCCCAAAACAGACCCCTGCGGAACCCCTCTGGTTATGCCCTTCCAGCAGGATTGTGAACCATTAATAACTACTCTCTGATAATGGTTTTCCAGCCAGTTATACACCCACCTTACAGTAGCCCCATCAAACTCTAGAAGATCAACCCCTGGAGAGTCGATCTTCTCGTAAGTGTAGACATGCCTTACGTGACTTTCTGGATCTGGAGATAATGAATCATGGCAGTTTTCTTCCTTTATAAAGTACTTTGGTTTCTACAGATAAAAACCACTGCATAAAAGCTAAGCATTATTATTATCCAGGCTTGTGATCCTAAAAATCAAATCTCTCTGAATTGGGATTCAGGCAGTATAAGAAATATTGGGTGAGAATATACAATATCCAGAGTCATCTACATTCTCTGTCTAATCCATAGCATTTCATCAGTGACTGCCACTGTGATTTCTACCTTTTTGTGCGAAGAAGGGAACTAGACATTCTCAACAAGCTTCTTAATTTGCATTCCTACAATCGAATCAAGCCTTTGTAAACATCAGCCCACTGAAAATAATAATCAACATCAAGAGATGCACTGGCAGGCTCCAGGAAGGTGAATTAAGACGCTTTTCTTTCTTCTATGCTAATCTTTTCCTAATTATGCTTTATTAATGTTATGCTGGAGACAGCCCTGTTCTTGTTTTCCCTCATCTTGTCCAGAGTTAAAATCAAATTGCAAATGAGTGAGCTCTGTATTCAACTTAATCACTTAAGCCTCTGACTTCATCGTTTTCATAACCAGCCCCCATCGTCTTTTTGCAATTGGGGAACGTTTCATTTTATTTTTCTTCTTCCTGAAGTATTCTTACATGATTATTCCATGTGTGACATTGACATTTGACAATGACAAATTGGGCTGAATCATTATCATCATCCAAAGGCTGGGTTTTATGAGAATAAGGTGCTTTTCAGTACACGGCCAAAAGAGAAAATATTTTTTTCTTTTACAAAAAAGACAATCTAACAGCTTTTATGAGTAGAATTGCCATGAAATAAAGTGCTCTTGCATGTGCGTGCTGTGTGTGTGTGTGTGTGTGTCTGTGTCTGTGTATTGAATAGGGAGCGATTCTTTGAAATATGTAATCAAAGGGAAGTAGAATTTTGAGCTTGTTTGTTCTCACAGATGAGAAGCCTTTGAAGCTGATCAGCCCTCTAATTCTGTATGTTATACAACAAATATAGGATATGTCACTTAATAACAGTCATTACTTGAGAGAAAAGTCTTGCAGAATTTAGCCTGGTCTTGTACTTCAGTCACTGGACAGAGACTCCTTCATTAATTCTCTTGATTGTGAACTGTAGAGGGCACTACTTCACACCACCTGTTTCCAGAGAGCTCAGTCTCCTGCCTGTGTTGTGACCTGTTCCATGTTAAGACTGGCATAGGCCTGGTTGGAAGCCATGACGCTCCTCCAGTGTGTGTGAGCGAGGGTTGCCAATCCTCCAGGATTGTCCAGGAGTCACGAGGAATTAAAGATAATGTCCTCCAGGAATTCACCCAGCCAAAGATGGCAGCAATAGCATGAGCCTGTCCAAGAGGTCTTCTCCATCCTGGTTTTTTTGGGTCAAAGGAATAAAGCTGGTGGCTGGCATGGATGCCAGAATGCACCACAGATGACTGAATTGCTTGAGTAGCCATTGGAGGCTAGTTGGTCGGACACTCTCATTTGTGAAGTGGTGAACTCACTGTGTGTCTTTGTGATGGGGTGTTTGCTGTATTGCACCCCTGAAGGCTTTATGGTGGATCAGAAGGGGCTAATTAACCTGGTAGGCTGCACCTGGAGGGAGACTTAGGAGATGGAGCCTCTCCGGACAGGAGTCAGAGATGGCTTGTAGAAATCTAGGACGTGAGAGTGTAACCCATACACCTTCTGGATGTGATGCACTGTCCCATGTAGGGACACTGATGCACTTACAGTGAGAATAATGAGTCTGCTCTACAGCCTTAGCCAAGAGCCAGCTGGCTTTTAGCTCATGTGGTAGCGGCTCATGTCCTAAGCTCCACAGATCCCAGGTTCAATTCCTTTCTTGGTGGTCTCTTGGCAATACAAGAGGGGAAAGAGGGGCACTTGTCAGTCACTCTGGGTGCATCTACACAGCACCCTAAACTTGAAATAAGATGCGCAATTTGAGTATCTTATTTTGAGTGTATTTCGAAATAGCTTATTTCGACTGGAGCTATTTCGAAATGAGGCACATCTACACAGCTCCACATTTTGAAATAACACGCTATTTCAAGACAACCCTTAAACCTCATGGAATGAGGGTAACAGGGATGCTGGAATAGCGCACCCGTTGTTTTGAAAAATATTTTAAAATAACGGGTGCATTTAAAAGACACAGGGTAGCTATTTTGGGACATCTCTGGTATCCCAAACTAGCCCCGCTGTCTAAACGTACCCTCTCTGGGCTTAGTAAGGGAAAAGGAGAAAAGCAGAAGCCCTGGTACCCTGAGGGTGAGGGAAGAGGGGTGTTGGAGAAGAAATCCTGCAGAGGACAGAGTAGGAAGAAGCCAAGAGATGGAGTAGCAAGGGTTGAGATGGTGCAGAACTTGGCTGCAGGCTCAGGTTCCCCTGTGGGCCACTGGGACAGTGACACAGCCTGGAATGGAAAGAGTGCCTGGTGAAACGTTGTTACCCTGCAACGGGAAAAGGCCTGGACAGAGAACGGAGTCATGATGGAAAGCGAGAACGGCTGTGGGTGGAGCAAGCATTAGATGCAGGCACTCAACAGGCTGGGAGCTGATCCCCGGGGCCCAGCCACAAGAGGGAGCAGTGAGCAAACCCCATCCCAGCCTGAGATACAGCCTTACTGCTTCATGTCCAAAGCAGACAGCTGGGGTCCAGGCCCATTAACTCGGACAGAATCTGTGTTTGTGCTCAACCACTCTGGTGCTATGTCTACACTATGGAGGTATCCTGGAAAAACTCTGCCACGTCTGGGGGATGCATCTGCTCTTCTGCTTTTTTGTATGGAAGCCCTGTCTTCCTCTCCCCACGAGGAAGAAGGACTCTTCCGATAGAAGAGGCTTTTCCAAAATTGGGCCCAGTATAGACAGACCAAATTTCAGAAAAGCCTCTTTGGAAAAAGGTACGTAAATTGGGGAGCGCGATTCACGTGCCTTTTGCCGATAGATCTTTGTAGTGTAAAAAGAGCCTGGGAAAAGAACAGGTTGGACCTCCAGCCCCATCCAGGGTCCGGCATCCCCATGGGTGCTCCTGCGCTGGAGCACTCACGGGGAAAAGCCAGGCCCTGCGCTCAGAAGCTCCTCCCCCGTCCTCCCAGAGCTTCCGGAGTGCCGCGGGTAGGTCACTCGCGGTGCTCAAGCTCGGGGAGGGAGGAGGAGCCAGGAGGGAGAAGGATGCTCAGGGGAAGAGGCAGGGCAGCTGCAGAGCCCCACGGCGGGAAGTGGAGATTGGGAGTGCAAGCCAGTGGCCACGGGGCTCAGCATGCTCCCAAAGGGATGTGCTCCTGGGCCCCAGCCACCCTGCCTCTTCCTCCGAGCTCTTGCCCAGTTGCCTCTTGATCAGCACCGGCAGCCACAGAGGCACTGGCCTTGATCTCCCCTGGTCCAGCAGATTCCCTGGATGCCAGACCAGGGAGGCACAAGCCATGGGTTTATTTAGCTGCTTATCTTTAGTTCAGTGTTTCCCAATTGGTGCTCCGCGGAACCCTGGGGTTTTGCGAAGCCAAAGGAAGGGTTCTGCGAAGAGCTAGCATTCCCTACCCCCTTTTAAAGAGAAAGAGCCATGGTGGGAATCGTGGCACCGGGGCCTTTTTTGTTGTTGTTGTTGTTGCTTGATGAAACGCGGTGGGGGCCTTTTTTTTTTTAAGGCAACCCTAGGGGTTCGTGGCCAAATAAAATTGGGAAACACTGCTATAGGCATCCAAATGTGGTCATTTTGGGGTGAAACATTCACAGGTGCATTCGAGTCTTTGACACCTACGTCCCAAAGAATCTTAGGGTCTTAATTCAAGGAGTTTGAGTATTGAGGCACCAAACTCCCACCAAACTCAGCACGTAGGCACCCAAATACCTTAGACAGGATCTCAGCCTTAGGCACTTTTGAGAATATTCCCCTTTATCAGAACACATTGGGTCACAATGCATTTGTGTGTTGCAATAAATAAAGCTATTTTTCAAAAACTCATCTAATTGAACAATGCGTTTTTGCAATCTCCTGGCTAGCCTGAAGATTGTAGAGATATTCCTTTTTGGCCCCAAAAGCTTATGAAATACTGACAAGACCATGGGTACAAGCAGGAAAGAATGATTAGAATAATAACAGAAAAGATCATGAACAAATTGGAAAGCAGATGACAGAGAGAAAGCCAGAGAGAAATGTTGATAAACTTCAGAGAAAGGCATCCTAACAAAAACTCTTGTTTCATATAAAGATAGCAGTAATTCATCATAGCAGCACATAGATGGTACTACAAAATCAGGGTCTGCTTGCTCTAAGGTTTTCTATATACCCATAGTTGTACTACTGAAATCAGTGGCAGTTTTGAATGGGTACATGATCAGACCAGATCAGGAAAGATTGCCTGCCCCAAAGAGCTTACACTGTTGACATTTTGAAACTTCCCATAGAATTGAAATTCCAAATTGTTTTGATTGGGTTTGATAACATAAAAATCTGATAATGTCAAACAGACCCATAGTAAAATTAATACTTCGATAGCCTTTCAAAAGGCTACATGAAATTAATTCAAACAATAAAGCAAAGTGAAACATTTCACCAATATCAGAACAAAGCATTTTGATGTTAATGAGAGATGAAAAGTCAAAATTGACATTTTACTGTAAAAAGCGAGTTCAATAAGAACACATGTTCCAAAAGAAAACTCATTTGGGGCTAAAAATTTTCAACCCAATATATTTTACATATTCTTTCAAAGCATTTGCATAGCTTTTGTGCAGTGTTGCCAATTTTTATGATGTTTGGTGTTTTTTCTTAAAGCCTTGGCTTTTGGAGTCATACGATTATATGACAAATCTCAGCTTTCATGTAAAAAAGTTTCTAGCCCTCCTGGTAGCTGAGGGACATTTAAAAATGTGAACCCTAAAAGCTACACAACAAAAATGTGAATTAAAAGGACCGATGATACATATGGCTTGAAAATCATGACTTTTTTTAAATCTTACCATTTCGGAAAGCTCGGCTCATGATTTTTGATCGTTTTGCAGCTCTCAATACTGGCGTGGCTTAGCTTCAGTGATATGTCAGGCTATCACTGCATATAGCTTATGTCCTCATTACTTGGCGCCACCAGTGTACTACAAATTTTTGCAGAAGAAATGGTAAATGTCATGCTGAGCTTCTGTTCGAGATGTGTTTTGATATAAGTGCTAACTTCTACCAGAGAAGTTTATTTCAGGTAGCTCTTGTATATCTTCCTGCTGGCTCATCCATCTATTGATGGCTGCATATTTTTTTATGGAGATGTGAAGCCACTCTTGAACACAATAGAAATGTATGCTTTGCTTTTTGAAAATATTGCGGATGTGCTGTAGCTTGTCAGAGAAATGTCAACATTTGATATACACAGAACTTTTCTTTCCTGAAAGGAAGAAAATAACATCCTGAGAAGGAAAAATATTTCTCAAACGCTGGAACATGTTTAAATAAACAGTTTTCATCAGGAGAGAGTCATTAAAAAAACACATTTTCTACCCTGGTGGATGCATCCAAATTGCTCATTCCATCAAAGCCCTTTTCAGACATAGCTTTAAGACAGCAATGTTAAATGGCGGCATATTCACAACACCAGAATTAGAACATCCCAGTTGCACCTGCATGATTGGTAAAGTCAATCTGGAGTTGACTTCATTAACACCACTTGGGTTATTCAGGATTTTCACTGCTATAATTGAGCTCAAAATCTGGACCTGTGTTCATTAGCGCTGATATTCAGTTCTGTGCAGAGTCTTAGTGTAAGACCTACCCACCACTTAAGTACCTCTGAAGAGATGCGTGGGTCTGATGAAAAGCCTGGTTTAAAGGTCTTAAATGAGACTTAAATGACACAAAGGCCATCCGCACCTGATTGAATTTTACTATAGCAATGGAAGGTCTTGACGCAGAATGCATCACAATACAATAACTTGAGAAACGTTGTAGTTTTTTTTATTCTCCCACCTTCCACTTCATACATTTGGCCTCTCTGCTGAACAGTCAAGAAAATGCACAAGCAGCAAAGAATGGAGCTGCTTTTAAAGGAAAACATTTCCAGTTTAGAGAGGCGAATATTCATAACAACACACAAAGAATAAGAAAATGGAGTTCAGGTAATACTGAAGCACACAGGCCAGGTTAAAACCAAGTTAGTTCTAGCTAGCACAGGGGACTAATTGCTCAGATGCTGAAACCTGCCTGGATCCATTGCTCTCAATTTAAACAAGCCGAATGCCTGTCCCTGCGGGATTTTTTTCTAACTTACACCGCCGTTTCTTGTTGAGCTTTTTCTTAACCAACATGTGCTTTTAAACATTGAGAGCTGATGTTTATAAACAGACCTCTAGCTTGGTGCCTGTGCTCAATTGCAGTTGCAAAATCCCATGTACAATTTAACTGCAAGGGCACAAATGATCAAATGTATTTGCCCAACCGCCTGATTGCACCCACAAGTCACGTATGTGTGCGCTTGTCCAGTTACTTGTGATAGGAAAGCACAGAGCATCCCACACTCATCTCCAAAGACACTGCGTCACACTCCACGACTTCCACAAGTGACCTCACTCCCAGACTGGGTTGCCCGTGCCTATGTTTGTACTGATGGAGTGGAATCCTGGCTTGTTACTGGAAAACTTGACTCCTCCCCTGCTGGGTGGGAAATACGTTTCCTAAGACGCAAGTGCCGTCAGCTCATCACTATGTTCTCTGGGAACTTCTTTGGCTAAACAATTGATATAGGACACAAGAAGTTGGATGCAGGAAACAGCTCCGGGGATCCATTAATTACAGTGTATAGGGAGAGGAAGTCGTGGAGTGTGACGCAGAGGATTTGACATAGAAATACCAGCCAGTAGATGGACTTCTGGCTTTTAGGTTCTTCTTCCTCCCAATGGGCGTGCACACAGGTTTCCCCTGTCAAATACATCCAGAAGCCAAAGGGTCTTACGCAGAGGACTAATCCAGTCCTGTACCTACTATGTTTTTGAGAAGGCTTCTCTGTCTAGGAGTGTGTCTGTCCGTCTGTCTCTTTGTTCAAGAACTCCTAAACAGTAATACCTAGGACTGTCAAATTTGGTATGCAGCTGTCTCATTTCATAACTTAAAGCAAGATCAGGGTTTCGTTGTGCCAGGACAATGGGATGTTCCTGGAATGTGACTGTTTCTCATAAAATGGATGGGAAGGGGTCTGCTAGCAAGGTCAGTTATACTGTATAATGACCACAAGGGAGCAGCAAGGGGCCAGAGATAGGGACCAGGACAGCTATAACCACATTGCGCCAGCAGGGGCCAAGGATGGAGATAAGGACAGTATCTACTATATATTTGAGAGAGTTTGTCTGTCTGTCCCCCATCCCAGGGACATGCACCCCTTCCTCCAGGTGTGCCCGCTGCAGCTGTGGCAGCCATGGACAGGCACTTCTCACCTGGTCCTAAGCTACTGCAGTGAGAGAGGGCAGGCCCCAAGCTTCCTCTCATCCCGGGGCAGCCTGCACACTGACCCCCTCACCCTCAGCCCTGCCCCCAAGCAATGATTTAAATGAAGAAAAACAGTGAGCATGGTGACAGCGATACTGTACAATGACCACAGAAAGCAGCCGCACAAGGAAAACAGTGGCTAGCTGGGGTGGGGGCTCACTGTCTTGCCAGCCACTGGCCCAGGTAAGTGGCCCCTCACCCCAAATGTCTTCCTCCCAGCCCTAGGCCACAGCACCAGGCCGAGGGAGAAAGCCCCAGTCCCGCATCCCCCCTAGGAGCACACTGGGACCAGACAGAGCAGCCCTGGATCTTCCCTGAGAAGCCAGAGACTGCCCCCCGCCCAGAACTGCCAGGCCACCCAGTGTGCCCACTCCCTGACTGGCCGGAGCAGCCCCCCTTGGGTTGGGTCTGGAAAGGGTCTCCTCTTCTGCACACTGGACCCGGCCTGGAGAGTACCGGTGGGCCCAGCCTGCATGTCCTGCCCCGCACCACCCTGAGCAGGCCCAGAGAGTTCAGCCTGCCCCCCTTACCACCTCTGGCCCTGGACCGGGCCCAGAGAGCACTGGCCTGCATGGCCCCTCTCCCCAGGACTGGGGATCACCATCAGGGCTGGCCTGCTTGGCCCCCCCAGCTCCACCATCCCTCTTCCCCGGTCTGGCCCCCAGGCAAAAGCCAGCAGGAAGGGTGCACTGCTCCCCCAACTCCAGGCCAGTCCTAGGGTGACTGGCCAGCAGGTGGGATGTGCAGTCCCTGCCTCTCAGGGCCACCCCAAGGGGAAGTTAGCAGCCACCCCAACTCTGTCCTGAGTCCCCACCTCTTCCCCCGAGTTCCCCTCCTCCCAACCCCTAGCCTGACTTCTGCACCCGCACCCCTTGCCCCTCCTCACCTTCTGCCCTGACTTCTGCACATACACACCCCATGCTGAGCTCCTCCTCACCCCACCCCTACTCCTGAACCCCCCCACATCCTCTGCACCCTGCCCTGAGTCTCGCCTCAATCCCCCACCCTAATTCCTGCACCCCTACACTCCCAGCCTCCTGCCCTGAGCCCCCCTACAACACCAAGGCCCTGCCCTGACTCCTGCACACACACACCCACCACCAGCCCTCTGTCCTGAAGGATCCAGCAATGTTGGGTCAGTCTTCTAGTATTTTATATCACAATGAGCTGCATCTGCAGGTCTTATTATTTGAGTGTCTGTCCTGTGGCTTTAGGGATCTTGGACCGTCCTGTTTCAAAATGTTGATTTCTGGTTTTAATCATCACTTTTCCCACTTGCCCCTTGTTGCTCGTTGACTGCACCATCAACGTTTGTAGATGGCCACAGAGAATCTGGGTCAGGAGTAACGACAGTTGTTAAACAGCCAGTAGCTGTTCAGTGACGTACATGACACACTTTGGTCTCCTCCCAGTTGCCAGGGAATACGTAACCACCTCACAAAACAATGCTGTTACTGTGGACGCCAAGCCTCTTGGCAGACTTGGGGCACGGATTCAGCAAGCTGTTAGACGTGAGCTGCAATAGTGGAAGGATAGTTTAGTGGTTAGAGCAGTAGCACAGCATATGGGAGAGCTGCATTCACGTCTTTTCTCTGAAGCCCAGGTTTGGGTGGGTGTCTCTGAACCTGAGCGGGAATGACTACACTGCAGGTTTAGCTCAGTAGCACAAGCCCCAGATGCCTGAGTCTGTTGATTCTGGCTCTGAGACTCACTGCTGTGCATGTGGTGGGGTTTTGGGGTTTTGTCGCCATGTACCCTTAATCTCCCTGGGTATGTCTAGACTGCATCCCTCTGTCGGCAGAGGGATGCAGATTAGGCAGGTCGACATTGCAAATGAAGCAGGGATTTGAATATCCTGTGCCTAATTTGCATAAAAATGGCCACCGCATTTTGCTGACTTGGCACTTTGTTGGCAAAAAGTGGCAGTCTAGAGGGGGATCTGTCAAGAAAGAAAGCCTTTTTCGACAGATCCCTTATGCCTCCTGCAAGGCATGATTCTATGATTCTAGTGTTGGAAGAGACCTCAGGAGGTCATCGAGTCCAACCTCCTGTCTAAACCAGGACCAACCCCAGCTAAGTCCCACTGCTGAGAACCAGTAGTTGGCTGTTATCCTGTCAGGGCTCAACACACATCTTTTGCAAACACAAGAAATTGGATTGTTTTGGCCTATCCAGTCTCAGATGAAACCACACAGTGCATGCAGGAGGTCAAGGTTTGTTGCCTGTTACAGGTTCACCCATCTTTAGCAGAGCCTAACAGGGAAAGTAAAGAGAAAAATAAAACATCACTGAAAATAAGGGTCATGGGGAGAAAGAAATTAGAAACAGCTCTTCTGGCATCAGAGAAGAGAAAGAGGGAGGGTTCAGCCCACATACGCCATTAATAAGATGCCTGCACAATCACTAGAAAACCTGCTAGGTACCTTTTCCTCTCTCTTCACATCAAATGAACAGCAGCAGCAGGAGACTAGCTGCTGTCTCTCTAGCAGTATGTCTGCAGCAGTAGTTAAGAATGCACCACAAACATCTGTTCACACTGAAGCCACTGGAAAAGGAATCGGAGATCTAGCAAAAGGGGGTAGGAGTGTGAATCGTATTGATTTAATTTGACTGCAGTTTGTTTATTTTCAGTTGTCTCAGGAGGTGCCCGTTTTTTCCTGGCAAGCAAGCTAGAGGGTCTTCCTTTTGGTTTCCATTTTTCTGATCCAACAGTAACAATAATAGCTGGTAAGAATTGTGATTGCTAGACTGGATCAGTTCAGTGGCCCAGTATCTCTCTCCAACAGAGAAGCTTAAGATGAAAATGCAAGCATCTCCCACCATAGGCAAATGTAGGGCGATCTACCACCCATCAATTCTTATCCTACCCATCGATGTCAGAGAATGGCTTAGGTCTTGAAGTTTTGAGCTTCCATGGCCCTCCCTTATCATCCTGCTGAGCTGAGTGGGGAGGTCAAAATGGTGACCCAAGAACAAGTACAGCCCTCAGACTCCCAAAGCAAGGTCTCCTTTCAATATAAGGTTCTTATTGCTGTCTAATTTCAGCCAGCATGTAAGTTCTGTCCAGCGATCAGGGAAGGAGGAAAAGCAAAGTATTTGGTTTCGATGCATTTCTTTTCCAGTTATTTAGGGCATGATCCAGAATTCTTGAAGTCAGTTCTTGTCTTTCCATTAACTTCTTTGGGTCTAGCCTTTAATGAAGATGGTGAACCACTTATGATGATATATGAATTAGCCCATTGAACAGGGTGGGGCGGTGATGTGAGGAAAGGTGGAACATGGAGGAAAATAGGAAAATTCGTAAGGTTGCACTAAGATGTTTTGAACCCCACATACAAAATACAAACCCAAGGCAAAAGCAATTTGTCTTTAGTTGCATCCATCTGACTTCATGGAGGAAGGTATAATCAATAATTATTTTGAATCAAAATTCCAAGACCAAACTGGAATCATGAATCCCAGCAGCCTGCTATGGAATGAAGGAAAATCTGACCATGGGTGTGATGGATCTCTGAAATTCACTGCTGGTCCAGTGTCTGTCATTGGCTCACTCAGGGCACATCTAGACTGCCTGCGGCTTTTGAAAGAAGATATGCAAATTTGGTGTGAATTTGCATATCTTCTTCCGATCCTGTTTTCGGAAGACTTTTTTCGAAAAAAAACAACCAGTCTAGACGCGGTTCTTTTGAAAAAAAACCCTTTTTTGAAAGAACCCTGTACACCTCATTTTTTTAGGCAGAAGGGTTCTTTCCAAAAAGGGGGTTGAAAGAACAGCGTCTAGACTGCTTTTTAAAGAAAAAAAAACTCTTCTAAAAATGGGATCGGAAGAAGATATGCAAATTCGTGCCAAATTTGCATAGCTTCTTTTGAAAGCCACGGGCAGTCTAGACGTGCCCTCAGTTGCATAGATCCTGACTTTATGTAAATTCAGATCCAAATACCACTAATAAGTTATCAAACCACAGGAACTTCATAGTTCTGTCTGTCCTCTGCATCATATTCACAGGAAAAGCCAGGTGTTGGCCAGACACCTACAATTTCTTTCTTTATATATATATCGAGAGAGAGAGAGAGAACCTATCTCATAGAACTGGAAGGGACCTTGATAGATCATTGAGTCCAGTCCCCTGCCCTCATGGCAGGATCAAGTACCATCCCTGACAGATTTGCTCCACATCCCTAAATGGCCCCCTCAAGGATGGAACTTGCAACCTTGGGTTTAAGCAGGCCAATGCTCAAACCATTGAGCGATCCCGCCCCCCTGTAGAAGTTGGATGAGGCCCTTACTCATTCAGATCATTATCCAATGAGACAAGCCTCTTCTAGAGTCCCGGCCTGAAAATGTGCTTGGGTCTGGGTTGGGCTCTGAACCTAGCAGAGAAATAATTGATCGATTCTACTTTGTTGTCTGTTTACTTTTTTCTTCTCCGCATTCATGTATATTCATGTGTCACTCCAAATAGCCAAGAGCACTTTAATCAGAGGATTATCTACAGCCTAATCAAGGATAATACTAATCAGGAAGTGTAATGAGTGCCCCAACTCCTATTTCGAAGCCGGGAACAGGAGCTCATAGTCTCTCACTCCAAAATAGAATTTGGTGTTGTCCCTTCTGCTTTTCCCCAAGGAGGAGGAAGAAAGAGAAAAATGAAAGCCATTGATGGTTTACATCTGGGCTACGTCTACACTACGAGTTTTCTCAGCAAAAAATATGATAATGAGGGACTCATTTGCATGTCACGATATCATTTGCATATTTTCTGCCAAGCCGTTTTTGTGCTAGGGTTTTTTGCGCAAAAACAAGCAGTGTGGACATTTTCTTTTTGCATAAACAACCCCTTTTTCCTCAAGATCAGTATACCTCCTTTTTGGGGGCATAAGGTTCTTGCGGAAACAGGGTTTTTTGCACAAAAAGAAAACATCTACACTGCTTGTTCTTGCACAAAAACCCCTAGCGCAAAAACGAATTGGCAGAAAATATGCAAATGAGATTGTGACTAATGCAAATGAGTCCCTCATTAGCGTATTTTTGCCGAGAAATCTCGTAGTGTAGATGTAGCCCTGATGTTTTAAAGCCAGGAGGTGCAAGCAGTGAATCTGGGGACAGGCACAGTCTTGAAGAAATTAGCCACTTGTTCTTTGCCGAAATAAGACCTATTGTCTCTTGCATTTCCACCTACCGGGAGCTACTTTTTTTTTTTTTTTTCCAAATGAGGTTGAAATCCTGTCTCTTTTTGTCACATGCCCCAGTTTGACTACATATTTTAACTGTCAGGAGAATGATCTACATGTTCAAATGCTGGCACAAGCCTGCTGCGTCAGCTTTTTAAAGCCATTGACTTTGCAAGCGTCATGCCCCATGATTTTCCTACAGAGATTGTATTTAAAGGAATGGGGCAGTGGGGGGCGGGAGGAGGAATATCTGGATATAAAATAAGAGAAAATCTTGAGGTTTTGCCGACTGGAAATTGCCAGGCAATAAAGTACATCTATTTAACATAATTGGCTTTTCTTGAGTTCAGAGACAGTGGGAGGTCCTTCCCCGCTCTCAACCCCGGATGCCCGACACAGAGTTTTGAGGAAAAATCCTTTTACACAATGCCCATAGGCATCTTTGCTTCCTGAAGCTTTCCCAGATATAAATGATAAAAGTCCATGCTTTCGGCCCCAATTTTTCAACCCCTAACTTTATGGCATCAGAAACCACAGAGCCAGAGCCAGCCTTCTGGGCGCCATTTTCAAGGAGCCGCTGACAGAGCCGGTCTGAGGGGCGGGCCACGACCGCATTTCGGCCCAACCTCCCGTATCCTCCTCCCAGGTTTCCCTGGTTACTCCCCTCCCCGACCCTTCTTTTTTTTTTTTTTTGCTCAACAAATTTTCATCCGGTACTTTTTGGAACCATCTGGCCGCCAATTGGTTAGGAGTGGCCCTGCACAGAGCTACCGGATTATATTTGTAATGCAGGGTTTCTACTGAGGCAGAGGTGTTGCTTTAAAAATACATTTTAGGAAACATTGATTTTTTAAAAAATCTTCATTTTCAGACCTACTCCTGCTTGAACTGAAGATAGTGGGAAGAGAATTGGATCATCAATTTGTGCCCATAGCTGCTTTATTGTTTCCTTGTCCTTTGGAAAATTAATAGCTTATGGGCTATATCCTTAGCATTGACATCAATGTACCCGTGTACAGCTGCTTGGGATCAAAGATACACTGGGCATGTGTAGGTAATTACATGTGCATGTAATTACAGGCTGTCCCATTAGATCAATTTATTTGTCAGTCCCATCTCCAGCGCTGATCAGTTGCTGATGTTTCAGAGACACATGAAACTCCCCCCAAGTGCACCTCCCCGGCTGAGCCATACAGAGCTGCATCTAAACTTTCAAAACGAATATCTTGTCTTCAGCAATCCACAGAAAAAGCAACTGAACTCGTGCTAAGCTGCAAACGTTGGAGGCTTCCAGTGGTTCTAACACCAGGTCTTAAAATACTGCCATGGGTCTGCATATACTAACATTTTGTCCCATCCCTGTAGGGGTTCTGTTGCTGTTTTGTTAATGGAGACAAGGTTTCCTGAGCCGGGTCCTAACACATCTTATTTGATTCCCTTCTCTTAGCACTAAGAACCTCTAAGATAATACAGTGGGAGAGGCCATATTACTGCAGACACATGGCATGCAGAACAATAAATGTGACTGGTCCAGAAACTACTCTGGTCTTTATTATTTTTCCACTGATACAATCATGGAAATGAATTCAGAATTGTAGTAGCACTATTTGGAGGCACTGCAGTCTTGAAGGATCAGTGGCTCACCTTCCCGTTATCACAGGTTTCTTCTTTGGTGTGATCATTAGCACAAAATAATTGCATTCTCCTTTTTTCCCCCAAAGAGAAAATTTGGTTTTGCTGACCAAAAAGGCAACAACGAAAGGTGGGATCATTTTTAAAGGGTTATTTTCAGCAAGCGAGCAAAATTAGGTTGTGCAAAATAAAATAGAATTAAAATTAAAATAAATCAATTGCTTTACATACCCAAAGAATAATTTTAAGTAATTTGTGAAGCAGGAACTGGATAGGAGCAAAGAAGTGGTTGTAATTAGAGTAAATGGAAGAAAACAGGGTTCTTTCTGAAAATTAAATACCTCATTAAAAACTAATCTTTGTTCTCCATATTCAAATAATGTACTGACTGAAATAGATGATCAGGTATTTCTTAGGGTTTTTTTTCTTCATTTGGGAGGAAAAAACATATTGGCAGGGCTGTCCTTACCCATCTGCAGCTGTGTAGGGTACCTGAATATTTGGGGCACCACCCAGCATCATGTGTGGGAGAGATAAATAATGAAGAGGATAGGTCACTTGGTAAACTGAACACATGAAAACACTGTGCAGTTTAATATCACTAAGGCTATGTCTACACTACGGAATTTTTTCAGAAAAATGGCCATTTTTCTGAAAAAACATCACTTAACATCTACACTGCAATCGCGTTCTTTTGAAAAAAAAATCAAAAGTACAGAGGGGTTTTTCCAACACTGGTAATCCTCATTCTATGAGGAAGAAGCCTTTTCCGAAAGAGCTCTTTCAGAAAAAGGCGTGTGTGGATGAGGAAGAGGGAGTTCTTTCGAAAGAAGAGGAAAGAGGAAAAAGCACAGGTGCCATGGTGGCCACTCTGCCCATAGTAATCACAGCTGAAATGTGAGATAGCGTCCATTCAGTGTGGACGGTATCTTTCGAAAAAGCAGCTGGCTTTTTTGATGTGCTTTGGTGGTGTGGATGCTCTCTTTCGGAAGAAGTTTTTTTGGAAGACCTCTTCCGGAAAAGCTTCTTCCAAAAGAAGCCTGCAGTCTAGACATAGCCTAAATGTAAATGTCCACAGGTAGGAATGAGGCGTGTTGGCCATACTTACAGGAGGGGGGATTCTATCCTGAGAAGCAGCGACTCTAGAGATGATTTGGAGGTTATGGTGGATAATCAGCTGAACATAAGCTCTGGCTGACACTGTAACCAAATGAGTGAATGCACGAATGGGGGAATCTTGTATAGAAGAAGAGAGGTGCTTTTACTTCTGTATTTGATGCTGGAATGTTGTATCCAGCTCTGGTGTCCACACCTGGAGAAGTAGGTTGATAAATTGAAGAGGGGTCAGAGAAGAGCAACGAGAATGATCACAGTGTTGGAAAACTGGTTGTATAGCGATAGACCCAAGGAGCTCGATCTATTTAGCTTAACAAAGAGAAGGCAAAGGAGTGACTTGATTATAGTCAATAACTATCTATATAAGGGATAAATATTTAATTATGGGCACTTGAGTCTAGCCAACAATGGTATAACACAATCCGATGGCTGGAATTTGAAACTACACAAATTCAAACAGGAACGAGGACATATGTTTTTGATGGCATGTATCATTAATCACTGGAACAAGTTACCAAGGGTCACAGTGGCTTTTCCATCACTGACAAGTTTTAGATCAAGTTTGGATGTATTTCTAAAAGATCTGCTCTAGGAAGTATTGGTGGGGAGTTCTCTAGCCTGTGCCATATGGGAGATCAGACTAGATAGTCCCAACATGCCCTTATTGCCTTAAAACCGAGTGACCTATGATATTGCCGTAAAGTAGATTGTTTGAGTGCATTAGTTGCAAAGTAGGATATGTGAGCTATTTGAATGCATTAGCTTCATTCACAATCATTTCTTGTTGTCCCCCCCACTTCCTCTTCACAGTAACATTCAGGGCCAGGTTAACTCTTCTGGGGGCCTGGAGCTAGTAGATTTTGTGGGGGCCCCTAGCCAAAAATGAGGGGTTCCATGTATAAGAGAAGGCTTCTGGGGAGTGGGGTATGAGGGGTCTGGGCTGGAGGTAGGGTGCAGGATGGGCAGGAGGTGGGGGATGGGTTCTTGGAGGGATGGAGAGTCTAGGAGAGGAGTGGGGCTGGTGGGTGGGGTCTTGGCAGGAGGCAGGGTGCAGGAGCGGGCTGTGGGTAGGGGTTCTGGGAGGAGGCAGGGGATTGGGGCACTTACCTGGTGCATCTCCTGGGAGGAAACAGGTGGCTCTCAGCAGCCCTGAACTTCTTGGCACTGACCCCCATCACTCCTATTGGCCACGATTCCTGACCAATAGGAGCAGTGGGGGTGGAGCCTGCAGTCAAAGCACTGCTAGTGGTGATGCCCACAGCTCAAGGCAGTGGGGGAGCGGACGGGGAACGACAACGTACAGAGACGCTTCCTCCCTCCCCTCGGCAGAGCAGCATGCAGGGGCTTTAGTGGATGCATTCTCTCAGACAACACCGCTCGCTTCCCTGTTCCTCAGTGTCAAAATGTCACTGCTGCTGTGGCTACCAAGCAGCCTTGGAGCTGTGGCTCCCCCCAGGCTCCAGGGACCCAGGCTAAGGGGGCCCTGCAAAAAGACGTGCACTTTTGGCAGCCCAGAGATCTTTTTGCAGGCCCCCCCTTAGCGCGGGGCCCTGGCCTGCAGCCCAAAAGCCCCTGTCATAATCGGGGCCTGGTCACATGCATGCTTCTGATCCTTGGCCCCGGAGAGCTCATTCGGCGTGCCCCACGCTTTGTGCAGCGGGGATCTCTGGGGAGGGGACCACTGCCATGGCAGCTGGCGCCGCTACATCGGTAAGAGGCAGCTGTTGCCACTTGTCTCGGCTCCGCTCCTGTTTCAACACTGACAGCCCCTACTTGGAGGCCTCAGCTTGGCACTGCTGCTGCAAGGCCCGGTGGGAGCCGCAGCTCCAGGGCTGCTTGGCAGCGGCAGCCGCAGTGACATTTCGACACGGAGGAACAGGGAAGCGAGCGGCGTTGTCTGAGAGGATGCCAAGTGCAGGTGGGGATTACTGGGAGCTGTTTACCTGAGAGATGCCGGTCCCCGAGCGGAATGTGTTTGGGGCAGGCATTATTTTCCACTGAATCGATTCAATTTAGCACTTGGGATGGCGGCCTCCTCTGACTGACAGCACTGTGACTAAAAACGTATGCAAGCACACCTGGGTCACCTGGTACTCTGTCTTCTCTCCCGCTGCCTGTGTGCGGCCTTATCTATGGGTTACACACTGTCGGCACGGAGATCAGGGGATCTCAAACCTTAGCATCCCTTTGATTTAAAAAGTTTGGGGACCCCCCTGCGCTGCCCCTTCTCGGAGACCCTTCCCCCTGCTCACTCCACCCCCCCTTCCCTCTGGTGCTGGCTCTCCCCCACCCTCACCCACTCTCACCAAGCTGGGGAGTTGGGGCAACAGGGGAGTATGGGCTCGGGGGGTGAGGATGTGAGGGCTGGGGTACAGGACAGGGCTCCGAGGTGGCACAAGGGGGAGGGAGAAGGTGGGGAGGGATCCAGCTGGAGTGTGGACTCTGGGATGCGGCTGAGGCTGAGGAGTGTGAGTGGCAGGAAAGGGAGTGAGGTGCCAGTAGCTCTTTCTATTGCTCCCAAGAAGCAGCTGCCAGGAGAGTGGGGCCCCTAGGTCCATGGGCAGGCAGTGAGGCACTATGCATTGCCCTTGAACCTGCCTCCGCAGCTCCCATTGGTCATGGTTCCTGGCCAATGGGAGCTGGCACTCGGGCAAGAGCAGTGCATGGAGCTTCCCTTGCTGCCCATGAGCCTAGGGGGTGTTGTTTACAGGAGCCATGCATAACCATGGCAGATAAACTTGCTTTAGCCCCAGGCTGCGGGCCCCAGGAGACAATGGGGTGGGGATCAGGGAGGAGTTCATCACAGGGCCCATGGACCCTAGCTGAGAAATGCCATCCTAGGTCTTTGAGTAGCTCCTAGAGGCCCCTGCCAAGACCCTATTGTGCTAGGTGCCGACTACCACAGTTAGGGTTGCCAGGTGTCCGGTATTGACCCAGACAGTCCGGTATTTTCACCTCCTGTCTGGTAAAAAAAATCAGAAAATACCGGACACCTAAAATGTCCGGTATTTTCTGATTTTTTTCCCTGCCAGGAGGCGAAAATACCGGACACCCTATGACACTCAGCAACCAGGCCCGGCCCCCGGTCCTCCCAGCCCCAGCCTCTCTCCCTCCCCTCCCCTCTCCCTCCCCTCCTCCTGCCCCGCACTTACCTGGTTCCGCAGGGGAGCTCTCTTCCGGCACAGAGTAAGAAAACAAGATAGCCGCCGGCAAAAAAAAGCCACAAAGGCCTTAAAGAGGCCATGCTGGGTTTTTTGTATTTTTGTTTGGGTTTTTTTTGCTTAATAACTGTCGGGTCCTTTTTTTTTTTTTGTGCTCAACGACTTTGGTCTCCCCCCTTTTTTTCCTCAACAGTGGGTTTTTTTGGTGGCGGTGTTGTTCGGTATTTTGATTAAACCATCTGGCAACCCTACAGACAGTCCCTGTCCCTGTCCTAAAGGCACTCTACTGTCTAAATAGATAAGACCAATAATGAAAGGGGAAACAGGCATACAAAGATGAAGTGACTTTTCAAAGATCTCACAGCAAGTCAGGGGCAGAGCCAGGCATAGAATCCAGACGCCCCAAATTCTAGATCAGGGGCAAAAATCCACTAGACTATGAGGGTTGTCAATAGTGTGTTTTCTGTTGGGCAGGAACTGTCTCTAACTATGTGCCTGTACAGCAGATAACAAAATGGACCCTGATCACAGCTGGAGCCTCTAGGGTTTAGAACTGCAAGAAGAGAGGTTTCTACAAAGCTTAAGTTCCACCTTTGGCCCTTTTGTTTACCCAGAGCATTATATGTTATATAGCGACATCTAGTGGCTGGATAACATGCTGTGAAGAAGTATATCACTATGCCATTGATTTCAATGGGTTTTGGATTGGACCTTATATCTTCATGATGAATTATTCTCTTCACTGCCTTCTTGCTTATGTGTGTTTAACGCAGGCCCTTCTATGTGACTTTAACAAATTTAATTTTCTTTTATTACTTTGTAGCCAATTTCCAACAGCTTCACATGATGAAACAAGGAGGCAAAGTTCCTTATAAACCCAAATTCATCAATGCCTTGTTTTCTCCCTTTCACGTCTAACGACTATCCAATCGCTTGGACAGCTGATGTTTCTGAACTTGCAATTAGATTCCTGCTACTGATGAAGATAAATTAATTACATCAATGCTTTTAGAGGTGGAACAAACTTGGGAATATTTCTGGCAATTTCTTCCCTTCTATAAACCTGCCGTCCATTAGTTCAGTACACCTGGCGTGGGTTTGAAGATTTTTTGTCCTGACGGTAAACAATGAACTGAGATTTATATGCTGCTTCATTTATATTATTATTGTTAATGGAAAGCTTTTTACTTTCAGATGCAAATCAAGAACCCAGCAATGGGAGATCAGAGAGAAAAATCCTTGGCCCATCCAAAGAATAGGAAGGGCTGATAAGATTGAATCTTTGATTTCTGAAGACTAACCCAGTAGATGGAGGTCTACACCTGAGAGTGACAAGACAGCTTGGAGCTATCAGAGGTACATAATTTTTTTTATTTGGTGGTGTTAGAGTAAAAAGTAAGTTACAATCGCAGTTGAATACCACATTAATGAGTAATTTTATATCACAATTCAATTTGTCTGCTCTTAAATAATGGGAACACTGAGTGTAGAAAAGAAGCTTCTTTTTCCCACTGTATTATTAGTACAAATCCTAAATTTTGAAGGGGCTAAACCCAGTGTTCCCTGTAGGCTGTGTGTTTGTGCAGCCATTCAGGAGAGATTCACATGCCGCCCAGCTGATTAGCAGAGGAGACAAATGAAGAGCAGGAGAAAGCATGATTTATTATCCCCATTTTGCAGGTGGGGAACCGAGTTTTACGGTGATGGAGTGGAATAGCAGCTCCTCCCTTCATTGGTGCATGTTCCCCACCTTAAACCGTGGTATGAATGGAGGGCACCTCAAGCTCCCATATCACACTTGGGAAACGTGGGATAGCCCATGGAGTTGCCACAAACCGGGTTTGCGACCTGCAGTCGCCAGAAACTAGCAGCACAGGACCTGGTGGTGCAGATAGAATGCACTGGGGAATTAGGGCAAACTCATACACGCACTTCATTTTGGGCATTGCACTATTCAGATACAAGTTCACCTTTTGGCTCTGTCTCCTCTCCACCCCCGGTGAGGGTCTCCCCTTCTCACATCTAGTCCTGTATTTTCTTAGAGAGGCTGACGCTGGTTAGCACATTGTGCTTCTCAACTCCTGAAAGGTATTTTTGTTGAACAAAAGAAGGAGGAACTATTGATCCTTTAACAATCTGTTTGCTTAAAGAAACTTCAGAAAGAGATAAGACAAGACCAATTCTTTTCTTACACCAGCTTTACTCATCTGTTGCTGCATGCAGAACTCCAGACAGTGCAATTAGATTGTTATCCTCATTCTCGGGTTACTGGTTATTATATATAATATCTGACACATTTAACATTTTCTCCTCAGGTTTCCATTTTGGCAAAGCACAGCTGCTGATAGGATACAGGCGCGTAGATTCCTTTTCTGTGGCCAGCATTGTGGGGTGAGTATGTACTTACACCAAAGCAAGAGGAGTATTGTAGAGAGGCAGAAACATATTGCAGGTAAGCACAGGACTGGGAAGCAGGAAAGCTGGATTCAGTTTTCTAGTTTTCCACAACTGCTCTGTGCAATGAGGGGTGAATCACTGATGTACACTGGAAATGTGCCACATCTCGGCTTGGTCACACATTAGCCAGACCCAGCAATGCAAAGCTGTCCCAGTACCTGTCTCTACTAGCACTGCAGCTCCACAGTGTTTTGTGCTCGCATTTCTGGGTGCCTTATTCCCTAGTCTTTAACACCTTGCTTCCTGAAGTTGAACTGGTTTGTGGAGTCTTGTGGGAGAACTTGTTTGTTCTTCCCAGGCAACTGTGTGGAAGCGGTTTCAGTCTGCCACATTTTGGCAGACACTTTCAGCACTGCCCAGTCTTCACTGTTCCAGCTGGGGAACAAAGCATGCACGGCTGTCTCATAACCTGACTGTATAAGGAGGTTAAAATTTCAGTTCTTCCAGTCTTTGTCTTGTCTGCTTGGATCGCAAGGTCTTCAGGAACTGGAATTGTGTCTCTCTCTGTATACATACATGGCCTATTACAAGGGGGCCCTAACCTTGGGTGGTGCCTATAGGCTCAACTGTAATATAAATATTAATAACTAATATAGGCGTGATTACATTTATCCCTCTCACAGAGATGTTGTGAGGGGTCACTATGGGTGTGTCTACACTGCACCATAGCCCAAATAAGATACGCAGTATGAGCTATGCAAATTGCGTATCTTATTTTGATCTTATTTCGGAAATAGCTTATTTCATCATTTGGCGCTATCTACACAGTGCCAAATTTCAAAATAACCCGCTTTTCCGAAACATCCCTTACTCCTCGTGGAATGAGGTTTACAGGGGACGTTGGAATAGTGAGCCTGAAATAACAGGCTTGACGTTTGTATCAAGAAAAGTTAGACAATATTTGCATGCTGAGTCTGACACAAGACCCTTGAATTGTAGTAGTCACTGACAAGGTAGATTGACCATCTTCAGCAAAATTGTCCAGACAATGGGGGCATAGTTTGCCTGAGAGCCAGTATTTACTCAGAATGGGCCTTTGCACTAGAGAGATCCCAACAACTGAATAGTTGTTTATTTAAAGCACACACACACACACACACCACTGTCCTTGTTCAGGCTGAACTCCAACTGATTATGAGGAGAGTTCTGCCTGTTAGAAAAGAGACTGTTGCCACCCGATTTGCTAGCCAAGGTGGAGATTTCAAACCCAATTTAGGGAGTTGTGTGGCTAAATTGATTAGTCATCTTTGAAAGACCTAAAAAACCAGTTACATAGAGGGTTTGTTTCCAGTCTGCTTTGAAAAATCTCAGCTCTAAATCTTCTGGAAAGTGTTCTGCAAAGCTGTTTCACACTCCCCCTCCCCTTTTTTAATTTTAATCAGCATATAAAGCAAGCATAGAAAGTGGGATCCATAAAGGTATGTTGGCTCCTAAGCCCCATGGGAGTTAGGCACCTAAATACATATGTGAATCCCATTAGCAGCTTTGCAACTGGAGAACCACAAGCACTAGCCTGCATTCCTTGTGGATTAAAATTTGCCAATCAGTCTTGTGTGCAAGGAATGCAGGATTCTTTTGACAATTAGCAGTGATATTTTAATTACCACAAACATGGGTCCTCAGAGGGGACTGACCCCCAGATTTTCAACATCAAGTTTTACTCATTATGCTAACGAGAAACTCGGTCAACAAGTAGCAGTAGTCAGCCCTTATCCTCTATGTGGATACCAGGAGAGAAAAATAGGGTACATCTGCACAGCATGGCTAAAGTTGAGTTAAGATATGCAACTTCAGCTACGTCAATTGCGTGGCTGAAGTTGAAATAGCTTAATTTGGCTTTTGGTTCTGTCTACGCCAGTGATTCCCAACCTTTTTCCCATGGAGGAACCCCTAAAATAATTTTTCTTAGCCTGAGGAACCCCTACCTATGAAAACGTTTGCTTGGCCAGAAAAAGTTGAAAGCAGGGAGCGCAATTCAATTACTGCTAAATTATTGTCAAGAAAATTTATTTGTAAAGAGCTGTTTTATATATATATATATATATGTATACATATGTCAGCTTACATTGTAAGAAAAAAAAAAATATTTATTTATTCCACGATTTCTCACGGAACCCCTGACGATGGTCTGCAGAACCCCAGGGTTCCGCGGAACCCTGGTTGGGAAACACTGGTCTACACAGTGGGAAGTTGAAGGAAGAACACTCTTCCTTCGACTTCCCCTTACTCCTCGTGAAACGAGAGTTACAGGAGTCGGAGTAAGAAGTATTCCAGCCAGCCATTATTTTGAAATGATGGCTTGCAGTGTAGACGCTCATCTTGTTATTTCAAAATAAGGGGAGTTATTTTGAAAGAACACCCCAGTGTAGACAGGCCCATGCAGTGTACATGATGAATATTTGATATGATTACGAAGTTGTAAAAATCACTTTTAAGGGTATTATAACTAGAGCTGTGTGAAATATTCACTACAAAATCTGAAACATAACAGTTTTACCAGAAGTTGAAACCTTTAAATGCATCTGTTAAAATACTCAAGAGCCTTGCACACAATTTTGGACCCAAAGTTTGGCTATCTGCAATGATTTCTGCTCTTATGTTGAAATCTAGCTCCTGTTTGAGTAATGTTTGGGTACAAAATATGCGTGAAAATATTTCAGAGGAATATTTGGATTGGGTCATGTTGGGTGTCAGGGTGCATCTTTTTATACAATGTTTGAAGAACTGGCAATATTTTAAAAAAATCAAAATACAAAACTTCAGATTTCAATGTTAGAATGTGAAATTTTGAATTCTGACATTCAGAAAATTATGCTTTTCTGAGAAGATGCCCTTTCTATCCTCAAGAATGGGCTCTGGAGTTTTCCCTGGAGGTGGGGCCCAGGGTCAAATGAAAAGTAATAAAAAGAATAAATTATGGTAATTTGATGCCCACTTTAAATTTGTGCTGAAACATAGTAAAACCCATAATTTGAATTGTTTCCCACTTCACTGCAAATATTTGATATGCCTCTGTCAGAAAAATAAAGTGTTTATTGTCACCTGGTCACATTATGGTAGCGTATGTGAAGTGAGTATGTGCCGTGAGAGGGAAAGGAAGGATGGTGTTTCAGACAAGGCATTGGACAGGGACTCAGTATACCTGAAATGGACGTCCTTTTTCCTACTTCTCTATCTGTCTTGTCTATTTGGGTTGTAAGCTCTTCAGTTCAGCAGCTGTCTTTTGCCCCATGTCTACAGCCTCACACAATGGATCCTTGTCCTCAGGTGATGCTCCTGTAATACAAGTACAATAACATTGGTCTTAGTTCACGCTCAAGTGAACAGATGTTCACAGTATGAAAATGCCCTCATCTTAATTAGCAGTAACCGGCCTTCTTGGCCATCCCAGCGTCAGTGCCAATGTTTGATATAGGGCACTGAGACAGGACCTTTTTAGTCGTACAAGCAGTACCTCCAATAGTCCATCAGTGCTGTTTAATTGATGTTTGCACTTTGCTACCTATATTTCACCTTTTCTCTGGCCCATGGAGGAATTCACTCTTCAAGACTGCCAATCCAGCTCTAAATTCATATATAAAAAAACCCCACAAAACATCTCTTCACAGAACCTCAGCCTGTGGGGTATTAGCCCTATAATTGTTTAGGTCAGACTCATGATAGCGTTTAATAGAACTTTAAATCTGTCCTGCTGTGATGCAGAAATAGTAACGCTCTTAGATCAACCCCCTTTGATCTTTCAATTCTTTATCAATGTCAGTGCAAAGAGGGCTCTTCCTTAATGAACCAGGGTGCCAAGCATTTCAACCCATCAGAATCCATACAGGTTTTAAAATATCCCCTCCCATTAACCCTCTAGTCCTGAATTCAAACCTTCCCTTTTCATATTTCATCAAACCCATTTGTATGAATAAAAAGCAATTAGGGAAATTGTGTTTGTGTGGATAATAATTATGGCATTTATTACAAAACAAATTACTGCTTTTCTTTCGACTTACAAAGAGAAAGCTCAACCCACACCCTTGTCTACAAAAATTGTTTCCTAGGAGATTTCTTTCTGTTGCAAAAATATTTACTTGTAATCAGAAGACATTTTCTTTCTAGTATTTTCTCTAGGGCCTAATAGGCAGAGACACATGTTTTTAATTAGCATATGGAATGATGGGAGGGTTAATTAGCATGTGGAATGATGATGCGTGGGCCTATTTTTAATCCCATTCCCATCCATTCTTACTATTATGGCAGAGGGTCATGGTGGACATATGGATCCCAGCCCTGCTTCAGGACTCTTCCAAATGACACCAAAAGTGTGTGCAAACCATAACCCCTTCTGTCTTTTGTTAAGGCAAACTTCACTGCAGTGTGAACTTCCTGCCTGAAAACAGAACTTTAAGCATCCAAGTTGTCTCAGGAGCTTCAGTGGGACTCTTCCTCCACTTGGAATTGGGCGAATGTTTCCAGAATCAGGGCTTGAAGTGAATCGGGGACTGAAGTTGTTACAGAACTCCCTTCGTGGTGCAGTCCTTCGGAACCACTTCATCTTCAAGTTTATGCCTTCCTCCCCATCTGCGGAGCCTAGTCATTTTCAAATGATGTGCTGGGAAGCTAGCCATTTCCAGATGAGACCTTCATTTTCAGCTGCAGAACCGCATGTGTGACTCAGGGCACAATCTGAGGGCAGTATGGTTTTTTCCCTAAAGATGGCCGTGCAATTGGGTCTTTGTCAACCACCCTTGCCATGGTGAGTGAGCTCGAAAAAGAATCTGTCATTTTTCCCAGCTGCAGTGGCTCTGTAAAGGTCAAATGGGAGCGGTGTAATTTCCCCTGCTTGCCACGCTGCTGCTCTTCTCTAGTCTGACTACACGCAGGCACTTGCCGGTCGCTGTAAACTAGATTTTGTTTTAGAGGATGGTATTTCCAATTCTAAATGTACACAGGAGTGGATGAGAGTTTTGCGGGGCACAGGGCAGCACAATTTCACGCATGCACGCTGATGCGTGCCGACACCAGTTGTATATTCACACCGACGCTGGCACGGGGCCTATTGAAGCACGGGGCCCAGGGCAGCCACCCCACTCACCCTGCCGTATATCCACCGCTGAATGTACGTAAAACATATTGCTAAGAAAAATCCCCAAACCCTTATGTTCTCACTCAAGCCTGCGAATACAAAACAGGGAGCAGATCTGCTGGATAAATAGGGGCTGTTTTGTTAACATAAAACAGAACCACACTTTCAAGTTTCAGAGAGGGAGTCTGTCTGTTGACTTCAGTGGCCTTAGGATCAGGCCCTGTGCTACCAAACTTTAATATTATTATTGATTTGCTTTGCAGTGCAGAGGCTTGAGAAAATAAATCATGGGAACATAGACATGGCCACACTCAGGGTTTGTCTACACAGCAAAGTTATTTTGGAATAACAGCCGTTATTCTGAAAGATCTATGTGAGCATCTACACAGAAATTCCGTTACTTCGAAATAATTTCGAAATAACGGACGGCTTATTCCGACTTCTGTAAACCTCATTCTATGAAGAATAACGCCTATTCCAAAATAGTTATACTTAGATCTGCACAGTTATTTTGGAATAGGGGCTGTGTAGACGCTCCACTTCTGCTATTTCGAAATAGCCCCTCACCAGGGCTATTCTAAGTTATTCCTCCTGGGGCTGTAAATCGAGATAGCACGTCTACATTAGGGAAGCCTGCCTCGGATAAATTTTGAGGCTTCCCTGCAGTGCAGACGTGCTATTTTGAAATAAGCTAGTTCAGAATAACTATTCCAGAATAGCTTATTCCAAAATAACTGCAGTGTAGACGTAGACTCAGTGATACGAGTGGTCCTAGTGCTGTACCTTATGTCTGATAATAGCCAATAACCCAAAGTGGGCAATTACTTAAAACAAAAGCCTCTGTCTCCTGGCAAAGATTTGGCCTAAATCCTTTGGTTAAAGAGTAACATAGCAGGTAGGGGCCTAAGTTACAACATGCAGATCTGGGACTGAAACTTCCTAGGGGTTAGGAGTATTAAGATTTGGAGAGTCTAGCTCAGCTCATCATGGATGAAATCCTGGTCCAATTTGCCAGTGGGGCCTGGATGCTGCCTTAAAGATGGAATATTGTGAGCTATTTGTTATGTGGGAGCAGCGAAGTGCTCCCAAAGAGGGACCAAGAATTATGCTAGGCACAGTACAAACCCACACCAAAAAGACAAATCCCGATCCCAGATCTTCCTACAATCTTGCTATGATCTAGGATCGGGCTATTCGAATACTGCATGATGCTGCAGCACATTTTAATTTTGGACACAGACCGGTGCATGTCAGCCATTCTTAACTGACGGATAACACCCCAGTACAAAATCCAGGAGCAGCTGGTGGGAGCTTGCTAGATCTGTCCTTCTACATTCATTTTTTTATCATTTTATTCAGAGCAGCACATTCTTATTAGCAGTGAGGTTTTCATGCTTACAGCTACCCAGCCAGGTCATGGAGTGTTATAAATCACTGCTGACAAGTCAAGCACTCCTCCTTGCAGTGTACAGTACATGGTCGGTCCCATTAAGAATAATAGTGCGAATAACCATAAGCCATTAATTTTGACGAGAGCGGGGCCATAGCACATTAAGAGAGTGCCGACGCCACGAGAGACAGGCAGCTGTTCCCCCTGCTCACTCCCGTCATGACAAAAATCAGAAAGCGGTTGCCATTCAGACAAGCAACCGGAGCTCACCGGGAAGTTCCCCCCCACACCGCTGTCAGCATCCGTGAGGAGAAAGTGCTGCGGAATTACTTCGTTGGCGCAAGAAGGCTCGAAAGAGGCACGAAATGCACATGTGACCCTGCAGGCTGGGAAAGGCCTGTTTAAGGGTGAATAGTTTTGCTTCCTGAAACTGCAGTAATATAGAACAAAAAGCCTGGCTCGCTGGCTGGCAGTCACTCAAGAGGCAAATCCATCGAAATTCCCTAGGCATCTTGTGGCTAATCGTTTAGGAAAGGTGTAACTGGCATCCGTAGCAGCACGTTTTAGAAAAACACCATTGTTTTCTCTCCCTCGTTAGCATCCAATTCAAGCCAGCTTTGCTTTGTGACATTAGACAGCATCTGCCATTTAATTGTGTGTTTCCAGACCTGCCGAGAAAGGAGAGTCCCTGTTCTTATTTCTCTAACAACAGAAAGAGAAAAGAAGGGAAATTACAGCAGCTGACTTTCTTTTTTTTTTTTCTTTTGCACTTGCCGCATTTGCAAATCATCATTCAGAGTCCCATATGTAGACAATGTTCCTCGCGGGGTTGCTGCTGTCATTAAAAGCAGGGCATTTTCTGCTAAAAGCAGCATATACCCTCATTATTTTAAATAGCTCAAGAGTGTGCCTGCACTCCCTGGATACACCAAGGTCCATATAAAGCAAATACTCTTGCACTGGCTCTATGAAAGATGATAAGTGATTATGAGTCTTTTTCATCCCGTTTTTGCCAGTGTTCCACGGGGATCTGAAATGGAATAAGGAGGGTGGGCAGGGGACAGAGTATGTATGTCTATGGAAACGAGGACAATTGGTCCTGAATTTTGACTGGAGCTTCTAGAGATATTCAGAGGTGTTGGCCTCAGGCATCTGATGGTGTCTAATGTCGTGCCTAAGTAAATTGTTAAGGAGAGAAGGAATGTGCCTGTACCCCAGATGAAATATAAGGGCCTAATTTAACAACACCTATCAGCATGGTTCTTTACCAAACTTTGACCTCCATAGTGCCACAATATCTGGGGACTGGAGTTGGATATGGGTTTCTGGTTCTGTGATTTTGTTTTCCAGTCATGGGAACATTTTTGAAAATTCAAAACTTTTTTTCCAGGCCCAAATTGGGAAGAAAGGACCACGTTCTCAGAAAAGTTCAGGAATCAACACTCTGGGGAAAATAGTTTGGGTGATTCGAGATGTTTTGTTTGATAGTTTCAGTGTGTTGCTTTTCAGTGCTGACTTTTTATGGGCTTTTTAACATTTCTTTTACTTAACTTAAAATTTTAAATGAGATGGCAAAACAAAAATTGCTGAGAAAACATCAAAATAGGATGCTTTGAAAATTTGACATTTTCAATTTTTTTTTCTCGAAATGAGCATTTCATCACTTTCCCATGAACAGTTTTGGTTTCCATGAATTAGCATTTTCTGACTTAAACCCAAACTTTGTTTGAAAAATTCCTGGCTAGCTCTAGAGGGAATTCTGTCTCCCCCAATCCAGAGCCAACTGTGCATAGTGCTCCCCACTGTCCAGAATGAGATGTGGCCTTTTTAAAGCCACTATTTTCTCTCTCCTGGACTTTAAAGAGGGGGCTTTGTGAGTCAGGGAATCCAGGAAAGGAGAGGGGCCAGGAATTGAGCCAGCCAAGAGAGGAATGAGCAAGCGGAGGGAAGTAAATGGATTTCATATTATTTGAAAAAATACAAATCAAAAGCATTTAAAATAAAAATGTCAAAACGAAAGGTTTTGTGTAACTGAAAATATTATTAAGGAATGTTTTGATTGGCCAAACATTTTGAAAAATTTCATTTTGGATTTTATGCCTTTTCTGTCCTTTTTTTGTAATTGAAAACAACCCTAATTCACACAACTTGACTCCTGAGTTCAGTCCTTTGGGTTTGTTTGTTTGTTTGTTTTCCCTTGGGGAAGGGACCAGAGCTTTATTTGCAAGCACCTGCCTGGCTCCACCCTTCTGGGAACAAAACCAGACATACTGCTTAGTGCAACTTGCTGGCTAAGTGGACACCTGCAATGTTCCCTCTAATCTTTTCCATCCATGTGCGGAATCATTTTGTATGTGCACCAAGGCATGTGTGAGTGCGCACCACTGGTAGAAACAAAACCTTAGCTGTGAGTGCTCTGCAAATCAGCTAAGCAGCATTTGACTCTTTCCTGAGTGGCCGCACAAGCGCACAGCTTCCAGGGAACACTGGATACCAGTGGCTTTCCCCAATCCTTTTCCTCCTCAGCATTTCCCAGCAGTTGAGCCATTCCCATGCCCTCAGCACTTCAGTAAATCATAGAAAAGCAGCACCCTGCATCAAGTGAGAAGACGTCTTTTACGTAAAGATGGGCAGGAGCCTTCTGCACATATGATTGTTACAGAGAAGACATGAACTTTCCACTTCTGAAGTCACTGCATAAATGGGATGGGTGGTATTTTTTTTAAACTCGCTGTGCAAGAGAAAAGCGAGACAAATGTCCAAATATTGGCGGTGTGATTCATTCTTTGTGCCGACTGGTCACTTTTCCCAGGGACAGAGCTTCTCGTGGTTTTGCGAGCTATCTGTGCAGTGCAGGGGAGTTGCATTTTTTCCATTCAGCAAATCCGTGCAGCTAATAGAAATAACCTGTTGAAAATTGGTGATTATTGAATAGCTTTGTCTGGGCTAAGGATTTTTTCCCAGTGTTTTACAGAAACAGCCTTGCCCACTACAAATAAGGGGAAAGAAAGCTGGTCACATTGTAAATAATAAGCGTACTGAAATGACAGTACAGTCACAGTACTGTGGTGTTGCTCTTCGATATGTAATTATCACTAATTCTTGGAACTGGTGACTGATTTACTAGCTTTATGCCTTTTGGTAGTGTCCTTAATGCCTATATTAACTGTATTGTATTTACACTGGAGTTTCTTAGTTGTGCACTAAGCTTTCTGGTTATATAATTAGTGCGAAATACAGGTATCAGACAACTGAAGCAATGGAGTTGCTCTGTTTCTACTGGGTCTGTGGTTAGTATTGGTGCTGAGAGAAGGTCCTGAGTTAGGGTTAGTATAAGCAACAGTTTTTTCCTGCTGCTGAGGGGTTGGCTGGTCATCTCCTGTGCTCTGCTCCCCATATTTGTCTTCCTGGTTCACCTCGTCCACCCCGAGTTTCTCTCACTAACAGGTGCTGCTTATTTGATGTGAGATCCCTGATTAACAGCTCCCCCCTGTGGGGCGCCTTGGAACTGCTCCCCCCAATTTCCCTTTCCCTTTGAACTAAACGCTCAATGTTGTTTTGAACATGCTTCTAGGACATGAATGTTGTCATATACTATCTTTGTGCTCACTCTATCTATCTATCTATCTATTGATCGATCGATCTATGATGTGAGTAGGAAGAAAAAAAGTAGCCTGTGCTTCTGCTGTCCAAGCTTAACATCTAGAATAGGGGTGAGGAACCTCAGACCCACGGGCCAGATGCGGCCCCCAGCTTGCCTGTATCTAGCCCCCTGAGGCTGGCTGGCACTCCAGCCCCCTTGCTGCCCCACCATGGGGCTGGAGCACACAAAATCTACTAGGTCTGGGGCCCTACTAGGCTCCGGTGTATGAGGGGAATGTGGAAATTATCTTTTTCCTTCTCAGTTGGGGGACATGTCAGTGAGGATGGGAGGTTTTTTTGGCTTCTCAATTGTGTGCAGTCCCTGACTGATTTCTCTGTGGGTCAGCGGCCCCCGACCCCCAAAAAAATTCCCCACCCTTGATCTAGAAAGTTCTAGTATGCACTAGTTTGACCTAGTCACTGCCTTAAGGACGCAATTTCCTGGGCTCCAGGAATTCCGGTTGACAACTCATGAAGGATGTAAGTGCTGCTCCTGTTACCGATGTATTTTCACAATCAGATTGCTACAGTCTGCTTCCCTTAATACGCTGTCTGTGCTTTAGCAACAAGGTCAGATTCTCAGCTGGTGTAAATCACACATGTGCTCGATACTAGATTTCTCTGCAGGAAGGGCACCTGCTAACAAAGTTCTTTGCACATCATGCAAGAGGCACTGAAACACATGAAAAATAAAGATTCACTCTTTGGTATTTTGGCAGCAATATCCTCATTTTGTACTGGTGTTATTTATTTAAGATAGCACCCACCATGCTCAAGGCTCTTCCCAAACAGTGAAGGGAGAGAGTCACTGTTCATAAATGCATAGATTCAAAGGTCAGAAGAGATGATTGTGATCACCTTGTCTGATGCCCTGTATAACCCAGGCCACAGAGTTTCCCTGAATTCCTATTTGACTCGAGCATAGTGTTCAGAAAAAAAAAATCCCATCTTGATTTTAAAATTGCTAGTGACGGAGGATCCACCTTGGCCCTTGGTAAGTTGTTCCAATGATTAATTTCCCTTCTTGTTAAAAATGTGTCTCCTATTACTAGACTGAATTTTTCTAGCACTGAGGAGCATAGATCCAGATCATACATAAACCCTTAACTCCCACTGATTTCAACTTTCCCCTTTAGTGTAGACCAGGGCTTTGAGGATCTGGGCCTCACTGACAAGGGGAATGTGAGTACATGAATAATAATTTCTCATCTCATTTGGATCTGTGTAACTAATGATGGTGGAGATCTCACTCTTCATAGAATCATAGAACTGGAAGAGACCTCAGGAGGTCATAAGGTCCAGCCCCCCCCTGCACAAGGCAGGACCAACTCCAAATAAATCAACCCAGCCAGGGCTTTGTCAAGCTGAGACTTAAAAACCTCTAGGGATGGAGATTCCATCACCTCCCTAGGTAACCCATCTCAATGCTTCACCACCCTCCTAATGAAACAGTTTTTCCTAATATCCAACCTAGACCTCTCCCACCGTAACTTGAGACCACTCCTTGTTCTGCCATCCGTCACTATCGAAAACAGCCTTTCTCCATCCTCTTTGGAACCTCCCTTCAGGAAGTTGAAGGCTGCTATCAAATCCCCCCTCACTCTTCTCTTCTGCAGACTAAACAAACCCAACTCCCTCAGGGCATGTCTACACTTGCCCCCTACTTCAAAGTAGGGAGGCAAATGAAACATACGGAAGTTGCAAATCAAGCCCGGGATTTAAATATCCCGTGCTTGATTTGCATGTTCAGACAGTCGCCATTTTAGAAATTCACTAGCCGAGTAACTGCCCGTGTCTACACGCGGCAGTGAAACGGGAGTCCGATTTAAAGCTAACTCGAATTAGCTGGTATTCCTCCTGCAATGAGGTTTACCAGCTAATTCGAATTAGGGGCTTTAAATCGGACTCCCGTTTCACTGCGGCGTGTAGACTGTGAGCAGTTACTCCGGCAAGTGAATTTCTAAAATGGCGACAACTGTCTAAATCAAGCACGGGATATTTAAAACCCGGGCTTGATTTGCAACCTCGGTATGTTTCATTCACCTCCCTACTTCGAAGTAGGGGGCAAGTATAGACATACCCTCAGTCTCTCTTTATAGGTCATGCGCTCCTGCCCCCTAATCATTTTGGTCGCCTTCCGCTGGACCCTCTCCAATGCGTCCACATCCTTTCTATAGTGGGGGGCCCAAAACTGGACACAATATTCCAGATGTGGCCTCACCAAAGCCGAATAAAGAGGAATAATCACTTCTCTGGATCTGCTGGCAATGCTCCTCCTAATGTACCCTAATATGCCATTAGCCTTCTTAGCTACAAGGTCACACTGTTGAGTCATCTCCAGCTTCTCATCCACTGTAATCCCCACTACTTACCAGTCGATCCCCAGCCTGTAACAATGCTTGGGATTCTTCCATCCCAAGAGCAGGAATCAGATTTCTTTTGGCCCAATCCTCTAATCTGTCCAGGTCACTCTGGACCCTTTCCCTGCCCTCCAGTGTATCTACCTCTCCCCCTAGCTTAATGTCATCTGCAAACTTGCTGAGGGTGCAATCCATCCCCTCATCCAGGTCATTAATAAAGATGTTGAACAAAACTGGTCCAAGAACAGATCCTTGGGGCACTCCACTAGAAACTGACCATCAACCTGACATTGAGCAGTTGATCACTACCCGTTGGGCCTGAGAGTCTAGCCAGCTTTCTATCCATTTTACAGTCCGTTAATCCAATCCATACTCCCTTAACTTGCTGGTAAGAATTTTGTGGGAGACCGTATCAAAAGCTTTGTTAAAGTCAAGGTATATCACATCCACTCACTTTCCCACATCCACAGAGCCAGTTACCTCAGCATAGAAGCTAATCAGATTGGTCAGGCACGACTTGCCCTTCGTGAATCCATGTTGACTATTCCTGATCACTTTCCCCTCTTCCAAGTGCTTCAAAATGGATTCCTTGAGGATCCCCTCCATGATTTTTCTTCTTGCTGTATTTTCAACTGTGCCCATCCAGACCTGTATATGTGCTCTTGATGACATTCCACTGATCAAAATAACAGTCCACAAAGAGATGAAAATGAGCATATGCTGTTTTTTTGCATAAGTTGAAATCAGTGGGAGTTAAGGGCTTATTTAGGACCCAGTTTTTTTGGTTAAAACTGGTGGAAGCAGAAGTAGACTCACCAACAGCCTGACTGATGCACATTGTATCATAGACTCATAGAATCATAGAATCATAGAGCTGGACGAGACCTCAGGTGGTCATCAAGTCCAGCCCGCTGCCCAAAGCAGGGCCAATCCCAACTAAATCAAGGCTGAGAGTTGAGTGAACACAATGGTAATCACCACGCAACTCAGGAATTTTCAGAGCTGTCTGAATAGAATTTACACGAGCTTCCTCCTGAGAAGAGAGAGAGGTATAAAAAACAATATAGTGACTTCTCTTTGAGAAATAACTGTGTAAAATATTGTTCAGGAGAGCTATAAAGGTTAGCTCGATCATGAAATAGTGCCGTCGGCTTTTGGCTTTATATCCCTTTGGGAAATCATTTCCTATTCTGTTGAAGGGAAGGAGAGAGATCTAGTGATAGGGGAAGGAGTAGATTCTATTCCCAGTTCTGCCACTGATATTTAGAGGGGCCTTTGGCAAGACCCTTAATTTTTTTCTGTGCAGCAGCTCTGTCACTCTGTATGATGGTGATAATATTACTTTCCTACTCCACAAGGCTGTTGTGAAGCTTAAAGGCCTGATATAAGAGACTTTCCATTAATTTCAATCAGCTTTGGAATGAGCCCAAGTTGGCTGGGTTTTGTAAAATGCATTGAAGCAATACGATACCTCTGTTCTGTGTTTAGCATTAACCATGGCATTTAATATCACACTGGTAGTAGTATTTCACGCTCCCTCTTCATATTAATACATAACATTTATATCCCCTTTTCATGTTCAAAGCATTTTCCAAGCCATTCACAGAGCAGCCGTGTGCGGTAATAATCATAATCACAATTCTCTTTCTTTTAGGTGGGCAAACTGAGGGATGCAGATGGATTAGTTTTTTCCAAGGACACAGAGGGAACTAACATAGATATTGCCAGACTCACTAAGGCTACGTCTACACTGACCAGTCTTGCGCAAGAACATACACAAATGAGACAAAGCAGTGAATATCGCTATGCCTCATTTGCATACTTAATGAGCCACCATTTTTGCGCAAGGGGCTTTTGAGCAAGAAAGAGCAGTCTACACTGCTCCTTTTAGCGCAAACCCCCCCTCTTGCGCAAGAGCCTTACTGAAGTCTAAGTATACCACGCTCACCGCTTCTCTCTGAGCCACAAGACTTGTTATCCTGTCAAAGAAAGGCCTCAGACTGGTTTGCCATTGGTTTGCTGAATAAGATTAGATTGCTAAATTGGACCTCTGGTGCTACTCCTCCACCTTGTTTCCAGCTGCTACATTATGTTAAAAGAATCTAAAAATACATCAAATGAGGGATGTTGAGTAGCGTTTAATTAGCTAGTTGAGTAGTTGATGGAATTTCCATTGACTATTGATTAGTCGATAAGGGGGAGGCACTCGCTACCTTCCCCCCTCTACCCCCACGGCTCTGCAGTTTAAATGTAGTAGGAGCTGGGCGTTCAGGCAGCTGTGCACACCTGCCTAAGACTGCAAAGCCAAACAAACAGAATTTAAAGTTCCTTTTTAGCTGCCTGCAACAGCTAAAGTTTCAAGCTCTCTCCAGAGCGAGGGTTAAAGAACTTGAGGGTACCCACAGGAAGAAATTCCCAAGTGCATCTTTCTGGGTTCTCTAAGGGGTTTTTGCATTTGGGTGCGGGCAGCAATAGCAAGATGAGGCCAGGCAGTCTGTGACCCTCGGGAATTTTTAAACAGAAGCCTTTAGTGGCAGGCATTTTAAAGTCTCTTCTAGGCCCCTGCCTTCTGCTCTCAGAATCCCAGAGTGGGGAATAGCTTTGACACAGGGTAAAGCTACATTGCAATTTGCGGCTTATTGCAGCTTTCCTTGTGTATTGTCATCTAACTGCAATCTCCCTCTGGCTCAGGGTTTGCTTTTATGTCGGCCGCATAGTAAGCGCTGAGCCTCGGATATCCTCACAGTGTTTAATTACTGATCCTACTGTCACTTGTATGGACGGGGAAATAAAAAAAGAGAGGTGGACTCTCGAGCAGAGAGCAAATCAGCAATTTGATTGGAGGCACTTGTTACCTTCCGGGATATTCACAGATAGTGGAGTGGCTGGTGGAGCAGATACCTATGTAGGGTTCTCCCCAACCCATCTGCTGGGCTGCCAGGCAGAGTGGGGGGTGGCAGGGCAGGCCTCTGCACTGCCTGCAGGGAATGAACACAACAAGCTCTTCCTAAATCTCTGCAGGCAGGGCCAAGTGCCAGCCCTGCCCGGTCTCTCCTCCTCCCGTGATAGCCAGCCCTTGTCTAGTGAGCACAGCCCCGGGTCCCTGCTGCCCCTTATCTCTAGTCCCTGCTGCTCCTCACGCCCAATCCCTGCTTTCCTGCTGCCTTCCTGCCTCTTCCCTGCATGACCCTGTCCCCTCCTCACTCATCTGTGCTCCTTCCCCCCTCACCGCCAGATGATTTGCTCTACAGATGCAGTTGTGGATCAGATGATGAGTTGAGCCTGGTGGATGTGGATCCACGTTTTTGTATCCGCATAGGGCTCTAGCTATAACTTATGATCATACCAGCCCAGTGCTATTAAATGCTCATGCTACAATGGAACACGGGGGTATCCCCACACCTTTTCATAGAGAAGCTGTCTTAGAAATCCTCTTTTTCTCCTATTTGTGATCAGGTAATATCCCTGATAAACAATTCCTGCAGTTTTACCTGGCAAGGAAACAGCAGGAGAGTATTTAATGTAGGGATGTAAGCAACTAGTTCAGTAGTCAACTACGTGATAAGCCTAGGGTACTCAACTATTCGACTCCTTGCTTCCTCCCCACGCTTGCTGCATCAGAGGCAGCAAGGAGGGGAGCAGGAGCCGGGGCTGGGGGCAGCTAGCTTTGGTTCCCCCCAGCATCATCTTGCTGTGTGTGCACCTGCCTAAGCTTCTAGGACACAGGAATCAGAGCATGGTCTTAAAAAGCTGATTTTTTATTAACAACAACAAAAAAGAGCACACTTGGTGAAACATTGCCTGGTTGCCAGGCAGTGTTCCCTCTAAGGTTTTCCATCTATGAGCGGAGTGAGTTTTGTCTTATGCACTAATATTAAGGTCATGTGTGCTTCAGAAGTGTAGCACTGTGGCACCCACCAATTACTAACAAATATCTTGGATATATGTGTTATGGAAGAAAGAATACTAAAACAAGGGCTCACAACTGTGAGTAGTCCCAACATCAATACCTGCCTCTGGAAATTTCCACTACATGCATCTGATGAAGTGGGTCTCTGCCCACGAAAGCTTATGCTCCAATACTGCTGTTAGTCTATAAGGTGCCACAGGACTCCTCGCCGCTTTTGCAGATTCAGACTAACACGGCTACCCCTCTGATACCAACATCAATGGGATTGTTCACAGTAATAAGAACTTTGTTTGGTAGTTAGTTAGTGGTAGCATAATCAAGCTCCGGCTTATAGTGTTTGAAAGTCATCTGATATATAATGGCTATTCACTAGCTTACGTGAAAGGGGATCTGTGGTCTCAGCCAGTAATCTAGTGGAGAGGTGTCCACATTACATAGTACCTGTGGCATTGCAAGTCATGGGCAGCTGCAAAGAAAGATATAAATTGGGATTTTAAATTTTATGCTGTTTGAGGATACATAACGAAAGCCTTGATTTTTTTTTCCTGCATTTGAAATTTAGATCTTAAATACTCCGAAATTCTGTAGACAGCTGGTGAACTATTTTTTGTTTTATTTGTAATTCCATGATACTCAAATGTGAACAGTTGAAAATGGTGGGAGATTTGGTTTTAGTTAGTGTTTACCTATTTTTTCAGGAAAGGGGGATAGGGTTAAAATATATATCTAACTCAAATGTCTAATATCCAGGACAAGTGATGTGTTTGTTAAATATTGAATACACCCATTATTTCAGTTAAAGTTTCTGTTTTCAGCCTGTATCTGAAACCTCCAACAAGTCTTGTCCAAAAAGTACGGTAAGCTCATCTAACAGTCCTGATTTTCTTAAGATAAAAAACAGGCACAAACACGAGAGAGAGACAGAGAGAGAGAGAGAGAGAGAGAGAGAGAGAGAGAGAGAGAGAGAAATATTACCCTTTAGATCCTCTAAAGGATTTAAACCTGCATTTCAATTTGCTTTACATGGTAGTTCTACTTAATGCATTAACATTTAGTAAGATATTTAACTGTCTGCAATATATGAGTATTCATGCAGGTTTCAATAAAGTCTGAACGTTCAGTCCAGCATGCACTGAGTTGAGCGTGAAACTGAGGATATATTTATTATATATGTGTATGTTTTAAAGTCCTTGAGGTACATTTTCATGACATTACAGATAAAAGATAGCAAAAATGTCTTTACACTTAAGTAGCACCTAACATACTAGTTTATTAAATCTAGTTTATTAGATCACATGAGGATTATCTGTTGTGTTCCCGCCCTCTGGGGCATCTACTATTGGCCACTGTCAGCAGATAGGATACTAGGCTAGATGGACTGTTGGTCTGACCCAGTATGGTCATTCTTATGTTCTTAAATGTTATGTTCTTTCTGAAGATTTACAGGATGGTTTAAGAAAACTAAGCGTAACACTGGACTCTTTTGCTCAGTCTCAAGGACTCTCACTTTCTTAGTGTCATTGGAATGATTTTCTATGAGCCCTAATGACCACTTTTTTCTTCTAAATGGAGACCAATTTGTTACAAGATTATCTTTATATTAAATTAATGTTTTGTTTTTCCACCTTTTCCAGAATATTGCTCCAAAACCAAAACCCCACATACTTTAATATAAAAATCTAGTCACATTCTGTCAACAAAAGACCAAAGTCACAAGACATAGAAGCATATTAAAAATGGTTTATAATTTAAGAGAGGCCCAAATTAAGACTTCAAAACCAAACACCTTTAGGGGTAGGGCTGGAGCTGGGGCCAGGGCCATGTGGTGGGTTACCAGCTGCTCTTGCCACACGGTTCCTTCAGGTCCCCGAGCAGGCCCCAGCCCCTAACTGCTGGAGCAGGCCTTAGCCCCACCCCACCATGCACCTGCAGCAGGCCCCCGGCCCCCGACCACCAAAGCAGGATCCAGCCCCCTTCTCCTGCTACGCAGCTGCAGCATGCCACAGCCCCCCCTCCCTCAACCACCACCATCCAGTCACAGCAGGCCCCAGCCCCCCACTATGCAGCCATGGCAGGTCCCAACCCCCTGCCACACAACAGGTCCCAGCCCTCTCGCCATGCAGCTGCAGCAGGCACCGGCCCCCTGAGCAGGCCCTATCCCCCTGCCATGTGGCAGGTCCCAGCCCCCCACCAGAGCAGGCCCCAGCTGCTAGAGTAGGCCCCCCACCATGAGGCCTCAGCTGCCCCCTACACACAGTGCTCCCCCCACCATGCCGCCTCAACCAGGCCTAGTCCTGGCCCCAGCCTCTGCCTGGAGCAACCGCCTGCTGCCTCATTCACCTTCCAACAGGAAAGTGAGTGCTGCTGCGCATCTCTGCAAACAAGGAGGGTGGGCAGAGAACTTTTTTTGTGCGTGGTTGCACAGGCATGCACTTTTCAGGGAACTATGTAGCCAGGTGTTACCGAGCAACTGAAAAAAAAAAAAAGGATTAAAAACACCGAGAATTGCTTCCCTGGGATTCAGTTTGGAAAGTTACAGCATTAGGGAGTAGTTACATGTGCTCTTCACAGAGAAGTCCAACAAACCCCCAAATAAAAAAAATAACCTGATCGCATCGGACTAAACATTCCCTGTTCTACTTACATCTCTGTAGTTTCAAGACTTAGGCCAGGTCCACACTACAGCGGAAGGGCAGCTTAAGGTACACAATTCCAGCTATGTAAAAAACGTAGCTGGAGTTGATGTACCTTAAGCCGAGCTTCAGTGCCATCCTCACAGCAGGAGGTCAACAGAAGAAATGCTCCTGCCAAGTTCCCTTACTCTTCATGAGTAGTAGGAGTTACAGCACTGATGGGAGAACCCTGAGCATTCAATATAGTGGGTCGTACTAGACCTGCTAAATCAAGCGCTGGAAGATGGACCGCCACAGCATCAATCTTCCCACAAGTGGAGACGTGGCTTTAGTCTTTCCGTAGGCATGGATGTTGTTGGATCCTCCATGCCTGGCTCCCTGGCGCCTCACTGGTCCTTCTGGGCTCTCCTCCAGCCACACAACAGGAACAGGAAGGACTACTGCTTCTAATTCAAAAGTCCACATTCTGTTTCCATTGGCTCTCCTGGACTCCTGCCAATTCACTTCCCTCTTCCATAGCATTCTTGGGGACGCTCTAGGACCCACTGTCTATGGTTTTAACCCTGACAGGCAAGTCAATTAGGGTTAGGTCTCAGGAGTTAACTACTGAGAAAAGACTTTGTTAACGGAATAGCTGGAATGTCCAGAAAAGGGTTTTACACACACCCTATTCATCACACCGTTAGTTACTGTATAGTCAGGAGCACTGCGTGCACATGATTTCCCTCTGTCTCTTTGCTGCATTCACAGCTCTTTTTAGTTCCTTTTCACTGTCACTGCTGGAATGTTCCTTCTTTTCATGGTGATCCTCAGATGTTCAAAACACTGGCTCTGTTGACGTCAATGGGAGTTTTGCCATTGACTTCAGTGAGACCAGGCATCCACCCACTCTCTTCCATATTATTGTCTGGGTTGATTTTGAGTAGGTAGGTAACACAATTGTATCCTATCGTCATATTTTTTTCCATGTGGTCCGATCCATATCCCACTAAAAACTAGGTAAGCAACAACAAGAGTGTTCTATTTATCATTGCCTGGGAAATATGGAGAAGGCTCGATTAAAACACAATCGATGGTTTTAAATATACAAGCACGAAAGAAACTCTGCCCTAGTTCTCTAACACAGTGGTTCTCAGTGGGACTCAAAAATCTTTTTGATGGTACATCAGCTCATCTAGATATTTGCCCAGTTTTACAACAGGCTACATAAAAAGCACTAGCAAAGCCAGTACAAACTCAAATTTCATACAAATAATTACTTATTTATAGAATCATAGAATCATAGAATACTAGGACTGGAAGGAGGTCATCGAGTCCAGGTCCCTGCCCCCATGGCAGGACCAAATACTGTCTAGACCATACCTGATAGACATTTATCTAACTTACTCTTAAATACCTCCAGAGATGGGGATTCTACAACCTCCATGGGCAACTTATTCCAGTGTTTAACTACCCTGACAGTTAGGAACTTTTTCCTAATGTCCAACCTAAACCTCCCTTGCTGCAGTTTAAGCCCATTGCTTCTTGTTCTATCCTCAGAGGCCAAGATGAACAAGTTTTCTCCCTCCTCCTTATGACACCCTTTTAGATACCTATATACTATACAATGCTCTATATACTATACAATATATAGTATTGTACTTATACTGCTCTATATACTATACAATGAAATGGAAGTACAATATTTATATTCCAATTGATTTATTTTGTAACTAAAAGATTTACGTGGTGTTGCTTGGGTCCTTCATTCAATCATTGCTCTGGGGCTGGGGAGGATGCAGGATGCAGGCTGGGGAGGAGAGAAGACTACCCCAGCCCTCTCTCACCGCAGCAGTTTGAAGCCAGGTGAGAAGTGCCTCTCCATGGTAGCTACAGCTCCAATGGGCATAGCCAGGAGGGGTGCATAGGCAAATTCATCTGCCCCCCCTTCCCAGTCAGAGTGAGGAATGCAGAAAACTGTGCACTTTCTGCTTGCTTCTTGATGAAGGGGAACAGCCAGCAATGTTCCTATAGGAATTGGGGGGGAGGAGTTTTAGCCCCCACCCAAAGGGTACCTGAGGGTTGGGAGGCTCGGGGATGAAGCAGTCCTGAATGGGGAGGTGCCCCCAGCCAACCCCTTTCATGTTCCTGGTGACTCTGTCTCTTTTCTGGGTGGTTTTCTGAGAAATAATCCCATTCCAGGCACATCCCATTTTCCAGGCACAACCACACCCTGCCTTTGCTTTAAGTTATGACAAGAGGAAGCTACATACTGAATTTGGCGGTCCTAGCTCTTACCGTTTAGGAGGAATTCTTGAACAGACAGCCAGACCCAGGGACAGACAGACACACAAACTCTCCCAAATATATAGCAGATTGTTTGGCAAAAAAAGAGAATGGACGTGATTTTTCAGTAATAACAGGCTGTAACACTTCTGTATTTTTGTGTCTCATGTTGAAAGCTTTTAAGTGAGGTGAAGCTTGGGGTACACAAGGGAAACCAGTAAGGGGTACAGTAGCCTGGAAAGGCTGAGGTTGTAGTAGTCCAGCCCTTTGAGCTGCCAAACATGCTCAGTTTCCCGTGACTTCATAATTCAGTATGTCCTGGGCATTCTCTGCATGATCCAAGGCTTAGGATAAGGGAAGCAGGTGGCATTTTTTCTGACTCTGCCACTTACTCTCTGACCTGGGGTGAATCACTTAACCTCTCTGTGCCTCAGCCTTTGTCCTATGCAGCAACTTATACAAAAGACACAGAATATCTTACTGCCCCTGTATAAAACTATGGTATGCCCACATCTTGAATACTGTGTACAGATGTGGTCTGCTCACCTCAAAAAAGATATTTTGGCCTTGGAAAGGGGTTCAGAAAAGGGCAACTAAAATGATTAGGGGTTTGGAACAGGTCCCATATGAGGAGAGGCTAAAGCAACTGGGACTTTTCAGTTTGGAAAGAAGAGACTGAGGGGGGATATGATAGAGGTATATACAATCATGAGTGGTGTGGAGAGGGTGAATAAAGAAAAGTTATTCATTAGTTCCCATAATATAAGGACTAGAGGACACCAAATGAAATTAATGGGTAGCAGGTTTAAAACGAATAAGTGAAAGTTCTTCTCCACATAGCGCATAGTCAACCTGTGGAACTCCTTGCCACAGGAGGCTGTGAAGGTTAGAACTATAACAGAGTTTAAAGAGAAGCTAGATAAATTCATGGAGGTTGGGTCCATAAAAGGCTATTACCCGGGGGGTAGGAATGGTGTCCCTGGCCTGTTTGTCAGAGGCTGGAGATGGATGGCACGAGACAAATCACTTGATCATTGTCTTCGGTCCACCCCCTCCAGGGCACCTGGTGCTGGCCACTGTCGGCAGACAGGCTATTGGGCTAGAAGGACCTTTGGTCTGACCCAGTGTGGCCATTCTTATGTTCTTATGTTATGTTCTTAAAAGCACCTTTCCCTTCTGACCGCACAAAAATAATTCTAGCATCTAGTCCTTCTTCTTCTGTAAAATGAACAAGAAACTTTCCAGTGTATTTTAGTTAAATTTGCTGTCTCCTGCTGTCAGATCACATTTCCCTCTTTTGCTCTCATGGTGTGCAAGTGCCATCTAGGGGTGAACTGTAGCCAAAAAATATGTTTAAAGTTTTATGAAAAAAGGTTTTGTTAAAACAAGGAGTGGCAGGGAATGAATTGATCAGTCTAGACTTCTGTTTTATGAACTAAAAATAAGCCTGTTATGGGGGTGCTACAATCATGGATTCACCAGGGCACAGTCTGACTAAGAGATGCATTTGAATAAAATTCACAAAGCCACACCTCTTATGGATACTTGTATTCCCTGGTGCCCCACAGAGGAAATAGGCAAGAAGTTGTGTTAGAGCCCATTGGCTGATTGAGAAATGGCCTTTTTTTCTTGAATATTTTTAATGTTTTGGTTTTTCAACCACAGAATTGAAAACTACAAATTGTTTAAATGGCCTTTTTTATGTTTGTTTCCAGTCTTCATTTTCTCAGTTAGTGCATGTTTGTTTTTCACTTTCTTTTATCCCTTCCTCTTCCTCTTCCTCTTCCTCTTTTTAGTGGCAAAATACAAAAAAAAAAAAAAAAAAAAAAAAAAAAAGGACCCAACCAAAACTGGAAATCAGAAACTAAAACCAACTGCATTTTTTTTTTAATCATCAACAATTTCAGGGTTTTGTTGTTGTTGTTGTTGTTGTTGTTTTAAAAATATTTTTTTAGAAAACAAACTTTTTGTGTGTGAGAAAGAAGCCAGATTTGGACCACCACACAATAGTCCTGCAGCTCAAAGCAATACAATTTGCCTTTCTTGATGCCTCGACAGATTTTTTTGTTCTATAGCAGCAGTGATTTTGCTATGACAATACAGAGACAGAAACACAGGGTCAAAAAATCAACAGCTTAGTCCTTGCTATGGAAAGAGATTACAAAGATAAGTGACACCCTGATAAAATGCTCTCATCAACGTGCGATCCCGCCTTGTGCACAGAGACTGCATAAGAGCCCATGAATCACTTAAACCCTGTTTAGAGGCATTAAATGGGACTCGAGTGGAATATAGCTCTTCTGCTGACCCTCTGTGCAGGGGTAAATTGCACCCTTAAGTGAATACAATAAACTTCTACTGGCTAATCCCCCTTACTTAATGGGCTTACTGCTAGACAGAGGTGCTCCTTAACTTGAATCAGTGTCAGATATTGGCTGCTAAGTATTTTTACTCTGTTTTAATAACTGTACTGAATAGTCTGTGCTGTTCCATCAATTGAGACAGTTTGTCTTTGCCAGGCCTGCCAGGCCTTCCAAACAGGGACAATTGCCCCAGGCCAGGGCAATGCCACAGGGCTAAGGCTAAGGCAGACTTCCTGCTTGCCCTTGTTCTGCATCACTCCCAGAAGCAGCCCATAATGCCCTTTGCAGGGGGGGAGTGGGTCTCTGAATGTTGCCAACAGCACTGACTCTGCAGCTCCCTAGTCAGGATCAGGAACAGTGGCCAATGGGAGATGCAGGAGCAATGCCTGCAGGCCACAGCCACTGCCCCCCTGAGAGCTGCTGCCCAGAGGGGTGTGCTTGTTGCTTTTGAGAGCTGCCCAAGGTAAGCCCCAAGCCCCTGCCTCCTGCTCTCCAACTCTCTGTCCCAGCCCAGAGCCTGCCCCCCATACCCAAACTCCTTCCCACAGGCCGCATCCCTCCCTGCGCACACCAAAACTCCCTCTCTGCCTGCACCCCCTCTATAGATATATGGGGACATACCTATCTCATAGAGCTGGAAGGGACCTTGAAAGGTCATCAAGTCCAGACCCCTGCCTTCACAGCAGGACCAAGTACCATCCCCTGGGAGATTTGCCCCAGATCCCTAAATGGCCCCCCTCAAGGATTGAGCTCACAACCCTGGGTTTAGCAGGCTAATGCTCAAACCACTGAGCTACCCCTTCCCCACACTGTACCCCACCTCCCTGCCCAGACTAGAGTCTGTCCCCTGCACTCAAACTCCCTCCCAGAGTTTGCACCCCACACCCTCTCCTGTACCCCAATCCCCTGCCCCACAGAGGTGTAGTGAGAGGGGGAACGAGGGGGCAGTTCCCCCCCGGTGTCACACTAGGGCAAGCGCAGGGAGAAAGGTATGGGCAGATCTGGGACCGCCCAGTCCCGCCGCAGCAGCCGTGGCCACGTCAGACCCACCCACGCCATTCTCCCTGCACTCCTAGTGTGGCGCCCGTGGGCAACTCCTCTCCCCCCCCCGCCCCCTCTCGCTACATCCCTGCTGCCCAGCCCAATGGAAGTGAGTGAGATTGGGCAGCGTGAGAGACAGAGGAAGGGGGTAGGGCCTCAGAGAAGTGGCAGGGCAGGGGAAAGGGTGTGGCCTAGTGAAGGGGCGGGGCAGGGGGCAGGTCTTTAGGTCTGCACTATGAGACAGTTGGCAATCCTATCGGGCGGGCATACAGAAGGCCTGGCCATGCCAGAAGAACACACCCCACAGTGCAGCTCACGGGGCTCTAGCCAGCACAGGTGTGGCACCTCCCAAATGTCAGGTGGATCACACCCATGCAGATACAGCTTATGTAACACCAACAGGAAAAACCGAACCTGGGAAGCTTCATGCCTGAGCCTCTACAACTTGAGCTAACGGCCAGCCGGCTCTCAGCTAAGGCCATAGAGCAAACTCATTCTCTCTTCTCTGTAAGTGTCCCAGTGCCACTGCACAGGACAGTGCACCACCCCCAGTAGGTGTGTGGGTTACACCTGCGTGGGGCCCACTGACAATTGTGCCATGGGGCCCAGGGTTGCTGTCGGTGGCCCTGGTCTCTGCTCTCAAGTAAGCAATTGAGAAACAAACACAGGACTCGAGGCCCGAATCCAATCACAGGTTTAAATCCGGAATCCCTTCAATTCACTGACTTCACGGAGACCCGGACCCACCTCTTGCTAACCAAAGAATTGGCAGGAAAAATCTGTCGGCCAATCACTGTGTATCCATCTTCACGTTTCATACAGCTGACTGAGTGCATCCATTTCTAGTGCATCAGCTTTCTAGTGCATCCATTCAAACACAGTGCAGAAAGAAATCCTTACTTTGTGCGGGCACATCCCATTAACAGTGAGATACTGTCTATTGGCCATCAGCAGAGATGCAGGTGAAAGCCTGTGAGCTGAATGGCCAGTATAGAAAGGTCAAAACTTTTAGAGCTGCCAAAGGGTGAGAACAGAAGCAGTGGGTTCCAGTGGCTGATAGTCACGTCTGAGTTCTGCTTCAGAGTCAAGGAAGTCAGTGGGGATGCTCCCTTGAGTCAAGTTGGCGTGGGCTGAAGTGCCTTGCTGAATCATGGCCGATGTACACTCGACCTGTTGGGATGGTGCAGATGCTTGTGAGAGCAGGAAAGTTTCCCTAAGCATTAGTCCAATGTCAGAAGGCTGACAGGGAAGATTTGGTCCTTGCCTGTTCCTCGTGGAACTTCACTGCAGGTTAATGTCTTCTGAGAACTCCAGGCCTTCATTTTTCTCCTGTTAGGGCCAAATCCCACTGCAGCTGCAAAAAGGGACAGGGTCCCTTTGACCTCAGGCCATCCATCTGAGCTTCTGGGGGCACTGGGGTTGGAAATGGGGCCAAACCAAAACCCCAGATCCAAGTATCCCCAACCTTTCAGGGTGCTCAGACTCTAAACCAGTCTGGACTTTGGCCCATGTTTTACAGGGGGTCAGACTAGGTGGTCAGAGCAGCGATGGATATAGGGCAGGGCGAGCGGGGCGGCTGCCCCAGGCCTCGCGCTTCAATAGGCCCCACGCATGTGCTACTACCTGTCGGCTGTGGCTGTGGCCGTGGCGCATGCGCGAAATTGTGCTGCCCCGGGCCCCGCGCTTCAATAGGCCCTGCGCCCGGGGCCCCGCAAAACTCTCATCCGCCCCTGCGTCAGAGTGCTTGTTCCTTTGCAGCTTTGACCTCTGTGAATCTGGAATAAGCAATTCAATGCAGCAAGAAACTGTATTGAGATACTCAACAGAGAAGGGAATAAATGCTAGTAAACCTGAGAGCTTTTTTTCTTAGTAGCATAGCAGTGGTAATGAATAGATGATATAACCACATGTTACATCTAAATACATGGGGACAGTTTACCAGCAGCAGAAGTGAGCTTCAAAGGCAAAGACTTTTGCCCACTTTATGCCGCTAGGGCATTTGACCTGATATTTCCCCAAGGATTTCCTTTGCCATTTACTCTTTAAATAAATATAAAGCATCATCCATCAGTATTGCTCCCTGTCAAAGCGAAATGAACATTTTTTTTTATCCATTCTTAAAGATGTATCTTTTGCTAATCTTTGGAAATGGGGATGTAGCTCAGTGGTAGAGTGCATGCTTTGCATGTATGAGCTCCTGGGTTCAATCCCTAGCATCTCCAGGGTTTTTCCTGCTTTGGGCAGGCAGTTGGAATCAATGACCTCCTGAGGTCTCTTCCAGCTGTAGGCTTCTACAATTCTTACCCCTGAATAACACTTGCTGTAGGTCATTGCCAAATGTTTTTCTGGATGTTAATCTATTTTATTCCCTATGAGATCCTATAGCTAAATTAGCTACTTTACTTTCTTTAACTTGGATGTTGCGGCATGGACGCCCAAGGTCAGACCCAAGGAGTCTGCACTGGTTTGGACTCAAGGGGCAAACCCAAACCACCACCGTGCCTCTACACCTGCGCTGCTAGCATGCTAGCTCGCACGGAGCTCATGTGAGCTGATCTGCCCAAGCTGGGCAGCATGTTCCCAGCCCTCGGGTCTTGGAATTCAGTCCCCCTGCACAAAGCTTTGGAGACCCAAATTGATTCTCATCTATTTATTCTGTACCTGCCTGGTTTAAGGATCATCAATAACCAGGCATTTGTGGAGGCAGCAGAAGCTTCCTAACAGTGGGGGGCCTTCTGGTGTCTGAACCATGGCCCCACCCCCGTACATCCCCTTCCCTGGAGCCTCTGCCCCCTGCCGACCCCTTTCCCCTGTGCCCCCGCCTCCATGCTACCCCTTCCCCCAACCTCCGCACCACCATTTCCTCCCCAACCTACCCCCTATTGCTCATTCTTACCGCCTGTAAAAAAGTGGGAGAGCATAGCCGTCCCACTTCCCAGATTGGGATATGGCCTCTGAACCCCCCTTTTAGTGCCCCTGGGCCTTGGCATTCCTGCCCACTTGTGCTCACACACATGTGTTAGTGACACCAACCCTCTGTTCATAGGCTTCTTTGAAATCAGGTGTTTGGCTTCAGCCCTGGCACATCCTGTGGCATTTTTTCTCCATTGTCAGGTGGTAGGTCAAGTATTAACATCATGTGGCCGCTGTAGCTAAACTTGCCTTCCCATTTCCAGGTGCGCCTTTGCAGAGTGCCACTAAGTGTTGAGGTCAGTTGAGCTACGCTGATTTACACCCTTCCAGTTTTGATTTGCTTGGGCTGGTTCCAGGCGTATGTGAAGCTTCGAACGATCCCATCTTCTGACTCAGCAAACGTGGGTAGAACAATTGCTGCACGCAAGCTTTCTCATGAAACAGCTGGCGCTGCAAATCAGTCCATATATACCATGCAAACAGCCCCTCTTGTGTCTATCTACTTACTTAACGGTTTGGCGCACCACGACCCTTGTATCTGAATGCCTTCCGCGTTAATTAGATTGGCAAAGCGAGGTCTATAGTGGACTTCAGAAAAGTTGGGTTCAGAGGAGTTGATGCTAGCCAAAGACAAATGTTTTTCATGTGTGTGAGAGAGAGACAACTTCCATTTGGTTTTCTCAACATTGATCCCAATCCTCTCTATTACTGGTATTTGTGTTTTCACATACACCATGGCTGGCCATAGCGCTTTTAGAGGCAAAGAAACCTCCCCACAGACATCTGTCACCTAGTAACAGATAAAATAAATGGTCAGGCATCAGTGGGCTTTGCATCAACCCTTTTAGGTCAATGGAAAACATCCCATTGATTTCAAGGGGCTTGGAGTCAGGCCCCAATATATTATGAGAGGGGAAAAGAGGTTGTAAGTAAAGGTGTAGGAGTTGACTTTGTTCCAATGCCCAGGGAAGTCAATTAGAGCCTTTCCAGTCAGCGGATGTGGGGTCAGAACCTAAAAAAATAGCGTGATTAGCCCTCATTCTCTTCTCTGCCCTCTCTTCCTAGTTTGCGACCCAAGCCATCAACTGTTGTGATTTTATTATAGGGTTTGGCTCCTGAATGGGTGCAGGGATATTACTGTCTGAAATAAACCACAATATGGGTCCAGATTTTCATCCAAAATTATCAAAATACTGAGGGTGAAATCCTGGCCCCAATTGTGAAATTCCAACTCATTGTATGAGGCCAGGATTTTACCTCAAGACTTGATAGACTTGAAAGCATGTAGTTAAGCAAATATCCTCCCATTACAATGCCTAAGGGTTTAATTAACTTTGAAAATCCTAAAAGTAGCTTCCCAGAGGAGCCTAAGATACATTGTGGTCCACAGAGAATCAGGCTTTAAGGGCATCCTTCTTAGCTACAGCCCGCATCTTGCCTTCATCTGGCCCTTGTGCCCCTCCCTCCCCACACACACTCAGACCCCAGCCACACAGGGGGTGCCGTGGTGGAGCGGAAGAAGCCTCACTGTGCAGGGAAACAGCCAATGGGGGCAGCGCTGTCAGGAGTGCTTCCCTGAGGCACACGGAGCTGAGTGGAACCATCTCTGCCCCCCGAGAGCTGCACTATGTAAGTTCCCCCATCTCCTGCCCCGCCTGCCACACCTGCTCAGATCGCACACTCCCACCTTGCTCCTGCATCAACCCTCCCAGATCCTGTGCACCCACCCCTACTCCTGCAGCCTCCCTCCTCCCCATATCCTGCACCCCCATGCATCTCCTGCACCCTCCTCTGCCCATATCCTGCACACCCATCCCTACTCCTGCACCCTCCCTCCTACCCATATCCTGCACCCCCATGCATCTCCTGCACCCTCCTCTGCCCATATCCTGCACACCCATCCCTATTCCTGTACCCTCCCTCCCACCCATATCCTGCACTCCCACGCTGCTCCTGCACCCTCCTCCTGACGGACTCTGCACACCCACCCCTACTCCTGCACCCTCCCTCCCACCCATATCCTGCACCCCATGCTTCTCCTGCACCCTCCTCTGCCCATATCCTGCACACCCACCCCTACTCCTGCACCCTCCCTCCCACGCATATCCTTGCACTCCCACCTTGCTCCTGCATCAACCCTCCCAGATCCTGTGCACCCACCCCTACTCCTGCACCCTCCTCCCACCCATATGCTGCACCCCCATGCTGTTCCTGCACCCTCCTCCTGCCAGACCCTGCACACCCACCCTCCTGCACCCTCCCTCCTAGATCCTGCACACCCACCCCTATTTCCGCACCCTCCCTCCCACCCATATCCTGCACCCCACCCCTGCTCCTGCACCCTCCTCCTGTCCAGACCCTGCACCCTCCCTCCCTTGCAGACCCCACACTCCTCCCCCCAGCTCACTCCTGGACCCTCCCTCACAGCCAGACCCTGCACCCCTATCCTCAACCCTGCTCCCAGCAGCCCCCTCCTGCACACTGAACCCCATATTTTGGGCCCCACCCCAGAGCATGGGGGGCCCCACAAAATCTACTAGTCCCAGATCAGAAGAACAGTTAATCCAGCCCTGGGGGTAATCCCTGAATCTTGGTGCCCCTCTCCCCATGGGGCTGGAGCTTGAGCCGAGTGAAGGGAGAGGTTTTTTTCTTTCCTGCTTCTCAGTTGGGGGCCACGTCTGTGAGGGTTTTTTCCCTCCTTTTCTCTTGGGGGGCCAGGTCAGTAAGGGTTGGGGGGGGTTGTTTGGTTTGGGGTGGGGCAGTTGCTTCTCACTTGTGCATGGCTGCTGACTGATTTTTCTGTGTCAGTGGCCCCCGACTCAAAAAAGGTTCCCCACCCCTGCTTTGCATTAAAGTAAAAAGATCTCTCACCCCAGTGGAATTTCCTGCTGACAAGCTTTGTTAGCAGTCAGGACCAGAGCTGGGAGCCCATAGAGAAGTTTTACCTGTGAAAGGTGCTGGGCATTTTAAATTTCGTTTTAGAGAAATCAAGACCTTAGTAACTGATGATGTATCTGAAGGCAGGTGGATTAGAGCCACTGGTGGCCTGGACAGACACTTACCTAAAATGTGACGTGTGTTCAATACAGCTTGTAGATTTTCCAAATTCTAATGTGATTGGTTGAGTACAGGTTGAGCGTGGCACCCAAAGGACCTGACTGAACCAGAGAATTTGCCAAACCACGGGAGGTCAATATTGTCTAACAACATTACCGATACTCCCACTGCTTGCTGGCCTCTCAGAAGACTTTTAGGGGTAAATTAGAGCTTAATAACAGCACAGAACACTGATAGCCAGGCCTGGCGGCCGTAAACAAACTTGGCCACCCCCATGATAAGTGGGCATTTGGCTAATTAAAATCATGCCGGACCATGGATGGTGCCAGATCAAACAGTGCCGAACTAGAGAGGTTCAACCTGTAGCGTCATACCATAGAGCCCCAGAACGGGGTCTAACATTCCCCAGGTCACACTGGGTCACTTCCTGAATGATTCAGCCCCTTGTCTTCTAAGGCCAATGAGTTGCCATTTTTTGTGAGATGTTCTGAGGAGAACTCAAAAATCTAATTCTTCAGAGGTGGTTGTGACCAGGACTCCGCTTGAAGGTAAATGGACCCAGCATCTGTGGAGTTACATGGATTTCATGCGAGCGGAATGGAGAATCAGTCCCAATGATTTCAATGGACACTGCACGTGCACCAGTGTTCCCCATGAGCGCTTGGGCAGTCACCCAGGAGAGATTCAAATGCCACCCAGCTGATCAGCATGTGTTTGTACTTGTGGTGCACATCTGCACATGCTTTGGTGCACATAGCAAAATTTATTCTGAATGTGGAAAAATATATAGGCGACATTGGTTATAAGTCCTGTCTTGTCTATGTGAACATTCACTATTCTGTGCACAGTGTAGGGCCTTGCTCTCGTGTTGTTATATCAACACAAACGAGCTATGCTAATGCAATGTTAAGGCAGCATATTTTAAATTAACCAGAAGTCAAGAAATGTACAAGCACAGATTATATCCGCTGGGTTGAGTCAATTGCCTGTCCTCTCTGTTTTATAGCATCTAGTTTACAGTGCACACCATAATAAATTAAGCGACACCATTTAGCCAGAAAAAATAAACAGGAATATGAAGTATGACTGTGCATATGTGCAGCAACAGCGTTAAATTACATGAAAGCTCATTATTCTTCTAACCACAGTGACATTTCCTGCAGAATCATTGAAACGGACCAAGCCGAGAGCCAGATTCTATGAGTATCCCATTGGCTTAAGCTGGAGATAAGTGGGGCATCAGCCCAGCTGCATGGGTGAATGCCAGAGGGAGTAAGAATAGCAGAACTTGCTGACTCGGTAGATCCAAGCACTGAAGAACCAGCGTCTCAGCCTGCCTTTGGTGGAGCTCTGCTGATTGATCCCAGTTGGAATCCTGCCTCAGAACTGTTCTTATTTCAACCCAACTTCTGATGTGACCTATTCAAATCCAGGTTGCAAGGGGTGTTAACGTTTTGTGACTGTTTCAGTCCATGACACAATGGTGGCAGCACAGTGTCTGGGGATGGAAAGACTTTGAGCACGCATGGCTTGCTGCAGTCATGGAGAAACGTGAGAGGCATAAAGCTAAAGGCAGAACACGTTCCCCTGCAGTAGTCTTCACCTGTGGCACTTGCAGATGGGACTGCATGTGCAAAATGGGCCTTTGGTCTCCTCTTTGGACCCACAGCCCACACCTCAGGGGCATAGCTCAGCTATCGCACTTGACAGGAGGCCAGGGCTGCCAACCATCAGTAAATTTACGGACAGTCCATAAAAAATTAGAAGAAATTGGACATGTCCGTAAAGTCCATAAACAAATTTAGGTGTCTGTAAATTTCGTAAAAGTGCAATAAAATTTTAAAAAACAGCAATTATTATATAGCAATTAAATTTCTTCTGTGCTGCTTCAGCCATTTTACTGCAGAGCAGCAGAAATTGGACATTTTAGTTGTTTATTTAGCTCAATGGTTGAGGTGACGTAACGTGAATCACGTGATCCATGACCATGACTAACTAAATGAAGAGTCAGTTAAATAGCATATTGTTCTTGTGATGTATGAATGACAATGATTGCTTTTCACTTTTGGCCATTTATGTTGTCTTAATATAATATAAAAATTATGTCCATAAAAAAATTTGTCTATCTGTAAATTTTTCCCATTTTGTCCTTAAATGAAATTTCTGTGGGTTGGCAGCCCTGCAGGAGGCTCCGTCTTCCTTTTGCCATTGTCTACTCATTCAGCATTAATTCAGGACCTAGAGGTTCTGCTGGGCTAGATGCTGAACCGACATAGTAAGAGACAGTCCCTGCCCTGAACCTCTTGAGATCTAAATAGACTATGGTAACATGGTGGCTATGATCCAAACAAGCTCTCATAGGCAGGGGTGCCACTATTGTATTCCTGCTGCTGTTTTCTCCTTCTACAAGTCTCCTTAAACAAACCCAAGAGTCTTTCTCCTTCACTTAGGGTCTGTCTACACTACAGAGTTTTGTCGGAAAAACAGCCATTTTTCTGACAAAACCTGAGTAACGTCCACACTGCAATTGCAGTCTTTCAAAAGTAAATCGAAAGTACAGAGTGTTTTTTCCGGTGTTGATAATCCTCTTTCTACAAGGAAGAAGCCTTTTTCCAAAAGAGCTCTTTTGGAAAAAGGCGTGTGTGGACAGGGAAGAGGGAGTTCTTTCAAAAAAAAAAAAAGGAAAGAGGAAAAAGCACATCTGCCTTGGTGGCCATTCTGCCCATACTAACCACTGATTACATGTGAGATAGGGTCCAAAGCAGATCACTTTTTCGATGAGCTTTCGCAGTGTGAACGCTCTCTTTCGGAAAACGTTTTTTCAGAAGATCTCTTCCAGAAAAGCTTCTTCCGAAAGAAGCCTGCAGTCTAGACATAGCCTCACAGTGCTTCTTGGGTTTCTTTATTTGCAAAGTTCCAGAAAGCAAACACAGACCAAGCAGGATTTCTTCAACCACTCGGAGTCCCCAAAGATGTGTCCCGGGGCATGGGTCATACCTCAAAGGCTAGGGGAGTAGAGATCTGTTCCTTCACAGTCTCTCTCTTATCAGCTTGCAGGTACCCTGTCCAAGCTGAGTGGCTCTCCCATCCCCAGAATAGCTTCAGGTCTCTTACAGAGAACTAGTTGCTTGCAGTGCCTTCCCCACACCGGGTATCCCTGGCTAGCTCGTTCAGCAACAGACTTCATATATCCTGCAGGCAGCTCGCTCGCTCCCTCGCAACTATATAGACAAAAGAAATATTGTCTCCATTTCACAGATGAGAATGGAAGCAAAGAGAGATTGAAATCAATGGGAGTTGAGTGACTAAATGCAAAGGCTGAGCCTAAGTCATTCAACCATGGTCTGCCTGTGGCCGAACTGGGACGTGACCATTGGGTTACTCAGAAGCCCATTGGAGAATCCAGCCTAGCACATCTTTGGGAACTCCTAGAAGTCTGCTTTAGGGGGAGCTTTTTCAAAAGTCAATCAGTCTTTAAAATCTCATTCCAAACCAAAGGGAGTTGTGCTCTTACCTCTCCTCTGTGCCTCTGTGAAATTGATTTTTAAGTCTCATGACCCAGATATCCCTATTTCTTTTCTGTGTGCTTGGAGTGTAAAACCCCACTGAATGGGCCCATCCATATTTTATGAATTGTGCCTAAATGTCCCTTCGTTGTGAATTCCGGGGATGGTAGCAGGACTGATCATTAGTGAATTCATTTGGCATTCTAGTGGATGTGAAATGCAGTTCCATAGGTATTTCATTGTGTTTTGACATTAATTGATGGACACTTAAACTCTTCATAACTCTGTGGTGCTTTGGAACAGGAGAAATTAGAAAGATGAATTTCCAGGAGATGAACCCATTGAGGAGATATGTGACTGCAAATTCATTATCATCAGATGAGCCGATAGCCATGACACATGCGCAAGTATAATGCAAGCTGAGAGCAGTTGTATGTGACAGAAGAGTAGGAAGACACTGACTCTCTCAGGAGGGACCCATCAAACTTAAGTCTCGGGTCTGCAGCGAGAATTTCAGACAAAGATTGTGTCAGGCAAAGTGTGACTCTTTATCTGGCCTAACTGTATGCAGTTGTTTTAGCACTTGGATTGCAGCAGATCAATACTGTATAGATGTCGGGAATTCAAGTTCAGTTTAACTATGTACCTAAAAGTGTAGATACTTATCAGAAACCAATTTGAACTAACCAAGACACCTGCATCTATAACGGCAGGCAGAAAATTTCTGCAGAGCAGGCTTTCTCATTCGATTTTTCAGTACTTCCTGCTCTGAGCCAAACTAAAAAACTAAAAACTAAAAAAACTTAACATCTGACTCTTCCATGCCCAGATCAGATCAGGAACTGAATATGTGAGCAGAACAACAGAGCCCTTCACCGATACAAAATTGGTATGCATAACTTAATCTGCAAAAATGAGCTGGGGATGTGGATACCCATGGATATAATGAGGATATCCACAAATTTGCAAGGTTCTAGATACAAAATTTGTATCTCCACCTACATCCATAAAAATGAGCTGAAGATATCCGCATCCACTTCTGCAGATGTGGATACCCGCAGTTATAAAATGTTTGCAGAATAATGGGAAATAATGAGGAAACAGAGAGAACATGGTAATCCAACATGCTGCAACCACCCAGAAAGGTTCAATTAAGGTTCAAACAGGGAAAGCCTGATTGCTCTGAACTCCAGTATAAAGAGGGAGAAAAACCTGTTGAGAGTCTATGGGTTAAGTTTAAAGGAGCAAACAACAGCAGTGATGTTGTGGTTGGTGTCTGCTACAGGCCACCAAATCAGGTGGGTGAGGTAGATGAGGCTTTCTTCGGACAACTGAGAGAAGCGTCCGGTTCGCAGGCCCTGGTTCTCATGGGGGACTTTAATCACCCTGACATCTGTTGGGAAACCAATACGGCAGTACACAGGCAATCCAGGAAGTTTTTGGAGAATGTTGGGGATAACTTCTTGACACAAGTGCTGAAGGATCCGACCAGGGGCCGTGCGCAGCTTGACCTTCTGCTCACAAACAGGAGGAACTAATAGGGGAAGTGGAGGTAGGTGACAACCTGGGAAGCAGTGATCATGAGATGGTAGATTTCAGGATCCTGACCAAAGGAAGAAAAGAGAGTAGTAAAATACACACCTTGGACTTCAAAAAGCAGATTTGGACTCCTCAGAGATCTGATGGGCAGAATCACCTGGGATGCTAACATGAAGGGGAAAGGAGTCCAGGACAGCTGGCAGTATTTTAAAGAAGCCTTATTGAAGGCACAGAAAGAAACCATCCCGACGAAGCAAGAGAGGCAAACATGGTAGGAGACCGGATTGGCTTACAGGGGAAATCCTTGGTGAACTTAAGCACAAAAAGGAAGCTTACAAAAAGTGGAAACTTGGACAAAAGACCAGGGAGGGGTTTAAATGTATAGCTCAAGAATGCCAGGGGGTTATCAGGAAGGCGAAAGCGCAAATGGAATTGCGACTGGCTAAGGATGTGAAGGATAACAAGAAAGGTTTCTACAGGCATGTTAACAAGAAGAAGGTGATCAGAGAGGGTGTGCCCCCTACTGGATGAAGGAGGTAACCTAGTGACAGATGATGTGGGAAAGCTGAAGTACTCAATGCTTTCTTTGCCTCTGTATTCACGGACAAGGTCGACTCCTGGACTTCTGCGCTAAGTGACTCAAGATGGGATGAAGATGGACAGCCCGTGGTGGGTAAAGAACAGGTTAGGAACTATTTAGAAAAGCTAAACATACACAAATCCATGGGTCCGGACTTAATGCATCCGAGGGTACTGAGGGAGTTGGCAAACGTCATTGAGGAGCCTTTGGCCATTATCTTTGAAAAGTCGTGGAGATCGGGAGAAATCCCGGATGATTGGAAAGGCAAATGTAGTGCCCATCTTCAAAAAAGGGAAGAAGGACGATCCAGGGAACTATAGGCCGGTCAGTCTTACCTCGGTTCCTGGAAAAATCATGGAAGGGATCCTTAAGGAATCCATTTTGAGGCACTTGGAAGAGAGGAAAGTGATTAGGAATAGTCAGCATGGATTCACAAAGGGCAAGTCGTGCCTGACCAATCTGATCAGCTTCTATGATGAGGTAACTGGCTCTGTGGACGTGGGAAAGTCAGTGGATGTGATATACCTTGACTTTAGCAAGGCTTTTGATACGGTCTCCCACAATATTCTTGCCAGCAAGTTAAGGGAATGCAGATTGGATAAATGGACAGTAAGATGGATAGAAAAATGGCTAGAAGGCCGGGCCCAGTGGGTAGTGATCAACGGCTCGATTTCAGGTTGGCGGTCAGTTTCTAGCGGAGTGCCCCAAGGTTCAGTTCTAGGACCGGTTTTGTTCAATATCTTTATTAAAGACCTGGATGAGGGGATGGATTGCACCCTCAGCAAGTTTGCGGATGACACTAAGCTAGGGGGAGAGGTAGATACGCTTGAGGGCAGAGATAGGGTCCAGAGTGACTTAGGCAAATTGGAGGATTGGGCCAAAAGAAATCTGATGAAGTTCAACAAGGACAAGTGCAGAGTCCTGCACTTGGGATGGAAGAATCCCAAGCACAGTTACAAGCTAGAGACCAACCAGTTAAGTAGTAGTTCTGCAGAAAAGGACCTGGGGGTTACAGTGGATGAGAAGCTGGATATGAGTCAACAGTGTGCCCTTGTAGCCAAGAAGGCTAATGGCATATTAGGTTGCATTAAGAGGAACATTGCCAGCAGATCCAGAGATGTCATTATTCCCTTTATTCGCTCTGGTGAGGCCACATCTGGAGTATTGTGTCCAGTTCTGCGCCCCACTACAAAAAGGATGTGGACGCATTGGAGAGGGTCCAGCGGAGGGCAACCAAAATGATTAGGGGCTGGAGCATATGACTTATGAGGAGAGGCTGAGGGAGTTGGGTCTGTTTAGTCTGCAGAAGCGAAGATTGAGGGGGGATTTGATAGCAGCCTTCAACTTCCTGAAGGGAGGTTCCAAAGAGGATGGAGAGAGGCTGTTCTCAGTAGTGACAGATGGCAGAACAAGGAGCAATGGTCTCAAGCTGTGGTGGGAGAGGTCCAGGTTGGTATTAGGAAAACCTATTTCACTAGGAGGGTGAAGCACTGGAATGGGTTACCTAGGGAAGTAGTGGAGTCTCCATCCCTGGAGGTGTTTAAGTCTCGGCTTGACCAAGCCCTGGCTGGGTTGATTTAGTTGGGATTGGTCCTGCCTAGAGCAGGGGGTTGGACTTGATGACCTTCTGAGGTCTCTTCCAGCTCTATGGTTCTATGATTCTATGTTCTATGACCAGGGCTGGAAAATTGAATTTTTATTTCCTTAAATTGTTTTGTCCATCCCTACCTTCCCATCCACCAAGTGCTTCTGAGAACAGAGTCATTGCCTGATTTTGACATCTTCATTTCTTGGAGATGTTAATTGGTAAAAATGTGGAGAGGCAGGTTTTGGAGCATGTGCTAATAAGGTTCCGGTCTGTGTATTATGGGGTTTGATCCTATGTAAGCAGGGTCTGAATCAATGCTTCCACTGCAGCCTGCTGGAATGGGAATAGAATCCTGGGTGTGGTTATAAAAATACATTTCACTCAGCTTGCTTAGGCCTGCTAGATATTCAGTTGTTAGAATGGTATTTTGCCTGTTGGAACCAATTTGGCTATTGTGGGTCACAAACTGTGTTAACCCTAAATGAAGGAACTATAAGATATGACCACAATGCTTGCAGTTATTGGGAATGCAGAAAATTCAGACAATGTTTAACTCAGTTCAAAGGAGAGAAACTATCAGTGTAAAGAATCTCGGATGGACAAGGCTTCCTCTGCCCGACTCTGTGAAGCCAACTGGGGGAAAAGGCAGAGCTCTGAACCAGCAGGCTGCATGCCCTCCAGGACTGAGCTGTAAGACTGGTTCAACCTGTTTTTCTTCTCTCCCCTCTCCACCCCATTCTAATGAACTAAAACAGACTCTATAAGGAGTCTCTTTATTATTTTAAAATTTTATTCCAGTGGATCCTGGACTCTTTTGGCTGGACTGTGCTATGGGTCAAGAGCTAAAATCACAGAGAGCTGAAATCACTAGGTTTGGCCCAATCCATCGCAAGGCCAGCAGCAGCAGCTAGCAGGGCAGCCGGTGGGAGCAGATGCAGCGGTCAGTAGGCGGCCGGTGGGAACAGTGACAGGCAACTGGCAGGAGTGGCTGGCAGAGCAGCTGGCAGGAGCGGCCAGTGGGTAGCCAGCAGGAGCGGTGGCAAGCAGCTGGCGGGAGCAGCAGAAGGCAGCCGGCGGGAGCAGCGACAGGTGGTCAGTGGAGCAGCTGGCGGGAGCAGCATGTAGGTGGAATTGCCACATGCTCAACGAGGGGAGACATGATGATATACCTATGGGAGGGGTGGCAAGTACTTTGGAGGACAGGGTCATAATTCAAAATGATCTGGACAAACGGTCTGAGGTAAATAGGATGAAGTTTAATAAGGACAAATGCAAAGTTCTCCACTTAGGAAGGAACAATCAGTCTCACACATACAGAATGGGAAGCAACTGTCTAAGAAGGAGTACAGCAGAAAGGGATCTAGGGGTCATAGTGGACCACAAGCTAAATATGAGTCAACAGTGTGATGCTGTTGCAAAAAAGCAAACATTATTCTGGGAGGCATTAACAGGAATGTTGTGAGCAAGACATGAGAAGTCATTCTTCCTCTCTACTCTGTGCTGATTAGGCCTAACTTGGAGTATTGTGTCCAGTTCTGGGCACCACATTTCAAGAAAGATGTGGAGAAATTGGAGAAGGTCCAGAGAAGAGCAACAAGAATGATTAAAGGTCTAGAGAACATGACCTATGAAGGAAGACTGAAATAATTGGTCTTGTTTAGTTTGGAAAGGGGAAGACTGAGAGGGGACATGATAGTAGTTTTCAGGTATCTAAAAGGGTGTCACAAGGAGGAGGGAGAAAAATTGTTCTCCTTGGCCTCCTTGAGGATAGGACAAGAAGCAATGGGCTTAAACTGCAGCAAGGGAGGTTTAGGTTGGACATTAAGAAAAACTTCCTAACAGTCAGGGTGGTTAAACACTGGAATAAGTTGCCTAGGGAGGTTATGGAATCTCCATCTCTGGAGATATTTAAGAGCAGGTTAGATAGACATCTATCAGGGATGGTCTAGACAGTACTGGGTCCTACCATGAGAGCAGGGGACTGGACATAATGACCTCTCGAAGTCCCTTCCAGTTCTAGTGTTCTATGATTCTATGATTGATTCTATGAACTCAGGGTCTGCACTGTCTGGACAGAGCCATGAGTGGGGTCCTTGAAGTGGGGGGAAACCACACTATATGAATTGGGGGTTGGACTAAAGATCTTTAAGCAAAGACTCTGCTCTGCAGACTCCAAGGATGGCACCTTGCTTATGGGTTTTCTTTGTTTATGTGTGTTTCCGTAGGTTGATGCTAGATTACTGTTATTAAACAGACTGTTTTTATCTCTGACTCAGTGCTTGCAAGAGGGGAAGAATTACCTCTAGAGGTGCCCAGTGGATAGGTTAGAATTTTCCTTGTTTATGGGGTGGGATGTCGAGCCAGTTTGGTTACACTTTTGAGAGAACCTCTCTAGATCCTGAACCCAGCCCTTCTGGCTGCCAACTACTACCGGCAGAATGGTTACATCTGTATGGTATTGAGTATCTCCTGCCAGATACCTCGCACCCCTATTCTGGATGATGTCAGCCAAAAATGAAAGTGCTTGGTACTTTTTAGGATTGGGCTTGATGTTAGCTATAATTTCCCAATACCTGTATATGAATTCCATGAGAGTTGGGGTTGCTTAGCATCTCAAAGAATCAGGCCTTCAGTTTTTGCAGGTGTGATCTTGCTCTCCTACACTGGTGTAAATTAGGAATAATTTCCCTAAGGCTGGTAGAGTTACAAACATGTAAAACAGGTGTGAAAACAAGAGTCAGGCTCAGTACATTATTTCCACGAGGGATTTTTCCTACCACAGATAAGGTTAAAAATAACGGAATGGGTTGAAGCTGCAAAATTCAGCTCTAGATTTGGACTTGTCGGGTGTTACAATCAGGGCATTTGATTTAGAGAGATCTCTATAAGGCTTTTTCTGTCCTTGCAATCAAGCAACAAAAGTTTTGCCGTGGCAAATGCAAGTGTGAAAGCTGCTTTGTTGTCCAGAGCGCTTGCCTGCCAACAAAGTGAAAGCTGCACATGGGGGCTAAAGGTATTTTGTCAGCAAAAGTATGACAAATGGCATTCACACGTGCTGACCTTTCGCAACAGTGTCAACACAGCCTCGTCGCTAAAAGTTGTGGTGTAGACACAGCCCTATGTAGTGACCTTACAATCCAAGCACTGGCTCTCGGTCAGAGAATCTCAGAAGAAAAGGGTGGTGGGTGTCATTTTTTTTCTGAACAGCCAAAACTCCCCCATGACCTTTTGCTGTTCATGCTTTTGCTGCCAGTGTCAGACGTATCCCTGTGATACTCATCTTCATCATTTCAGAAGCACGGCCATTGTAAATTGTCAGGCTAACAGACTCATTCCCATAAAAACCATGTGCCTAATTAGTTTCAGCCATTTCAATAACAGCTGATGGCCTGGCACTAATTACAGCTGTTAATGCAAGATTATAAGATGGCAATAATGAAATGAAGAAATCTTAGCTCCACTGTCAGTACATGCTGTTTTGACTTCCCTGCACATCACCACACGGGCTGCTTTCATCTTTTATCGACAGCACCAGACAAGAATGTGTCACAAAATCAAATCCCAACACGTCATAGTCATGTTGCTAGCCCAACCGGCTTTGGAGGACTTCCGATTTCGCAACTGATCCACTCTCCAAGCTGTTTTATGTAGCTCCCTGTTTCATCTCCAAATGAGATGCCTGTGTCTTAGCGGTCAGCTGGCTTTCCCATCCTGTTCACCCAGCATCAAAATGCAAACAATGCATTTTTCTTCCATTCCCTCTTCAGTCAGGTGTCAATGTGCAGCCAGCTCCTAGCGCAATGGGAACCTGATACTGATGGAGAGTTCCAGGGAAAAGGAAGAGTCCAGGGGCCTCTGCTGTGGTGTAATTAATGTGTCTTTCTGGAGGAAGTTTGAAATGAATATTCCCGTGGTGGCCACAGTTTCCACGCTAGAACTCCAGACACGTAGGCTCTATAGTCATCTCTACTACTCACCATCTGTTGGAACCTGGGAAAGGCATTTGATTGAAGGTAAAGGTATTGAAGCAATTAAGCCCATACAGGAAATGAAAACAAAGCCCTAAGGGCCTTTTTAGGATCTGTGCCTTAATCTCTCTGGTGCGTCTAGACTACATGGCTCCGTTGATGGAGCCATGTAAAGTAGTTTCATGAGGCATACCTGAGCAGTCGACAAAGGCTTCCCTTGTCGACCACGCAGCATCTAGACTGCCATGCTGCGCTGGATCAGCTGATTGTTAGCACAGCACGGTGGCCATTTTTATTTTAATGAAGTGGGGATTATATAAATCCCCGCTTCATTGACTATGCCGAGTAAACTACTTTACATGGCTCCGTCGTCGGAGCCATGTAGTCTAGACGCACCCTCTGTTACTTAGATTCTTACCTTTTGTCCATTCCTATTTAAATCATAAACTCTTTAGGATGGAGATTACCTTTTACTGCGATTGCCCAGCTTAAGTGGGGCTGGTGGGCACTCATAGAATCCTAGGGCTGGAAGAGACCTCAGAAGGTCATCGAGTCCAACTCCCAGCCCAAAGCAGGACCAACCCCAACTAAATCCTCCCAGCCAGGGCTTTGTCAAGATGGCACTTTAAAACCTCTAGGGATGGAGATTCCACCACTTCCCTAGGTAACCCATCTCAGTGGTTCCCCACCCTCCTAGTGAAATAGGTTTTCCCAGTATCCTCCCCCACTGCAGCTTGAGACCATTGTTTCTTGTTCTGTCATCTGCCACTCCTGAGAATTGCCTGTATCTATCCTCTTTGAAACCCCCTTCAGGTAGCTGAAGGCTGCAATCAAATCCCCTCACTTTTCTCTTCTGCAGACTAAATAAGCCCAGTTCCTTCAGCCTCTCCTCATAAGTCATGTGCTCCAGCCCCATAATCATTTTGGTTGCCTTCTGCTGGCTTCTCTCCAATGCGTCCATATTCTTTCTGTAGTTGGGGGCTGAAAACTGGACAAAATACTCCAGATGTGGGCTCACCAATACCAAATAAAGGGGAATAATCACTTCTCTAGATCAGTTGGCAATGCTCCTCCTAATGCACCCAATATGCCATCAGCCTTCTTGGCTACAAGGGCACACTGTTGACTCATCTCCAGCTTCTCATCCACTGTAATCCCCAGGTCCTTTTCTGCGGAACTGCTACTTAGACAGTCAGTCCCCAGCCTGTAACAATGCTTGGGATTCTTCCATCCTAAGTGAAGGACTCTGCACATGTCCTTGTTGAACCTAAGCACATTTATTTTGGCTCAATCCTCAAGTTTTTGTATGTCACTTCAGATCCTATCCCTACCCTCCAGTATATTTACTTCTCCCTCCTCGGCTTAGCGTCATCTGAAAACTTGCCAATGGGGCAATCCATCCCACCATCCAGATTGTTAATGATGTTGAACAAAACTGGCTGCTACTGGAGGCCCACTACTGGAATATAAAAGATGAAGTCACGATCCTGAGATTTTGATTAGAACCAGTTTCACGTTGACTAAATATTTTGATTGCTGTACTCGGTGGATTACATATGGTCTAGTACAGCAGCTTTTAACTTTTCACCTCCATACTATGTCTAAGATTTCCAAAGCAATCATTTCCTCTGTTAAAAAAATAGGGGGGGGGAAGCGCAATAGAAAAAAACAGTTGAAAACCACTGGTCTGGTGATGAAAGCTCAGGTGTCAGTAATTTGTTTTCCTGGATCAGCCTCAGCATGTGACAACTGAGCAAGTCATGGAATAAACCCCTGGGACCAGGTACTCAAAGGTGTCTGCTTCCCATGGATTCCTATCGGAGCTACATGCCTAAATATATGTGGGGTTCTGGGTCCTGGTGCCTGCGTTTACCTGTAGTTAGGTGGCAGGAGGAACCTTACTTACATTTGTGAAAATACATTTACTAATATTTCTAAAACTTTCTGGAATTCTTGGGTAGAAGGTGCTAAATAAGGACAAGCTCTTGTATACAAGTAGTGACAATTTTGTTCTAAATGAGGCTTCAAGCAACTTTGCATTTCTCTTATTCTAAGGCCAATGCAGGACTTACTCACTCTGGGGAATTAGTCAAAGAGATCTCAGAGCTGCTCGAAATTGCATCTAGCTCCGTAGAGCTCTAAGGTGTTAATGGGCAGCTAGGGAGAGTTGGATCACAGCAACATTATGACTGTTCCCCTTTCCAATTTCTCCAACCATGCCCTCTCCTCCAAGGACTACAGAATGTCTACATGGTCCCTGCACTCCCCGGGAAATCTTTCCCTGTACGCTGGGGGAATTATCCTGAGGCAGAATCCCTCAGGTTGATGACTCCTTTGCATCATGGGAGCAGTAATGCCAAGAGAATAATTGGGCCCAAGAAGACTTTTAGGAAACCAAACTTCAAACAAGGAATTTACAGGCAGAGCCGGTAAATTACAACACAGCTGATCAAAGTGTCCAGCAACATGCATGAGTTAAGTGCTTTATATTTATACCTCCGCAAGCAGCATGCTATGTGTTTTTCCCCTTATTTCTTTCCACTTCCCAATGAAATAATTACAGTGGTTATGCTTTCTGCTCACCTGCTCTCTGATTTCACATTTGGCATCTCTAAGTAATAGCTGCCTAGAGGTTTCAATTAGCTTTTAATGAAATATTGCTCATTAATAAAACCCCAGGACAGTAAAACATATGCCACTTAGTTCAGAAAAAAACAATACGTGATGCTTTCAAATATGCATGATCTTTATTTTTAGCTCAGCGTGCGTGGCGCTTAATGAGACGTTTGCCATTCAAACACAAAGGGATTATGGAGGATCTGGTCTCATTTCAGGCATTTTAGTAAGGTTGGAGCTTTAAAATACAGGCACTAATGTATTTACTTGACATCCAATTCTTCATTGCCCTGCACTGTCACAGTCAATTGTGAATACAAAGAGGGTATAAATGCCACGGGGACAGGGTGGTCTGACCCTAAAGGGCAAGAAGCCCTGTTGCCCGCCAGCTGTGGTCAATAAGCAGATCCAGCTGGGAAAAGAACAAGTGGTTATAAAAGCCAGCAAATAGTTCAAGAGAGAGGCACTGTAGGAGGGAGAAAGGCTCCTGCAGTAGGCTTGGAAGGGTGACTGAAGAGGTGGAATACAGGTGCCAGAGATGGGAGGCCAAAGAGCTGTTCTCTCCTCTCATTTTTTAAAAACTGAATCTACCGGGGCTGGACCCATACTGCATCCTGGCCAGCCGGGTTCTGCTCTGTGCCATGCCATACGCCGGGCCCTCACCCGCGCCTGCCGAAACTGCGGAGGCGCCTCCTCAGAGTGAGGACCATCAGGAAAGCAAAACAGAGCTTAGAGGGCGGTAGACCCAAAAAGAGGCCCTGCTCTGAACCCCAGGAAGCCCCCTTCTTGCTGTAACTGGTAATACTTACTGAAAAGAGTGGTGATTGTGCTCACATTGAGATGACATACCGGCAACTTCATTCATCCACAAAACAGTAGATAACCCTGGACTAATCCCTCAGTTGTGATCTGCCACATTGCACCATTGCACCATGCCGACATAGTGCACCTATTTCAAAACAAGAAACTATTCACATAAATGGATCTCGCGACTATGCAAGAGCAAGATTTTTCTACCTTGAGTGGTATAAAGACAGATCCTGGCTGGTGCACCATACAACAAGAAAGAGAGCCTGATGCAAAGTGTCAATTTGCCCTTGTTAAGAAACGTAGCTTTGGTACATACGGCCATGGTGTATTTGCTTTGATTCGCATGAATAATTGAGCGATTGTGCTGGGAAATGAGGTGTACATGAGAAATCAAATTGGCACAGGGAATGTGTTTATGAAGTACACGTTTACACCAGCCAAATGAATGAAGATGTTCAGCTACAACACAGTAAAGAAGTCAAGCAAGCTACTAATCCCCTTGTTGGGTTTCGTTTTATTGTTGAGGTGGTAGAGGTGTTTGTTTTTGGGAGCAACTCAAGTGCTTGCAGGGTCTAATAAGGCAAGGGCTGGTGGTAGGCCCATTCCCATTTTGGGGAGGTCCAACAGTTTGTGTTATCTGGGAGTTAGAATAGATAATCGCAATGGTCCTTTCTAGCTTTGGACTCTGTGAATTTGTAATAATAATCATAATCATAATCAGGGGCCATGTGGGTGATGAAGCAGTTTTCAGAAGCTGTTTGAGCACAGAAATTAAGCAGTGGTTAAAAAGGGGCTATTAATATGCCTGCCCTGAGCCTGTCAATGAACAAACTAAAGAACTGCACCATCAGGTGTTTTGAAAACAGCTACGGACAAAGTCAAGCTGTCAGAATTCATTTGTTATTGAGAAAACCAGGGATGTAAGTGGTCACTGACAACTCATGTTTGCTGAACACTTGATTGATGATAATTGAGGTTGCCAAAGAGCTTGTGAGACTGTGTGGTTGCATAAAAGCCGTCGCAATATCAACCAGGACCGGCCCACAACATTTTGGCACCCGAGGAGGGGAGCTCAAATGACCCCTCGCTTGGGCCAAAACTTTGAAAGGTCTCAATTCTGCCTTCTTCCTGTTCTACTCCTCTCATAGTACTGCTCTGCTACCTACATATGCACCAGCAGCAGACACAATTTTCTACACTTTGGGTCCTAGTGGCACCGCCCACAGTCTGGCACCTGAGGCGGCCACCTCAGTTCACCTCATGGTAAGGCCAGCCCTGATATCAATGAGGAATACAGTTGAAGATGCATTGATACAAATGGGGTTTGGCCTGCAGACAGATTTACAGCACTGCAAAGAAAGATTTCCAGTGTGGTGACCTAGATTGAGAAAGAAAACCCCAAAGCTCTGTTAATTCATTGCTTAAAACATAGCCGTACCCATATTGAAAGATTCAGAGGGGTAGCTGAATTAGTCTGTAACAGGAAAAACTTTAAAACAACAAATAGTCTCGTAGCACCTTAAAGACCAACAAAACATGTAGATGATATTATGAGCTTTCATGGGCACAACCCATATATTGAAAGAGGCAGCAAAGAGTTGTCTAATGAACTGCATTGCAGGCAGCTCATGAAGTCTACAACATACTCAGTGCCTTTGCTAAAAGAATAGCTATATTTGAAAAAGCAGCATTCCCATCAGACAGGTCTAATTCATTAAAACCCTTGTGTCTGATGCAGCGGACAGCTCAAAGATCAGCTATGAAATAACTGCTAGACAGTCATCAGAGATCCTCAACACACTAGATGCTGGTCTTTTTGAAGGTAGAGAAGCCAAAGCAGTGTGGTTGTGGAGGAAGGAAACCGGACTGATTTTTCTCATGGAAAACTTTCTTGGACTGAACATTCACTTTAGTGTATTTTCAGTTGTGAGGGTATAGTCAAACTATTGCAGTCCAACAGTGTAACTGTTGGCACTGCCCTGATATTCATCGCCGCTTAAATAGCTTGAGTTCAGAAACCCGCTTTACTGAAATGTATACAGGAGCTTTAGATGAACTACTGAAGTGGATTCAACAGCTACCGAGATATGCTGATGATGGAATTGCACCATAGGTGTTTAAACTAATTATTTCAACAGGTTGGTGTGGTCACATTGTAAGCATCTGTATATTATAATGGACTCCATTTTGTTATGCTGGACTCCATCTTGTTTCAAACAACTCCGTCTTGGATTGTGCCCCTGCACCAAAAACCAGTTTCCCGGTTTTTCATCTGGTTGTACTGGGGTCATTGGTTTGTGTCATCATATGCTGTGTACTGTTTTAATTATTTAATAGATTGGTTAAATTTATATTTTAGTTGTGTTTTTATTGGGGCCATAAGAAATCCACTGGTGATAGATACAGTGTCAGGGGGACCTGTGTTTCTGGTGTCAGGAACAAAATCAAAATCGAGATCAGATCCTAGTTCAAATTCTATCAATTTCATTGTCGTTACTGAGTTCCTGGGTAACAACATCAGGAAACTCTGGACTTACTTCAACAAATCAAGACTCTTGTAATTTCAGCAGTCAGTGGCGATATCTTGGACATTTCAAAAATAATTTGTAATTTAGATGCTGATTGCTTTGATTTTTGACTGCCTCCACTTTCACTTGAAGATTCTGAAGGAGTTGCTGAAAATGTACAAGCAATGCCAGAGAAAGATGGCCAGCATAAACAAAGTGATGAAATTAGCTACTTGGAGCTAATCAGGGAACATGCCAACTCCTTTCTGAAAATGACACATTCATCTATTTAACAGTAGCCCAATGTCTGTGACTCTGTAAGACTGTAGCGTTACGTGTTGTCTCTGGGGGGCGCTGTTGCCTCCTGCCATGGCACTCGGCTGACTTCTGCGCAGCTCAGCCGGGCCGCCTCGGGGGAGCAAGCGGCGCAAGTGGCTGTTTGGGGTCCGCACTCCCCATGCTGCACCCCCGTAGGGAGCGCGGACCCCAAATGGCTGCTTGCGCCGCTTGCTCCCCAGCGGCCGGCTGGCGGCGCAGAAGTCAGCTGAGCGCCACGATGGGAGGCGAAGGGGGGCGGGGCGGTGACATACACGGCCGGGGGCAGGGCCCGGCCGTGTACATCACCGCCCCGCCCCCTTTTGCTTCCCACCTTGGCGCTCGGCTGAGTTCTGCACCGCTCAGCTGGGCTTCCACGGGGGCGTTCAAGAGGCCGCTTGCTCCCCCGCGTCAGCCCGGCTGAGCGGCGTAGAACACAGCTGAGCGCCACGGCAGGAGGCGAAGGGGGGAAGGGCAGTGACATATGCGGCCAGGGGGCAGGGCCCGGCCGTGTACGTCACCACCCAACCCCCCTTCACCTCCCGCCGTGGCGCTCGGCTGACTTCTGCACCGCTCAGCCGGGCCGCCGCAGGGAGGAAGCGTCTGTGACACTGAAAAATAAAGTGATGGGTGGGGCCATGCTGAGGGTGGGGCCACCACATACACACACACTGCGGAGCCACGCCAACACACGGCCCGTAGCACAGAAAGAGTGGAGGCTGCCGGTGAGTCACTGCCCCCCTCGCCCTCTGAACCAGAGCCCCGGGCCTGCAAGGCAGCCCCAGTCCAAGAATGACCACACGAGCCTTGCCGACACAGCACCCCGGCCAGCGCAGAGGCAGGCCCCACAATGCACACACGCACAGTCTTGTGACATCCCACTGCCTTACTCCACAGCAACATCCCCCAAACACAATGGCACCTCAAGCTCCCCAGCTTCCTAAAAATAATCCCCAATCACAGTACCTTCCATAGCAATGCCTGCTCTGCCCCCTCCTCCCACACACCCCACCACTGCCCTGCCACAGTAACACTTCAACAACCACCATGGCGGGTGATAGCTGCATTGGGGCATCAGAGCACTTTCTGATAAGTCAAGGTTGCATGGTGTAACGTTTTGACAGTGGCAACAGGAGAGGTGAGCACCTGATGAGAGCCCTGTGCACGTCCTCCATACACTGTTTGTGCCAATCAATGTTTTGTACATTTGTGTGTGGGTGGAAAGAGAGTGAGAGGCAGGAGGGGGAGAAGAGAAAGAGAGAGATGGAGAGAGAGGCAGAAGGCGGAGGAGAGCTGAGAGAGAGAGGGGGAGGCAGTAGGAGGAGGAGAGAGAGACAGAGCGAGAGACCGGAGGCTCAGGAGAGAAGACCGACATGGAGGAGAGACCTGAAAATCCCATCTTATGACGGGCTAATTGGCTAGTGTCTCAAGAAAGAGTGAACCATCTCATGTTTTCTCATGTACGCAAGGATATCAGAGATATTTTGGATTTTCTAGAGTTTGGCAGGTAATTTGTTACTTACATCATGTCAGGAAAGACTTTTTTGACAAATGGCATTAATGAGGACTGCTTACTGACAGAGGATACTGAAGAAGACAACATTTGAACTTTGAACTGTTTGTTAAATGTATATGGTTCCTATTGGTTCCACAAATATAAGTAATGGAAGATTTTTTTCACCTTCTGAAAAGACTGACGACTACACTGATGAAATGAGGAAACTCCCAGATGTTCATGTTACTGTAAGTTTTAATACTAATACTGCTAATAAGCATGGCAAATAATTATGGAAATTAGGATACCAAACAGTGTAGCCTATATTGGTACTGTGATCTTGTATGGGTGTATGCTGGAATGTTTTCTTCTGTGGGTTTTGTTTCCTTGGAGGTATAAAATAAATAATTGGAAGTTATTGGACATTGTAACAGTACTTAATACTGGAGCTTTGTGTAGTGATCAGCAATTATTTTCGTGTGATGTGGCTGAAAATATCCAGGTGTTTTAGTATTCGCTCTGTAGTTTTAAGCTATAATTGATAAACAGCAATGAAAAAGTAAACAGCCTCAGTAGAACCATGTTCATTGATTGCTTGTGACAGCCTGTTTTTCCTTAACTTTCTTATTAATTGCTGCACACTGATAGCAATTGTCATAAATGGTTTCAATATAGTTTTTTTTAAAGCTACCTGTTTATCCAGCGCTTATTGTTTATTGCTATTTGAGATTGGGTTGTGTTTTCAGGTTCTGTGCTAAGTTCCCTGTAAGCTGCGTGGCTGCCTGGCTATGTAGCTGTTTTCTGAGTCCCGCTCAGAATTTCACAGCTCCTGCGCAGGCAGAGGGAGCTCAGCTGACCGGCGGGAAGGAGGCGCATCTCCTAAGGAGCAGCTAAACAGAGCTAGCTTCGTGCTTAAACTAAGGAGCTCCCAGAGCTGATAAAGAAGGGAGACAAGAAGGGAATAAGTGGCTGGGGGGAGCAGGAGAAGGAGAAGGAGAAGGAGAAGGAGGGAGGGAGGGAGTAATTGGCTAAAGGGGTGTCAGAGGGGAGGGGTGTTTGGAGAGTCCTGTCTGCATGAGGAGAGAGGCAGAGGCAGAAACTGAAACCCAACACTCTCCTCAAGGCTCCTGGGAACTGGGAGGTAAGGGGATGACTGCACGGAGTAGGTGGGGGAAAAGGGGGTGGGTGGGTGCTGGCATTGGTGTGAGGTGGAGGCAGGGGGGAGTGAGTTTGTGCTGTGTGTCCTGTGGTGAGGTGCGGGAGGAGTAGAGAGTTTGTGCTGTGTCCTCCCAGATAGACTGCTCATGCCTGCTAGTTTGAGAAGCAGGATTTTATCGCAGCCCAGGAGTGGATTGCACAGGGGTAGGTGGGGGAAAGGGAGTGGGTGGGTCCTGTCATCTGTGCAGTGAGGTGGAGGCAGGGAGCAGATTGTTTGGGGCGTCCTGACTTGCTGCGGTTCTCTCTGGCTGGCTGGGTTGAAGTGTGGAGGGGAAGTTGGAGGGGTCATGGGGTGTGTGTGTGCCTGGAGGACATTTGCATGATTACATTTCAAACAAAATTTACATAGGAGTTAATGGTTTAAAGTAAGAAAGAAAAATATTCTTTTAACAGAATTTGTTTGGAGTGTTGCAGGTATCTAAAACTATAATTTTAATGATTTTTTTTAAATAGTGCATTATTAATACATGGTATATTGTATTGCATTAAGGCCAGATTTTTGCTAGGTGGTAGAGTTCTGGCTCTTATGGGTCAGGAGAAGCAAGTACTAGGTGTGATTCTAGTTGTTTTCTAGGATGAAACCTTATTTGAAAGCTCTTTGAAACATTCATCTGTCTATAAACTCTGAAGCTGTGTATTAATTTGTTCTAGGGCTTCTACTCTTTGAGTTGGTGACACACACAAGGTGAAAGTTTCAAACCAGGAGAACTTTTATCTGTTTTTTACAGTATGGATCCTAAACATTGCACAGAGAAACTGTATAAGCCTGAATGAAATGCCTTTTACTTTACTTTCCAGTGTCAGTAAATATTGTATTAGTCATGCTCTCCTTGCAAATACTATTTCTAGTTGACTCATAGATTTGTTTAGCATCTTAAAGCTGAGCTATGTGTGGCTAATATGCATTTTGGTGTGTTTACTAGCTTGAGTTGTTAGAAAGGATGATGATACATGTACTGCAAGGGTAGTGTTAATTTTCTTTTTATTGATTTCATATTAAATATCATAAGCATTGTTCCTTGTTAACTATCCCTTGTTTTAATGTATTTTCTTCCACAGGTGTGGGTGTGTGTAGGTGTGTGTTTGTTTGTACTGGTGGTGCACATCCACACACTACCTCAATATTGGTGTTGCACATAAGAAATTTCAACCCACTCAGGACAGAAAATGTTAGAGGGAACACTGTTGTTGTGTATATATATACTCCTGTAGTGCATAAGGGATAGCTATGTCCTAAGAAGTTAGCCTCAAAATGTTTGTTGGGCCTTTGCTTAGGACACAGGACATAGCTATGCTCAGTAGGTTTTTCTAAGTGTTTTTGTTGCTCCCTCTGTTGCCTGTTTGCAGTCCTTCAATGTTCTTCAATGCCCTGGGTGGGAAAGTCTTTGGTAGCTGTAGCCACGTGGGCAGAGGAACAGTTGTTGCTTCAGTGTTCTGCCTAGGTTAGTTAATATCTGAAGAACAAGCCTGTGGCCTGAAAGAGACTTGAGTGGCAGAAAGTCCCCACTGGTCTGGGGAAGTAGGCCAGCTGCTTGCATTTACCATAGCAGAATGATTCATATTCACTTCGCAGAGCTGCACATTAGTCTGTGCATTGTGGGTAGTGCCTAGGAAGCATAGCTCTGGCTCCACTGTGCTAGGGTTCTGTACAAATAGCACCACAGGACGCAGGGTTGTGGAGAATCAGGCCCTGAATAAAGAATGGTTGCCACTCCTGTAGCAGAGAGAGTCAGGTGTTAATACTAGATACGGAGCCAGGAATTCCCAAATTCTAACCTTGGCTCTGACCCAGGCCTCTGCCTGGTGTCTCAAGGCAAAAACCACATCAAGGGTTTCAGGTTTGGGCCCTTTGTCAGCTTCCTTAAAGACAACAGACTTGTGGCAACTGTGTCTCCCCTGTTCGAGCAATCGATGCGTTTAAAGTGATTTCACTGATCATTAGGAACATGTGGGATTCCGTGAGGGTAGAAAGAAAGTCCAGGTGAAGTCGTAAGGGCAGAATGCGTGGACTCCCCACAGAAAGCTGAAGCACACAGTGTGTGAAACGTGAGGGAACAAAAGCCCTGCACGGACGCTCCACCATGACAGCTTGAACCCTTGTGCTCCAGCAAAGCCCACACATGGGGGCTTCAGAATTCCTATGCGACTCCTCAGGACCTGCCTGCCCCCGGTGTAACAGCTCTGCTGCACTGGGACCCCTCTGCATTCCTCTACTCAGCTGGGTGAACCTAGCGCTGTGCAAACAAATACCATTCACGTACACACGAGCAGTGGGTGAAGGTACGGCAGGGGGAGGCAAGCCCCCAACCTTGCCCCCAGACCCACCCAGTTTGCCCAGGCCCTGCCCCCACAGGAGCCAAGGTGCCTCCCCCCAGCATCAAGGGGAGGGAGGAGGGGGGGCAGTATCTTCCTCCCAGCCCCAGAGTATGGGGAGGGCGGGCACTTGGGGGCAGCAACCCTCTGCCCTGAGGATGCCTACAGTAGGCATTCTGGGGGCGGAGAATGGGTGGGGCCACGCTGGTGATTTGGGAAGGCAACACCTTCCCCTGCCTAGCATATTCACCCCACTACACAGGCAATCTCCTCTGCAGGGGCTGTTTAGTTACCAATAACCAATGCAGCAGGCAGGCAGCGCTGTAAGCCAGTGTGTTATGTACTGAGGTTCAACAGCATCTCTTCCCCCCTGACAGCCCCGGGATTTGCATTCATGAGCCGCTGCTTCAGTGTTGCCAACTCCAAAACGCATGACTCCAGCCCCCACCTTCCTCCCCTCCGAAGAGAGGCTTAACATTCATGTTTTTAAAAATGGGTTTCTTTTTATTTTGACTTCTGGTTAATGAGTCCCAAAGTGCATTTGGGTCAAATGTCCATTTTTCTGGGCATTCACGAAGGCTAGAAACTTTAAAAAAAAAAAATTTTCATATAGTTCTGTGAGTGCAAGAACTGAGGCCTTATGAAAAAGACCAAATATTCTGAGGATCCAAATAAAATCCTGAGTGTTAGCAGCATGGGTTCCTGCCCAGTACATGCCCCTCCAGGAACCTGATTGGCTTTCTCCAATTCCTGCCAGGATAATACAACAGGCTTTTATTATGGGGCTGCTAGATCAAAACTCAGTTTCAGTACACGCTGGTGATCTAAAAATTCTGCGTGCCTGCTCTGGCACTGCTTATACCAGGGCTGGGCAAAATACGGCCTGCGGGGACAGATTTGGCCTCTCAGGCTGCCGGATCCAGCCTGTGTGGACACAACGGGGAGTCTCCGGCAGGCTCACCCCGCCCCTGCACACAGCTCAGAAAAGTGGCTGTGGGGCCCTGTTTGTCTTTGAATGTCTGTGAGCCAGGGAAACCAGCCAGTGGAAACTGCCTGTTTGAAGAAAATGCGCAAAGCACCTCTCCCCCCTGCCCCAGGCTCGCAGCTATTCACAGACCCACATGGCCCCTGCAGCCAGTGTGGGGGTGTGGCAGGCAAGGAGCCTCCCCTGAGAATGTGCTGGGCTGCTGACCGGGAGTCACCCAGGTAAGTCTCCCAGCCAGAGTCTGCCTTTGGCACCCCAACCCTTTCCTCCTCCCAGTCTTCTGCCCCCCCACTCCTGCAGCCATACCCCACATAACCCAAACCCTTTGCCCCTTCCTGCCCCCCACACCTACTCCCAGCCCCTGCACCAGATCCCAACTCCCTCCTTCACCCAAACCCCCCTCCTCCACTCCAATCCCTAACTACAAGCTCTCTTCTGCACCCAACCTCCATCCCAGACCCTGCACCTCTGCCATTAATATCATGGAAGAGTGCAGTCCTCAGCCACTTATCAAATTCTTGGAGTGTCCCCCCATCAAAAATCAAACCTGGCTTATAAAACCTGATACAGCATTTTAACTCTTCTGCAGCCCCTAATGTGAATTATTTTCCCCATGGGACTACATCACAGGCACATAGAATTGGAGGGGACCCCAAGAGGTCATCAAATCAAGTCCTTCAACCTAAGGGCAGGACCAAGTGCCAACTATCTCATGCCTCATAGATACCCTCGCTAACCTGCTTTTGAATCTCTCATGGTGGTGAACCCATCACCTTGCTAGGTAGTGCATTCTAGTATTTAATCATCCTCATAAACAGGAGTTACCAGGAAGGGGGCTTGAACCCAAGTGGGCATGGGCCTATCAGATCTTAAGTCCAACACCTTAACCACTCAGCCATCCTGGTGCATAGCAGAGCCTGCCCTTCAGCTAATTCTTCAGTGGGAGTTGGTCTGGCGTAAGCAGCTCCAGGAGCAGGCTTGCTCTGGTAAATCAACACATTCAAAAGAAAGTGAGAAGTAAAGGGCAGTGGGATAGTTTCCCAAGAAATGCCTGGAAAAGCAAAAAGAAAAGCTAGCAGGGAAAACACTGACTGGCTTAAACTGCAAAGAATAGATCTTCCACTAGAGGGAGCTCAGAAACTACTCACTGCTAAGCAGTAGCAAGTGTTATGAATCATAGAAGATAGAAAAGATTTGTGAGATCTTCTAACCCAGTGATTCCCAGTCTTTTCCAGATGGTGAATCCCCACAGTAAAACAGAAAGGAGTTGCAAGGTGTTCCAATTCCCCGACAAAAGAAAGGGAAGAGAGACACTTTTAACGATTTTCTGCAACCTGTGGGGGGTTGTGAACTCAGGTAGAGAAATTATGATCTAGAAACAAGATGGTGAGGAATTTTTTTCATTGGATCAACTTCTGTCAAGGAGGCCATGTCTACACTAGGAAGCTATTTCAAAATAACCGAATTCGACTTAATAACTCCCAATTTTACAAAATCGAACTAGTGTGTCCCCACTCTGGGGAAGCCTCGAAATGAGTCTGAGGCAGGCTCCCTTAATGTGGATGCACTGCCTCAATTTAGAGACCCAGGAAGCACAGGGAGTAATTAGTTCGAATTACTCCGGGGAGTAGTTATTTCAAAATAGTGGCACCGGAGTGTCCACACTACCAATATTTTGAAATAACTATTTCAAAACTAGCATTATTCCCCGAGGAAAGCAGGAGTACAGATTTTGAAATAAGTGGCCCGTTATTTCAAAATAATGGGTTTGGTAGTGTGGATGCTCTACTTATAAATTCGACCTAAGGGCGGTTATTTCAAAATAAAGCCCTAGTGTAGACCAGGGCTGAGAGAGGTAAGCTTTGGAGCTTACACTGAGGTCTTCCTTAGGTCTGGGAAACCCACTCAAACTGTTTCCACTAATTACAAGATTGTTTAGTGTAAATTGTTAAAACAAATTTCAGAGAACCTTTTAAGGGGAGGTGGCCTGTTAACACCGCTCTAGTCATGGAGGGAAGGGAAAAAGGCAGGTTGGGAGAGATTGTTAGGGGTTATGGTAATAAGCCCAAAATCCAGTGTCTCTACCCAGCTCATGATTATTAGCGTCTAACAAAGTTCTGTGTTGTAGTCCATCTTCCCCGGGCAGAGAGCAGTGGTGATATTACACAGCTAAGATGCTATATTATAATATATATTTTAATATACTCATGTATGTTATTTTTGTCTCATCAACTTTAATATATGGAAAATAAATAAGCCACTTTTGTATATTAAAAACACAATGACTCTCAGACTAGGTCCTTGAATTTCCAAAGCAGACCAAAGGACTATTCGGAAGGTATCAAAAAATGATTTTATACTAGCATCATTTCTAGAGGTGGCTGAGGAATAGTTCCCCCTGCCCCACCCCATGACAAATTTTGACCTTCTTGTTTTTGTTAATTTTTCTTTCTATTTTTGCAGTTTTCAAAAAATTTCACATTGAGGGTTTTCTGTGATACATCCCCACACACACACACACACACACACACAATTTTGTCAATATTCATTTTTAGCTAAAATGCATTTTTGCTTAAAAATAGTTTTGACAGAAAATTTTTGACCTGCTCCAGTAACTTCATAAACTTCAGGGGAGCTACTCCTGCTTCACACTGTTGTGAGTGAGATCAATATCAGGCTTATGTTGATTTTACTCTGATGCCTTCTACAACCTCTGTACTCGGGCATCCTTAATTTGGGAACACCCCTGGTTTGGACCCTGGCAGGAGGAGGCAGAGGTGGCTCTGTGCACTGCTGTTCCGCCCCCCCCCCTCCCCCACCTCTGCCAGCTGAGGGAAGGGCAGTAGAGCCATGTGCTCTGCCGGAGGCTTTTCCCTGCTGCTCCCACCTTGGGAGCAATGGGGGACATGGAGCACCAGGTAAGCGCCCTACTCCTATCCCTTTCCCTCCCTGTTTCCCAGGGTTGCCGGATTAAAGAGGTTCAAGTGTATTAATTTCATTCCCCACCTTTTTGTTTTTAATTTAAATTCTTCCGAAGTCAGTGATGCTTCATCAGCTTATGCAAGCTGAAGAACTGGTCCCCACAGTTCCGTATTTCACTCTTGACCACAGAATTATTGGGAGGAATTTCTGAAGCATTTTAAGATACTGTTAAATATGTGAGCTGCCTGCAATGCTGAAATAGACTGTAAGTCCATTTAGCATCTGACAGTTTTGCAGTGAGAGAGTCTAAAGGCTTTGATTTACACTCATACAAATCTCAGAGACTGGCTCAGCTTGCTTTCAGAAGAGCTACTGGTAGCATTTCAAGTCAGTACGTTTTTGTACTGTTGCAAGCTTAGATATAATGTAATTCATTTTATACTAGTTAAGGCAGAACCCCAAACCCCGTACATCATAACTTCAGGGAAGTTTTACTCTCAGTCTCTACTTCGCAGCTGGCTTGTGTCTGTAATGGGAGAAGTCAAAGTGCTGAATCTGAGAAACTCTGAACTTTGGAAAAGTTTGGACACAGATCCAGCTGGAAACACTCTCTGCTGTGTCACAGTGCAATTTGTGGACACAGCAGATGTCTTACTGGATGTAGGATACAAAGAGTCACGAAGACATACTGAGTCTGGGAGTTCTGAGTCACTAAATCTGGTGTCATGCAATGTACTGTTGGTGTGGTATTGCCAACCTGAAGCATACAAAACTCTTGACAGTGACTGAAAAATTATGAGACTTTTTAAAAAAAACAAAGCTTGATACTTTTTTATTTGCTTTGTACTATTTGAGTCTTTAAGGTACATTTGGGCCACTTTTTCAAGCTGTTCTCCATAATCATGCAGGTGAGAAACATCTTTATTTTTTAAGGAAAGCTGAGATTTTCGCACCATCAGAATTCTAGGATCAGAGGCTACATCTAGACTACAAAGAAAAGTCGGAAAAAGATACGCAAATTGTGAATCGCAATTTGTGTATCTTTTTCCACTTTTCCTTCGAAAGAGGCTTTTCTGAAAATTGGTACGTCTACACGACACCAAATTTTGGAAAAACCTGTTCTTTTGAGCCATCCCTTCTTCCTCGTAAAACGAGGTTTACAGGGATGGCAAAAGAATGCATCCTCTGGTATCCCAGAAAAGTACTGCAGTCTAGACGTAGCCAGAGTCTTTAAGGAAAACACCTCCAGAGTCACACTAAAAACATGAGAGATGACAAAATTCTCAATTTCATTTTTTACAAAAGCATTAACTAAAACCTGAAATTCCCTGATTTCTCAAGAGTGCTGAGACTGCAAAGACTTAGGGCAGGGTCCATGCTTTTCCTTGTACAGTGTCAAGCACAGTGAAGGACTGTTCCATCACTGGGGCTGGTAGGTGCTACCAAATTACAGGTAATATATGATGACTACAGCACAATTCATCTATATGGCACATCCAGCCCCCAGGGGCGCTAATGGCAATATTTCCAAAATGGGACCAGGATTTCAGCCATGATGGGTTAGGGTTAGGTTTAGGGTAACCAAAATAGGACCAAAATGGGACCAGGGTTTGAGCCATGATTACATGAACCTATCTCCCCAGATCTTAACCACTGCAAACCAGATGCATACTAGCTGCAGGAAATAGAAACTTCCCCTGTGGACAGGTTTTTTTTCTATAATTTCTATAATTTTGGGACTTTTTATTCTTTTCTGTGGCATTGCCACTTCCTGGAGACAAGATAGTGAAGCAGAAAGTGTATTAGTTTGACTAGGCATGGTACTTCCTAAGTTCCTTTGATTTATTTGTCTTAAGGCATCAGCGCTAAAACCCCATTGATATTTTAGTGCTACTTGAGAGCAATGTGCAGTAGGGTTTCCCGGAAAAGGAAGGCAGAATTAAGCAGCAGGATGGCCACCTTGGGAAATTATTTGGAAACTGTAGGCAGAAGCTGAGAGGCAATGGTGCCAGTTTTAACTCATCCTTCTCAGAAATTCGTGAGGCATCTCTTTCGACTTCTCACAAAAACCTCTTGTTAACTCTGCAATGAGCTCGGCACAATCAACCACTTTTATAAAAACAAAGATAATGGAGCAGCTAGGGCAAAATAAAAGGTCAAGTGCTGTTATGAAAATACACTTCCTGGTACTCTGAAGCATCTCATTGTTGTCTAGGCTACATACACAATTCAGACTGTGAAACACAGCTAAAACTTAGACAACCCAGAGGCTCGGCTTTCAAATGTTACATTTCCAAACCTGGGCAGAACTGGTTTGGTTCTGTTAAAAATCCACCCACATGCACTGAATCTCCTAAATTCAGTTACTGAATATGTAGATCAGGATTCCATCTGCAAAAAGGGACTTCTATGCAGGGCTGGCAACAGACTTCTCTGGGCCCTGGGCAAGGCTCAGCTCTGGGCCCCTAAAGGGGCGGGGCTTTGGCCAGAAGAGGCGGGGCTGGTGATCATGGAGACCCCTGGTGTACCCAGGTTGAAACATAGGTACCAAAGAACAGCCTTCAAATTTAGATGTCTGTAGATCCTCACCTAAATATGTAGGTACGTCTAGACTACATGCCTCTTTCGAAAGAGATCGTCTAGACAGCCCCAAGTCTTTCAAAAATGTGAGCTGCTTTTTTGAAAAGTATCAGAGGGGTAGCCATGTTAGTCTGAATCTGCAAAAGCGGCAAGGAGTCCTGTGGCACCTTATAGACTAACCGAAGTGTTGGACCATAAGCTTTCGTGGGCAAAGTGGGTGACGAAGTGGGTCTTTGCCCACGAAAGCTTATGCTCCAACATGGTTAGTCTATAAGGTGCCACAGGACTCCTCGCCGCTTTTTTGAAAGAGCACCCAGGCAATGCCTGTTTGCATTCAAGAATGCCTGTTTTGCGTTCAATCCTGTTTGCGTTCAAGAACGCCTTTTTTGGAAAGAGCTCTTTTGAAAAAAGGCGTTCTTCCTCATAAAAGCAGGTTTACCGCTGTCGAAAAAAACGCCGCGTTCTTTCGATTTAATTTCGCAAGAACGCAATGGCAGTCTAGATGCAGGTGAAGTTTTTTCCAAAAAAAGGCCACTTTAAAAAAAAAAAAACCCTGTAGTCTAGACATAGCCTATGTGCTGTTGGCACCTAAATAAATGCTGAACCCCCTTAGCTTCCACTGACTTCACTGGGTTAGCAGAGCACCTCGCAGAATCAGACCCTGGCTTTGCATTTGATTTTTAAACAAACTGCACTTTCATTCCTTCGATATATTTATTTCCCACTTCTGTTTTTTTTAAGTGCCATTTGTTTAGCTTGAGAAATGGAACCGAGACAATTTTATGCAATATCAAATTGGCCATTTGTGTGAATATTACCTTAGCCTTTGAAAAGAACAAAAGCCTCACGCCTACCCACACTGATTATACGCCCGCGCCCTTCAGCCGTGGGGCCAGATGCGCTGCTGGGGTAAATCAGCAGGGCTCCAGTGGAGTTGATGCTGATACACCCTACCAGAGGAGCTGCCTCTTCATTTTTATCTCCAGACAGAAATGCATCCAGACATTTGGAAACAAACTGACTTTCTCATGGGAAGAATATTAGTTTAATTGAATTTTACTTGCCCAGTTACATCTTTGATTTCCTGTAGTCCCTTTGACTCTCTCAGGAAACAATGCTATAATCATTCCTGCTACATGACACGACTTGAATAACTCAGCTGCCCTGTGGCCAATTTAAAGCCTGTAGAACTAGCTAATCCTTTCAGAGTTAAAGATATATCTTTTACAGAAGAGATCAGAATATTGGGGCTCACACCTCATATGGGAAGCCATTAGTGGAGTGTGGAATGGTTTCCTTGTGCATTAATAAACAGCAGAGTTGCTGGCGTGTTTTCTTCCAGGTCACTCACCTGTATAACAAGCAGTGAATACAATATGAGTGCTAGCAAGCAGCATAACCAGGCCATTTCGTAGGTCCTGAACTCCATCATTGCAAAGGAGAGAGAGTGTTACCCAGCAGGCAGATCGGTCTTGCGTGTTGCTGATATTTTAAAGCTGAAGGTCAAATCTGGGACACTGAATTAATGCACTACTCACGAGTGCAAGTATCAGTCCCTAATAAGAATTTCTAACGTGTCTGTCAATCTAAGTGAGATTTTCAAGAAGCACCTAAGTCCCATTTTTAAATGTGACTTGGGACTCAGTGAAAGTCAATGGGATGTAGGCTTCTAAGCTCTGGTCTACACTAGGGAGTTATTTCAAAATAATTAGCGGAGCATCCACACCAGGGGTGGGCAATAATATTTGATGGGGGGGCCACGCCAAGATTTTGGAAAGTGGTTGAGGGCCACACTCTTCCATGATATTAATGGAGATGCGGGGTCTGGGATGGAGGTTGGGTGCAGAAGGGAGCTTGGGGTAAGGGACTGGGGTGCAGAAGGGAGACTGGAGTCTGGGAGGGAGTTGGGATGAAGCAGGCGGTTGTGACCTAGGCCAGGGGACTGGACAGCAGGGGTTTGGGATGTGACTTAGAGTAGGAGAGGATTGTGATCTGAGGCAAGAGATTTGGGAGCCAGATCTTGGAGGGGGTATGGGTATAAGAGGGGGACAGAGGGTTTGGGTATGTTGAGTGGGGGGCAGGCTGTGGCCAAGAGACTTACTTGCCAGCTGCCAAACTAGCCTGCCTGCCTGCAAAGTTTAAAATGTTTCCCAGCCTGCCTGGCCATGTACTTCATGAATAACTGAGCCCGGGAGAGGGGGTGTGATTGTTCTTCAGTGCCTGTTATTCCAACAAGCAGCTCCCATTGGCTGGTTTCTTCCAGAAACCTGCCAATGGGAATGTGCTGGGGGCAGGGCGGCTCCTAAAACTTCTCCCCTCCCTCCAGTTTTAAAACAGAAACAGAGCCCAGCTACACTGTTTCTGCACGGCGCATGGGACTGTGGGGGAGCCTGCCTGTGGCTCCCCACTGCCTCCGCGGGCTGGATCCGGTGGTTTGGCGAGCCAGATGCGGCCCACGAGCCGTATTTTGCCCAGGCCTGGTCCCCACTAACAAGCCTGTTATTTCAAAATAACGGGCTGGTTCTTTCGAAATCCATACTCCAGCTTTCCTCAGGGAATAACACTTATTTCAAAATACAGGAGGCCCCTGAGATGCGACCACCCAAGTGGTCGGAACCTCTTGCACTTACAACCATTTTTGTAAGTACAGAAGAGGCTGGAAATCCCCGACTTACGTCCTTGGCCTGTATGTACGATGGTGCATGGCGCCTACCGTAAATGCGGGTTCGAGTTACGATGCCCCCAATTTGCAATGCTTCCTCTGGAACCAATCATGTCGCAAGTCGGGGGCCTCCTGTAGTTATTTTGATATAGCGGTAGTGTGGATGCTCCACAGCTGCTATTTTGAAATAACTGCTCCCCAGAGTAATTAGAAATAATTACTCCCCAGTGCTTTCTGGGGCTCTAAGTCAAAGTAGTGCTTCCACAATAACAGAGCCTGCCTTGGACTAACTTCAAGGCTCCCCCGTAGTGGGGATGCACTATTTCGATTCTGTTAGTTCAGGAGTTATTTTGAATTTAGTTATTTCAAAATAATTTCCTAGTGTAGACATGCCGTAAGTGTGTGTGTCATGTAGGGATTTAAAAAAAATGTACCCATAATCTGCAGGGGCTGATGTACAAATGAAATACATTATGTGTAATTAATAATCAATGCCTTGTATTTAAGAAATAGATGTTCCTGATTTCACTTCATTATAGGCACGCGCCACAACATAACTCAATTTTATGTGAACTAAATTAAAAAGATTCACTGAATTACTTATTAAGAGTTCAGGCACTCAGCAAACCCCATCTTTCCTTGGTTTGTTTCAAACCTGTCATTGGCTTTTAACTTCCATCTGCCATAATGAGCTCTAACATATTGAAAATAGATGTAATTTATCAAGTGTCAAGTGCTGAATTACCCAAGTAATTCAGTGATTTTTTTTTTCTTTTTCTAATTTGCAGACCTTTACATAGGATTACTGTTTGTTTCAATAATGCGATGTTAAGCAACACTTTATCATATAAAGGAATGTGCGTTACATATCAAACATCAAGAATTGCTTTTAACCAGGAATTACACTGCACTAAGTGACAGAAAATACATGCAGATAACAAAGTGGAGCAAAATTACTCAACCTAATTATTTGGGAACACAGAGTAAGAGCAATAGTGGTCTCTTAACCAAAATAGGGTGCCCATATATTAGTGATGATGCTCTAGGAATACATAGCTACAGTAGATAGATTATAAATCCAATAGAACCAGAGTTTGCATAATTTTCAGAAGTGTTATTATATTTTTTTCTAAATTTCAGGCTTGTTCAAATCTACCCACGCAAAGGTTGGCACCTGAAAAGTAAAAGTAGAACTCAGTCATTTCTCACCCCGATGAGAAGCTAGGTTTCCTCACATGATTTCAATGCAAAATCATAAAACAACATTGCAGGTTTGTTTGAGAAGTTCCAAATGGAGTCCTAGATTTCAGTTTGTAAATGCAATGTGAAGCTATAGCCCTTTCAGTTAAAAATATCATGCACAATTTTTGTGCAAAACAGACATTCTCTTTCATGTTGACAATTTCTTTGCAGATTGTTTCATTTTTGTAAAGAGGCCATTTTTCAAAAACTGAAAGCTTTCTGCCCAACATTTCTCATATGTATGCAGTGTTGTTCTAGCTATGTTGCTCCTAAGATAGCAGAGAGACATAGTGGGTGAAGTACAGGTTGAATTTCTAGTCCAGCATCCTTGGTACTGAACCAGAGAATTTGCCGAACCATGGGAGGTCAATATTGTCTAGCAGCATTATCAACATTCCCACTGCTTATTGGGCTCTTAGACAACATTTAGGTGTAAATTAGAGCTAAATACTAGCACATAACACTCAGAGCCAGGTGGCTGAAAACAAACTTTATGGGACTGCGGGAAACTTGGCTACACCCCCATGATAAGTGGACATCTGGCTAACTAAAATCATGCCGGACAACAAATGTTGCCGGATCAGAGAGTGCCAGACTACAGAGGCTCAACCTGTAATATTTTTTATTGGACCAACTTTTGTTGATGAGAGAGACAAGCTCTGGAGCTTACGTTCTAAAGCAAAAGTTGGTCCAATAAAAGTTATTACCTCACCCACCTTGTTTCTCAAATATTTGTTAGTAACTCAGGCCCGATCCAAAACCTAGTGAAGTCAATAGAGAAAGAGCCCCATTATTGCTTAAATATTGTAAAAAGGTGAAATAAGGAGGATATCTTTTAGGCTGTAGTCAGAACCAACATCGCGCACCATTGAACTCCATAAAATCCTTGTTTGAGTGGAAGGAATTGAAATAGTGCCTGCTTCTATCCTTGCAGGGTGGAATTCCAGCCGTAATGAAATTACTTTGTGAAAATTCAGCTGCCGAGGTGCACGTAATCCATTCTTGTATGTACAAAACATGCTGTTTCTTTCTGTGTGCAAGAACAGCTTGCCGGCTCCTCTAATCGTGCATGTAAACTCTTATTGTGAATAGTACAGATATAATGAAGTCAACAGCGCTCCACTAGCTTACAGCAGAGGATCTGCCCTGCTGTTCGGGCATTGGTTTTGTAGAGAGCATATTTTGCTCAGCTTGTGCTGAAACACTGTGGGAAAAGTGGGAAAACAGCCAAGCAGACTAAATGACTTTATTATTATCTGTACTAAGGTTGGTTTGCATGGGTGTCAGGAAATTTCCAGAACAATACATTGTTGTTAAGCAATACTGGACTGACATACAAATACAAATGGGCCTCTTGAGCCAGCTGAATTTGTTCACCCTTCATTATGTGCTGGGTATTTGCTAAGCAGAGAGTCATTATGTCATTATATCGGTACACAAATTAAAAATACTTTGGTATTGTAAGTTGCCCAGTTATCTTGCAAGATTTACTATGGAAGGTGTGATTGGAAGAGTAAACTGACTAGGATTTGGGCAGTGAGGAAAATACTCCTGACAGCAAAGAACTGCTGAGTTCTAATCCCAGCTTTGACACTTCAGATGTGGTTAACACAAGAACGGATGTACAGTCAGGCCAATGGTCCATCTAGCCCAGAGGGAATGAACTGAATGAGTAATCACCAAGTGATCCATTCCCTGTCCCTTATTCTGACCTTCTGGCAAACAATGGCTAGAGCCAGGGGCATCATCCCTGCCCATCCTGGCTAACAGCCATTGATGGATCTGTCCTCCATGACTGTATCTAGTTCTTTCTTGAACCCTGTTGTAATCTTGGCCTTCACAACATCCTCTAGCAAAGAAGAATTCTGTGCGGAAATGCTTCCTTTTATTTGTTTTAAATCTGCTGCCCACTAATTTCATTTGGTGACTCCTAGTTACTGTGTTATGAGAAATGGCACTTCCTTATATATTTTCTCTACATCAGTTATGATTTTATAGATCTCTATCATATCCCCACTTATTCATAGAATCATAGAATAATAGAATACTAGGACTGGAAGGGACCTTGAGAGGTCACCAAGTCCAGTCCCCTGCCCTCATGGCAGGACCCAGGACTGGCTAGACCACCCCGATAGACATTTATCTAACCTACTCTTAAGTATCTCCAGAGATGGAGATTCCACAACCTCCCTAGGCAATTTATTCCAGTGTTTAACCACCCTGACAGTTAGGAAGTTTTTCCTAATGTCCAACCTAAACCTCCCTTGCTGCAGTGTAAGCCCATTGCTTCTTGTTCTATCCTCAGAGGCCAGGAAGAACAAGTTTTCTCCTTCCTCCTTGTGACATCTTTTTAGATACCTGAAAACTGCTATCACGTCCCCTCTCAGTCTTCTCCTTTCTAAACTAAACAAGCCCAATTCTTTCAGTCTTCCTTCATAGGTCATGTTCTCTAGACCTTTAATCATTCTTGTTGCTCTTCTATGGACCTTTTCCAATTTCTCCACATCTTTCTTGAAATGTGGTGCCCAGAACTGGACACAATACTCCAACTGAGGCCTAATCAGCGCAGAGTAGAGCGGAAGAATGACTTCTCGTGTCTTGCTCACAACAAACCTGTTAATGCATCCTAGAATCATGTTGGCTTTTTTTGCAACAAGCATCACACTGTTGACTCATATTTAGCTTGTGGTCCACTATAACCCCTAGATCTCTTTCTGCTGTACTCCTTCCTAGGCAATCGCTTCCCATTCTGTATGTGTGAAACTGATTGTTCCTTCCTAAGTGGAGCATTTTGCATTTGTCCTTATTAAACTACATCCTGTTTACCTCAGGCCATTTCTCCAATTTGTCCAGATCATTTTGAATTATGACCCTGTCCTCCAAAGTAGTTGAAACCCTTCCTAGCTTGGTATCATCTTCAAACTTAAGCGTACTCTCTATGCTGATATCTAAATAATTGATGAAGATATTGAACAGAACCAGTCCCAAAACGGACCCCTGCGGGACTCCACTTGTTATATCTTTCCAGCAGGATTGTGAACCGTTAATAACTACTCTCTGAGAATGGTTATCCAGCCAGTTATGCACCCACCTTATAGTAGCCCCATCTAAGTTGCATTTGCCTAGTTTATTGATAAGAATATCATGCGAGACCATATGAAATGCCTTACTAAAGTCTAGGTATACCATGTCCACTGCTTATTCCTTATCCACAAGTCTCATTATCCTATCATCTCTTTTCCAAGTTGAAAAGGTCCAATCTGATTAATCTCTCCTCATATGGAATCCATTCCATTCTCCTAATCATTTTGTTGATCTTTTCTCAACCTTTTCCAGTTCCAATATATCTTTTTTTGAGATGAGGCGACCACATCTGCACACAATATTCAAGATGGGGTGTATCATGGATTTATATAGGGGCAACATGATATTTTCTGTCTTGTTATCTATCCCTTTCATAATGATTCCCAATATTCTGTTTGCTTTTTTGATTGCTGCTGCACACTCAGGGTATGGCTACACTGCAGAGTTTTTCTGGTATCCCGGAAAAACTCTGCCGCATCCAGGGAAAGCGTCTGCTCTTCTGAAATTTTTTTCAGAAGATCAGACGCGTGTTTTTGGCATACCTGTAAACCTCGTTTTACGAGGAAGAGGGGATGTTCAGAAAAAGGGTTTTTTCCCAACATTTGGCCCAGTGTAGACAGACCAAATTTCAGAAAAGCCTCTTCTGAAAAAAGAAACAAAAAAGCTACGCACATTGCGGTTTGCAATGTGCGTAGCTTTTTCCAGAAGAGGATTGTAGTGTAGACATAGCCTCAGTGGATATTTTCAGAGAATGTTCCACATGCTCTGATTCCAAGAGCTCTTTTTTGAGTGGGAAAAGCTAATTTAGACCCCATCATTGTATAGGTACAGTTGGGATTATGTTTTCCAGTGTGCATTACTTTTCATCTATCAACATTAACTTTCATCTGCCATTTTGTTGCCCTGTCACCAGTTTTGAGAGATCCTTTGGTAGCTCTTCACAGTCTTCCTGGGACTTAACTATCTTGAGCAGTTTAGTATCATCTGCAAATTTGGCCACCTCACTGTTTATTCCTTTTTCCAGATAATTTATGAATATGTAGAAAAAGACTCATCTCAGAACAGACACCTGGGGACACCACTATCTACCTCTCCCCATTCTGAAAACTAGCCATTTATGCCTACCCTTTGTTCCCAATCTTTGAACCAGTTACAAGTCCATGAGAGAACCTTCCCTCTTATCTCATGACAGCTTCCTGTGCTTAAGAGCCTTTGATGTAGGGTCTCGTCAAAGCTTTCAGAAAATCTCAGTACACTATACGCACTGGATACCCCTTGTCCACTTGCTTGTTAAGCCCCCTCAAAGAATTCTAGCAGATTGGTGAGGTACAATTTCCCTTTTTTAAAAAGCCATATTGACTGTTCCCCAACAAATTGTGCTCATCTATGTGTCTTGCAAAGTTGTTCTTCATTATAGTTTCAACCAGTTTGTCTTCTACTGAAGTCAAATTTACTGGCTTGTAATTACGGGATTACCTCTGGAGCCCTTTTTGAAAACTGGTGTCACATTAGCTACCTTCCAGTCATAAGGTACAAAAACATGATTTAAAAGATAAGTTCCCTTCAATGTACTGTATTCATATACTTAAAAAAAACACAGCTAAGATTTTCAAAAGTGACTGGTAGAGCTGATTGGAGAAACTTTGGAACCATTTTCTACTCGAATATGTACTTTGATCAAAATCAAAATGGTTCATGAATTCAGGTTAATTTTACTCAGATTTCATCTAGGAAGGAAAAAGTTTTGACAGTGCTAAAATACCCCATATGGGTATTTTGCATTGCTTATGATTTGTGGAACCATTTGCTAGATGGTGTATTTGCAAACTTTGTTAATTTATATACACTTAACAATATATGGCTAATGGAATGGACTGTCCATGGAGGAAAAGAGGCATAATTCATAACTTCAAGCACACTATTGTGATTGACCTCCTGTCTTCTAAGGTCTTGTGGTTAAAGCACTTGAGATTGAAAAGATCAGGATTTACTTCTTGGTTCTGCTACAGATTTCCTGGGTAACCTTGGCCAAGTCATGCAATCTCTCTGTGCTTCACATCTCCATTTGAAAAATAGGGATCAAAATACTCCCCTTCTCCGACCCTTTGTCTTAGAATTGTTTAAACTACAAGGACTTCAAAGCAGGACTGTCTCTCACTGTGTGTTTGTGCAGCATCATGGATCCCAGTTTGTACAATGGCAGTGTCCAAAGTCAAATAAGGCACAGTCGTGAACACTGATTTTATGTATAGATAGATCAGTGCTCTACAAATGCCATGTAATCTTTATTTCCACACTGCTTATCTTTATTTGCTATCTGTAATCACAACAACAAACACTTCAACTAACTTGTCTTTAAGCTCAGGGTCTCATTTTCTGGCTTGAGGCAAGAAGATGAAATGCAGGATCTTTGTGTGGTGTCAAAAATGCTTTTGTGTCTTTAAAAAACATCATCTTTCAAGAAAGTTCTTTTCTTCCCTCAGCGATATCTGTGGTCTGTGAGGATACAGCCCCAGTGAGAAAATGAGCTATGTGATCTCTCTCGTGATGGAATGCAACTATAAACAGGCATTCCGTTCCAGTCCATCTCCTCCCACCACTTCCAGCTGTGGGGTATGAAGTGTATACACAAGAAAAATAGAAAGGACGAAGACAGGTAATAAATAACCAAAGATGCTGTTAACTTGCTACCCGGTTAAAAAAAAAAGTAGTCTCTCTGCCCCAGCATTTTATGGCTTTTATAGGTCACAGAAAGGGCTTAATAAGAGCAGGGTGGACTCTTATTCCATGGGTTCTCAACTTGGGAGGCCTATGGCTGGTGTTTTACAAGACGTTAAACCAAATTATCAGAATGGTCCCTTCTGGCCTTAAAATCTACAAATGTATGAATTAGCAGGATTGAGTCTTCCTTTTCTTTACGGCTAAAAGAAAGGCGAATCATGGTTGGTTTGTTTTTTATTCTATTGCAACATGAAATACAAGGAAATACAACTTAGATGAGGCTACTATAAGATGGGTGCATAATTGGTTGGGTAACCATTCCCAGGGTGCGTCTAGACTACATTCCTCTTTCGAAAGAGTAATGCAAATGAGGGAATCGAAAATGCAAATGAAGCACTGATTTACAAATCTCGTGCTTCATTTGCATAATCTCTTCCCATTGCTTTTTTTTGGAAGAGATTTAAAAAAAAATGCAGTCTAGATGGGGTTTTTTCGGGGAAAAAGAACCCTTTTTCTAAAGAATCCTGTAAACCTCATTTTTTTCAGGAATAAGGGTTCTTTCAAAAAAGTTTTTTTTTTTCAAAAGAACCCTGTCTAGACTGGGTTTTTTTTTAATCTCTTCCGAAAAAGTGATGGGAAGAGATTATGCAAATGAAGCGCAAGATTTGTAAATCAGGACTTCATTTGCATTTTCAATTTCCCTCATTTGCATTCCTCTTTTTGAAAGAGGAATGTAGTCTAGATGCATCCCCAGAGAGCAGTTATCAATGATTCACAGTCATGCGGGAAGGGCATAACAAGTGGGGTTTCACAGGAATAAGTTTTGGGACCCGCTCTGTTCAATATCTTCATCAACAATTTAGCTATTGGCATAGAGAGTATGCTATAAAATCTGCAGATGATATCAAGCTAAGAGGGGTTGCAAGTGTTTTGGAGGTTAGGATTATAGTTTAGAATGGCCTGGACAAACTGGAGAAATTATCTGAGGTAATTAGGATGAAATTAATAAGGACAAATGCAAGGTCCTCCACTTAGGAAGGAACAGTCAGTTTCACACATACAATATGGGAAGCAACTATCTAGGAAGGAGTACAGCAGAAAGGGATCTAAGGGTCATAGTGGACCACAAGCTAAATGTGAGTAAGCAGAGTGACACTATTGCAAAAAAAGCAATCACTGTAGGATGCATTAACAGGAGTGTTGTGAGAAAGACACAAGAAGTAATTCCTCTACTCTACTCTGCGCTGATTAGGCCTCAATGAGAGTATATTTAGGAAAGAGGTGGAGAAATTGGAGAAGGTCCAGAGAAGAGCAATAAATATGACCTGTGAGGGAGGACTGAAACAAATGGGTTTGTTTAGCCTGGAGAAGAGAAGAATGAGAGGGGACATGATAACAGCTTTTAAGTAGCTAAAAGGTGTTACAAGGAGGAGGGTAAAACATTTATTTTCCTTAACCTCTGAGGATAGGACAAGAAGCAATGGGCTCAAACTGCAGCAAGGGAGGTTTAGGTTGGACATTAGGAAAAAGTTCCTAACTGTCAGGGTGGTTAAACACTGGAATAAATTGCTTAGGAAGGTTGTGGAATCTCCATCTCTGTAGATATTTAAGAGCAGGCTAGACAGACATCTCTCAGGGATGATCTAGATGGTGCCTGGAGTGCAGGGGACTGGACTTGGTGACTTCTTGAGGTTCCTTCCAGTTCTGTGATTCTATGCAGGAAACAGTATAGAAAAGGTTGTCAACATTGAACTAGAACAGTATGTTTGGTGATTTTTACACAACTGTTTTCTTTTGTATGTCTTGCGGGTCTTTGTGTTCTCCTTTCTCCCCAGGTATCTTTGATGAACCACTGTGCCTTTATATCCTTCTCCCTCTCTTGTTCCTGATCTTTCCCATGATGACCGCCTTTAATGCCTGTCCTACCCCAAGAACAAGCATCAGTTTTCTTTCTTCATATGCCTTCTCCAGACATGTTTCTTGAGGAGAGTTGGTCCAAAACAATCATACTGTAAAACGCTGAAAATATCAACATTTTTTAAATGACTACAGTTTACCTCAACCCACCCCTCTCCAATTATCAATCTGTTTGACAAGGTTTCAAATTTTGAAAATTTAAATGTTGAAATGTTGAAATTGTAAATGTAGAAAAAAGGGACACAACTTCTGCCAATCTCATGAATTCTAATCAATGCCCTCCTTTTTTTTTTTTTTTTTTTACCAGTTCTCCTGATCAGTATTCCTCAGGGTTGCATCAGCTAATTATATTCCAGAGCTAAATTTGGTCCATTAAATCAGATGCTGGTCTAATATCTATGCAGCCTATGAAGTCTGAAGACAATTAAGTTCAGGAATAAGGTCCACATCTTTTCTCAGGCTGTTTCAGGGGAATCCCATTTCCCATGAAAGCCAGAGGGAAAATATGGGTCAAAGCCTGGATTTGTTGAAGTCAATGGGAGTTTTGCCATCAAAGAAATAGGATGGGAATGTCAAAAAAAGAAAGTAATAAAACACAAATGACATGTCCATTAGGGATGTAATCGACTAGTTGAGTAGTTCACTATATGATAAGCATAGGCTTATTGGGTAGTCGAGTGACTACTCAGCTACTCACTTGCCCCCCCAACTTAGTTCCTCTGTATTAGAGGCAGCAAGGTGTGTGTGGGGGGGGAGGGGGGGGGAGGAGTAGGAGCCAGTGCTGGGGCGAGCCAGCTTAAACACCAGGCTCTTACTACATTTAAAGTGCAGTGGCTATAGTGGCTAATTGAGTAGTTGATGGAAATTCTGATTTCTAATTAACTGTTTAGTTAACTAACTGTTACTTAACATCCCTAATGTACATGAGGCCGGAATTGAGATCAAAGGACTGACACTTCTCTGATGATCAATATCACAGTAAAAAGAAAGTCTCTAGGTCAATGAGCCAGACTTCTACTTTTGGAAATAGCTTTCTCAATTGGTGATAAAGATTTTCATTTAGAAAATGACCCCAGGGGACCAACAAATGGTGCAAAGAAGCCTTCGTATAGCTAGCTGACTTTTGCCCTTGAAGCCACTTGAAATCAACGTGATCTCACAGAGAAAGAGCATCTTTGACAAGTCTAGAATCGGTACAGTACATGTCAAAAAATCATTCTCACGGGGGTGAAGTTTTATCAGATGTTTGCCAACCTGTTGACCTGTTACAAAGATTATAACTCACTGGAGACTTTTCTCTTATCCCTAAGGGTATATCTACACTGTACAGTTAATGAGGGCTCTTATCCAGGTTTTAGCCTTAACCCCCTCTACTGTTTACAAAGAGAAACCTCAGACCTGGATTTGGAGGTATTATGTAGTGGCAGATACCATAGTGACATTATTTTATAAATGCAATTAGGTAGAGTAGGCTGCCTTTTCTAAGACATATAATATGGGTAAAATTCGAAATCGGTGATTCTTAATAGGGGTATGTTTACCCGTAGTATTCTGAGATCTTCCCAAGGGTACATCAGCTCACCTAGATATTTGCTAACTTTTTCAGCAAGCTACATAAAAAGCACTAACAACATTGGTACTAACTAAAATTCCATAAGGACAAATTACTTGTTTATATACTATAGGTAAAAATGTAAGTACAATATTTATATTCCACTTGATTTCTTTTATAATTATATGGTAAAAATGAGAAAGGAAGCAGTTTTTCAGTACGAGTGTGCTGTAGCCTGTGACTTGTTTGTATTTTTATGTCTGATTTCTTTTAAGCAAGTAATTTTAAAGCGAGGTGAAACCTGTAGGTATGCAAAACAAATCAGACCCCTGAAGGGGGCATAGGAGTCTGGAAAGCTTGAGTGAAACTATTCTAGAGTCTTCCCAAAAGGCTGTTAAAGGCTAAAAGTAATATTGTCGGGATGATCTGTTTCGGATTGCCATGTCCTCTTGCAGAGTTTCCAATTCAAACCGTGCAGTGTTGTAATGGCACATGAAAAATGGAAATGAAGTGAAACTGACTAATCTAATTTCATTGTGCATGTTGCCTGGAATCTTGAAAAGTAGGCACACAGTGGAATATAAAATAAATTAAAGCCACTCTTTCCTTTTTAAATGAGGTGGAGTTGAAAATTTGAGAGGTGTTATAGAGAGCGAGTGTACATATAGGAACTGATGACATCTTTCATGATGTTCCTTTAACTGAAATACATCTTATTGCTAGATAATGCAGATTGTTTGCCAGGTTTTGTTCCCACATGAGGATATAGTAGTCCCATGGGAGCTGATTACTGGGAAGGGTAGTAAGAACTTAGGTTTATAAAATATAATCATGTGGGAATTTTTTCCAAGGAAATGTTCCCACATTCAGTCAGAAAATGACTATATGTATATTTGCTATTTGTCTTTAATTTTCCCAATAACAATCCTTTTAATTGCATTTTGCAATTTGCTGCCATATACATATTTTCCCATATTTAGTCTGACTGAGAAAACAAAGGGGATGTTGTGCTTCTGTTCTAGGAGATATAGAGGTTGTCTTAGCTGGTAAGTAGAATCCTGTGTAATTTTTGTTGAGCTTAATTCAAAAAGGCAGCCTAAAACTATACACAAACCAAAGGAAAGAGGGAGGACAAATTTATACCAGCTAGACTGACAGTCTAAATTGTTTCCTCTAAAGCTTAATTAGCACAGTTTATACATTCCACATATGTGCTCTCTAGCCTCTCTATCTGCAGCCTTGTCAACTGTTATGTATTTAATTCCCTTATTTTTAGGTTGCAGTGTTCTATTGTGTAGCAGTGTCTGTGAGATCTAAAAAACTCCAAACTGCAGGAGATCTTGTTGATATGCAAAATCGGCAGGCTGAAATCATGGGTTTCAGAGGAGCTTCACTTTATGTTTTAACTGGGATTCAGTTAATTTTACCTTCTCTAGTTGCGCAGCATGTATACCCCTGGTTTCAGTCCCACAATTGCCTACATTGCTTCCCTCTCGATTTCATTGTTGAAAGTTAGGAATCAGAAGGAAGGAATACTGAAACAGAGGTTGTAGAAGGAATTTTTCACACTGTGGACAGAAATGATCAGGGGCATGTTTTCAGGTATGAGGCAGAATCACAAGCATGGACCTAACACACAGCACTGCTTTTGGAGGCCAATTTTCAGACGTGCTCAGCAGCCAGCTATAGTAGTTTAAAACAGCCTCGGGGCCGCTCTAAATTATGCCAGCATCAAGGAGCCACCAAGAGCTCTTTGGTGTCTCCAGCTGGACCCAACACATATGAGAGACACTCAGAATCTACACAAAGGTCTCCATACATCCTGGCTTGAATGACGCACTAATTGCAGGGACTTCTGATGTTACCACAATACCTTCTGTGCCACAAGTAAGAGGTTTTGGGCTCCTCAGAATCATCTATACCATGATAAGGTCTTATAACTGCCAACAGGTTTTTTTTTACTTTTATCGAAGATGTCATGAGGAGATCGCAAAGTACTTTACAAAGGTTCATTATTTACCTCTCAGAGCGCCTCTGTGATTTTGCTGACTCATCAGTTTTCACTAGCCACACAAAAGACATGACTATTTATAATAATAAGGAAACTTTAATCAGAGCAGTTATGATTCCACTGTGAGAGCCTGATCCTGCAAACAATACAATGAGGAGAGTTACTTATGTGCTTCAGCATTGCAGGATCGGATCCTGAAAGCAGTTGTTCGTTCACTGGTTTATAAAGTTAGAAATGGTATGTACTATAAATTAGGGATGTTAAATATCGGTTAATTGATTAGTCGAGTAACCTCATGAATTCTTATTGGTTACTCGACTATTCTATACTCCCCGGGGGTAGGGCCAGTAGCCAGTGCACTCCAGCCCCACCCCTGAAGAACTCGCTGCCACTCCACGCTGGGGTGCCAGGCGGGAGCTGGTCTGCGAGGGGAGCCAGTTTAAAAATCAGCTCCCTTTGTGGACCAGCTGCCTTTTGCCCAGTGGTGCTGCCTCTGAGAGGGCAGCAGTGCAGGGTGGCAGCAGCCCTTGTCTGGGGGAAGTCTGAGCTCCCAGACCCGGCACAAGCCGGAACTGAGCCGGGCTGCCTTCCCACCAGGGTTGCCAACACACAGAAATTTCATTTACGGACAAAATGGGAAAAATTTACGGACAGACACATTTTTTTACGGACATAATTTTTATACTATATTAAGACGACATAAATGGCCAAAAGTAAAAAGTAATCGTTGTCATTCATACATCACAAGAACAATATGCTATTTAACTCACTTTCATTGAGTTAGTCATGGTCCTGAAAGTTTTCCATTTTGTGATCGTACATCCAAACCCTGACAACTAAACAACTAAAATGTCCAATTTCCGCTCTCTGCAGTAAAATGCCTGAAGCAGCACAGAAGAAATTTAATTGCTATAGAACAATAGCTGTTTTTTGAAATTTTATTGCACTTTTACGAAATTTACAAACACCTAAATTTTTTACGGACTTTACGGACATGTCCAATTTTGGCTAATTTTTTTACGGACTGTCCATAAATGTACTGACAGTTGGCAACCCTGCTGCCCACCTAGCTCCTAATACACTTGAAATGCAGAGCTGCAGCGGGAGTAGGTCCCAGACCTGGGGTAAGCCAGGATTGAGCCAGGCTGCTGGCCAGCCTGCTAAAAAATGTACCAGGGGAAGGGGGGGTTGCGAGAAATACATGTAGTCTATAGCATTAACCTATAAGCTTTTGTTTATTGGTTAATCGACTACACTCTTACATCCCTACTATAAATAAGTGACTGGACCAGAACTCAGAAGATCAGGGTTCAGTTACTAGCTCTGCAATAGACTCCCTGTGTAAGTTTGGGCAAGTCACTTCCCTTCTTTGTGCTTCAGTTTTCCATCTTTAAAACGGGATGCAATGGGGTGTGCACCCCACACCCACCACCAGGGCTGTTCCTAGAGGAGCGTGGACAACTCTCTCTCCTCTCCAAACCCTGCCCCCCCCCCCACTTCTTCCTCCAAGAACCTGCCCCCCCCCCCCCGAGTGACACCGGGAGCTGGTGATGTGGACTGTAGCAGAGAGGGGCTGGTAGGGCTTCTGTCACCCCCCACACCCTCCAGGCCTGATGTCCCCCTGATGCGGGGGCAGGGCAGAGTGGAGTGGGGCTGGTGGCACTGCTGCCAGCCTCCACACCACCCAGACCCTGCACACACCTCTTGAGGGGTGAGCCCCCCCAAAGCCTGGGTGCTGGGGCAACCACCCCAAACTGCCCTATGGCTCCACCCACCACTAATGCACTCACAGTGGCATAAAAGTGTGAGTCGATTAACAGCCCAGGCTGCACCTGGAGGAGGAGCTAGGGAGTGAGGAAGGCAAACAAAAGGATGAAGCTCACCAGAGCAGGAAATGTTGTGGCTCATGGAAACCAGGTAGCAAAGGGCAGAGAGGGGCTGCAGCAAGGAGGTTTGCAGTCCCTTCTCTGAAGCTAGAGAGAGAAGAGGGCTTTGGCTTGGGAGCAAGACCATATCTGGAGGATGGTGGAGGTAACAAAGAAGTCCAGGGAAATAGTAGCAATGCTGGTTGTAAGGGTCCCTGGGCAGGAACCCAGAGAAAATGAGCCCTACCAGCCTCTGGGGAAGTGGCACCATTGAGCGGCAGTGAATTGGAAGATTGCCTATGACCATTGGTCCATCTACACACAAGCAGCTATTTTGACATAATGTTGAAATAATGTCGAGCTGAAGAACTGCTTACCCCGACTCTTGTATCCCTCATTGTACAAGAAGTGAGGGAAGTTGGAGGAAGAGTGCTCTATTTTGAAAAAGTGCTGTGTAGACGTTCCCAAATTCGAAATAAGCTATTTTGACTTAAGCTACACAATTAGCTTAGCTCAAATTGCATAGCTTATTTCAAGTTTAGCCTTGCTGTGTAAATGTACCCTATGGCTGCACCTAGGTTGGCAAGATTTTGTGCAAATCCTTTTAATGGAAAAGTTCTTCCATTAAAAGTATTTGCGCAAGAGAGCGTCTATACTGGCATGTGCCTTTGCGCAAAAGATTTGCTTTTGCGCAAAAGCATCCGTGCCCAGTATAGACGCTCTCTTATGAAGAAAGCTCGATGGCCATTTTAGCCATCGGGCTTTCTTGTGCAAGAAATTAACGTTCCTGTCTACACTGGCCCTCTTGCGCCAAGTATTCTTGCGCAAGAGGGCTTATGCCTGAGCGGGAGCATCAGTATTTCAAGAAGCACTGATTTTGTACATTACAAAGTCAGTGTTCTTGCTCAAATTCTCGCAGCCAGTGTAGACAGGCAGCAAGTTTTTGCGCAAAAGCGGACTGCTTTTGCGCAAAATCTTGCCAGTCTAGACGCACCCTTTATATGTTTTCTACAGCATCTAGCGCAGTGGAGCCCTGCTCTTAGTTGGGGCTACTAGATGCTCTCATCATAACAATTAGTTTTATTCTGAAATGGTCAGGGCTCAGTCATTAAATCTGGCCACACTCCTAAAAGCAAAAATCTCTGAATTGAATATGCTGCTTACAGATCCATGAAGAAGTCATTTCCATTGCAAAATAGCACTTCTAGCACAGCACTGCATTTACCGCTGGTTCCTAATCATTTTGAGCAAACAGCATCTTTCGAAAGAGATCTTTTTAATTCTTCAGTTAGCCAGATGGAAGGAGAGACATAATATTGTGGTGTTAAAAGTGTACACGCCACTTATTCCAATTCTGCACCTATTTAATTCACAGCTTAATTTATACAGCACTGAGCATGCTGGGTTACTTCACTATCGTTATATTATTATGTTGATGATCTGTGGAATTTGTAAACCAACCTAAAAAACTGCACAGCAGGGAGATATTCTCTATGAAATTCTATTGAATAAGGTTTAAGAATGTACACTAAGATACTTATTTTCTATTAAATTAGGGAGGTTTTAAGACCAAGTTCTATAGAGCCCTATTGGTTGCATCCTATAATCCTTAAGCACTTTTCCATGAGGAGCATGATACAGCATAGTCTATGCGTCTCCTCTTCACAGGCTCCAGAAATTCGGGACACACAATAGGGATTGCCTACGCACACAGGCAGACTGAGAAACGTAACATGCAGTAGCAAGAAAAACAAAGGCATCAGACTTTCATAGCTGCATGCACCACCATTAGGCTTCAAGAAACCTGTCACTAATATAATTTCCCCCTTAAGTGAAACAAAACCGTTCCATCTCTACTGCCATATGGCAGCATTTAACAACAGAAGGGACTGGGATGTACCCAAAATAAGAGGTTTGACAGTTTGTGCTACTTTTTACACCTCAAGTATTCTACTGAAAAGCAATTTTTGTTCTCTCGTGACAAGCATCTGTATTCGTTTTTCAATGTACCCTCAGCTGCAGCACGCTCCAGTCATTTCCACTGATTCTCTGCAGATATGCCATGTGCAGCTCTAAAACGGTTCCAGCTAACATCTGGTGAATGATTTTAACCTTTGAAATTATTTTTGCTTCTCATGAGGTAGCGGAGAAAGGCAATGTGATTTGGATGAAGAGAATATTCTTCATTTGTATAGGGGTAACTCCTAGGGTTCCAAATTAGGGATCAGGGCTCTATTATGCTAGGAGGTATGCATGCAACAAAAGAGATGGATCCTGCCCTGAAGAGCTTACCTATTACTGAAATGCAACCACCTCTGGTGTGGAATGTGGCAACAGTGCACATCAGTAGCACAGGGACTAGATTCTCAGTTTGTGTAACTCAATGTTTCTCCACTGACTTCAAGAACATCAATTTACACTTTTGATTCTATATGCTTATGCTAGGAAGTGAAGAATACAGTATTCAGCTGAACCTGCAAGGGGGATTTAAGCGGATAAAATGTTATTTTAGATGGAATTTGGCCCAGAATCTAAGGTTTATACCCACATGCATCAGCAGGGCAGAAAGAAAAAAAATTGCTTTGGATATCTCCACAATGGCCTCCAGCAAGCCTGGGGTGGAACACTGGGGTTGTCCCAGCAGAGGTGGCAAAAAGGCACCTGTTACGGGGCGTCTGCCCTGCATTGGCCCTTTAAGGGTAAAACCCAGCTCTGGGAGAGGGCTGAGAGCAAAGCCTGCAGCTGAGGCAGATACTGGCAATTAGGGCCCAGCTGGGGGCTGTGTAAATAAGGGAGGAAGGGAGATACTCTTGGTCTAGCTGGGAGCAGGAGGGACCTGGCTACTAAGGTAGCTTGGAGGTGTCCCAAGACAGAGCAGGGCTGGGGAGGGACAGGCAGGGCTGGGGAGCTCTAGCTTGGGCCTCACTCCCAGGCTGCAGGACCTGAAGCAAGGCCTGAGAGCACTAGGGGGGCAGCCTGGAAAGGAAAAGCCAGCAGGTCTACCTGTTGCCAATGCTGAGTGGCCATTTCAGACAGCAGTTTGCCCCTCTGGCAAGGGCTAGCTGAAGACTGGCTATTTTTTTCCTCCCAGGATCACCTTTTTACCTTCCAAACCCCCTCTGGTCAGAATGATGCTCCTCAGCCATGTCGTTTGGACCTTTCCTAAGCCAGTCAGTTAATATATGTATTGGCTCCCAATGATATGCTCCAGCTGCTTGTGAGAGTCCTTCCTCTTTTTGTCCATCCACTCCTCCTGCTGCTGCCCATCTGAAATGGCAACCCCAGACGCAGTGGGCCATGTAGGCCTGCCTGGGAGCTTGAATCCTGGTGCTACCACACCTCAGCAAGGCTTTGGATGCCATGAGGGCAACTGTCTGGGGAGCCCGGAGCAGCCACATGTGGCTCTAAAGCCACAAATCCAGGCAACTCCCTTCCTGCACTGACTCCTTTTTCTCCTGCCAGGCTCCATCTGTTAGGGTTTTTTTGCTTTTGGCCATGCTTGTGCAGACTCAAATCCAGGAGCATTCTACAGCAAGAAACTGGGAACTGAACCAGTGCAAAGCTCCTAGCTGCTCAGCCACTTGGCTTGCTCCAAACCGCTCTCCGAGGTAGAAATAGAAACTCATTTGTACTGTTCATCTGTGAATGAAAGTCCTTGAAATCTCATTTCAAATTATGCTTCTGGATGACACATCTCAAGAGCTAAGGCAGGTAAACTGAGGCCAAAAGTGCCCAACTGCCCCACATGTGTTTTCATTCCCACGATAAAGAAAACTCAGGCAGTTTCCTGATGCATTTTCTGCTTCTAATCAGGGTGGTTGGAAATGATATTAGTAAATGATATTTACTCCATGGCAATATGTGATCTGGTTACAATATTTCCTGGTGTTTACTTTAGCAAGTGAATCCGAGCAACAGCCTAATCTGTTAGTGTCTCCATCAATATTAGTCATGTCAGAAACAAAAATTAGTCCAGACTGCTTTTTTTTTAATGTGGGTAAATATACACAGTGCACTCGACATGCTGTTCCAAACAGGTCAGAGCCGAGTGACCCTAATAGATAATATGGCTTTTTTCAGAGAGAGCCTTTTCTAGTTTTGCACTGGGAAAAATATCAGTCGTCAAAACAAAACAAAAAAAATACTTTATTTGTGTTCCAGTACTATGTTGAGACCCCATTGTCGGTGAAACTCTAATTTAAGCACATACTTTGCTCTTTTCTGTTCAAGAATGTGCTTACGCATGTGCTTAGCCTTACCTTCCACATGCTTGAGTGCTTGCCTGAATAGGAGAGTTTTCTGCTGCGGTTATTTTGATCTGTTGAGTCCCTGACTTATCTTTTAATAAACCTCTAGTGTTTGCAGAGAAGGCCCTGTCTTGAGCCATTCTATTTCCATTCTGCTTGTTCCCCCGATGGCCCTCTTCTTAAACTAAACCAATACAGCACAGTAAACATACTGAAACCCTGGTCGCCCTGCCAGATTCAGAAATTGTTACCCAGCAGCTCTGCTTGCGTCACATCCAACTCTGAATGCCAACTTATTCCATGAGCAATCCTATTGCCATTAGTATGAGAATCGGGGGAGGGAGGGAAAAGTGCTTCTCGCTGTGAGTAGAGAGCTCCAAATCTAGCCCTATATATTGCTTTTTTAAAAGCTAATACAGATTGTTGTTTACTAGTATCCAGCAAAACTTTCCTCCATACATTTTTGAGGCAATTTCTTTTCACTGTGTGCAGATGAAAAGGAAAGGCTTATAATCCATGAAACAATCTTCTTTGCCCTGAGAGAGGAGATTCTAAGGCATGAATGGTAAGGGTGAAATTGCTACCTAAATCTGTAGATTTTACACTTACACTTTTGAACATTCACATTTTACACACCTGCACGTTTTTATGTTCTTACATGCTTTTTACACTCTTGCACTTACTTATGCACTTTTCCTCGCACTTTTACATGCTTTTGCACACTTTTCACTCTGTTACACCTTCCACTGTGTTGTGCACTTTTACACCTTCTGCTTTTGCGCACCCACAAATAATGCAAGCAAAAAGTCCAGCACCAGGGTGGGTGCTACCTGGTTTGATTATTTCTCTTGTGGGCAGGTGGCATACATGTGCATTTGGTGAAAGCAACTCATAGGTTCTTGAAATTATAGTGGCTGAACCAGAGGAGATAAGGGAAACAGAGGTACTGCCAGGAGATAGATGCCCAGCAGAATAGTCCCATCCACCAGTCTGACAGCCTCTCTGCAGTTGAGGAAGGATGAAAGTATTAGTTGAAGGAGCACATTAAGCTGAAGCAGAAGGAAATTATCCCATAGTTGGGACTCTCCTTCCAGATGTTGTTATGGTAACCCCTTGTCTGTCTGCTGAGGGAACCCCAGTTATTAGGTAAAGCCAGGTAATAGGAATGGGAGATTCAGTTATTAGAATTACAGATAGTGGGTTTGTGATGATGAGGAGGGGGCAAGGTAAATGGCCAGCCAGGTGCGAAGGCAGTGGTTCTCTAGAGAGACGTGCGGTGTCAAGGAGGAGGCGGGGGACATGGCAATGGAGGTAAAGGAGCACTCAAGGCAGACAAGGCCTTTGCGGAGAAGCTAAATGAATTATTTTCATTCCTCTTCACAGCTGAGGGAATGGGGATCTCCACCCCCGAGTCATCCTTTTTTAGGTGGCAAATCTGAGGACCTGTCCCAGAATGAGGTGCTTTTGGAACAAATGGATAAATTCAACCATAAGACCGGGTGGCGTTTACCCAGGAGTTCGGAAGGAACTCAGATATGAAATGGTAGAACTGAGGTATGTAACCTCTCACTTAAATCAGCTTCTGTACCCGATGACAGGTGGGCAGCTAATGGGATTTTTTTTTTTTTAAATAAAGGCTCCAGAGGCAAACCTGGCAAGGACAGGCTGGTGAGGCAAATCATTTGGGCCTATGGTGAGGAACAAAATGATCAGATGCAAAGAGAACTAGGGCATGTTTCAGAAGTCAGCCCTGCTTTTGTAAAGTGAAATCGCGCCTCACCAATCTCTCAGGCTTCTTTGAGGCACTCAACAAGCATGCGGGTAGAGCTGATCCAGTGGCGATAGTGCACTCGGGCTTTCAGAAAGCCTTAGATGAGGGCTGTCACTGAAGGCTCTTGAGCAAAGGGAGGCGGTCAAGAGATAGGAGGGAAGCTCCTCCAATCAGCAAGTGGTTGAAAAATAGGAAACAAAGGGTATGTCTAGACTGCAAGTAAACCCCTGAGGCTGGCCATTGTCAGTTGACTCAGGCCTGCAGGGCCCAAGCTGTGGGGCTGGTTAATGGTATTGCAGAGGTTCAAGTTCAGATGCACCAGAGGAGAAAGCTCCAGAGCCCGGGTTCTAGACCAGGCCCCAACCTCTATGTAGTAATAAAATAGCCCTGTAGCCCAAGCCCCAGTCAGCTGACGTAGGCCAGCCATGATGTTTAATTGCAGTATAGACATAACCAAAATGTCAGGAACTCTGCTGGCTCTGCATGCAGCTGCCTAGCAACCCAATGAGCTCAACTGAACCCGATGAACCTTCACTAAGTGACTCTGCTTCCTAACTGGACAGAAGGGACATTTAAATCTTGTAGCAACAGATTTGCAGTGGCTGCTCACTGCATTTCACTCTTGCAGCTGCTCCAAACTGGTTTCCTGTACCAGCCCTTCCCAGCTCTAGTGCCTCTGTTCCTCAGAAATCCTGGCTCTGAGCACATTGGGTTGTTTCTTCACGGCATCTTCAGCTCTGCCTGTTTATGCTCCTGCAACCGCTAGGCCGGACTCCTGTTCTGACCACTGGGTTGCACCATCTGCACCTCTGTGTGTGACACAAGATAGGAATAGATGGTGAGTTTTCACAATGGAGAGAAGTAAATAGCATAGTCTCCCAAGGATCTGTACTGGGAGCAGTGTTGTTCACCTCTTTTTCTGTATCATTTTTGAAAATGCTGAACCACGAGGTGGCAAAATTTGTAGATGGTACAAAATTACTCAGATTAGTAAAGTCCAAAGCTGACTACAAAAAGTTACAAATGGGTCTTGATAAAGTGGGTGAAAAATGGCAGATGAAACTATACGTTATATGCAATTTAATTGACATTGCAAAACATCCCAATTATACGTAAAAATGAATCACCTAAATCAGCTGTCACCACTGAAAAATTAGATCTTGGAGTCATTGTGAATAGTTCACTGAAAACATCCATTAAATCATTGAGCAGTAGTAAAAAAAAAAAAAAACAATTTTAGGAACTAACAGGAAATGATAAACTTAAAAAACAACAAATAGTCTGGTAGCACTTTATAAACTAACAAAACATGTAGATGGTATCAGGAAATGGTTACATAATGAAACAGAAAATGTCACAATGTCACTTTATAAATCCAGGGTATGCTCACACTTTGACTAACGCATGCAGTTCTGTTTGCCCCCTATCAAAAAAGATATGCTGGAATTGGAAAAGGTGCACAGAAGGGAAGCAAACAATTATTAGGATTATGAAACATCTTCTATATGAGAAGAGGTTAAAAAGAATCGGACTGTTCAGTTTATAGAATCATAGAAACCTAGAACTGGAAGGGACCTCAAGAGATCATCAAGTCCCGTCCCTTGCCCTCACGGCAAGACCAAGCACCATCTAGATCATCTCTGATAGATGTCTGTCTAACCTGCTCCTAAATATCTCATAGAATAATAGAATACTAGGATTGGAAGGGGCCTCGAGAGATCATCAAGTCCAGTCCCCTGCCCTCATGGCAGGACCCAGGACTGGCTAGACCATCCCTGATAGACATTTATCTAACCTACTCCATCTCTCCAGAGATGGAGATTCCACAACCACCCTAGGCAATTTATTCCAGTGTTTAACCATCCTGACAGTTAGGAACTTTTTCCTAATGTCCAACCTAAACCTCCCTTGCTGCAGTTTAAGCCCATTGCTTCTTGTTCTATCCTCAGAAACCAGGAAGAACAAGTTTTCTCCCTCCTCCTTGTGACACCCTTTTAGATACCTGAAAACCGCTATCATGTCCCCTCCCAATCCTCTTTTCTGAACTAAACAAGCCCAATTCTTTCTGTCTTCTTTCATAGTTCATGTTCTCTAGACTTTTAATCATTCTTGTTGCTCTTCTCTGAACCTTCTCCAATTTTTCCACATCTTTCTTGAAATGTGGTGCCCAGAACCAGACACAATACTCCAACTGAGGCCTAATCAGCGCAGAGTAGAGCGGAAGAATGACTTCTCATGTCTTGCTCACAACACACCTGTTAATGCATCCTAGAATCATGTTGGCTTTTTTTTGCAACAGTGTCACATTGTTGATTCATATTTAGCTTGTGGTCCACTATAACCCCTAGATCCCTTTCTGCCGTACTCCTTCCTAGACAGTCACTTCCCATTCTGTATGTGTGAAACTGATTGTTCCTTCTTAAGTGGAGCATTTTGCATTTGTCCTTATTAAACTTCATCCTGTTTACCTCAGACCATTTCTCCAGTTTGTCCAGATCACTTTGAATTATGACCCTGTCCTCCAAAGCAGTTGCAACCCCTCCAAGCTTGGTATCATCTGCAAACTTAATAAGCGTACTCTCTATGCCGATATCTAAATCATTGATGAAGATATTGAACAGAACCAATCCCAAAACAGACCCCTGCAGAGCCCTACTTGTTACTCCTTTCCAGCAGGATTGTGAACCGTTAATAACTACTCTCTGGGAACGGTTATCCAGCCAGTTATGCACCCACCTTATAGTAGCCCCATTTAAGTTGTATTTGCCTAGTTTATTGATAAGAATATCATGCGAGACCGTATCAAATGCCTTACTAAAGTCTAGATATACCACGTCCACCACTTCTACCTTATCCACAAGACTTGTTATCCTATCAAAGACAGCTATCAGATTGGTTTGATATGATTTGTTCTTTACAAATCCAGGGTGGCTGTTCCCCATCACCTTATTATCTTCCAAGTGTTTGCAGATGATTTCCTTAATTACTTGCTCCATTATCTTTTCTGGCACAGAAGTTAAACTGACTGGTCTGTAGTTTCCTGGGTTGTTTTTATTTCCCTTTTTAGAGATAGGCACTATATTTGCCCTTTTCCAATCATCTGGAATCTATCCTGTCTTCCATGACTTTCCAAAGATGTTAGAGGAGGTATCTGAGCCATTAGCTATCAGCTCATTGAATATTCTAGGATGACTATTCTAGTCAACAGGCCCTGGTGACTTAAAGCTAAAATCATGAATGGTACAGAGAAAGGGAATAGGAAATGTTATTTTAACCTCTTTGCATAACACAAGAACTAGGGGTCATCCAGTGAAATTAATAGGAAGCACATTTAAAACAAACATCAGGAAGTACAGTAGAATCTCAGAGTTACTTCTGCAACAGTAAAGTTTCAAAGCTGTATTAAGCTAATGTGACACTGCAAACTTTTGAAAGAACAATCATAATATTTTGTTCAGAGTTATGAACAGCCTCCGTTCTCCAGGTTTTCATAACTCTGAGGTTCTACAGTCCATGGAAATTTCCTGAACATTATAAAAATGAAAAGCAAACTCAGATAACTTTGACTTATTATTTACAAGGAAAATGTGTTGGTTCTTGGACTGCCTCAGGAAGAGAGAGAAAGAAAGAATTTCAAATTCCATCTTGTTTTGAATGTTTTCCTCTCTGATTTCTTTAAATTGACCCATATTGTTTGTGGTAATTAAATCAATAAAAATGTTTGGAAGTGTCAAACATGAAAATGTCTGATTGTCACAGAGGAACCTCAAAAGAGGCAAATAATATAGAAGACTTCAGATATACAATTAACAGACTAGTTCTACATTTAAACATCAGTCTCTAGATTCAGTATTTGGTATATTCAGAACATGAATTTGCATTTAAAGCTTTGAATATACAAATATAGAAAATAGTTTCAGCAAGAATATTAATGGCAGCAATTAGCCCAATCATGAACAAACACAAATGAAACAGGGAAGTCTAAAATAAACTTCACTAGATAGATGTGGGAGACTGTAGTGTAAGATATACTACATAAAAGTAGAGTTAGAATGTTCCGCATTAGTGGATAATAACTAAAGCAACCTGAAAAAAACAGGAATTTTTTCTTTTATCTAGTCTGTAACTATATTTTCCTGTTTTGCCCCTTGAAATTCAATTTTTTCATTGAAAATTTTCAACCAGCTCTACTGAGGGCCAAAAAATAGGGAGGAGAAACTACATTTTTGTTGAACTTTTTGTTAATTTTCACTATTCCTATTAACTTCACTGCTTTGGAAAAGGCTTCTGGTGTAGATGGGCATAGCTCCATTAATGTCAATGTAGCGTCTCTCTGTCTGCTTTTCTACAAAGCTATTAGCACAGTATCTAATCCAAACACAATGGAAATCCATGGGAATCTTTCTGTTGATTTCACTGAGTTTTAGATAAGACTGCACATGCTGATAACTATAGACAGCTGAAACTATAGGTGGAATTTAATTAAGCTGAATGGGCCTGATTTTCATTTTTACTGAGCCTGTTTTGCACTGTTCTGCTCTGTTCTGATGCAGAAAAGGGACCTCCATATAAAGGCGCATAAAGCCTCCATATGATCACTCAAATATGAAATTTAGCCAGTTCACTAGGATTAACAAAGCTGTGCAATTTATAGATCATCTTCAAGTTTAACTTTCCTTCCCGGTATCTAGGTTCTGATGGCTCTGGTATCTGAGTACCTACCCTTTCAGAGAACACTATGGGATTTATTTAATGACAATTTGCCAGCACTTGGTTTTCTGGCTCATTGAAATGATGGTTCTTCCCATAATTACTCCATTTATTTAGTGCTAAACTGGAGAATTAGTTCATTAATGGCTCAAAAGGAAAGCTATTGAATCCATAGCCACTACTTCCTTCTGCACATAGCGTTCTCCCAAGAAGTCTCAGCCCCGAGACTGACTCTTATATGATCTAGTTAACAATGTATCTGACAAGATCACTGCTGGCATTTTCCAAGGATCCCATGGGAACGAGGCACCCAAATCCCATTGATGGAGGGGGAGAGGGAGTTTGGATGCTTAGCTCCTTTGAGTCTTCATTGAAAATCCCAGCCCATCTTTGATTCGAGGAAAAAGGTGTGGACACATAGCATAGGAGCCAAGCAACTCCAGTAGCAGGTGCATTATAGCTAGCAGTGGTATTCTCTTAAATATGAAAGGCCAGCTGTTGAGTAATTAAAGCATATGCATAAATACAGGATGACAATAAGGATTAGTCTGTTACCTGGTCTCTATTGGGTTATATGGGGATAGCCACATGTCTGTCACTTAATCAGGTAGCCCAGTGAGTAATTTTAGAAAGGTAATTAAAAGTTAGAGAGTGTTGCGTAACACAAAAAACAAACTGCTTTGAGGAATACGCACAGCTCAAAAAAACCAAAACAGAACCATCTGGTGGCAAAGCTCCCCGGGGTGTTAAAAATAGCATAACTCGTTCACAGACGCAGTTCCCGATGCATTCACATGCTGATTAGCCACCTGATTTGTTAGGCATTTAGTTCTGACAGCTGCTTTGCAAAACTTAAGTGTACACGTTAGGGGCTCATGAAAACATTTATGGGTATTATTTTACACCATATACTGTATGTGCCAGGCAGGGAAAAAAATTAATGTAACAATATTTTTTACTATGAGACAATAACAAAGTATTATTAAAACAACTGGAACAGCTCCATTTCTTCAGCTAATCACATTCAGTTCCCACTGCTGGTAGGAACTTACACATTTGTCTACCTGCTGGGTGGATGGCTTAGTGGTATAAGCACCGGGTATGAAACACTCTTGACCACAGACTAAGATCATAATGGGATCTACTCAGAATACTCAGAGACCTTCATTCTTCCAGGGTAGTTTGCAGTTTATTGTGCACAAGGCTCTTTAAAAGAAAAGGACAGTGAGATCCTCTCTGCTGTGGTGCATTAAAGAGCCCATAACACTTTCACAAGAGTAGGAGTTTATCACCATATCATTGGCCAGATTTCAAACACCCCAACCTCCCCCGCCTTGCTGTGCTGCCACCTGCACCCCAAATCCTTTCAATGTGGAACCTAACAATCCCTAAGTACTTTATTATTTAGGTACTACAAAAACATAGGCCCTGATTTGCCATGTCCTGCTCCTTGGGCAGTCATTTTCACCAGTGCGGGGCGACTATCAAATACCAGCCTTCTGATTTTTATACTCATTTTTGCACTGGTGTAAACACCCACACAAGGTGTGGGGCAATAGAGAATCAAGCTCATAATCGTTTAATTATTAAAGAGGAACTGTCATCATTTCATACTAGTCTATTGGCTTTTTAATCTAGTTATGGTATTTATATGAAGCCAATCACCATAATATTTTAACGACTTTCCTGTATGTACCCTCCCACAGATAGGGAAACACTATTGCTCCCATTTTACACATGGGGAATTGAATCAAAGAGATATAAGTGAATTATGGCCACACAGGAAGCCTGTGGCACAGCCAGGAATTTAACCCAGGTGTCTCAGGGCAAGTCTACACAGCAGGGCAAAAGTCGAATTAAGCTACGCAAATTGAGCTATGTCAACTGCGTAGCTTAAGTCAGAACAGCTTATTTTGGCTTTTGGCGCTCTCGACACAGCAGGAAGTTGAAGGAAGAGCACTTGTACTCTGGCTACCCTTACTCCTCGTACAATGAAGGTTACGGGAGTTGGAGTAAGTCCTCCCAGCTTGATATTATTTTGAAATAATGGCTTGCAGCGTAGATGCGCTCTTTGTTATTTCGGAATAATGTCTGAAATAACGCTGCTGCATTGATGTGGCCCCGGGCTGTGCCTCCCATTCTAGGGAGACAGATTCCTGTTACCTCTGCTTGATCTAGCACACTACACGTAGCAGCGTCGACATTGTAGCATGTGTAGTGGCTCAGTCTAACCTCCCAAATCTAAGCCCACCTGATCCCCTGTTCCAAGCTCAGGAAGCTAGCCTGATTCAATGAACTGCCATGCTGGCACTTGTAGTGAGCTAGCCCAAGCAGAGCTAGGATAAACCTCTCTACCTGGGCTGGGAGTGTTGATGTACCCTTGGAGTGCATTTACACTGCAGTGTAAGGCCGGGCTCAGGATTGAGCCTTCTTCTGTCTACATGCATGTCTCTCAGACTCTGGCTCAGGCCCCTGTGGGTATGGAGGATTGGAGCACAAGTCAAGCTAGGCCCTAAGCCCTCTTCCATCTACATGCATGTCTCTCAGACTCTGGCTCAGGCCCCTGTGGATATGGAGGGTCAGAGTGCAAATCTAGCTGGGACCTAGGGTTCAACACATGGCTTTGCAGTGTAAGCACATCCCCCTCCTGCCCCCAACTCAGGGAGTCTGCCCAAAGTATCCCACAATCCCATGGGCTAACATCTTTTATCCTCTCTGTTCCAAGCAGCTCCAGTCAACTCCAGGGAAACGGCAGCAGCCTCCTGTTGCAAACATATCGCACAAGTGACCAGAGCAGGAAGCAGATTTGGTGTCTCAAGACTGAGTGCCGGAAAACCAAGAAGCAGAACTGCACCTCAGGCAGCTCACTGAGGTGGCTGTTATAGGGGGGTTTGACCAGGCGTTGGGCCCTGTGCTGAGTATGAAGCCAATGTCCGCGCTCGGTGACTAGCTGGCCCCAGAAGCCAGCAACTTCGGGAGTGACGGCAGCCAGCAACAGGCCCAGAAGGAGGCCAGCAAAGTGACTCTGTTGCCAAAAGTAGTTCCATGGAAACAGCAACACGCCCTGGAGCCATTTTCAGAGGTGCTGTTTAGTGCCCCCCAATGAACAGCCTATCACAGAGCCTGCAGCAGATGCAGACTGAACAGAAGCTGTCCCCGAGCCCGGTAAATGTTTGGCTCCATTACAGTGCTTATAGAATGGAAATCCTGCCAGTTCCCATGAACCAATGCAAAAGTTGTTAGACCTTGAAAGTGGGGGTTAGTTGTTGTTCATTTGTGTTTACAGGAAAGGCACATTTGTTGCTAGGGCATTCCTGTTTCTTAAAAATAACCCTGCTTTGCCATACCTGTGCATAAACCTCCCTGTAACCACTCGGCGATGTAACAAGCTCCCTGAAAAGAGGGAAGCCAGCGGGGGGGAAGCAGGAATGGGGTCCACCCACCAAGCTAGCCCATTCCAGGTAAAGGCAGTTCATAGATGATACAAATCATTTGTCCTAAATGACCAGGCTTTGAAAATGCATCCAAAAATGCGCCGGGGAACAGGGTGGCTGCACAGTTTTCTGTGTTTGCATGCAGTCATGACTAGCCGAGCCTTTCATATGGCTTTCATCCTGCTGATTCCATCATGAATTCTGACTCACTCCCAGGGCAGTGGCCAGCTTTTCCTGAAGTAGGCCCTCCGAGTATGTAGCTACCTTTCGGGGAAGGACGTATTTTCCAAGCCCACCCTGGGAGCTGACCAGCCCGCTCCACTTCGTAGAAGGCCATGGTCAGTGTTCTTCCCCCGCCCTTCATCCAAAGTGGCCCTGCAAATTGTAGAACACTCAACATGCAAAGCTGGTTTGATTCACCGTTGCCTCTGCACTTCTTTCACTGCCGCCACGCTTGCTGCATCCTGGGGACTTCTGTGGCATGCGGCATCCCTCTCGCAACATACTGACGTTCAGTTTGGAAAAGTAACATTTTATGTATTTGAAATTCCACCAGGATTTCTGTGGGGCTCCGCCACTGGGTTATCTGAGACAGTAACTCCAAATTCCAGGCTCCTTTGATCTCTACAGACTCATCCACTAGGCTTGCCAGATACTTTCAACAAAAATCCTGAACATGGCAAACTTGGCTGAGCAACAAAAATGGGAGACCAAAGTTGTTGAGCAACAACAACAAAAAAGTCCAGTATTTTCCGGGTTTTTTTTTTACCGGATGGGGGACCCGAATACCGAACTGTCCAGGCCAAAACCGGACACCTGGCAACCCTATCATCCACAGCAGTACAAGCCTGGCCCAGTGTACTTTAATGGACTGTGGTGAACTGACAGACCAAGCCAACAAGCTAGCCCAGTACCCAAACAAGGGGTTGGAGAAAAGGTACGCTGCAAGGCAAGAGGAAAGTCGGAGGTGGGCTTCACAGGCTTGGTTAGAGCAGGACAGTTGCTGGCACAGGAACAGTGGCGAAGGGAAGAGGACTGCGAGAACTGGGCTTCTGTCCCGAAATGGCTTGGACAGCCCCATGGCTGGGTGGCTGCTGCAATCATGCCCCACCAGCACTGGGCAGGATGACTTAGCTCCATTCAGTCCTAGGTAGCAACCCCATCCCCTGAGCCAAGTGCACAGCAACTAGGGAAAGCAGGAAAAGAAGAATGTGGGGGTAGGAGACATGCAGTGGTGGGGGGGGCGGTTCTGTCTTGGACACGGCTTCACTGTCTTCACTTGTTCAGGCACTTTGTTGTTTCCTGTGAGGCTCTGTTGTTTCTGGTGTGTTGGCATGGTAGTGGCAGCTGGCCTGCATGCCAGTGGGAGAATATTGTACTTTTCTAAGGCACATTTATTTATTTTTAAGCTTTTTAATAGCATCCGTGAAGTTGATTTCTAGTGCTGCTTCCCATCAGACAAAGGGGATTCAGAGTAATAATGGGAAACGCCTGATACGGGATAGTTAAACCACCATCATTCCTTTCTACAGTTAGGTACATCAATCCACACGTCTGTTACCGCCTAATGGGAACCCGTATTGTAAATCTCTCCCCGGCCTTCCATTTCATAAGCATATTGCCCAGCAGCCAAACCCCTTCTGCCTTTGGGCCTCACTAGCCCATAATATGGGAGCACTAAACCTCCCTGCCTTCTGTTGCCCTGGGGCATCCATCTGCAGTTGCGGTAGGGGTGCTTTCTGGCTGAGTGCACCTATTCAGGGGCCCCTCCTTCTCCTAGACCTATTCAGGGGGAGGTGGCTCACCTCTGGCTTCACAAAGATGGGGAAGAGCATGGCAGGCCACAGGCATGTGAACAGCATGTATGGCAGTGGCCTCAAAATGGGGCTGTAGACATCTCCCACAGGGTTCCAGTCGGACAAAAGCATATTCAGCCACCGTTCTGTGCCGACTGAGCATGTAATTAAACCTTCTTTCGCCAGGGCCTTTTAAATCCTAGTAACTTTCTTTTGCCTTGACTTAAAAAAAATATGTGAGCCCATCCTCTCCCCCCCAAAAAAAATAACAGTGGAGGCAGTCACTACGATTATGGTTATGTCACATCGTGGGAATAGAATCACAGAACACTAGAACTGGAAGGGACCTCGAGAGGTCATATAGTCCAATTCCCTCTCCACTCATGGCAGAACCAAGCACCACCTAGACTATCCCTGATGGGTGTCCAGCTAACCTGCTCCTAAAAATCTCCAGAGATGGAGATTCCACAACCTCCCTAGGCAATGTATTCCAGTGCTTAACCATCCTGACAGTTAGGAAGTTTTTCCTAATGTCCAACCTATACCTCCCTTGCTGCAATTTAAGCCCATTGCTTCTTGTCCTGTCCTCGGAGGTACTTTTAGGTACTTGAAAGCTATTACCAAGTCCCCTCTCAGTCTTCTCTTTTCTAGACTAAACAAGCCCAATTCTTTCAATCTTCCCTCATAGCTCATGTTTTCTAGACCATTAATAATTTTTGTTCTCTTCTCTAGGCCTTCTCCAATTTGTCCACCTCTTTCCTGGAATGTGGCACCCAGAAGTGGACACAGTACATCAGTTGTAGCTAATCAGCTCAGAGTAGAGTGGAAGAATCACTTTTCATGCCTTTCTCACAACACTCCTATCAATACATGAGAGTACAGTGGCACACAAAGCATGGCCATGGCTTGCCCAGAATATAGACCTCCTGATGGGTGGAAAAACTTGGCATTGAATGTTCCCAGTACAGCCCACTTTAAGACTCCTGTGCTCCTTGAGGCAGGAAAAATGGGGCGCACCTGAGTGCCAACAGTGGTTCTGGCACGGTTTGGAAACTCCGTGCTCTCAAAACCAGCCATTACTTCAGGAATAACTTTTAGGCTCACCACCGTACAGTAAACCACACGTCCGATTGCCTCAGCAGCTCTGTTGCAGGCTGAGATCATCTGCTTCTGGATCGGCAAGGGTATCATCACACCTGTGTCTGTACACATAAAGGGGAGCAAGGCCCTCAAAAACTCCAGAAATGTAGCTTTCTGCATGTGAACAGTCTGGGCCTATTGCTGGGCAGTTACCTATTCATCCACGTGCCTTCACCTTCAGGGCAGTAGGCATGTCACACTATGGGGCAAGTATCGCAATGCACAGTCACCACCACCCCATGGTTTTGTTTGCAATGGAGTGACCTGAGACGATGGCTGTCCAGTAGCCACAGGGTCAGTCTGGGAATTTATTGCACCCTTTAAAACAACAGAAGTCGGCAGCTACTGCTGGGAAAGATTAAATGCAGCTTCTTTTACCGCAGTCCCAAGTGATGAGTCGGTTGTAACATCGGGGGGCACACTGCAGTTGTTTCACAGTGTGTCATCGTCTTTAATGTTCGTAAATTCAGTTTATATGTCAAGGAAGATAGACTAATGGAAGAAACAATTACAGCAGACATTTGCCTAAACAAGGATGGAGTAAATAGAGAGAAAACAAATCAATAAAAATAGTTGTTAAAAGATTTTTATATATATATCTGAGCTTTCTTAGCATATGCTTAAGCTTTCTTCCTGACAAATGACAATGGGTTAAGTGATATTGACAATTTATTATATATTACAGTAATGCCTAACAAACCCAACTAAGATGTGCAAAGCCTTCTATTCAGCACCCACACATGCATATCGTGCTAGATACTGGCCAAATATTAAAAAATGGGCAGTCCCTGCCCCAAATCCCTTAGGCCATGTCTAGACTACATTCCTCTGTCGAAAGAGGAATGTAAATGAGGCAAATCGAAAGTGCAAATGAAGCGCAGATTTAAATATCCCATGCTTCATTTGCATATGCGCATCCGAGCGCTTTTTCGAAAAAGGGTTTTTCGAAAGTGAAAGCGCAGTCTAGACGGGGTTCTTTCAGAAAAAAAACCTTTTTCGAATGAACCCGTACTCCTGAAAAAATGAGGAGTACGGGTTCGTTCGAAAAAGGAGGGGAGGGTTCGAAAGAACCCTGTCTAGACTGTGCTTTCGCTGTTCCTCCACCAGCTGTTCTGATTTGACTTTACATTAGGGTGCTCTGTGTGCCTTTATCCAATATTTCAGAACCAGGACCCTGAGCATGACTATGAAAATGAGCATGCTTTAAAAAAATATAGTGCTCGAGAGCTACATTGTGTCCTTATATTGAGTAAAACATCAGCGAGGCAAACAATGCCAAGCCATGAATGTTTCACTAAGAGCAACCCCAGAAGGCACGTCTATCTGCTTTTGAGACTACGCGTCCCTGTCTTGTTTCATCTGCATTACCTCTGCAGGAGAGACAATCAAAAACCAGTCAGGAAACAACATATTTGGCCGGGCCCATCTGTGACGACAGAGATGGGTAGATCGAAAAGGCTAATGAAATATAGTTCTACAATCATATTTAAATGATGAAATTACCTGTTTGGATTCAGCTGCAGCCAAACCGTCAGGCCCTTAGTCAGTTCTTGCTCCCTGGCAAGAGGAGTTTGCTTTAGCATCACTAGAGCTATGACCGCTGCATCTGACCTGTTGGCTTTACTGTCTGCAGCTCTTTGGACGAGAACAGATCTTGAGGGGGATGCAAAACTGGCTCTTGTTCAGGTGGTTTGGGGCAAGACAGCATCTTCTCCAGCAACAGGCTGCAAGACTCCAAATGCACTGGGCCATACAACCAGCAGTTAGCATGCTACTCGGGGCTGCCTGTATTCCCACAACACATGCAAATGTCACCCTGTCCAGCCCAGCACACTCCCACCATCTCGGCTTGCCTCAAGGAGTTCACCTGGAACACGAGGCTCGAAGAAAGTCGGGGGCCTTTCAGGGGATGCATTTTTGCTACTGAAATTTGGAGTCTTCTGCAGTCCCACAAGACTCAAAATTTCTGCTTGTGGAGGCAACACAGCGGTTAACCTTTACTACAGCTCACATTTAGGGGTGCCAACAGACACAGCTCAGAGAGGTATCTTGGGGCAGCTAAGTGAGTGTAAGAGAACCTAAATTTATGTATTTTACCTGCTAAGAATGCAGATGAGGCAAGATGGGCTTGCATTTAAGGTATTGGCTGGTGACTTTGAAAATCTGCATTCAATTCCCAGTGCTATCACCAACTGTCTGTGTAATATCATTTGCTTTTTGCCTCAGTGCCCCATTGCTAAAAATGGAAGGAAGGAAGTCATCTTATCCCACCTTTTGTCTCCTTAAACTCTTCGTGGGGCCACTGGCTCTCTTACTACATTTGTGCGGGCCCAGCAAATATTGATTAAATGATTAAATGTCTAGAGAACATGAGCTATGAGGGAAGACTGAAAGAATTGGGCTTGTTTAGTCTGGAAAGGAGAAGACTGAGAGGGGACATGATAGTGGTTTTTAAGTATCTAAAAGGGTGTCACAAGGAGGAGGGAGAAAACTTGTTCTCTTTGGCCTCGGATAACAAGACAAGAAGCAATGGGCTTAAACTGCAGAAAGGGAGGTTTAGGTTGGACATTAGGAAAAACTTCGTAACTGTCAGGGGGGTTAAACACTGGAATAAATTGCCCAGGGAGGTTGTGGAATCTCCATCTCTGGAGATACTTAAGAGCAGGTTAGATAGACATCTATCAGGGAGACGGTGATTTGTCCTGCCGTGAGGGCAGGGGACTGGACTCAGTGACCTCTTGAGGTCCCTTCCAGTGCTAGTGTTCTATGATTCTAGGATCGTATCTACATTAAAAAGCAAAAGAGTACATAGAAGCAGGAGATGTTGTCATTTAAATTATATATTTTTTCATAATTTTCTGATAGTGACTCTGCCTAATAGTCTAGTTACGTTGGAAATGCTTTGGCTGGGACTGTCTTTTGCTGTTGTGTGTTTACACAGCACCTAGCACAATGGCGGGTCTTGCGCTGTGGCTGTGGCACCAAGCTACTACTGTGACCTGTGGCTGCTTGGTGTGGCTCTTTGTCCACCCCTCATGTTGATCAGACTTGCTACAGCCTTGCCTCATAGTGATGTGCCTTTTAGCTCATGCAGTAAAGGCTCATGCAGTCAGTCCAGAGAGCCAAGGTTTGATCGAGGCCAATGGCAACTAGAGGGTCTGGCAGCCTTACAAGTGGGGGCTTGTCTGGGATATCAGCTGGCAAGTCTCTGAAGCTCAGGATACACAGCCTCAGCTAGGGAAGTATGTAACCCAGGGATGGGCAACCTAGATTAATGAGTGGCCCTCCTTCATCTCAATGGACCACAGAATTGTTGTGACAAAGATGGTCTCGCAGGATAGGGTCAGTCTGCTATGGCTACGTCTACACTACCAGGTTATTTCAAAATAAGTAATTTCGAAATAATAGCTCCCCAAATAACTGTTTTGCAACAAGCTTATTCCTCTTCAAAAGCAGGAGTTATTATTTCAAAATAACAAGCCACTTATTCCGAAATAACAGGCTTGGTCATAACTAACGCTCGCCTTGTTATTTCGAAATAACTCCCCAGTGTAGACATGCCCTGACTGCGCTTGCGTACCTAGAATTTGCGTGGGGTGCCGGTGGAACCGTAGCAGCACTTTGATTGGCTGCAGAGGGAGCACACAGCTCTCACAGTCAGTGTTGTGTGCAGTGAGCACACCCCTCATTTCATGTGCCTTGGCTTTATTTCTGTGTCTCTTTAGTAATACTGGTAGGAAAAATACCTCTGCGGACAGAAACCAGCAAAATCTGGCAACCGTGCACATGGGCGACAGTAAACACAATGTCTCGTGGGCCACACTTAGAACCATGACAGGCTGTGTGTGGCCTTTAGGCCATGGGTTGCTCATCACTGCTATAACCTATCCCTACTTGGTGTGACACTCTGTTCCCCTCTGCTTGTGGCTAGAACAGCTGCAGATTGATGAATCTGTTAGCCCTAGCTAATGGAGATGCATCTTTTAGCTCCTGCAGGAAAGGCTCATGCATCAAACCCCCGAGATCCCAGGTTTATTCCTGGCCAACAACGACTGGGTTCCATCAGCCTTACACGGCCGCATTCCAAATATACCATCATTTGCTACTTCGCGCCAGCTCTTCAGCATGCAGGTTACGCTGGTTGAGTATGTCTATACTACAAAGTTAATTCGAACTAACAGCCGTTAGTTCGAATTAACTTTCATAGCGTCTATACATACAAACTGCTAGTTCGAATTAACTTTCATAGCGTCTATACATACAAACCGCTAGTTCGAACTTAATTCGAACTAGCAGAGCGCTTAATTCGAACTAGGTAAACCTCATTCTATGAAGACTAACGCCTAGTTCGAATTAAGTAGTTCGAATTAAGGGCTGTGTAGCCACTTAATTCGAACTAATTGGAGGCTAGCCCTTCCCAGCTTGCCCTGGTGGCCACTCTGGGCCAAAGCAGGGAAACTTTTCTGCCCCCTCCTGGCCCCAGAGCCCTTAAAGGGCCACGGTCTGGCTACGGTGCTTGTGCCAGTTGCAAGCCTGCCAGCACCCAGCCAGCAGACCCTGCACCTGGCACGGCATAAGCCAGCCACCCGCTGCCACCCAGCCCTCCGCCTCTTCCCAGGACCAGGCTGGCGGCTCCCAGGAGCCTGCCCGGGGCCGCAAGAGGCAGGAGCCCGCCTGCTCTAGTGCGGAGATCGTGGACCTCATCGAGGTTTAGGGGGAGGCCTCCAACGTCCACAACCTCCGCACTAGGCACAGGAACGTGGCCGTCTAGGGCAGGATAGCTGCCAGCCTGGCCACCAGAGGCCACATGCGAACCCAGAGGCAGGTTTGCATGAAAATCAAGTTAGTCCAGTGAGACCCCCCCGACCCTGAGCCCTGAGCTTAGAACATAAGAACATAAGAATGGCCGTACTGGGTCAGACCAAAGGTCCATCTAGCCCAGTAGCCTGTCTGCTGACAGCGGCCTTCACCAGGTACCCCGGAGGGGATGGACCGAAGACAATGACCAAGCGATTTGTCTCGTGCCATCCATCTCCAGCCTTCCACAAACAGAGGCCAGGGACACCGTTCCTACCCCCTGGCTAATAGCACTCCATGGACCCAACCTCCATGAATTTATCTAACTTCTCTTTAAACTCTGTTATAGTTCTAGCCTTCACAGCTTCCTGTGGCAAGGAGTTCCACAGGTTGACTATGTGCTGTGTGAAGAAGAACTTTTATTAGTTTTAAACCTGCTGTCCATTCATTTCATTTGGTGTCCTCTAGTCCTTCTATTATGGGAACTAATGAAGAACTTTTCTTTATTCACCCTCTCCACACCACTCATGCTTTTATAGACCTCTATCATATCCCCCCTCAGTCTCCTCTTTTCTAAGCTGAAAAGTCCCAGTCTCTTTAGCCTCTCTTCATATGGGACCTGTTCCAAACCCCTAATCATTGTAGTTGCCCTTTTCTGAGCCCTTTCCAAGGCCAAAATATCTTTTTTGAGGTGAGGAGACCACATCTGTACACAGTACTGAAGATATGGTGTACCATAGTTTTATACTTCCCCTCCTCCTTCTTCCCCTGGCTTCCCCCTTCCAACTCCCTCCTCCCAGGTTTCCACCCACCCTCTCTCTTCCCCTCTCCCACCTCCTTTTCCCAGTCTCCCCAGAAGTTAATCCCCTCCTCCCCCCTGTTTTGTTAAATAAAGAGAGTTTCTATTTTTGAACACACGTGTCCTTTATTTTTTACATCAGGAAGGGGGGCTAGGGAAGGGTAAGTGGAAGGAGGTGAGGGAGGAATGGGGCACGAGCCCCCAATGCGGAGGACTGGGGTGGCTCTGCGGGCTCCTTGGGGTGGAAGCTCTCCTGCAGGGCCTCCTGGATCCTGACAGCCCCCCGATTGACACACCCCCGGATGGCAGCCTGCGGCAAATGTAGCCGGGCTGATGGCCGAGTGCTGTGATGTACCGAATGTGGGCACTCAGGGCACTCCAAGACAGGACTCCTTTGCTGTCCCTCATCGAGTTAGACAAGCAAGCGGGAACCCTGAGAACTGTCTGTCCGGGGTGGGGTCGGATCCCTTTAAGCACAGCCCTCGGCTAGCCTGAGGCAGCAGCTCCACACTCTAAGTCCTAACCTGATGCCCTGCCGGCACTGGTTCCGGCCAGCCTTAACTCGGTTCAGGGTCCACTCAATGTGGACATACTAGTTCGAATTAGCAAAATGCTAATTCGAATTAGTTTTTAGGTCTAGATGCACTAATTTGAATTAGCTTAGTTCGAATTAACTAATTCAAACTAAGTTAGTTCCAATTAGTGCTGTAGTGTAGACATACCCGTTTAGACTTAGTGCAGAATAAGACCTCTTGCAGTCACACAATGTGGACAGAAGGTAAAAAATCCAGGTGAGTTATGAGGCAGATTGGAACCACCGAGCAGATACACCATTCAATACTGTAGAACAGTTTTCTATATTAAGTTGTAATGTGCTTGACTTTAAAGCCTGTGCCAAGCAGATGGCACACTCCTTTGGTAGGCGAGATCACATTATATGACTCCTCTTGAAATATTGCGCTGCCAAATGAAAGCTCTGAAGAGTCTATTTCAACTGAACATACTGATTCAAAGATGCTAATAACAGAGCGAGGTTGGAAGGTCTTTGCGGCAGGGAGGGTCTTTTTGTTCTGTATTCGCACAGCACCTTACGCTGGGCGGGTTCCACACCATGACTCCAAGGCATTAATGTGATATCAATAACAGTAACAAATCTCTGTCAGCATTCCCTGTGAGCAGTGCGCTTGTGCGGCTGCTCAGGAGAGATTCAGATGCTGCCTGGATGATTAGCAGCACCCACTGCTGGGATTGTGATTCTGCGGGTGGTGCACATGCCTGGGTGCACATAAAAATGTATTCTGCACATGGATGGAAAAGATGAGCAGGGCCATTGATCTCTACCTCAATCAAAATGCTGATAAGGCCAACAATGCATTTCTTAAGCTAGCATTTGCATTCTGCTCTAACCTGCCCAGCACTAGCTGGGTTGAAGGCAGAAAGACACAAGAGTCAGTTGTGAAAACTTGTGCCCGGCATAATGTTTATGAAGAGACCCGGGGAGCCAACAGCCACTCTGGACCCCAGGGCAAGGTTGGGGGGGCAGCTCTGTGCTCCTAGAAGGGTGGGGTCTGGCAACCCCAGAAGGGGCGGGGCCTTGCACTTTCAGAAGGGGTGCTACCTCACAGAAGAGGTAGAGCCAAGGCCACAAATGCGCCGTACTGCCCTCCCCGGCCCCCAACCTTTAGAGCTACCCAGAGCAGCCTCATGGTGCTCCAGCAGCAATTTAAAGGGCCCAGGGTTCTGGACCTTTAAAATTGCCAGGCCCTGGGATAATTGCCCCATTTGCCCTCATTGTCAGCGTGCCTGGAAGAGCCCCATGAAAGCATTAGCTCCGAGGCTTAGCTGCCCTTCCTAGCTTGTGATGGAGTTTATCCATGCCATAAATCCAAGGGCTAAGGAAGAAGCTACTCTGGACACTAGCTAGCCAGATGTTCTGCAGCAGGCACGGATTGCGGCACCTATAAACCTATCCTGTGAGGGGGCTTAATCCCATCATCTGGCAAGCAAAGTCAGTGCACTGGAGACTGACTGACTCAAAAGGGGTGGAGCAAGGTAGGGCTCGTTAGGCACCTGGCCTTATCAAGAATTTGAGGCCAGAGACTGGTGATGAGGCAGAAGCCGGCAGGAAGGATCTGCAGGGCTCCTGCAGGAAAGGTCCTGAGGATGGGCGGCAAAAGTGCTTCAGTGGAGCCTGGAAGGGAGGAAGAGTCTGGCAGAAAGGACAAGAGCTAGGAAGAAACCAGAGCACTGGGGTCCGAAGGGAAGTTGAGTTGAGCCCAAATGTTCAGACCCTGCTCATATTCTCTCCTGGCTTTAATCCTTGCTGCCAGTATATGACTCCAGCATTTCCCCGAGCTCTGGCATTTGGCTTCTGAACCTCACTTCCTGGACTCTGCCCGCGCTGGATGCTGATCTAACCAGTAGGCATGACTGCCTGCGGCCCGATCAGCTACAGTCTGAGATAAAGTTGGGTTTCAGTGATATGCCCAAAAGGTGCACAAATACAAACTGGCTTTGCAAACCCAAAAGCACAGGGTTGGATGCTGCACTGCCTTCCAGGCTGCAGAGCCATTCCCACACGGCCCTGTGTTTAGAATGCTAGCCTGGCACTCAGGAGCCTGTCCCTCCGGTCCCTACCCTGCTACAGACAGTGTGGGACTGTGAGCAAGTCGCGTCATCGCTGTGTCTCTGTTCTGCACCCCTGTGATGGGGTCATAGCCCTTCCCTGCAGCAGCGGGACGGTGTGACAAGGCCTATATTAAAATTGGTGGTGTTCCGTGGCTGGGGTGAAGGCCCTTACACAGGCCTAAGACAGCTGGAAAGGCACCTGTAAAATGTCTCCCCCAGCGGGAGTGGAGAAACAGCTTTCACAAGAAAGTAGAGACACGGATCTTGAACGCAGTGTTGCCCAAGTGCAAGCCAGCCCTTTCTCACATTGTGGGGAGTGTAATAATTCACATGCTATGCATCTGACTACAGACTGAACCTGTAGCCCGACACTCTCTGGTCCGGCAACATCAATGATCCACTTATCATGGGTGTGGCCAAGTCCCATAAAGTTTGTTTACAGCCACCAGTCCTGGCTCTGAGTGCTCTGTGTTGTTAGTTAGCTCTTATTGACCCCTAAATGTCTTCTAAGAGCCCAGGAAGCAGTGGAAGTGTTGGTGATGCTGCTAGACAATATTGGCCTCCAACAAATTCTCTCATTCGGCTCCAGTCCGGTCCCAAGGGTGCCAAATTAAAGAAGTTCAACCTGTAGAACCCTCCAGTCTCTCTGAAGTTAACCAGATCAGTCCCATCCCTTGTGCTGTGTGCTAGTATCTGCTTGATGATAGCGTACCAAGTTGTTGTACAAAGGAAACTCATGTACTGAGCTGCTAAAATTACAAGCTGTCCCTTATCTTGGGTGATGCCATGCCAGTGAGCCACGTGTCATTTTGTGCCAGGGTGTCTGTGCTTTGTTTGACTGCTGATGAACACGCTGCCGGAACCACTCTGTCTCAGCTGCGTTAGTGTTGTTAAAATAAGTATGCGAATTCAAAGACTGTGCTTGGTGTTTAGACCTGAATGCACGCAGCAGCTTGTCACATCTGTATCCCATGTTATACGGCAATATTTAATTGTTTGCATTGTAATCCTCAGACGGTAAGTCACCCACCGGGAGCAAGACATTCGCTAGCGGGCAAAGCTGGCATCCAGCAGAGCGTGTGTTTCCTGGCCAGCCACGAAAGCCCAAACGCACCAGACAAACCACTGGGGAACATCGCAGGAAGAAAGGTTCTTGATGATTGCCCCCTCCCCATGAAGAGAAAGCATCAGGGCTACCGTGGGGGAAGGAAGTGATTTAAAAGGGCCCAGAGCTCAGGGCTCTTTAAATTGCTGCCGGCATCCTGCATGGCACTGCCCAGGTGACACAGAGGGATGGCGGCCTGTAGCCCCGCCCTTTCTGCCCAAGGCTCCACCCTTTCCACCCAAGGTCCCGCCCCTTCTGGGGGCCTGTAGACAAGTCCCTCCCTCCACAAACATTTCCCTTCTCCCAGCAATGTCTGTCACCAGCCCTGGGAGATATGTACAAGGATTCCTCCCCCGCCCCGCCCAGCTGAACTAGCAGCTCAGAAAACAGAGATAGGGAATAAAAATCCCTGATAAGGAGAAACTATGCTGCTTGGACTCTTGGGCAAGGTTTTCTAGACATAAGCAAGAGACCCAGTGCTTAGCCTAGAGTAACCCTAAGGGGCATGTAGAGCTTGCTTATTCCAGAAAGTATTACCTTTTGGGAGGTACTGCTGTAACTCCTGTGAGTGAATGTTTACCTGATTTCCTAACTGTCAGGGTGGTTAAACACTGGAATAAGTTGCCTAGGGAGGCTGTGGAATCTCCATCTCTGGAGATATTTAAGAGTAGGTTGGATAAATGTCTATCAGGGATGGTCTAGACAGTACTGGGTCTTGCCATGAGTGCAGGGGACTGGACTTGATGACCTCTCGAGGTCCCTTTCAGTTCTAGTGTTCTATGATTCTATGATTTACCCTTGTAAATAACCCTCATTTCGTTCCTTCCAAGCGTCACCTTTATGAGATCTGAAATGCAATTGGCCTGTGGGAAGTGGCTGGTCTTTTGGGCCTGTGAGTAACCTGAATATTTTTGGGTGAGCATGGGTTAAAGGGGCCAGATATTACAAAGCTGGCTTGCCTAGGTGACAAAAGATCACAGTACCTCCCAGGGCTAGTGGACACTCCATGGTTAGGCTGTGACAGTGCCTGAGGAGTTTAAATTGGATACTAGGATGGTGAACTCTAAATACAGCCTCTTCCCGACTTACAAACCGGTTACAGACCAAGCAATTGGTCGTAACTCGGTTCATTCGTAAGTCAGACCCCATAGAGTTACACGCGACCGTGCTGTTCGTAAGCGTGGATCGCGTTCGTAACTCGGGGTCCGCCATTTACAACAGCTTTGGTCATAACTGCGAACGGTCAGTAAGTCGACCGTTCGCAACTCGGGAACCGGTTGTACAGAACTCTCAACCATTTGGGGATTTATCCTGCTTCCTAATAGTCTGTCCTGAGGCTGGCACTCGCACGCTACAGGACAGACTGGGTGCGTCTACACTGCACCTGGAGCTTGAAATAAACTATGCAAATTGTGTAGCTGATTTCGCGTGCTTGAAAGACGCAGAATAGCTATCCCGAAATAGTGCTGCAGTGTAGACGTAGCCACTGAGAGCACAGATGGTCCAAATCCTACTTGCAGGCTAAGGGGCTTTGTAGGCAACCGTGCAATCAGTCTGCACCCAGGTGGGGTGAACTGGTAGGGAGCAGCTATCTTTGTCACTAAGGGTATGTCTACACTAGCTCGTTAGTTCGAGCTAGGTAGGCAAATGAGGGCAACCGGAGTTGCAAATGAAGCCCGGGATTTAAATATCCCGGGCTTCATTGGCATGTTCAGCGCTGCCATTTTAAATCCCCTTAGTCTGAACTCCGTGCCGCGGCTGCATGTGGCACGGAGTAGGTAGTTCGAATTAGAGATCTCTAATTCCAACTACCTACTCCGTGCCGTGTGTAACGCACGGAGCGAACTAAGGGGATTTAAAATGGCGGCGCCACATGCCAATGAAGCCCGGGATATTTAAATCCTGGGCTTCATTTGCAACTCCGGTTGCCCTCATTTGCCTACCTAGCTCGAACTAACGAGCTAGTGTAGACATACCCTAATTTAGGGGGTTTGTGTGGTGGTCTGAATTCTAAGAAATAAGGGAGTATTATGCCACATCCATCAAACAAAAATGTTTTATTTTTATCTAACGTCTCTATATTTTGTGAACACAAACTGAAATCATCCACAGTGGTAGAATGTCTTAGAACTTGAAACTTCCATCACTGTTTATCCATCAAGTTTATGTTCCCCTGATTATGTGGTTCCCCAAATGATTTCCAGACATAGAAATGTAAAGCATAAAGCCAATATGAGTCATGCTGGGCAGAATTATGATCACATCTGCAAAGTGAGGGATTTGAGCACTGCTTTCGGATAAGACAAGAATTACTGGAAACGGTCTGTCTGCAGAGCAGGTAGAGGGCTGGCACGAAGACCAATATGTTGCAAATGTTCTTATCTTTGCAGACAATCCCGTTGGGTGAAATCGTGCCTTACTGAAGTGAATAGAAGTTTTTACCATGGACTTAAGTGGAGCTAGGATTTCACCCCTTGGCCCCGATGCTAATTTGGGGATCTACCTTCTGCACAGACTGAGCTCAATGCCTTAGTTTGCTTAGAGCTTTATCTGATCACAAAGCCAGCCCAGCCAAATGTCTGATGGGTTTGCAATGACATTAAGTGCTCCCCTGTGGCCCATGTTAAATCTGCCAAGCATCCTTTTATTGTTAATGCTACTGGAGCCAACTTCTGGTCAGTTGCAAAACTCAACTCCAATGGTTCCACCCTTGTATATGTGGCTGTTTTGCATTGTTGGTCTGTACGGTGCTTTCAGTTCCCCAGAACTGTTGGCTTTCCATTCCCCAGCATTTCCATTTTCCAATCATTTGTTCTTCCATTAACAAATTTCTTCCAATCAGCTGTCTGAATAGCTCTTAATGCTTAGGTCTCTAATGCCCCTTATAAACATGCCTCCCAAAGTGCAGCTGAGACTCTAGTCTCAAGACGGTGCATGAAGGCTCTTGATGCCTTACAGGATCTTTGTGCAGAAGGAAGCCAGTGAGTGGTCGTCGGTGGAAGGCTCACAGCTTAGAGCAGCCCCTGAGTTGCCAGGGGTTGAATTCTCCCTGCCTCCCCAGGATCAAAGACAGGTTGCCTCCCCTGTCTGCCTTGGCAGTGGTGAAGCAGTGAGCTGCCCCCTGTGTTGCGTAGATGTAAACACTGACAGTTCTCCAACCATCCTGACCTGTTCTATGACACTGTTGTTCAGGGGTTCTCTGGTTGCATTAGGAGGAGCATTGCCAGCAGATCCAGAGATGTGATTATTCCCCTTTACTCGGCTCTGGTGAGGCCACATCTGGAGTATTGTGTCCAGTTCTGGGGCCCGCACTACAAAAAGTATGTGGACGCATTGGAGAGGGTCCAGCGGAGGGCAACCAAAATGATTAGGGGGTTGGAGCATATGACCTATGAGGAAAGGCTGAGGGAGTTGGGTCTGTTTAGTCTGCAGAAGCGAAGAGTGAGGGGGGATTTGATAGGAGCCTTCAACTTCCTGAAGGGAGGTTCCAAAGAGGATGGAGAAAGGCTGTTCTCAGTAGTGACGGATGGCAGAACAAGGAACAATGGTCTCAAGTTGCAGTGGGAGAGGTCCAGGCTGGATAGTAGGAAAAACTATTTCACTAGGAGAGTGGTGAAGCACTGGAATGGGTTACCTAGGGAAGTAGTAGAGTCTCCATCCCTAGAGATTTTTAAGTCTCGGCTTGACAAAGCCCTGGCTGGGTTGATTTAGTTGGATTGGTCCTGCCTAGGGCAGGGGGCTGGACTTGATGACCTTCTGACGTCTCTTCCAGCTCTGTGGTTCTATGATTCTATGATTCTGTGATCTGTGGGCCTCACCTTGTAGGTGGCTGCTCTCATGCTTGTTCCTAAGATACTTATTAACTTCAGGAAAAACAAAATTGGCACAAATGCCCAAATCATTGTGACTCAGTCACTAGCTAGCAAGTCTGTTTGGAATAGTGATATTAACAAACATACAAGTGTTACTTTTCACAGCTGGCTTAGCCCCGGGAAGTTTAGGGACACATTAAGCCCTGGATGGAGGACTGAGGGAGGCAAGAGGGGCCGGGGTGTCTGTAGGTGGGTGGAGGAGGCAGAGCCCAGGGTTAGAGCCTGAAGCTTCACAGCCAGAGCCTACCACCCCAAGGAAGATGGGGATACGGTTGCCAGGTGTCCGGTTTTTGCCCAGACAGTCCAGTATTTGTGGGCCCCTGTCAGGTAAAAAAACCAGAAAATACTGGACATGTAAAATGTCCGGTATTTTCTGTTTTTCTCGGATGGAAGGCCGGTGGGGACATTATTCCCCTGCCTTGTCCGGTGGGGATGGGGGGGATCAGGGAGTGTGGGGACTTAAAGATGCAGTGACTTTTTTTTTTTTGCTCAACAACTTTGGTCCCGGTTTTTTATTGTTTTGCTCAACCAATTTTTTTCCTGCCATGTTCTGGATTTTTTGTGAAAGTATCTGGCAACCCTAGGCGGGGAACTCACCAGCCGCCTAACTCTTGCTGGAAGCCCCAGCAAACAACACTAAAAGGCATCTAGGAGTACCACAGAGGAGGGAGGGGCTGCTGCTCCTCCCATCCTCCCCAGTCACAAGCCAGGAGGCGCTGGCTGCAAGAAAAGCCCCTCTTTTGAGAAATGCTGCTTTCATGTTATGCCTGAATTGAGACTTTACTGGGGAATACAGCTGTAATATGAAAATCCACTATTTTAAAACCTGAACAAACCTACTTTTGAGAAGCACGGTTTTCAAAGAGATTTAATCTCGCCTACATGAACAAAAAGGAGAGGTTGCTTGTCTGTTTTATTTCCAGTGTTCAGCTGCTTCCAAATCTGCCTTTGTAGACTCATCATGCAACCAGAGACACACAAATCTTCCTACTTCATTATTCACTCGCCCCGTCTAATTCCCAAACTGGACAGATTTTGTCTGAACATACCAGTTGGATTAAGCCTCTGTTATTTGGGTTAGAATAAATATTCTATTGGGACTGGGCTGTCCTGCTTTCTGGCTGAGCTTTAATGAGCTTGATTGGCATTCACTGTTTGTGAAGAATGCTAGTTACTTGGAACCTTTTGCTCTGCCTTTTCGATCTAGCCGTTTGGATGCTTTCGGGAATGCATTCACTCCAAAATGAATAGCGTGGGCCTTCTTTTTTAGTTCCCCCGTCTACAGAGATTCAAGGCTATATACCTATTCAGTTCTGTACTGCGAGAGCTCCATCGGGTACAGCTGTTAGAGGCATAAATGTCATTTTCATTGTATCGATCTGAGGTGAGCATTAGGGCCATGGTGTGGCTGTGTTAAGAGCTTATAATTGCTTGCCATGTGGCAGCAGGGAGACTTTGCATTGGTTATGGGGATGAGAGAAGGCATTAGCGTGGTGTTGCCCCTTGATTGGATGCTCTCTCTGCGAGGCAGCGTGGAGTAGTGGCTAGAGTACTGGATTAGGAGGCAGAGCTAGATTCTAGTCCTAGTTTTGGACAGTAGATCAGTGGCAGAAGTAAGCAAGTCAATTCCGTACTCCATCTTCAAACTATAAGTTCTTTGGGGCCCCACCTCAGAGAGCATGGATTGCACAGCGGCTTGGTTACTGTCCTGGCCCACAGCAGATTTGGGTTTAAATCTTTGCTCCCCCACAGACTTCCTGTGTGACTTTGGAAAAGTCGCTTGCACCCAGATGCTAAGGTATTTAGAGTATCAGTGGGGATTAGGCACCTGTATATCAGTAACCACCTCGGAATTGATATATTTAAATGGATAGTCTCTCTGTTTGTGGATTAGTGATGCCTCGAGGACTCAACCTATTGTTGTAGCTGTTGAATCCACAACCTGTGTAATATCACTAGGCCATACTCATTCACAGTGAAAGGTCACTGAACTCAATGAAGTTAATTTGGTCCATTGATCACAACAAGGCTCCAAAATGTACTGAGACAACAATTTGGCTCAGGCAACGTCTAACATGGTATATAGGCATGGACAGGGAAATAGTCCTATATCAAGTGATAGATATCATTCAAGAATGTAATAGGCTGCTATTATATCAGCTATATTCAGCAAAATAGTTTAAGCATGTGCTTCACTTGAAGCATGTTCTTTTATGCCTTCCTGAATGGGCATGGGCTTACGTATATGGATAAAGATAAGTGCTTTGCTGCATTGAGGCTTTAAAACAGTTAGCACACATATTGAATTAATTTGCCATGCGCTCTCCAGGTTCGGGTTGAAGAACATTGGCCAACCACTGTGGCATGAAGCGTGATCTTTGCTGAATCTGTCCTCTGAATAAACAGGGAATTGCTCTCTGGGAGCTGACAGAGTGGCTCTTTTCACAAGGGCTATACATCCAAGAAATATCTAGCAAATAAAAAGATAAATGAGGAAACAGACTTGAGTGAACTTTTTCAACTCAAACATTAAACCCCTGGGTTTGTGTTAAGGATGTTGTTAATCTGGGATGACAGTGTTTATGTTCTCCACTAGTTTTCAGGCCGTGTCTAATTATCCTGCACATGCACGCATGAAGTAAACCAAGCAAGCTGCATAAACATGTGGCCACTCTCCCAGGTTGGAACTGAAATCTGAATGCAATCATTTCTCACCTCAGGGTTGAATTTCACACACACACACACACACACACACACACACACACACACACACGGATGCAGAGGAACGATGGACCCTACTGAAGGCCTGTTTTGAGGACGTACATAGTGTGTGACCTTGTGCTAGTCAAAGAGCAGCCATGCTGATGAGATCACTGTCATGCCTAATTCAATCTCTCTGGCAGTGCACAGCACAAGCAGTGATGGTCCCAGGATATTCCAGAGTCAAGGCAGGTGAGGTAACATCTCTTATTGCACCAACTTCTGTGTTCTTGGATCTGAAGAGCTCTGTGTCACTTGAAAGCTCTTCTCTCACTAACAACGGTCGAACCAGTAAAAAAGAGTACCTCACTCACCTTGTCTGCCCTGCCCACTGGAAAGACCTCTCAGAAGCCCTGTCCACACAAAGAGCGCTCCACCATTATAGTAATGCTGGTATATCCCATCCTAAGGTAAAAGTAGCCTGTACTGGCATTTCTGCACTCTGTGCTAGTCTAGTAAATCCACCCTGGTTCTGTCAGGATAGCTGCATTTACACAAGGAACTTTCCTCAACACAGTTATGTGGATCAGGAGTCACACCTCTGAGTGACAGAACTGGGCAAGCAGATGTCTGTAGTGCAGACACAGCCAGAGAGAGGATCAGGAACCCCTGCAGTTGACACTTAAGGACAGTGCTGTAAGTAGGTATTTTTGTGCTCGGGGCAAAATATTAATCATGCGCTTCCCTATCCTCTGATTTAAAAAATGTCTCTAGTTTACTGATTTTTATTTATCTTTACTTCGAGAGGAATCAACAAAAATTATTAATTTAGGATAGCAATATAACAAAAATATATTTTCAATAATGGCCGTTATTCTGAAATAACTTTGTTGTATAGATGCACCCTCAGTTAGCGAATGTGTGAGTGGGGGGGTAGATTCTTACATTAATTTAGGTGCCTGCTTCTTATTGATTTCTATGGGATTATGCACTTAAATACTTTGAGGGCCTAGGCCAGGATTAAAATAAACTGAAATAAATATTCACACGGGCGGGGGACGTGAGTTGTATCAACTTAGCTAAACAGATATATAGTCAGATATCATAGAATCATAGAACTGGAAGAGACCTCAGGAGGTCATAAAGTCCAGCCCCCTGCCTAAATCAGGACCAATCCCAACTAAATCATCCCAGCCAGGGCTTTGTCAAATGAGACATAAAAATCTCTAAGGATGGAGATTCCACCACTTCCCTAGGTAACACATTCCAGTACTTCACCACCCTCCTAGTGAAATAGTTTTCCTAATATCCAACCTAGACCTCCCCCCACTACTGAGAACAGCCTCTCTCCATCCTCTTTGGATCCTCCCTTCAGGAAGTTGAAGGCTGCTATCAAATCCCCCCTCCCTCTTCTCTTCTGCAGACTAAATAAGCCCAAATCCCTCAGCCTCTCCTCGTAAGTCATGTGCTCCAGCCCCCCTAATCATTTTGGTTGCCCTCCGCTGGACCCTCTCCAATGCGTCCACATCCTTTCTATAATGCGGGGCCCAGAACTGGACACAATACTCCAGATGTGGCCTCACCAATGCCGAATAAAGGGGAATCTCCTCTCTGGCAGTGCACAGCATAAGCAGTGGTGCAAAATAGAGTACCTCACTCACCTTCTCTAGATCTTTTAGCTTTTCTAGATCTGCTGGCAATGCTGCTCATAATGCACCCTAATATGCCATTAGCCTTCCAGGCTACAAGGGCACACTGTTGACTCATATCCAGCTTCTCATCCACTGTAATCCCCTGGTCCTTTTCTGCCTAACTACTATTTAGCCAGTCAGTCCGCAGTAACAGTGCTTGGGATTCTTCCATCCCAAGTGCAGGACTCTACACTTGTCCTTGTTGAACCTAATCAGATTTCTTTTGGCCCAATCCTCCAATTTGTCTAGGTCACTCTGGACCCTATCCCTGCCCTCCAGTGTATCTACCTCTCCCCCCATTTTAGTGTCATCCGCAAACTTGCTGAGTGTGCAAGCCATCCCCTCATCCAGGTAATTAATAAAGATATTGAACAAAACTGGCCCTAGAACCGATCCTTGGGGCACTCCACTTGAAACCAACCACCAACCAGATGTCGAGCCGTTGATCACTACCCATTGGATCAGACAATCTAGCCAGCTTTCTATCCATCTTACAGTCCATTTATCCAATCCATACTTCCTTAACTTGCTGGCAAGAATATTGTGGGAGACCGTATCAAAGCTTTGCTAAAGTCAAGGTATATCACATCCACTGACTTTCCCACGTCAACAGAGCCAGTTACCTCATCATAGAAGCTAATCAGATTGCTCAGGCATGAGTTGCCCTTGGTAAATCCATGTTGACTCTTCCTGATCACTTTCCCCTCTTCAAAGTGCTTCAAAATGGATTCTTTGAGGATTCCCTCCATGATTTTTCCAGGGACTGAGATAAGGCTGATCTCTACTCTGTAGTTTCCTGGATTGTCCTTTTTCCCTTTTTTAAAGATGGGAACTACATTTGACTTTTTCCAATCATCCAGGACCTCCCCCAATCTCCACAAGTTTTCAAAGATAATGGCCAAAGGCTCTGCAACGACATTTGCCAACTCCCTCAGTACCCTCGGATGCATTAAATCCAGACCCATGGATTTGTGTATGTCTAGCTTTTCTAAATAGTTCTTAACCTGTTCTTTCTCCACTGAGGGCTGCCCCTCGGTGTACACACTCGTAGTTTACCAGCTTATTGACCTGATTATCCTGGTAATAGTTTGTTCTTTTTCCTTTTTGCTTATCTCATTGTCTTCGTTTCATCTATGAAGGGCTCCTGACGATGAGAGGTCTTGGCTTATTTGAATATACGTTGTTGTTTAAGGTCATCAGAGTCAGCTTGATGAAAGCACTGTGGCTTTTTTTCCTCCTGTGTGTATAAGGGTGGGTCTACACTGCACTGTTATTTCGAGATAACTAGCATTATTTCGAAATAACAATGCAAGCATCTACACAGCCATTCCACTACTTCACCATAATTTTAAAATAACGGGCGGCTTATTCCAAAATCTGTAAACCTCTTTCTATGAGGAATAACGCCTATTCCAAAATAGCTATTTTGAAATAAGGCGAGTGTAGATGCTCCACTTCTGCTATTTTGAAATAGCCCCTCACCAGGGCCATTGTAAGTTATTCCTCCCCAGTGCCTCCTGGTGTTCTAAATCAAGATAGCACGTCCACATTAGGGAAACCTGCCTCGGACGAATTTTGAGGCTTCCCTGCAGTGTAGACGTGCTATTTCAAAATAAGCTATTTTGGAGTAACTATTCCAGAATAGATTATTTCAAAATAAGCTTGCAATGGAGACATACCCAAAGCTGTGTGAATGCTACTAATAGGCTTGAACGGAAGGGTGATCTGTGATCCCCATGATGCAAACTCCTATTCAAAGGAATTTAACTAAAGCAAGTCCTGTGACCTGTGTTATACAGGAGGTTAGGTTTGGTCCCTTGTGGCTTCATAATTATGAACAGGATCTCTTTTTCTCCCATTCATTTTGAATTTTGGCTTGGACTCTCATACCAAAATCAGTTTTGAATGGATAGATATTAAGAGGCATGTTCACTGGCTCACTGAGGCCATTTTGTGCTGTGAAAAGCAGGGGAGAATCCCCCACACACAGGAGAACTGTTCTGTTCTGTCCAAGTGGTAAAGGCTCATGTGCCGGCCATCCTTCACCTGAATGTAAGGGGAAGAGTTGTGACAACTGAGCCTACAAATGTACCTTGCTATTTTATGGATTAAACTCTCACTCTATAAGGGTGTGTCTACACGGCACCCTCAGCTCGGAATAAGCTATGCAATTTGAGCTACGAAAATTGCATCGCTTATTTCGAATTAATTGCAAAACAGCTTATTTTATAATTTGGCACTATCTACACAAATTTTGAAATAACCCGCTATTCCAAACATCCCTCACTCCTCATGGAACAATGTTTACAGGGATGTCAGAATAGCAAGCCCATTATATTTCAAAATAACGGGCTTGCTCAAAAGATGCGGAATAGCTATTTCAGGATACATCCGGTATCCCGAAATAGCGCCGCAGGGTAGATGTAGCCTAATATGGATGGGAACAGGTGCAAGAAAACCAGACACGCTTTTTAAGCCTAAACCACAAAGGGCACTGTGAGATGACACAAGGCCTGTTGGAATTACACTTCTAAAAGCAGAAGATGTGGAACTGGACATTTTAATAATTCTAATTAGGTGTGTTGGCTATTAAGCCTAATCAGTGGACAGAATGAGGAGATTGGCCATTCTACCCATCACTTCCTTTTTTTCCATCCTAGGACAGATTGTGCGGGGGAAGGAGGAAAGAACGGAAGGGAAGAGCAGATGGACGCTAGGGGCGTGAGCGTCACCATCATGACTGCCACCCCCTCCACTTCCTGACCGGCTGGGCCTTCTGCCTGATTCTGAGAAATGTCCAGATGACATCACCTTTCTCCCAGTTCCAGTCGAATCCCAAACACCATCTGGGATAAAAGGACTCCAGCAACAGTAACAGCTCCAGATCATCTCAGCTAACGTCCTTTCTTTTCCCCAAAAGGATAGAGATTACCATCTGAGACTGTCAAAAATGGGGCTTTTTTCTTTGCAAAAATCCTTCCTGTTCGGGGAAAGGGAGCAAGGGGTGTTGAATGAAAGCTTTATTAAATACTTTACATTTCAGATGCTTTGACTAGTTTTCCTTTAATAAAAAGCTAAAGATTTGTAAGCAGGCGGAAATCTCGACATACCACACACCAGACCTTGTATAACACTGCTGAATGTCAGACAGCAATTGCCCATATCCCATCTCAATGACTGCAACAGAAGGAAGGGTCATTCTGGATGCAGAGAGACATGTGCAGAGATCTGCTATGCCCAACCCTCCATTGCAATAAGGCTACGCATGTGGTGTAAGTCGACACTAGACCTAGGAGGTCAGGTTACGGTGCGTAACTCCAGCTATGTAAAATACGTAACTGGAGTTGGCTTACCTTCAGCTGAGTTTGGTGCTGTCTTCACAGAGGGAGGCCAACGAAAGCAAAAGCTCCTGTTGGATTCCCTTAGTCCTCGTGACTGCCAGGAGTATTGGTGTGGGCCAGAGCCACCTTCAGTGTTTGATTTAGCGGCTCTTAACTAGACCCACTAAGTCGAACGCCAGAAGATCGATCTCCAGCACGGTAAGTATAGATGTGGTGTTAGAAGCAGCTTTAACTTGTGCCAGGCAATCTCCATTCAATAGACCTGAGCCCTAAAGCCCCAGGAAGCTATAGCGTATATCAGCCATTATTGAAGATGGTGGGACATCCTTTGTTATAAGGCAGCTATATCTTTACATGTATCTGTGTGAAAACAATAAAGAAGAGCAGTGGGGAGCTGACTTGCTTGTAGATGAAATTTAGAGACTGTTTCTGACCCTATAAATCCCTGCCTTGCTGCCACTCCTCAGAAGATGTGACCAAGTGCACTAGCATTTACAGAGATTAATTGTGCAGAAGCAGATTTTATAAAATCCACAGGCATTCTGCACCCTGCTGTGTCTAGCACACCTCCCAGAACACCGGGAGCATCCATAATGAATCTCCTTTAGGCTCCTACGGGAATCTCAACATAGCAGAACGCTGGTACTTTAATAGAAACAGAGCCTGCTGCTCAGGAATGTGTCAACGGTCATCTCATTGGGCTAGACAAAAAGTAGAGAGCCTGCAACTCTGCCTATGCAGTGATTCAAAAACCGCACTGCACAAAGTCTCAGAGGCCAGCTCAACTAAGACAGACTTGTGCGCTTCAGACTGGGGGGCCTGTAATATTGAAGTGCAGCTGTTCATGCTGGAACCTAGGCTCTGAGACCCTCCCTACTTCAATGTCTGATCCCAAACTCCAGTCTGAGCCTAAATGTCCACAGGGTAATTGTATGGCCATGGAGCCTGGGCCCGGCCTAGCCTTGCCCCCTCGTGTTTTGCTGCAATGTAGCCATCCTGTAAGTGGCCTGTTTCGGAAGGCAGCATTGTCTGATGCCTCCCGTTAGTAGAAGCAGGGGACAAAGCCAACACCAGTCCCCAGTAATTAGAGCTATTAAGAGCTGTGAAATTTCAAATGAGAGAGACAACCAAGAGCCTGCCTAATTGTGTACATTAAAGACCCAGTAAGCCCATTTCATTCAGTGCCCCATTCGAGTCCAGTTTGGCAGTGTGTGTGTGTATAACTCTCAATGCACTTGACAAACATTGTGAGATGGGTTGATTACCTACCTAAAATCCCTCTGCAGGCCCAACTGGCAGAAACTCTTTCCACGGGTAGAGTTGCCATCCTGTCCTGTAGAGTTTAAGGCCAGAAGGGACTGCCAGATCATCTCATTCCACTTCCTTCATATCACTGGTATAATCCAGTCACCCTCTTCGCTCACCCTCCGCCCCCGTAAACCCAAAGGCCAGAATCAGACCAAAGTATCACACCTCTCAGAAAAGGTGTGAATTATTTAAAGTCTGCCACATTCACCAGTTTTCATCTGGTTATGATGGAAACCATAAAATGAAAATCGTTGCTGACTAAACAGTCAAGCAGTAATAGGAACACAATAATATATTTCCATGGAAACTTGAATTCTGAACACTGCACTACTCTTTTATCCAGTCTATCCCTCACTTCAGTCTTTGCAAACTAATGTTTCCCTCTGGCTATGTCTAGATTATGGGGGTTTTCTGGGATACCAGAAAACCCCGCTGCGTCCAGGGAGCACGTTAGCTCTTCCGCCTTTTTTTATGGAAGAGCAAACATGCTCTTTCAGGGAGCCCTGTATACCTCATTCCATAAGGGATAAGGGCTCTGTCATAAGAGGAGTCTTTTCCATCATTTGGCCCCATCTAGACTGGGCCAAATGGAGGAAAAGCCTCTTCCGGAAAAGCGATCGGAAAAAGCTACACAAATTGTGGAGTGCAATTTGCGTAGCTTTTCCCGATAAAGCCCCGTAGTCTAGACCTAGCCTGTCTTTAAAAATCTGTTAGCCTCAGGGTTATGGTTGGTTGGCTGGTTTTTAAACCTGCAGACATTACTTCTCCTTTCGCCAGAAGTGACAAGAATGGAGCCAGGAGTCACTGTATCCGCCTAGAGGGAAAGAAAGAATGAACAACAGGTTATAACAATTTACTGGCTTACTCAATGAATGAAGGAGCCTGTGCTTGATCTTGCGTAATCTGGTCCGTAATGGACGTGCAGTGTCTTACTGCTAATATCCCTTTCATTCACATGAGCTTGATGCTTGGAACTTGGTACTTACCCTGACCACTGAAGTCTTATTAATAAAACACCCTATTATGCCCGAATCCATTTTAAAGGCAATTTGAAAATAAGTGAGGCTGGGAGTTTTTCAGATGAGAATCCAGTAGACTTTCTTTGCCAGGTGTTTGTGGGGAAAGAAGTCCCGTGCAAGGTCAGAATTAGGCAAAGGTTACAACAGCAATATTTCTTCAGTGTCAATCTTTGTACGACTTGTACTCAGCTGACAGCACTGAAGGGCTGTTCCATAGCCCATGAAACTCACCGAGAAGGCTTTCCATTGACTTCCATGGCCTTAGGACCAGGATCTGAGTATATATTAGACATCTATCAGCTGTAAGTCATGCTCCTCTCTCATTTGATCAGTATATTTCCCGCTATTCCAAACACTGTGCAAGTGTTGTTAGCAGAATCCCAATTGTGCATTGATTATATTGATGATTGATGTTGGATTATTTGCATTACAAGAGCATCTAGAAGCTCCAACGTAGACCAGGGCCCCATTGTGCTAAGTGCTGCACAAACACAATCTCAGCCTCAAAGAATTTATAATCTAGATGGTTCTTGAAGGACTACAACATGCATTCCCAGTATGATGACATTGAGGTACTTAGACAATATGGCAGGTGATTATAGCTCCTTATGAAATTCCTGCTAATACACTGTCTTGCATTTACTGCATCTCCTATCTTTCATCTATCTCGGGGCACGTTAAAATCTTGCATGTTAATTATGTGTCCATCTGTAGCTATATAAAGTTATATGCATAATGGCAACGCTTAGAGAACTTTCTGAGATCAGGGCTTCTGGTGCTGGTGTGGACGCTTCACATTGTAAGATGCATCCTAGCTCCAAAGAGTCTTAGTCTGTGATTTGTATTAGTCTTGCCCAGCAGTGTCTTTTGACTCTGGCTCTTTGGGACTAAAATTATGATTCCCCCCTTTCCCCCCCTCTCCCCGACATGACGTCCATGAGAGAGACATGGGCTACGGCTTAATTTTTAGCTAAAATAAATACCGCAGGGCTATTATGTGGGATGGATTTCATGCCAGTATGGAAAAGAGGAAGCAGCAAAAAAGCTGAGCTCAGCTGGTGGCAGGAATCCATTTAGCAGCTGCCAGCAGCAGTCAATAGTATTCTTATCCCCCAGTGGTGTGACACAAAATTGGCTTAAATTCGTCTGTCAACAAATCTGACTGAGTAGATCAGACTGGGCCTAACTCCCCAATGGCTGCCCTTCGTCCAAACTCAGCACATGAAGTAAAAACATATTCAGCTGTTATTGCCATAAAGGTAGGAAATTTAATTCCAATATACATCCTCCCAGCCCGTATCCATTTGGGGCAACACGGATAACCCCTCATCTGGAAAAATTACTCTGCCACCACAAATTAGGCACATAACTAGTGGTTACCACCAGCATGGATGTAGATGCGGGATGAGGGGCAGTTGTTCCTCTAGGTTTCAGTGTTGAGCATCCAAACTGAAAAAAAAAGTAAAATCTCAAAAAGGGCCATAACATTACAAACAAACCATCCAATTTTGACAAAAATGGGCAGAATGCATCTCAGTGCAACTGATAATGCACCTATATACTCAAGATAGTACTCTGTGGGAAATATTTAGCTCCAGGTTATGTTTTATACATTTTCCTGTAGTTTGTTTCCCTTTGGCTGAAGCCAAAGTCTGTAGTCACATGACAATATGAACTTGTTTGTACCATGGAGAACACAAAATTATTTGTCATTATTTGTAGGATAGACTGATTTGGGAAATCTTTTTTTTTTTTTTTTTTTACAATTTTTGTGTAGTTTAAGCAGATAAGACCCCTACCCCCTAATTATAAAATATCAGAACGTCAATACCAGGTGAAACCAAAGGTCCATCTATGCTGTCTTCTGACAGTGGCCAATGCCAGGTGCCCCAGAGGGAATGAACAGAGCAGGTTATCATCAAATCATTCATCTTCTATCACTAATTCCCAATTTCTGACAGACAGTAGGGACACCATCTCTACCTATCCTGACTTATAGCCATTGATGGATCTGTCCTCTATGAACTTAACGAGTTCTTTTTCGAACCTTGTTGTAGCCTTGGCCTTCACAATATCCTCCAGCATGGAGTTCCATGAGTTGACTGTACATTGTGTGAAGAAATACTTCCTTTTCTTTGTTTTAAATCTGCTGCCTATTAATTTCATTTGCTCCCTAATTCTTGTGTTATGAAAAGAAAGAAATAACATTTCCTTATTTACTTTCTGCACACCAGTCATGATTTTATAGACCTCTATCATATCCCCCTCTTAGTCTTCTCTTTTCCAAGCTGAAAAGTTCCAGTCTTAACTTCTCCTCAAATGGCAACTGTTCCATACCCATAATAATTTTTGTTGCCCTTTTCCATTTCCAACCTTTGTCTGTAATAGGGTGTCCACGTCTGCACACAATATTCAACATGCAGGCGTACCATGGATTTATATAAAGGCATTATAACATTCTCCCTCCCTTTCTTAGTGATTTCCAACATTCTGTCAGGTTTTTTGACTGCTGTAGCACACTGAGTGGATGTTTTCAGACAATTATCCACAATGACTCCAAGATCTCTTTCTTGAGCGATAACTAATTTAGAGCCCATCATTTTATATGTATAGCTGGGATTATGTTTTCCAGTATGCATTACTTTGCATTTATCAACATTTAAATTTCATCTGCCATTTTGTTGCCTAATCACCAAATTATGGTGATTTTGTAGCTCTTCACAATCTGCCTATAACAATCTGCCTATAACAGACTATAACAGAGTTTAAAGAGAAGCTAGATAATTTCATGGAGGTTAGGTCCATAAAAGGCTATTAGCCAGGGGATAAAATGGTGTCCTTGGCCTCTGTTTGACAGAGGCTGGAGAGATGGCAGGAGACAAAGCGCTTGATCATTGTCTTCGGTCCACTCTGGGGCACCTGGTGCTGGCCACTGTCGGCAGACAGGATACTGGGCTAGATGGACCTTTGGTCTGACCCGGTACGGCCGTTCTTATGTTCTTATGTTCTTATGCCTGGGACTTAATTATCTTGAGTAGTTTTGAATCATCTATAAAGTTTGCCACCTCACTGCTTACATCCCTTTTCCAGATCTTTCATCTGGTCCCACTATAGACCCCTGAGGGACACCACTAGTTACCTACCTCTCTCCATTATGAAAATTGACCACTTATTCCTACCCTTTGTTTCCTGTCTTTTAACAAGTTACCAGTCCACGAGAGGACCTTCCCTCTTATCTCATGACACCTTACTTTGTTTAAGAGCCTTCAGGAAAAAAAACTTGTCAAAAGCTTTCTGAAAATCTAACTATATTTTGTGATCTGCTTGCCAGAGCCATGAGTCTAAAGCATTTATGGTATACCTGTAATTCATCTTCTTCTTATCACTGAACACAATGACACTGCGTGTAATCTGATTATACAACAGAAATGACTTTTAATAGATGGGCATAAAAATGTCTTGTATGAATGCATCCTGTGACTAACAAATTATAGTCATGCACTCTTACGGAACCCCGGAGACGCTGTCAAACAGATTGCGAGCTCAGAGTAGAGCATTGGGACAATTCACTTGTGTGTGAATAGCAAAGAAATGCTAAAAGGTCATAGTGTGCTCAAGCCAGCCCCCTTGCTAGAGTGGATCAGAAAGGAACATAAGAACATAAGAATGGCCGTACTGGGTCAGATCAAAGGTCCATCTAGCCCAGTAGCCTGTCTGCCGACAGTGGCCAGCACCAGCTGCCACAGAGGGAGTGGACCAAGACAATGATCAAGCGATTTGTCTCATGCCATCCTTCTCCAGCCTCTGACAAACAGAGGCCAGGGACACTATTTCTATCTCCTGGCTAATAGCCTTTTGTGGACCTAACCTCCATGAAATTATCTAGCTTCTCTTTAAACTAAGGAGATGTTGCTTATCTGTATTCTGTTGTCTGCTCTCACATTACATGCAACTACATTATGAATACCCTGTACTTAATTAACCCTAGATTAAAGATGTGCTCCCTTGAAGCTTAAATTTCATGAAAACTAATGAAAGATTGTTAAGGGTGCTGTAACGAAATGTGTGATGTATGTATGTGTAATTGGATTGCCTATTCAATGGGATGGGAGTCTTGGAACTGCAAAGGAAGAAGCGTGCTAACTTCCAACATCAACGCTGGGAAATTCACAGACCTAGTCTGTGTCTCTTCAAGAGAGGAAGGTCCTGAGCTTGGCTGGAAGCACTTGACAGCTTGCTTTCAGGGGAAGACAGCTATGAGAATGGATTCTATGCCTCTGGGCAGACAGATTGTGACAGAGTAGAATATTGCGCCCTTGGCCAGAGATCCCTAGCACGATTCTAGGTAACCCTGCGATACGTATGGAAAAACTAGCACATCTCTGCTATCGTATTGGGCTGATAAACTTTGAGCTGTTGATGTATTTTATCTTTTCTTAACCTCTCACTAACTCTCATTTTGTTTTTTGGTTTTTTGGTTTTTTTGAAACTCATCATCAGGGTTGTCTTTGGTGTGACATCCAGAATATCCATTGACCACCTGGGGCAAGTGACCAATGCTTTGAGGTTGGGATTAATCTAACCTGAGATTTTTTGTTTGTTTGCTTTAATAATCTTTCATCATGAAATCCAAGTTGGGTGGAAAAGAGGGGCTGGAGACCAGAGACCCCTAGAGGTGCTTGTTCAGCCTCTCAGGAAAGATTCAAATGCTGCCCAGCTGATTAGCAGAACACCCATCACTAGAGTCTTTTTCTTTCCACTGGTGGTGCACATCTGCACATGCCTCTGCGTTCATTTAAAAAATGTATTCTGCACATGGATGGAAAAAAAATCTGCACATGGATGAAAAAATGGACAGGAAACATTACTGGAGAACCCTAGGGAACTGGCAGCTCCATGCTAAAACTAATATAGTACTGCAGAGGTGCACATTAGTGACTGACTTGCTGAAATCTAATGACAGACTATAGCCCCAGTGTCAGGTGCTTAGCGCACTCAGTTGTAAGGCAGCCCAGTCAGTTATACCTAGGGGTTGTCACACCATTGAATGTCTAATGCCACACCGCTTTGGGATTATTGTTGGAGAATAAATAGAGCTCAGTAATGTGGAAATAGTTGAAACATTTCTAAACATTTGTAGTGGGCCCCCCACTACAAAAAGGATGTGGATGCATTGGAGAGGGTCCAGCGGAGGGCAACCAAAATGATTAGGAGGCTGGAGCACATGACCTATGAGGAGAGGCTGAGGGATTTGGGTCTGTTTAGTCTGCAGAAGAGAAGAGTGAGGGGGGATTTGATAGCAGCCTTCAACTTCCTGAAGGGAGGTTCCAAAGAAGATGGAGAGAGGCTGTTCTCAGTAGTGACAGATGGCAGAACAAGGAGCAATGGTCTCAAATTGTGGTGGGAGAGGTCCAGGTTGGATATTAGGGAAAACTATTTCACTAGGAGAGTGGTGAAGCACTGGAATGGGTTACCTAGGGAAGTAGTGGAGTCTCCATCCCTAGAGGTGTTTAAGTCTCGGCTTGACAAAGCCCTGGCCGGGTTGATTTAGTTGGGATTGGTCCTGCCTAGAGCAGGGGGCTGGACTTGATGACCTTCTGAGGTCTCTTCCAGCTCTATGATTCTATGATTCTACTCCCACCCCAAATCTCTCTGCTGTGTTCACTGCTCGGGTCCTATGCTTGTTGGGGTCCCAGTTGCATCTGATGGACCACACCAAAGACTCCCTGCAGCATTTTCCTCTCCGTCACGCTGCAGAAAGGTCCGGGTGACTTTAGGCAGCACCGGATTAGAAGCAAGAAGCTGCCATAGGGGACACTTGAACCTATTTGTGTTGCTGGAAGGAGGCCACTGTGGATGGCAGTTTTTCCACTTGTTTTGTTCTCCTTAGCAAACAATTCATACTGCCCATTATCCAGAGATGCTTCCTCCCCCCACACAATAAAGATACCAGTGAGACATGAGCTGCTGCCTTCCAAATAGCTGTCATGGGATTGGACTGCAGTTAGCTGCCTTCAAATAGTGCTACTGAGCAAGGGTTGGTTCAGCTAATGACTCTTCCTTAACTCTGGTTACTTAGAATTGTCCATGCCATGGATTCAAAGTCATGGCCTTGTTTTATAAAGCCATCAGGAGGCAAAGATGTAGCTACCTCCCAGATCATCATATCCTCTGCATCTGTGTGTGTGTGATCTTTGCCCTCCAAACTGCTCAGGCTGTAGGTCACAGGGCCAGGATTATAAATGACATCGTGTGGTGAGGTTACTGACCCACCAGAGCTGATGTTGCCTGCAAGATCTTGGGACAGGAGCAAATCATTTTTCTGTTGCACAAAAGCAGAAAAATGAGCAGTATTCACACAGGCCATTCGATAACGTTAACCTTGCCATGGCCTGACCAATGCACAGCCTGCCTCTCCATAATCCAAGCACCGTTAGACTGTCACTGGTTCTAAAGGCATGCTGGAAGCTAGATGCGAAATGCTAATTAATGCAAGGGACGGAGAAAGGCTACAGCAGCGTTTCCTTTGAAAGGTGCGCTGACATTCAAAGTGCCCTAAAGTTCATAGGCAGTCAGATGAGCTTGGGAACGTGTATGTTAGTTGAAGGCCGCAGATGCAATTTCAGGAAACAAGCCCCCATTGGTATTCCCAGAAGCGCACTGCACCCCCGGACTGCACTGGATAGCTTCTTAACATGGGCGGGGGAGGGATTCGCACCCACGTCTCCCAGAACCCAAGCGTAACCAAACCACTAGATCATGGAGGAAGGGCGATGCATGGTTTTGCCCAAACAATCTGTAATGTGAGAAAAATGGAATTATCCTGCCTGTTCTTTATGAATAGCTCTAGGAAGTTGACAGAGTGCACCCATGTTTCTTGTGCTCAGGGCTGTCCTTAACATTTTTGGCTCTCCACACAGCCCGAGCAACTGTGCCCTCCATCCCCTGCAGGGGGGGCAGTCACTCCATGGGGCAGGGCTGTGCTCAGGGCTCTGGGGGCAGGAGCTATGGGGTGGGGGCAGGAGGAAGGTAGGAAGGCTGGTGGGGGAGCAGGCAGGTTGAGTGGCACATTCCGGAAGGAGCTGCAGGCTGAGAGGCAGAATAGGCTGCGGGCGGGAGGAGGAGAATGCGGAGGATTGGGGCAGGGAGAGCAGGGATCAGGGGATTGGGTTTGACAGGGCTAGGAGGCGGAGCAGGGGGCTGAGGGGGACTGTGCCTTCCCAGTGGATGCTCTAGGCACATACAGCATAGGTCACTATTAAATTTGGAGCACTGCTGGTTGTAGTGCTGGACCTGGCACTTTGTCAGAGAGAAACAAATATAACTATCTACTAAGGAACAGAGTCCAGAGAGGACGTAGCGTATTGGCAACAACTTCTAGCTTGTGGTCCTGACGCAGCCACTGATGTACTATGTGATTTCAGGCGAGTCATTTAATCTGTCCCTCAATTTACCCAGCAGTGGAAGGGGCGGAAACATCCATCACAAGAGAGCTGGGCGAGCTGATTGCAGGGAATGACTTGGTACATTTAATTTGCAGATCACCCAGGAAGAGATTCTGAGGCCGAGCCGTGTAGCTGTTTGGAATCACTCAGCGAGCGTTCCTGAGGGCCCACGCTTGTCTAAGGCTGTGCACAAACTTTGCCACGGCAGTTGCTCCCAGCATTTGCTTTTCATAATTTGCTATTTTGATTGTGTGATGCATCCAATAAATCACAGCAGAGTGGTCCTGCGCACTGGCTGACGTACTTCCAATCTGCAGGCTGCCGCTAGCCTGCCTCTCTCAACATTTCTGTCACGAACACTCTGTTTCCCACACACTCGCTCCCAAATGCAATCTTGCTGGGGACAAATGTTGCTGGTGCCAAGGTGTTTGGAAAGCACTTAAAGGTGTTGCCAGCATGTGGGGCAGGTGAACCTAGGGGCAGAACCTGCCCCTTCTGCACAAGGCCCCACCTCTGCTGCCCAGGGCCGGGGGGAGACAAGACCCCCTCCATATGGGTAGGCCACCCCTCCCCCAATGGGCAACACACGGCCCCAGCCTGAGCATGTGGGGGTGGGGGGTGAGGATGAGTGGCTCCAGCCTGAGCACAGGGAGGAAGGCAGGCAATGGTGCAACTCCAATCTTCCTCAGCCTTGGGGGGAGGGTGAGCGGCATAAGTCCCCTCTCTTCCCCACCTCCGGCTGGAGCACTATGGAGAGGGAAGGGCGGGTGGCACCCAGCCCTGAAGGAAACACGCTGCATGGCCAGGCTGGCAGTTTGGGAAGGCCTTGCCTTCCCCTGCCTTTAACCCCCGCCGCCCCTGCCATCCAGCCAGGTTGCCTTTTTTATATGAATTGATGCTCATTATCCATCTTCTGCTCAGCTTACCAACCCTGCCCGAGTGGGATATTCTTAGACAGTAGGAGGCACATGCAGGGGACAATCCTTGGGATACATCCTAAATCTATCCCTCTGTCTCCAGACTCAGACGGAGCCAGGTTTGCAAAGGAGCTCAGGGCCAGGTTTGCAAAGGAGTCTACAGATGCAGCCAAGGGTCTAGTGGAAATATCAACGGGAATTGGGCACCTAACCTGCTCTGATGCATTTGACAATTGAACGAGGTGCCTAAAACCCTTTGTCCCTCTGAGTCTAAGGTCCCACTTACGCACCTCAAGGAGGGCCAGATTTTTCACAAAACAGCAGCTCCCCTTGTGAAGTTTCTAGCACCTTTACACGCCCACTGCAGGCCTGAGCTCTTCTGAAAAATCTGCCCCTTAGGCTATGTCTACACTACAGGGTTTTTGCACAAAAACAAGTGAAGCGTCCACACCTCAAGTGCGTTTTTGCGCAACAAAAATACAGTATATCGACAGCACAGAGGGCTTTTGCCGGTAGAGTTATTCCTCTCCCGACGAGGAATAACTCCTTTTTGCACAGGAGTTCTTGCGCAAAAAGGTGTGTGCGGACACTCTGCAAGGGTTTCTTGTGCAAAAAGAGCCTATCACAAAAAGCACAGGTAACTGGCCATCAGAACTCTCTTGCACAAGAGTGTCCATGCAGTGTGGATGCTCTCTTGCGCAAAAGCGCTTTTGAGGTGTAGACGCGCTTTTGCGCAAGAAGTTTTTGCGGAAGATCTCTTCCGCAAAAAGCTTCTTGTGCAAAAACCCTGCAGTGTAGACAAAGCCTTAGTGTTTCTCACTGGCAGAAGAAAGGGCTCCTAAAGGCAGGGAACTATGAGTAAAAATCTTCTACTACAAGATCCTACTCCTACATTACACTGAATTAATCGCATGCTTTAGCAACCCACTGAAGTCACTCGTTGGAGCTTGGTTTTTTAAAAGTAGCCAACAGAACTGATAATTATTATAGAGCCGATGGGGAGCTTCAGGGGGTAGTGTCAAATTGGCCATAGTGGACTATGCCTTTAAGGGCTAGGTGCTGTGAAGTTCTTGTTATGTACAGCCATTGAAAAGCCATTGAAAAGCGAACACAGATTAAAGCAGAACTCTTACAAGTACCTTAAACCTTGAATCATCCCTGAACACCATAGGTATTAGGTATGAATTTGTTCCACTCATAATGGGTATGTCTAGACTGCACCCCTCTGCCAGCAGAGGGATGCAGATTAGGCTGGGCGAAATTGCTAATGAAGCGGGGATTTAAATATCCCACGGTTCATTAGCATAAAAACGAGGTATACAGAATCTATCAGAAAAAGCTTTCTCTAGAGATAGAGCAGTGTCTAGACTGCCGCTTTTCTCTGACAAAGCTCCGTGCCGAAAAAAAGCGGTGGCCATTTTTATGCTAATAAAGCGCGGGATATTTAAATCCCCGCTTCATTAGCAATTTCTCCTAGCCTAATCTGCATCCCTCTGCTGGCAGAGGGGTGCAGTCTAGACATACCCATTATGAGTGGAACAAATTCATACCTAATACCTACGGTGTTCAGGGATGATTCAAGGTTTAAGGTACTGGTAAGAGTTCTGCTTTAATTATCTATAATAATTATCAGTTCTGCAGTCTAGACATACCCATATTGCAAACAATAAGATTCATTCTCGTAGGAATTGAGTCAAACCCAACCGAGTGATTGAAATCTTCCCAAAACCTAAGGAAGTTAAAAAAAGATCACAAGCAAAAAAGGATTAACACTGCAGCTTTGAACTGTCTAAAAAAGGAATGGAAATTAATGTAACACATGAAAGTCATGGTTAATTGTAATGTTTGATAGAATCATCAAACACTAGAACTGGCAGGAACTCGAGAGGTCATCAAGTCCTGTTCCCTGCCCTCACAGCAGAACCAAGCACCATGGATCATCCCTGATTGATGTGTCTCTAACCTGCTCTTAAATATCTCCAGGGATGGAGATTCCACAATCTCCCTAGATAATTTATTCCAGTGTTTAACCACCCTGACAGGTAGGAAGTTTTTCCTAATGTCCAACCTAAACCTCTCTTGATGTAATTTACCCCATTGCTTCTTGTCCTGTCATCAGGGGTCAAGGAGAACAAATTTTCTCCCCCCTCCTTGTGACACCCTTTTAGATACTTGAAAAATTTGCTCTTTGCGGATGACTCCATAGTTCAAGGGTCAAGAAGTCTTCTGTCCTTCTGAATGTACAAGACAGAGTATGTATCACTTTGGCACCTATGTACCTGGCTTTTACTATAGCTCTCTGGATTTAAACCTCTGGGGTGAAGTTTTGCCTTCTTGAAGTGAAAGGGAGACAGGGTGTCTTAGTAAACAAATCATTTGGCCATGATGAAGCAGACCTAGGTTCTTCTGCTGGCTTGCTGGTGACCTTGGGCAAGTCACTGCCCAGCTCTCTGCCTCAGTTTCCCCATCTGTAAAATGGGTACCGACCTCCATTGTCAAGTATTTTGAGATTTACTGTTAAAAAATGTTAAGTATTGTTATTATTGGCCAAATGGACATTAATTTCAACAGGGACAGGATTTTACCCCGAGACTAAAAAACAAGAATTTTCAAAGAAAATGTTCATCATTAATAATGTTGAAGGAAAAACTTGGCATCTCAAAAAAGGGTTCTGAGGGGTGGAGGGGTGGGGGGAGTTGGTTTGTTTCATTTCTTTGAAGGAGCATTAATTGGTGGTTTCCTCTCCTCTCTCATTTGTCCCTTGGACTTTTGTTACAGAAATTAACATGTAGGGGAAACGTAAGTAACAATGGGAAGTGAAAATGCAAAAAAAACCCACCTATTTTGTTTTTGCTTCTCATCCAAAAATAATTCCGTCTCGTTCTGATTCGTGATCAAGGTTATTTATTTGCAGGAGCCTTGAGCATGAAATACAGGAGTGTTGCATGGAGTGCATTGCTAATGTGAAGCTGCTGCTTATAGGCAAGGTTAAACATATAATGGGGGAAAAACCGACACCAGGACTTGAATTCATTTTGAAGCGATTTCATGCCAGACTGGCAGTACAGATTATTGAGGCCCTTTCTTTCCCCACAAACCGAGTACAAACAGGGTAGCAGCAGAGATGGCTTCTCTGCACTCTTCTACCCAGTGCTGCTGACGGGGGGCACAAAAGGAGCAGTTGGGGACCTGGAGCTCCCCGTGCTTCAAATCGCCATTGGAGCCCCACCCGGCATGGTCCGGGTGAGACTGAGGGCTGGCTGCCTCCTCCAGGGGCTTGTTCCCAGGGAAAGGAGGGAGACAGTAGCAGTGTCAAGTTGGCCTTGTGCTCCCCAAGCTACAGGACCAGCTATTCATTTTACACAGCTTGCTATGACGGTACTGCCTGGACTCCTCCATCTGGTCTGTTATGGGCCAGACCTTCTCCTGCCCACTGAGTCGTGCTGCCTAGCTTGTCCTTGTGGTCCCCTAATCACAGCCCCGCACACGTCTCGCCTTCCACCCTGGGTGTATTTATTCATCTACTCTGGTGCAACAGGGGAACATTCCCTAGCTATACAGCAGGAGGACAATTTCAGTTTTCCCTCCTCCCACAGGGTCATCTTTACTTACTCTTTCTCCTCTATATCCTCCCTACTACCCAGCCAACTGCCTCATCAGCCCAACAGCTGCCACTCAATCTGTAATCCCCAGCAGAAACGGGTTAAGTGACCAGCAGTCTTCCCGCAGCAACCTCAGTGAGTAGGGAGGGACCGGGAATGGATATATCGAAGCTAAGTGTTATTACTAATAGTGTTTTTGGTTGTCTATCTATTGTAAACTGAATAGAGATTCAGTTTGTCTCCAAATCAATGCATGTACCTTTCCTGAAGTCCTTGCATGATGTCAGCAAAAGGAAGCGTAGGCCCCTTTACTATAGGAACCTCTGACTTTTACTGGGAAGATCATTTGTGCTGCAATCTAGCCCCCTTTTACCTGGCCCAGTGCACATAGACACAGGCTGGGATTTCCAAAGGTACCTGAGGAAGTTAGCTACCAATCTGCCTTTGAATCTCAGGCAGGTTCCTTTGAAAATCCTAGTTGAATTGAAAAGAACATCCCTGTCCCTAAAACCTCACATCTTACAATCTTTTGGAACCACAGATCTGATGTACCAATTGTCTTGTGTGCTCTTCTGCCACACAAAGGCCACAGCAAGATGACCCTTTAAATATAAGATGGGAGTGCGGGGGGGGGGAAATTCATTAGTTAGGAGGCTGGAAACAAGAGTCTTGTAATAGAAAACAGCTGTTAGATTCTATTCTATGGTTTCTGGCTCCTACAGCCATGATCAAATTCCGAAAGAGATATAAATAGCTATGCAAAAGCAGTTCTAATCAAAGACACATCCACAGTCCTGACTGAAAGTTCATTGACAACCACCTGCTTAGCTCGTATAAGCTCTTGGGCTTTGTTACATTCATAATAGCAGCAGCGACAAAAAAAAAATGGTCTCTCTATCTTTATTTCCTTGCAGAATCTTTCTATGAATCTGACTTTCCACAGCAATGGCTTGACTCTGGTGCCGGGATTCTATTCCTCTGCCACTGACCTTCTGGGTGACCTTGGACAAGTCACTTCACCTGTCTCTGCCTCTGTCTCTTTGTTTATAAATTGGGAAGAATGATACTAGCCTCCATTGGAGAGTGCTTTGAGATCCACTGGGAATGGATATATCGAAGCTAAGTGTTATTACTAATAGTTTTTTTGGTTGTCTATCTATTGTAAACTGAATAGAAGCCATGGGCTCAGTTTGTCTCCAAATCAATGCATGTACCTTTCCTGAAGTACTTACATAATGTCAGCAAAAGAAAGTGTAGGCCCCTTTACTATAGGAGCCTCTGACTTTTACTGGGTTTATGCGGCAATCTAGCTGCAGAGACTACAACTCCCATGATGCCTGGGAAAAAAGGAGAAAAACTATTGCTCTCTTCCAGGCAGTGCAAGGAGAGAGTTGGGCTCCAGTTTGGAGAGAGGAGCCAGATTGTTGATGTGGAGCCTTTCTCTGTCCAGGAGCTGCTGCAGGAATCTAGAGCTTGGATCTAGCAGGCTCCTTCAGGGGCTGTTGGTGATTGTCCCTGGATCAGAGGAACTCTGGCTGTGCCTAAGAAGGGTCTGCATAGAAGTAACTGTAAGTACCTGGGGCTATTTGGGAGGTGCTGCCCGGTTGGAGCACAGAAGACAGGCTGACTCTGGGTCTGATGAGAAGCCGAGTGATCTGCCCAGCGAACCAGAGCTGCTGGCATTTGGTGGGCCCTGCTCCAGCATCAGAGGGATTTTACAGCTTGTTTCCTGGCTGTACTGACACACCCAACCTGCCTCCACTCCAGCCTCAGATCTGCAAGCACGCCAACACAAGCCCGTGTCTGAGACTCTGAGATCCAAGGGAGGGCACGCTCTGGGGTGGGAGAAAGGGTGGCAGTCTAAATGCCAGTTAGGTAAGTTCCCTTCACTTCTGTGTCCTTTGTTAATTTATTTTAGTCTGTGAAACTCTGTTTCTTTAAGTTGTTAAGTAAAGGTGTGTGGATTCTAATTTAATCACTTGGGTATGTACTATTGATAATTGCTGTTTTGGAGTTAGAGCCAGGTTAGTACTAGAATAACTTTATTCCTGGAGGCTCTCAAGGCACACCGTTAAGTGTGTACAGGGGCCCACCAGGTACGGGCCTTGCCATTTTAATTTCCTTTAGAAGCAAGGGATGGCAGCAAGCGGGTGGGTAGTGGATCCCCAACTATCCAGCATCACCACTGGGGTACTCAGGATCTCCTTCAAGGTTCAAACCATCAGGCGCCCAGGCACACAGGTGAGCGTGGCCTGCTCCCGAGTAACCCAGGGAGGAAAGAGGGGGTTACCGCAGTAGGGTATATTAGATGGGGTGCTAGATCTGAGACCCTTGTCTGTCATGTCTATTTATGGTAGCCATAAGTTTTTCCAGGTAAGACCTCTCTTGGTGTGTGTAAATACAGAGCCTAGCCCGATGGGGCCTTGATCTCGACGGGGATATAGGCCGTATCATAATATAAATAATACTAACAGAGCCGGGCCTTGCAAGTCCTCTGTGGGTAGATCTGTTGGCATTAATGGGACTTTTGCCTACAGAAGGTAAATGAATCTATTGTCTAATCACACCACCATCTAGACTTCTCCTGGGCCTAGGCACTACACCATCCTTCCTCCGAAGGATCTGTCTCCTTTTGCCTGTGGGTTGTACCGCTGGGATTGTAAAGGGTTTGAAGAATGTGCTGCACCCTTTACATTACTACCGGTGGCTTCAAGGGGAAGTCGGTGATGCATAGGCCAGGAGCGTGACACTGGGACACCACTTCCTGCTGCTCCCATTGGCCGGGAATGGCAAACCATGGCCAACAGGAGCTGCGGGCAGCCATGTCTTCAGATGCACTTGTAAATAAAGCATCTGGGGGCCCACCAGGGGCTAATCCTGGTGAGCCATGTCTGCGCTGCCCACCCCAATATAAAGCAGTAACTTCCCCCTCCTAAAATTGCAACAAGGGAAGTCAGAGCATGTGGTCTCTTGGCTCCAGCAAGCATCCTGTTTTGCCAGAGCGTTGTCATCAGAGCCACCAATGCCACAGGGGAAGAGCAGGCACTGCTGCTGCTTTTTGTATCATTAAACTCCTTGAAGAATGTCTGCAGGGAAGAAATGCCTGAGAGCGGCTAGAGCCGAGCCCATGACAGTAACATAAAGCACCGGCTTGTGGCAGAACGTGCAGCTTTCCTATGTGTGCTGCAAACAGGTCCCAGAAATAGTGCGGCGTGCTCTTAAGGACTCACAATGAGGGATTCATAAGCATTTTCAGTTCTCTCGTAGGCATGGAGTTACTCTCACGATTGTCCGTGAGCTCTGGGGTCACATCTGCTTCATCCCCTTTTTTCTGGGAGGGGGTACAGCTGGAGGCAGGGTTGTCCCCTTTCTGGAGGGCAGCGAGTCTTCGCACAGCCCCCAGTTCTGTGAACTGAGGCACAGAGGACTGCCCGGCCTGGTTTTCATCAATGCTAGTGTAGATCCAAGGCACTCCACCGCTTAATGGGCAGCAGGTTTAAAATAAACAAAAGAAGAATTTCTTCACAAATCTCAGGCAACCTGTGGAATTCCTTGCCAGGGGATGTTGTGAAGGCCACGGATCCCCTTCCTGGGAGGAGCCACCAGGGCAACGTAGCCCTGGCCCACTTGAAGCAGCCACCATCAGAGCAGCGCCACCCTTACTGCCACGGGTGGCCCCAGTAAGCCCCCCAACCTCCCAGCCCTCCCACCCTGAATCCTGCATCACCCCCATCCTGAGCCCCCACCCTTCACGCCCTGTTCTGACTCCTGCACCCCCACCCACTGCCCTGAGCCGCCCGACCCCTGCTCTGGCTTTCCCCACCCCCACACCTGCAGCCCTCTGACCTGAGCCGCTCAAACTCCAAACCTCTGCCCTGACTGCTATATCCCCACATCCCCTTCTTTTAAAGACCCAGGTAACCCTGGGTAAATCTGCTAATAGTTAACTAAAATCACTTTGTTTATTATCAAACCCAATGTAAATAATTCTTACCTGGGGGGAACAACAGCCGTGCTTGTCTCTCTTTCACTGATAAAGAGAGGGAACTTTATGAGAGTTCTCTGAGTAAAACAGTTACACAGCGTAAGGTGGATTTATTTGGGGTTTTGGTCCCATTGGGGTGGTGCACAATGATACTGTCAAGGCTCTGCAACTGAGCCCTCCCAGAGCTGAGCTGATCACAGTATCTGTATTATTCTGCTGGGGGGCTGTTACCCCAACTCTGTGCCTTTGCTGGGGGGAGACCAGAGCGTCTCGCTCAGCAGAACGGGGTGGTGGGGGACCCCAAAGGGAGGGTAGATGGGCTTAGTGGTATGATCAGCCCAACAGGTGACAGTCTCAAGGGGATCTCTGTGACCCAACCCATCAGAGTAGGTTCTTATACTGGCGCTTATCCAGATGGCCTCAAACTTCAGTTAGACAATTTGGGTGCATCTACACTGCACCATTATTTTGAGATAACTAGTGTTATTTCGAAATAACTATGCTAACATTATTTCGAAATAATTTCGAAATAGCGAACAGCTTATTCCAAAATCTGTAAACCTCATTCTGTGAGGAACAACACCTATTCCGAAATAGCTATTTTGAAATAAGGCGTGTGTAGACAGTCCACTGCTGCTATTTCAAAATTGCCCCTCACCCGGGCCATTCTAAGTTATTCTTCCCCAGTGCCTCCTGGGGCTCTAAATCGAGATAGCACGTCCACATTAGGGAAACCTGCCTCGGACTCATTTTGAGGCTTCCCTGCAGTGTAGATGTGCTATTTCAAAATAAGCTATTTCGGAATAACTATTCCAGAATAGCTTATTTTGAAATAAGCGTGCAGTGTAGATGCACACTCTTTGGAACTGTAATTATATGAGAGAGCCTAATGTTCAGGATCTCTTTACTCCACCTTGGCAGTGTAAAAGGGCTATGAAGTGAGTACATTATATTTATGCCTGTTTAAAGTCCTCTGCTCTGTCCTGAGTATAACTGAGAGTCCGACACCAGGTGAAAGAAAGGAAGAATGAGTGACTGAATTAAGTAAGGAAATAAATTTGAGATTCTTTTATGGCTTCAAATCTTTCCTCTGTAGAATCCTGAATCAATTCTATTCAAAGTCACCTTGCTCAGTAGTTTAAAAAACCAGGACTCCAATTAACAGAAATGAAGATTCTGCGGGTCCCCCTTTTTTTCTCCACTCAAGTTCATCTGAGGAAGTGGGTTTTTCCCATGAAAGCTCATGATACTATATATGTATATGTGTATTTTGTTAGTCTCTAAGGGCATGTCTACATAGCAGGGCTAGAGCCAAAATAAGTTACACAACATGAGCTACGTCAATTGCGTAGCTTAAGTCGAAGTAGCTTATTTCGGCTTTTGGCGCTGTCTACACAGCAGGAAGTCCAAGGTAGAGCACTCTTCCTCAGACTTCCCTTTCTCTTCATGCAATGAGGGTTACAGGAGTCGGGGTAAGAAGTCCTCCAGCTCGACATTATTTTGATAATATATTGAAATAACTACTTCTTGTGTAAACACGGACTATGTTATTTTGGAATAACACCAGTTATTCCGAAATAATGCTGCTGTGTAGGCATAGCCTATGGTGCCACAGGACTGCTCGTTTTTAGAAATGAAGATAGTGATTCATGATCAGCCTTAGATGATGTTACAGATAATATATCACTCTCCTCGGTAGCAGCTGCCACTCATTCGTTTTGACCACTTCCGAGTATACCCAGTTGTAACAGTAATGTGGTTATTTTACTCTCAGAGAAACAACTGCCAGGGATGATATATATCCACAGACTGTCTTGTAATGAATCATGAAGTCACAGTGCGGTGGTGTTTACAGCTAAAGATATTTGATTTGGAACCAAGTGACAGTTCACCCAATGGCAAGCTCCGTAGGGAACGCCGATTGTCCCACTCAGTCTAAAATATGGTTATTTAATTAAGCTTAAATTTTTTGGAAAGCAAATGTGGTTTCAGCAGCTGCCGTTGGGAGGGTTGGTGCCTGTGGGGTTAAGGGCACAGAATTCGGCTTCATGTGGCTTCAACCTCCAGCTCTGTGGCCCTCGGTGGCCTCACTTCAGACATTTAATCGCTCTGTGCCCCAGCTTCCCACCATGTAGACTGCAAGGTCTTTGACACAGAGACTCTTTCTTGTTGTGTTTTGTGCAGCGTCTCTAACAACAGGGCTGTAATCTGAGGGAAGTCTATGGGGATATAAATTAGAGTAACAGCACTAAGTATTAGTATCCAAATTACACCAAGCTAAAGCACATCCCATCTGTAGCAATCTGCATCGAACATGGAGGGAGTACAGGTGGCAGGAGGAAAGAATCTAAGGAAGGTACCTGGAAGCCAGTCTGTGTTCCCATGGCTGGAATGCCAGCTGCAGGACTTCTGCAAATACTGTCTTAACAGAGAGACAGTTTAGATTTAGAAACATGGAGTCTTCTCAGCCTATTACTCAGGACATGGTACATGAAGCTCCCTCTCCCAGGGTAGTAGTTCTGGGAGCAAGATTTATGGAGGGTGTTGGGCATGTGCTCTGCACATCATGTGGCCCAGCACCAAGCAGGCTCTCTGCTTGCTGCCACACACTGTGAATTTTGATAGCAGCAAATGGGGCACAGGCAATGTAGGGATTACTTCAGCACTAAGGCTGGAGAAACGACTGCGGAATGGCTCAGAGGTGGGAGGAGAAATTTCAGCCACTCTATCCACTAAGTGGTTCCCAGTCCACAGCTGGTTGTCTAGAGAGGGCTCTCCAGACACATAGGGGGCTCTCTCTTCTACCACATCAATGTAGGAGGAAGGGCACATGCCTTTGGGTGCCAGGTTTTTTGAGGGGAGGGAGCTTGGCTATCATTTCTTGGAGGTGCTTCAATGGTCAGAGTGCAAAGGCTTGGCCAAGCTTATCCTACACACTTGCTGTAGATGGTGGGTAGATACATCACATTACTCCTTTCTGGAGCACTGAGGAATGAATTACTCCCCAAAGAGCCCTTGAAATTTTCTACACTTTATAGAACAAGGACCCTTCTTTTGGCCACTACCACTTGGAGTCCAAATCTTCCGATCAATCCCTCCCATACACATGAAACAAAGGTGAGCACTTACCTGTCCTCCTCTGACACAGAATCTACACCAGACATTGACCTATGTGCTTCATGGATAAAATAGATGGAGTCCTACCAAAGCCAACAGGAAACCCGAAAGGACCTTCAGTCCACTTAGTGCTCCCAAATGCAGGGGGGCTATGAACAAGAGAAAAAGAGGATGCAACTTCGGCTTTGGTGAGGCCACATCTGGAGTATTGTGTCCAGTTCTGGGCCCCCCACTACAAAAAGGATGTGGACGCATTGGAGAGGGTCCAGCGGAGAGCAACCAAAATGATGAGGGGGCTGGAGCACATGACTTATGAGGAGAGGCTGAGGGAGTTGGGTCTGTTTAGTCTGCAGAAGAGAAGAGTGAGGGGGGATTTGATAGCAGCCTTCAACTTCCTGAAGGGAGGTTCCAAAGAGGATGGAGAAAGGCTGTTCTCATTAGTGACAGATGGCAGAACAAGGAGCAATGGTCTCAAGTTGTGGTGGGAGAGGTCCAGGTTGGATAGTAGGAAAAACTATTTCACTAGGAGGGTAGTGAAGCACTGGAATGGGTTACCTAGGGAAGTAGTGGAGTCTCCATCCCTGGAGGTGTTTAAGTCTCGGCTTGACCAAGCCCTGGCTGGGTTGATTTAGTTGGGATTGGTCCTGCCTAGAGCAGGGGGCTGGACTTGATGACCTTCTGAGGTCTCTTCCAGCTCTATGGTTCTATGATTCTATGATTCAACTGGCCACCTTTCGTGATAGGATGAGGGCAGATGAATAATGCATCTGAAATTTCACTGCTTCCTTCCCCATTCACATTACTCTGAAGTGACAGAGTTGACCTTCTAAAGTGGTGGCACTTAACGCAAAGGTAAGATCTCAGGAACAATTGTAATTCAAATGTATTGAAATGACCTTAATCTGCATATCTCCTGAAATGCAACACAGTAACACTTTCCCACTTTGATTTATTCATGTTCTGATCAATCAGACGTTTCAAGGAAGAGCTCCATTTGAACGTCTCCTGGGCCCTGAAAGAAAAAGGAAATTCTAATTTTAATACCAGATGTAACGACCTTGATCTTGGTTGTATCTAGGGACTGAACCTGAGATCTCCACAGCTAAGAGAGGCATCACTGCTTGAGCTAGCCGATTAAACCTACTACCTGGCAGCTCTAGAAGTTTCATATCCACTGTATATCAGGCGTAGAGAAGAGACAGGAAACATATTGAACAATATATACATCTATAATATACATTGTTCACAATGAGGCTTTCTCTTCACTACCATGGGCTGTCAACCTAAGATACTCCACTTCAGCTATGTGAATAACGTAGCTGAATTTGATGTACAGTATTTACGTCTGCTTACCACGGTATCTTCACAGCGGTAAGTTGACAGCTGATGCTCTCCCATCAACGCTGCTTACTGTTCTCATTTTGATGGAGCATCGGAGTCGATGGGAGAGCACTCGGTGGTTGATTTATCATGTCTAAAGTAGATGAGATAAATCAACCCCTGCTGGATCAATCACTGCCCATTGATCCAGCCCATAGTGAAGACGTGTCCTGTCTTCTGATCGCTAACTCACATCATGTGACTATGGCTAGGAAATACAGTCTAGTTTCTTACCAACTTTCTCTCATACTTGAGTGTTATTACTTCTTTACTAAGTTTAAAGTACACTACCTTAAACCACAAGGTTTGGTTGGAATGGAGTTGCATGTGAGCTGAATATTTATACAGCTCTGGCTCAGATATTCATCCAAAGCATGTCCATGTCTTTAGAGACTGCAAAATCTGGGGTCTCGTCACTTTTTATAAGTTTGAGCTCTGATCGCAGCTGAAGTCCAGAAGGCAAAAATGTTACATCAGAACCACACCTGATTGCAGTTTTACAAATTTTTATTTTTATTTTGGTTGAAGTTTGAAGGGAGGAATAATAATATCAACTTTGAAAAGTGTTTCTCCCTGTTTTTTTCCAAACCAGCAGTAGAGCTGGTTAGCATTTTTTTTCTATTTAAAAATTTGGGTAGAAATATTTTCATAGAAAATTCAAATTTCTCATATATCCCCCACCTCTCCAGTAACACACACACACACACACACACACACACAACGCAAAACAAATTCAGATAGCAAAAGTGTTAGCTTGTTCCAATAAAGCTCCAGTCAGACCACTATAGAAACTTAAATAAATTTCCATTTGAAGTTGGTCCTAGAACTGTACAGATGTTCAGGAGGGCTTGCTTTTTGGAAAAAAAAACCCCATCCTCATCAAATCACCCAAAAAGAGACCACAGCCTGTCAAGCACTTATGCATGTGTAACATACATCAAGGGGAGTAAGTCTATTTACCAAATCTTATGCGACAGAATTCCTTTAGCAAAGTTATTACATGGATCATGAATTCATATTCTTGAGCAGTGTTTCTCAAAGAAGTCCACAAAACCTCTTTGAGAAAGCTGCTAACTGGCCATGCCGGTGTGTTTATTTACCAGCGTCGCGGCCATGGAGCCTCGTGGCTCCCATTGGCTCCGGTTTGCCGTTTGCAGCCAGGGGGAGCCGTGGGAAGGTTTCGCGAACCACTTTGAGAAACACTTCTCGAGGGACACTACAGGTGGATTTTCTGTAGAAACTCTCTAAAAATTAAAAGTAGAACATTTCAATAGGATATACCTTTTTCCTTCTAAGAATCCAGTACTAGACTTTACCAGAAAACACACGTACAGTTTCAAATTTCTTTCTACTCAACCACACTCCAAAAATAAACCATGACAACACAGCAGTTACAATGCACCCTTGCTAAACTAACATCAATAACTCAAGATTTGTTCTTTTCCTGTAAAATGAAAAATATAACATATGGCCTAAACCCAAATTTTTAAAAAATGTATACACACAGGGTAAGTGCAGGGATTGGGGCTTCCGGTAATCGGAAACCATCTGCTTTCACATAGGCTCAACCTGGGAATTATTTAGTTGTACCGCATATCAATTGTTTCAGCATCCACAATACTGAGCGCACACAATTTTAAATACTGCAGCTGACAATTACAGACAGAAAAGCAGACAGAACAATTTCAAAACCAGATGCAGAGAGAGACTGCTAAGCTGGAATTTATATGCAAATTTGACACCCTGAACAAAGGTCTAAATAAACACGTGGTGGGGTTCTCACATTGCAATAGGTAATTTCCCATTCAGGTACTCTCAACTTCTCACCACTGTTGGGGTGTGTCTACACTGCACTGTAACTCAAAATAAGACACACAATTTGAGCTATGCAAATTTATTTCGATGCTATTTTGAAATAGCTTATTTTGTCATTTGACACAGCGTCAGATTTCGAAGTAAAGCACTATTCCGAAATGTCCCTTAATCCTCGTGGAATTAAGTTTACAGAGATGTCGAATAGGGAGCCCAAAATAACGGGCTTCCTGTGAAGTCGCGGGATAGCTATGTCGGGATACTCCAGTATCCCGAAATAGTGTTGCAGTGTAGACTTACCCTTGGAGATGAGCCACATCCATTCTGATATAATTAACACTCCCATCTCTGTATCTTTTTCCCCCCCGTCTTTCTTCTTCTCTTCAGCATCTGAGGAAGTGAGCTGTAGCTCACGAAAGCTCATGCTCCAATACCCTATTCAATTTAAATGCCACCGGACTCCTTGTTGGTTTTGCTGAAACAGATTAACATAGCTACCTCTCTGAAATGGACAATTACTGTCACTGCGAGGCACACATGGTGTCTTTAAAGGGCTTGTCCGCACCTGGTGCTTACTTTGGTATAACTCAAGCCACTTGGGAGTGTGGAAAAGCCAACTCCATGAGTGATGTAAATTACACCAACCTAAGTGCCAGTGTGGGCAGCACTATGTTGTCAGGAGACATTCTAGCAGTGGTAAGGCAGTTATCTTGGTGGACATGCACCACTGCGGTGACTCCAGTGTAAACTAGCCCTCTGGTTCAATGACATAATATGGCTCACAGAGACATTTGGCCTCCAGGCTATAATTCATCTTTTATGGTTGTTTTCCCAGTCTTAATTCCACTGACATCTGTAAAATTACAGGAAACTACAGAGATCCAAACCACAGATTCACCCTACGTTACCCCTGGCTGCTCCATTTTCTGTCTGCAGGGCTGGGCTGGCTCTGAACAGTGATCTGCCAGTGAAAGTGCAGGGCCATGCATTGCCCTGTTTACTTCATTTCTAAGATTTTATCGTAAAATAAGAAGAGTAAGGCAACAAACAGCCTTTTAGGCAAGTTGCAAGCTTCCCTATCCCCTCAATGATAACCCCCTGCAATATAAAAAAGTACTTCTTTTCCTTCTTGAGAAGAAAGGCTTTACCGATAACTTAACTCAGTAGCCTCCAGCCTTTTTAAGCACAAGATCGTTTTTTGAATTTAAGTGCAATCCATGATCCAAATACACTTGCTCCGCCTCCTTCCTGCCTTTTCTCCAAGGCCCCGCCTCTGTTCACTCCATTCTCCCCCATCCTCCCTCCCTTCCACTGGGCAGGGGCAGAGGGTTGGGGCACAGGCTCTGGTCTTGGGCTAAGGGATCTGGAGTGTGAAAGGGGCTCTGAGCTAAGCCTGGGGCAGGGAGTTGGAGTGCAAGAGGGGGGTCAGGTACAGGCTCTGTAAGGGAGTTTGAGTCCAGGGGGCTCAGGGCTAGAACAGGGGTTTGGGATGTCAGCAGGGGTACATAACTGGGGCAGGGGTTTGGAGCCGGCTCCAGCTGGGCACTGCTTATCTCAGGTGGCTCCTGGGTGGTGGTGCAGTGGGGCTAAGGCAGGCTCATCCCTGGCCTGGCCCTGCACCACTCTCAAAAGCAGCCAGCAAACTCCATCCCAAGTCCTGTTGTGCCCCCCCCTCCATTCTGTGGAGATAGAATACAGGGTGGGAGGGGGCACCCTGACATCAGTGCCCCTCCTCTCCCTTCCCTGCCCTGCCCAGCAAGCTGGAGGCGGGGGGGTGGGAGGCAGCTCCAAGGCAAAGGGCAGGAGATGCGCAGCAGTGGGGGGAGGGGCAGCTGAAGTGCTGTGCTTGACAGCCTCTTGGCCAAACCAGCCAGGATCACCTGTCACAGGCTCCAAGATCTACCAGGAGATCCCGATCGACTGCTTGATGACCACTGACTTAACTTATAAATGCTGCAGGCAAATAAGGCCCAGCTAATGTGTAAAATTACCAGGAAGTGTATTGAGATTCACTCCACAACTCAATCTTCTGCCTAGGCTGGCTTAAACTGGTGCACAAAATGGCTGCCAGCGTGCACACCTCTTCGTGTGGGGTCATGGGCTGCAGCCACTAAAGCCCATGTGTCCTGGCCAGCCCTACCAATGACGAGCTCCCCTCCCGCTATCCCGGGGCTGGAACTCGGGAACCTCGGTCCCTGTGCTGCCCACACCTGGAGGCTCCGCCCCTGGGAATCATGGCCAATGGGAGCTGCAGGTGATGGGGCCTGCAGGTGACTGTGGGGCAATACCAAGCCACCAGTCCCCTACCACCAAACAGGAGCTGCCCCAGGTAAGTGCCCACATCCCAACTCGCTCCTGCACCCTAAGTCACTAACTGAACTCCCTCCTAGACCCCACACCCCAACCCTGCATCCCCTCCTGCACCCCAGCTCCTGCCCAGACCCTGCACCCCCACCCCAGCCTGCTGCCCTGAGACCACTCCTGCTCTCAAAAACCTTGGCCCCAGCCTGAAGCCGCCTCCTACACCCCAAATACCCCATCCCCCACCCCAGAGTCAACACCCCCCTCCCACACAGAACTCCTCCTTTTGGCTCCATCAAAATCGAATAGTCCCAAACTCCTAGAAGAGCTAATCGGACCTTGGGTGTGCCGTAAGAAAAAGAAAGGTGTTATTCTCAGAAAGACATTATATTAAACAAGCAGACCCAGACTGTCTGGGTCTTTCAGGGCAGGGGGCTGGTGGTGGGGTAGGGGCAAGATTCTGGCAAGGGTTTTAGGGCTGGGCGTAGTGCAGGAGGGTGGGGGTTGTGAGAGTGAAGGTTAGGGGGTGAGGAGGGGCTCAGCACGGGGGATCCCATCCAGCATGGTTTCTCTCCAGCTGCCAGGGGCATTTTAACTCCCCTCAGCCCCTCCCAGCTGCCAGGGGCCTTTTTTCCCAGTGCCCTCCCATGTTGCAGCCAGGAGGGGGGAAAGGGTTTGGGGCAGGGGAGTTACTTACCTGGTTGGCTAGCAGGGAAGATAGTGGAGCCCCAGCCCTTGCAGGCCCCGCCCTTGGTGTTACAGCTCCCCCCAGTGGACCCTCTGCAAGATAGCTCTCACCTGCAGGCTCGCTGCCCCCATGGGCCACTCTTGTATCACGTTCCTTGGAACAACAGCCCCTCCCTTTGCATAGTATGGAAAGCAGCCCTTTTCCTGGGGCTTCTGGTTGTCCTGGCACAACCAACCCCAACCTTGCTTTATGTTAGGAGAAGAGGAAGCTGCCTACCACATTTGGTGACCTTAACTCTTACTGTTTAGGAGGAGTTCTTGAACACACACACACACACACACACACACACACACACTCTCTCTCTCTCTCTCTCTCTCTCTCTAATAGATAGATAGATATTTCCATAGAAAGACTAATCCAAATGCTACCAAACTGCTGCAATTTCAGTGTATATTTCCTCTGGGGAAGGAGGGCGGGGGAGGTGGTGTGTAGAAACAGATACAATCTTAAAAAAATTGAACATGGTTTTGTATTAATAGTATTACTAGTGTGTTGTGACTTGCAATTAAATACAAAACTAACAGCTCGCTAGTGGGTGATTCAGGATTACACGAGATGCATTCTCCACTACTGTTTAATTGGCATAGACACCTATGCAAACAGGGCGTAACATGCTCCTAACACCACCTGCTAAGGATTTCCATCCACTTTGCACACCGAGCACTGGTGTGAGCATACAAGGCACTGGGCAATGGAGAATGAAGCTCAGATGCTTTTTCTTCATAAAGCATTTGGGAAATTCCAGGACTGAAACGAGAACTGATTGGGCAAGATTCTGAACTCACTCCTTTGCCTTCAGTGGCATTTGCCCGGCCATCAAGCCCCTTAAGCTAGCTTTGTGCTGTTCACTTAGGGTGTGTCTACACTGCACCGTAACTGAAATAAGATACACAGTTTGAGCTATGCAAGATCTTATTTCGATCTTATTTCGAAATAGCTTATTTTGTAATTTGGTGCTGTCTACATTTCAAAATAGCCCACTATTCCGAAACATCCCTTACTCCTCATGGAATGAGGTTTATAGGGACGTCAGAATAGCGAGACACACACACAGAGCTACTCCCCTTGCAGAGGTGGTTTACTTAGACCACTGGGAGAGCACTACCGCTTGAGACGGTTAAGTGGAGATGAAGCCTGACATTACTGGCCCAGGCCAGTCCTGATCTCACATCAGAATAACCTCATTGACTTCAGTTGCTTTGCCCCTGATTTTCCTATGGGTGAGTGAGAGGAGAATCAGATGTCATATTTGCATACTTTTAAGGGAACCTTCCGTCTGTGATCAAGAGCAGGGAAGGAGGGGGAGCCCAGCCTGACAGCTTGTGCCCTCTGCACCTTAATTTGCAATCAGATGAAAAACAAAACAAGTGTTTTGAATTTCTGATCCTTGACAAACATGGTAATCACGCTGCTTTTGATTCTAGCTTGATGTGCCCACACAGAACACATGCACAATTATGTATAAACATTTCAAAACACTCCCATTCATTCCCTGCCATGCTCGAGGCAATTTTACTTTGATTTTTTTGGTTGTTGGTTTGACAGATCATTTCCTTTTCCCTCCTCCAGCCAGAGAGCTACAGAGGCGGAGCATTACTGCATCTCCGCAGAATGCACTCGGGATGACGAATTCATACAGTTCAGGGCCAGTCAGACCATGTGGCTAGTGCACAGAGGTCTGGAAATCAGATTCTGTTCCTGGCTCTGCTGCTGGGGCTAGTCGCTGCAGCTCTGTGCCTCAGTTTCCCCATCTATAAAATGAGGTTAATGATATGGCCTTCTTGGGTATTATTGCGGCTCCTTCTTGTGTGTCTAGTCTGGAGAGCAAAGTCCCCTTTACTCTATGTGCTAGCCAACCATACCACAAGCAAGAGCAATGCATAGCAGCCACAATTCTATCCCACACGCCCTTGCAACCACATAATAAACAAGTTATTTCAAAGTAATAACTCCCGAAATAACTATTTTGAAATAAACTTATTCCTCTCCACAAGCAGGAGTTGTGATTTCGAAATAACAAGCCCTTTATCTTGGAATAATAGGCTTGGTAGTATGGACACTTGCCTTGTTATTTTGAAATAAGGGGAGCTGTTTTGAAATAACTCCCCAATGTAGACATGCCCTCAGTTACCTCTGGGACCAACTGGCTAAGTAGCAGTTCTGCAGAAAAGGACCTGGGGATTACAGTGGATGAGAAGCTGGATATGAGTAACAGTGTGCCCTTGTAGCCAAGAAGGCTAATGGCATATTAGGGTGCATTAGGAGGAGCATTGCCAGCAGGTCTAGAGAAGCTAAAAGTTCTAGAGAAGGTGAGTGAGTTACTCTTTTTTACGCCACAGCTTGTGCTCTTCAGTGCCAGAGAGGAGATTCCCCTTTATTCAGCATTGTTGAGGCCACATCTGGAGTATTGTGTCCAGTTCTAGGCCCCCCACTATAGAAAGGATGTGGATGCATTGGAGAGGGTCCAGCGGAGGGTGACCAAAATGATTAGGGGGCTGGAGCACATGACCTATAAGGAGCAACTGAGGGATTTGGGTTTGTTTAGTCTGCAGAATAGAAGAATGAGGAGGGATTTGATAGCAGCCTTCAACTTCCTGAAGGGAGGATCCAAAGAGGATGGAGAGAGGCCGTTCTCAGTAGTGACGGATGGCAGAACAAGGAGCAATGGTCTCAAGTTACAGTGGGGGAGATCTAGGTTGGATATTAGGAAAAACTATTTCACTAGGAGGGTGGTGAAGCACTGGAATGAGTTACCTAGGGAGGTGGTGGAATCTCTATCCCTATAGGTTTTTAAGTCTCGGCTTGACAAAGCCCTGGCTGGGTTGATTTAGTTGGGATTGGTCCTGCCTTGGGCAGGGGGCTGGACTTGATGACCTCCTGAGGTCTCTTCCAGCTCTATGATTCTTCACCATTTTGGGGGTGCCTTCATATTCCACTTCCATTAGCCCTGAGTGGTCTTTCCAGAGTGCACACCCTTCCCCCACATTCTGATAATAAATCAAAGAAGCCTTTACTTCTAGCTTTGCAGCTATAAGATGGGAAACTGAGGCACAAGTTCTCCCAATTTAGCCATTTTGCCTGTATTTATACATTTTTAGACAGAAACATTGTTACGTATCATTTCTGATCATGTCCATCAACCGATGAACAAGTACGCTCCCACATCATGGGGTACCAGGAGGCTTTCCTCCTTTACTATGGGGCTACGTCTACACTGGCAGCTTCTTGCGCAAGAACTGTTTTGCGGAAGAGTTCTTGCACAAAAAGTTTTGCACAAGAGCATGTCTACACTGGCATGTGCTTTTGTGCAAGAGCATCCATGGCAGTGTAGACGCTCTCTTGCGGAAGAAAGCTCTGATGGCCATTTTAACCATAGGGGCTTCTTGCGCAAGAAATTCACGTTGCCTGTCTACACTGCCCTCTTGTGGAAGAGGGCTTATTCCTTGTGGGGAGAGGAATAACTCTTCTGGAAGAAGCCCTGTTTTACCTCACTATACTGTACATTTACTTGCGCAAGAACACGTGTGCAGTGCAGACAGCCAGCAAGTTTTTGTGCAAGAACGGCTATTCTTGCGCAAGAAGCTGCCAGTGTAGATGTAGCCCCAGTTGTTTGAGTCTGACTTGGGTCTTTGCAGTGAAGGCCAGGCCATGGGAGCCCAGTGGGCCCTGCTCAGCTGTTAAATTGCAATGAGGAAATGAGTAGCAGGGTCAGGCACCACATTGCAGGCAGAAATCAAATAGCAAAAATCAAGGACAACTCAGAATCAAAAGCCAGAGACTAGGGTCTATTGCAATCCAAGTCCAGGTCTATTGTAGCCTGCCTGGGCTCCAAGTGCTCCTTCCTGAGTTAAATACTAGTGTCAGCCAATCAGCAGGCTTTGTGGGACTGTCTCCACCCCACCCTCTAGCTTCACAAAGGCTTCCCTGGGGTTGTTTAGCCTATACTTGCCGCAGTGACACAGAGGCATTTGCAATCTAGACTCCCACATTCTAGCGCTGCAGTGTTTTATACATTAATTTGTCCTTTTACATCATGTTATGCAACCTATCCAGTTACACTTTCACCCAAACTTTGAGCATTCGTTTCTCATTTTATACTATTATAAATGAATTAGCATTACAGCTGCATAGCTCAGTTATGCTTTTACCATTCAACAGACATTGTTCTACACCATTAGCATTACGCTAACAAACGGTAGCAGTTATTTTTAATCATTCCATTTACCATTCAATCTGCAATTTTCCATTGTTAGTGCTGCAGTTTATTATACCTGGAGCACTGTAAAGTATTCATTAGCATAGCCATTATTTTTCTTAGTTAAATGGAAAAGTTATGTAAAACACCCTGCTGTGTGTGTTTGTTTGTTTTTTATAACCTAGAGTTTTTGGAGGGGAGTAGTTGCTCGAATTTTAGCAATTATGCTTGGAAATCTTTCTTTGGTTACCCTACGAAACCCTTACTAGCAATTTCTTCTGTTGATTTTAATGTTCTTGGTTAGCCCCTGATGCTTTAGATGTTTCCCAATACCTACCTCAAAGTCTATCCAGGACCAAGTGACCCCAGGTACCCCTTCATGTTGTTTAGGGTCCCGTTTTTATGCCCTTTAAAGTTCATTTGTCGGTTTATGTACCCCACCGAGGGAATCAAAGCAACTGAAAATAGTCTCAATCATGATGAATGTACAGTCTAAGTAAATGAATCATTATTGGCATCCACATTTTGGATCTTTGTCACCCACTGCCCAACCACACGCATCACCCCATCCCTTTCGGTCTTGGAAGGTTGAGAGACAGAAACCTAAAATAACAATAGATAACAGAAAACCTCTTGAGTCAGTGAAAGATGAGCCTCTGGAGGGCAGCAGTATGGATGCAGGAACAGACTCCGATTTCCAACAACACTTAAGCACATTTAAACAATGAGAGTAAACGAGAGTTAAGCACATACTTAAATTGAACCATGTGTTTAAGTACTGTCCTCAATAGGGATGGGTTTCAGCATGAAGGCTTGGTTTAGATTATTGTGCCTGATTCTCTTTGTTGTTTTGCTTTGCTTTGCTTTGCTTTGCTTTGGTTACACTGGGGTAACTCTCTGACTTTAATGCAATTGCACTTCATTTATACCAGTCCAAGAGGAGGATGAGACCCCTTTTGCCTTTATATTTGAGTATTATCAATATCAATATAATTTTACTTGGGATGATTTTCTGATGAATTGATAATATTTCTTTCCTCTTCTCTTGTTTGGTGTTCATTCCTCCTTCTTCTCCCTCCCTCCCACCTAAAAAAATCTACTATACATTTGAATTGTTTGTGGATTTGTTTGTGCAAAATAAAGTCATACTTCGGGATTACCTACAAATACCAAATTTTGCATAAACAATCCTGCCACTTCAATTAGCTTTTTGCACCGGAATATGCTGGCTGAAAGGTTTAAATAATTATTTTTGGTTTTCATCAGAAAAAAAAGTCATCCGAAGAAGTGGGCTGTGCCCACAAAAGCTCATGATTCCATCTACATGTTTTGTCAGTCTATAAAGTGCTAAAGACCATTTGTTGTTTTTTAAGTTTATCCTGTACAGATTAACTCGGCTACCCCCTGAAGCTTATGCCTATTATGATTAGAGTTCATACAAAAATATTTGCTAACAAAATTAAAATCGAGTCACCTATTCAACTGTCATTTTAGTGCAAAGAAAATTTGTACTGTTACAAATCACAGAATAATTCAGATTAGTTACAGAATGAGTAATAGAAGATTTATGAGTTTCTTATTCAAATTTACTAGGTATGGTAATTATTCAATAAAATGAATAATGTTTGAAGTTGAAATCCTACAAATTTAAAACTGTTCTTTTACTTCCTTTTTGCAAGCACATTAATGAAAAATTCTGTTACCTCTATTTAATTTCTTGAACTTCCCTATAAGTGTAATCTACACAAAATGACTTTGCCCAGTCAATGACGGGCCTCACCTGCTACTTATTTATATAACTGTTCTTGAAAAATCCGTACGGTCAAATACTGTTATGTGGAACCTGATCTTGAGTCCATCATAGTTAAGACTGATTTACATGATTTACATTAATAGGGCATGATCAGCCACTGAATGTTCATGTATCCCTCCCCGGCCCCCCTTAGAGAAGTGTTTTCCCAATAAAATAACACTTCAAACTGGAATAAAAAAATAGATATTTATTTCAATCATTCAGTACAAAATCTTGGTTAAAACTTAAGTGTATTTGGAATGAAATACTATACTTTACTAAGCACCTTAAAATAACCCTGGTATCTTCACTTACAGAAAGGCAAGCTGAAATTAGGGGGGAAATCCAGACTTAATTGAGGTCAGTAGGAAATTTGTCCATGTTTTTAAACGTGTGTATTCTTAATATATAAGTTACTTTGATATTTTATTCACTCTTCAACTAAACCTTTGGACTTTGGACCTACAGTATCTACTCACACAGGAGTACTTACACAAGTAGTTTTATTGGACAATTGAAAAATACCTTTAAAATACATGAAATTCACTTTCTCCACATTTACACACATTATAGATTCTGAAAGTTAGCAAATATATGTTGACTATCTACTTCAGAATGCTAAAATGTATATAGTGCTATCATTATTCAATAATTGACGTAGAATTTTTAACTGAATAGAAACATTCACCTGTGTTAATGCTTTGATTTAAGATGCTTTTTGTAATTTCTTTATTTAAAAGCATATTCTTTTTAATTATTATTGATTTAAAAGTTCAATCTCATACCTCAGAAAGATCATAGAACTGGAAGAGACCTCAAGAGATTAAGTCCAGTCTCCTGCCCTCGCAGCAGAGCCAAGCACCATCTAGCTCATCCCTGATAGATATCTGTGCAACCCGCTGTTAAATATCTCCAGTGATGGAGATTCCACAACCTCCGTAGGCAATTTATTCCAGTGTTTAACCACCCTGACAGGTAGGAAGTTTTTCCTAATGTCCAACCTAAACCTCCCTTGCTGCAATTTAAAGCCCATTGCTTCTTGTCCTATCATCACAGGCCAAAGAGAATATCCCCCCCCCCCCCACCTCTCCTTATAACACCCTTTTAGATACTTGAAAACTGCTATCATGTCCCCTCTCAGTCTTCTCTTTTCTAAACTAAACAAGCCCAATTCTTTCAGCCTTCCCTCATAGCTCATGTTTTCTAGATGATTCCCTGCTCTGTTCACTCCCCTGAGGCACCTGGTATAAAATAGCCAGTATTTAAATAAAGGCAAGTTTTGTCAGTGGTACAAGGTTATCTTCATCGTAGCTCTAATTAAAACACTCTCCTACAGGAGATCTTTGTAAACACAATGCTTATAATTATTTCTTTAGCACTAGACATTCTCCTCACCCCCAATGTAATGTAGTCTGAAGTTTTTTTCTCCTTCCCCAGCACATCTTCCCTTTTTCAACATATAAATATTAGAGCTACTCTTCAACCATAGGCTAGGTATATATCTGGAAACATGCAGAGAGAACTCATCAAATCTTAAATCCATCAAGTTAGTCAGAATATTTTTATTCCTTTTTCCTATGTATCTGTTCCTTTGAATGAAGGATTCAGGATAGGTGCAGAATTTTGAAGCATGTTTCCTTTGTGATAAGTCTGAAGATGATCTCTGTTAGGAACTGATTGCTGATTGCAGTTGAGTTTTTCTCTTTGTAACCAAGGATTGTAATAGGCAGGTTAGTAGAGGGGAAATAGGCCATGTTTGAATATACTTCCCCACTGTGCGTATGTGTTTAGTATTGTCTTGGATTAAGTACCAGATTTATCTGAGTAGAAAAGTTGGTTAAATTATATGACACCCTGAATATACATGTAAAATTGAAAGTCTACAGGAAACACTAACTCTAATATTCAAAGGCAGAGATTACGAAGATAATAGGTTATTAGGATTTAAGGGAAGAATGGACCATTGACTATTTCATTTGATTTCTGGCATAATTCAGGCCACAGAAGGTCACACAGTAATTACTCTCTCAAGCTCAGTAATTTGTGGGTGAGCCACGGCATATCATGAGCTAACTAGCATTCTGCTCACTGTATCTCCTCAAATTAGTGCAGAGTGCCTGACTCGACTCTCCCACTCAGGTATAAGCTAATGGAGTTATATCAGTCCACGTGCTATGTGAAATCAAGACTGCAGGCTTTTACCATAGAAACCGTTGAGCTGCAATAGTAGTTTTATCTCCATAAAGATTCCCAGCATGGTCCAGTGAGGCAGGCTCTAGCATGGGAAAGCTGGGTTCTATTTTCAGCTTCGTATGTGACCTTGAGTGAGTTACTCCCCCTATGCATACCTCAGTTTTCCTGTCTGTGAAATGGGAATAATGATGCTTACCTCCTGTTGTCAAGCTCTTTGAGATTACTAGATGAAACGTGGCATGTAAGAGCTCAGTAATACTGGTGTTAATTCTTGTAGCAGTTAACAACAGCATAGAATCATAGAATCATAGAATCATAGAACCATAGAGCTGGAAGAGACCTCAGAAGGTCATCAAGTCCAACCCCCTGCACTAGGCAGGACCAATCCCAACTAAATCAACCCAGCCAGGGCTTGGTCAAGCCGAGACTTAAACACCTCCAAGGATGGAGACTCCAATACTTCCCTAGGTAACCCATTCCAGTGCTTCACTACCCTCCTAGTAAAATAGTTTTTCCTAATATCCAACCTGGACCTCTCCCACCACAACTTGAGACCATTGCTCCTTGTTCTGCAATCTGTCACTAGAACAGCCTCTCTCCATCCTCTTTGGAACCTCCTTCAGGAAGTTGAAGGCTGCTATCAAATCCCTCCTCACTCTTCGCTTCTGCAGACTAAACAGACCCAAGTCCCTCAGCCTCTCCTTATAAGTCATATGCTCCAGCTCCCTAATCATTTTGGTTGCCCTCCGCTGGACCCTCTCCAATGCGTCCACATCCTTTTGTAGTGGGGGCCCAGAACTGGACACAATACTCCAGATGTGGCCTCACCAGAGCCGAATAAAGGGAATAATGACATCTCTGGATCTGCTGGCAATGCTCCTCTTAATGCAACCTAATATGCCATTAGCCTTCTTGGCTACAAGGGCACACTGTTGACTCATATCCAGCTTCTCATCCACTGTAACCCGCAGGTCCTTTTCTGCAGAACTACTACTTAACTGCTTGGTCCCCAGCTTGTAACTGTGCTTGGGATTCTTCCGTCCCAAGTGCAGGACTCTGCACTTGTCCTTGTTGAACCTCATCAGATTTCCTGTGGCCCAATCCTCCAATTTCTCTAAGTCACTCTGGACCCTATCTCTGCCCTCAAGCATATCTATCTCTCCCCCCAGCTTAGTGTCATCCGCAAACTTGCTGAGGGTGCAATCCATCCCCTCATCCAGGTCATTAATAAAGATATTGAACAAAACCGGTCCTAGAACCGAACCTTGGGGCACTCCGCTAGAAACTGACCGCCAACCTGAAATCGAGCCGTTGATCACTACCCGCTGGGCCCGGCCTTCTAGCCATTTTTCTATCCATCTTACTGTCCATTTATCCAATCCACATTCCCTTAACTTGCTGGCAAGAATATTGTGGGAGACCGTATCAAAAGCCTTGCTAAAGTCAAGGTATATCACATCCACTGACTTTCCCACGTCCACAGAGCCAGTTACCTCATCATAGAAGCTGATCAGATTGGTCAGGCACGACTTACCCTTTGTGAATCCATGCTGACTATTCCTAATCACTTTCCTCTCTTCCAAGTGCCTCAAAATGGATTCCTTAAGGATCCCTTCCATGATTTTTCCAGGAACCGAGGTAAGACTGACCGGCCTATAGTTCCCTGGATCGTCCTTCTTCCCTTTTTTGAAGATGGGCACTACATTTGCCTTTTTCCAATCATCCGGGATTTCTCCGATCTCCACGACTTTTCAAAGATAATGGCCAAAGGCTCCTCAATGACATTTGCCAACTCCTCAGTACCCTCGGATGCATTAAGTCCGGACCCATGGATTTGTGTACGCTTTAGCTTTTCTAAATAGTTCCTAACCTGTTCTTTACCCACCACGGGCTGTCCATCTTCATCCCATCTTGCGTCACTTAGCGCAGAAGTCCAGGAGCCGACCTTGTCCGTGAATACAGAGGCAAAGAAACCATTGAGTACTTCAGCTTTCCCCACATCATCTGTCACTAGGTTACCTCCTTCATCCAGTAGGGGCCGCACACCCTCTCTGATCACCTTCTTCTTGTTAACATGCCTGTAGAAACCTTTCTTGTTATCCTTCACATCCTTAGCCAGTCGCAATTCCATTTGCGCTTTCGCCTTCCTGATAACCCCCCGGCATTCTCGAGCGATACATTTAAACCCCTCCCTGGTCTTTTGTCCAAGTTTCCACTTTTTGTAAGCTTCCTTTTTGTGCTTAAGTTCACCAAGGATTTCCCCCGTAAGCCAATCCGGTCTCCTACCATGTTTGCCTCTCTTGCTTCGCGTCGGGATGGTTTCTTTCTGTGCCTTCAATAAGGCTTCTTTAAAATACTGCCAGCTGTCCTGGACTCCTTTCCGCTTCATGTTAGCATCCCAGGGGATTCTGTCCATCAGATCTCTGAGGGAGTCAAAATCTGCTTTTTTGAAGTCCAAGGTGTGTATTTTACTACTCTCTTTTCTTCCTTTGGTCAGGATCCTGAAATCTACCATCTCATGATCACTGCTTCCCAGCTTGTCACCTACCTCCACTTTCCCTATTAGTTCCTCCCTGTTTGTGAGCAGAAGGTCAAGCTGCGCACGGCCCCTGGTCGGATCCTTCAGCACTTGTGTCAAGAAGTTATCCCCAGCATTCTCCAAAAACTTCCTGGATTGCCTGTGTACTGCCGTATTGGTTTCCCAACAGATGTCAGGGTGATTAAAGTCCCCCACGAGAACCAGGGCCTGCGATCCAGAAGCTTCTCTCAGTTGTCCGAAGAAACCCTCATCTACCTCATCCACCTGATTTGGTGGCCTGTAGCAGACACCAACCACAACATCACTGCTGTTGTTTGCTCCTTTAAACTTAACCCATAGACTCTCAACAGGTTTTTCTCCCTCTTTATACTGGAGTTCAGCGCAATCATAGTGCTCTCTTACATATAGTGCAACTCCTCCTCCTTTTCTCCCCTGCCTATTCTTCCTGAACAGTCTATACCCTTCCATGACAGCGCTCCAGTCATGCGAGTCATCCCACCAAGTCTCTGTTATCCCAATTAAATCATATTTCTCAGACTGGGCCAGGGCCTCCAGTTCTTCCTGTTTGTTGCCCAGGCTTCTCGCATTAGTGTACAAACACCTCAGGTAACCAGTTGATCGCCCTATCTTCTCCATTCGAAACAGGGGTCCTCCTTTCTTGCTCGTTCCTTTGATCTTCATTCCATGAAGAGAGAACATTTGTGTTTACTTGCAGGGGGGCTTGGAATGATTTTTATGGTGGGGGTGCTGAGCCACTGAACCAAACTGTAAGACCTGTATTTAATGGAAACCACTTCAAGCCAGGAGGTGTGGTAGTACCTCAGCACCCCAGAATCTATGTTTACTTGTGTGCTTGAAAACTACAGGTTGGACCCTTTCTAGTCTGGCACCCTTGGGACCTGACCAGTTCCAAATGAGGGAATTTGCCAGACCAGGGGAGGTCCCTTGTCATCATCCCTCAAACCTGCCATCCCTCCCCATCGCCAGCTCCGCTTCTGCCCTGGCCAGTCCCCATGTCTCCAGCCCAGCTGAGCTTCTGGCCCTGGCTGGACTAGCGGGTGCTGCACCCCTTCCTGCTAGCCTCAGCCCAAGATGCTGGTTTTGCTCCCGCCACCTCTGGTCCTGGCCAGGCTTCTGGACGCCTGCCATAGCCCTGTTGCCGCCATCCCAGGCCCTACAGCTGCCAGCCCTCCTGCCACTAAGCTTCCAACCCTGGATGTTGCCTGACCAGAGCGTCCCAGTTTTGGGAGGTGCAACCTGTACAACCAAACCTAACGACTGATGATAAGCGCCATATGCGAGCTAAGGGTTAGTATGCTTACATGTTCAGTCGTGTTTAGCTGTTTTGATTGCTGCTGAATCTTCCCGGAGAACACATCTGGACACATCAGATGAACTGGATGCTTCTTGATGTTCCTTTGATCTCAGTGTGATGTTAGCACAAGTGCAGACCTGCAGGGAGAAGCAACGTCAAAAAAAAAAAAAAGAGGTTAAAACCCTGTGATTATCTTCTGTGGAAAGAATCAAAGCCACAGGAAATGCTGACAGCTTTGACCTGCCCAGAATGTATCTCATCATTGCCCCGACCTTGCTGTTCATCAGAAAAGGCTGTTAGACTCTATAATTAGTGCTGCCTCATTTGGAAACCAGTCAGAGGGACCCATTAGAATTGTGGTTGGCATCAATAAGCAGCCTAGCCCTGTGTTTAAAAAACAACACCACTGTGGTCACATTTTAAGCAGCCCTCCGCCTCCCCCCCCCCCCCCCCCCCAAAAAAATCCTTTGTGGAGTTAATGGGACTGGGGTGTGAGAGGCGGGGTCTGGCAGAGGCTATAACGAACAATGGCCTGATTCTCTGCTCTCTCTGGTTTTGCATCAGTTTACCTCTGTTCATTCCAGCGGGGGGTAGCACAGAGAACGGACCTGATCTGAAGCCCACGGAAGGTCACGCTCAGTCTTTCTACTACCAACAATGGCCTCTAGCTCTGGCAGGCACGCTGGTGTGAATGAGGAGATGGAGGCGTAAGGCCTCAGATTCTGAACGCTTGAACTTGTGGATTGTAAATCAGCATAGCAGCCTCACAAATAAGCAGGTTTTGCCTTTTCATTGTATGAAGAACAAACATGGCCCTCTGACCCATGTCTCATATTTTTGTTTAGAAGAGCTGTAAACAAAACTCAAGAGAAAATAACCTCGCTCACTGCTGATTCTGAACGAAGTTTGGGAAACTCTGCCATGTCTGTTGCTTCTCTCACAACCTTTAGACCAGATATTATGTATTATTTTTATTGTGTTTGCGTCTGGAGGCTTCAGGGAGGAATCTGGACCCATTGTGCTAGGTGTGGCACATACATATAATGAAAAGATGCTTTAACCCCCAAAAAGCTTGGACTCTGAGCCATGTTCAACACTATGCAGAAGATCAACGCTGCTTCAGTTGATCTTCCAGGGATTGATTTAGTAGGTCTAGTGAAGACGTGATAAATCAGACTCAGAGGGCACCCCCATCAGCACTGGTACTCCTGCTCTTCACAAGGAGTAAGGGAAGCCAATGAGAGCATTTGCTCCCATTGACCTCCCGCTGTGTGGATGAGGATTTAAAATATGTCGACTCCAGCCATCTAACTGATGTAGCTGGACTTGCATATCTGAGGATGACCTTCTGCTCTAGTGTAGACCAGGCCTAGCTAAATCCAGATGTGTGTACATAAGGGAGGCAAAAACCATTATTATTATTATTATTATTATTATTTGTATTATGCAAGTGCCTAGAAGCCCCAGTCCTGAATCAAGGACCTCGTTAGATACATCCTCCCATTTGACATCAGCCCATTGATAACTACTATTTGAGTATGGTTTTTCATATACCTTTTGTGCATATAACAGAGAAGAGCCCAGAATCCACTACACCCCCACAGTTTCAGCTATTGGGTAGCTGAGGGGGATTTTTCACCCTAAATCTTATGATCTCCTCCCCAAAGTAACTTCTGTTTCCATGCAATGGTCTGTTTCATGAGTGTGTCTGTATCCAGGACTGGATCCATCATCATATATCAACTTCTATTAATAATAGATGATATATTTCCAGGACAGCCCTGGAAGGCTGCCCAAACATAGACCTTAGCCACTTTCCCCTGCATTGTGAATTCTGTGCTAAGCCTCTAAGGATACGTCAGCACTGCAGTCATGTAGGCCTGACACATAGTAGCAGTTATATAGGCTTTATTTTATAGCTTTGTTTTATGTCATTTTCATTTCATAAGCTTTGTTTTATAGCAATTGCTGGGATTTAAAATGTCTTTGGATTAGGTATTATAAGTTGTAATAAGAACTTGTTTATAGAATAAATTTTTTTTCAGCTTTTTTTTCAGGCTGTGAGAAATCCTGCCTGTTCCTTCATAAGAGAAATTGCCCAGGGCTGGGCTAGCCACTCAAGTTCATACCCACAATCAATGTTCCCTTTAAGCTGAGCACTTGGGCGGCCACCCAGGAGAGTTTCAGCTGTCACCCAGCTGATTAGCTGAGCACCCACAGATAGCAGCAGCTGGCATCATGTGTTTTCTACTGGTGGTGCACATCTGTACATGCCTCAGTGCACAGAACAAAATTTATTCTGTACATGGATGGAAAAAATTAGAGGGAACATTGTCCACAATCCCAAATAGACTTATAAAATCTACACATCCTCCCATGCTGCTACAGATTCACTTTTCTTGTAAGTTGAGCTAGATGGCTAACTCAGGTACGTCTACACAGGTTGCAGTCACACTTCTGATTCCAGTGCAAACCTTAAAAGGTGAAGCACAGTATTTCACCCCCTTCTTCCATGCAACTGGAACCAGACACATTTGAGCCTCTCCAAACTAGGTCATTTTAGGGTCATTCCCACCTCTCTCTTGTAATAAGTCGGTTTCTTAGTTTGCTAATTGGTTTGACTATATGGAATTGAACCCAGTTTGACTGCCCACCCTGGTATAATGAGCAGTGCCAACAAGTTTCAAACACTAAACCCTGGGTCACATTCTGAACTCATGCTGAGGTCAATGCAGAGTAACTCCAACAAAGTCACTGAAGCCAGAGTATTGTGAGCCGAAATCCATCAGGTCTTTCTGAGGTGTTCAGATCCCCAGGAAACAAAGTGAAGCTTCTTATTTTCTTGGATTAGTGCTGCATTTCTCAAACTGTGGGTCCTCACCCCCGGGGGGTCACGAGCAATTTAGTTATGGTATCACAAAGTTTGAGAACCCCTGGATTAATGTATTGCAGCATCGAAGATTCATCAGCAGAAGAGAGACATCATCCTAATTGCAGTAAAATGTGTAGCTCTCGGGCTTAATAACTTGAACTTCAATAGGATTGTCTTAGTTGCATAGTATAGAGTTTGTTAGTGCTCCTTAACCACCTTGCCTTATGTTAAATTGCTTTTTGATGGCTCCCTGCAAAACTGTAAACTGAGCCTAAATTTTACTCAAATCTAATGTATGTGGAGAGGCTTCACCTGGATTCTTTAAATTATACTTTCAATTTTAGCGTATGCAATCCATCATATAATCTGATTTGTCATGTAAAAACTCCAGGTCAGGTCCTGAGCAAGTGTGGACTAGAGTAGCCATACTGAAGTCTATGAAACTAGGCCAGCTTACAAAAGCAGAGGATCCTGTATTGTACCCAAAATGTAGTGATAGACCCAAACCAATCGCTGTATCTGAACATCTCCCAAGCTGGAATCTGCACTCGGGCCCATTTCTCTCTGTTTAGAACTTCTCTGAATACCCGTCACCACAGTGTGCAGAATGCCATCTCCTCTGCGGTGACAGGTATCTGAGGGATGAGTATGAGTTTTTATGATCTTTAGGGCTCAGATCTCAGTAGCACAGGTGGAGCTAAAGTCATTGACGGTCATTCCATTGACTTCACTGTGAGCTGCACTGAACACTAAGGTTCTCACCCAGCTCTCATCCAAGTCTAGCCGCAGAGGATTTGAGTTCTAGCTTGACAAAGCCCTGGCTGGGATGGTTTGGGGTTGGTCCTGCTTTTAGTAGGGGGTTTAGTAGTCTCTTCCAAACCTATGATTCTGTGAAGTCTCTCCATTGATTTTAATGGGAGATGGGTCCAGATTGTGATGCTTAAGGAAAAAAGATGCATAGGTCCTGATTCATTCGTGTCCTGCTGCAAAGCAAGTGTGAAAAACCCACTTGTTAAATACCCTATAACAGGGAACCATCTGGAGCAGGAGGAGACCAAGCCATGCTATTCTGCTCTACCACTATGCCTTAGCCAGGCAAGATCCACAGGAACCATGGCAACCAGAGTGCAAGTTGAGGAAGTAGTGCCAGGGGGCAGGCCAGTCCCTAGCTTCCTCAAAATTCACAGCCTAAGCCCCACCACTTGGGTCACCTCCTTCCGCCAACCTCAGCCTTAACTTCGGGGCAGAATGGTGGATCCACAAAGGGACTTAGGTCTTACAACTCTGCGTGTCACAACACCTGGGGGGGGAAAAATCACATGGTGTTCCACAAAGCTGAGTTAGGTGCTAGGCTTCCTGTACAATGAGCAGGGGAAAGGGGAGACCCACCAAAGTCAGCATGCTAGGTGGGGAGCTACCTAAGCTAGCCCATGGGACATGCTGGATGTGGGGAGGGAGTGTGATTTGAGCAAGCGGCTGGACCTGGGGCCATCTAACTGCCAGGAGAGTGCGCTATCCACTAGACTACAGAAACATCCCCTTACACGCTCTCTGACCTAATATCTGTTTAAGTATTTGTCCCAGTGGCACGTCATTGTGGGGGAGAGAAGCCATTCAGTGTAGGAGAAAGAAAGAGCCTGAAGCATGGGCCTGGTGCCTGAACCAAAGTGAGCAAGAGTTGTACCATGAGTAACAGACAGGCCGTGTCAAAAGCAAATGTTTGCCTGCAAGTTTGTCTCTCGCACTAGATTGGCTAGCTTGGATAGAAGCTCATGAAGTATGTAAATACATTCCACCAGGACAGTACAAGGACAACCAGCTGAGTACATGATAAAATAGTTTAAAACAACGAAATTGAAAGCATAACAACAGGCAGTGCACACTTTGGAGGAAAGTACAAGGAGAGGTACCAAACATGTCATTAGTGCGTAAAATGAAATGTACAGTGTGTATCATAGATTGTTCATTTCTGTCTATAAATATTGAGGTACCTCGACTTAATTGTTTGGGGCAATAGTGAAATCCATTCTATCAACTGAGCCAGATCCATTGTCCCAGGTACAAATACGGAGGGGCTCGGAGGCCATTTGGCTACCGAAAACTGTTAATGTACTTTGTTTGACAATAAACCTGACTCGGGTGCCTTCGTATCTTACCTGAGTCTGTGGTCTGTGGGGGCTCTCGTGAAGTCGATTATGCGAGCTACCTGCGCAGAGCTGGCACGATATGCTGAGGGAGCATACAAAAATGCAGACAGCCGCATGTCTATCATAATTGACAGAGCAAAAGACCTGTCAGGACGCCACACCAGTGAATCCTGAATTTACTGTATCGCTGTCCTGACCTACTACATTTGGTAGTTAGATGGTGAAGGTACTCTCCTGGGTAGTTGGAGGACTTGGTTCCTGTCCCTCTGTTCCAATCACACTTTCATTGCTTACCCCACAGTGAAACAACGTTAAGAAGAGAGAGCCCCACCGCAGATTGTTCCATAGCTCACCGCTTGCCTCAGAGGCGGACGGCCTGCTCAAATCCTCTTGTGCTTGAAAGGGGAGCATTGAATCTGCATCGCCCACATCCCAGGCATGTACTCCAACCACTGGGCTAAACGTCATAAGGCGGACGCCCTTCTGGGCCACATTTTGTAGCTGTGGTGGGATCAGGCCTTGCATGTGACTTAGGCAACCAAAGGTTTTATCTTCCCCAGCTCATGAATCTCTCTGGGTGTTGGGCCAGCAATGGGCATCCAGTGCCTAGAGGGAGGTAGCGGTGTGCATGCCCCACAGCCTGAAAAATAGACACCCGGGGAACTTGTATAGCAGAGAGCCAAGTGTGTTTAGGCACCTATGGATTAGTTGTCAGCCAAGTAGGAGTTTTGTGGACCACGGTAGTGCTATACATAGAGATTTAGCCACCTAATACTAGAGGCACACACCCTTCCATAGTGCTTTTCTTCAAGAGTACAACTACACAGCAGAGTTATTTCAGAATAACATTTGTTATGTCGAAATAATGCTATGTGCTGTCTACACAAGAAGCCTGTTATTTCGAAATAAATTTGAAATAACGGGCTTCTCACTCCGACTTCCTGTAGACGTCATTGTACGAGGATTAAGGAAGTCGGCGGAATAGCGATTTATTTTGAAATAGGTGCCGTGTAGACAGCGCCAGATTTTGAAATAAGCTGTTTCGAAATAAGCTACGCAATTTGCGTAGCTCAAACTGCGTAGCTTATTTCAAGGTATGCGCTACTGTGTAGACATACTCTACAGACCCCAAAGCACTTTACAAAGGAATGTGAACATCATTCCACCCATTTTACAGCCTTGGAAACGGACACTGAATATGGCACTGATTTTCCTCTTCTATTGAGGCACCAAAATGGATGTTCAGGCTTTCTAAAGGGCTCATTTATGACATCATTGGAATGGTAGGTCCTGGGCACTTTTGGTTATTTAGTTGCTTACATGTGCACTGAGCTTAGTTGAAATGTCTGGTGCCAGATGTGAGTATTTAGACATTTGAAAATCTTCCCTGGAGTGAGATCCTCAAAGAGATAGGGGCATGTGGCCTTTAGTGATTTGTTTAGAGGTATAACCTAGAATAGACCATAGGGCTCCTGATGCTTAATCTTAAATACTTTACCATTGGCTAATAATGCCTTGTTGAGTAGGAGGCGCACACTTAGGCTACGTCTACACTGTTTGGGTTTTTTGGAAGAGGCAATGTAAATGAGGTGCTCATTTTCAAATCTCGTGCTCTCATTTGCATATTCTCTTCCAGTCCTTTTTGCGAGAGAGGTTTTTGCGAAAAAAACGCAGTGTAGATGGGGCCATTTGTCAGGAAAAAAAATCCTTTTGCGCAAGATCCTGTAAACCTCATTTTTTGAGGAACAAGGGATCTTGCGCAAATGGGTTTTTTCCAACAAATGGGCCCGTCTACACTGCGGCGGGGGGGGGGGTTCACAAAAACCTCTTCCACAAAAAGGATTAGAAGAGAATATGTGAATGACAGCGCGAGGTTTGCAAACAAGTGCTTCATTTGCATTTCCTTTTCCAAAAAAACAAGCAGTGTAGCAGTAGCCATAATGAAAAGAGTAAATGAGGAAGCTGGTGATTTATAAACTTCTCCGAGAAGTTCCATTCTGAATTACCCCATTGCAGAGAGAACAGCGTTTGGCCTGTAGTTCATAAAGTGCTTTGGGATATTTAGATTTAAGTGTTTATGTGAAAGTCATTTGCAATTTTTATGCAGCTCAAGCAATGTGGGTGTAAGGTTCATTTCTCCAGCCAGGGAATATCGTTGTCAATTTTCCAACAGCACTTTTAGCCAGTTTGAACAGCCAGATCTAAATGTTATTTTAATTGAAACTAAGTAACTAAAATTTGTAACTGAAGGTTATTTTTTCTGTCAGAATGTGTTTAACTTTTCAAGTCTGTCTAAAATTTCACAAGGACAAGGAAGGATCTGGCTACTGAATTCCCTATAGGAAGTTTACTAACCATCCTGACTGAGCCATTTTTCTGCACTGGTAATAAAAAGCCTGTTATTTCCATATTCTTAAACATAAGAACATAAGAATGGCCATAATGGGTCAGACCAAAGTTCCATCTAGCCCAGTATCCTGTCTGCCGACAGTGACCAAAGCCAGGTGCCCCAGAGGGAATCAATAGAACCTGCAATCATCCGGTGATCCATCCCCTGTCGCCCATTCCCAGCTACTGACGAACAGAGGCTAGGGACACCATCCCTTTCCAGCCTGACTAATAGCCATTGATGGACCTATCCTCCATGAATTTATCTAACTCTTTTTTTAACCCTGTTATAATCTTGGCCTTCACAACATCCTCTGGCAAGGAGTTCCACTGGTTGGGTGAAGAAGTACTTTTTGTTTGTTTTAAACTTGCTCCCTATTAATTGCATTTGGTGACCCCTAGTTTCTGTGTTATGGAAAGAAGTAAATAACTTCTTTATTCACTGTTTCTGCACAAATCATGATAGATGCATGCATGCTAAAATTCTGATCCAAAAAGCAGCAGCACTGTAGTTACTGAGCTTGTAGGAAGAGTTTATTAATACCTTTTGTAGTGGATGTCTGATGTGCACCAAAACAGGAGTATTTCTGCAACAAACTAGGCTCACTTTGGTAGCTTTTACCCTGATATTGTAGAAAATAGTGTCACAAAACTCTGTGTCTTCTTAAAGTTCCCTTAATTCTTCCTCAGTAATAGACGAGAGCCGAGAAGGATTATTTTTCAACTCCTCAGGTAGCAGGGAGACCAGTGATGAATCTTCCAAATTTATTATTTCGATAATGGAGTGAGAGAACACTCCACATCTTAGTTGGATTAATGATTCATGCTGTGATGCAGATAGTGAAGAAACTTCAACAGTGGAGACCAAAATAGCTCTGCTGATTAACTTGTGGTGCTTCAAAATAACGTTACCATGAATATGTGTCTTCTCAAATACCCTCAGAAAAGATTAATGACTCCTGTCTCGGGCCATCTAGAAAGTGTACGCGTTTGTGATTCATTTCTTGCAGCTGAAAGAAACTTCTCTAAACAATCTAGTTTATCTAACTGCAGTAAAACAATCCAAGATTCAAATAACTTCAGTGTTTCCTTTTAACCATCATTCTTTCCAACTAAGGCAGAGAAATATCTTATTGCCACATGCCCAAAGGGAATAACGGCACAAAGTAAGTTGACTAACCATTCCTGCATCTTCTAATTAATTTGTTGAGACTCTTTCATTAGGAGCTAATAGCGGATTGCTTGTCAGTGGCAAACAAGATTTTCCTGCCAACTCTGTGCACGTCGTGGCATGTTTTATTAGAAACTTCATTTTACAGCGATCAACCAAAGAAAATATTAAATGAATCATCTCTACGCATTGTTTGTGAAACAGGAAATTGAATGCTAAGAAAGCCTGCATCTTCCTTGGACAAAACAGATATGTTAGCCTGTAGAATAACGTCCCAAGGGAACTGGCTGAAACATCAGTACATAGGATGCTTAAAAGTGGTCTGGACAAAGCACTAGGAAAATCTGCTGTAGGAAACAATCTTTCATAGGCCCCAGAGGGGGATGGAGTAGTTCTCTGGCTAGGGTTCAGGGACCCAGAGCTGTTGAAGGTGGAAGATAAAGAGAGACCTTCCGGCCCTCACATTCACAGACATAGGTAAGCAAAAATAAAAATTGGAAAGTACCATGGGACTGGGAGTTTATTTATAGAGCTGCCGTGTGCCTATGGGTCTATCCATAGAGCCTCTCTGTGTGCCTCTTTCCCCTCTCATCCTCTGTCTGTCTTGCCAATTTAGATTATAATCTCTTCAGGACAGGGACTGTTTTACTATGGGTGTGTACAGCGCCCAGCACAATGCAGAGCCATCCTGTCCATAAGACAGTGCAGGCAGCCTCCCCAGGCCCTGTGCTTCATGGTGCTCGGCTTCTCCATAGCAGTGGAAAGCAGAATAGGCCCAAACCAGGGTGCTCAGCTTCCTGCCACCGTGGTGAGTTGGTGGGCGGGGGGTGACCCCTGTTGCTGCTGTGCCAAGCCCTGTAATCCTCTAGGTTATGTTGCTCAGCATAAGGGTGGGACGGAGGGTGGAGTGGGGTGGAGAAGGGGCGGGGCTTGCGGAAGGGGCAGGGTGGGGCCTGTGGCAGGGGGAGGGAAGGAGGGTTGGCCCTGGCAGTATTGACATTGGATGGGGTCTCTAGGCACTTCTGTCCTCCCCTTACTTATCAGTAATAACTGTTCTGTCAGCTCATTATACACACTTGCATTTTAGCCTGGTTCCGTGTGAACTGAAAGCCAACTACAAAGCAATGCAATTTCATTGAGACGGTAGCTGTTTGCCATCACTGGGACAGCTCCTTCCCAAGAGCACTGAAATTAGATTTAAAAAGCCAAACAGCGGGCTAGCGCCGTAAGAGAATCTCTTCTTCAAAAGCAAAAAGGGGAGCTCTGTGATTATATCCGTCAGAGGCAAGAGCATCCCACAGCCCAACCCCGGCCATAATGCAGAGCGAGCCGGCTCAGTCTGTTTGCCTCTTCAAAAAGATCAAGCGAGCTCTTGATTACAGCATATAAATATCCGTACAGGGAGAGACTATCAGGGACTAATGGGCATATTATGCTGAGTAATAAAGAGGCTAGTCAGACAAATTCAAATTAGAAATAAGGCAGAAAATATGTTCTGACCAGTGAGGGTGATTGTCTATTGCAGGATGGAGGAACCTATGGTCCAGGGGCCGGATTTGGCCCCCCAGCTTGCCTGGATCAGCCCCCCAGGGCTTAGAACTCCCCATGGGGTTGGAGTGCCGGCACTGGCTCCCACTGCAGGAGCGGGGAGCCCCGAGCCTCATGGGCTGGAGTCAGGCAAGCCAGGGCCGGATCGACCCATTGGCTCTGCCTGGCAGAGGAAAGGGAGCGGTTCCATCCCCCTCACCCTGGCTGGGGAAATAGCAGCACAGCAAAGTGCTGCCTGGAGGCTTTTCCCCTGCCTCTCTTGCCTCCCAGCCCACTCCAGCACCCTCCCACCCTCCCAGAGCCACCAACCCCCAACCCACTCTGGCACCCTCCCTCCTGCCCAGACTCCTCACCCCAAGCCCACTTCAGTGAGGTGGGGGTTTGTTTGTTTATTGCTTCTCACTTTTCTGCAGCCCCCGATTGAGTTTTCTGTGGGCCGGTGGCTTCTGACCCAGAAACGGTTCCCCAAGGTTCTAGTGGAGCAAACTATCCAAGGGGGTGGTGGATTCTCCAGCTCTGGAAGCGTGCAGCTCCAGACCGGTTGCCTTTCTGGAGGATATGCTTGAGTTAAATACAAGCGGCTGGGCTTAATACGGGCGTGATTAGGATGACCTATAGGTCTCTTCTGTTGAAAAGAGCAAGATACAGTGTTAGAAGCTCCGTGTGAGATTTCAGTACTGATCCTTACTGGGGTTCAAATATTAACACCGAAATGTTAGTAAGTGGATCCTGCACTGCAGAGGGGAGCTAGAAAAATGTGTGTCCATATGTAGGTCTCTTCCCGAAATGCCAGTTCCAGTGTGTGACATCAGTGAGGACAAACACCAGGTGGCACCAGGCAGAGGTAAGCCTGGGTCTAACGTAAGAAACGTGCCTGATAACGAGGTGCAGGTGAAAGGCCCAGATGCCACATGTCCTGTCTGTGTCACTGACTGCAACAGATGTCTAGAAAACCTCTGTGTTGTCTCTGTGCACTCTTAGGGTGACAGAATGTATTCTGCCAAAGCCCAGAGGGCATGAATCATCCAGTCTCTGTCCCATCTTCCCCTGCTAGTTTATGAGCATCTTACCCTTGCAGGTCACACTTCCAATCTGTCAAAGCACAGCGTGGTACAAGCTGATCAATAATGAGCTACGCAGGCTGGTTGTGGGCATTTAGTAATGTACTCAGCACATCTGTGTGGTTGGAAGCGCTCACTGGTCCATACAAGTCGCTGCAAAAGCTTTTTCTGCAAATCTAATGAGTATGCATTGTTCTGCTGCTCTTGCTAATGACAGCAAAATAAATCAAGCGGCTGCTCCCTCTGTGTTTAACATCTTCTCATTTAATAAAGGGAGCTGGGAGGTCCCTGCAAATCCCAAATACTCAGAAGGGTGTTGAGAAGCAACCTGATCTGGTTTTGTTGTCGCTGTTATTTATTTATTTGGAATGCAGGAGCACCACCCAGGAGCCGCCGTCATGGATCAGAAGCTGTGCTAGGAGCTGTACAACCCAGAACAAAATGAGACAGTGCTAGAAGTTAGAGTATGAGGCTGGTGCTGACCTACATTGGGTTTTATTACCTGCTGAGCTGCCAACCTGTGGGCAAGTCACCTCACCTCTTAGTTTTCCCATCTGTATAATGGGAGGATCACTCCCACAGACAGTGTTCCTGTAAGCTGTAACAACAAGGAGTCCAGTGGCACTTTAAAGACTAGCAAATTTATAAGTGTATTAGAGCATAAGATTTCGTGAGCTACAACTCACTTCCTCAGATGCGGAAGGAAGGAAGGAAGAATATAGAGATGGGAGTGACAACAGTGCTAATTAAATCAGAACCCTTGCACAGTTGCTCAGCAGAGATTCAGATGTTGCCTAGCTGATTAGCAGAGCACCTACAACTAGTTTTTTTGTTTCTATTGGTGGTGCATATTTGCACGCACCTCAGTACACATTTATTCCGCACATGGATGGAAAAGATTAGCAGGACCATTGCCCAGGGGTATTATGAACAATAAGATCTTGATCCTGCACCTCATTAAGCAAATGCTAAACCTCCTATTAGGCATTAATTCGTTAAAGGTTTTAATGCACTCTAATCTTTGGATGGAGATCACTTGAAGACAATAATGTCTTCATTACTCAGCTGTGCCTGTGAATTCCCCGACCTAATTGGCAGCTCATCCATCCACTTCTGTCATTTTTTTTAGCAGTGGCTGAACCTCCCTCTTCCTCTCTCCCCATGTCTGCATCTTTCCTAAGATCCTGAGCTAAGCTACATTTTGCTGGCTGACAGGATTACCCCAGAGGGGATGCTTAAAGTTCTGTATTTCTAAGTGTAGATTTACTCCTGCAGCCCTTGAGAGGGATCACATCATATATTAGATCAGGCTTATGAGAGTCAAGTACTGAAGGATAACATTTATGGTGACCCCAAAATGACCTTTTTTATTTTTATTTTCCATTATGCCCAGTAAACCCAAAATCAGCCATTCGCAGTGCTCTAGCATGAATGCACTTTTACAAACTATCAGATGCAAGGGAGGGAAATTAGTATTAAATTTGAAAGAATTTGAATTACTCTGCTTATGTTCTTTACCTTCAACTGTTCACTCAGCTGAACAATTACTCTAAACCAGCGGTTCACAACTGCTAGTCCACAGACTGTTGCTGGGCCATGGACCGCTTGCTGCCAGTCTGGGATACACCGCTCCTGCCGCCACTCTTGGGAGAGGCGTGTCCTGCCTCACCTGTCAGCCAACCAGCGCTGGGCAGGGCGGGAGGGCCGCACGGGAGGCCAGCACAGCAGCCTTAGAGCTGCCACGACCCGGGCAACAGTGCTCAGCTGGCATCTGGGAGGCAGCGCGGGGCTAGGTGAAGGGGGTGGGGCTAGTGCTGGAGGGCTCTGGGGATGGGGGGGCTCTAAGAGGCAGGGGGCTGACACTGGTGGGGGCTCTGAGGTGGGTCTAGTAGTGGGGGCAGTGCTCTATAATGTGATTCAGGGTCACCTTTGGATTTCAAAAAACCTGAATTTCATTGAATCTGGATGTAACGGAGGGCCTCCTCCCATGCTTTATGCAAATTGGCTTATGGATATGAATATGCATAAGTCTTCAGATGTTTATGCAAAACCATTCATGTAACATATCAATTTTACAGTCACAATCTGCTGAATGCACCCATCCTATTTTTGGGTTTGTATCGTTCTTGTTTGTGAAGTTAGAAAGATGAAGTGTGACTCTGACTATAATTCTAAATATGCTAATGAGGGACAGCCATCGCTGATGCCCAGGAACCTGGATGGCTCAGTGATCGAGTCAATGACCTGTGAATAGCTTTGTTTGTCCTGTAAGCCCAAACTGTGGTTGGTCCTAGAAAGGCATGTGGCCAGGCCACCTGATGCTGAAACCCTTTTTGATCTGGTAATTTTCCACTCAAAGTGAGAAAAGTTTGAACTAAGCTCAAAGAATTCCCCCCTTCGGCAAAAGGGATATGGGGGGGAACTGAGAAGAGGGCACTTGCCAGATGTCAGGAGATCCCCCCTCTTACCACCTAACATGCCTGCTTGGAAACATCTAAGACTGAACCAGGGGAAGGATCAGACCCAAGGGAGGAGGCTACTTAGCTTGTGAAAGAAATGCTTAAAACAACTGGTTAGGGTAAGAATTTGCATGTAACAAGTTTCTGAAAGGATTAAAACTAGCTAAGCATTTTTATTCATTTTTATTTAGAAGCTTGATTTGATCTGAGGGTACGTCTACACTACAAAGTTAATTCGAACTAACAGCCATTAGTTCGAATTAACTTTCATAGGGGCTACACATACAAACCGCTAGTTCGAATTTAAATCGAACTAGCGGAGCGCTTAATTTGAACTAGGTAAACCTCATTCTACGAGGAGTAAAGCCTAGTTCGAATTAAGGCTGTGTAGCCACTTAATTCGAACTAGTTGAGGCTAGCCCTTCCCAGGTTGCCCTGGTGGCCACTCTGGGCCAAACCAGGAAACTTTCTGCCCCCTCCCAGCCCCGGAGCCCTTAAAGGGGCACGGTCTGGCTACGGTGCTTCTGCCAGTTGCAAGCCTGCCAGCACCCAGCCAGCAGACCCTGCACCTGGCACAGCATGAGCCACCCAGCCTCTTCCCAGGACCAGGCTGGCGGCTCCCAGGAGCCTGCCCGGGGCCGCAAGAGGCGGGCGCCCGCCTGGTCTAGTGCGGAGATCGTGGACCTCATCGAGGTTTGGGGGGAGGCCTCCAACATCCACGATCTCCACACTAGCCACAGGAACACGGCCATCTACAGCCGCATGGCTGCCAGCCTGGCCACCAGAGGCCACATGCGGACCCAGGAGCAGGTTTGCATGAAAATCAAGTTGGTCCAGTGAGACCCCCGACCCTGAGCCCTGAGCTTAGAACATAGGAACATAAGAATGGCCGTACTGGGTCAGACAAAAGGTCCATCTAGCCCAGTAGCCTGTCTGCCGACAGCGGCCAGCACCAGGTACCCCAGAGGGGATGGACCGAAGACAATGACCAAGTGATTTGTCTCGTGCCATCCATCTCCAGCCTTCCACAAACAGAGGCCAGGGACACCATTCCTACCCCCTGGCTAATAGCGCTCCATGGACCCAACCTCCATGAATTTATCTAACTTCTCTTTAAACTCTGTTATAGTTCTAGCCTTCACAGCCTCCTGTGGCAAGGAGTTCCACAGGTTGACTGTGTGAAGAAGAACTTTCGCTTATTAGCTTTAAACCTGCTGCCCATTAATTTCATTTGGTGTCCTCTAGTCCTTATATTATGGGAACTAATGAAGAACTTTTCTTTATTCACCCTCTCCACACCACTCATGATTTTATAGACCTCTATCATATCCCCCCTTAGTCTCCTCTTTTCTAAGCTGAAAAGTCCCAGTCTCTTTAGCCTCTCTTCATATGGGACCTGTTCCAAACCCCTAATCATTTTAGTTGCCCTTTTCTGAACCCTTTCCAAGGCCAAAATATCTTTTTTGAGGTGAGGAGACCACATCTGTACACAGTACTGAAGATATGGCATACCATAGCTTTATACTTCCCCTCCTCCTTCTTCCCCTGGCTTCCCCCTTCCAGCTCCCTCCTCCCAGGTTTCCCCCTCCCCTCTCCCACCCTCTCTTTTCTCCTCTCCCACCTCCTTTTCCCAGTCTCCCCAGAGGTTAATCCCCGCCCCAGTTTTGTTAAATAAAGAGAGTTTCTATTTTTGAACACACGTGTCCTTTATTTTTTACATCAGGAAGGGGACTAGGGAGGGTAAGTGGAAGGAGGTGAGGAGGAATGGGGCACGAGCCCCGATGGGAGGACTGGGGTGGCTCTGCGGGCTCCTCGGGGTGGAAGCTTTCCTGCAGGGCCTCCTGGATCCTGACAGCCCCCCAATTGACACCCCCGGATGGCAGCCTGTGGCAAGTGCAGCCGGGCTGATGGCCGAGTGCTGTGATGTGCCGAGTGTGGGCACTCAGGGCACTCCAAGACAGGACTGCTTTGCTGTCCCTCATTGAGGTAGACAAGCAAGCGGGGAACCCTGAGAACTGTCTGTCCGGGGTGGGGGTCGGGTCCCTTTAAGCACAGCCCTCGGCTAACCTGAGGCAGCAGCTCCACACTCTTAAGTCCTAAGCTGATGCCCTGCCGGCACTGGTTCCGGCCAGCCTTAACTTCGGTTCAGGGTCCACTCAATGTGGACATGCTATTTCGAATTAGCAAAATGCTAATTCGAATTAGTTTTTAGGTCTAGATGCACTAATTCGAATTAGCTTAGTTCGAATTAACTAATTCGAATTAAGTTAGTTCGAATTAGTGCTGTAGTGTAGACATACCCTGACTGTTTTCACTTGCAGCCACTTAAATCCTACTTTTTAGACTTAATAAAAATACTTTTGTTTACTATCAAGCCCAGTGTTACCTAGGTGGAGGGTGGGGAGCAACCACTGTGCATATTTCTCTTTCATTGATAAAGAGCGTGGACTTAGGAGCTTTCTCTGCATAAAACTTTTACAGCAGGTAAGACAGTTTTGTTTGGGGTTTTGGTCCCATTTGGGGGTTGGATTCCTGGCTGCTGAGCTCTTAGAGCTGAGTCCTGCCCTGCAGGGAGGCAGTAACCCCAATTCTGTGCCTTGGCAAGGGGAGCCCAGAGGATCTAGGGTGGTGGGGAGCTCCAGTGAGCAAGAAGGTGAGTGTCAGTGTCATTATCAGCACATCAGGGGGACAACTCAGTGGGATTTCTGGGATTCAACCCCATCAAGCTGGGTTTTGTCTCAAACATCTCTTCACAAAAATAGATTTCCAATAATCCACTTTTTCATTGGCTCTAAAATGGTAGCGTCGCTTTAAAATGAAATTTGGAAATGCTCAGTACTTGTCTGTCTGTTCTTTCTCAAAGATCATTTGTTCTTTTAATAGAGAAAGGATAGAAATACTCACCTATGCATTGTAAATATGTCACAACAGTAGCTAAATGCATTGTGAAGGCTCCTGGTAGGGAAAACTCTAATCGAAGTGATGTCTTTATTACAGTACAGATTTGCACTACCCTAGTGACTGGGTTATGCTAAAACATTTCTATTTTTTTATTGCCTGAAAGAGCTGATGCATGATTAAAATACATAAACCTCTCTATTTGACACCTCAAGAAATAACCCTGGGGCACAAGCAACGTAAATCATATTCATACTTTCATTTCAGTTACGATACACAACCCCCTCAATAAACACTGAAGAAACAAGTTTGAAAAGACAAAGAGCAATACTGCTTGAGCTCTTATGCTTTCTCCATGTTTTCTTGCCCAAGAGAATGGCAGTCACTAACAAAATCTAAGCTTTTATCTGATGCACGATTCCATTTTGTAGCCTCATTAGTTTAAGGAAGAGGGTGAAGATGGAGCTCCCCCAGTTTCTTGCCACAGCAACTTGGCACGGAGGCAGCAAACCAAACTTGAGGAGTCAATAAGCCAAGAGACTGTTCAGCCGTTCTTTTCAATAACTTTTGTGGTACTGAAAGCCCTTTAGCTAGCACAATAAACAACAAAAGTGATGCCTCTTCCTAGTCAGATAATAGGTGCAAATGTAAAAAATCATTTCACGGCGTGTGAGCAGCCAACTTGTTTTGCGGCTGTGGACTTGGAAGATGCTGCATGCCTCGAACTGAAACTGGGGAAACAAGCTGAAGGGAGAGATTGGGTGGCTTTTGTTGTTTTAATCCATAATCCCTAGAATATTTCACCACCACATCATGAATTTGGAAAGGCCCTGCAATTACTGCAGGATTTCATTCCAGTTTAGTTAGCAGAGCCAATTAATATTTACCCAAGCCCATGACAAAGTCAAAGTAAAAGGATTCCAGGTTTACTCAGGATAGGTCTACACCTGTTTTGCTTGCATAGCAACAAAACCCTTCTAGTATAGATGCACTTATGTCGGCATAAAATTGCTTTTGATGCTATCATTTTTCCGGTTCATTGGGCCCTATGGGCTTTTGCAGTGCATAGCTGTGTTGAAAAAAGTATCACTAACCAACACAGCTGTCAGCTGTTGAGTGGGCCTCCAGGTGGAACTGAGAAACAGTGAGTTCTAGTATTCAAACCTTTGTTTTATATTTATATCTATTTATATTACAACTATCAGGGATGGTCTAGACCAGGGCTACTCAACACGCGGCCCATTTGGTTGTGGCCTGCAAGGCAGTTTGTGTTTGCGTGGGGTCAACATGCAGCCGGTAGGATCCTTTGAACATGGCCTCCACTGGGAACGCGCTCCACAATGGCGAGTCAATATAATGGTCTTCTGTTGATATGCGTTTTAGTAGTTAAATTCCTGGACTCATTAAAAGTGCTGTCATATGGGTGGAAATCAGGTAAATATTGTATTTTATTAATATCAGCAGAACTGACTTAAATGGGGCCTGTGTGTTGTGTAGTCTTGCCTTAATCTTTGTATTCATGCCCGTCAGTGTGAAAGGAGCTATTTGCATATATTTGCATGTATATGCCACCACCAAAGTTGCGGCCCTCAGTATGTGCTATGCGTATCATTGTGGCCCCCGGGGCTTCCCAAGTTGAGTAGCCCTGCTCTAGACAGTGCTTGGTCCTGCTGTGAAGTCAGGGGACTGGACTTGATGACCTCTCAAGGTCCCTTCCAGTTCTAGTCTTCTAGTATCCTAGTATTCTATGATTCTATGATGTTATATATATACGGCTATGACTAGACTACGGGGAAGATTCAAAAGAGGAATCTTCTTCAGATCTCACTTTCAAAAGCGGAGCTTTTGAAAGTGAAAGTAGTTTAGATGCAGCTTTTTTGGCAAAAAACCCCCCTCCTTGTCGAAAAGCTGTGTAAACCTAATTTTTTGAGGAAATTGCATATCTTCTTTTGAATCTTCCTGCAAGTCTAGATGCCAACTCTGCCCACATATCTACACCAGCGACACTTTCACAGGACCTTCTAACCAGATCAGCCACACCATCACTGGCTCATTCACCTGCACATCTACCAATGTAATATACGCCATCATGTGCCAGCAATGCCCCTCTGCTATATACATTGGCCAAACTGGACAGTCCCTATGCAAAAGAATAAATGGACACAAATCAGATATTAGGAATGGCAATATACAAAAACCTGTAGGAGAACACTTCAATCTCCCTGGACACACAATAGCAGATTTAAAGGTAGCCATCCTGCAGCAAAAAAACTTCAGGACCAGACTTCAGAGAGAAACTGCTGAGCTGCAGTTCATCTGCAAATTTGACACCATCAGCTCAGGATTAAACAAAGAATGTGAATGGCTAGCCAATTACAAAAGCAGTTTCTCCTCTCTTGGTGTTCACACCTCCAGATCAGCTGCTAGAAGTGGGCCTCATCCTCCCAGACTGAATTTACCTCGTTATCTCTAGCCTGATTCTTGCCTGCATATTTATACCTGCCTCTGGAAATTTCCACTACATGCATCTGACGAAGTGGGTCTTTGCCCACGAAAGTTTATGCTCCAATACATCTGTTAGTCTATAAGGTGCTACAGGACTCCTTGTCACTTTTGCAGATCCAGACTAACACGGCTACTCCTCTGATACTTGACCTTCACTAGTACTTTTCCAAGTATTTCAGTACATCCAGACAACTTTTTGAAAAGAGCTTGTTACTTTAGTCTAACAGTACCACTGCTCTGAGCTAGAGAAGAATTATATCTCCCTTAGTCTACAGCAGGGCACTAAGCACCATGTCAGTGGTTTAATGTGACATTGGCAAAAGTCACACATTAAAATAGTTGCAGAACCGGGAACAGAACCCTCCATATCCCACTCAAAGCATTAGCTGCTGGTGTCAGTGGCCTTGAGAAATATTATTACACATAGGGTTACCAGATGGTTTCAAAAAAATACCGGACACGCTTGATCTCAGATGGGGGGAAGGGGGAATGGCCGAGAGGGGAGCGGAACTGGCTGGGAGGAGGTCGGGGGGAGCGGGGCTGGCCGGGGGAGATCAGGGGGCGGAATCAGCCGGCGGGAAGCAGGGCTAGCCGGGAGATGGTTGCGGGGAGCGGGGCTGGCCGAGGGGTAAGGGGACTGGTCAGCAGGGAGAGGGGATGTCCAGGAGGGGGTCGGGGAGAGCGGGGATGGCCGGGGAGGAACCAGCTGGCGGGGAGTGGGGTTGGTTTGGAGGGGGTCTGGGGAAGTGGGGCTGGCCGGGGTGGGGAGTGGAGTGGGGCCGGGAACCGGCTGGTGGGGAGCGGGACTGGCCCAGGAGCACGCAGATCCTGGGGTGCTGCCCATCCCGTGCACGGTCCCGGTGGGGCACATGAGCAAGTCCGGCCCTGGGGATTCCATCCTGCCCCACCCCCTCCTCTCTACTGTGTAGTTGCATACTGCCTGGCTGGTAGACAAGTTTACGCAGTGAGAGCGTGTCTACCAGCCATGCAGTACGCAACTATGTACTGATACTCATGATAATAATAAAACTTACTTAATTAGAAAATACTGGATATTTATATGTCCGGTATTTTCTCACTTTGTTTCCCGGACAGAAAGCTCAAATACCAGACACCTGGCAACCCTAATTACACACTCCAATTAACCTTTACTATATTAACTCCTAACTATGTTAAGGAATGCCAGGTACTGGGAAGTACCTTTGTTAATGAATGCTGCTAACTTTATTCAGAAGGCCCTCCATCCATATAGGCCATCATGGGAGGGGTGGTTGGTGGAGCAATGGCAAGCCATAGAGAAAATTATTAGATCCATGAATATGCAGATCCAGCAACCTTCACCAGCTGCTTAAGGGATGTCATGGAGCATTGCTGTATATCAGATTGCTGTATATCAGTGATTAGACCATAAGCTCCCTCCAGTTCACATTCAGAGCACATAACTAGACTCCTTGATTTTAGCAAAGGAAGAACATCGCTCACAGGTCTTGTCCTATAATTGTATGCATGCGAGATGCAGTGTGGCTCAGAAGCTCGCTTAACCATTGTGTGCCGGAGACTCTCCTGTGAGTGCACACTCCTATTTCACCACATACAGCATGTGGTGATCTAGCTACAACAGGCCAGCTCACAAACAATATCTGGGCATCTCATTTTAAATTTTGCCCGGACTCTCATCCCTTTTTTTCTACCCACAGATAGTGTGTCTTGAACATAATTATTTGTGTGGCCCTACCGCCGTGAGGCTTCTGTGCACAAGAGTTTACAGTAAAAGTTTGGCTGAGAGGCAACAAACAGACGAGAGAAGAGATCATGGTGACCGTGAAACAATTTTCTTTTGTGCAGTAAGCAAGAATGTCAGTGAAATACACTAGATAATTGAGTACAGAATAAACCATAGCAATGGCAGTGATAAATAGCCTGCTGCCAGATTTGGATGTGCTGCAAAATTAGTCATCGATCTCAAGATTTACAAACCTTGCTTCTTGCTTATTCCTTCTCCCTGAAGTTTGGGTGCATATAATTAATGACTGGGCAAGAGTTCAAATCCCTGAAATATTATTGTTTCTGTGACGCTAACTGGTACATTGAAGGGATCAGAGGAATTCGATAGTCAGTAACCACGTGTAGCATCACACAATAATCTGTTTCCACTGTGGGGGGTGAGAGAGCATTACCCATACCTGAAACATTCTATATTGGGCACAGACAGACTGGGTGTTGCCATGTATATAATCCAGTGGGGCCAATAAATTGTTTTGGAACATGATGGCAGCTCTTCTCTGTAGTGAGTGTGTGTGTGTACGTGCCCATGTGTAATTGATCTCCTAAAATAAGAATGATGCATCATGACTTGTAAGGCCAATACCTAATATGTATTGATGACGCATAGCAGTGACACATCGACCAGAAATACTTATAGAGACACAGATGACTGAACACCAATGTCAAGCTTGGTTGTTGGCTAGAAACCACCTATCAATATATGTACGTTGTACATGAGTCAATGCACGGTAGCCCATTAAATCCCAAATATAGTTTACCACTCATAGTAGAATGATGACCCGCCTGGCACTTTCCATAACAGTTACATTTTAATATGCTATCCTGGTGGTATATTATTCATTTATGGCAACAGCAGCAGGTGTGTGATGGATTAGGCTAATCGGGCATCACTTGCATTGTGTTCTAGTGCTGCTAATGATCTCATTAATAGAGTGAAAAGACACAAGTGGAAAACAAGTAAATCAACATGAGTTTCGATTTGTTTGCATTCAATTTTTTTCTAAAGTTCACCCATTTCTGATATTTTTACAGACCATGCTAAATTATTATTTTCTATAAATAGACACAAAAAGCATAAAAAGACACAATAGGAAATGAAGTGTTGTTGGTATTTTATTTGTATTGTAGTAGCATCAAGAAGCCATGACCCCATCATGCTAGGTTTTGTACAAACATGTAACAAAGAGAGTTCTGACCCCAGAGAGCTAAGGGGAAAAGAATCCTGCATCCACTCTAAAACTATAGTTGGTGCTTTAGTCTCTGGATTGCAATTTTATCTTTAAAAGGAGGCTACATTAGTTTACATTGGCCTTTCTAGCTGTATTTTATTTTCATTATTCCCAAATAAAAATCTGAAGACTATATTTTAAGTTTGATTTGCCACCAGGAAGAAAGGGTTCATCCGGGGAGTTGTGATTAATGGATAGAGAGAAATTTCTCCCACTAATTGAGGTCATAAGGGATCCTTTGGGTCAAAGAAATGTCTCCTTTGCTTAATTATTTTCCACACAGCAGGGGGAGGCTAGCCAAGCTGTTGGACTTGAAATCTGTTCCTACTGATTGTGGTATTTCAATAATCCTCTTTGTTACTGCAGGACTGTGTATGAGTGTGGGGGAGAGTTCTTGTTCCCTTTTAATAGGTTCTTTAAAGGCCTCGTGAAGATAACTGCTAAGGAATAGACAAGAGTTTTTTGGGGAATGTGTATGGAAAGAAATGTACATTGGGAGAAGCTTAGTGAATACACCCCTAAGTTGGGAGTCAGGGAATTTAGCTCTGCCCCTGACCTCCACAGGGACCGTGGGCAAGGTTCACTTCAATTCTCTGCCTCAGTTTACATCCGCACCATTTGTCCACCTTGTGTATTTAGATTGCAAGCCATATGGGGCATGGACTGGTTCTGACTATATGTCTGTACAGTAGGTGAGATTGTAACGGACTTTCCCGTTGCAGATGGGTGGGGCTTGAGAGAGAAGCTGGGGGAATAGAATTGAAAGCAAAATATTCTGGTGGTGGATGGTGCTGTCTGAGACCAGCTCTAGGGCAGGTTGGCAAGGGCATTGCTGTATTTAGGGCCATGGGTGGCATTCAAAGTTGGTTGTCTAAAAGTCCAGCGTGATCTCGCCGCATTTCTTTGGATCCTCCTGCTGTTCTCAAAAATAATAATTTGAGAAAATAGAGAAGCTGCTTCTTGGCGTAAACCTTCACAGTAAAGCATGAGAACAGTTCAGTTTGCTGTAAAATGGTATTCAGAAGCCGGCCTTAGTGTGAGCTTCAACCAGCACTGCCTGGAGGTCTCGGACTGTTACTAACAGAGCTGGTGAAATATGGTCACAGAAGACAAACAACCAGATGTATTAAACCTTTTTTTGTTGGTGGTGAATTATTTAGAAACAGACCTAGTTCATAGACGTATAGATTCATGGAGTTTAAGGCCAGAAATAATTCACAGGAATTGCTCACATGCTGAGGAAAGTCACATGACGGAAGTCATGTGACATTTGTGTTCCTCATCATCTCTGACAATTCTACTACATGAATGGCTAAAATCTTGAAAGTTAGAGCGGCGGGATCTGAACTCCTGTTACTCTAAAATCAAGCTAAAGTTAATTCAGATACGAAGTCTAGGGTTGCCAGATACCAAACATGGTGGGGAAAAAAATCGGTTGAGAAAAAAAAAGCGGCCTTCCGTCCGAGAAAAACAGAAAATACTGGACATTTTACATGTTTGGTATTTTCTGGTTTTTTTACCAGACAGAGGCCGCAAATACCGGACTGTCTGGGCCGATATCGGACACCTGGCAACCCTAGGAAAGACTATACCTGTCAGAGCAGACAGAGCATTTTTAATGAACATTTGAAACTCTAAATCATTCAGGATTTGTGTCCGTGTCTTCTGTTCTGTTTCCAATAATGGAGTGTCCTAAATGGGCATTTAATCAGCAACACCATGAAAGTGATGCTCACTTTATCAATGGATAATAAATGCTGGTCATTAAATTTTGTTTTCCCAGAAAGTTAGTTGTTAATTAGTGTGTTAACTATCTGTGACAGAGTGTCTTCCCTGCACTGGCCTAAAAGGGGTTAAATCCAGCCCTGGGAGGGGGTTTGGGCTGTGGAGGCAGCAGCTGTGGTAGGTAGGGCCCAGCTGAGGGCTGTATAAATGAAGGCTCCTGGAGGGAAGGAGAAACTCACTCGCTCTTGCTCCAGCTATGGAGCAGGAGGGACTTGGCTTCCAGGGAAGCTAGAGGCTTCCTGAGACAGAGCAGGGCTGGGGAAAGCTCTGGCCAAGCAAACTCCCAGGCTAAACGGCGACTGGCAGTGGGTCACTGATGAAGGTAGGTATAGGGGGTTGCGGATTCTCTGAGGGGCAGGAACCCAGAGTGTGGGGCACTGTGGCAGGGCAGTACCCGGGGGGGAAGGCACTGCAATCTGGGAGGAGCACAGGTCCTAATGGGAGGTGGCAGAACACTAATGCAAAAACAGGTAACAGCAGGTGTGACACCAGCTAGAAGGGGGGCGCTCCAGAGCTGACTTAAGCTAATTCCCAAATGACCAGCAGGAGGCGCCGTGGCAGTGAGTTGTGCCCTGTTACATTATCAGTACACAGAAACAGACCTAGGGCAGAATTGCTGTATCAAGCCAGTACAGGTTGAATGTCTCTAGTCCAACCATCCTTGGGACCTAACCGGGTGCCAAACCAGAGAATTTGCATACTACATGGAATTCTAGACAGAGTATGGTCATTGGTAAACAAAAACATGAAAGTTGGAGCTCAATCTGTGTGGAATTTTATTTTCATTGTTTGTTTGTTTATTGTTCAGTATAATAAATTACTCCTGCTTATGATGGTCTATTGTTCCATATATTGTGATAGCATCTGGGAAAGTCTACCGCCTCTTCACATAAATAATCAGACTGTATATACCAAATGTAGAGTACTTAGATTGCACATAGTTTATTCTCCAGACTCATACATTTGACTGTGATTATTACATCCTCTTCTAGTTTAGTGCAATTTTGACCTTACAATATTTGAAGTGTCACAAAAGAATATAAGAGTATATGACTCATTTAATCTATATTTTCTCAATGACTCCTTCAGGTTTCTGCCATCTCATTTTAACTAACTGCTTATTCCCTTGCATTTTTTCTGAAATACCTGAATTTTATAATATTCTTATGGAGGTAGGATATTCATCATGATGATAAAAAATCTATTTTGAAAGGCCGCCAAGTGAAAGTTTAATCAAAGGCTATTTGAAGCTGAAAGACTAGCTTCATTAAGTGGTCAATATCTATTGATGCTCAGTGTCTGAAAAAAATAAGTTCTCTTTGGTTTCCTCTTCTAGGGATAAAAGTTTGAGCTGAGATGTATAAAGTGATTTAGAGATGTTAGATAATCTGCCTCCTGTATATGTGTCAATGTGATCTCTTACACTTAGAGATTGATTTAACTAGGCTTTCATAGCCCTTCCAAGATTTTTGTTATTAATTATAACAACTCTGAAGGAGAACTGAGTGCTGACATGAACTTCTGTGAAAAGAAAAGCTAAGCTATGAAGAATTAAATGTTGTGTCTAATTTGTTCTCTTTTCCCATTAACTTGTTTGACTCAATTGTCAAATACGATAAAGGAGACTCAAGACCACTCTGACATTATTTGGGGAAGATTGTCTGCTTCACTGGCAGTGGGATACAGTCTTTCATCTTCAAGGATAAGAGTTTAAACCCTTCAAAATGACAGCTATGGAAAGTTCCGGTTCCATGGTCTTAATTTGATTGTATTGTTCCTCTGTTTTTTTGTTAATATCCCTGAAAAGCTTGCCTCTCTCACACACTGAAGTGCGTCCAATAAAAGATGTTACCTCGCCTCACCTACAAAATCTTAGAATAAGACAATAAATAGGTGGATTGAACAAACGGTGGGGGGAAGCACAGGAAAACAATAGTTTCTCCTTGAATACCTATAACTGAGGAGTGCAAAGATGAGAAATTAGGTATGGTAACCGAATCCTCCACTTGCCTCTCCCAGGTGTCAGCGTCAATGTCACACTTTACCAAGTGCAACAAGACACAAGAAGTCATTCTTCCGCTCTACTCTGCGCTGATTAGGCATCAATTGGAGTATTGAGTCCAGTTCTGGGCACCACATTTCAAGAAAGATGTGGAGAAATTGGAGAAGGTCCAGAGAAGAGCAACACAGATGATGAAAGGTCTAGAAAACATGACCTATGAGGAAAGACTGGAAGAACTGGGCTTGTTTAGTTTAGAAAAGAGGAGACTGGGAGGGGACATGATAGCAGTTTTCAAGTATCTAAAAGGGTGTTATAAGGAAGAGGGAGAAAAATTGTTCTCCTTGGTCTCTGAGAATAGAACAAGAAGCAATGGGCTTAAATTGCAGCAAGGGAGGTTTAGGTTGGACATCAGGAAAAACTTCCTGCCTGTCAGGGTGGTTAAACACTGAAATAAATTGCCTGGGGCGAGGGTGGGGAGAGGTTGTGGAATCTCCATCACTGGAGATATTTAAGAGCCAGTTAGACAGACACCTGTCAGGGATGATCTAGATGATGCTTGTTCCTGCCGTGAGGGCAGGGGACTGGACTCGATGACCTCTCGAGGTCCCTTCCAGTTCTAGTATTCTATGATACTAAGGTGTTCTTAAGGATGTCTCTGTAGCGCTTCTTCTGCTCATCACGAGACCTCGTCCCGGTCCTCAGCTGAGCATAGAAAATCTGTTTAGGCAAACGTGTGACAGGCATCCTGACCACGTGACCAGACCATCGTAGCTGCCTGTGGGTGACTATTGCCTCAATGCTGCAGGAATCATCCTCTGCTAGGACACTTACATTGGTCCATCTGTCCTGCCACATGATGCCCAGTATTCTTGGGTACCTTTGGTGGAATTTCTCCAGATTTTTAATATGACGTCTAGAGGGAGTCCAGGCTTCAGCTCAATATAGTAATGTTGCAATGACTACGGCATTGTAGACATCAATCTTGGTCTGCATCTTGCTGTCACGGTCAACGAAGACTCGCCGCCATAATCGTCCATAAGCCGTACTGGCACTGGAGACTCGGTGACGGATTTCACCATCAATGTGAGAGCTGCTGGACACATAGCCTCCGAGATAGGGGAAGCTGTTGACATTTTGCCCAGTCCAGAGGTCTGGAAAAACATCTAGATCCTTCCTTGCTTCTCTGAGCTAAATCTTTGAACATTTGGAGGTTTGCCCAGGACTAGTCAGTTGAATCAGCCTCAGGAAATAGTCCTAAATGCATGAGAAGAAGCTGACAGCCACTGAATACTGCATTCCTCCTAAAGCAAGCAGGTTTTAGCTGGCTGCTGCGTACCTAGCTGCTGCTCAGTAAAACCTCAATCAATCCCCAGAGATACAAGTGGCTTTGGGGGCAGGGAGGAATTGGTTAAGCTGCAGTGAATTTGTGAAATTGAAAAATTGATTTGTATTCCTGCCTCCTAGATGCCTCGGGGACATCGTTTAATCTGTTTCCTAAAGTGAAACCTGCCCTGGGAAACCAAAAGAATTGCAAGTGCCGAGTCATCTCTCCCTGTATCTTGCCTTTAGCAGGGTTTTGAATATGGAAAGATTTTTCACCCCAAACGGCAACCTCTCCTAGTGTCCAACCAGTGGCTAAAGAGGCGAGGAACATTCTGGACTTTTTCTCACAGTATAGTATCTGCCCAGATAGCCAGCTTAGTAAAGAAGGCTCAAACTCTCTCTCAGGGAGATTGTAGTGGGGTGTGCTGTCCCTTCTAGGCAGAATAAAGGCTCAACGTGGCCCTCCAGACTGAATATTAGAGAGAAACTGCCTAAAAAGGAGATCTATGAGGCTGGATGACCAGTCTCTTGGTGGAAGCCCCATCTCTTGAGACACTTTAACACTAGACTGGCCAAAGTAGTAGAAATTAGGCAATAGGGAACAATTTTACTTGGACTATCCAAGAAAACCTAACTAGTCTCTTCCATCTCCAGTTTTATTGTACAGAGCTGAGGCAGCACTGTTTGGTTCAATGGCTATTCTCAAGGACTGATTTCCCTCTTGGTAGCAACTGCACAGGGCCAGTTGAGGCAGGCGGTGAGTTGTGTGTATGAAGAAAGCCAGCTCTGCTAGGCTGCTCCAGAGTCAGAATCATAGAATTCAAGGCCAGAAGGGACCACTAGATCATCTAGTCTGACCATCTGTGTAACACAGGCCACTAAATGCCTCCCAGAACCCCCAACAAATGGAATTAGACCAGTGGTAGGCAACCTGCAGATACAGATGCCCACAGATCCCATTGGCCATGTTTTGCCGTTCCCAACCAATGGGAGCTTCAGGTGGCTGTACCTGCAGACATAAAGTAAATAACCTGTCTGGCAGGCTGCTAGTGGCTCACCTTGATGAACCACGTGTGGCCTGCAGGCTGCAGGTTGTCCACTTAATTAGACCAAAATCAGCCCTCAAGAGACTAAATGTAGACCAAAATATAACAGCCCTCAGTAGATTAAATGATCATGTGCCACAGGCAGAAAACAGGAGGACCCAGGTTCATTTGTCTCCTTGCCTAACAGTAGAATTATTACATTAGATTAGGGGTTTGGAACGGGTCCCATATGAGGAGATATTAAAGAGACTAGGACTTTTCAGCTTGGAAAAGAGGAGACTAAGGGGGGATATGATAGAGGTATATAAAATCATGAGTGGTGTGGAGAAAGTAAATAAGGAAAAGTTATTTACTTGTTCCCATAATATAAGATCTAAGGGCCACCAAATGAAATTAATGGGCAGCAAGTTTAAAACAAATAAAAGGAAGTTCTTCTTCACACAGTGCACAGTCAATCTGTGGAACTCCTTGCCTGAGGAGGTTGTGAAGGCTAGGACTATAACAGGGTTTAAAAGAGAACTAGATAAATTAATGGAGGTGAAGTCCATTAATGGCTATTAGCCAGGAAGGGTAAGGAATGGTGTCCCTAGCCTCTGTTTGTCAGAGGGTGGAGATGGATGGCAGGAGAGAGATCGCTTGTTCATTACCTGTTCGATTCACTCCCTCTGGGGCACCTGGCATTGGCCACTATCGGCAGACAAGATACTGGGGTGGATGGACCTTTGGTTTGACCCACTACGGCCATTCTTATGGTCTTATACTCTTATGTACATCTGTAGGACCTGCAGTAAATGCTTAGAATCTAGACATACTTTTCTTTGTACCAAATAAAGTAAGTACCATATGAATATGTGAAATACTGCAAGAAAACTTATACTTGCCTTTTCTCCTGTTGATGTGTTAGAAATCTTACTATCTGTTTTAGAAATGTGTGTCTGTCAGCCTATCCATCACCTAAATGGTAAAGAGCTGGAACCACCAAATTTAGGATGTCCATCCTATTATGATAACTTAAAGCAAGATCAAGGTTTGGTTGTGACAGGATAATGGGATGTGCCTGGAATTCAATTGTTTTTCCTAAAATGAAAAGGGAGGGGTCTGGCAGGAGGGACAATTATATGGCAGAATTACCACAAGGGGGCAGCAAGGGGCCAGAGATGGGGACTGGGACAGTTATAACCCCATTGGGCCAACAGGAGGTAGGAGTGGAGAAAGGGACAGATATCTACTATATAGTTCAGAGAGTTTGTCTTTCTGTGTGTTTGTTTATCAGTGAATCTGTCCCCCCAGCCACGGAACATGCACCCCCTTCTCCAGCTGTGCCCACTGCAGCTGCAACAGCCATAAAAAGGCATTTCTCACCTGTCCTCAAGTTGCTGCAGGGAGAGAAGGCTGGGGTTGTCCTCTCTTCCCAGGGTAGCCTGCATACTGAATCCCTCATCTCTAGCCCCACCCCAGAACAATGAGAAATGGAGAAAAATATGGAGAAAAATAAAACTCATTAGAGTTAAGGACCCAAGCAACAATGAGTAAATCTTCTAATATTTTAATATTTGGGGTTCATTTTGTTTTTTAAAGGGGCTCTCAGTGAAATTTTGGGCTGATTAGTTTTCTTATATAATAAACTCTTGAAGTAGATAAGAATCAAGTAAAATTCAAAAGTTTCACAAAGGTTATTTCTATGAGGGTTGCTCATGAGTTGTGAGACTGACATTCAGTATTGTACGGTTTACTAACAATATAAATGTCTAAAGGCCATAAGTACTGATTTTTTTCCATCTTGCTTTCATGCACCATTGGTGATTTAATAGTCTGAATCAGATTTATTAAATAATTATTATTACCCAAAATACACTATGTAGCATTTGCCATAGGCAATCAAACACTGGTGAATTATCACAGGCGGTCTATAAAATCTGATGCTGAAATACTGGGATGAAGAAGCAAATGCAGAGAGGAATGATGCAAGAGGAAAAAGACTCCGAAATTATTTCATTTAAATAACATCTGATTTATGATATAGAAATAGCCCGTAGCCTCATTATATGGTATGGTTTGTGTGACGGGGTGTGGTCACAGCCTTTGGGGGGCTTCCCAGAGTGTTGACACGGCCACTGCCACTCACCTTCCTGCTCTCTGGGGCTTCTCACCGCCCGGTCCAGCTGGGCCAGCTCCCTGGTCTCCCCCAGCCAAGCCCCAAGCTGAGATCACTGCCCCACCCCCACCAGAAGCAGTACAGACACTGAATCTCTTCAAGGAAAGTGCAGTTTTGGGCCCAGCTTCTTGGGATACCACTCCCCAAGTGGGATCAAAACCCCAAAGGAATTATTTAGGTAAGCCCCCTCCAGCAATGAAAGGGGGAATGTACACACTGATTCCCCCCTTTCCCCGGAAACCATTATTTACACTGGGCTTGATATAAAATAAAAGTGATTGTACAGTATTAAGTACAAGCAGTAGAATTTAAGTGATAATAAATGAGAGCAAAGGCAAAGCAAAGTAGATTACAATCTCAAAATAACAGAAAACACTTAGCTACTTCTACACTAAAACCTCAGTACAAACTCACCCTAAAACCTATTCCTCACCCTGGGATCTTTGGTTCCTTCCCTTGGGTGTGTCCAGCCAGCCCAAAGACAAAACCTGCTAGCTTCCTATTGTTTTTAAAGATTCCCTTTGGGCAGGAATTCTGATTCTACTTTCCACCCTTCCAGTTAGGGTGGACATGTGACTTCCTCAGCCCAATCACTGCTAAGACTTAAGGTCAAAAAGCTATTTGCAGATGATTGCCCAGACTTTGGAAATGCCCTTGATGGCTTTCCATTTACACATTTAAAAACATAAAGCATTCCATACGCCGTATGTCTAATTGTACACTCAAGAATGATACATACACCAAAATAAGATATACAGATCCAGCAGATTATGACATGAAGATCGATGGCTCACATGAAGCAATTTGTCAAAAGCATCTTTGAGTTATGTATATCTGTGTCCACAAGTGCATTTCATAAAGCCAGGGTGGGGTGAGGGGTCCGTCACAGTTTGTTTTGCTAATCTGAGCACATTTCACAAGTTTTATTTTAGCTTAGGAGAACACCTGTAAGGAAGGTTCTATTTTCCCCATTATATGGGGAAGGAAATTAAAGGATAAAGACCTACCATAGAATCATAGAGCTGGAAGAGACCTCAGGGGGTCATCAAGTCCAGCCCCCTGCCCAAGGCAGGACCAATCCCAACTAAATCAACCCAGCCAGGGCTTTGTCAAGCTGAGACTTAAAAACCTGTAAAGATGGAGATTCCACCACTTTCCTAGGGAACGCATTCCAGTGCTTCACCACCCTTCTAGTGAAATAGTTTTTCCTAATATCCAACCTAGACCTCCCCCACTGTAACTTGAGACCATTGCTCCTTGTTCTGCCATCCGTCACTACTGAGAACAGCCTTTCTCCGTCCTCTTTGGAACCTCCCTTCAGGAAGTTGAAGGCTGCTATCAAATCCCCCCTCACTCTTCTCTTCTGCAGACTAAACAAACCCAAATCCCTCAGCCTCTCCTCATAGGTCATGTGCTCCAGCCCCCTAATCATTTTGGTTGCCCTCTGCTGGACCCTCTCCAATGCATCCACATCCTTTCTATAGTGGGGGGCTCAGAACTAGACACAATACTCCAGATGTGGCCTCACCAGAGCCGAACAAAGGGGAATAATCACTTCTCTGGATCTGCTGGCAATGCGCCTCCTAATGCAACCTAATATACCATTAGCCTTCTTGGCTACAAGGGCACACTGTTGACTCATGTCCAGCTTATCAACCACTGTAATCCCCAGGTCCTTTTCTGCAGAACTGCTACTTAGCCAGTTAGTCCCCAGCCTGTAACAATGCTTGGGATTCTTCCATCCCAAGTGTAGGACTCTGCACTTGTCCTTGTTGAACCTCATCAGAAACCTACCCAGGCTTCAAACTCTGTGGCAGAGCTGGGAAAGATCTCATGCTTGCAGGAGGGGAGTGCACCTCCTAGATATTACCACGAGTCACCTATCGCTAGGTAGCCACCTATGGCTACCACGAGTCACCTATGGCTGCTGTCTGTGCTAAGCAGGTGGGAGATATGGAAGCCTGCTGGGCACTGCTTGTGGGCTGTTGTATACGTATCCTCTCGTGGGTGTTCAGTAACGTTCTGCTCTCTTGCCGGTACCTGTGCCATACAGAACTTCAGCCTGCCAGCTGTGGCTCTTCTATGCAATTTGGCCACCCAGTTCAGCCAATCAGTTTTTTGCTTGGCTCCAACATCATACCCCTGAATAACCCAATCAGCTTGCAGCTGAGCTATGACATCATCCCCCAGTGACATGGATCACCTAAGCTTTCCCATGTGGCTGAAGCCACATTCACTTCTGTGGGCTTAATGGATTCCTATGGGATTTTCCAGATGACCTTTGGATGAACCCTAGATACTTGCTGTCTAGCAGTCCCATTGGTTTCTATGGGCTGCAATGTATCTCAGTAGGGTTCGCTGAATCATTCTCCACAAGAAGGGGAAATCACCATTACATTTCAAGCAATAAAATTATTACATCACATGCAATGGACCTGGGAAGATGGAATATCCCATTCTGTTGCATCACCTTACAATACAGTACAGGTTGAACCTATCCAGTCTGGCACTCTCTGGTCCTACAACAGCCATTGTCTGGTATGATTTTAATTAGCCGGATGTCCACTTACCATGGGTGTGGCCAAGTTTCCCAAGGTCCCATAAAGTTTGTTTACTGGCTCTCAGTGCTCTGAGCTGTTATTTAGCTCTAATTTACCCCTAAATGTCTTCTAAGCGCCCAGTAAGCAGTGGAAGTGTTGGTAATTCTGCTAGACAATATTGACCTCCCGTGGTTTGGCAAATTGTTGGTTTGGCACCGGTCATGTCCTGAGAGTGCCGGACTAAAGAGGTTCAACCTGTACTGAATTTTCTATTTGAAACTATTATTATATTACACTATTTGTATGACTTTTTATTTAATTAAAGCCTTGTAATCACTGGCCTAAGCATCCTGAAGGTTCCTGCTATCATCACCACTCACTCTCTGAGCATTGTATAATTTTGGCAGAATTGAAACCCATTGGGGTTTCTGCAGATGTCCCATTTAGAGCTTAGGCAACTGAGAGGAAAAAATCTCTTGGCACAGTCTATTGTATTAATATTGGTGGGGCACTCCAGTACCTCTGTGAGGCTGAATGTCTGGAAAAAAATGCAATAACTTTAGGTCCTTATAAACCTGAACCAGAATTGAACCAGCCATGAAAAGTTCTATATCCCATTATCAATACCATGATCCCTTTGTAGGATTCCTTTTTATAACACAGTGGCCTCCAGGTCCCGATTTATCCCTGATGCACCTTTTTGTTTTAAAAGAAAGGAACAATAAGAGGAGACATCAAAGGTCCCAGAAAACAACTCTCTGAAGGGCAAGTGATCAGTGAGGATGATATTAAATTAATCCAGTCGACGCAGTGTAGCTCTGGAGTTCAAACAGCATGAGATAAGGGTTGTCATTCACTGGCATGCTTTCCTCGGGTAAGAAGTTGATTTCCATGATTGTGCCAGTTGTTTAGAAATTTAGAAATAATCAGACCCTGGCAGACCAAATGTGCCTTCAGTGGATTATCTTCCTCAGTTCTAAGGCAGCAAAAATGGAGCCCTGAATGGATATTCCCTGTAGCATGCATGGAGGTAAAACTGGAAATGGTTAAAGGAGTTGTTTCATAAAGAATATGGTGGACATGTGGCTCTAGGCCAGGACTATAGGATGTTGTAAAAGGATCAGTTATTGAACTGTACAGTAGTTAATACAAGTTTTTAAAGGTAAAAACTGGGGAGGAGGAGTAGCTCAGTGGTTTGATCATTGGCCTGCTAAACCCAGAGTTGTGAGCTCAATCCTTGAGGGGACAGTTTAGGGGTCTGGGGTAAATCTGTCAGGGATGGGACTTAGTCCTGCTGTGAGGGCAGGGGACTGGATTTGATGACCTCACAAGGTCCCTTCCAGCTCTATGAGATAGGTATATCTCCATATATTATATTAAATCATGGAAGGTAACAGCTGGTCTGAGAGTGTTTGCAGTAAAGTTTGTCACTATGGAGAACAATTCAATGCTAAACAAAGCTGTCTTTTATACCCTGGCATTTAAAGACTGATGAAAAGTCCATTGAAATCCTTTGCAATGAACTTTGGATCAAGCTCGTAAGTGCCAGGTTTCACCCCTCATCACACACCTATCTCACTGGTATTATTCCAGGCTTGCAAGGGGCTTCCAGTGTATAGGGACAAGGACACATCTTTATTATTGATTTCCCACACTGAGAAAACACCTTTGTGCTGTGATCCTCTCCGTTGGTGAAATCAAGCCACATTTGTGCGTCTTGACCCAGCATGTGATTCAGAGACACCATCCTGCCAGATGCACCCTCTCTGGAGTACACTGAGGATTCTCAGGTACTTTCTGCAAGAGAAGGCATGTGTATCCCATTCAGATTCTGTTGTCTTAACTATCAGAGATTCCTCCTGAAACCTCAGTAAGATTGTACCTATCGTCTCTTCCTGTCCTAAATGAAACCATAGACTGGTGAATTAGAGCCATTCATTGTCAACTTAATTCAATTTCCTCTAAATACGCTATTTTATTGACGCCACATTTCATGGAGACATATCAGTTTTGACAAAGTTTTCATCAAGAAGAGATGTTTGGTATAGAAGTCTCTGGTCACTTCTGATGAAACAAAGACGGAGGACGAGAGACCTGAATCAAATAGTTCAGGTTTTGATCCAAAAAACAGATGTTTTGACACAATCCCATGTTGTGAAAACCTTCAAAAAAGTTTTGTTTTTCATTCCAATGTGGAAAACAAATTCTGAAGCCTCCAAAGTTGCCGCAGAATGGAATTATCACTTGGACAGTCTGTTATGAATGTTCCAGGGCTTAGATTGTGAAAAAGATCACAAACTTGGGTAGGTTCATATGGAGATTGGATATCAGCAACCTACCCTGCTCTCTCAGGGTATGTCTACACTGCTACCCTAGTTCGAACTAGGGTGGCTAATGTAGGCATTCGAACTTGCAAATGAAGCCCGGGATTTAAATATCCTGGGCTTTATTTGCATGTTCCCAGGTGCCACCATTTTTAAATGCCCCGTAGTTCGAACTCCCTGCCAGCGGCTACATGCAGCACGGACTAGGTAGTTCGAATTAAAGCTCCTAATTCGAACTACCGTTAAACCTCCTTGCAGGAGGAATAACTTAGGCTATGTCTACACTGCACTCTCTAAACTCGAAATAAGTTACACTATTTGCACTATGCAAATTGCATATCTTATTTCGAGTTTATTTCAAAATAAAGTGCTATTTCGAGACATCCCTTAACCCTCATGGAATGAGGGTTACCGGGATGCCGAAATAGTGAGCTTGTTATTTCGAAAAATATTTCAAAATAACGGGTGGCTTGTGGAGACGCAGGGTAGCTATTTTGGGATACCTCTGGCATCCTGAAATAACTCTGACATGTAGACATACCCTTAGCATGGTCCTGGTGAGGGGCTATTTTGAAATAGCAGAAATGGAGCATCTACACACGCCTTATTTCAAAATAGCTATTTCGGAATAGGTGTTATTCTTCGTAGAATGAGGTTTACAGAAGTCGGAATAAAGCGGCCGTTATTTTGAAATTCCCGCTCTTTTCCACAACCTCTCAGAGCATCACCTGTAATTCTGGGGATCCCTGGGTACTCGAGGCTTCGTCTCTATCCCACAACAGCCTGTACTAGTTCAGCATGGCTAATCTAGTCTCCCACCTCTTCCAAAAAGAAAAAGAAAAGAAAAAGCAGTGTATCCTGGTTACCAACATCCAACAGGAAATAGTAATGTAACTTTCATTACTAATACATAAAGAGGTTGCATTTTTATTGTATTGAATAAGAAGAACCTGCAGGAACCAATTAACTTTAAATGATTCAATTGAAAGGAAAAGCTTTCTGTACGTATTAGCCAAACCACAAAATTACAGTGAGGTGGTTCTTAACACCAACATCTTGTGAGGTTGTTGTTAAATCCAGGAAGAGAGCTTGGCTTTTGCCTAATACCCACTGTTGCTTTAGTAAAGTGTGTTGCTTGAGTAAAGAAGAACATTCAAAGAAAGTCACACTATGTCGTTATCATTGGCTTCTTGGGCAGATAAAGTAAATTAATATACCACTTTTCTCATTAAATTCCTCTTCTCCTCCTTGCAATACTCCTTGCTAAAATGAGTCAGAGTTTTTAAGACACAGTAGGATGGTAGCAAAATTAGCACAAGGTTCAATAATATTGTGCCGCAGGATTAAAGCACCACAATTATCGCTGGTTTTTCTCCTTACTCTAAGTTGCTCAGAAATCAACAACCAAGAATTGAATTTCTCTCCTGCCTGCACATACCCACAGTTTTGGATTGATAAATCAAATAGGAAGAACAAGAAAACCCTTCTACCTCAGTTTTTCCAAACTAAAATCTTTTCCTGATTGATCTCCCTCTTATTAGCCTCCTGGGACATTGTGATGCCCCACGCTATGGTGACAAGGCTTAACTTGTTCTCACATGGACAGGACACATTCTGTTCTGCTCCTCCTGCGTTCCTTGCAAGAACAGAGCTAAGATAGCAGAGACAGGGGCCTGCCTGTAATCCAGACTTTGGCACCTAAATCGCTGAGGCTACCTCTACACTGCGTGGTTTTTTCCGGCAGAAGGTATGCAAATGGAGTGCTCATTTGCATATCTCACACTCTCATTTGCATATCCTCTTCCGATCCTTTTTGCGGAAGAGGTTTTTGTGACAAAAAGCCCCATGTAGATGGGGCCATTTGTCAGAAAAAAACCCTTTTGTGCAAGAGCCTGTAAACCTCTTTTTTGGAGGAATTTTGCTCTTGCACAAAAGGGGTAGCCCCGTCTACACAGGGTTTTTTATCACAAAAGCCTCTTCTGCAAAAAGGATCAGAAGAGGATATGCAAACGAGAGTGTGAGATATGCAAATGAGCACTCCATTTGCATATCTTCTGCAGAAAAAAACATGCAGTGTAGACGTAGCCTGAGTGGGATGAGGTTTAGGATACACCCCTTTGCTCAGCATCTCCCATTAACTAGCTTAGGCAGCTCCCTAACTAACATGCTGGCTTTTCTGGGTCGCATTTGTAGGCGCCTCTCTTTCCCCAGGCATTGAGCCCAGCTCTGGGTTTGTGGCTCCCATTGTTGCTCTAGCTGTGCGGATGCAATGTTTTTAGTTGTGCCCTCTGCGTCACAACATGGACATCCTCTGTGGATCCAGGCCCTAGAGCCTGATTCTTCATTGCCAGGCATCTTGAAGAGCTACTTACCTGCACGCGGAGGCAGTGTAAAGCGATGATGTGGGAGCGTTTTACGGCAGCCATTTTGCACTTGCATTGCAGAGATGTAAATAACTACACTCAGGCCATGTCTACTCTAGGGAAGTATTTTGAAATTATTATCTATTATGATCTAGAAACAAGATAGGGAGATAATTTCTTTCATTGGATCAACTTCTGTCAATGAGGCCATGTCTGCACTAGGAAACTATTTCAGAATAACTGAATTTGACTTAATAACTCCTGATTTAACAAATTCCAGTTAGCGAGTCCTCATTATGGGGAAGCCTCAAAATTAGTCTGAGGCAGGCTTTGTTAATGTGGATGCATTAGACTTAGAGCCCCAGGAAGTGCAGGGGAATAATTAGTTCAAATGATTCTAGGGAGCAGCTATTTTGAAATAGCAGCACCGGAGCGTCCACCCTACCATTATTTTGAAATAATTATTTTGAAATTAGCATTAATCCTTGAGGAGAGCAGGAGTACAGATTTCTAAATAAGCAGCCTGTTATTTCAAAATAACAGGCTTGGTAGTGTGGACGTTCCACTTATTAATTCGACCTAAGGGGGGCGTTATTTCGAAATAAAGCCCTAGGATATGTCTACACTACAGAGTTTAGTCAGAAAAACGGCCGTTTTTCCGACAAAACTTGAGGAACATCCACACTGCAATTGCGTTCTTCCGCAAGAAAATCAAAAGAACAGACGGGTTTTTCTGGCATTGGTAATCCTCATTCTATGAGGAAGAAGACTTTTTGCGAAAGAGCTCTTTCGCAAAAAGGTGTCTGTGGTGGGGAAGAGGGAGTTCTTTTGGAAGACGAGGAAAAACAAAAAAGCACAGGTGTCCTGGTGGCCATTCTGTCCATAGCAATCACAGCTTACATGTGAGAGAGCGTCCATTCAGTCTAGATGCTCTCTTTCGAAAAAACAGATCACTTTTTCAATGCACTTTTGCGGTGTGGATGCTCTCTTTCGGAAGAAGTTTTTTCCGAAAGATCTCTTCCAAAAAAAGCTTCTTCCAAAAGAAGCCTGCAGTCTAGACGTAGCCCTAGTGTAGACAGAGCTAAAAATAGCCAGTTATTTGTGGTTATAGTTGGGTCTGGAGCACAATACATCATTCCTTCTTTATGAAATATATAATACATTTCCACTGTAACAAACAGCCCATTTCTTTTCACTCCCGTTTAACCCAGGTAATATGCAATTTCAAATTTAAACTGCTCAGTAATCCATGTGACAGTGGAAGTTGTTTGGAATGAATTGTGTTCTCCTGGAGTTTCATTCATTGGCATAGAAGGAAAATGTCACCATACAGTTTGGTGTACACATTGGCATTTGCAATGGCATTTGTTCTTCCTGCAGATAAGTAGCAGATACTTGTACTTCATTCCAAGGGTCATAGGAATATGAGAGAAACAAGGGAAGCCTCTTTTATCTGACCAACTTCTTTCAGTGCAAGAGACAAGCTTTTGAGCTTCACAGAACTCTTCTTTCTCTTTCACTGGCAGGCACTGGTCCAATAAAAGATACTATCTCAGCCACCTTGTCTCTCTCAGATCCTGGGACCAACATGGCTGCAAGAACACTACACACAACCAAGGAATATTGGAGCTTCCAGTCCTCCATACAACTGGCCCTGACAGGGACATTTTCTGGTATTCTGTTCTTCCCGTTTTTAAACCACTTTCTGATCCTTATGACTTTCCAAAATGCACACACCTAAGCCCTGTTTTCAAAACCAGGCATCTTAGGGTACATCTGCACTGCACGGCTATTTCAGGATACCTCTGGTATCCCGAAATAACTACCCCATGTCTACATAAGCTGCCTGTTATTTCAATGTTTTTCTGCATACCAGAAATAGATTTGAGATAAGATACGCAATTTGCATAGCTCAAATTGTTTATCTCATTTCGAGTTTAGGGTGCTGGTTAGACACACCCTTACAAATCTTGTCAGTTTTATATGCTGATTTAAGTGCCTCAGTGTGGGATCTGGACATTTTCGATAAGGGGGATATGAGGGCTTCCATTTGCAAACTAGACCCAGTGTATTTTACAGCTAGCTGTTCAATTGTAAATGAACTTTACATAGCAAAATACTTCAGGACCAAATCTGGTTTTTATTTGTGTCTTATGAAATGACAAGTACATTTACACATCAGGAATCTGGATCCAATTACTCACCCACTCTCCCCAAGATTATGTGTATTTGGATTCAGGGTTTTGCTTTAGTCTATTATAGAGAGACAGAATAAATGTAACATTTGGAAGTGGATCTGGCATGAATGTAAGTATCCCCACACAGCCAACCCATAATATTTAACAAAGGTATGCGCTCAGACCCGTTCTGGAAAGGGATGAAGTTGAAGGAGAATTGTTTTCCCTTTCACACATTCTTTGTGCCTTCATAATGTAATATTTTGTGTTTATTCAAGTGTTTTTACAACAGATATATTTAAATATCCGAGAGACAGAGATACAGAGTGGTATGTACCCAGTCAAAAAAAAGATTGTATGCATCGTCTCTCCTGGTAATTTACCTCTCCTTCTGGCATCCATGAAACGGCAATTGGAGATTAATATCCTGTGATGAAGGTAGGAATTTTGGTAATATTTTTATGATTCATATGTGCCTCAGTTTACCTATGTGAATGAATGAGTGTAAAGGGAAAAGCCAAAGTGTTTGACTCATGTAGCTGCCTGCTTGGAGACCAGCATTGGACTGTACAATGCCTAAGCATGTGAATGGAGCCTCCAGAAGAGAGAATGGAAACCCAGATGACTGAAGGCTATCACCTGTAGAGGCAGCTAAACATACATGACCATGGCATGGTGAAGAGGTGTCAGGTGTCTGTGATAAAAGCTGGGCTCACAGAGCTACCGCAGCTCCCTCCTGGGACTGAGAGAGTAAGAAACAGAGCCAAGATAGCTTCCACAGGAGCTTGGCTTGATGGAACTCTCTAAACCTCTTGCTTCTTGATGCTGTATTTCAGTTGAAGGAGAATAAACTCCACTCTGCCTTGAAAAGTCTGCAGAGTCACTGCCGATACTTGCTGTTGTGCATTGATCCCCAAAGGGGATAAAATCTCTGAAGGTAGGAATTTTGGAAATATTTTCATGAGTCATGTGTGCCTCAGTTTCCCTATGTGTGTGAATGAGTGTGTAACGCACACACCTAGTGTGGTTACTGAGCAATGCAAGTGGTACCTAGACCACAGCAACAGTTAAGACCAAGAGACCTCTACAGCATGGGCTGGCAGGCAGCTAGCTTTTAGCTCAGAGAGTAGAGACTCCTATATTCAGCGCCAGAGGTCCCGGCAAACAATGTTGGAGGGGTAAGGAAGAGAGTGATCTCTTGGGGGATCATTTATGGGCCAGGACATAGCACAGACCCTGTAAATCCATGACACCCCCCCACTGGTATTGCACCATACAGAATTAAGCTATGGGCCCCCACTGCCAACTGAGGCCCCATATCTGGATTTTGAAGCTATCCACTTTCTCTGCATCTCAATGTTCTGAGGGCTCCAATGCTGGAATTTGGTTTCAGCCCACAATGTATATACTAGAATTGGGCTTAGAAGATGAACCAGCTACCAGATGAACCAGCTACCATCTGAACTTCCGTGAAGTTTATAGCCAGAAGGAAGCAGCAGGCTGACCTCCTGGGTACCTCAGGCCATTCATTTTCACCCAGACACCCTTGTATTGAGCACTTTGGTTAAACCACGCCATTTCAGTCAATGCTCCCTCTAATTCTGTTCCATCCATGTGTGGAATAAATTTTGTTATGTGCACCAAGGTGTGTGCAGATGTGCACCACCAATAGAAACACATGCTGCCGGCTGTGGGTGCTCTGCTAATCAGCTGGGTGGCATTTGAATCTCACCTGGGCAGCCAGCCAAGTGCTCAGCTTGTAATGTAATGGCAGGGAATTTAAAGAAGTGGGAGACACCCACATGATCCTATGAGCGAGCCAGGTCCCATGTGCGGAGGAAGATGGAAGGTCCCAGCCAATCTGACATATGGAAAATGTTTGAGGGTGTTCAGAGCTGCTTTGTGTCCATTTCTACTCTAAAGGGACCGAGATAAAAAGCTGCAGTCGTTATCCGCGCATTGGAGCCGCTAAGCCTCAACTTCAGGTCACTTCCATGTCTTAATTTTCTTTGTCACACTTACAGCGAGTACCAATTATCTCCTGCAAGAGGGAGGCCGTTTCTGCTTTGCAAGTCTCCGTGGGAAGACACACTCCGAGCTCTGGAAAAATACACAGCACCGATGCATGAAAGTCCCGGCTGTGTCAAAACATTTTGCTTTTGCAAATCTAAGTCATGATTTTTGCCTGCTGATGTTTTTATGCAGAGGAGTGAAATGTCAGTCAGAAGGGGGGTTATTTTGCTTTGCTTTTAGGCTTTGTTTTTCGTGAAATGTTAATTTGCAGTAAATTGTATTATACCGTCGTACGAATCTGGCTCTGAGGAAGAGAATTACTGATGTGTGTATATGAGTAATAACAGCCAGAGAGCCAGAAAGAGGAATACATTACTAAAATACTCCCATCTTTAGGGAGAAATGGACAACCTGTTGGCTTTAAGGATGTGCAAATGGGCATCAAGTCTCCCTCAAACCCGTGCAGCCACAAGTCTGCCACGGAGATGTAAATCACAGCCATGTTTTCAGCAAGCAGAATTAATGGCAGTAAATTAATGGAAGAACAGCAAGAAACCGGCTTAAAAACAGAATGGACCCCATGAGTTTGTAACAGAATGAGGAGTCCAGAAGCTGTTGATTCATTCTCTGTAGTGCTATTGGGGATCCTCACATGAAAGTGCTTATAGAAGTGCGAAGAGTAAAGTACGATTATTTAGTATTTGTAGTCTAGTGATACCTCGGTGCTCTAATCAGCACCTGGTTTGATAGAAATGATGTAAAAAGGCAGCTCCTGCCTCACACCACTTGGCTTATGACACCACAACAGGTGGATGAAGAAGCCAGCGGATGTCAGAAGAAAGACGCACGTTTTGCCCAAGTGGTCACCTGCCAATAATCATTGCGAGGGTCTTGATGGCAGCCCAGAAGTGAGTCTGAAGGAAGGACCAGAAGGAGGCTGAAGCAAGGTCTTTACCAATTTGGGAGACAGGTGTTTTTATGTAGAAACCCCGCATTAAACCTGTTCTAACCCTGTGTGGTCTAATGCAGCAGTTCTCAGAATGGGGTACGCAGGGTGCTCCAGGAAGTCCATGAGTCATGTTTGGGGCTGCTGGCCCAGCTGATCAACTCCTCTCCCTCCTTCCCAGTGCCTCGCTGTTCAGGAAGAGAGGGAGAAGAGTGGGCGATGCATCACGCTTTGGGGAGGGGACAGAAAGAGGCAGGAGGGGGGGAGGGGCTGGAGTGGAACGGGGTGGGGGTGGGGTTTGGGGGCTGGGAGTAGGGCTGAGCAGGGGTGGAGCACCCTCAGGGAAAATTAGAAGCTGGCTCAGGGGTCCACATAACATTTTAAATCAAAATATGGGTCCTCGGGTTGCTAAAGTTTGAGAACTGCTGGCCTAGTGGTTAGAGCCAGCACCTGGCAGCTTTGCATATTCACACTGCACAATACCATTGGTGCTCTGAGATCCTTGGTGCTATAACGGTGCCCAAAGCCCCCTGAAATCCCAAAGAATCCTCATAGTTCAAGCTGGGAGCCAGAAGTGCTGTGCTGTGGGCACAAGAGAAGCGCAGAAGATTATAACCATGGAATCGAGAAACACAAGCCAGGGTGGTCTTTACAAAAGCAAAGGAACGCCTGGAAATTCCTCTTGATCTGTGCCACAGAGTGGCTGGGGAGGGGGCAGGAAGAAAGTGGACTCTGTAGCTCCCCTCTGCTCCGTTTGTTCTCCCTGTGGGGAGCAGAAAGCTCCTGCCTCCTCAGGGCCATGCTTAGGGTTTTGGGTGCCTTACGGAGGCCCAAGCACCCACACCTTCCGTCCCCTGCCGGGGGGCAGGCAGCCACTCCATGGGGCAGGCCTGTGCTCGGGGCTCTGGGGGCAGGAGCTGCGAGGGGGACGGGAGGAGGCTAGGGAGGCAAAATTCTTCCTTCGGGACTGCTGAGGTCCCAAGGCTGCCGGCCCAGGGAGGTCCAGCCTGACCTGTGTTAGATGGAGCATTAATGTATCCTGGCAGTGCAAATTCTATGAGAAGCCAGTACTCTCAGCAGAGAAATCCAGGCTTCCAGCCATTGACCTCAATGGGTTGGGGGCCAGAAACTCAATGCAAGTGATCGTGCTGCCCTCCAAAAGTTGGGCTGGCTGCTGACATATGTCTTGTAAAGCTGCTGACTTTCAAAGTTGTCGGCTTGGTTCTTCTCCGGTTTATGAGGGTTGGGGACAAGATAGATTTTCAGTAACTAATGAGAAAGCATACCTCTGCAGAAAGACGGGTAAATCAGTAACCTCATACATCCTTTTCACATCCCCGCTTAAACACTGTTGTGTAATGTTGCTGGCAGAGAATAAGTGTCTGGAGGTGGCAGTGGGTAAAAGAGCTTTGCATTTACAGTCCACAAAGTGCCATGGGCTTCTTCTAAATGAAAGGTGCTATCTATCAAAGGTAAGTTATGGTTCTGCTCTAAATTGCTTAGGAGGGAGATTCAAGCAAAAGTTGCTGTTCAAACACAGCAGGGAGCTAGGGACTTATAAGAGATGACAGAACAATATACTAAATGGTAGGGTGCCCGAAATCAAGGATGGCAGCGCACAAAGCCCTGGCTCAAGAATGATGATCTCAGAAATCACCATGACATGAGAGAATAGATAAATCCCAGACTGGCTTCCTGCTCCAGGCAGGAAAAAGGCTTCTGTATAAAACCAAAGAGAATGTCTTTCCCCAAAAAAAGTTTTCAAAGTTGTAATTGCGTAACCACCACCAAGGTGGATTTGAACCTGGGACTTTAGAAGCTGACTATAGGAGCCTCTATCCTCTGAGCTAAAAGCCAGCTGGCTCCCAGCCCATGCTGTAGAGGTCTCTTGATCTTAACTGTTGCAGCGGTCTAGGTGCCACTTGCAGTACTCAGTAACCACACTAGGGCTATGTCTGCACTCGCGGCTTCTTGCGCAAGTAATATGCAAATGAGGCTAAGCGTGGAATATTGCCAAGCCTCATTTGCATACCTAATGAGCCACCATTTTTTTCAGAAGAGGCTCTTGCGCAAGAAGGAGCGTCTACACTGCCCCTTCTTGCGCAAGAAAAAACCTCTTGCGCAATGCCGTTCTTCCTGAAAAGTAACTATTACTTGCGCAAGAAGCCGCGAGTGTAGACATAGCCTAGGTGTGCGGGTTACATACTTCCCCTAGGTGAGGAAGCGCGTCCTGAGCTTCCGAGACCCAGTTGAGATCCCGGACAAGCCCCCACTTGTAACCACCACCAAGGCGGATTTGAATTTGGGACCTCAGGAGCTGACTATAGGAGCCTCTACCCTCTGAGCTAAAAGCCAGCTGGCTCCCAGCCCATGCTGTAGAGGTCTCTTGATCTTAACTGTTGCAGTGGTCTAGGTGCCACTTGCAGTACTCAGTAACCACACTAGGTGTGTGGGTTACAATTGGTTAACTCAAGCAGGGACGTGGGGATGGTGTTTTGGAGAAGAAAGTAAAGTGGCAGACTTATAATGAAATGCTGATACAAAACTAGCTTTGGGTCTGTTATGTGTGTGGGGAGCAGATGCGTAACACCATAGTATTTCTATTCCAGGATTGCTTAGCTGCTTCAGCTGCAAGCAGGATCCCATTGTGTCAGGTGCTGCATGTACGTCGTAAGAGAATTCACTTTGCCCCAAAGAGATTTCAGGCTAAAGCCCACAAAGGATGGGAGAGAAAAGCAGGAACAGAATGCAGGTCATGTGACTTTGTGTCTGGCGTGCTATGCATTGGGCCATACTACCCCTCATTAAATGCAGGTGGCTGTGCAATCTACAATTCCCTTATTCATGTGAGCATTTAAAATAAATTGCTGCAATATACAGTGCTTTTCCCATTCACATGCATTAGAACGATTCTTGCATATAACACCTTCGAGCCCCAAAGGATCCCAAAGGCTATGTCTACACTGCAGACTCCTTGCGTCGTCTACACTGCCATGTGCTTTTGCGCAAGAGCGTCCATGGCAGTGTGGACGCTCTCTTGCGCAAAAAAGCTCTGATGGCCATTTTACCCATAGGGGTTTCTTGAGCAAGAAACTCCTGTTCCCGTCCACACATGCCTTTTTGTGCAAGAGCTCTTGCACAAAAAAGGCTTATTCCTCGTAGGGAGTAGGAATAACTCTTGCACAAAAAGCCCTCTCTTCTGATGATCTACTGTAAACTTTCTTGCTCAAGAACGGGCTTGTAGTGTGGACACTCCGCAAGTTTTTGTGCAAGAACAGCTGTTTTTTCGCAAAAACTCTGCAGTGTAGACATAGAGGCTGGCTGTGTCTACACTGGCATGATTTTCCGGAAATGCTTAAAACGGAACAGTTTTCCGTTATAAGTATTTCCGGAAAAAGAGCGTCTACATTGGCAGGATGCTTTTCCGAAAAGCCCTTTTCCGAAAGCGTCGTGGCCAATGTAGACCCGCTCGGAAAAAGCCCGATCGTCATTTTCGCGATCGGGCTTTTTGCAGAAAAGACTGCTGGGCTGTCTACACTGGCCCTTTTCCGGAACAGTTTTCCGGAAAAGGACTTTTTGCCCGAGCGGAGCAGCATAGTTTTTCCGAAAAGCAGCTGATTTCTTACAGTAGATCGTCAGTGCTTTTCCGAAATTCAAGGCCAGTGTAGACAGCTCACAGCTTATTCCAGAAAAGCGGCTGCTTTTCCGGAATAAGTGGCCCAGTGTAGACACAGCCGCTGTGTCTACATTGGCACCCTTTCGAAAAGGGATGCTAACGAGACAAGTCAGAATTGCAATGCAGCGGGATTTAAATTTTCGGCATTTGCAGATGAACATATTGCTTTTTGCTCGGGCTTTGATGGAAAGCGCCAGTCTAGACGCTCTTGCGGAAAATAAAGCCTTTTCCAGAAGATCCCTTATTCCTCTTAAAATCAGGAATACGGGATCTTCCGGAAAAGGCTTTATTTTCCGCAAGAGCCGCCTCTAGACTGGCGCTTTTTTCCGTCAAAGCCCCGAGCCGGAAAAAAGCGGCAGCCATGTTCATGCAAATGCCGCGGGGAAAATTTAAATCCCCACGGCATTTGCAATTCCGACTTGTCTCATTAGCGTCCCTTTTCCGGAAAAGGGTGCCAATGTAGACACAGCCAGAGTGTTTAACTTAAGTTCAAGCTAGAGCAAATTGGCATAAAATCCCCCCCTCTCCATCAAAGGACTTTGTTGAAAAGAAACATTATTACTGCAGTGGAGTTCAGTCTGGATACCTGGGAATGTAAAAAAGACAGTAGCAAGGGGAGTGAAATTGAAATAAAGTCTCAGCTTCTAACTGACGTACTTCAGCAGTACGTAAAAATCCATCTTCCTAAGGTTAGCTAGCAGCATAGGTCTCTTTGTGGCTGGATGTAAACAGATTGTCTGTGTCATAAGACATGCCAAGAAATTAATTAAAGCTATTCTTCTGGAGTTCTACGCAAATAAATGTGCCAATTTGTCAGCTTCAGACCCACAACGATCACACAAAACCCTCTAAGCCAGCTCCTGGGCTGATGGAAACCGGCATAACTCCATTAATTTCAATGGCCCTCAGTCTCTAAATGTATCTCCCCTAACCACTTGTCCCTTAAGTTACGTGAGCAAAACCATTTCAGGTTGGTGTTAGTGGCTCCCTTCATTAGTAGCATTTCTAGGGTGTTTCCCGGACAACGGGAAAATAAAAGTGTTTGGCTAGAGCGATCAGCAATTTTAGGAATCAGACCAGAAATCAGGGGTTGGGTGTTTAATTCGGGAATGGCCCAAGCATGGAGGATGGACCCAGCTTTCCTAAAGGTGGAGGATGCTCCGATTCAGAGCGAGTCTTAAATTCTTTACCAGTGGGATTTTCATAGGCACCAATCCCACTGACTCACAATCTCTTAGGCACTTTTGCATCTTGAACTCCAGGGCTGAGATTTTCAGATGTCCATTTCCCATGAAGGTGAAGAGGAACTGGGCCTAGAGCGCTAGCCGGCTTTGAACATTTCAGCCCTGGTCTTTTATCAAAGACGTGTAAAAACCCCATCATTGTTCCTGCGAGTCAGTTCCAGCGCTCTAGCCATGGCTGTTCCCAGAGTCACTCTCATCTGCCGGCCTTCAAACAGCACGTGCAGATTTGCTCATCAATGTCTCTCTCTCCAGTCGGTTGAAATATAATTGTTATAACAAACAAGTCTATTGGGGGAAAATAAGTCCTATGTAGTGAACACACGCTGCACAGTTCAGAGCCTCAGACCCCATATAGCAGTACCCGCCAAGTCCAGATAGTCAATGATTATCTTCAGTGTAGGAGCAATTGTGACCCACCAACAATGATGCTCACTCCTTTTGAAATACTCTGGAGTTGCAATTAGCCTTCAGCTCAGCTGTTCTATGAGCCTCTGGTTCTCCTCTTCTCTGGGGAAATCCTTTTCCTGCTGAATGGGGGGAAAGCTTAATGAAGCCCATTTAAATAATTTTGCTCATCAGTGAATCTTTCTACTCACCCAGGTGTGAACTGAAACTTTCTCAAACTTTCTCCGGGCTAATTTCTCAAGGCAATACTTTTTATACAAAGCTCGTAATGCCAGAGACAAGCTTGCCATAATTTGATTTTTAGTGTTTGTAATATCGATGGGTAATACTGATGTTTATGTTTACACATTTTTGTCTCTTTTTATTGATTTAAATTTTTACACGTATGGGGTTTACGCTTTTTTTATTCTTTATCTGTTTAAACTTTCACAGCTGTGAGAAATTATGGAAGGGATTGGGTGTAATTATTTAATGATGGTAGCCACTGAGATTTGAAAAGTTAAATCACACTGATAATGTTGAAGTGAAATTAGAACACGTCACCATTGCATCAAAATAAATATCCTGGAATCAATGAGTTCTCAAGCATCACTTTTCTTATTTTTCCTATATGTCAATTTCAGTTATTATTGATGAAAATATTTTTCCCTTGTGCATTGTGAAATTGGCATTTACCAATGTTTACTAGTAAAAAATGGAATACTTCTATGTCATATCAAAAGGGCTGTTACAGCTTATTTTTCAATTAACTCATTTTGGGGAAAAGCCATATTTTTAGATGCAGAAAAAATTATGCTTATCCTTTCCCTTGCAGTGCAGGGTCTCTATTGACATAAAGGCCTGAACACACATTTATATGATAGCTATCAGAGATGTGACTGCAGCACTGTAACCATAAAGAGGGTTGCTTTGATCTAACATCAGACAGTAACAGGGAAACTGTGGTAACATGGTCAGCAAACACAACTGAATGCGAGAAAAGTATTATTATTCACAGTTTAAAATGGGGAAATATGAGGCACGAAGAGTAAGGGACTTAGGTACCTTAAGCTTAGATTTAGGCACCTAAATCCCAGTTCTATGCACCACTGCAATGCACCAAATCCCGTGTTGCTGTCCTCTAACCCTGTAGATGGCTCCACACATTCATCGCCTACATTTTTGCTGTAAAAGTCAAGTTGTGTGGAGTCCAGCGACCTTCAAGTCAACGAATGGTACTTTTGTGGATCCTGGCCTAAGTGCCTTGCCAAAGATCACACACATCACACACACATGAACCCACATCTCTTGAATCCCTCTCCAGTGCCTTAAACCTTCCCTCAGTGAACCTACCCTGCCATGACAAGGGGTGTGACTTCACTGCATTGTAAACTCAAATCTGAGGGACCCAGGCTTGGGTATTTGGTGTTTCCAAGCACACCCTTGAGTTTCCACACCTGGACACAGGGCCCTCAGCTGTGCTTACACGTTTATAATGCCCTACATAGAGCTGACTTGGGTTCATAGCTAGAGCAGCATCCACACTGCAAGTTGATAGGCGGACCCAAGACAGACCTAAGAGGGTCCTTGGCTTGCTGACCCAAGTCAGACTGATTGGTGTGTGGATGGAAAAGGGGCTTTGGCTCACACCTGAGTCCTGAGTCAAAGCCCTTGCTTAGAGTGCCGAGTAGACACGCCCTCGGGCCAATAGCATCTTTTAAATAGGAATATAAGAGTGTCAGCCACGTCTTTTACCTTGTGCTTCATGGTCTTTCTCTATCCATGATCTCCTCTCAGCAAATGAATTTCTATCTCTGTGGACTGGAACTGCAGTGTGGCACCATCTCACCAAAAGGGAGCGAAGAAAAAGACATTGGTCTTAAATGAGGCGTTTCCTCCTGAGCATGGCTCTGGGAAAAGTCACGAATCTAAATTTCTTTTGAATTGTGCAATTAAGGGTGTGAAGTGAATGTGCCGTGTTAGAAGGTTTCTACATAACTAGACCCCAAGGGTGAAGAAACATCAGCTCCATTTGCATCAAAACCTCTTGGTCCTTTCATTTTGGTACTAGTGCCACTACCTCCAAGTCCTCTAATTCATCGAAAGCTGGGTCTGAACCACTTTCCTTCCTTATCATGGAAATTGCGTGAAGGTGATACCCCATGCAAATGGCCAGCGCAAGGCCATGGACCACACCAATCCAACTTAAGCCTCAAAATAGACACTAACGAGGCTTTATTTTGGCTCTCCAAATTTCACTCTGAGAGAACACCAACAAGTCATGTAAAGATGTTTAAGCTTTAGTTACACCAACGAGAAAATCACACTCTGATTTATAAGAGCGTACACAACAGATGTATGTTTCTCAGCATGAGTTTATTGTAAGATGCAGAGCATGTGTCTTTGATAAAGGTGGCTGGAAAATGCCAATTGTTTTTTAAAAGAAAGTTTGTAGAACAATTTTTTTTAAAACTTCCCACAAAAATATTTTGGCTTTTCAGTGAAAAACTGAAATTGCAACTTTTTTTCTAGTCATGGTATTTTGATTTCATAGAATCCTGGGGTTGGAAGAGACCTCAGGAGGGCATTGAGTCCAACCCCATTAAAAGCAGAACCAATTCCAACTAAATTATCCCAGCCAGGACGCTGTCAAGCTGAGACTTAAATACCTTCAGGTATAGAGATTTCTCCACCCCCCTAGGTAACCCATTCCAGTGCTTCACCACCCTCTTAGTAAAACAGTTTTTTCCTAATATCCAACCTAGCCCTCTCCCACTGCAACTTGAGACCATTGCTCCTCGTTCTGTCATCTGTCACCACTGAGAATCGCTTCTCTCCATCCTCTTTGGAACACCCTACCCACTCCTTTCAGGGAATTGAAGTCTGCTATCAAATCCCTCCTCACTCTTCTCTTCTTTAGACTTGCCTCCTTTCTCTCCCTATTCCACCCAATTTTCCAGTGGCAAAACTGTCTGTGTTTGTTTTCAAGTTTTCATCAAGAAACTGAAAAACTTCAATAGAAACAAATAAAAGTCCATACAATCAGTTTCGGGGGGGGAGGCGGAATCCATTTCCCATTGTAAAACGGTTGTGATGGAATTCTTTCAGCCAATTCTAGTCTTTAATTGTGATCAAAACAAAAGCATTTGAGAGCGCCTGCCCTCATTTGACTTTTCTTTTCATTCCAAATACCACTCATCACACTGAATGCTCATTCCAATAAATGGCTTGCTCTTGGCGAACTGCAAATTCAATTCGCTCTAACAATATCTCCTGAACAGGCACGTTATGGTTGTGAAATGAAAAGACAAGATACTTCAGGACTCTGAGACACCGAGATCTCGCATGAAAAACGGAGTAACATGATTATTTTAGTAACAAGGCTTCCTTCCTCCCATTTTTGTCTGGCTTAGAATCATAGAACACTAGAAGTGGAAGGGACCTTGAAAGGTCATCGAGTCCAGTCCCCTGCCCTCATGGCAGGACCAAGATCCATCTAGATCATCCCTGACAGATGCCTATCTAACCTGCTCTTAAATATCACCAGTGTTGTCTGTTTAGCTGTCTTTTGCTATTTATTTGTACTCCACCTAGAGCCTGAAGCAGAGCTGGAACCTCTGGGCCTTCTAGATTATTACAAATAAGAAATACCATCTTTAAAATACCTAGCAGGAACAAAATGGGCAAACCTCAGACACTCGAGCATTTGTGAACCTCTTGAGCTATTTTTGAGATTTGCAAGGTTTGGAAAAAAACTCCAAACTTCTCAGACCATTTTCCTTCTGTAATTTACTCCCATGGGATCTTTTGTTTTAAAAGGAAGACTGTGAATAATGAGAAAATAATATTCAAGCTCGGGAATGAAAACATTTGGAATCCTCTCAACTTCACATGCTTTTTTTATGTTCTCAAACACTTTTCTTACTCACAGGAATGGCCAGCAGGTTACAGGGAGCTGTAGAGACTAGAACATGGGGTCTGGAAATCAGAGCTTCTAATAGCCTCAGCTCTGCAATTGATTTTTTCCTTGCTAACTCGATGAGCACACAAACTTTGCTTTATCGCAGCACACCAGTCTATAAAATGGATATTACTCCCCCAAATCCAGATATTTAGTGACTTCACATGGGTGTTGTGAGACTAAAGCAATTAATGTTTGTTAAGTACTTTGGGATCATTTCCATACTCACATCTAGTATTATTTCATCATTGCTGCTTCCCATAGGTCTGATGAGAAATTCAATTCATATCACTCATCTCACTACAATGTACACAGCTTGGATCCTTTAGAAAAGAGCACGAAGGTTTTAAATGGTCTTTAGGTACAGATAGAGCCAGATTATCAGTTGGTGTAAATTGGCTGATAAAATTAATGGAGCGATGATGATTAACACCAATCTGGTCTCTACTGACCCTGTACATTTTCAGTGCTGAAGCCTGGTCTGTACTGCCATTGTTCAGTGTCGTCTGGTCAGGGTTCTTGAGGCTGTCCCGGCGTGCTCCTGACAGGACCTCTACTCTGTCGGTGATGATAAACTTTCGGCTGCATGCATAACTACCTAGAGTGTTAGACCCCGTGCACTTGGGTCAACACAGGAGATCTCTGAGAGCCCCTGGAAATGACAGATGCAGACAAGGTTTGAAATCAGTCGAGCAGGTTTATTGTCAAATGAGAAGCTCTAACAGTTGGTAGCAGAAATTCTCAACGCTATACCACTGCGCACTCAGCCCATGTTGACAAGGTACCAACACATAGCAGGCCTATTGCCGTACAACAGATATTAACAGCAGTTAGTCAGCATTAAGCCACTGTGCATTCTGTAAGTCTAGGCAACAACACCTGCCATTCAGGCTCCTAGTGCGCCGGCCCCCGCCCCCCCCCCGCCAGGTTGGTCGGAGAGCACCCTTTGCGGTGTCCTTTTATAGAGAGGTACAAATAACTTACATCACTTCTTTACGTACCAGGTTGCCACCCTCTGTTGCCTAGTTACCACCCCTCACCTTAAGGGGGGGGGGGCTTACCTTCTATCCTTCATCCTGTCAATTTTGACCCGGTCCTGAACCCAGATCGGTATGTGCATAGCTTCTAGGGAGTCTTTGTACCAAGACATTCCTTACTAAGGTGTTCTGCTACTCCCCTTTTGGCTTACAATCTGTACCTGGTGCCTCCCTATGTCCTAACTTACCCAATCACACAGTTATCACTAGAGCCTCTTTCTTGGCTCCTGTGTTGCTGTGTTACTGAACCAAAGTCTTGCTCACTAGATTGCAGGCCTGTTGCTGTTTTCCTGTTACAGGCCTCTATTCAGGCCTGCTGACTCCATGTTCCTGACCCTCAACTTACTACACCTGTAAGGGGGGGCTTTGCTTCTTGACCATTGCACCACACAAAAATTTAATCCACTCTAGATGGCGTGCACTGAATGGCAAATTCCAGCCCAGTTTTGACTTTCACATCATAAGCTTCAGACCTCAAGGGAAATAATTCACACACAGAGACACACAAACTCCTTAGCTGTATAGATTTCAGCTTAGTCCGACACAGGGCAGGATTGTTGAAGCACTGTGACTAACCCTTGTGTGAAGCTACACCTGTGACTAAAACAGTGCTCAGAGCTGGATCCCATTTAGGCAATGATTCAGGGCTGAGTTTTGAGACCACAAGAAGGAAAGCAGATGATCTTCAAAACTCAAATGTGTTTTTCATCCCATTTAGAATCATAGAATCATCATAGAATCATAGAGCTGGAAGAGACCTCAGGAGGCCACCAAGTCCAGCCCTCCCCCCACTCCCCCACCCAAGGCAGGACCAATCTCAACTAAATCAACCCAGCCAGGGCTTTGTCAAGCTGAGACTTAAAAACCTCTAGGGATGGAGATTCCACCACCTCCCTAGGTAACCCATTCCAGTGCTTCACCACCCTCCTAGTGAAATATCTGCCACATTCGGTCAAAATCAGAGCTGGGGTGGGAGGTTTAGTTTGTTTTGGCTGGCAATTCTGAAAAGTCGGGGGGAGCAATATTTCTTAAACTTTTTAAGACCTAGGAACACCAAACAATAATTTTTTTGTATGGGGAACACCAAGGATTTTTTTGTTGAGCCAAAAAAAAAAAAAGGAGGCTTGCCCCTTTAAGGGCGGCCATTCCCCAAAAGCTCCCAGAGAAAAGTTGTTGAGCAAAAAACAAGCAAACAACAACAAAAAATACAAAAAAAAAAGAGGCTTGTCTCTTTAAGGGTGGCCATTTTGAATTCTGTTCTCTCCACGGCATACCTCTGACTGCCTTGTGCCACGGAACACACTTTAAAAAATGCTGGGAGGGAGGAATTATTTTGTTTGACTCAAAATGAAATGTTTCTTTTCAATGTTGAGCTTTTTATGAATGTTTATTTCTTTAAAATTAAGTTGAAGGGAATTTCCAAAACAAAAACATTTTGATTTTGCTTGTGTGGAATTTTTTCTTGTGTATTCTCAAATGGAAACAATTGGTGGATGCTGCATGACTCGGTGAAATGTTTAGTGTGGCCTGTCACAGAGTGGTCCCCTGGACGGATCATAATCACACGGTACATCACAATGGGTCTGTTTTACCACTGCCACGTTTTAGTCACTGCTTCTGGTGAAATTTATACATAATTACATTCCTCCAGCCAGCAACTCCACTTGCTTGGGAAGGGAAGGTAACAATTGGTAGCCTGTCCTGCCTGTCTTTGCCTTCCAGCAGGCTCTCAGCTTTCCCCTCAGGATTCGTCCTTGCAATTTACTTGCTCCCAGCTGCTGAGGTTGCTTCCCCCTCAGATTACCCCTCAGCTCTCGCTCTACTCAGTTAATTGATCTTTCAGTCAAGTCCCAGTTGACCTATATTGGTAAGGACTGAATGACAGTCAGCTCTTGACTCAGCAACACCCTGTTACAAACCCAGATCTTCATTTTCCTCCAGGAAAAAAAAAAGTTTGGTTAAAAATGTTTACCCCATTCTGGCCAAACTGGCATGATCTTACCTGCTAGAGAGAAGAAGGATAGTCTAGTGGTTATGCTCCTGGTTCAGAACTTTACAATCTCATGGAAGTGTTGTAAAGAAAAGACATGAAAAATCATGAGGTACAGGGATAAAATAGCTGTAGTGGCCAGATAAAGTCCCATAGATGAATTAGCAGTACCAGTTGTATTGTGGGAATGTGTAAGGGTCCTCATTTAAGGATCAAGGCCCTATTGTGTTAGACACGGTACAGTCATGCAGCAAAAGGATCATCTCTGCCCCAAAATCATGTTGTGACAAAATGTAACAGGTTGGCCAGGTACAGTAGGCAAATGGTAAGAAAGGCTGCGGTCACAGAGAAGTAAAGTATCTTACAAGGAGGAGTCATAGCTCCTGGCCTGCCCAACCATTGTCCATGACTTAGAACATGACAATAATGGCACCCGTGTCTCATCAACCATGTCTTATATGAATAGTATTTATGTATAATCTGTCTCTTCTCCATCAAGTGCTACTTAATTCTCCAGAGACAATAGCACTTTGTCTAATATCTGTGTGTGTGTGTGTGTGCGTGCGTGCGTGCGTGCGTGCGTGCGTGTGTGTGTGTCAATTTCTCTCTTTCTTTCACCTTTTCAAGGCAGGTTGTTGGTTTTGATGATCAAGCCTCGGGAAGATCATTAAAAAAGCCAACTATTTTGGGCATCCAGAATTACATTTTGTACTCTGTCATTCAAACTCAAGAAGGGAAATACCTCATTAGCCCATTGTTTCGGCTTTTTATTTTTATGGCCTGATTGACAGGTGAATTTTTCCCAACACTATCGTGAGCTGTTTCCAGTGGTTTCTTGCTGTGCCTTGAGTGAAAGGAATGGAATAATCAGTGATTTGCTCTGTTATGCAGTGTCTGTCGGCTGCTGGTCCATAAGGCTGTTCCTCGTTCCCCTCACTTTCCCTGTGCAGCTGTCTAATTGATACTCTTTCCATGCTGTTCTGCAGGGAGGGGTTTTCATTCCAATAATATTGTGCAAGGAGCGTTCTAATAATAATTCCTTGCGCTTCTCTGGCACCTTCCAAAGCACTTTGCAAACTTCCGTGAATTAAGTCTGACAGCATCCCATTATTACCACTATACATGGGGAGCTGGCTAATAGAGCCACAGAACGCATGCACAAAGTGACACAACAAACAAGGCAGAGTCAGGAACAGATGCCTGACTCCTCAATCCTAGACTTTCACCACTAGGTAATGCTTCCCCACTCAAAGATGCTAACCTAAGAATTGTCCCTGTGACAGCAAAATGATTGTGAATCGGGAAAAGAGCTAAATTAGGCAAATGGATTAATGCTAATCAACCAGCCCTACTTCCAAATAAAAAGAGGTTCCTTTATCTGGTTGGATGCTGGTTAAGCATCCAAACCATCATAAAAGGGGTAAAGGAACTCTTCTCAGTGCAAGGAGGAAACATAAGATGCTTAACCAGCATCCAAACCAATTGTGCCTCTTATGTTTCCTCTGTCCACTGCGATCCAGGGAAGTCTGTGACATCTGACTGCATATTAATAGGAGACCATGTTGACTCTGCCATATTGGAATAAACCAATGAGCCATCTAGGGCAGCAGAGCATCTCAGGCGATGGCTCCTGCAGTCAGTAGAAAAGTCCAACTCCTTTCCTGCCTGTCCTTGGAGGCATCGCGCCTGAAGGAGCTTTTCCACACACATACATTTGTGACATCACTCAGCATGTTTCTAGTCACTTCTTGGTGGAGATGGATCCAGCACAAACCCAAAAGGCAGCAATTCAACAGGCCCAAAGAGCCAGAAGCAAAATATCAACCCCACAATGCCTTATCTAAATACACAAATCCCATACTTAACTTTCTCCAAATTCTTCCTACACCGGACATGATTTCCTAGTGCAATCCCCCAACCCTTCAGTTAAGTCCCACTTCACCTCCCGCTCCTCAGGGAAAAGAAGAGGATTTTGCAATGCCCACCAAATACCGGCTCTGGTGGGCCACATGGGGAAAGCATGCAATATCTTTGCTAGCGAATCTAGCCCCTAATCCGGGAGGGCATAGCCTATGGGTCATGGAATGTCAGGCACTGGGTCCAAGGTGACAGCAGGGGGAGCTGCAGCAGGCTACCTTCCTGTCCTGGCACTGCAGACCCCACTGTGCCCAGAAGGGGCCAGCAGCTGGTCCCGCTCCTGGATGGGGCTGGATTGCCTTGCCCTGCCCCCACCCTAGGCATCAGCTCTGGGGACTGGTGCCTGTGGGCAAAAGCAGCGGGCAAAGCCACTTGTGCACCTCTGCCTAGGAACTAGCCCTAGTGCCAGCCACTTCAGGGGCGCAGTGCAGTCCATGGTGCCAGGACAGGCAGGAAACTTGCCTTAGCCCCCCTGCTGCACCACAGAGGAAAGCCCATGCCCCAGCCCTGAGCCCCAACCTCCTGCCCCAGCCCTGAACCTCTTCAAACCCAGAGCCCCCCCCTACACTCCACACACCTCATCTTGACCCACCTGGAGCCTGCACCCCCGAAGCCCACCCCATCCAGAGCTTCCGCTCACATCCTGCACCCCTCTGCCCTGCCCCCAGCCTGGAATCCCCATTATACTCCAAAACCCCACCCCAGAGCCTGCATCCCCAGTGGGGCCTGCACACACACACCTTCCCTGAAACCCACCCCGCCCAGAGCTTCCTTTCACATCCTGAACCCTCTGCCCTGCCCCAGACTGGAACCCCCATTATACTCCAAAACCCTCCTTCCCCCACCCCAGAGCCTGCACCCCCAGTGGGGCCTGCACCCCCCCACCCGAAACCCACCCCTGCCCAGAGCTTCCTCTCACATCCTGAACCCCTCTGCCCTGACCCCAGACTGGAACCCCATTATACTCCAAAACCCTCGTTCCCCACCCCAGAGCCTGCACCCCAGTGGGCCTGCACCCCACCGAAACCCACCCCTGCCCAGAGCTTCCTCTCACATCCTGAACCCTCTGCCCTGACCCCAGACTGGAACCCCATTATACTCCAAAACCCTCGTTCCCCACCCCAGAGCCTGCACCCCAGTGGGGCCTGCACCCCCAGAAACCCACCCCTGCCCAGAGCTTCCTCTCACATCCTGAACCCCTCTGCCCTGACCCCAGACTGGAACCCCATTATACTCCAAAACCCTCGTTCCCCACCCCAGAGCCTGCACCCCAGTGGGCCTGCACCCCCACCCGAAACCCACCCCTGCCCAGAGCTTCCTCTCACATCCTGAACCCCTCTGCCCTGACCCCAGACTGGAACCCCCATTATACTCCAAAACCCTCGTTCCCCCACCCCAGAGCCTGCACCCCCAGATGGAGCCCCTTTCTCCCCCCCCAACCCTATCCAGGCCCCACCCCATAGCCCTCTCTCCAATCCAAAGATCGAATGATGTTGGGTTGTGGGCATCAACAATGTTTGTCAACCGGGGGGTGAGGGAAAAGGTTGGAAACCCGCCGCTCTGTGTGTCTCTATGAGTAATTGTCAGCCCCTATTATTTTCCTCATGCTCGTGCTAGCCGGCGAGCTTCTTTGTACCCCAGCAGAGCCTTGTGACACTCATGGGGCTCTTTCCCCCCGGTAACTTCGGCTGACATTTGCCTGCTCACTTCAGGGCAGTTACTAACTCCACACATTTTGTGAATGGGACATTTCTGCCAACTAGCTCTCTGTCCTGTGTGACATGGAAACAGGCCCTTTCTGAATTCTCGCTCCTTTTCCCAGGCAAACCATCTCAAAAGACAGCAGGGTAGTGCTCTTTGTTTCTGAGCAATACGGCAATGGCAGGAGATTACGGTAATGGCAGGGGAGAGTGCCTGCTGTAAGCAGCAGAGCGGTAAAGTTGCTGCTGCTTCTTGACAGGCAGGCGCTGAAGATTGCAAGTGGGAGGGGGCGGTGGTTCCCGAGAAGCTGGCCCCGAGCCCCGCAGGCCCTGGGACACGAGGAATTAGTGCAACTGTGAGTCACCAAAACTCCAGGGAGGTTGAAAAGGAGGTGAAAGGCTGGGGGACTCTCCGGCAGTTTCCCATCCCTGCATGCAGAGAGGAGACTGCAGTGCTGTGCTATGGGCTGCCTGTGAATGCCCTTCCCGGATGCTCAGCAACAGGAGCTGTGCAGCCTTCCAGAGACCAAGGAGGTGAGCCTGGGTGAAGGGCAGAGCGAGGGCAGATCTCAGTGCTGGAGATCTCTAGCCCCCAGGTTGAGGGTCCAAGGTTGGGCTGGTTGGGGGGCATCTGCGTGAATACCTCCTTCCTTTCCTGCCTCGCTTCCCTTTTTTCTGCTTCCTCCTTTCCTTTACTGGCGGGGAAGTTTTATTTCATGCACTTGGGGATGAAGTTTGATTATTTAATTCCATTTTTCCATCATCAGCCTTATAACAACTAATAACAAATCCTAAGACTATTCATCATGATACATAGTATCAGAAGATGCTTAAAACTATGGGGGCTTAATTTTTCTTTTACGAGATTGAACAAACCCTACCTTTTCCCCGGAGTGACTCAAGGTCTCATTTCCTCCTGTGGGAAGACAAATGTCAATGTAACATAGGAGGCAAAGCAAATTCCCACAGGGGACAGAACTATCTTTTTATCCCCACCGCCTCCCTGCATCTGAATTGAGCATCTACAGGTGCTAAAAATAAGGATTTCATTTTTATTTCCCACCCAGAAGAAAAATACCCCAGCCAAGGATTCACAGATGAGATGATTATTGCTGATGGATTATTGGGAGTGTTTAATCTGATGGGAGAATTAATTTGCAAGACATAATACAGTGATCTTGCCCATAAGAATTTACCGAGGTGCTTCTAACCTGGGAATTAAGGTCTGTGTTGCTATTAATGGCCTTTCAAATATCTGATCAGTGCTCGAAAAGAAAACGTAGACCATCCCTCACTATTATAAGCAATTATTAGCTGTCACGTACAAATAATCTTCATATCCTTTTTGCCTCACATTCCTATCCTCATCCTCACATTTCCATCAGATGTATCTTTTTCCCATCTTTATTCGGCCTCCAGATGTTTTGAAATGCTATTCCTAGTGAAAGCTCACTCTTTCTACAACACCCCATGCAGTGACTTTCCCCGATAGCATTCTAAAATCTATGGCTTGTGCCCACTAATGAACAGTTTGATCAGTAAGGGAGTCACTTTGCATGGTGAAAAGACTCTTGACTAAATTCCGGACTTGCAGTTTTGATTCACAATCAGTGTCTAGTTCTGATTTCTGCCTTTGTATTTTTAATAAATGGTCCCTGAAGGCAAACTAGTGATCAGGGTTGATTACTTTAACCCAGTGTTTCTCAACCAGTGGTACGAGTACCCACAGAGGTACTCGAGAGAAGTCTGGGGGGTACGTCAACACAACTGAAATTAGGAGAAAACTGATTTTTGTTTTAAGTTTTATTTTATTTTTGTAATTATTATTATTATTTATTGTGATTACGCTTTATTATTTGTTACTTTTTACACCCCAAAATTTCATCGCCCACCCGGCTACAATTAAGTTGTTTAAACAAATGTGTTGAAATGGTAGAAAAAAAAATGTGTATGCCTGAAAACTGTAGGTTCTGGGAATACTTATAATTTTTTTTAAAGGGGGTACTTATAATTTTTTTAAAGGGTTACTTATAATTTTTTAAAGGGTACTTTATAAAAAAAGGTTGAGAAACACTGCTTTAACCTAAGGTCAATGGAAGGCAGCCTTGTGCTGAGCACATAATACTGTTTCTTAGTTGTGGAGAGGTGGTCAGAAAAATTGATCAGGCAACAAAAATTCATATTGGTCTTGGCTGTCTGGAGCAACATGTGCCAAACTGCAGGAGTGTCCACCAGGCAGAAGGGACTGGGATGTTATGCTATGTATTGTAGCATGGATGGGGAAGGTTCATTAAAATAGATTCCCAGGCTCCAGAAAATATGTCTGTGTGGGAAACCACAATAGTAAGAAGCCATGGGCTCTCTGAATCATGTTGTCCATGTGTTTTTTGCCTTCTTTAAGGGGCACTGTGTGAGGGAAGAGCACAGCATCAAAGAGTCTTCAACAAGGCAAACCTCCTTTCTCCTTTTTGCACGTACAACAAGCTGGTGTTAATAAGGCCAGATCCTCAGCCCAGGGAGACCAGCTGGCAAGACAAAAATGTTCCCAGAGGTCTGGAAACTTTTGATCAACAAGTCGATCCCATGAAGCCTTCTACGCATGAGCATCCTTCTGCTGGAAAGTCCCAGCGCTGAGGGAAGAATCTAAATGAAGACACCCAGGATTTTCACATTATTCCCTTCCCCTCTGCAAACTGAGTCTGGCTGTCTCCAAAAAGCAGGAATGATTTCAGCCCCGCAGCTCCATTTCCCCTGAGACCATTATCCTGGAAAGGAGACGAAATGGCCCCGTCAGTATCCCCACCGGGCACCATTTAGCTGAAGCGCCTGCCTCCCAGGAAGAACCCAAAGGAGGCCAGCCTTGGAAAGGCTTCCAAACTGGGGCTATGGGGCTAACCAGCTGCTGGAAGCACAGAGAAGAGCAGAGGCTTAGAGAGAATGTTATGGATTTTCCAATATGTTTCTGGACCCCAGTTACTTAGCCTGGTTCTGGGTTTCTAAGACATTATTGGGGTGGTTGGTGTTAATCTCTAGAATAGCTTTTACCAGCACCACCTTCCGAGAGTTGATCTCAGCACTTTAGGCAACAGAAAGACGAGTGCAGCACCCGAATCGGATGAGCACTATCCCCCGGCAGCAATGGTTTTCCTCCCTGGAAATTCCACGGACTGTTCAAATTGCACCCAGACTGTGGGGACTACGAACAATTTTAAGGCCATATTATTGGGGGTTATTTTGGGGGGGCTGATTGTTTTTGGGGTGCTGGGTAATATTCTGGTTATCCTATCCGTAGCCTGCCACAGACACCTTCAGAGTGTGACCCACTACTACATAATCAACCTGGCTGTGGCTGACTTCCTCTTGACTTCCACTGTCCTGCCTTTCTCAGCAACCTTTGAGATTTTGGGCTACTGGGTCTTTGGGAGGATCTTCTGCAACATCTGGGCAGCTGTCGACGTCCTCTGCTGCACGGCTTCCATCATGAGCCTGTGTATCATCTCTATAGACCGATACATTGGAGTGAGCTACCCCTTGAGATACCCAGCTATCATGACGGAAAAGAGGGGACTCCTGGCTCTGTTGTGTGTCTGGGCTTTGTCTCTGGTGATCTCCATTGGACCTCTCTTTGGCTGGAAAGAGCCTGCTCCAGAAGATGAGACTATTTGTCAAATCACGGAAGAGCCTGGTTATGTGTTGTTCTCTGCTTTTGGCTCCTTCTACCTCCCCTTGACCATCATCCTGGTGATGTACTGCAGAGTCTATGTGGTCGCCAAAAGGGAAAGCAAAGGTCTGACTTCTGGCTTGAAAACAGAGAAATCTCACTCAGAAGAGGTGACCCTCCGGATTCACTGCAAAAACACCTCCACAGGGAGCGGATCTACACCCAGCACAAAGAACAAAACCCACTTCTCTGTGCGTCTCCTGAAGTTCTCCAGGGAGAAGAAGGCAGCCAAGACCCTGGGAATAGTCGTGGGGTGTTTCATACTGTGCTGGCTTCCTTTCTTTATAGTCATGCCAATTGGTAAGTAAAACAAAATATCTTAACCTTTTATAACTTCTCAGAAAGGTGTGGGGCGGGATTTCTTTTTGCCATGCCATGGGTTAGAACTGGTCAGCAAAACTTTGACAGAACCATTTCCCATTGGAAAATGCACATCCATCCAAAAGGAGACACTTTTCAAAACCATGTCAATTTCACCAACAATTCATGTAGTAAAAACTCAGAGGGGAAAAATATTTTCACAATGTTTAAAAATCTCATTTTGACATTATTGGAATGAAGTGGTTTGGGGTTTGTTTGGGTTTTTTTCATTTTGAAATGACCGTTTAGCTTGTTTACTATATAGTTTTAAAAGCGAAAATTGAAACAAAACATTTTTCCTTGATCTGAAATACAAACTTAAAATCAGAATTTTCCTTTGCAGTGAATGTGACACGTCAGGTTTTGTGACTGTTTGGAAGGAAGCCAGTTTTGAATTCTTCCGCAAAGTGAAATTGTTGCCTTTCTCTACAGACATGATGTGCCAAATCTTTAGCTGGTGTAAATGGACAAAAGCACCATTCTCTTGGCAAACTTAGGACCAGATTTTTTCAAAGGAGCTCAGGGACTAGCCTTTCAATTGCTCAGTACCCACAATCAGGTCTGGATTTTTCTTAGTGCTCCCATGGACAGATTTTCAAGAGATCAAGCATCCAAAGTGCTGAGATCTGTTAAAAACCTGGCAATATACCTTGGTGCCTACATGAGAACTGAGTTCTTGATCATCTGCTCTTTAGGACTTGACCCAACCTTCCATTGAAGCCCATGGAAAGACTGCCATTGATATCAATGGGTTTTGGATTAGGTTTTTATTGCAAAAGAAATATTTTAGCTTCTCTGGGCATGTCTAAACTAGGAAACTATATCAAAATAACTCCTGAAATAACAAAATCAAAATAGCGTGTCCTCACTCCAGGAAGCCTCAAAATTAGTCCAAGGCAAGCTCCATTAATGTGGACGCACTACCCTGACTTAGAGCCCCAGGAAGCACAGGGGAGTAATTAGTCTGAATTACTCTGGGGAATAGTTATTTCAAAATAGCCGCACGGGAGCATCCACACTAACGCTATTTTGAAATAACTATTTTGGAATTAGTGTTATTCCTTGAGGAAAGCAGGAGTACAGATTTTGAAATAAGCAGCTTGGTAATGTGGACACTCAACATTGGTAGATTTTGAAATAATGGGCTTGGTAGTGTGAACGCGCCGCTTATTAATTTGACCTAATGGGGTTATTTCGAAATAAAGCCCTAGTGTAGACCAGGGATCTTTTGGTTCCAAAGATGACAGAGCATGAGTGCAAATATATTTGTCTTTGAAAAGAATGACTCACACAGTTCTTTGCTATTTGCAAATGATGGAATGCCATACAGTTTCAATATTGTAATGCATCCCCTTAAAAAAACCTTATTCTGCAGTTTAACAATGCTTGGGATGTAGCACCAGAATTGCTAGAGTAGCAGAGCAAATGGAAAAAAAAGAATAAACCACTTCAAAGTCTAGCCCGTTCTGCTCAGAGTTAGGATTATTATGGTTTCTGAATATAAAAGCCAATGAGGAGTCCTGTGGCACCTTAAAGACTAACAGATTTATTAGGGCTTATGCTTTTGTGGATCAAAACCACTTCATCAAATGCATGATGTCTTGTAACTGACAACGTAGTTTTGACCCACAAAAGCGTATGCCCAAATAAATTTGTTAGCTCTACGGTGCCACAGGACTCCTCGTTGTTTTTGCAGATACAGACTAACATGGCGACCCCTCTGAGTGTATCTGTTGTTTCAGATTTAGAAGCTCGGTTCTCAAACTTCAGCATTGGAAGGAATTTTTTTAGAGAAAATGATTTTAATACTTCCCCACTGTAATAGAATCCAGGATTCCACATAAAGTATTGACTTAGATGCTGCAGTGGTTTTTCCCCCCCTCTATTTTGGGGATACAAGCAAAGCACATATGACTGAAAAAGAGACTATCATTTATAAACTACGGTTATTAAATTAGTTCTTGTCCAAACTACTTAAATCATCCTAACCATCAGCAAGCTAATCTCTTTGCGGCTGCCAATTTATGCCTGAAAAAGCTTAAACAAGAGCTTTGAAATTGCGCCCTTATGGCAAAGCCTTATACAATTTCAGAAGCATGAAACCAATAAGTCTCCATAGAAACTTAACAGCATTTTATGGAAATTACCCTAAAAACCAACATTGTGAAGTGGAAAATTATCTCTTTCTTCTATCGCTGCCTTGTACCATCTTATAGGGCTCCAGAATAGAGTTGTAATTCTCAACCAAATTCTAAGGGAAAGTTTTCAAATGATAACTTAGAAAGGTGACCATTTTCAATTAACTTCTATAGGATTCCAACATCCCATTTCATTAAATCTCTTTGCTGTTGTTACCTCATGAAAGTCAATGGCTGCAGAATCTATCTAATGCTGTCAGCTGAGATGCTGGTCAATACTGGAAAAGTGTTGGAGTAAAGCCTTCGGCATTACATAAGGACTGCTGATTCTCTCTGCTCGGAGTGTCATTCTGTTGGAATGTTCTTTGCCACAAGATGTCCCAAACATACCCAAAAAGGGTCTGAGTGCACATTGCACACACTTTTGTAAAACAAACCCCAAACTGCAAATGCGGTTGACCGCACCGAGTGGTAGCTGTTGATTCATTTGGTTTAGGTTAAAGAAAACTTCTTTATTCAAAACTTAACTTTGCATCTTTGATCCCTTAAAAGGAAAATTTCCTAAGGTTGGTCTCCCTGTTTTGACACGGTTTCTGTCTTATTTTAGAATCATATAATAAGTCCTTCCAAAAATCTGCCCGTTTGGTTAAAATGAAAAATAAGAGCGCTAAACAGAAATGCAGCACAAAGAGACGTGTCTTATGCAAAACCATTGGCATGTCTCCATTGTTATGTCTTGATCCAGGCTATTTTCCTACATTCTTGTATCACGGTCCCATAATCTTTCGCTCTTTTTTACAGAGCTTTCCACCTATAGAATACAAAGTGCTTTGCAAGCATCCTTATACCCATTTTGCAGGTAGGAAAACTCAGACATAGTGAGGGATGGTGAGTTGCTCAAGGTCACAAAAGTGGTTAAGTGGCAGAGCCAAGTTTAGAAGCCAGGTTTAGAAGTTTAGAAGCCAAGTTTAGAAGCCGATTTCAGCAGTTCTAAGCACTAACAACTCCATTTGAAGCAAATGGGACCTGCAGGGTCTGGCTAGAAAACAAGCATTCCATTACATGAAAAGTTTTGACGTTCCACACTTTGTACAGAACCTAGCACCTTGGCGTCATCGTCCATGACTGCGCTTAGGGGTGTTACTGCAATACAGATTAATGATAGTAATAATAATTAATAACTAATAATAACAACAATGCTTCCCAACCCGTCCTCTTTACATCCTTTGCCACATTATGCAAACATAGGAGAACCCTCAAAATACCCCTTGGAGGGAGGTGGAAGTGACCATTTCAGTGAGCCCATAACAGTGATGTTATGATGTTTGTGAGAAAATCAATGCAATGCTGATCCCTTTAGCAGGATATGCAAATTGAAAACGTTGAACAGCCGAAACAAAGAGATCCAACACCAGACCCTTAGGGCCTAGTGCAATCTTGCCCTTTATGGGAACAAAACGGCTCAATGAGGAACGGCTAAACAATGTTAGTGGAGAGGTCTGTTCCCATGTAGAAGCTCAATGCAAGTTGGGGTCCACAGATCGATCATCATAGGTTATATGGAGAATTATATGGGCCCATGGTGCCCAGCACCAGGAATATTCCTGGCCCAGGGACCCTGCTCCATCAAAGTTTGGGGTCGGGTCTCTTCCCCGGCCCCAGCTGCTGCATCTACGGGCTCCCTCTGTGCATCTCTGGACCCCGCCTGCCATCCCTGGGTGATTTAAAACACCCCAGGGACCCCTGCCACCACCGGGGGCAGCAGAGCAGGGCTAGAGCAGCTTCCTGCTGCTGGCTCCGCGTTGCTGCTGGCTCCACATTGCTGCTGGCTCCGCGTTGCTGCTGGCATGTCCCTGCTGCCCTGGGGTTGTCTCTGTGTGCTGCTCCTAAGTCCTGAAAGCAGTGCCTGGAGACGCACCTCCAACCAGGGTCACAGGGACATGCAAGACCCCTCTCCTGTCCTGCCTCCCTCACACCTCCTGCACCCAGACTCCTTCCCAGAGCCTGGCCCCCCCTCCTGCACTCCAGTCTCCTGCCCTGGCCCAGAGCCTGCACCCAGCACCCAAACTCCACCCCAGAGCCTGCACCTCAGACGCCCTCCTGTACCCTGACTCCCCTCCCAGAGCCTGGCCCCCCTTCTGCACCCCAATATCCTGCCCCAGGCCAGAACCTGCTCCCCATCCCCACCCAAACTCCTCCCCAGAGCCTTCGACAGGTGGTGGGGGCGGGGAGGGAGTTTGGATAGGAATGGGGGAGGGCTCTGGTCATTCAGGGCACCACCAAAATTTCTTCAAACCTGCTGCCCCAATCATAGGCAAAAGCCAGGGACAGTAGGTGAGTCTCTAGCATGTCTGGGTAAGCCCAGGGGGTGAGGTGCTGGATTCCCTGGCTGTTGTATAAAGTGCTGGTCCACCTGGTTCAAGGCCAAGGTGCATCCAAGCCGGGTGTAAAGCAAAGTTGGGACTCGGCAGTCGGAACAGCACTCAGAGCAGGACAATGAGAAATACCTCCCACAGACTGGGTGCCACTCCGCACGGGGACTGATCCGAGATGGGTCCTCCCCGGGCGCTAGTGTCCATGTCAATGAGCAGCACATGGGGAGGCCGAGGGACACTCGCAGGTCCAGTGTGTACGCCCCTCGCATGCCAGCTCGCAGGGTGGACGCAGGAATTTAAACATAGGCAGGCTTTCCACAGGGGGGCATGTTCTGGAGACCGCCAGGCAGGTCGGTTCATTCGCTGCAAGGTGTCCCATGTGCCCTTAGGCAGGGGGAGCCTCCAAAGTAGCTCAAGACCAGCCTCCAGTGGTGCTGGACAATCCTCTCGGGGAAATGAACATGTAAAGGTGACAATCCGGACGAGTTGCTTTAAAATCCAGGTAGGCGATTCCCTCCCAACCTTCCCTGAGGCACTGCCACTGCATGGGCCCGCTTTCGTTCACGGCAGAGCTTTTAGGGGCTTTATCCCCAGGAGAGACAGCTGCAGAATGGGTGTTCTGCCCATTTTACCCTCTTCTGGCTTGGGTGGGAGGCTGTCTAGTTAGGGGGGACCACACGGCCCGTCTTGGCCAGGACAGCTCCCTTTTTAAGCTCTATCCTGGCTGTCCCGGCTTTCGCCAAAGTGGGCGTTTGTCTTGCCAGCTGATGAGCCTGCAAGAGCAAACAGAGACATGCCCAGTGTACCCAAAAGGTTGGGTGTTTCTGGGGGGGTAGAGGAATATGGGGGAGGAGGTGATGCGAAGTGCCAGGAAGTGGGGTCTGCCCCAGCCTTAGATGGTAGGGGACTCAGCAGCATGGAGCTTGGGGGGGGGGTCATTCCCAACCCCAGGGGGCACAGAGCTCAGGGAGTCAGCCCCAGCCCCAGGCGACTATGGGAGGACGGTGGCTCTGGCAAGCCACGTGGGCGGGGGGGAGGGGCGGGGGTCTTGGGGGAGCCCCGGGCTGTCCTGGTTTTACTTTAGGAAATATGGTCTGTGGCAGACCATAGGCAGCCGGCTGCAGCAGTTTGGTGGAGGGCGGGTACGCCGGGAGTTGGGTGAGTGGGATCCTGTTCCCTGCATAAGCTGCCAGAGACAGCTGCAAAGAGAAGCGGGGCACCTGAGATCCATTAAGAGCCAGCTTGCAGGAGCAGGCTAATGGGACACCTGCAGCCAGTTAGGGCCTGCAGATCTGCTATAAAAGGCTTCCCCTCAGGTGTGGGGGGTTCACCACCAGCGAAAGAGGCTCTCCCCCCAAGCTAGTGACTTGCCTGTGTTGAGAATGGCTCGTTACGTGGGGACCCTCGCCTCAGGGAAAGACACGAGGCAGCGGGAGGGTCACCGCGTGCATCTGAGGTATACTAAAAATCCACCAGCAAGCGCCGGACCCAGGGAGCACGACTGGTCACAGGCCCCCCTCTGTTGGGTCGAGCTGACTGGAGAACAAGAAGTCTGTTTTGTGACCACTTCAGAAGTTTTGAAAAAAATGCATTACACATGGGAACTAACAACCCTGCCCTTGTGAATGTTTTTGCCAAAGGGGTTAATGTCAAGACAGCCATATTCTACGCTAAAAGATCAGTTTTTTGATTGCACTTGCTCTCCGTGTCTCTGTCTCTCACATCAAGCAGCGAGTCCGTCCTGGACCTGGCCAGAAAACCGCTCATCCAAATCAATATGTCTCCACAAAACGTTTTCGCTTTGATGAAAACAGCAGGTCTTGGGGAAAAAAAAGTCTCAAAAATATTCCAGGCAGCTCTAGCACTGAGGTTTGCCCTCCCCCTTCCCTGACAACTCTCAGCTTTCCCTCCTCCCCCGAAAGGTGGTGCCTCACACACCTCTAAAGCAGAATAGACTCCACAGACCCTTGCTTATTCTGGGCCAGGACACAAAGGGGACCCAAGTGGGGACTGACTCTCAGCAGCACAAGCTAAAATTAATAGGGAACCTGGAAGAACCACCAAGTAATTTGTGATCCTCAACCTCTCCAGATAGTTTCTATATTAATACACCTAAGTCAGGGCTGGGCAAGATTTGGCCCGGGGGATGGATTCGGCCCACCTAACACTTTGATCTGGCCTGCGGACGGCATCTGGCCACTTTCTATTTATATCCTGCTGCCCCTACCACCGAATTTCCAGGCAGTGTCTCAGGCAGCAGGATCCCATTTAAATGGCTCCCAGCTGCGCTGTTACCCCAGCAAGATCTGGAGCCGTGAACCCTTCAGATAGCCACAGCAATCCCAGACGGCTGCCAGGCAACAGGGTAGCAGCAGAGCCGGGAGCCCTTTGCTGTGTTTTAATTCAAAGCCTCCTGTCCCAGACAACTCTGGGAGGAGTCTAGTCCCCAGCCCCGCCCCTTCTGTCCCAGGCCCGGCCCCTTTCGGGTGGACCACAAACCAAAATTCATTAAGTGTCCCCCCTGTGGAATTTATTGCCCACCCTGGGCCTACGTGCTGTCTCTTCTCTGCCCCTAGAATTTGATGCTGCAAATGCCCTTTATATGACACTAGAAGATTTACCCAGCATTTTTGGGGGGAAAGGGGGGAAATAACATGAACATGCTTCATGGAAATCATTGCTCTGGGGTGGGGCTGGGGAGGAGGGGTTCCGTATGCAGGCTGCCCTGCGTAGAAAGGACAACCCCCACCCTCCCTCACCACAGCAGCTTGGGGGCAGGTGAGAAGCACCTTTCCATGGCCACTGCAGCTCCAGCAGGCACAGCCAGGGAGGTGTGCCTGTCCCCCAGGTGGGGCAGGTCCAGGTTCATCTGCCCCCAGCCAGAGTGAGGAATGCAGTAAACTGTGGACTTTCCCCTGGCTCCCTGACACAGGAGAACAGCCAGCAATGTTCCTGTATGAATTGTGGGGCTGAAGCCCCCCCACCCGCCCTCCCTAAAGGGTGCCTGGTGGTGGGAGACTCGGGGCTGGGGCAATCTTGGAGGGAGGTCACCTGTTTGGTGATTATGCCTCCTTTTTGTATGCTTTTCTGAGCTACAGCCCCATTCCAGGCGCATCCCATTTTCCTGGCACAACCAAACCTTTACCCTGCTTTAAGATATAAGAGGAAGCTACATACCGAATTTGGTGGTTCTAGCACCTACCGTTTAGGAGGAGTTCTTGAACAGACAGAAAGACAGACACAGGATATGGCTAGACTGCGCGGGGGTTATACCTTTGGTATCCCCAAAAAACTCCATCACATCCAGGGAACACGTTTGCTCTTCCGCTTTTTTTTGCAGAAGAGCAAACGCTCTCTTTCGGAAGCCCTGTCTTCCTCGTTCTACGAGGAAGAAGGAGGCTTTCGAAAGAGGGTTTTTTTCCAAGGGTGTGTCTAAACTACAGGGTTCTTTCAAAAAAAACTTCCCCTGCGTCTAGACTGCTGCCGCGTTCTTTCGAAAGTAAATCGAAAGAACGCGGCAGGTTTTTCGACCACGGAAAACCTCATTTTAAGAGAAGAACGCCTTTTTTCGAAAGTGCTCTTTTGAAAAAAGGCGCTATGTAATGCAAACTGTGCTTTTTCGAAAGAGAGCATCCAGACTGCCTGGGTGCTCTCTTTTGAAAAAGCGGCTCGCTTTTTCGAAAGTACTGGCTGTAGTCTAGATGCTCTCTTCCGAAAGAGGCTTGTAGTCTAGACGTACCCCAACCTTTGGCCCAGTCTAGACGGGTTAAATGTCGGAAAAGCCTCTTCCGAAAAAAGTATCGGAAAAAGCTACGCATTTTGGTTAGCTTTTTCCGACAAACAGATGTAGTCTAGACAAACTCTCTCAAACATATAGTAGATTTTCACCTTCTTTAGACTCAAGTCCTTGGAGTCTCAAGTCCTGGGACAAAGCTCGATTCCCTCTGCAGGAACTGACCCTTTTTGGAGAAATTCTGCCTGGTTTCCCCTATGCTGCCCAGGGAAGGTCACTGCACAGCAGTGGCTGTGGACAGCCTTCAGGCCCCCCTGTTTGTGGTGTGCCCATTCGGTTGCAAAAGATGGAAGAGCAATTTAAGTCTGCACCCACGATGCCCACACGTTAATGGTGGGTCTGTAGTGTATCTGCACGGGCCACTTCTTTCGTACAGGCCACATTGCATCTGGGTTGCAATGGGGGGAGAACCGGGATGAAAGAGCCTTCCTCCTCGTTTTACCCCTGTGAAGAGACCAGGACTGCTTGGAGGCTGCTCGCGGTAGCTACCCTGCGGAAATGCACCTTGCACCCTGCCCAAGGGGGATGGAAGGGCTGCTCCCAGCATGTCCTGTCCTGGACCTTGCAGACAAATCTGAGTGGAGTCAGCCCGAATTCACAGCTCCTGCTGCTCCTCCTCACCCCAAGGCAAGCTGGGGCTTAAAGCTTCAGTCCAGCATTGGGGGGGGTTCCCTCTTGGAAACCCTGCGCTGCTTTCAATAGCTGCCTTTCCACTGGCAAAGACAGGAGTCTGCTCCTGATTAGAAATTACAAGAGCAGCTGTGTCTGCAAGGAGAGTTATGATTCACGCCTTCACAGGAGGTGGCCAGGAAGAACCTTTTCACTGCCCAGGCGTCGGTGCCCTCCCGCATGCCACCTCTCTCTTGGTACAAAACGTCCCACTGCTTTTCTGCCCGTGCACAATGCAACACCCCGGTGGATGCTCGGACATCTGACCCGACAGTTCGTTTTCTTCTCCTTCAACGCCGTTTTGCCATCCCTTCCCCCATGGTAGCCACCGGCGCGTCACACACGGCCCCTGCTAGCGAGGCTTTACCTCCCCACGTTGTTTACCTCTGTTAGAATCCTGCTGGGCACTGATAACAGCTTGAAAAGCTTTTCATACCCTCCCCCCACACACCCCGATTGGTCTGTGACTGACAAGCTGGTGATGTGGCAACACCCAGGCATGCTTTTCGAATGGATGAGATGAGCGCAGGTTGTGTATTAATTAGCAAGGGATTACAGCCTGTGCATTCATTTACATAAACAGAAATGCAGCGCCTAATTGGAATGATCTTGTGGCTACAGCATGGGATTCGGAGTCCAGAAAGCTGGATTATCTTCCCAGTTCTGCCATCCTCTTCTTTTCAAATACTCAGGCAATTCCTTAACATCTGTGTGCCTTGGTTTCTCTGGCTGTCAAATGGGATCGTAATTCCCAACATAGCAGAGGCTGCAATATTGGTTCAGGTGCTTGGAGCGCCCTGCATAGACAGTGCTCGAGAAAAGCAGCACTGATCATTTCTGCTCTGCAGTAGTTGGAAATAGTTGATATTGATCGCTTCAATCTATTAGCCAGAGGGATGGCATGACCCAGAGGGTGGAAGCTGATGCTAGACCAATGCAGACTGGAAATAGGGCATTCCTCTTTCGCAGTGAGAGTAATTAACTACTGGAACATTTTACCAAGGGCCATGGTGGATTCTCATAACTAGCAAGTTTTTAAATCACGCTGGGTATTTTTTCTAAAAGCTTGGCTCCGGGAATTGTTTTGGGGAAGTTCTGTGGCCTGTCTTACATCGGGGGTCAGACTAAATGATCTGACCTTGGAATCTATGAGCAACAGCGCACACAGCTGAGTAACCCAGGCTGTTCTGGAGTTAGGATTAATAGTTCTACAGCACTTTAGGGGCATGACTACACAGCAAGGCTCAAGCCGAAATAAGCTGCGCAACTTGAGCTATGTCGAAGTAGCTTATTTTGGATTTTGGGGCGGTCTGCACAGCAGGAAGTCCAAGTTAGAGCCCTCTTCCTCCGACTGCCCTTACACCTCATAAAATGAGGGTTACAGGGGTCGGAGGAAGAAGTCCTCCAGCTCAACATTATTTCGACATGACGTCGAAATAACTGCTTGCAGTGTAGAGGCAGACTAAGTCATTTCGGAATAATGCTGCTGTGTAGACCTAGCCTAGGTGAGCTTCATTCCTCCAGAGCTTGGATCAGTCAGTTGACCACATACAAATCTGTGTGCTTATCAAAACCGGCTGCCGTTGTACATCTGAGCCAGACGCCTCAGAAGAACAGGTTTCCTGACAGACTGAAGCATTTCTGCATCTGAATGGGCCTGTCATCAAACAGGCCTGCCTCAAAGCAGGTTCCTCCTCCTTTTTGTCTCTACCGGAGACTGGAAGGGAACTGTACGAATATCTCTGAATTGGGAGAGCTCAAGTTAGGTTCTGGACATGGGTGAAGGTTTGATGCATCCCAGGCTGGGATGGAGACAGTTTGGAAATGGTGCAGACCAGGGGCTCACACCTGGGTATGTCAAAACTTGCAGCAGGGCTGAAGAATGTTGGGGTGAGAAGGGGTAATTCATGACAGTCTGTAAAGTGCCTCACGCTGGTGGGAGCTATTGAGAGAGATCTCAGGCTGTCCTCAGGCAAAGTGATAACACAGGACCTTTCAGGAACAGTAGGATGGGGGGGCTCCTTGGGGACAGACTAAGTTGGGATCCTTGGAAACCAGCTCCACAGAAGCAGAGCAGGACAACTGATTGCTGTCGGCTGGACACCTACTCTAGAGGGCTGGACAGCATTCATTGGAACGTAGCTGATGGTCCATCCAGGAGGCTAAGGGTAGACACAGTCATGGGGACATGGTACTGCGTTGGATGGAAGTCTCCCATTTCTTACTAATTCTTCCTTGTTCTTAAGACACAGAGAGCAGAGTGGCGGAGACCCCAGGGGGCATTTGTGTTTGTAACAAAGAAGTAAATTAATCTTGGGAGCTAGCACAAATTCTTTGGTGGGAACCATCAGGTGCTGCCAATGTGCCCCTCTGCAACTGGATTCCAGTTACTGTTTCATTTTTGTTGTTGTTGTTTAACCATGAAGTCCAACAGGACAACAGCTTGCAAATACCACTAGAGCTAAACCCCAAAACTACCAACTCCATCTTTCTGGCCACATGCTGCCTCTCTTGTTGACGGGATGTCAAAATTAGGGGGGTGTAGCGATAGCCACAAAGTCCTAGCTATCTATAGATTTGTAGACACTCATATTTTTCTTTTGGGTTTGCTTTGGCTCAATATGTCGTTCCTCGCCATGAATCTCCAAAAGTGCAGATTAGGACCTTTGCTTGTTTCCCCACCACCACACCCCAGCCATTTTGCAGAGAGGCCAATGGCCTCTCCAAACGGGATTCCCAAAAACAATGCCAAAAACAATGCAGCCCACCAGTGCAACAAGAGAGAAATCTGCCCACTGGCCTGGCTTGATATTTCTCTTTAAACAGGAATATCAGGGATTTGCTCTGATTCTTGAGAGAGTCCTGTCCCTTGGGAGCACTTTTTGGCAAGCCTTAAAGTATGAAATTCAGTTAATTCGGCTGCCCATCCCATACCTATCACCTCACCTACCTATCCTACTCGATTACTGCTCGCTCTCAGCATTGGTAGCCACTGCAGGTCTGTGCTGTGTCTCTCTGACCCACAAGAGGTTCTCAGCATACAGAGATAAAGACATAAATGCTCTTGCTGGAAGGTTGCAACATAACTGGGCTTCATTTCTTAGCATTCAGAACACCACCACACCACAACAGAGATATACCCGAAGGCAGCAAGACACAGTCCCCCACCTCCTGTTTTAAACTGGCTCTTTCCAGGCTGATTAATATCTGCTGACAGGTTTTGCTGCAGAGCCCCCAGCCTGAAAGCAGGCCCAGAAATCCCCACCTTCCTCTCAGTTTGCTGTTCCAAAACAGTCCTCAAAACACCCCTATGGCTCACATGACTGGGGAGAGGGAACTAGTCTGGTTTCTTGCCTGTACTCCTGTGCCTGCCCCTTAATCCACCCCGCTGCCTTGCAATACGCACCTCACCTCTGCCATTAATCCTGCACCCTGCCCACTGAGTACAGATGGGGACTGGTGACCTGATGGGTGGTCCCCTGGAGTACCGTTTTGGAAGAATGGAAACCGCTAAAGGCCCTGGGAGCAATTAAAACCTCATGTTTAGGGTCCCACGGCGGCACATGCAGAGACACAATCCTGGCCATTCATCCCTCTTGCCTGGCATACCCAGCGAGTCCATGAGAATGGCCGTGAATGGGCCCTGCTGGTCTGTGATTTCTCACCAACCATGCTAAATGCTCGATGCCCCACAGGAAGGAATAAATCCAAAGGTTTCTCGTTTTTAAGAGGACTTTAATCGATGGCAATGGTACTTCGCACTGATGCCGCACAGAGTGCCTTTTATCTCCAAATCCCAGCGTCCTCTCAAAGGAAGGATGCTCCGAGTCCCTTGGTGAGAGAAGAGTGGCCATTCCCACTTTGCAGATGGGGAAACTGAGGCTCGGGGTGGGAAAATGACCAGCCCAACATATCACAGCAAGTCAGCAGTAGAGGCAGGGACCATTTCAGTAGAGGGGTGCCATTTCAGATTTTGGTGGGGAGGTGACCTGTGCATGCTGTGACGAGGGAGGGAAGAGAGTGAGAGTGTGGGGGGTGGGGAATGAGGACAGAGGCTTCAGTAGTGTTACTGAGCATGCTCAGTACAAGCTAAGCACCAAATGGGGGGGGGCACAGTTCCATCGACCCGCTGCCACACACCCACACACACACACACATCATCTCTATAGAGGCTGCTAAGGGACTGGAAAAGTCTCATTTTTTTTGGCAGACAATTTAGCAGTTAGCTGGCCGGAGCACTGTATCTACTTCCTATATGAAAGAAATATTAGACCCACTCAGCTCTATCACTAGCATATTCTGACATCCTGTGGCAAGTCACTGAAGGGACACTGGTTAGCCTTAAAATGTTAATGTATATTCTTACTTTGTTAGTAAATCTGTGGAGACAGACCCCATGAGGACTCCTGGGCTCTATCTCAGCTCTGGAAAGGGAGTAGGGTCTAGTGGGAGCAAATACATTTCAGCTCTATATAAAAGCATCAGAATGACCATACTGGGGCAGACTAAAGGTCCTTCTAGCCCAGTGTCCTGTCTTCCAACAGTGGCCAATGCCAGGTACTTCAGAAGGAGTAAACAGAAGAGGCAATCATCATGATCCATCCCCTGTCTCCCACTCCCAGCTTCTAGCAACCAGAAGCTAGGAACACCATCCCTGCCCATTCTGGCTATCCTCAACTTAGTTTGTTCTTATTGGAACCCTGTTATGGTTTGGGCCTTTCCACCATCTCCTGGCAGAGTTCCACGAGTTGACTGTGAACAAATAATTTATTTTGTTTGTTTTAAATCTGCTGCCTATGAATTTAATTCAGTCAGCTTCTTGTGTAATGTTTGTGAAAGAATAAAAAACATTTCCTTATTCTATTTTTCCACACCATTCATGATCTTCTAGACCTCTAACAGCCCCCCCACCCTTTAGTTATTTCTTTTCCAAGCTGAAAAGTCCCAGCCTTGTTAATCTCTCCTTGTGTGGAGGCTGTTCCTTACCCCCTAACCATTTCTGTTGCCCTTTCTGTACCTTTTCCAAGTACAATATGCCTTTTTTTAGATGGGGTGACCAGAGCTGCATACAATATTCAAGACATGGGCATGCAATACCTTCATATTGAGGCAACATGGTATTTTGTCTTATTATTTATTCCTTTCCTAATGATTCCCAATATTCTGTTAGCTTATTCGTTTTTAGCCACTGCGCACTGAACAGATGTTTACAGGGAACTATCCACAATGATTCCAGGTTCTCTTTCTTGAGTGGTAACAGCTAGTTTAGATCTCATCATTTTTGTATGTATGCTAGGGATTATATTTTCCATGTGCATTATTTTGCATTTATCAACACTGAATTCCATCTGCCCCTGTGTTGCCCAGTCACCCAGTTCTGTGAGATCCTTTGTAACTCTTTGCAGTCAGCTTTGGCTTAGTCCCTGTTCACTCCTTTTTCAAGAACATTTGTTAGTTTAACAGCAGTGGTCCAAATGCAAATCCCAGCAGCACAACTCTCATTCCTACTCTTTTTTGCCCCGGGTCTTTTAAATGGAGTACCTGGCAATGTTTTCATGATGATCTAAGGATCCTTCAATTACCGGCATGCCCAGCCTTTTGTTATTCTTAATCACCCTGCCTCCCTCTTTTTATAACCAACTCCCTGCCCCAAATGCAAACTCTGTTGCATTTAAGAACTTCCTCTAGAGTCAGAGCATGCGTTTTAAGCAGACTTCAGATATGAAATTCACTATTGCCCCTCATAAATGGCACCCCTGACTGCAACAGGCCAGATTCCCAGTCCCCGAGGAATACTACCTTCCCGCATTCCCATGGACAGTAGTAACGAGGAAGGAAAATAATAGTGGCTTAAAACAGAACACTGAGTTTTTTCATATTTTTTCACTTCAGGTGCTGTGAAATCCTGGGGAGATTTAAGAATGTATCTAATTAGCAAAGCTCTCATTCTCCTCATGAAATCACAGCAAGAAAATCAATGGCAATGAAGAAGGGAATAAAGAACAGAAACAGTCGTTTATTTTAATTGGGGCAGTGTAGTGCTGGATCAGGATTCAAAAGACTTGTATTCTGTTTCTGGCTTTTCCACTGACCTTGGGTAGGTCACATCCCATCAGTTTTTCCATCTGTAAAATGGGCATAATGATGCTGCCCTCCTTGGTAAAGTGCTTTGAAGTCTATGAATGAAAAGCACTATATAGGAGATAGGTGTTATTGTTAGTAATAATAATTTAATAAATGCACTTATATAACGATGAGGTCTATATCATAGACTCATAGAATCATAGGGCTGGAAGAGACCTCAGGAGATCATCGAGTCCAGCCCCCTGCCCAAAGCAGGACCAACCTTAATTAAATCATCCCAGCCAGGACTTTGTCAAGCCAGGACTTAAAAACCTGTAGGGGTGGAGATTTCACCACCTCCCTAGGTAACCCATCCGAACATCTGAAACATCCTTCTGTAACATCTGAAATTCTTGCATGAGGGTTCTGATCCAATCGGCCTGGATAGCAGAGTGGTCTAAAAACATTTCCTGAGTTATTGTTTCATTCCATGTAATTTCAATCGCCTCCCTTTTTGCTTTGCCACAAAGTGCTATTTCAAGGGATTTTTTTTTTTCACTTCAAATACGTACAAAGTTTCCAACTTGCAAATTTTTGCATGCTGCCATTTGGAACTCAGTATCGTCTGAGATGATAACACCTTCTGGCATTGGCAGGTGTTTTTTGGCAAAACACATTTTTGAGCTCATGACGAAACGCAAGAATTTCTGGACTCCAGATAGTTTCACTTCTGGTGCAGATCTGTCTGTCTGTTGTACATGTCACCTCACCACCACCACAGTATCTGCGCACCACACAATGTTCACTGTATTTGTCCTCACAAGAGCTGTGCGGTAGAGCAATGCTATTATCTGTGCTATCACAGACAGGGAACCAGGACACTGAAAGAGAAAGAGGTGGCCATTCAAAGGAATGTGGGCACCTAACTCACATTGTTTTGAATTGGAATTAGTATTACCTTTAATAATCTGGTCCTAAGTGACTTGACTAAGGTTACACAAGAAGTCTTTGTCAAGGCAGGGAACTTAACCCTCATTTTCCATATCTCAGACTAGTATCTTAACTACATGGCATGGATCAGCATTAAAAGCCATCATAATCACTGCTAATTTAACTGAGAGCATGGGCCAAAAAAATTGCAGTTGTGAATTTGAGATTGAGATTGGAATTTTTTATTCTCATTTCACGTCCCTAGAGTTCACTTGGTTAGAGTTTCCCGAGGAGTGAAACTCGGCTGAAATGTCTATATTTTGTTTGGACTGGAGTCACCCAAGTTCACTTGAACAGCGCTCCAGCTCAGTCAATATATTGACTCCAATTCTGAGCGAGGCAAGCCAAAGCACGTTTTACCTGCTTTCCCATTACGAGAAAGATTCATGCCATGCTTGCAATTCCCTTAGGCTCTGTGCTAGAAAAGGCTGTGTCCCTTTTTTGAAATTGATACTGATTGTTAGGAGAACTTGCATGTTGTATAATGAGAATCCAAACCCAAAGTATAAGACCATAACTGCCAACACTTGCAGGGAGTCGTAAAACGACTAGCATCAGTGACATCAGAATGCTTGGTGTATATCTTATCCCTATTATTTCAAATACCGCTGAGGCCTTTTCTTCTTCTGAAATATGCCATATCCCCTCATGAAAGTCTGCTGCTTTATAAGCACTATCACTTTAATGCCAGCTTCTATTGCCCTTGTTGATGTTGGGTAGTGTCTTATGTATCTGTTATGGCTAGTTAGCTTGGAGTCTCTTTAGGGTAAGAACTGTCACTCAGTGTGTTGGTATTTACACAACGGTCCTATCTCTGTGTTACTGTTGTATAATTAATACTGGTTCCTAACTGAGTCAGAAAATGAGATTCCTGGTTAAATTAAATTCTGGTGGAATTATGCAAAGGCTTCAGGTATGCGGCTTTGTGGTTGATACGATTGTTAATAATTGCAATTATTATTTAATGGGGCAGTGCCAGGGCTGTGCTCGGAATTTGACTGAGAAAATAAAGACACGATGTGAGCCCGGCTGCACGGAGCTGACAGTCGAGGCTCAGCTGTGACTCAGCGAATGAGCATAAATAGGAGGGAGTGGAATAAAGGAGTCACAAGGGTTGAGTAATGGGACTGGGTGGTTAGTCATTTATGTGCACGCGCCTCTTAGTTGCATCCTTTTCCTTTGCAGTAGGATAACACTGGTATAAAGTGGTCATCAGGGAGCTAACCGGGATACTCAGAGTGTTATGGGCTGGAGTCACTTGCCCATCCCCTACTGCCTGTTTTGTTAGTCGCTGCTCCAGCCCCAAAGCAATCAGAGAACAACGAAGGACGCAACATTGCGCTTTCTCCTCTGCTCCCGGCTTGCACCAGGAGGGAGTACACTACTGTGCCCCATTCATGCAACGGCCCCCTCCTTCTTGTACATCCTGCCATCTGCTCTCACCAACAAGCAACCTGGTGGAGCCAGAAGTGCCTTCTCTGTCCGTTCTGGCTTTCCAGTTATTCCCTGCTCTGCAAGTAGCCTATGTGCTCCCCCAGCACTGAAGAGTCTTCTGGAAGTTGATTTAGTGGGTCTAGTTAAGACCCACTAAATCAAACACTGAGGGCGGCTCTGGTTCGGTGCCAATACGACTTGATTTGCGAGGAGTAAGGAAGCCGACAGGAGCGTTTGCTCTCATCCACTTCCTACTGTGAAAACAGCACCAAGTTTGGCTTAAGGTAAGCCGACTCCAGATACATATTTTACATAACTGGCGTTGCGGACCTTAAGCCGACCTTCTGGGTCTAATGTAGACCTGGCCTAAGCTGGACTATATAGAAAAGAAAGGGGAACCTTACTCCCACCCCACAGAATAAGGACAATCCAGCCCGAAATGGTGCCAATGTCAGAAAAAATTCCCTTTGACTTCAAAGCATCTGGGATTTTCCCTGTGGAGCCAAGCCCTGAATCTTTGTGTCCCACAGAATCATATTCCAGTCAATTTGATCTAAAAATGAGAGAAGAGATTTTAAAACATTTGCCTTTCACGTGGCAGTGAGTGATTTAAGCTCTGTCTGCCTGGCTTTCCTGGATGATTTACCTGTCAAATGGGAGAGTCTTCCTCCCCCATTAAAATGTTCTTGCCTTGTACAGGAATGATTTCAAGTCACCACTTTTCTGCCCCTAGAGTACATGAACCGGGCGGAATGTCATTTTCCGCTCAGAAAGATGTCAGAGTGCTTTGAGCTACAAAAGTTTCGGTTCACTTCAAAAGTTTAAGGGATTTTATTCATTTGCACTGGGGTCTGCCTCCCAGTGGTGCCAACCTCACAGGCTCAAAACTCGAGTTAGCCTCAGAAATAATGCGCTTTTTAAAATAATAAATGTTGGAGCTGTTTTTTATCTGCCGTCTGGGTTTTGAGCTGTTAGGGTTCATGTTTTCAAGCTTTTATTTATTTTTTTTCTGCAGCCACGAGGGTTATTTTTTTAATGACAGCCAGGATTCTCACATGACTCCAAGAGCTAGGGTCTTTAGGAAAACCCGTAAACATCATGCTAAAATCACCAGGCTTGCAGTATTGATATCCCAAGTGATTTCACGGCAACCCGCCTGCTTGCTTGTCTGCTGTTTTCCAGGCATTTCATCAATAATGGAGCTGCTCTGTGGGGACTCCAGATATACACTGGTGTCATTGAGAGCAGAATTTGGCTCCAAGTAGTTAGCTCAGTGGCACCCAAACTGGGAGGCATGACCCCTGGAAGAAGGTTTGGGGGTGGGGTTGGGGTCTGGGATAACCCCCATGGAGTGGGGCAGTGCCACCCACTTCCGATTCTGGCTCTGTCCTCAGCAGCTGGCTCTGGCTGCCAGATCTGTGCCCAGAACTCCACATCTGGGTCCTTCCCCTGAGTCCCAGATGCCAGTCCCATGCCCAGGACCTGGACTGCTGGCTTCAACCCCAGGCTAAGAATCTGCTTCCAGCCCCAGCCCCACACCTGCCCTGAGCCCAGTTTTTTCCCCTTTACCCTTGTCCACATCCCCCATCCTGCAGCAGCAGCCCTCCCAGTCTGTGGGGGGAGGGGTAGATGGGGCAATGAGGGGGGCAAGGTACAATGTTCAAGAACCACTTTAGCTGACCCTTCTGAGTCTGCAGAGCCAGGCTGCAAACCAGGCTGTTACTGGCTTGCAGATGCGAGAGCTGGTGTTTGTTTCTTCTTCCAGCACTGTTTATTGTATGGATCGCTCCTTATCATAACTGGACACAACCATCACATAAAATACACTTTACAAAAGCCAAACCGAGCACCCAGACTCAGGGACACCTGCAGACTGTAATAAAGATGTCTCAGTTCCAACCCCCAGCCCCGCCTCCCCCGCACACTCAATCAAACCAACCTATCCATCACCTTCCCTTGGGCTGCGGAGCAGAAGCAGCGGGGGGAGCCGATGAAGCTGACTGCATGCTCTAGAGAGCCTTGAATTCAAACTTGGGTGCTTTTCTCTTGTGATTTTAGCATTTCCATTTCCAGCTGGATTGAAGAAGTGCAAAAGCGTTGAGGGGGGGTAAGATTGAACCGCTCATGCACAGTCCAGATTCCTGATTCACCCACAGTGGTGTCTCCGTGCTGCCACAGCCAGCGGTATTAAGAAATAAATGACCCTTCTGTATGATGGACATTCGTTTAGTGTTACAGAAATCTGGCGCATTTCCTACTTTTCACAGCTTATTTGGTCCTGTATTTGTTCCCACTAAAGATTCTTTCCCTAAGAAGAGGGCTGGGTGAGACGTGCTTGGGGGCAGGAAAAGCACAGAGCGCAGCGGTGATCCATCGGGAGAAGTAAGCTCATCTAAGGATATATTCTAGAAATGTGCGGCTGTCTGCCTGTCCATCCGTCTGTGAGTCCGTTGGTTCAAGAGCTCAGTAAGAGCTAGGACCACCAAATTCAGTAGGCCGCTTCCTCTCCTCCTAGCTGAAAGCCAAGTCGGGGTTTGGCAGTTCCAGGAAAATGGGAAGTGCCTGGAATGAGATTGTTTCCTATAACGCAGAAAGGGAGGGATAGTTGTGCTCCTTGATGACCCTGGGGAGCAGCAAGTGTGGGGGAGTTATTCTACAATGGGTTGGTCTTACCACTGGGCGAGTGACCAGCTGAGGCTGGGGCTCTCTATGCTGCAGGCCACCAGCCCCAGGTTAGTGGCTCCCATACTCTCAAGTCTCAGGCCAAAACCCACCCCTCACCCCTCGCTCCAGGGGGGAGGCAATCCCGTCGTCCCATTGCCCCACCAGGGAGCAGGAGTCAGGGCAGGGGCTGGGCGGTCGGCAGCTTATCAGGCCACATGTGGCAGCAAGAGTGTCACTGCTCTGCCGGGGCTGTGGCTGCAGTGCCCAGTTGGTGGCTCATCCCAGGGGCTGGGAAGCACAGCCCCCACCACCGCAGCCCCCCCTCAGGGAGCAGCCAGCCAGGCTCTGGCCCCACCAGGAAGGTGGAGCTTCTGGCCAGAGCAGGGCAGTGCAGCCCTGGCCCCCCAGGAGGAGCTGGCAGCCGGGGCTGGGCAGCCTGGCCATAGCCCTCCCATGAAGAGCTGCCAGAGCAATGCCACCCTTGCCACCACGCGTGGCCTTGGTAAGCTCCCCTAACCTCCCAGCCCCCTGCCCTGAGCCCCACCTCATCTCCTGCCCTGAGACCTTCCTCATCTTCCAACACCCTGCCCTGAACCCCCACTCACTGCCTGGCCCTGTTGGTGGCTCTCCTTGGGGGGTCTGGGCCACTCTGCCCCTGTTCTGAGCCCCGCCACACCTGCCAACCCCCTTCCTGAGCCACTCCTCACCCCCAAATCCTAACTCCTGCCCCCTCCACATCCTCTGCCCTGAGTAGCCACTCATCCCTAATCCCTCACTCCAGCCCTTCCACCAACCCCTGCCCTCAGCCCCCTTCACCCCAAACCCTCAATCCTGCACCCCACTCACACCTCCAGCCCCTGCCCTGATTCCTATACCTGCCACCCCTGCTCTGAATCCTGACCCTCCACGCCCTGCCTTCAGCCCCGCCCCATACTTCCCAACCCCTACGCAGACTCCTTCACCTGCCATATTCCCACCCTGCCTTGAGCCCCCAACTCCTGCACATTTCACACTGTCCCCTGCCTACTGCATCCCCCTCCAAAAGAGAAAAGCATTAAGGACCCGAGCAATGCTGGGTACATCTGCGAGTGTATGTACTAGATAGAAAATGTAGCTGGCATTACTCAGCTCCTTAATTCAATTAATTTGGGGGTTTGGGTTTGTTTTGGGGTTTTTTTAAGAAAATGAAAATGTCCCTGCTTCATGGAAATCATTGCTCTGGGATGGGGATGGAGATGAGGGGTTCATATGCAGGCTGGCCTGGGGAGAGTGGACAACTCCAGCCCTCTCTCACTGCAGCAGCTTGGGGCCAGGTGAGACATGCCTGTCCATGGCCACTGCAACTCCAGTGGGCACAGCCGAGGAGTGGGGCATGTCTCCCAGCTGGGGCAGGTCCAGATTCATCTGCCCCCAGCATTCCCAGCCAGAGTGAGGAATGCAGCAAACTGTGCACTTTCCCCTCGCTCCCTGATGAAAGGGACCAGCCAGCAATGTACAAATCAGGAGGGTACTTCATTCCCCCCTCACCCCCCCCACACCCCCTCCCTAAAGGGTGCTGGAGGGTGGGAGGCTTGGGTCTGAGACAGTCCTGGGCAGGGGGGAAGGGCACCCCCAGCCAGCGCCTTTCGCTTGCTTAGTGATTCTGTCTCTTTTCTGTATGGTTTCCTGAGAAGCAATCCTGTTCCAGGCACAGCCCATTGTCCTGGCACAACCAAACCCTGAGCTTGTTATGATAAGAGGAAGCTGCATGCCGAATTTGGTGGTCCTCGCTCTTACCCTTAAGGAGGAGATCTTGAAAATACAGACAGACAGACGGACACACACAGTGACACACACATACAAACAGCCAAACTCTCTCAGATATATCGTAGATTTCCACAGCACGTTTTCCATGTGACCTGAGAGTAAGTCAGTGTAGGTGGAAGTGGCTCACATGGACTAAAATCCAGTGCAAGCTCCAAACTTGGGAGTCAGGGGCACAAATGGGTTTAATTCTGTTTGGTGACCTCCACCTCACAAACTGCCTCATTTTGGGTATGAAACCCATAGATGATACAGGACCACTCTGCCTGAAGAGGGAGGGTCTGTCACTCTGCTTTCTGTCTACGTGCTTTTAGGCCTGGCGGGGTTGGAACTGATGCTTCATCTCATGGTAAGATGGCACGGTGGGACAGGAGATTTTGGCATGGCCTCTGTACACTCTTTAAAAGCATCACTTGGTGTGAGGACGGCATTTTACCCTGCGTTTATCTGGGATGGCAGTAGTGTTTATAAAGGCCTAAGTAGTGGTTAGTGGGGATTTTTGTTTACACAAAGCTGAGATCTGGTTTGATTACTGGGCTGTGTTTTAATTTGTATTTCCACTGGTGCCTTCACACTCCCCCAGAGGTAGCCCCCTGATTAAATAACACGTAATAATAAGCCTCACTTTTTTCTATCATGGGTGGCAGGAAATGCAGGCAAGGGAAGGAATTGCCTTCCCAAAACTGCCTACTCTGTCCGACTGCCCAGGAGGTCTGGGGCTGTGACACGGCAGCCCGCTCCACAGCCGCTGTGGCGGCTGGGACGCAGGCGCAGCCCGGCCCCGGTGGCCAGGAAGGATCGGGTTGGAATTGGGCGGGGCATGGCTGCTGGGGGGGAGGGGGGAGGACTGAAGGGGTGTGGTTTCCAGGGAGGGGGTGTGGCTTCAGGCAGAGGGGGCAGGGGTTGGGCTCTTCCGCTACCACTGAACCTGGAACACACATATAGAAGAAATGACCGGGTGAACATAACCTTGAAAATGAAGTTGTCTAACATCCATGAGTCATGGATCTCTACATACTTTCAGAACATTCACCAATACACCATTCCTACAGAGGTCCTGAGGACACAAAGACTTAAGGGTTACTAACCTCCTGCTGCTTCCTATAATGATGAGGAGGATACTACTACCTTAAATAATATGGAAGGCCGGAAACATATACATGGAGGGGGACTCTATATTCCATGTGCTTTCCATTAACACATCCATACTTGACATCAGTCCTGGTTCTTTGAATACACTCTAATCAAGCAACTCCGTAACTTCTCAGTAATTGAATTACAGAGAAATCAGAGAGAGTCTTTGCGCCTGACTTGGCATTTACTCAGCATCGGGATGTGGAAAGTGTACAGCTGTAGGCTCCAGAAAATAAAGTTGGCAAACATGAAAAGAAAAGCTTTTAGGGGGAAAACCCAAAATGCTCACATATTAGGGGTTAAAGAAGGAGGAAGTAAGTGATGGGAAATGTTTAATCAGGAAAGCAAATTAAAGAGCAAGCCCAATAACAATTTTTATTTCTGAATAAGAGGCAACTGAATCATGCTGATGACTTTCTTAATAAAACGTATAGTTGGAATGCCAAAAATAAATCAAGGAGCATTTAAGCAATTTACAATGCATAGGAATTAAAAGTTGAGTTAGTCTTTCTTTCCTGGTTTTCAGCAGGACTCGGAGGGAATGTAAGTATATCAGTATATTATGCCCTATGGCAAAGCCTATAGCCTGGTTCATTAGGGCTTTGTATATAGTCATTTATACCCTTGAAAAGTGAGTGGGTGTAAAACACGATAACTAGTGCAAATGGAGAAGGCTGCTTTGGTAACATTTTTTCATCCCCTTTGCAAACATGTAAATAACTCCTCAAGAAGGAAGGAAATTAATAATGATGTTGACCAGGATTTAACCTTTTACTTCTGCAAAAGAAGTACTAGCTAATAAAACATAAGAGTCCAAGAGGATTAGATTGAATTGGATTAGTCATGAGCTCAAAAGCCTTTCACGGCTTGGTTGTGATCCAACCCATGTCAGCAGCCACTTGAAAAATGGTAGATATCGACAGCTTTTTTGCGAGCTTATCTCTCTATATATGTTAGAGATTTCTGTGTGTGTCTGTCTCTCTGTGAGTCCGTCTGCAAGTCCATTTGTTCAATAACTCCTCCTAAATGGCAAGAGGCAGGATGAAAATGGAGGGAGAGAGAAAACTCCTGGCAGCCAGAGGAGCATCTGGGGGGAGAGAAAAGGTCTATGCTGGATTGGATCCTCCGCTCTGAGCCCCTCCTCACCCCCAACCCTCAGTATCGCACCCTCTGCCCCCAGCCTTCTGCACTGGCCCCTCCCCCCCACACACACACGTCTCCAATGCTCTGCTCTGACTGACACCTCCCACACCACCAGCTCCCTGCCCTGAAGGATCCAGGCAATGCTGGGTAAGTCTTCTAGTGTCATATAAATTAGTGTTCTCAGTCCAGGCTGCTAGTGGGTGAAATGTTCAAATCAAAATTCTTATTAACTGGCAGACACAACAGCGTGACCAAGGACTGAATGAATGTGGATTCTGAGACCAGGTCTATACTAGGGGAGAAAGTCGACCTAAGATACGCAACTCCAGCTATGTGAATAGCATAACTGGAGTCGACGTACCTTAGGTCAAATTTCTGCAGAATCCTACAGCGGGAGATTGATGGGAGAAACTCTCCCTTTGTCTTCCTGTACTCCTCACAACCCGGTGGAGTACCAGCACCGACGGGGATGCCATCAGCAGTTGATTTAGCAGGTCCTTACTAGGCCTGCTAAATCAAACCTTGAGAGATCGATCTCCATAACATCAATCCTGGGGTAAGTGGAAACAAATGTCGAGCTCCCACCTCTCCTCTAGGAAAGATGAGCCAACAAGTCTGCAGCACAATGAGAAGACACTTGCTCATATTGTACCTTGTTCTAAGCCCAGAGTTCTGCAGAAGCCTGAGTGTTGTAATAGCAGGTCTCCTTTCTTAATTCTCTGCTCACTTCTCCTCCCATCCTTTCGACCTGCTAGGAATCACATTCGCTCACATATCCAAACCGTTGCAGCCGCAGTCTGGGGAAATAAGTAATTAACCATATGGTGAGGAGCAAACTGGGTGAACACGTCAAAGTGAATAATTTATTTAACACTCTTTCTTCCTGTCTGTGAATGATCCTTAAGCAAACTTTGATTTTTACTAATTCATTTATTTCAAAGGTGTCTCATAGACTCATAGCATTTACAGGCAGACAGGGAGACTTGATCACTAACTCCATGTATGATGCAGGCCAGAGAATTTCACACTGACCCTCATCTACCTAGGGCGGCATTGTGGACAGGAACAGGCTAGGTTGGGATTAATGGGTGAACAAGCCATTGGCAGGAATGACACTGTATTACTCCTTGGCTACGTCTAGACTGGCATGATTTTCCTCAAATGCTTTTAACGGAAAAGTTTTTCTGTTAAAAGCATTTGCGGAAAAGAGCGTCTAGATTGGCACGGATGCTTTTGCGCAAAAGCACTTTTTGTGGAAAAGCATCCGTGCCAATCTAGACGCAGTTTTGTGCAAGAAAACCCCGATCGCCATTTTCGCCATCGGGGCTTTTTTGTGCAAAACAGTTTTTAGCTGTCTACACTGGCCCTCTTGCGCAAATACATTTGCACAAGAGGGCTTTTTCTCGAACAGGAGCATCATAGTATTTGCGCAAGAACACTGACAATCTTACATTAGATCGTCAGTGTTCTTGCGCAAATTCAAGCGGCCTGTGTAGACAGCTGGCAAGTTTTTCCGCAAAAGCAGTTGCTTTTGCGGAAAAACTTGCCAGTCTAGACGCAGCCCTTGTGTGTGCAAAGATGCCCTGGACTGAAGAGAAGAAGATAACCCCAGGATTCAGCCCACTAATGTGTGTCTGGCGAAGCCAGCCTTCCAGAAAGGCACTCTGTCTTCATCAGAAGACATCAAGTGATGGTTTGTTCAATGGTTTCTCATCCTCGTTGTTAAAAAAATGTATCATTTCTAAACTGAATTTGCCTTGCTTTCACTTCCAACTAGAAGAGCTGACAGATTTGCTGGGGAGAATGCCTGCTCCACCGGAAGGGAAGTGGCCTCTGGCGGAAGTGGCAGGGATGGGGCAGCCAGCTCTCAGCACCGCCCGAAGCATACTGTGTCGGGCTGCCCCAGTTCTCAGAGCCGCCCAGAACGCGCTGCGTGGCACTCCGGTGGAGATTGAAAGGGCCTGGAGCTCCAGCCACTGCTGCTCCTGTGGTAGCAGTAACGGCCAGGAGCCCCGGGCCCTTTTGAAGTGCCAGGCTTCAAGGCAACTGCCCTCTATGTGCCCCCATGTTGGCAGGCCTACTTCCAGGCTTTGGCTCTTGTTATGCCTTCAAATGCTCTGAATGAAATACCTGAACACCATTCGTACCACCGCCAGTTAACAATAACGTCCTTTCATCCCTGAATGCATCCACCTTTGCACTCAAACATATCGTCTGTTTAAATGCACACAGGGACTATAAAATATTAAGGCACTGAAAGAAAAATGCCCTATCCAGTGGGTTCTCAACCTGGCGGTCACCCCGCCCTACCCATTCACCTAGATGGGAAAGGAGTGTAGGGATGTGGAGAAATGTCATGGTGCAGAAGATGTTGATGACAACTGCCACAGCCAATTGAAACTGCTGGGAGAGTGTAATAGGCAGTAATTGCCCTGATTAGGTATTTGTGTAGCATATCAGGACTGACCCATTTATATGCTGCAAAATGTACCATGGCTCTACAATGACCAGAAAGAATGAAGCCCTTGGTTTTCTATCTCAGACCAAGCACTGGAATTTCTTGTTTTGTGGGCAATTCCACCATTTCCGAATATATTTTTGTTCCAAATCAGGAAAAAGTGGTGAATTTGGGAAACTTAATATTTTAGGTCAGTTAAACCATCTTGTTTTGATTAAAATCATTTCATTTCAATGGTGACCTTTTATTAAATGGTTAATGTTTTTAACCATATAAAATTGTATTTCAAAATGAAAAGTCATTTCTAAGTTAAAAACTTGAAACATTCTGTAGTAAAAATCTCTAAATGGAGCACTTGTACATTATTAAAACGATTTACTTTTTTAAGGAATGTTTTACCAAAATGACACTTCCCAGAGAAAGTTTTGATTTGAAGACAAGACTATTTTCTGACAAAGCATAATATTTCTCTGGGGTATTTTAAAGGATGCATATCATACTGATACTATGTCTCAGAGGGTAGCTGTGTTAGTCTGTAACTTTAAAAACAAGGAGTAGCCCTGTAGCGCCTTAGAAACTAACAAATATATATGAGTTTTGTGGGCAAAATCCACTTCCTCAGATGAGCAGAGAAAGGGAGACCCTCATAATATATAACAGAAAAAGAAGGGAGGGGGAAAGTACCCATCAATTGTAATGCTGGTGCTAATGAAACTAACTTCAGAGAGTGAAAGTGTCCCATACTTAGCTTTTGATGTTAACTGAGTGTTGAATGTAAAGAAAGCACACAAACTTGTAGGGAAACATTTTAACCATTTTAAATCTCATTAATGGATTTAAAAGTAGCCATTCTTCTACAAAGGAATTTCAAAAGCCAACTACGGAGAAAGAGTGTGGAATTGGCCTTCATATGCAAATTTGTGGCTTGAACAAAGACCTGAACTGGATGGGCCATTATAAAACCTGCTTTAGTTACATTCAACACCCAGTTGACATCAAAAGCTAAATATGAGACATTTCCAGCCCACTGAATTAGCCTCATTAACCCCAGCACTACAACTGACAGGTACTTTTCCCCCCTCTCCCTTCTTTTTCTGCTATATATTGTGGGCCCCCCCCCCCTTTCTCTCTACTCTGCTCATCTGAGGAAGTGGGTTTTGCCCACAAAAGCTCATGACACTATATATATATTTGTAAGTCTCTAAGGGTACTTCTACACAGCAGTGTTGTTTCAGAATAACTGACGTTATTCTGAAATAACATAGTCCCCAGCTACACTACAAGATGTTATTTCGACATAATGTCAAAATAATGGTGAGCTGGAGGACTTCTTACTCTGACTCCCGTAACCCTCATTTTATGAGTAGTAAGGGAAGTTGAAGGAAGAGTGCTCTACCTCAGAGCACTCTTCCTGCTGTGTAGACTGCGCCAAAAGCTGAAATAAGCTAATTCGACTTCAGCTACTCAATTGACGTAGCTCAAGTTGTGTAACTTATTTTGGCTTTAGCCCTGCTGTGTGGACATGCCCTAAGGTGATACAGGACAGGTACGATGTTACACTGTGATACATAGTGTTTTGTAAATTATGCTCTTCAACCAAATTCCTATGTACTTGCACTCGTGTTTCTTAAACTATAATATGATGAACAAGAGCCAAAATTATTATAGTCTTTGAACACTCTGTGTGTTCATTTCTCGTATTTATGGTGCTATTTTTGGACAAAAGATTATGGCTTTATAAATTATTGGTAATGAGTTTATATAAGTCATCACATTCATGATAGTCAGTGGGGGTTCCTGTCTACATTTTTCTAAAGCACTGTGATTTTGATCCACTCTTCCAAGGGCAGACAGTACAGTACAATCGTGGCAGGAGATTACATTAGTCATGTCAAGCCTTCACTGGTGCAGAATCAAAATTATACTGTTTTCGCACTGCATTACCCTTCGCTGGTTTGAGCACACTAAAGTGGCAAAGGATATCATACATCACCGTTGGCATATTTCTCCTTGCTTCACATCGCAGGAGGGTGTAATACAGATGTGTAAACTGGTAAAATTACACTGTAGAATATAAGATTTGTAAGGAAAATGTTGCATGGTGGGTGGTTTTGTGATTGATGCATAGGATGGGAAACATGTAGATCTGGGTTTGAGTCCAGATTTTGTGAGTAACCAGGAAAATTCAACTAACTCTGTGTGCTTTAAATTCCCTAGCAATACAGGGGAAGTAATGTTTATCTCATGGGGATATATGAGGTCACAGCTGTGGTCACCTATACACATAATATGCACCTGAAAATTTGGGGCATCACTGGGTCTTAATGCCCACCTATACCTGTCTCTTCTTATCCCTGTTCTGTGGCTTTCCTTCCCCTGGAGAGGATCTAGTTAATGTAAAAGTGAAAATTCCTGCCAGACCTATTAGCTGAACACTGAGCCATTCAAGTGATAATGAAGCCATTTAACAGAATTTGCCAACCCCCGAAACAAGGTTCCCTCTACCAGCTGGGAGAGACTCGCTGTTTTGTCCTCAGCTGGGAGCTGCTGCTGTAGTTGAGGGAGAAATGCCCCTTCCCCAGAGAGGCAGCTCCATGCACAGAAACCCTGAGCCCCTGATGGGGCTTATTAAGCAGCTGCCAGGCCATGCTACCGTGTAGCTTAGAGAGAACACTGCCCAGGTATATACTGCCCGTTTCTGACAATTCATGAAAGCTTACACCACGATACAATTGTTAGTCTTTAAGATGCCACCAAACTTCTTGTTTTTACTGCAACAGCCTAATGCAGATACCGCTGAAACCCGAATTAACTGTGTTAGTAGACAGGACCTTAGTGTAACATTTGTGTTGAAACCATTTCATTAATGTATTGCGGAAGATTATAAAATCACATCTCTAAAAAATCATTGTTTCTCCTCCCCTCCCACCCCGGCTGCCGTCAGGCACCAGCGTAATAACACTGTGTAGGGCCCCATAACTCCTAAGGACGGCCCTGTGTGAGGCTTCATTCATTCAGGTCTGTAAAGTGCTTTGAGACTCACAGATGAAAGACAAATGAAAAGTCTTTTTGTCCGTAGAAGATACATAAAAACAGCATTCTCCCATCACTCTGTTCAGATGATATCTCTAGGGAACATAGGGCTTCTGTCTGTAGAAGTTGGGGCACATTTCTAGCAACTAGACATGGATCAGAACTGAACATCAGCCTAGACTTTGGTAATGGGACAGTCTAAGTCTTTGGATGCAGCTACACAGTGAGTAAAGTTCTGGACTCAAGATCTGCACTATGAATGGGGACTGGCATTTTACAGTTACAAAGCACCATGCAACCACTGACTCATTACACCAACGGTCTTGTATGCTATCCATTATACAGATGAGAGACAGCGCTTCCAATGTCTTGCCCAGACCACCCAATGTAGGTATTCTGAGCTCAGGTTACCATTGCTCTACCCTTGTGCAAACCATTTATTTATACAGGTGCAAAGAAGATGCAAAATGCTACTATTTTGATTTGGAAGAATTTTACAGTCATTTTGCACTGATGTAAATGTCTCGCACAAGGTACCAGGCTATTGTGAAGTGGATTCTGACTACAAATCCAATTCTCAGTCTCTTTCAGCCAACACATCTTTGATATATATTTTTTTCTTACAATGCTTTGCCGGGATCCAATCTCTCAATATCTATGCAACACCACCGAAATAAACATACCTGATCTTCTGTTGCTGTAAATCGGCAAAGCTCCATTGATGGCTGGCCAGTCGATGTATATGAGAGCACGGTAGTGTCTAAAATATGCAAATTATATCTACCATGGGGATGAAAGGGTTAATAAAGTTGATAGCTGAAAGTTGAGGATAGTTTTTACAAATGGCAACATTTGTTTACTGTTAAAGTTACTCTATGTCCTTTTCATGTACAATGTGCTATTCCAAGATAAGAAGTAGCTACACTGATCAACCAAAAAGGTTACATTAGTAAATTAGCATACAAAGTCCCCGCCCATCCTGAAAAGCAGGCTCCTGGCTTTGACGTTGGCTATCGTCTATTTTTAACAGACTGGCAGAGTGTTAGCATTCCATCTAAAATGAGCCCAAAGTCACAACCAACAAGGTTTTATTTTCACCTACTACTACATTTGACTTAATAGAGCACTTCCTAAGATTTGGATTTCATTTACCTTTTTGCATTGAAATAAAATGGGAAAGTAACAGACAAACTGGTGTTAGATTAATTCAGTGGAATGGGTTTTTGTGTGTGCGTGTGCATGTGTGTGTGTGTGTACGTGTGTGCGTGTGTGTTCCTTTAAAATTACTAACTGAAAAGAATCTTTCAGTGAGATAATGAGCAGCTGTAGGGCATTTTGTTATTACAGGGGAAATTGCATTTATATGTTAAGACATTTCTGGAGTAGTCACAGAGCAAAATCATGCATTCTGATTTCCTTTACATAATAGTTTGGATGATTCCCTTGGTAAGGAATTAAAATCAATATTACCTTGAATAGAAGATTAAGCCCATTACTACACACACACAGCATACATCTAGACTGCAGGTTTCTTTCAGAAGAAGCTTTCTGGAAGAGATCTTCCGAAAAAACTTATTCTGAAAGAAAGCATCCACACTGCCAAAGCGCATCGAAAAAACCATCTGCTTTTTTGAAAGATAGCGTCCACACTGAATGGATGCTATCTCACATTTAAGCTGTGATTACTATGGACGGAGTGGCCACCAGGGCACCTGTGCTTTTTTCCTGGAGGCCTTTTCTTTCGAAAAAACTCCCTCTTCCACATCCACACACACCTTTTTCTGGAAAAGGCTCTTTCGCAAAAGGCATTCTTCCTCGTAGAATGAGGTTTACTAATGTCGGGGGAAAACCTGCATTCTTTCGATTTTCTTTTGGAAGAACGCAATTGCAGTGTGGACATAAGTGAAGTTTTTTCAGAACAACGGCCATTATTCTGAAAAAACCCTGCAATCTAGATGTACCCACAAAGACTGAAACCCATAATGAGCTAGTAGCAAAGGTAATCCACAGCCAGATGTTTACCTTGTTGAAAATGAAGAGTCAGGGTCTCTGCTGTGCCTAGCCTAAATGTCAAGGACTCAGTTACAACTCTCTTGCATGCTGCCCCAGTTATACCCCTGAGACATCTTAGAGCAGCCTCAGGGCTGCTATAATTTGCACCAATTGCCTGCAGTCCCTAAGGGACCTTGCACCAACTGAAGAGAACTAGAGTAATCTACACTGTAGCTACATCTCCTGTTCCTCACTTGCCCTCGACATGCTTCCTGCAACAATCATTTCAGTTCAGAAATTGCGGGCTTGTGTTGCTTTGACTTTGACAACAGGAACTGCCTTCAGCAGAAGCAGAATGAGTCATCAATCATTCTGCATTGTCTGTGCATCTGGTTCAGGCAATTGCCTGATACCTTCTCTGACACACATTCACCCAGAAAAACGCTCTTCGGTCCATGCAGCTTACATGACTTTTCTGAAGTACTTAAATTTCAGTTTGAACCAGGGATTCAAAAGCAGCTGAGTTCAGACGCTGCAGACGAATCCATAAATAGAGCTGCCTGGATACAAAATTGGTATGCACGTCCACAGCTGCAAAAATGATCTGTCTGAGATCTGCATCCACATCTGCAGCTGCAGATGCCTGCAGATATCAACTGGAGAGCCACACATGTGCAGGGATTCTGGATACAAAATTTGTATCCGCATCTGTAAAAATCAGACCCTGATATCTGCATCCATGTTGATGGATGCGGATATAAAGAAGGTATCTGAGGATTTGCAGGGCTCTACCCAGAAATCCCCTACATTTTCAGGTCTCTTTGTCTTAAGCTCCCATAAGACCAGAATGAAATGCTGCAAAGTTCAGGAACTGCATTCTGCCATGGTTAAAGAGCAGAGACACATGAGTGCAATGAAGATAGAATCCACACCCAAACTTCTTCAGCATGGCAGTTTTAGATTTAGGGGTTGGGGGGATTGGGCACATACAAATCAGGGGGTTATCTGAACTCCAGCAAAGTTCAATTAGAATTTGAGATCTTTTGCCTTTGTCCATGTCTCTAACAATATTGCTGTATGTATGGTTTTGTAGAATAAAAATGATGAATGGGCGAACTTTATGTGTTGTGTAAATAATGACTACAATATCCCTACCAGTTAGGCATGTTTATGATTTCACAGGGGCTAGCAGGGGGAGCTATGTCAATGTTAAAAGAGCTATTGATCAAACTCTTGGCTATAATGACCCAAACAAGCACATTGAGTTTTCTGGGAAACCGGGATGGTGTTTATATCCAAGCTACGCGTTGTCCAAAGTAATCACTGATTTTGGAACGATAGGATCACATTATTAGAGGCAAGTACTTTGAAAGCATAATAATGAATGACCTTTCCCTCAAAAACATGTTAAGGTTTCAATGTAATGGCAGATCTGCAGCAAAAAGTCATCCTGGAGGTTTTATTATTGACCATGGGCCCCCAGAACAGGCAATATTTTGACAGCATGGAATCCAGTTTGCTGTTTCATTCACAACCAGACAACATTGTTTTCATTTCTTAGAAACTTGAGCATCTGAGCTAGGGAAATGCAGGATCTTATTACACGCCAATTTCTAGGGTTATTCAGGGAGCACTAGCAGCAGCTTTGTAAACAATTCTCCATAAGCATCAGTGTCACGGGCAATGTTCCCTCTAATCTTTTCCATCCATGTGCAAATGTTTCCATCTGTGTGGAATAAATATTGTTGTGTGCACCGAGGCATGTGTGAATGTGCACCACCCATAGAAACAAACATCCTAGCTATGCTAATCAGCTGGGCAACATTTGAATTCCTCCTGCGCAGTTGCGCAAGCACATAGCTTACAGGGAAGCTTGACGTTTTCGTATCCGAGCAGTGTTTCTATAGTTTGGTTGTTATGCACCATAATTCAGCAAGTCTCTTAAGCACATGCTTTTCATATTACAAGTATGATTTGAATAATGATAAACTTTCGTTAAAGTTTGTGGCTGAAATTTGCTGTCGTGTACCAGGTCGGTCTGAGGCCTATATGCCACTTACATCCTTGGACCAGCAGGATGTCACAAATTCCAGCAATGCTTTTAGTCACTTTGTTTACGTAGGACATGCTGGGTATACAGGCACCATGCTGGATCTCATGAATTTCACTCTACGAGAGCCGAGCAGAGTTACTATTAAGGGTGACTACAAACACCATTAGAATGTGTGACATCCCTGGCTAGAAAACACAAATACTTATGGACACATTCATTGATTCATTCATTAATGACTTGGGTTATGGAGTGGAGAGTATATTGATAAAATTTGCAAATGATACCAAGCTGAAAAGAGTGGCAGGCATTTTGGAGAATAGGGTTAGAATTCAAAATGACTTTTGCCAATTAGAGGATTGGTCTGAAATCAACAAAATGAAATTCTAGAAAGACAAGAGCAAAGTACTGACCCTTAGGAAGGAAAGCCAAATGCACAGCTAGAAAACAGGGAAATACTGGCTAGAGGGTAGTACCACTGAAAAGGATCTGGGGGGCTAGAAAGGATCCCAAATTGCATCTGAGTCAACGTGACACAATTCAAAAAAAGGACGGTGTACTAACAGGAATGTTGTCGTGCTCTGCTTGGCACTTGTGAGGCGTCTGCTAGAGGATTGTGTCCAGTGCTGGTACCACATTTAGGAAAGATGTGGACAAATTTGAGAGAGTCCAGAGGAGAGAAAAAAAATAAAAGTTTTCGAAAATCTGATCTGCGGGGAAAGGTTAAAAAAGGGGCGTCTTGAGTCTTTAAAGAAGACTGAGAAGAGATCTGATAGTATTCAAATATGTTAAAGGCTGGTATAAAGAGGAGTATGATTAATTATTCTCTGTGTCCACTGAAGGCAGAACAAGAAGTAATGGGCTTAATCTGTAGCAAAGGACATTTAGGGTTGATAGTAGAATTTTTTTTCTAACTCTAAGGGTAGTTAAGCTATAGAATAGGCTTCCAAAGGAGGTTTTGGAACCCCCCAGCATTCAAGGTTTTCAAGAACTACAGAGTGGACCTCCCTGGCCTAAGGATGTTAAGGACTAGTCGACTAGTCTACTATCTTATAAGCAAATGCTTATTGGATAATCAGTCAACTAGTCAATTCCCCCTCCCCCTTGCTACCTCAATCAGAAAAAGGGGTGGGGAAAATGGGGTACTTCAAACTGGCAGCACCGCACAGCTGATCCCCGGCTCAGCTGTGCGGCACTGCCCCTTTGAAACGCCACGGCGTTTCAAAGCAGCAGCGCAACATGGAGCCTGAGGTCAGCAGGGGACTCCCAGTTGATCCCAGGCTCTGTGCAGCATTTCAAAGCAGCAGCGCAGCATGGAGCCCGGGGTTCAGCAGGGGACTCCCAGCTGCCCCCAGGCTCCATGCTGGCGCTTCCGCTTTGAAATGCACAAGAGCCCCCACTGGGGACTCTTGTACATTTCAAAGCTGGCCCCCGTGCAGCCCAGAGTCAGCGGGACTTCCCTCTGGCCCCGGGCTGCATGTGGAGTTCCGCATTGTCCTTTGTAATGTACAAGAGCCCCAGCCGGTGCCATCCCTACCCTGGTCCAGCACCCTCAGATTTGATCGGTCCTGAACAAGGGAGTTTGCCAGACCAGGTGATGGCTGGAGGGGGGGGCCACAGCCTCCCCGCTAGGCTCCTCTCCCCACTCTCCCCAGCCTCCCGGCCCCACAAGCTGCAACAGCCCCCACCGGAGCGCCCAGCCCTGAGCTGCGGCAGCTCTGCCAGAGCTCCCGGCCCTGCTGGCCTCACGGCAGCCCCGTCACCCCACTGGAATCCCTGGGGCCCCCACTGGCTGCAGGTTCCACTGCCCCGTGAGCTCCAGCTCCCCTTCCAGCTTCCCTGCCCCACCAGCTGCCGTTTCTGGTGCCCCACTGGCTCTGCTGGCTCCGCCGGCCAGCTCCACTCCAGGCTGCCAGCAACCTCTGTCACTGGGACTCTCTAGTCCCGCAACATCCATACTCCTGCCAGACCGGAGAGTCCTGGACCACAGAGATTCAACCTATAGTTGGACAAATACCTGTCAGGGATAGTCTAGGTTTACCTTCTTCCAGCCTCAAGGCAGGGGTTATATCTGATGACTTCTTGAGGCCCTTTCCAGTCCTACATTTCTATGATTCTATGTCAAGCTGGTTCAAAAAGCAGTTCAAAAATATCACTAAATTCAAATATCACTAAATTTAAATAATCGCCGCTTCATTTACATCAAAATGGCGGCCGTGCTGTGCCGATCAGCTGCTTGGCAGCACAGCGGGGCAGTCTGGACGCGCCGCGGTCGACAAGGGAAGCCTTTGTCGACCGCTCTGGTAAACCTCATTTCACAAGGCATTGTCATACCTCGGTGTTTTCGTACCTTGGTACCTTCGGTGGTCTGGACTGTCAGTGTCAGCGTCGTCTGGTCAGGGTCGTCCTGGCGCGCTCCTGACAGGACCTCTACTCCGTCGGTGATAATAGACTTTCGGCTGCGTGCGTAACAATCGGTACTCTCTTTATCTAGAGTGTTAGACCCGTGCACTTGGGTCAACACAAGGAGATCTCTGAGAGGCCCGGAAGCGACAGATGCAGGCAAGGTTTGAAATCAATCGAGCAGGTTTATTGTCAAATCGAAGCTCTACCAGTTGGTAACAGAGATCAGTACAATGTTACACCACTGGGCACTATGGCCAGCGTTGACAAGGTACCAACACCAGGCAGGCCTATTGCCATATAACAGATATTAACAGCAGTTAGTCAAAGTTAAGCTACGTGCGTTCTGCAAGTTCAGGCAATGACACCTGCCGTTCAGGCGCCTAGTGAGCCCCCCCCAAGGTCGGCCGGAGAGCACCTTTTGTGGTGTCCTTTTATAGACAGATACAAACAACTTACATCATTTCTTTACGTATGGGTTACCACCCTCTGTTGCTTAGATACCACCCCTCACCTTACGGAAGGGGGGCTTACTTACTATCCTTCATGCTGTCAATTCCAACCTGGTCCTGAATGTAGGTCGGTATGTGCATTAGTTTTTAGGGAGTCTTTGTATCAAGACATTTCTTAAGATGTTCCGTTACTCCCCTTTGGCTTACAGTCTGTACCCAGTGCCTCCCTGTGTTCTTCCATGCTCTACCTAACTTACACAATTACACAGTTATCAGTAGGGCCTCCTTCTTGGCTCCTGTTACTGAACCAAAGTCTTGCTCACTAGATTGCAAGGCCTGTTGCTGTTTTCATGTTACAGGCCTCTATTTAGGCCTGCTGACTCCATGTTACTGACCCTCAACTTACTACAGGCATAACGGAGCAGTCGACAAAGGCTTCCCTTGTCGACCGCGGCGCATCCAGACTGCCCCACTGTGCCGCCAAACAGCTGATCGGCACAGTGCGGGCCATTTTGATGTAAATGAAGTGGCGATTATTTAAATTGTTTAAATCGATGCTTCATTTTCCTATGTCTAGTAAACTCATCTACATGGCTCCATCGATGGAGCCATGTAGTCTAGACACACCCCTAGAGATTAAACAACTGTCCTCCCTCCATGACCATTCAGATCCCCATAGCAACAGCTGTGAGAGAATGCATAGCTCCCAGCACTTAAGCAAAAGGAAAGTGTTTGCAGTACAGGGTTTATGACGCATGGGTGAGCAGTTCTGGTTCCCGCCTGGAAAAAGGCAGGGGTAAGTCTCCCTGTTCATTACAATGGATGACAAATGCGAGATATGTTCAACACTTTTCCTACATCTAAACCTGCCTCGAATAATGTTCTGCACAAAACCAAAAGGGCTGTAAACTGTCATTGAGTTCAATAGAGCAGTAACAAGTCACGCCGGCTAAGGATCTGTCTGTAGTGAGTTGGCCCTGAGAAGGCCACTTGGCTACTCTTCTGCATCCCAGAAGGGATACAACAGGCCAGAGCTTATTGTGCCCTTCTTCTATTCACCAGCTGTACGGACGACTGAAGAGGTGGTGTGGGAGTGCGGCTTTGGGGAGGGCAGGGGCAGTGGCAGCATGGAGGTGGGGGCTCAGGGTGAGGGGTGTCACAAGGGCTGGGCCTCAGGGGGAAGGGGTGCTTTGGGGCATAGGGCCCTGTTTCAGATGCCAGTGCCCCTCCCCCATACTGTTAGGCAGCTTCTGCTGCTCTGCAAGAAACACGGCATTTCTTCTGCTGCTTGTGGTACTAACAGGATAATGATAATGATTTAGCACATGATACATGGTTAGCCCTCTCCAGCACCTAAATAAAGACACTCCCTGCCCTGCTTACAGTGCCACAGATGGACAACGTGTGCCAGTTAGGAAGAAATGTTCCCTTTGGGGATATCCCACTGAAGGGTTTCTTATTCCTTCTCCCAAAGCTCAGAGACAAGATGCGGGCCTGGATGGACGAGTGGTCCGATCCGGCAATGCAATTTCTGTGGCTCTATACACTGCCCTGTACTACTAGTCAAAAACAAATTACCGGCCTGTGCTGTGACTTTTGTAAATCTGTGGGGACAGAGGGTATCCCGAATGGCCTGCTACTTTCTTTTGCAGGAGAAGGTGATCTTAAAGAACAATGCATTCACTGAACAATTTTTTTTGTATCAGAGTGTTAACTAACGAGGGAAATTTTAGGTCAGCCTGTGTCTCGTACACACGTCTATCCATGTCCTCATTGCTATTAAGCAAGGGAAGACTGGCCAGGCGATCCCTTTGACAAATGATACTTGTTCTGCTGTTTCTACTTACCATCAGTGGTCCCTAGCTGTCTCCAGCTGACAAAGCAGCAGAGTGTTTTGGCTTAGAGCCACCTTTCCCATCCCTTTTTAATTTGCTCAGTGAGAAACATTCTTATAGCTCTAGCAACTCCAGTTAACTGCTGCTGAGTGCTCTGACTGCAGGACAGTAAAGAGGTTTGAAAACGACTCTGATCTATACAGCGACTGCTCAATCCATGCTCACTGCCGTCAATGAGAGCCTTTCCGTTGGCTTTTATGAATTGTGATTAGGCTCGTGAAGCAGAACAATGCAGAGGCTGGGCTAGTGAGTGAAGCATTCAAGTCCTTTAGGATCCCCTTTGCAAATTCCTGTCTGGAAGGGGTCAATCCTGTAACTGTGCTTCCCTGGTTATTTCAAATCCCATTAAGTTATCCCCTTGCTTATCTGAGCAGTCTGAGGCTTTAGCTCCTGGCAGGAAGTAATTTCCCTTTGTCACTTCATGGCACCACTTTTGCCCAGCTGTGGACTCTGTGGAACTGAAAATATGAAATGGCTACTGCATTTGTAAGGGAGCAGCTAGGTTAAACCTGTCCCCCCGTAACAATTGTCACATACCATCTACCTTAGTGATGGGCAGCCTATCGGGGTGCTATGTGGGGCCCATGAGACATTTTGTTTAGTGTTGCCCATGCACAGAGTTGCCAGATTCCACTGGTTTATGTTCATGTGGGGGGGGGCGTTTCCGACTGGTATTACTAGAGTAATACGCATGTAAAGCAAGAGCACATGAAATGAGGTGTGTTGTGATTGTACACAACACTGACTGTGAGAGTCGTGCACTCCCTCTGCATCCAATCAAAATCCTGCCATGATTCAACCTCTAAGTACGCAAGGGCAGCGAGCAAAACTGCCCTGTCCCATGGGACTGTCTTGGCTACAACCATCTTGTAGCCCACTGAGTTGAAGGAGGCCACTCCTGCGGCACACTCACTAGCTTCGGTTGCCCCTCACTGGTCTAAGTAATTGTAGAGCACCGGGCTTTCTGATATCCTCTCTTCCCCCAGAGGGATGAGTCTGTTGCCAGAGCCTCCAAACATCATGAACTTGCTGTGTAGTTTTCATTGTTATCCCTCTGACACGGTGTCTACCTGCAATTTCTCACCCGGTTTGTCTTTAACGTCCCCTGTGTTTTCCTTTCCAGGTGTTTTCTTTCCTGCAATCAAGCCCTCAGAAACAGTTTTTAAAATAACGTTTTGGCTTGGGTACTTGAACAGCTGCATCAACCCCATCATCTACCCATGCTCGAGTCAAGAGTTTAAGAAAGCATTCCAAAATGTCCTGCGAGCGCAGTGTCTCTCCAAAAAGCAGGCCGCCAGCAAGCACTCCCTTAGCTTCAACCTAAACCATCCCGCCGGCCACAGTATGGACAGCACCAAGGATGTTGTCCGTATCCCGGTAGGGTCGGAAACCTTCTATAGGATTTCCAAGTCCGAAGGGGTCTGCGAGTGGAAGATTTTCTCCACCGTGCAAAGCATGGCGACAAAAAGTGCCATCTCTAAAGACAAGTCCAGCTGCACCAGAGCCAAGGTGAAGAGCAAAGGTTTCCTGAGGACATGCTGTTGTGCTGGCACATCAGGGAGCGTCGGTCGGGACAACCGTAACGTGCCAACCATTAAAATACACACTATCTCCCTCAGTGAAAATGGGGAGGATGTCTAAGGGATCAAGATCTCTAAAGGGACTCAGGAGGAAGAGGAGGGCATCTTTACATGCAACTTTTCAACTCTGCGCTGCTGGGATCGTTCTTTTAATGGGAGGCTGCTCTTCCTAATGGGAAGTAGGGATGGAGACTATAGTAAGGGGGGTGACCTGAATCAAAGGCATGGCGCATCGTAAAACAGCAAGGGCCAACGCTTTTTAGAACTGAAGTCCCTCCGAGTTCTGGACTTGACCCAAATTCCACTGGAGTCAGTGGGAATCGTTCCATTTATTTAATAGGCATCAAAGCCCCTCTAAAAATCCAGCCTTTTGAAATGATTGTAACGTCATTTCTCTGGTGTTCAAAGGCCATGATTTTCACTGTATCTTCTTTTCACCACTCCAGTGGTTCTGATTTTGATGTTCTATGGGGATGGAAGGGGAGTGGGACAAAAACACCTAATGCAGCTTGCAAGAGAGAACTATAAATCTACTGGGGTGATTTCAGCATGGGTACATTCAGAAAGTGCTAACTCAGATCACCTCTGCTGCTCAAAGTCCTTGCCCTAAGAGAGTCAATGAGCACCCTAGACTCCTGCTGATGCAACACACTGGGTGAGAGCCACAGCTAGAGACGTTCCATGACTTCAGAGCAGTGGAATTACGTTGCTCTACACCAGCTGGGCATCTGGTTCAGTAGGTTCAGTTTTCAGGGCTTGATAAGGCTATTCCCTTGACTTGGTGCCTGCTTGGCTTCCCCTCCCCTCTTTCCGCTTTGTGTTTTGGAGTCTAGCAAATTCCATCTCAAGAAAAAAACGTGATGAAAGGGGGTGAATTCCACCTCACTTCAGAAACTTGCCTCCATTTTCTTTTCTTTTTTAAACATGTGAAATCATCAGTCATCCCATACTCACTCAAAAAGTTTCTGAGCCTTAGTGCATTCATAACAAAACTCATAACCAGGTGGCGAGGTGTCTGTATGACAGGGTTTCCAGAAGGCATTTTTATTCAGTCATATTTCTCATTCACTGGCCTAGTCGACACGACTGCAGGCCATCGATCTAAGTTATGTAACTTCAGTTGTGTAGATCGATGTCCTTAGATCTACTTACCATGGTAGTACTTAACACTCTCCCATTGACTCCGCCTACACTTCTCATTCTGATGGCGTACCAAAGTCAATGGGAGAGCACTCAGCAGTTGATTTCACACACCTATATTAGACATAATAAATCAACTGCTGCTGAATCAATTGCTGCCCGTTGATCCAGCAGATAGTGTAGATGTGCCCTCTGGAAGGTCCAGGGGAGCTGTTTAAAAGTTCAACTCTTCCTGTTCCAGCTTCTTGCTACAGTCACAAAATCTTCCTTGAATGTATCACAAGAGTTGCAGCTGTGAGGCTGTGGGGCATTTGTACCATAGCTGCCTTCTCTGCTGATCCTCTCACACGGTTCTGAGCAGCTCATGACTTCTAGCCCTTTGTTCCTGTTCAAATCCATGGGAGTCCTGTGCACAAATGAGTTAAGGATGCACCCCTTTCAGAATGGGTCCTCCCTTGCAGAGGTGTTGAAAAAAGCATTTGGGAGTCTGTCATATATTACCTTAGCTATTCAAACAAATAAGCAATTCAGGAGAGGAAAGAAGAGATGGGAGGAATTATTTGCGCAATAGCCGAAATAAGCAGCTCATAATGTAATTACTCACTGAGCCCTCCAAGTAATAATGCAGCTTCCTTGGCATGAAACGTAATTTTCTTTTTTGCCCATTATGGCAGGGCCAGTTACTGTGAGGCACTGAGTGCCTGTTGATTTGAATGGGATTAAAGGTGTCCAGCACTTCAATAAGACATTTGGAATTTTGTAGGGCAGGAGCTGGAAAAGGCACCTAAGGAATCATTATTCTTCCATCTCTCGTTCACTTATAACTCCTTGATTTTGACAATGTTTGATTCCCAACCCCCCATCTTTCATGAATGTGTCCCTGAGACACTTGATGGCTTCTGAGAACCCACACCTCACCACCAGGTCCTTACAAAATGTCTCAGAGATTTTGCAAAAAATAAGAATTTAAAGAGTCGCTTCTCTTAGTTCTGGCAACATAAAGGAACCTTGAGTGAATGTCAATGTAATTTGTGTCCCCACCAAAGTTCCTTTACATGGCCAGAGTGGTATTAAGCAGCCTTAGGGTACATCTACACAGTAGCGTGTACCTCAAAATAAGCTACAATTTAAGCTGGCTTATTTTGAAATAGCTGATTTTGAAATTTGGCATGGTCTACAAAAGCACTTATTTTGAAATAAATTGCTATTCTGCTGACTTCCTTAATCCTCGTACAACGAGGTTTATAGAAAGTCGGAGTAAGAAGCCCATTATTTCGAATGTATTTCAAAATAATGGGCTTCTTATGTAGACAGCGCATAAAGTTATTTTGGAATAACGAACGTTATTCCAAAATAAATCTGCTGTGTAGATGTACCCTCCGTGTAACAGAATTGAGCTCAAAGTAAAGTAGCTGTAAAAATAGCTACATAGGAATAGCATTTTCTGTTCAATAAACTCCCAGTCAAACCACCATCACATCATGGGGTCAGATTCACAAAGGTATTTAGACACCAAAAGATGCAGATTGGCACCTAGTGAGAGTTACAAAAATGTCTATGTGAATTAGATGCTTATCTCCATTGACTTTAGGTACCTTATCAGCTCAGGTGCCTTTGTAAAATCTAGTAGAGGCTAATCTGCATATTTAGGCACCTCAATCCCTTTGCAAGTCTGGCTTTTGGTGTCTCACCACCAGAAAATCAAGTCCCAACTGTACTCACAACAAACCTGCTCTCACGCCATCTTGAAACCACGAATTATTTGCCCAAATCAAATCATTTTGAATGATGAATTCAAGAAAATGTGCAGATGGTTCACAAACCGAGGCAAAATTGTCCAGCTACAATGTTCCCTTAATTTTTATTCTGCTTTACTCTGAATGCATTAAAATTTGTGTGTAGGGTTACAGAAATCACAGCCATCAACACAATAGCAAGTGCCCAGCCCCACTGAGGCAAGACCCTGGTTGCTCCTGTTCTCCAATGGATCAAACGCAAAAGCTGTAAAAGGAAAGGGGGGAGGGGCAGGAATGTGGTTGTTTGCAGGTCAAATTGCTGGTATCAGTTCAGATAATGGCAGAGCGCTTCCAAGATTTCACAGAAGTAGAAAGGAATGAACAATCTTGAGAGGGCGGCTTTTTCTTTCTGCTATCAAGAACACTTTGGGCCTGTCATTTTCTGCACAACAGCAGTTGCCTCAAATGAGTGTTTTGTGCAAATTTTCAGGCACTGAAAAAATTCAGAGTGTTCACAGAAAATCTGCAGGATGGCAGTCGACCCACTAGGGGTGACCCCGAGGGGTGTAGATTCTGCTTCACTCCTCCCCTTAAAACAGTTTGCAGATTTTCTCAAGCAGCTAAGGCAAGAGGCAACGCACATGCCTAGCTATGAAATTGCTCTCTCTGAAGGGTGGGAACATTAGTCCTGTACAGATCTGTGTCGTATGCAGAGAAGGAGCAATTTGCAGTGGCATGAGGTCCAAATCCCTGTAGGCCCAGGGGAACCTTCCCCCAAAAAATTTAAAAAAAAAAAAGATTTCCTAAAACAATCATGTATTCCAAACCTGTACATATGGGTGACATACAATCAGCCATGTCACCTCCAGATCAGGGCCTATATCTGGAAGTAAAGGTTAAAAAATATAGAGCAAACCAAGAAAAGGGCTAATCCTGGAACGCTTTCGTTAAGGTAATCATTACGCACTTAATTAGCCCCATTAGTTTTACTTAAAGGCTGCAGTGTCAAGCTATTAATCACCATCATCATTAGCAGGATCACTGATCATGATAAAGATCCTACTTCTCCAGGTAAATGAACAGACAACCATGCACCCAGGGGAACTTAAGGGGTCCACATCACACTTTTTTCCCTTTAATTTGCCACACCCAATACCATTGATTTTCAACTTCAGGCCTGTGTGCTGCCATCCTTTAGTCTAGTCACTGTACCAGTGTTTTGGACACCCATCTAACCATCCCAGAGCTGCCTGCCTGTCAGTGGAGACAGAATGTGGCTAGATTATGGACAGGCTGTTATTATTATCTGAGGTTTTATCTACATAAAACCTGCCCTGTCGATCTAATGTATACAATTTCAGCTACACAAATAGCATAGCTGAAGTCAGCATGCCTACCAGGGTGTCTTCTATGTGGTAAGGTCAGCAGGGGCTGCTCTCCTGTCAATTTTCTTATTCTGATGGAGTCAACAGGAGAGCGCTCGGAGGTCAATTTATCATGCCTAAGCAGACATGATAAATCAACCGCCAGTGGATTGATAGTTGCAGCATCGATCCACCGTGGAGTAAAGACAAGCTCTGAGGATAGGTAGAAATACTGTTAACCTAGTAAGTGTTAGGACTCCTATCCTCAGAGGCTCAGCCTTGAAGGGACCTGTTGACCCCAACTGAGCAAGCTTCACAAGCTCTTCACTAGAGGCTAATTGTGCAAGTACAGTCAGGATACTCTCTGGGAAAGCGGGACCTAGAGTCCCTAACCATAATTACTATTGCTGTTTAGCCCTTCAGGCCTTCTATTTAGGAGTGGCGTAATTGCTAATCTTGCCGGCATTAATTAATCTCTTCCACCTATAAAGATGCCACCTACAAATGGCAGTTGACAATACACTTGAGCGGTCCAGCATGAGAGCTAAATTACACTGTAGGGAAGGCAGTGTTGCAGTTTTTCTAATTCATCAAAGCATCATTGTATACTGCAGGTCAGTAAGTGACATTTCATCGCTTTCTTTACACTGAGGGAGAGAGGCAACAAGTTTAGTTGATTAGACTAATTAAATGCAGCCGTTTGTTCAGTTCTGCCATATGAATATTTTATAAGACTGTCTTAGGTATTTTAAAATAGAGGTGGGATCAAATTAAACTCATCGATCTGAACCCCTCTGCATTTCAAATGGCATATAAGCCTCGACCCCAAGTTTGTGGCACTAGCCCATCTGTCATTAAAACAAGAAGCCCACCTCCCCCTGAAACTGCTTTTCAGAACTGGACTGAACCTTGCCAAAGGTTTTGAAATAAAGTCCAGGATTCCAGGATTTGAAACCAGCAAGAGTTGAAACACACCATGAAAAAAATGATTCTCATGGCATTTCAAGCCAAGACAAGAAGCAGAAGAGATGGAAATCTCATAAGAAAGGCCTGTTCTTGGGAGGTTCCCAGCCAAGTTTTGCAATCTCACGGGGTTCAAATACTTTGGATACCAAACCTAAACTCTAAAACATTTGAAAAGTGCCCATCACAGTTTCTTAATATGAACATAACTGGCTAGAGCATGAAATCTTTAGACATTGTACTCACAGTCAAAGCCTACGTGACCTCAAGTTACTGACCAATAACAGCCGATGAACAAATGTTTGTTTCCATCATTCATCGCCTTGCTTCTTCTGGACTGCATGGTTCATTCTGTTGCTTTTACAGAAACATGTATTTTTAGGGGTTTAATGCTGTAAAAAGGGATTATTGTGCAGCTATAAATAGGCTGGAGCAAATGGGAGAGGAATTTCAGAGTAATCCTCAAATAATCTTGTAGTCAAGACCTGGGATGTTATTCTAAAGATGGCACCATGGTATAAAAATAGACTGGCAGTCAGGTTCATCTCTGTGCTGCTAGATATGTGAGTGAAAGGCCGGAATGATTAAAAGTTGTACTCCGGAGGTTACTCTTCAGCCCTGTTGTGAAACAGAGGCTTGCCTCCCTTATAAACACTAGAGCTTCAGAGGGTAGCCGAGTTAGTCTGTTACAGAAAAAAACAACGAATGGTCTGGTAGCACTTTATAGTCTAGCAAAACATGTAGATGGTATCATGAGCTTTCGTGGGCACAGCCCACTTCTTCAGATGACCAGAGTTAACCAGTCATCTGAAGAAGTGGGCTGTGCCCACGAAAGCTCATGATACCATATACATGTTTTGTTAGTCTATAAAGTGCTACCAGACCATTTGTTGTTTTTTTTATAAACACTGGCTATTTTATTCTCCAGTCTCTCTGGGCACTACGTCCCAAGTGTAAAATAGAAGAGGGCCTTCTGGGATAAAACCCCAGACCCGGAAGGGCAAGAGGTCATTAGTTGCTAATAGGAGGGGATATCTCTCCACCACTCCCTGAATCTCGAGGCATTAAGCTCAGAAGCTGAACTTAGATTCCCTGCACATCTATGTGACCTGATGGTTATTAGAAGCCTGGCCAGATTTAAATACCTCCAACTGAACACTGTTAGGCTACGTCTACACTGCAGGCTTTTTGCGGAAGAACTGTTTGATTCATGGTTGTGTAGAAACTGATCCATTGTGTAAATGGGTTTCTTTTGGCACCTCTATTCTTACAATGATAATAAAATATCCCAGCCACAAACTTTTCTATTTTGTAGAAGGGAAGAGTTTACTGAATTGGATGCTCTATGGGTCTTATCTGTCACCCATTAAAGTCAATAGCATAACTTCCATCAATTTATGGCAGGATTTATTTTCATTGTAGGCATATCTATGATGCTCATCCCACCACAGCAACTGAGCACTTTGCCAATGAGTGAATTCACATAATCCCCAGGTGGGCCAGAAAATGGTGTTCCCATTTCACAGGCAGAGAAACTGAACCATGGACAAGTTAAATGACTTGCTCCAGGAAGACTTTAAGAGACATGGGCATAGAATCCATATGACTTGGTAGCCTCTTGCCTGTCCTAATCATAAATTCATCCTTTGCTCCCTAAAATTGTTGGAGTGAGGAAGAGGATGAGTAATAAATAAAGTCGAAAATTAACCCCGTGCATGACAGCCAATGGCATTAATTTCTCCTGTTGGTTACTTCTATCATTTCTGAAAAATTCCAGCCTCCAAAGATGCTGTGTAAGAACTCAACAGGGCTGGGCCAAGCAGCAGAGAGATACAATGGTGTAACAGCTAGTAAAAAAAACTTGTAATGATCCAGCTTTATTTAATAGAGTGGCTATTAATCTTTGTTTACCACATTAGTCATGTATTTCAAATGATCATTTCACATATCATCCTTTTAATCTCACTAGCATTTGGCTTCTCATTTGTTTTCCCACCCTGCCCAATAGTCATAGTACGACTCCCATAAACCCACAGTCAGTTGTTTACAAGGTTCGCTTTCTTGCCAAATTAAAAAGAGACACTTAATGAACTCAAGGGAGAAGGGTGGAAATATCTGTGGTTTCCTAGCATGACACATAAGTAAACAGAATCTTCAGTATTTATAACCTCCAACTAATTCAAAAACCTAATCAACTCCTTTGAAGGGTATTCACAGGCAGATCTGGTAGTATTCAAGACAGTCTTATGAAAATCCTAGATTCTGGGAGGAAATCTATATAGTCGATTTGAAATAAAATTCTTCTGCCCAATTTGATTAATGGAACTGAATCACTGGATTCCAATTAATGGAACGTGGTTCCCAAGGAGAGATTAAACACTAAAATGTCATGCCGTATATACCGAGTTATTGCATATTATTCATAGTTGCAAAGAAGGGGAAAAAAGAGAACATGTGAGCTAGGAGTAAATGAAAATTTAGAAAGAAGAGCTATGTATTGCACTCAACTCCTGAAGTAGGAAATGTATCTTTTAAGGCTATGACACACAGAAAGGGGCTAGGGTAATGTAGGTTCTTATCTCTTTGTAATATCAAACACAAATCATGTTGAAAAATATCTTCTTCTTTAAAGATGATGCCATGCAGTCTTTTTCAGCACACTCCAGAACAGCCAAGTGCTTATCCTAGAAACAACCAATATGAATTCATAGGACTCTGTGTTTCAGACAAACAAAAGGTGAACCTGTTGAATAGCAAAATAAGAACTTATTGATCCATATTTATCCAGTAACACTTGGCCTTTGTAAAAGAGTTCTCTGAAGCAAGACATGGCTCAGAAATTCTACCAGCATTTCTACAATTTTCCACAGAACAAAGTCTACCCTCTGATATGTGAGATCTCAGCTAATGATTACAGTACCATTATGTTTTGTGAGACTATAAATATCTTTGCCGAATGTTGCTGGCCAGTCAGTTGTATTCTATATGTCATGACAGTCAGAATTATATTGTTTTTAATGCTTACCTAGTTTTTGGTCGCAGAAATATGCTTGGTTTCCTTCCATCGGTTGCAGCATTTTACATCCGCACTGCACAAGATGAGCTGCCTAAATTTAAGATATTTCACTCTCTTGTAATGGGCACCACGTGTGCTGAATATGGTGTTTCAATGTTATTGAATTTTCTATATGCTGTTTTTATAGACCCATTGTTTGATATGTGATGTTTGAACAGTCATGCTGGTCATTTTTTGGAACAAAATTGAATGTTTATGAAATATTGACAGATAAACGAATAAATTATTGGGAAAAAGAGGGTTTTTTTGTGATATGTGAACCACATTTTTTTTTCAAAAGTTATCTCCAGTTGCAGACTTTTCTGTATATACCAGACCGAGATTTCATTTCTCACACTGAGTCATGCTTTACTCAACAAATGGTCCCATTGGTTTAAGAGGTGCTGCTCTATGATGGGGTGGTGAAGGAAGGAAGAGGTTAAAAGAAGCTTAGGGAGACTGTGCAGGACCAGCCAATTGGAGGGAGGCTGCGTGGAACAGCCAACCAGGGCCCAGTGGGCTCCCATAAAAGGAGCTGCAGGGCTAGAATGAGTCAGTTGCTGCCAGGATCTCAAGGAGAGAGAATCATGTTCCTAGTGGGCTGCAGGAAGGCAGCACATTGGACAGGGCAGTTGCTGGCAGGAAGTGAGAGAAAGATCCTGGCTGGCTTCTGAGGGTACGTCTAGACTACACGCTTCTTTCGAAAAAGTGAGCGGCCTTTTTTGAAAGAGAGCACCCAGGCAGTCTGGATGCTCTCTTTCGAAAAAGCCTTGTTTGCATTCAAGAATGCCTTTTTACAAAAGAGCACTTTCAAAAAAAGGCATTCTTCCTCATAAAATGAGGTTTGCCATGGTCAAAAAACCTGCCACGTTCTTTCCATTTAATTTTGAAAGAACGCGCCGGCAGTCTAGACGCAGGGGAAGGTTTTTTTGGAAAAAAGGCCACTTTTTTGGAAAAAACCCTGTAGTCTAGACACACCCTGGGAAGAGAGCAAAGAAGGTGCTCAGTCCAGGGAATTAAAACAGCACTGGTGGAAAAATAAAGAAGAGGCAACAGGAGGATGCTATTCACAGGGTTGTTAGGCCCGATCCAGAGTAGTGGGTGGTTGGCCCCCCACCCCTACCCCACCACCATCACCACTGGGGAAGCGGCTGGACTATTTGCACTGTGATACTTTCACCCCAGAAGAAGAAATGTTCCTCTGGCCTGGAATCAGAACCAGCCACTTCATACTGATTGTTGTTGATGTTATTTGTACTGCCATAGTGCAGTCATAGAGCAGGGCTCCGTCGTACTAGGCACTGTCCAAATACAGACCAAAAAATACAGCCCTTGTTCTAAAGAGCTGTGGATCTAAGCCCCTTGATCTCTCTCAGAAGATCACTCCAGGGTCAGAAATTGGGGCTCTTTTCGGGGGCGATGCCTAAAGCCCACGGAAATCAGGGAGCGTTGCGAAAGTAGGGCTTTCTAACATGGGATTACGGATGCTGAAGAACAAACGCTGCTAAAGCACTTGGACATCCCATTCATCATACCAGGCCTGCTAACCTGACCTTGACTGCTGAAGCAAGTGAACAATGTTCTAACCGTAACTACTCACATACAGACTTAGCTGTGCAATATTTAGATTTCCTGCCAAATGGGAGGGTTTGGAGTTATTTTTGCAAGTGGTGGGAAAGCTGTGCTGGAAGCACATTTTTCTGCTTAGACTCATGGAGTCCATGGATTAGGCAATAAAATCAGTTCAGGTACCGTTGTGTAAGACCATGCCCATCCTAGCACTGTTGTGGTCCCTCTTCCTCTACCTAGGTGTCTTGCAATACATTCCCATCTATTACCCACACACTAGGGTTTTAGAGTGGCAAGGATGGGGCAGTGGCTAGCATGGGACTAGGATGCAGACAATGTGGATTTGCTTCCTAACTGAGTTGTGTTGAGTAACTTTAGGCACATCAGTTATTCTACTCTGGATTGAAGGCCCCAGCTGTAAAGTTGAGAGGGAGGATGGTTCACAGGCTTGGGTGCAACCTTAGGCATTGAGAGCGCTGTGTGCCATTGCTGTCTCTGCCACAGACTTCTTGTGTGACCTTGGGCAAGTCACTTAGCTTCTCCATGCCTTGGTCTCCCATTTGTGCATGGAGATAATAGCACTGCCTTGCCTCCCAGGAGCTTTGTGAGGCTAGATATCTTAAAGCAGGGGTGGGGAACCTCAGGCCCGGGGCGCAGCTTGCTTGGATCCAGCTCATGGTCTCCTCAGCATTGGGGAGCCCACACTAGCGCTCCAGCCCCCTGCTGCCGCACCTTGGGGCTGGAGCACCCAAAATCTACTAAACTGCCCCCCCATAGGCTCTGGTGTGCAAGGGGAAAATGGGGAATGTCTTTTTGCTTCTCAGTCAGGGGCCACATCAGCGAGTGTGGCTTTTCCTCCTTCTCATTTGTGTGTGGCCTCTGACCGATTTTTCAATAGGTCAGAAGCCCCCAATCTAAAAAAGGTTCCCAACCCCTGTCTTAGGGTGTGTCTAGACTACACCTCTCTGTCAACAGAGAGATGTAGATTAGGCACATCAAAATTGCTAATGAAGCAGGATTTAAATATCCTGTGCTTCATTAGCATAAACATGGCCACCGCTTTTTTTCTAAATGGAGTTTTTGTGAAAAAAACGGCAGTCTAGAGGCAGATCTGTTGAAAATAAACCCTTTTTCGACAGATCCTGTAAACCTCATTTTTTGAGTTATACGGTATCTGTCAGAAAAGAGTTTATTTTCGACAGATCCGTGTCTAGACTGCCGGGTTTTTTCAAAAAAACTCCGTTCCGAAAAAAAGTGGCGGCCATGTTTATGCTAATGAAGCACAGGATATTTAAATCCCTGCTTCATTAGCAATTTCGATGTGCTTGATTTGCATCTCTCTGTCGACAGAGGGATGCAGTCTAGACGTAGCCTCAGAGACTGAGACGCTCCCATCCTGCAGTGATGCGAACCAGATGAGTACTGTAGACATATTATGCCTCCCAGACTCATCAGATTTCTTTTAGCCCAATCCTCCAATTCGTCTAGGTCACTCTGGACCCTATCCCTGCCCTTCAACGCATCTACCTTTCCCCCTAGCTCAGTCCATCCCTTCCCCCAGGGCATTAATAATGATGTTGAACAAAATTGGCCCCAGAACTGACCCTTAGGGCACTCCACTTGATACCAATCGCAAACCAGACATTGAGCCATTGATCACTACGCATTGGGCCCAACAATCTAGCCAGTTTTCTATCCACCTTACAGTCCATTTATCCCATCCATGCTTCCTTAACTTGCTGGCAAGAATATTGTGGGAGACTGTATCAAAAGCTTTGCTAAAGTCAAAGTATATCACATCCACCGACTTCCCCATGTCCACAGAGCCAGTTACCTCATCATAGAAGCTAATCAGATTGGTCAGGCACAACTTGCCCTTGGTGAATCCATGCTGACTATTCCTGATCACTTTCTTCTCTTCTAAGTATCTTCAATCAAAATGTATTCCTTGAGGCTCCCCTCCATGATTTTTCCAGGGACTGGGGTGAAGCTGACCGGTCTTTAGTTCCCTGCATTGTCCTTCTTCTCTTCTTTAAAGATGGGCACCACATTTGCCTTTTTCCAGTCATTGGGGATCTCTCCCGATCGCTACGAGTTTTCAAAGATAATGGCCAATGGCATTCAATGCAATCAAGTCAGCTAACCTCCCTCCGGCCCCAGGGATTTGTGTACATCCAGCTTTTCTAAATAGTTCTTAATCTTCTCGTTCTCCACTGAATGCTGCCCACCTCCTTTCAATGATGTGCTGCCTCTTGCAGCAGTCTGGGACCTGACCTTGTCTGTGAGGACAGAGGCAAAAAAAAAGCATTGAGTACTTTAGCTTTTCCCACAGCCTCCTCTTCTGGGGCAAGAGGGGAGTCGAGGACCACATTGTAACTGCAGAGAGCCAGGAAATGATTTCTTATTTCCCATGAAAATAAACGTCAAAGGCAACAAAAGGTTTCCTTACAGATTTTTCACATTTCCATTTCATGAAGGAAAATGTGAAAGCTTCCACTGGACCCAGACGATGCTTTGCCATTTGTCCAAAAGCTGTTTTTTATTGATAAAAACTGTAGACAAAAACATTTCAGTCGGCTCCGATTGTGACTCAGAAGCCTGGTGTCTGGCTGTTCCTGGGTCAGCCCAGCGGTGCCCTGCTTTTTGCTCTGTAAAGCAATGTTTTAGTGAAAACTATAGTG